>JAPDNY010000001.1:129897223-131367857 GCA_029375565.1 Gekko gecko | reverse complement strand
TTATATACTGGGATGGGACTTGCCTCTATTAAGAACTTTCCCATATTGACGGAGTATGTAAAAACTGTCATCAGTGTGCCCAAAAAGAATTCAAGCAACCAAAACATGTATTTTTCTTTTGTTTTCCAGAGTTATGGAAAGCAAATGCCAGTTTATGTGGTATGCTAAGTGTTTTTTATTTGCCACATTGAGGCAGCACAACAAAAGTGAAATCAGAAAATAACAACCCCAAGAGTGCCTTTGGATAGTTTCAGGCCCCAGACCTACATACGAGACTTTCTTTTCTGGATTGCATTTAAAACTCAAGTCAATCACTGGACAATGAGTAATGCACCTTGACATCATTGAATGCATTTCTTTCCATCTTATTCACATTTCTGTTGCTGTACAAGGAAATGCTGACTTGGTAGATTCGGTGCAGCAATTTACAAATGACAGATGAAAATGGAATGAAAATCCCTGCCCAGTACACAAAGTAATCATTTCTGTACATTTCTTTGCTATTCGTATGTGCGCACACAAAGAGCTAATAAAAAATAAGCTCCACCCTAAATCCAAATATCTTCCTGTTATCATATGGAAACTCCTTGGAAGCTGATGCATCTCCTCCCAAAATTATTCTTACCATCTAATATACACATTTTTAGTACAGCATTTTGTGACAATGTAAGGGAAGAATCAAACTGACCAGCAATTTTCTGTAATTAGACCAACATCTGTTGTTTTGAAAGAACTTTCCAGAATCAGAATGCTCTGAGATACAACCTCTGACCAAAAAAAGGTATGTTTGCTGTCAGCAGCAGTTAACACCTATCATAATAAAGGTAAATAAATGCCAGAAAAGGTGTAATATAAATAAACCCTATATGTTTTTTAATTAAAAAAAACCCTTCAGGTTCTAAATGTATGGGAGGCCAGGGAGAGTTTGGCAATTTGGCTGGTGTACCAACTGCCTAACGCACCTACCATCCCTGAGGGAGGCCGTATCAGGCTGGACATTGGAACACCCCGGACTGATAGTCCTGGGTGATTTCAATGACCATCCTGATGATGTGGCCTCTACTCACGCAGTGGACCTGGTGTCGTCCATGGCAGCACTGGGACTCTCCCAATATGTAACAACCCCCACTCATTGAGCTGGGCACATGCTCAATTTGATCTTTGCAGCGGGGGTAACAGTGGACCAGGTTACTGCTTTGGCAGTCCCATAGTCAGACCATCATGCCTTGAGGGCCCGTTTGAATGTTCCACCCCAACCCTGTTTAGGCGGTGAGTGTATTTTAGCTTGCCCATGGAGCCAGATGAACCCAGTGTGGCTCCAGATGGCTCTGCGGGATCCGATGCCCCCTGATGGCTCATTGGATGAGCTTGTGGAGGACTGGCAGAGTCGGCTCTCTGCAGCCATTGAAGAGATCACTCCCCGGCATCCTCTGCACCCCTGCACTAGGCCTGCGTGCTGTTTTACCCAGGACTTGCAGCTTATGAAATGGGAGCTGAGATGGCTAGAGAGAGATGGTGGTGCTATGCTCAAAACGAAGTGACAAGAGCATCTTATAGGATGTTTATGAGATCCTTTGAGATGGCAGTCAAAGCCGTAAAGAGGGAGTTCTTTGCAGCTATGATTGCGTCCGTGAGCTCACACCCAGCCCAATTGTTTAGAACGATTTGGTCCATAACAGCTCTGCCACAGTGCAGACCAAACACTAGGGAATTGGATATCGGCTGTGGGGCATTTGCAAGCTATTTCGCAGATAAGGTCTTGGCGCTCCACCGCGACCTCCCCACCACAGTTGAAACAGTGAGCAAGCTCAAGGCCCCTTGCATGTCCTCGATTTCGGTTTTGGATGATTTCAGCCTGCTCAGTCTGGAGGAAGTTGACAGATTTCTCAGAGCTGTATGCCCAACCACGTGCAGCCTTGATCCGTGCCCTTCCTGGCTTACTAAAGTGGGCCATGAAGGGTTTATTATCAACAAATCCCTCTCTGAGGGGCAGTTCCCAGGGGCACTCAAGGAAGCGATGGTCCACCCTCTCCTGAAGAAACCATCTCTGGATCTGGCTGAATTGGCCAACTATTGGCCGGTTTCCAATTTGCCCTATTTGAGGGCGGTGGTGATACAGTTGCAGGGCTTTATGGATGACACTTCCATACTAGACCCCTTCCAGTCCGGCTTCTGCCTGGGACACGGGACGAAGACAGCACTGGTCGCTCTGACAGATGACCTCCGGAGGCATCTGGATCGGGGCGGTTTGGTGGTACTGTTGCTGTTAGATCTGTTGGCTGCGTTCAACATGGTCGATCATCAGTTGTTGACCCACCGCCTCGCCGACATGGGGATCCAGGGGCTTGCCTTGCAATGGCTTGCTTCCTTTCTCCAGGGTCCGGGACAAAGGGTGGCTCTAGGGGAACAGCAGTCCAGGAGACATTAACTGGAGTGTGGTGTGACTCAAGGGACAATGCTGTCCCTGATGTTATTTAACATCTACATGCACCCCCTTGCCCAGATTTCCTGGAGGAATGGGCTGGGGTGTCACCAGTATGCTGATGACACCCAGTTCTATCTGATGTTGGGTGACCAGTTGGACTCCAGACCAGAAAATCTGGACTGGGCATTGCAAGCCATGGCTGGTTGGCTAAGACTGAGTCGGCTGAAGCTGAACCCAATGAAGATGGAGGTCCTGTGCCTGAGTCAGGGTGGTTCAGGCATAGGGATCCCACTCCTGGTCTTCGATGGGGCACCACTGGTGCCAGCACTGGAGGTTAGGAGTCTGGGAGTGCCTCCTTAACAATGGAAGCCCAGGTAGCAGCCACTGCTAAATTGGACTTTTACCACCTTCGGCTGATTTGGCAGTTGGTTCCCTTCCTCGGCTGTGATGACCTGGCTACAGTGATCCACGCAATGGTCACCTTGAGACTAGACTACTGTAATGCTCTTTACATTGGGCTGCCCTTGTCACAAATCTGGAAGCTTCAGCTAGTGCAGAATGCTGTGGCCAGGCTTTTGATGGGCTTCCCTAAATGGGAGCACATCCAGCCTGTGCTGAAGGCACTGCACTGGCTGCCAATAGCATACTGAATTCACTTCAAGGTGCTGGTACTTACCTTTAAAGCCCTATATGGCCATGGTCCGACATACCCGAGGGACTGCCTTTCCTCATACATACCCCAAAGAGCACTAAAGTCAGGATCACAACATCATTTGACCATCCCAGGTCCTAAGGACGCCAGACTTGCGGCCACCAGGGCCAGGGCTTTTTCAGTGGCAGCTCCACACTGGTGGAATGAGCTCCTAGAAGAGATCAGGGCCCTGTGGGATCTTGTACAGTTCCACAGGGCCTGCAAAATGGAGCTCTTCCACCAGACTTTCAATTAGGAGCCACCACACCACTACCACCAATACTGGTGGCTTGGGTTGGCCCTGGCCTGGAGATTGTGCCATACTATCGTGCAATACGAAAGACCAGTAAATTGGAAATAATTGTTTTTTATCATACAGTATGCCATCTTAAGTACTGAAATACGACTACTACCACTAGCACTAATTGTCGAATTGTATAATGTTTTAATTTTTTAACTTTTGTATATGATTTTATGGTACTGGTACCAATTAATGTAAGCTACCCTGAGCCTGCTCACAGGGAGGGTGGGGTATAAACTGAAGTAATAAATAAAATAAAAATTTAAGTTATTTCTCCTTTCAGTTACTAAATACTAACTAGAAATGTTAACTTGTTTAGATATTTTGGATCTTTTGAAAGGGAAAACCTTAAGTCTTATCTAAGGAGAGTTGCATTTTGAGCATCTGACCCTTCAGTACAAAGGCTGAAACCCTAGATAACCAATCAAAATAGAATTATACACTATGCAAAAGTGTATAGGAAGTTTTTACTGCTGATGATCATGTGACTGAACAGGCAAACAGAAAATGGTTCCTAATAGACTATTGTGGCACATGGAGGGCAGACAGTTAACTGGAACTGGAAAAAAATTACCCAGCAAACCCACCTCATCCCAGCCTGCAGTGATGCAACAGGCAAGGAGCGATGATTATAGCCCAGCTAAGAGCCTCAATACACATTACATGTGTCATGACTTGGGTCATGTTTGTTAATCAGACTTTTAGTCACACATTTATATGGGAATTAATTTTTAAAAACCTCTCAGTCATTCCACACATCTCCAAACGCTACAAGGGGGAAGGAGAAGCTTCAGGCCTCTCTGCTAGGCTGGAATCTGAGGAAGATGCAACCAGCCTCTCCCGCCCTCCTGCACAGCTATTTCCACTAGTAAAAACAGCAGAGGAGGGAAGCCTGAAGCTTTTTCTTCCTCCTTGCAACATTTGGTGCCATGCAAGGTGATGGAGAGGTTTTAAAAAGTTAGTCCCCATGTGAATGTGCAACTGAGAATCAGGTCAGGCACCCATGACCTCACCTGTATCACATTTAACATATATTTTGATCCTAAAGCAGTCTGCACTCCTTTGACTAGCTGGGGATCCTTCTTCTTCCTGAGAGGTGAGGGGTAAGCCTGTGTTTGAGATCTCTCCAGCATCCCCTGCTGGCTGGAACTGTTATAGCAGAGAGGTCTTTAGGCTTCTAAAGTCAAAATCGACTGGTTCCCACAAGAACAGCCAAAATGTATAGCCATCTGCTGCACGAGAAAAGAGCATGCACTGAATGAAGTCTAGACTGGCAAATAAAACCCGGTTTTTTTCAGGATCCTAATATTATGAGGTGAAGCCCACCATCCTACAACTGACAATAACGCTGGATCCTTATGTTTTCTTCACTGCTGGTAATGCTGGTAGTAATGAAACCCATGTGGAGTGTAACAGGCAATCCTAGACCTGCTATAACTTATTTCCTGACTCTCCAGCCCTTTCCACTCATTTTGTCTGAAATGCTGTTGTCTCTATCTAATTACATGGAGAATCACATCTTCTGGCCCTTTCACTTATTACAGACCACCCATGGATTTTTTAGATAGCATCTTACCCAAAAATCATTACCAAACATCATAAAGTGCACTTACATGGAATCATGTGGAGCTAAATAAAGCCATTTTCTTAAACAGCTTATTATAAAATCTTGCCCTGATCTTTTTTTGTGTGGCAGAGTAAGTTATTGGGGAAATGTATGGGAAAAAATCCTGTTGAAGTTGAGATGACAAGTTGAATATGTAAAGAAGAAGAAAAACAGGGTTTAAAAGAACCTGCCTCTATTTTCCAGAATTACGATGACAACATTTTGTTCATAAACAACCTTGTAAAAGCCAGTTCCCAGCATTTCTTAATATTCTATTGTGAGTGACCAAGATGCAAAACCCAGCAAGAGACTACGCAGATGAAATGGTAGTGCTTGGATAGGCACATGAGGAGGCATTTTTAATTTTTTTTAAAAAAAACTTAGCATCCCTACATTCACAGCTCATGTCACCCAGATACATACAAAAAAAACTTTTTTAAATGTTAAAGAAAATCTAGTTGTACTCTAAATATTTCTGGCAAAAAGCCCAAAATTTTAGGTTTTACCCAGAATAAGTTAACAATTGGCCGGCAGCTTGCCTCACCCCCACTCCCAAGGGTGAGCTTATTTTATGGCTGGCTGGCAAACGTACCTCTAAGCAATTCTGTCACACTTTTGATACAGCTATGATGTATTTAAAAAAAAAAATAGGGATGGATGCAGCCAGATTTTTCACTGAGTCTTGCCCAATTCCCATCCTTATTACAACTTCCATCCCACATGGCTTTTATATATGCAGCAGGTCCCATGATCCCAAGCATCGATTTTGGTGGCCAGAGTGAACTTCTTAAATTTTCACCAGCAGAAAACCCATACAATTCAAATACAGGTTTCCTATAATTCCCAGAAAAAATGAACTTGCTAGGGGGAAAAAATGGAAGCTGATAGGTTTTTATGTAGTGCAATATGTTATAGAGCTTTGTTCTTTAACCCATAAGCCTGGAGACTGGACCCTCATGTATGTTTCAGAGCCCCACTTTTGGGCCATGACCCCTATTAAGCTGCCATTATGTTTGCTGCTTTTTGGAAGGACTTGATGCAAGCCACACCTCCGGCCTCTCTGAACATGTTGAAAGAAGCAGTGAGACAGGAATGTCAGATCACACAGTGCTGGAGAGAATTCATCCATGGCTCTGACCCTTGGCTTGCTTCTCCAGAGGCTCTGATTCTAATTCTTGTCACCAGTTTTCTTGCTTTACTACACACCATCCTGCCTTTGAAGTCTTTACTAAGGACAGTACAAATTTTGTGGCGAATGTGATTGGCGGCCAAGCATACCTGGTTTGACAGTCACAGATCAGAGTGAGTCCATTCTGTTTGACACTAAATGACTCAGTAACTCTGCTTGCTAACTTTAGTTGCTTGATCTGTTGTCTCATTTAGCACATGCATGACACTTCTGGTTACTTGATAACTCTTGTTCCTTTGTGATCTGTCAGTCATTTTTAGAGCCTGTGCTGTTCCCAAAGTAAAACTACATAGTCACAAACCAGTTGGTTCAACGTCCTGACCTGGATACTCCAGGCTAGCCCAATCTTGACAGATCTTGAAGCTAAGCCGGGTTGGCCTTAGCTAATATTTGGAAGGGTGATCTCCAAGGAATACCAGGATTGTGACACAGAGGCAGACAATGGCAAACCTCCTCTGAAATACTACTTGCCTTAAAAACAAGTCTGCTTCTTTTGTTCCTTTATTTTGTGTCATGCAGTGCTGCTGCTGCTTCCAGACAATTACCATGCGACAACGGATTTCCTAGGTAAACATTCCGTTTCCCCCAATGTTTCGTCAGGTCACTTTTTTATACATGGAACCAATGCTCTAGGCCTCCTACTCAGAGTTAATCTTGTGCATCTGCCAAAAGGAAACATTAGCTCCATGTATATAAAAGCCACATGACAAAGCATTGGGGGAAACGGAATATGTACCTAGGAAATCCGTTGTTGCATGGCAATTGTCTGTAAGCAGCAGCAACACTGCATGACACAAAATAAAGGAACAAAAGAAGAAGCAAGTTTGCAGACTCTAATTGGAATAGAATCAATGTTTTCACAGTGAACATTGGTGGGGTGCAACCTTTGGTTAGTCACTGTGGTCCATTTGTGACTTAAAAACAAGTCTAGCTCTCCACCTAGTGGTGCATAATGCTAAAAGAGCTAGAACTTTTCACTGCCAGAAAATCTTAGGATCTCATGGCTATATTACTCACACTGCCATATGACGATGACAACAACAACAACTATGATGATGATGATAAATGGTTCAACGGAAGAGGCTTTTCTGAAATGGTCAATCCTATATGAACCTTGGATTATGCAGCAGGTTTTCATCCAGTACAACTTGCTTTTAACATTTTCTTTTTTCCTGTTTGGGTGCTTCTCAATATGCTGAGCAATTTTAAATGTTAAATTTTAGAGGTAATTTATGATGGAAAAAATTGAAGGGAAAATGACTATTCCTACTCTGCTTTGAAAAATCAAGTCAAGCACATAATACTTCTGATCCCTACAGATCTGCAGCTGTCACCATTGTTAAGAACTACTGAAATTAACACAGAATGATAGGATTTTAAAACAAAATAGCATTTAGTTGTCGCCACTTTATTTGACTGATGACTGATTTTACTCTGTCTTTTTTCTCTGGTTGTGGAGCAAAGTGGCAAAAGGGTGGAAGAACTACATCAAGCTATGTAGGGAAGTATATTCCCCAAAAGCCAATAATGCTATACTGTCCTGTTAGGATGGAATAAATTAGCAAAGTAATCCATCCAACAGCAACAAACCTGTTGCAAACAGCTGAACAGTGCATCAAAAAACTGACTGCCTGATCATGACTGGTGAATACGATGTGAGCCAAGCTGGCTAATTCTGACTGCCTTCTCACATGACTCTGATGTCATGTGCATGCAACTCAGTGGATCTCATGTTACCACCTGATGGCTCCAGGTCTGGAACAATTGAAGTCCAGAGTACCGAACTATGATAATCTTATTACAAATGTACAATCAAAGCTTCATCAGAAGAAGCAGCAGTTACCAGGAGGCAATCATTTATTTAAAATATTAATTTTCATTTGTGATTCAGTATCCTGGAGTCTTCTGGATTGTATCATTCTATTTCCTTTTAATTAAAGCTCTCTCTCTTTTGCAACAGTAACCCTTAATAAACAGGAGTCTACTGTTACATGCTCCCAGTTTAGTTCACCAAGTAGCAAGCAGTTCAGTGGCTTTGATTTCCTTTGGATGAGACATTACTCGTCCTTTGGATAAGACTTCTAGCATTTGTGTAAAATTTGCTTTTAATATTTGTGCAATATAGAAGTACCCCTAGAAGGGAGCAAATGTACTCCCCCCATCAGATCCCCAGAGAAAGATAGAGGCTCAGCATCCAAAACCACTTCTCCAGCCAACACAGTTGTCTTTTTGCTCTCTGCCCATTTAAAACTTCCTTTTAAAACAAGTTAGAATATTTGTTAGGATGTGGAATGATATTGTATAGCCCAGTCTTGTCAGATCTCAGAAGCTAAGCAGGGTTAGTTGTCGGATGGGAGTCCACCAAGGGAAAATTTGCAAAGGAAGGCAATGGCAAACCACCTCTGCTTCATCACTTGTCTTGAAAATCCTATGGGCTCACTATAAATTGGCCATGACTTGACAGCTTTACACACACACCATGACTGTTAAGTGTAAGAGAGCTATCTGGACACCATTTTCTAACGATTAGCACCCTTTAATATTTTGTTTATTTTATTTGTATTTGTTTACTCATTTGTACCCCACCTGTCTCCCTAATGGGGACTCAAAGCTGCTTACATCTTCATCTTTTCCTTCATTTTATTTTCACAACAACACTGTGAGGTTAGCCTGAGACTGCGATTGGCCCAAGATCAGCTAGGAAGCTTCCATGGCAGAGTGGGGATTTGAACCTGGGCCTCCCAGATCCTCTTCCAAGCCTCACCACACTGGCTCTCATCTACATCTTTAAGAAATGTCTTCGTCTATAAGAAACATTAACATCCTTTTGTTATAGCTCCAGTGACAGACCCCATCACAACCGGATAGCAAATCCTCATAATAGTATTTATTGGTTTGCATTGTGTTTATTTATGGGGAAAGAATGGAGAAAATAAAAAATGAAACAATCATGCTGGCATAGCTTTGGAGAACCTTGGCAATGCTTTAAAGCCTTGGACCAAATCCTGCAATTTGAACTCAGTCTTGTAGTCTGCGTCATCTTTCACCTGTGCCTCTAAACATGGAGGGGGGAATTAATTCTTCATTTTTTTCCTTTACATAAGCAGCTACAGATTATATCTTTCTGACACATAAAACTCTTTCTGTTGTGTCCTGACATCAGGAGTAGGAGCTGGCGAAGGCAGCCAAGCTTCGCTCTCTGAGAACAATAGGGACTAGGCTCCTGAGCTCGCCAGTAAAGAACCAATGGCAGCTTTGGCGGGCAATTCAAACCCGCCAATAGAAGAGGGGCGTCCCCCCCCGTACTGTATATAGTTGGCCGCCGGCCATTACTGCTTCTTCTTGTCTTGTGTGAAGTACGAATAAACGCGTCTTCTCTTATGTCATCGTCCGAGTCATGAGGCCTGAAACCCAGTACTTTACAGTGGCGACGAAGGTGGGATTTCAACGCCTTCCTTGACTCCATGAGCGACGATAAAGATGACAAGGCCACCCGCCGAGCATCGCATTGCTGACCCCGAGAGCAGCACCGCACCGCTCGCCGAGCACCGCATCGCTGACCCCGAGAGCAGCACCGCACCGCTCGCCCCGGCGCACGCCTTCCCAGACGGAGCCATGGCCGCCACTCACGTAATGATGGAATGCTTCGATCCGTCTCAGCCGGAAACCTGGGACGCCTGGGTCGACCAGCTCATAAGTTATATGGAATTCAACGAGATTCGAGACCCGGAGAAAAAACGGTCACTCCTGCTGAGCGTGTGTGGCACCCAAACAGTCTGCCTCGCCAAGAGCCTCTTGGTGCCCCGCACGGCCTTGGAAAGCTCCTTTGGGGATATCCTGGACGTCCTCAACGGGTATTTCAGCCCCCAGCCTACCTTCTTGGCCAAGAGGATGGACTTCCAGAGGCGAGTCCAGGCCCAAGGGGAATCCGTTGCCGTGTTCCTGGCCACGCTGAGGGCGCTCGCGGTGGACTGCGGGTTCCCGAGGGTGGAAGACAACCTGCTGACGCAGTTTGTGTGGGGCCTGGTGGACTCCAAGTTGCGGCACAAGTTGATTGGCTACTGGAGGCTCTCCCTGGACGAGGCCATCGACGCCGCAACTGCACACGAGGCCGCCGAAGGGGAACGCCCGGCCGTGGCTGCCCATACGGTCGGAAGGGGTCCCAGCCCCGGGAACTCAGACACCGAAGAGGTCTACGCCCTCAGACCCCAACACCGCCGGCCGGCGCAGACCCAGCAGGCCAACAGGGAGCCAGCCAAGCCTTTCGGCAACCGGACCGGGTGCGCCAGCTGCGGGGAAGGCCACGGGAGGAAGACCTGCAAGTTCCGGGACGCTGTCTGTCACGGGTGTGGAAAACAGGGACACCTCGCACGGGTCTGCCGGTCCAAGGGCCCCCGGAACTCGAGATCATCGGCCCCACCACACCGCGCACCGTCCACCACCTACGAGATGACGGAACAGGTCGCCGAGCTGTACCATCTCACCGACCAACCGCTGCAGGTACTTCGCCTCCCCAACCCCAATCTCTCCTCCACCCCGAAGATCCAAGTAACCGTGCGGATTGAGGGGTCCTCTTGCTGCATGGAGGTGGACTCGGGATCGGCGGCGTCCATCATTTCCATGGACACTTTAAAAAAACTTTGCCCGGCAGGGGGACCCCCTCTACGTCCATCGCCACTTAGCTTGGTGGACTTTCAAAAGAACCCTGTCCCCATCCGGGGAGTCGGCACTTTCCAAGTGCAGTACCGAGACTTTGAGGGGAACTTGGACTTGGTGGTGGTTGAGGGAAACCTTGTGAGTCTCCTGGGGTGAGCTTGGTTCGAGGCCCTAGGCATTACGATCAGGGGAGTGAATAAGTGCGGGATGCGGGACTGGGGGGCGGTGTGCAAGGAATTCCCCGAGGTCTTTGATGGGAAACTGGGGTGTTATAAAGGGGCCCCGGTGTCGCTTCACTTAGACCCATCGGTGACGCCCATCTGGCGGCGCTTCCGCACCGTGCCCCTGGCCCTCCGCCCCAAAATAGAGGCAGAACTGGACCGGTTGGTGGCCCAGGGGGTCCTAGAGCCCGTCCCCAACGCACGATGGGAGACCCCGATTGTAACACCCATGAAGCCGAACGGGGAAATCCGCATCTGCGCGGATTACAAGTGCACCATTAACCAGGCACTTCAGGCGCACGCATACCCCGTACCTGTAGTCAGCCACGTATTGGCCACATTGGCGGAGGCGCACATATTTGGTAAGCTGGATCTCGTGCAGGCGTACCAGCAACTCCCTGTGGATGAGGCCACGGCCGAGGCCCAAACCATAGTAACCCACCGGGGGGCCTTCAGGGTAAAGCGGCTGCAGTTCGGGGTCAGTGTGGCCCCAGGGATCTTCCAAAATCTAATGGACGATTTGTTAAAAGGGATCCCTGGTGTGACGCCATTCTTCGACGACGTCCTCATCGCCGCGGCCACCCCAGAGAGCTTCGCCCCCCGCCTACGGACTGTTCTGGGATGCTTCCAAGCCACGGGGCTGAAGGTGAAGCGGGAAAAGTGCCTCCTCAGGGTGCCGGAGGTGGAGTTCTTGGGGTACCGGGTTGACGCAACAGGCCTGCATCCGGCGAGGGACAAGGTTAAGGCCATTGTGGAGGCCCCCGCCCCGAAGTCCAAGGCAGAGCTCCAGGCGTTCTTAGGCCTCCTGAACTTTTACCACGCCTTTCTCCCGCACAAAGCCGCCGTGGCAGAACCCCTGCACAGGCTGCTGGATAAAGCGACACCTTGGGCATGGGGAGCACGGGAGGAGGCGGCGTTTCAGGGGGTTAAGGTACTATTGATTTCGAACGCTGTACTCGCCCACTTCGATGAAAAGCTCCTGGTAATCCTGGCATGCGACGCGTCGCCGTATGGGGTCAGGGCGGTCTTGGGCCACCGGCTACCAGACGGGAGGGAAGTCCCGGTGGCTTATTACTCCCGCACGCTGTCTCCCGCGGAGCGGAACTATGCGCAAATTGACCGGGAGGGCTTGGCCCTGGTGGCGGGGGTTAAGAAATTCCACAACTTTGTGTATGGGCGGCCCTTCACGCTGGTAACCGATCATAAGCCGCTCCTGGGACTGTTCGTGGCGGACAAACAAACGCCGCAGGTACTGTCGCCCCGGGTGTTGCGCTGGTCCTTGTTTTTAGCGGGCTATCAGTACCGGCTGGAGCATCGGCCGGGCAAGGCGCTGGGGCATGCTGACGCCCTGAGCCGCCTGCCGCTGCCACAGACAGGGGAGGATCCGGCCCCGGCTCCAGCAGTATTGTTGATGGAGGAGCTGCCCAACCCCCGCCTTCAGGCTGCAGACGTGGCCGCCCGCTCGTCCCGAGATCCCATTCTCTCCCGGGTCCTAAACTGGGTGGTGAGGGGACGGTCAGCGGAACAGACAGGGCCAGAGTTCGCGGCATACAAAGCCAGGAGGGAAGAGTTATCTGCCTTGAAAGGGTGCTTACTATGGGGGGACAGGGTGGTCATCCCGGGGCCCATGAGACAAGGGGTTCTAGAGACGCTGCACGAGGCCCACCCGGGAATTGTACGTATGAAAGCTCTGGCAAGGAGCTACGTGTGGTGGCCCGGGATAGACGCAGAAATTGAAACCTGGGTCCGGGGGTGCACACGGTGCCAGGAAGTCCGCCCCAATCCCCCGAGAGCGCCTACCCAAAGCTGGGAGTCTACCCACAAGCCGTGGTCCCGCCTACACATAGATTTTGCCAGGCCGTTTCAGGGGCTCCAGTTCATGGTGACGGTAGACTCCTACTCGAAGTGGGTAGAAATAAGCCCAGTGTCTACCACCTCGGCTAAAGCGGCAATAAGGGCCCTGCGGAAAATATTTGCGACGCACGGGTTGCCAGACACAATCGTGTCGGACAACGGAGCCGCGTTCACATCTGCTGAGTTCCAAGCGTTCCTCGCAAGGAACCTAATCAGGCACATACGATCTGCGCCCTTCCACCCGGCAACAAATGGACAGGCGGAGAGGACGGTACGCACCACCAAAGAAGCCCTGAGCCGCATAACGGAGGGGGATTGGGAGTTCCGGTTGGCCCGCTTCCTCCTAACACAATGCACCACCCCGAACCCCATCTCCGGGCATTGCCCCGCAGAACTATTGATGGGCCGCCGCCCCATGACCCTGTTAGACAGGCTCCACCCGGACCGAGCCCCAGAGAGAAAGCTGGTCGAAACCCAGGAGGCACCCAGGAGCTTCCTCCCGGGGGAACCTGTCTACTTCCGGAATTACGGGGCGGGGCCTCAGTGGCTGGCCGGGCGCATCCTAAAACCCATCGGGCCAGTGTCATACGAGGTCCTGGCAGACGGGGACCGGGTCCTCCGAAAGCACGTGGACCAACTCAGGAGGCGGCAAGACCCAGGCACAGGGATCCAGGCCCCACTACCGGAAGACACCGCGGCCGCCCCAGCACCAGATCGGCTGCAGGCACCACCAGCGGAGCAGGTGCCAGAAAGACCGCGGAGCCCGGAGGGGGGCCCGGAGCAAGCCAAGCCGCCGCAGTCGCTGTCGCCACCGCCGCCACCACAGCTACCACCGCAGCCGTCGCTGCCTCCAGAAATCCCAGCTCCTAGCGCGGGAGGACCACTAGAAGGGGGCCCCGCCAGTCCGGTACCGGCCCCCGAAGATCATTAAGAGAACGGAGGCCGCCAGCCTACCTAAAAGACTACGTCACCTGATGGGAGACGAACTATGGGGGGAGGGGTGTTGTGTCCTGACATCAGGAGTAGGAGCTGGCGAAGGCAGCCAAGCTTCGCTCTCTGAGAACAATAGGGACTAGGCTCCTGAGCTCGCCAGTAAAGAACCAATGGCAGCTTTGGCGGGCAATTCAAACCCGCCAATAGAAGAGGGGCGTCCCCCCCGTACTGTATATAGTTGGCCACCGGCCATTACTGCTTCTTCTTGTCTTGTGTGAAGTACGAATAAACGCGTCTTCTCTTATGTCGTCGTCCGAGTCATGAGGCCCGAAACCCAGTACTTTACGCTTTTATTGTCTTAAAGGCTGGCTTTTGCTATTTGAGATGGATGAGAAGAGGATATGATGATCTGGCTGGAGGCATTAATCTGATGGAGGCCAACAGATGCCTCTAGGGGTTGGGACAACTTTTAGCAGCTGCACTTGCTTCTTCTCTGGAACAGATGTCATCTCTGCTACCTCAGGGCAACCTTGAAGCTTACTGTTTGTGCATTCCCCATGGTACCTTCTTGTCCACACATTTCTTTTCAGGAGAACAGCTGACACTGCTAGCTTATACTGCATATGTCTGAACAACCCACAGTGTAGGTTCTCATAGTACTGGCACACAGAACACTAAGGTACATCGCATCATCTCTCTATGTCCCCACCCCTTTCCCAGTGTACTCACACAAAGAAAGAAATAATCTGTTCTCATTTACACAGATGCTGTTGCCATTGAATTAAATTGGAAGCATAATTGTGTTACAGAGGGGGGGAAAAGTCCTTTAGATCTAAATGCAAAGACTGCTGATGTTGAGGAAAGGCTAGACTCCGATTGACTTTCAGAGCCTCAAAATTGGGCACTTAGTGTTGCATGTCATCCCCAAGGACCTGATGCTTGGAATTCTTAATTCCCTTTAACTCACGGAAATAATTTTTATGACAAGTGGTATACAATGTCAGGTACACAGTTTTTGAACCCTTGGTCCCTCCATTTCCTGTAGGAATAAGCTTTCCACTGACACAGCCTGGGTAATTAGAATGCTTTTTCCCTGGTGTGGTATTAGGTTTCTCTCTCACTTTCTCTCTCTCTCTCATCTCCGCCTACTGGATTTAATGTATTTCCAGGTCAGTTCCCAAATAGCTTTAGCTTTTTCTACTCCACTTCTTTAGGAAATTCAGCAAATACTACCCAGTCATCTTGCTCATGCTGTGTTATAACTTCCTCAGTCAGTCACTCTTAGCCAAGTTGTGTACTCAAGACAAATAGAGAAAGTGCTTTTAAGCTCCACTCACACCTAGAAAACCTATTGGCTTTGGAAGTGCCTTATCAGTTCATGCATGGCAAAGCAAGAGAACCTAGGTAACCAGGCTGTCTCCTGCCCTGCATGCTTTTCAAAGAATGAAGACTTCATCAGTCAAACCTCTGAAATCACTCTGGTCCCAAAGATGTTGTGCAAAATCTTCAGTGGCTGTAGGCTTAATCCCTTGCTTGTGTTTGCACTGTATCCCACTGGAGTCCATGCTTAAACTTTCATTGATTTCAGTCATTCTGAATGGCAGCTACATCATAAACATAAACTGGATGGATGTTTCTGTATGCTTTTGACAGGATTCACTACAGTCAAGAGGATAAGAAATTATAATGAATGCGTGGATGAGAGCCAGCATTGTGTAGTAGTTGGTGTCAGATTAGGATCTGGGAAAACCAGGGTTGAATCCCCACTGTGCCACTGAAGTTCATTGGATGACCTTGAGCCAGTCACTCTCTTTCAGGCTAACCTACTTCACAGGGTTGTTGTGAGAATAAAATGGAGGAGAGGAGAACAATGTAAGCCACTTTGGGTCCCCATTGGGCAGAACAGCATAATATAAATATATGAACAAGCAGGGGATGCATAAGGAATTGTGAGCAGGAGAATCTCATTTTCCTCACCCCACTATCTCCTTTTCCCCTTCCCTAAAAGCCACCATAGCCTTTCCTGTTTTCTTGTTTCCTTTATTCCTTCCCACCCACCAGCCATCCTACCTACTTTATTTGCCCCTTGTCTTGAGCTTTCTCTCCTTCTCTCACCCTAGCAGCCTGTACCCAGGAAAACAATGGCTAAATTGTACACTATCAGTAGCAGGGTCAGGCCCAGTTGTACGTTGCTAGCCTCTGGGCTCATTTGCATAGCGGGGAACCTGCAAAGATTTGTGGGAGAGCACCTGTACTCTCTCCCCATACTATTATCTCTTTCCCTCCTCCTGTCACCTCCCATATCCTCATGCTTCCCTGCTTCCTTCTCTCCTTTCCACCCACCCACCAACATACCTTGTATCTGTCCCCATTGTCAGCTATATTTATTATTTACTTTGTTTTTCCCTGCCTTTTTCCACAATAGGGACCCAAAGCAGGTTACATCATTCTTCTGTCCTCCATTTTAGAACCTAATAATAACCCTGTGAGGTAGGTTAAACTGAGAATTTGTGACTGGCCCAAAATCACCCAGTGAGTTTTCATGGTAGTATGGGGATCTGAACCTGGGTCTCCCAGATTCTAGAATGAACCTCTAACCACTACACAACACTGGTTTTCTTGTGATGGCTGCTGTGCTGTTGAACAGTAACAAGCAGCCAGGCCTGGGTGAGTCATGTGAGTTGTATGGTTGCTGCTAGACTTGGCTCTAATAAGTAGGACAATCAGGAGGGCCTCTCCCTGTGACAGTCCTTAAATGCCCTAGTCCAAAGCCATGTAGGGCTTTAAAGAACAAAACCAACACCTTGAATTCAGCTTGGGAGCAGATTGGTAGCCAGTATAATTGTAGTACTATTGGGGTGATACAATCCCTGATAGGTAGGCAGTGTAACTGGTATAGTGTCGGGGTGATATGATCTGTTTAAAAGGGGAAACTCAAAACACCAATATGGCGGGGAGGTCTACTGCCTTCCCCCACTTTCCTTTGTAGAGTTGCCACCCCTCTAATGGGGGCAGGGTTTCTCCCAATTTTGGGGCCCCCAATCCACTGACCGGTATGGGGAGCCCCACCCTCAAAAAACCTTGTCCTACCCAACATGCCCAGTGCATCACCAGGAGGTGATGTCATAGTGCCAGGCACATCATGCGATGAACACTTTAGCATTTGGGTGAAAACTCTATGGTGACCATAGAGTTTTTTGCCCCAAAGCTAGAACATCCTGTCTGATATGCCTGGCACAATAATGCCACCTCTGCCAGCAGCCAGGTAAAACCTGGCAACCCTATTCCTGTGCCAAAATAGTGCTGGAGGAAATTATTTTCACATTTTCACTATTCAATGGGGAATATGCTATTCATATGGTGCAGCAAAAATGGAAAAATAACTGTACCCACACTGTTCCAGCATGGAGAAATGATCTAGGTAGGGAAAGCAGGAACACGTGTGCCTGTGAGGAATCTGAGTTCTCTCAACCCAGCTCTTTAAAAACCAGTGTGTCTACTTTGGCCCTAACCCCATGGAATTCAATGGGATTAGGGGCAAAAACTAGATGGTCTAGAACAGACACAAATAATAATAATCCAATGTCTAATTTAATGAAAAATTGCCATGGGAGACTGCAATCAAGCATGGAATAATAGCCAGGAAACTCCTTTCCCCTCCAAGTATTTTCCTGCTCAGAATCACCCCAAAGGTGCCATTTTACTCACTTCTAGCTACTTATTACTTACTTTTGTTGTCTGGCCCTTCTTGGGAGACATGCTTATTAGGAGTGAGCAGCAGCATAATCTTCTTGACCAAACTGAAATCTTCATCAACAAGATAGATTTACTTTTCCAGGGAGGTGGACTGCGGATTCAATGTTACATGACCCTGTGATGTCCCTTCTAAGTACATACCTGGAAGTGATATCAAGGTATCACTCAATGCCCTTGGAATTTCCCAGGTCTCTACAGTAAAAACTGTAGTGATTTGGGGATTTTCTTATCATGTGACACCAGTTTTCCTGTCTATTTTTGCACCTGCTGCTCCATGAAGCAGCAGTGGGAACCCAGGGGCCCAACATAGTGAGCAACCTGGCTTCCCTAAGTGTCCCTAAATATTTTATTCACCCAAGCTTTTCATATGTGAAAGCTGACTGTATAAACTTTAATGAAATTTTACTCTGTGACTAAGCCATTTTCTTAAAACAAACTAATCTCTGTTATCTGGAGATCAGCTGTAATTCCGGGAGAATTCTAGGCTCCATCCAGAGGTTGGCAGTCCTAGTCAGAGGAGCCAAGTACCCAAGGAACCCAAAGAGCCCTCTATAGTGAGATAACTCAGTGTGCAATAGTTTTAAAAATCCACTTTTAGGATTATGGGCATAGAAGGGATATGAAGCTTATTAACTCTGGCATGCAAAATCATGGTTTTGTATGTATTAATCCAAATCCATACAAAGCTCATCAACTTCTCACCACTACTGACAAGGTTAACTCACATTGAGCAAGTCCACCTAAGTGCACCACAAGGCACCTGATCGGGCTGATGTGAGTTGCCTTGCTGGAATTGACGAGGGGATAATGGAATTTGTGTGGATGTGGTTTAATACAAGCAAGATCCTGATTTAAGGGCTGCCAGCCTTTCACTTTCCCCAACACATTTTTTGCTGACAGCAGTCAAAACGAAAGCCGGTGTCTGACTTTATGTAAGGTCTCACCTTCTCTGCTTTGATCTTCTGCTGAAGCCATCTGCTCACCTCTTTATCTTCAATCTGTAATTAGGAGAGATTAAGGAAACTGGCTCCAAATGAGAAGAGAAAATAAGCAAATAAACAAAAAGAAGGTGTTGCCAATGAAGGATGGGGGGGAAGAAAAGCCTGCAAACCTGCCCTCCTTGTGCTGAAGGTCATCACAATAAGGAGAAGCAGGAGAAATCAATGGCTCCTTCTAGCTCTGGAGTGATGTAAGTCAATCCATCAGGCAGATGGATGGCAGTCACTCAGGCACCATGTCCTCATGCCGGCAATGTCACACTCTGCATTTATCTACATAGAAAAATAGTTTTACCCTTGGGGTTTTATTAAAACAGATTCACAACAAGGAGAGCAGTCACTGGAATAGGAGAGGCCACTGCAAATGGGGACAGTAGTTTAAGGCTATGATATTCTGGCATGGACCAGAGTTCTGACTTGCTCATTCTTTGTGGATCTCTGAGCACTCTGTGTTTGTGTGTATATGTACAATATGGTTGCCATGTACAAGACTGAGACACTGCATGAAAGGCATGCAAGTGACAAGTACATCTATATGTGGGTACAGCATGACGGGAACACACTGCTAGGCTGTGCCTAGGTTGCTTATGTTTACACATTGTCTGAGTCACTGAGCTGTTTATCAGTTTAAAAAAATACTAGCAGTGCTGACCTTTACCCTCACCTAGTATTAGATACAACTTTACTGGGGAACAAAAGGTCTGAACATCATGTGTCACTGCTTGCCTGGAAGAGGCCTTCCACGGGCTATTATTTTTGCAATGCTTGCAAAGGATCACCTGAACATTGCACAATGAAGAATGTTTTAAGAGTCAATGCTTCTATAGCATTTTAGAGCCCAATGACTATTAAACAGTCAGTTAATTTCAGTAGCTGTGAGCTAAGGTGAAGCAAATGGTTATTTGTGTCTGTTTGGGTGAACTGGAAATGTTAACCCATTTGATTTATAATCAGACAGACAAACAGACAGATAGTGCAAACCCTGGATATTCCTGTTTGTTGAATCCATTAATCTAGTTGGTGGAATAATTGCAAGGCAATTTACCTTAATTACAGCACAGCAATATAGTGCAGCTAAGTATCCATATAATTTTATATTAGAGCCCTTAAGGTCCTAGATGGAATCAAACACTTTATTTTTATTTTTTAAAAAGAGATTCTATTTGATAGTGCTTAGTAAGTACTGGGAAATGATTTTATTTTAGCTCTTTCCCATATTGTCCTTCTGGTTTCCCCCCCTCATTTCTGGAGATTAATGTAAATTGTCTAGAGAGAGAGAAAATCTTTCAAATTAATTACACTTTAGAGATCTTTGTTCCTTCTTTTTTTTGCACCTATTCCCCCCCCCCCATCCATTAGGAAACTGCAGGCTGTTACTTTCCAGCAGACCTTTCTCGTCCTCTTACAGCTCCCTAGGTATGAGTGCCAGACTCTTTACATTTGGCAGCTGAGTGGGAAGAAACTAGATGCAAAGCTTTCCCTGTGAATGCCATAGCACCAACTGTGCAAAGGGATGCCTCATCTCATTAACTCAGCTTTAGGCCTAGCCTCTGCATGCTACTTAGCAGCTTCCTCTAGGATTGATGTTCCCTCCATTTCCAACATATACACATGACACTCTATCACTGATGAGCACAGTGACACCTATGGCTTGATTAAGCTTCAGCCTTCTCATATGAGAAAGGAGTCCAATAATTTTAAAAACCCTAGTCCTGGACATTTGTGGTTGCCCCCCAAACACAGGCAAAGACAGGCCCATCTGAAAAAGAAAATGCATTTTTAAATTGCTTCTTATCTACCCCACTTTCCACCCCCCCTAAGGAATACGAGATGCATTCCCAGGCAGTCTCCTACTGAAGCCCTGACCAGACCTAGATTTGCTTAACTTCATTTATGGATAACATGCCTTCCAACCATATCTGGTGAATCTTGAACCAAATGGGGAGTAAAGCTGATTGACTGCCCAAAAGAGGATGGAAGAAGACAAAAGCATGTTTACCTTAGTCAAGTCCAGGTATTCCAGGTATAAAGCTAAAATATGAATGGTGCAGTAACCCTGTTAAAGTTTCTGCCAGAGAAACATAAATAAGCCACCTCTACATTGCAACAGTGAGCTGTCTCCTTCTGTGGGCAGTCTCCTTCTGGCTACAGAACTGATAGAAGTTTTCCTTTAATTCTGTTTTCAGTGTGGTATATTTATTGTGTGCATTACAATGAAATAGTCTGTTTCCCTACTCTGATGTTTGTGTGTGCTGATTTAGTGTCCTGTGATGGAGTTCCAGCTTGTTAGTTTTATTTGTTAGTTAGAATGTGGGAACTCCCTTATCCAGAAATGAGTTGCTCCCATCCCCGTGTCTTCTTGTTAATACATGGATGTTCCTTTTTATCACATCTGTCCCTGCTGTGTGAAGCTAACAGCAGGAACCTGAGTGAGGATCCTGTTACTGACCAGAAGGCAAAAGGGAACATCACACTCAAGATCATTATTATTGACTGGGGAACTAAATATGGATCTCCTACATCCAAGCTCAATTAAAGAAATCTCACATTATATTTTCACATCATCAAGGACTGCCCTGGAATTGTTAGTGATAAAAAGTTGATGGGTATGAGAATTTGGATTAGACTAAATGACCAATGACTATGGCCATTCTAGATGAGTTACCTGCCCTGGGTTCAATGCTTTGGTGCATTCATGCATCTCCCGAGGTTTCCCTGGTTTTTCTCTGGTCTTTCTCAAACCTGGTTTTACTGCAAAGTTTTGGGGGAAATATACTGAATCCTGGATGGGAAAAAATTGTATTTTCCAACCTACGTGTCAGATATTTTCTGTAATCCTGTCCTCCGTGGTGGCCCACTTCCTCCCCCTGCTGTCCTCTGGGAAGTTGTTGGTTTGTTTGTTTTTAAATCAGCACTAGAATATTGTTATATTGATATCGGAACAAAGTTTGAGTCCAGTCACTTTGTTGGTCTTAAAGGTGTCACTGGACACAACCCTTTTTTTGCTGCTTCAGACCAACACAGCTACCCACCTGAAGTTATATTGATATAACATTATACCAATATGTGTACCATGTTTTCTGAATTCCCAGCTTTTTTTTTAAGTAAGTCTCAACCTTCTTCTTTTACAGAGATGTAAGGGTAAAGGCCTATCTCCACAGTAGACGGGACTAGAGAAGGGGTGTCAAATATGTGGCCCGCAGGCCATATCTGCCCCTGCAGTACTACTATCCAGCCCATGAGCACCTGGCTCTCTAAGGTTTCCTGCTTCCTGTTTCCTGCATCACAGCTCCTTTTGCCCAGTCTCTCCTATTTCCTGCTTCACAGAGGAGGGAAAGAAAGCCAAGCCTCCCTTTCCTCAATTGGTGGAGGGCTCCTCTCCCTCCTCCTCTGGGGAGGGAGGGGGAGGGAAAGAGCCAGAGAGAGAGAGAGAGAGAGAGAGAGAGAGAGAGAGAGAGAGAGAGAGAGAGAGAGAGAGAAATGAAGTCCTGTGGCACTTTAAGAGGACCAATTAAGCTTCATTTTATTCCAAATATAAGCTTTTGTGAGCAAGCACACTTCTTAAGAGAAAGGGGGGAGAGAGAAAGAGCCAGAATGAGAGAGGGGGGGAGTCCCATTACACTTGGAGAGATCCCCCTTTCCAGTTCTAACAGATGGGGGGGGGAGAAATCAAACAGCACAGCTTGCATTCTTTATTAGTAGAAGGGAGCAAGAGTCCAGTAGCCCCTTAATGACTAACAAAATTTGTGGTAGGGTATGTGCTTTCATGAGTCATTGCTCACTTCTTCAGACTTATTTCCATTTATTCTTTGCATCCTCCTGAACGGAATCCTCCTGTACCAAATTGAGACCTAGATTTCCTGTCTCATTACCAATGCTGATATCTCCACACTTACTACCTCTTTGCATATCGCATCTAATCCAATCATGCCTGCTATTGCCATTAAGCATCTGAAATCATCTTTAAAAGTTTATATCTCATGTTACATTTTACTGCACATGTGGCCCGGCCTGACCAAATGACATTTATGTCATATCCAGCCCTCATAACAAATGAGTTCAACACCTTTGGACTAGAGACTTACTTTATTCTATTTTTGATTTTTTAAAAAATTAAAAGCTCTGGTGGTCCAGGAGAGGGGGGGTAGCTGCTGCTTGGGGACCTGATCAGGAAAACTACAGGAAAAACTGCCATGTGGCAGCCTTGTTGCCACAGTGCTTTGTTAGCAACCCCATCAGCAACAGGGAAAGCACTCAAGCTCCTCCCCTTCTTTACAACACCCCTCCCACCTTCTGACTGGGATATAAAGACTCGGAGATCTCCATTCCTATTTGTATCTGATGAAGGGAGCTTTGACTCTTGGAAGCTTATAGCCCAAAAAATCTTGTTGGTCTCTAAGGTACTACTAGACTCAGGTCTAATTGTTCTACTGCAGACCAGCATGGCTGCCCTCTGAAAGTATCCCCTTGTGGAAGACACCCATATTTCCCAGTCATTTTTAGGAACCATAAAATGGCTAACAACTATTCTTAATTTGAGGCATATTGTGGACATAAATCAGGCATCCTCTCCCCAGCATAGGTAAAACACTTAACATGTGCTACAAAGACATCATTATACTGAGGAAACAGTACATGGTGGATGTGCAACTAGAGCATCATCCTTTTCTCTTCTTCAACCCTTCCTGGATCAATTTGACAAGTTCAAAGAGTGTGAAGGAGCTCAGCATCCTCGGCTGGAGCCTAACAAATGAACAGGCTTGAACTCTCAAACAGTAAGTAGCAGTGAAGGATTACTTTCCCATTGATGCAGATCCCAAGTGGACCTTTTGCTGTGGCTTGAAAGGGAATAAATAATGAGGGGTGACTGCTCATAAAGTGGAAGACACTTTATTTCAGATCGTTCCTTGCTATTAATTTCATACCATACACCTGTGCTTAGAAGCAACTTTGGAGCGGATGGCTGCTCAGGTTAGCGAAGGGTGAGTGTCACAGAAGCAACACTCTCAATCTCCAGAAGAAAGGTGTTTCTGAGAATGCTCTAGTCTTTAATGTTCTTTGTCACTGCTGTAAACTAAATGATGCTATGAAAAGGCTGATTCATAGAGTTACCAAGAAGAAATTCTACAATACAGTGATCATCCAACAATACAATTATCATCCAAGAAGTTTTAATATGCATTAATTTAGTTTACATGTAAGAATTCTTATCCATCAAGCCATGGTTTAGAGCACTGTGCATATACTGCAATCTCTTGTATTCCTTCCTCCTCTGATACATTCCAATCTCCTCTCTGGCTTTCCGGCTCCGGCTAGATCACATCTGAATTGTCAAATTATTGTCTGTATTAGATGGGCCACTGCTCTGATCCTGCTGGGCTCTTCTTAAATGATCAGTGTCATCTGAAACAGAATTACACCCTTCTGAATCTATTGAAATCAGTGTTTAGTATTTCATTGTAAGGGTGGAATTAGAAACCAAACTGTAGTTGCTAATTCTGGCTTGGAAGACAAGTGTAACCCCTTCAGATATAATAGCAACCTTTATCGGACTAGGAAGAAGGACGGGAATTGGAGCATGTGAGGGAAGAGGAGGACATGTGAGCTTGAGGGGAATGGGCTGTGACTCAGCAGCAGAGAATCTGCTTGGCATGCAGAAGGTCCCAGGTTCAATCCCTGGCATCTCCAGTTTAAAAGGACCAGGCAGTAGATGATGCAAAAGACCTCCACCTGAGACCCTGGAGAGCCACTGTCAGTCTGAGTAGACAGTACTGATCTTGATGGACTGATGGTCTTTTTCAGTATAAGGCAGCTTCATGGCCCAATGTCAAATCACGATTTAGCCATCACATGCAGACTGGACCAGTGTCTGAGGCAAAGAAGCACTTCCTTAATTATATTTCAGTCAAATGAAATAAATAGATTCAAGCATGTCTTAGATTACAGATAATATATGCAGTGAAGAAGAAATGGGCTAATATGTGCAGTGAAATGTCTGAAAAGAAAATTCTGTGTTCACATTTCTAAATGCTGCAACCCCTCCTAGTAAATGCTGACATCTATTTGTAAATAAGGGAAATGATGGTGAAACTGGTTTATTTATTGAAGATGTTTCTTGAGTTTCCCAAATTCGTTGACCAAGATCGTTCACTTGGACACACTAAAAAATTATCCTGAGGCTTTAGGCATGTAAAGAATGTATTTTCCTCCTTAGTTATGACAGACTTGCCCTTTCACAAACATTTTCTACTTGGACAGCCCCATGTCTTACTCAGGAGTTGCTTCTGAGTATATAATTGACTTCATTGTTCCAGCTCCAGACCAACCTGCCCTGTAAAATTCTGAAGTCCTGTAATATGATCCCTAGTCTAACTGCGCCCAAAGGCTTGGAGTTAAGAATGGACTAGCTGGATCAGACCACTGGTGCCTCTAATTCAGCTTTCTGTGTCATATGGAGTTGCCCTAAAGGCCAACAAACAGAACACAGAGATCAAGGCCTTTCTTTGAGTTGATGCATGAAATACACTTGTGGTTTTCTGAATCACTGTTAGAAGCTGTGTCTATTTCTGGTTCTACAAGTCAAGTGCTGATGGACTTTTCTGTAGGTAGATATATCAAATCAAATATATATCAGATATTTCATCATGTTTGTATGACAAGACTTGTGGAATAGCATATGGGGCCATTGTAAGGGGTTCGCCTGCCAGTTGTTTCCAGTCTATGAAGTTTTACAGCATATATTTTTCAACAGTCCATTGCAGGTTTAGCATAAAGGATTACAAATGCAATACAGCATCACTGGCAAAAGCAAAAATATCAGAAAATAGCATAAATCAAAGCATGATGGAATAGGGCTGCTGCCAAAAGTAAATCAAAGCCTGTAGTTTTGTCAATGTGGAAAATTGCTTCAAAATGACAGACATTAGGGATGGGCACAAACCTGAACCTGAGCCAAAGTCTGGACCGGACTTTGCCGGTTTGAGGCTTGGGAGGCATGGCTTGAAAAACATGTCCTTGGCATCAGGCCTGTAGCCATCAAGGAGCCCATGGGGGCTGCCCCCCATGGTTTTTGTGGGCCCCTCCCCCAATCCTCAGCTCCCCCTCCCTCCCCTTGGCCCCCTCACCCCCTGATCGATCATCTTGTCGGCACTCTGTTGGCTGACTTGGGAGAGGAGCAGCAGGACTTGCTGGGGGAAAAAGAGAGAGAGGAACATTGGCTGCCTTATTTGGAATAATGGGTGGGCTCTAAACAAAGAGCCCATCAAATACAAGTTTAAGCCAGCCACCCCGCCACTTCCTCCAACTCCAGGCAAACTGGAGCAGCAGCAGAGCATGAGGATCTGAGCCTTCTGCTTGTCCTCCTGCACAGCCCTGGGCCATAGCTCCTCCTTCTCCTTTTATTCCTCCGTCGGGAGTTGGGACTCTGGCAGCTCTGCCTTCAGCAGCTCAGCAGTCTTGGAGGAAGTCTCCTCTGCTGAGCCTGGTCATCTTCCGTGGGGCTGGGCTGGCTGGCTGGGGTTTGATGTTTTACTCCCTCATTTTGTGCTGCTGCATTTCCAGCATCCATTCCTCCCTCCCCCATTGTGCAGCCTGCAGGACTCCAAGTTCAGGTAGAGACCAGAGGGGCTCATGTGGAAGATGTACTAAAAGGAAGGATAGGATTGCCCATTGGAAACAATGGGAGAGACTTGAAGGCCCATTGGAAATAATGGGAGCAAGGAATGCCAATTGACTTCCATGGGCTCCATTGAAATACATTACAGCTCAAAAAGAGTTGCAAAGAAAATGCACTGCTCTAGGACTGGAATGGTTCTGGGGCTTGTCATTCCAGTCCCAGGACACATCTACTACCCTCCTGGGCTGTCATTCCACTGTCTAGTCCCAGAGCAGTGTATTTGGGACCAGAGATCTTAATGGAAAATCCATTCCGCATTTTCTTTGCAACTCTTCTTGAGCTGTAATGTATTTCAATGGAGCCCATGGAAGTCAATTGACATTCCTGGCTCCCATTATTTTCAATGAGCCTTCAAGTCTCTCCCTGAAACATTTTTGTGCAATAAACCACTTGTATTTATTATTTAGTTGTTATTTAGAAGTCTGAGCATGGCATGGCAGTACCACACAGACATATAATGGCAGGTCCCCTGAGAAAAACATTGCCCCCCCCCGAGCAAAAAGTTGTTAGCTACGGAGCTGCTTGGCATGGACCTCTCCGAGCTTTTTGCTGCAGCTCAGAACCTCTCAGAAAAGAAATCCCACCCAGAAACTTTCATGCCAAAATTCTGGTGTGGGTGGTCTTTTCCAGCCCCGCAAACACAAATAGGGACCCTCCCAAATAGGGACCCATGGGAGGCATACACATTTTCCTCTGTTCTCATCAGGGCTCTGGGTGAGTAAGTATTCTTGAGATCACAAAACAACTTTGCTGGTGGTTGTAGGGGGAATTTACTGGCAGGGGGGTTGCCTTCCCTGGGTTCCCCTGTTGTGATTCTGTGGGGGGGGGGGTTGTTTGTTTTTGTTTTTTTGCTGCAAAGGGTGGGCAAACTGCATTTGAATTCAGGGGTGTACTAAATGGAAGGACAGGATTGCCTGTTGGAAACAATAGGAGAGGCCAGTTGCAGATAATGGGAGCCAGGGATGCCAACTGACTTGCATGGGCTCTATTTAAATACATTGCAATACTAAAAAAGTAGAAAAGAAAATGCAGAATAGATCTTCCATTAAGATCTCTGGGCCCAGATAGACTACTCTGGAATTTGAATGACAGCTCTCAGAGTGGAATGACAGCCCCTGGGAACAGAATCTGTGCTCTAGGACTGGAATAACAGGTTGCAGAGTGGGATGATAGCCCCTGGGAGAGGCAGAAGCATTCTGGGACTGAAATGACAGGGTGCAGAGTGGAATGACAGTCCCTAGCAAGAGAATCAGTGCTCAGGGACTAGAATGACAGCTTCCCCCACACAAGATTGTGTCTGGCTCCTCTCCACAATGTTATCTCCCACCACCAACGGTTGCATACCTCCAGTCCAACATTGCCCTCCACCACATCATCATTGGCTCCTGCATGATGATAAATGCTGGGCAAACAGCACAGAGAACACAGGGGGGATCAGTGGGCCAGTGGCACAATGGATTGGCAACAACTGTTGCCTTCCTAAGACAGCCTCAAGGTGGAGCCTGGCTGGGTACAGGGTGAGTGACATTAACCTGATGAGTCATCATGTCTCAGATAGAAGAAGGGTGGGGTGGGCACAGGGAGACACCACCACACACAGCGATGCAGGTGACTCTCTGGCCAAGCTTGGAAGGGCCATCTAAACCTGCCACATGATCATGTGGCTTGTTGACTGCCATATTTCCATGGACAACACATCCAGACAGTTGCCTACCTGGACCCCCATGCTCCTGTACCTGCCCTCGAGGGGTAACCCACTTGGAGAGGGAACATTTGTCCCTTCTCCCATGACCCTTGGAGCATATCTCCCTTGGCCATTCAAGTTTTCTGTGCCTAGCACCAAAATGTATGTTTGGTGGGTGCACCAGGGGAGATGCAGCCCACAATGGGGTGGGTGGCTCCCCTGCTGGGCATCATGTTTTTGGGGCAGTAGGAGGGTGGGCCTGGGGAGGCACAGCCATCCACAACTCTGCTCTTGGGCCCCAGGCAGAGTGTGTGTGCCCTGCCCAGCAGTCACTGTGTCAGTAGTGGGTGGGCACAGGGAGAAACAGCGACCTAAAAGCATGCAGGTGGCTCCCAACTCCCAGGCAGGGTGGGAGGATTGGCCCTGTTCAGTAATCACTTTAACAGTCCATAGAGGGAAGGAGTGTGGGGCCAAGTGGCTGCAGGCACCTTCAAGCATGTGGGTGGCTCCCAGGCAGGGTGGGTGGGCTTGTCCTATCCAATGACCAAATTTTCAGTCGGATGGAGGATTGTCTGGTCTATGCACTCCTGAACCCATGCCTGACATCTCTCTAAAAAGCACTTTCTTGGAGGCATCTTGTTTGGGGGTCCATAACTTGGACCCCCTCCAAAAAATCCAACCTACACGTAACTTACAGGCCATGTGGAAGGGCATTCCAGGGAGATACATTGTGAGTTGGATGCCTCTAGCTCACCCAGGGTCCATTCCATACACTCCTGAACCTGTGCCTGACATCTCCCCAAAAAGCACTACTACCTTTGATGGAAGTGACACACATCTTGACTAATGGAATCTTTGACACCAAAATAATCTGAAAAATTGATACAGCTACTATTTAGGGCCTACTATTGATGACTTACAATACAAACTTGTAGCAATTGCAAAAACATATAAGACAACAACATCTGGTCATATATGCTTTTATCTCTCCTTATAATAATTATATTTTGGTTTCATAAGATTCCATGAGCTCCCATTGGCTATAAAATGCCCTCCCTCAGCCATTGGCCCATCAGCCACCACTCAAGAGTACTCACGTGCCATTGGCCGGGTGCTGGGTCTGCTCCTCTTCCCCACCCACTCCCCCTGGCAGACCAGCTCTCTCTCCTGAGGAAGACAGTTCTCTTGACTTCTGTGAGGGACTGTCCCCTCAGTGGCTGTTGGTAGGCAGCCAAGCTTGGTTCTGTGAGTAAAAAACCAAAGGACTTTCAGCATAACCCCCTCCCCCGCCCATAACCCCCTCCCCAATGGCCACTTTCCTGTCAGAATAAAAGGAAAAAGGCTCTTTCTCCTGCTTATCTTCAGCATGGCTGGCTGGCTAACAAGGTGGGCCAGCAACCATCAAACCATTTTCTTCAACTTCCTGCTGTGCAGCTGACTTTCCCCTAGGGTTGCCAATCTCCAGGTTGGACCTGGAGATCTCCCACTGTTACAATTGACCTCCAGATGACAGAGAGGTTTCCCTGGGAGAAAATGGTTGCTTTGGAGGGTAGACTGTATGGCATTATACCCTGCTGAGTCCTTCCACCCCCCAAAAAAAATGCTGCCCTCCACAGGATCCACCCCCCAAATCTCCAGGTATTTCCCTAATCAGAGTTGGCACCTGTACTTTCTCCTCTGTCAGTAAAACAGACAGAGGGGTGGGCTGGAGATCACTACTGCTCTTCAGGTAGCAAAGATCAGTTCCTCTGGAGAAAATGGTGGACTCTGTCATTATACCCTGCTAAGATTGCCACAGCAAATTGTCACTGAGTGCCCAAAGCCGGGGCACTCTCCCAGAGCCTCTTTCTAGAGCCCGTTGTATTTATTTCCACAACGGGCCTTATTCCTAGTATATATATATATATATATATATATATATATATATATATATATATATATATATATATATATATATACATTTCTTGTGTGTCATTGTAATATAAAGAATATTGACCATTGAGGAAGGCCTGAAGGGGCCAAAACGCGTATGGTCCTTAGGTCAAAAGATTTTTACCCATCAATTGTATTGGTATAATAACTAACTTGGTTGTATAAGCCTTTTAACCCTGATACTTAGACTATTTCTTTTAACCGCAGTATGTTTTAGCTATGTGTGCACCCTAATAAACACTTAGTATTTTTGTATAATATAGTTTGTAGCTTGACCCTCTTAGTTCGCAGCTGTTTTGGGGTTGAGTTTCTTCCCTTCCCCTTTTTTTCCAGTTTTTGTGCCCATCCCTAACAGGCATCCTTACTCAAATCCACACTATTTTAGTCAAATCCATTGCTAGTTTTTCCAGGTAGCACTTGAATGCTTTCTGCTTTGCATCTACGAGCATTTTCTATTCTGACATTTTACCTCTTTCCCAGTAAAATATCCATGTTAATTTTTTGCAGTAAAAATAAACTGAAGACTTGTGGCATCTTAAAGATTTAAAAGACTGGTATCCCAGCATAAGCTTTCATGGACTAGAGCCCATTTCTTCAGGTGCAGTGAGTTGGTCTTCACTTAAGCATTCATTTTAGATAGGGGATATGAAAATAAACAAACAGCAAGGTCAAGAAAGCATGAAATACAGGAAGCATAGGGAGAAAAATAATTGTATCCAATTCAGATAGAATCAAGAAAAGTACACAATGGTCCCTTAACACTGCTTTGTTCCCCTCCCACCTTGCTACATAAAACTTCACAGTGATACCTTGATAATTCAGACTTGTGATATCATCGTGTTAGGGAGTATAGAACTCTGGAGTGAATCTATGCAAAAATAGCGGATTTGGATTTAGGTTGAATGCTGTTTCTAAAAGCTGAGCACGATTCCTTAATATTAGAATCAGTCTGCTATTGGAGTCAATAGGAAATGCATTACTTCAGTCCAATTTCCCCACATCCACTTGAGATTAAATTCTCAGACACTGTAATGCTGTCCACAAGATATTGTGAATGCACATACATCCTACCTGTACAAGCATGCATCTTGTTACCTTGATACTTTTTTATAATCATGTTTCAATTGTATTAATTTCTTATCTATGGATTCTCACAGTCAATCTTTTAAAATTCCTTAGTCTTTTACTACAAAACCCCTCTTTACTCATATAGTTATAGATCCTTAATATCCTGCTGCCATTCTATAACCAAAGCATTCTGCGGATTATATATTGACCCTTAAATTCAACTTCACATTCCTTATAAAAGTTTTCATACAAATACAATACTGATACAATCTTATTACCTTAGTACTTTTTTATAATCATGTTTCAATTGTGTTAATTTCATGTCTATGGATTCTCATATTCAAATCCCTTATAGTTACAAAACCAATCCTTACTCATACAATCATGGAGCTTCAATGTCCTACTACTTATACATAGCCATTCTATAACCAAAGCATTCTAAAAATTATATATTAACCCTAAGAGACAAACATACCTAATAACTAGTTCCATATAGCTGTTATCAATATTTGTTTTTAAGTCATATTTTAAGGTTTTGAACTTTCCCAAAGCCACACATAAAAACTTATTTCTTTTTACATTTAATTTTGAACACAGTTTCTCTTAAACTTTATATCCCTAAATCTCATTAAATATCCTTAACTTCTATTTAAAATATCACTTGCCCTGCTATAGCCATTGCACCTTAAGTAGTTCTCACTCCCTCCCCTTTCCTCCTCCTTGCATTTCCAGCATTTTATTTTCTATAACTGAGGATTGTTCCTGTAAAATTTCAATATAAGAGTACAACTCTTTACCTCTTACTAAATTCAGCTTCACATTTTTTATAAAAATTTCTATATAGATATTGATAATACTTATCTTTAAAATACATACAAATATCTTATAACACATATTTCTTTGATCTTTAAATTTAGCCATATTAAATCACATTACATTTTGAGCTTTTAAAAAATTAAAAATAAAAGCTATTTTGTGACATTTATTTCTCTTATATCTTTGAATCGCATTACATCTCCTTAAATTCCATTTTAAATATGATTTGCCCTGCTATAGCAATTCCACCTTAAAAAGTTCTCCATCCTCCCTGCTTTAATATCTACCTTGTCATATATATTTCTCTTAACATTTGTTTTTAAGTTTCCGTTTCTCCTAGTTTCTATATCATTAGGACTCACTAAATATCATTAAATTCCATTTTAAATTATACTTAGCGTACTATAACAATTCTGTCTTAAACAGTTCTCCCCCCCCTTTTTTTTCTTCTTAGATTCCCAATGTCTTTTCTTTTGGGGCTGTAAATTGCTCCTGTAATATTCCATTATGGGGGTAGAGCTCTCTTGTTTTCTTGCTGTGTCCAACAAAAATATATTAGATGTGCTTGGAATTTTTTTCTGGTCATCCATTCTGATGTCTTGTGATCCTCTCCTTGTTTGTTTGCTGTGTCCAACAAGAGTATATTAGATGTGGGGAGTGCACAGGCATGGCATGGTGACACACACGTGTTTCTAATGCGGTGGCAACTTTTTGGTCTTAAAAGGGGTCCTTTGACTATCTAAAGGACGCCCCGCCATCCCAGGAAGGGACAGATGGCAGCATGGGGCTTGATCCAGGTCAAGAACTATCAGATGATCAGGAAGAAAGAGAAGAGAGAGAACAGGGAGAAGTGGAAAGAGAATTGGAACCTCAACTACAAGGGGCAACAGTGCCAATGTCACTTCCTAGACCACGAAGGCAGAAAAGATTCAGATTTAAGAGATCCCTGATCAATACGAGACAAAGGGCGAAAAACGAAAGAGACCACAAACAGACACTGAACCTTGATGGATAAACAGAAATTGAAGACAATATCGATAAATGTTAAGAACATACGAGAGGCCAATGTTGAATCAGGCCAATGGCCCATCCAGTCCAACACTCTGTTACACAGCGGCCAAAATATACCAGGTGCCATCAGGAGGTCCAGCAGTGGGGCCAAGACACCAGAAGCCCTCCCACTGCTGCCCCCTCCAGCACCAAGAATAGAGTGCATCACCTGCCCCAGACTGAGAGTTCCCATCTATACCCTGTGGCTAATAGCCACTGATGGACTTCTGCTCCATATGTTTATCTAATTCCCTCTTGAAACTGTCCATGCTTGTAGCTGCCACCACCTCCTGTGGCAGTTAATTCCATATGTTATTCACTCTTTGGGTGAAGAAGTACTTCCTTTTATCTGTTCTAACCCGACTGCTCAGCAATTTCATGGAGTGCCCACGAGTTCTTGTATTGTGAGAAAGGGAGAAAAGGATTTCTTTCTCAACCTGCTCAATCCCATTCATAATCTTATAAACCTCGATCATGTCACCCCTCAGCCATTGTTTCTCCAAGCTAAAGAGCCCCAAGCGTTTTAACCTTTCTTCATAGGGAAGGTGTTCCAACCCTTTTATCATTCTAGTTGCCCTTCTCTGCACTTTTTCCAATGCTATAATATCCTTTTTGAGATGTGGTGATCAGAACTGTACACAATATTCCAAATGGACTCGCACCAATGATTTATATAGGGGCATTATGATACTGGCTGATTTGTTTTCAATTCCCTTCCTAATAATCCCCAGCATAGCGTTGGCCTTCTTTATTGCAGTTACACACTGCCTAGACATTTTCATTGAGTTATCTACTATGACTCCAAGATCTCTCTCTTGGTCCATCTCTGCCAGTTCAGACCCCATCAACGTGTATTTATATTTAGGATTTTTGGCTCCAATGTGCATCACTTTGCACTTGGCCACATTGAACCCCATTTGCCACATTGACGCCCACTCACCCATCCTTGACAGATCCCTTTGGAGTGCCTCACAATCCTCCTTGATTTTCACCATCCTGAACAACTTGGTGAACAACTTGGTGTTAATGGCTTAAATGGACCCCAGAAAAGAAGAATCTTCCACCAACTTAAAAAATACAATGCGGATATAACATGTTTACAAGAGACTCATATCAGAATAAAGAATGAAAAATATCTGAACTTTAAAGGATTGGGAAAAGTATTCTCAGCTACAGATAAAGAAAAGAAGAAAAGAGGTGTAGCTATGTATATTAAAGACTATTTGCAACCTGAATTAGTGTTTGCTTCTAAAGATGGGAGAACTCTTATGGTGGCCATCCAAAGACAAACTAAATGGGTTTTGCTAGTGAACATTTACGCACCAAATCAAAACCAGGAAAAATACTATCAAAAACTCCAAAATGCGATTGCAAAACAGGAATTTCAAGAAACCTGTATTATTGGTGACTTTAATGTGGTTTTCGATAATAAGCAAGATAGAAAAACAAATACCCAGGGCAAGAAAATAAAAGGTAATGAGTTTCCCAATTCACTTCTCCAGATTATAGAAGAATGGCAATTAGCTGATGTTTGGAGAGTAAGAAACCCGAAAAGACAACAGTACACTTTTTACTCGGCAAGACATGATTCGTGGTCTAGATTAGATATGTGTTGGATGTCATCTTCAATGGTAAAAGAGTTACTTGATTCAGAAATAGAGGCAAGCACATATGCTGATCATAACATGATAACTTTTGAATTGCAGGGAATAAGTCATAGAAGTAGATGGACATTAAACCTTACTTATTGAAGGATAATAAACTGGTAACATGATTGAAAATGGAATTTACTTTCTTTTTTAAAGAGAATGTCAAGCCGGATATGCCAAGGAGAACTGTATGGGACACTTTCAAGGCTTTTGTTAGAGGACACTTAATAAAAGAAGTGGCAAGGAAAAACAGAAAAGAAATGAAGAATACCTTAATTTGAAAAAGGAGATACATGAACAGGAGAAAAAGGAATTTAAAAAGGAAGAGAGAAAGATAAAAGGGGTAAGATCAAGTTACTTAAGCATAAAATGAATTGCTTATTGACATCGGAAATAGCAAAGAAGCTGAATTACGCCAAACAAAATTTCTTTGAGTAAATGCAAATAAACCGACTAGATGGCTGGCATATCAAGTAAGAAGACAATCAGAAAAGGCATTCATAAAAACTTTTAAAAATAAGATGGGGGAAGAAATGAATAGGATTCAGGATTTAAAGAACATTGTGGAAGATTTCTATGAAGAGTTATATGGAAAAGGAGAGAGAGGCAGAGGCGGCGTGGCGAGACACATGTGCCTGAGCGTGATGGCGGCTTTATGATCTTTAAAGGGGTCCTTTGATCATCAAAAGGACCCCCTGCTGTCCCGGGAAGGGACGGGCAGTTGCAAGAGGCTTGATCCGAGACCTCATGTGAGTTGCAACTCACGGGGTGGGCTGGATCTCCCCCGACGCGGGATCAAAGTCCGAGCTCAGCTTTGCTGGGCAAAGCCAATGCTCCTGCACCAAGGGGGGAAGAAGAACCTTACCGACAGAGCACTTCTGTGAGTATCCGCAAGAACAAAAGAGGCTGTTTGGAATGGGCGATTTAACATAATTAGCCCTGTAGAAGTAGCACAGCGGGAGGGCTTCCCCCCCCCGACAGAATCTAAATGGCTAGAAAGCGAAAGTGAGCTTGGCGAAGTTGGAACAGAAAAAAAGGGCAAGAGTGAGTGAAAGCCATCCGAAAGCAATACGGTGAAAGCTGAGAGTACAGTGAGTTTGGCTATAAAGTGGCTGAAGTGTGGCTCTCAGAGGTTCGGGGAAAGAGTCTTAGCTTCTCCCTGTGGTATGGACCCCAGTTTATGAAATTTAGAGGGGACCCAGCCAGGGTGGGAGCTGTTTGCCAACAATTTGGTGAGAAGGAGAAGATTAACGGGGGACCCCTGTGCAGCGCACTCAATTTTTAACCCTAGAAGGGGTAGGGTGGAAGAGTGGTGAAGCGCATAAATGGAGAAGAGGAGGCTCATTTCAGCGCACGCAAATTTTTAACCCTTGGGGCCAGGGTGGAAGATTAAAGTGTTGCTATGTTCCCAATTTTTGCTGCAGCTTACACTGTGACTGAAAGACAGGCTTGGCTGAATGAAAGCTGAAGAAATCTGGTTGGTGAGAGAACTGAGACTTTAATAGGGTGTCTGATCATTGACTATTGACTGGCAGGGGGCTTGTGGGAAAGTTCCCTTTTCTTTCCTTTCTGGGCAATTTAGTGTTAGTGGCTTTGTGTATAAACTGAAGGTGAAGGTGGGGAAAGGCAGTGGAGTGGCTAGCCTGGGAAAACTGCCAGCAGAGGGGTTGTTTTGGTAAATAAAAAAGAGAATACTGAAAACAACTTCTGGGGAATTTGCCAAAGAGTAAGATAGTCTAAACAAAGCTCATTGTGTAAACGTGGTGGTGATAAAAGGGTCTGGGAACAGGGCCAAAAGGTTGTGCTGTTCCTAAACACTGGATAAGGGATTGGAACAGTAATATATAAACAAAGGTTTATATAGATTCTCTGAGTGAGTTAAGAGTGTAAAACTTAAATTAGACAGAAATCGAAAAATATGGCTAGCGGAGGAAGTAAAAAGACATCTCTTGCTTCACCTGGGGTCCCTGGTTCCGCAACAGGGAAGTTAGGGAACACAGGTCAGAAGGAACCCCAAAAGGAGATGCAAGCTGTGGTCCAAGCTACTATTTTAAGCACAATTAATGAAGTGGTAGAGCCGATTAAAGCCAGCATGGAAGAAATCCGGAATTCTGTTCCGCTAGCAATTGTCCCGGTTAATAAAGCTATCCAGGAGGTTAGGGACATGATACCTCAGGCGGCAGTCCCGATCCAGAATGCGATGAAAGATATTACTGAGCAATTCACTAAGAGTTTACAGCTTTTGCAGAAACAAATAGCGGACAATACGACAAAAATAGTGACACTAAGTAACACGATGGAGAAAGTAGAACTGAAGACAAAATTGGTGGAAAGAAAGGTCCAAGAAAACGAATAGAAACAATTGTCACTGGAGCAAGATGTGATGAGGCTTCAGGTGGAGAGAGCGGCGTTTGTTCTAAGGTTCCAAAATATTCCTGAGGAGAAAGAAGAAGACTTAAATGCAAAGATGTCTGAACTTCTGGCGAATCATCTCCATATTGAGGATGCGGGTGAAGTGGAAAAGGAAATTGATGTGGCTTTCAGAATGAATTCAGCCTATGCAAGGAGATTCAAGGTGCCCAGGGAGGTTCAAGTGAGGTTCCATAAACGGGCGGTCAGGGACAAGATACTGAGAGAAGTGAATGTGGTACCGCTGAAGATGGGACAAGAAGAAATTAAGGTACTGAAAGAGATACCCTGGAGAGTGAGAGAAAAAAGGAGGGAGTACTCAGAATTAACAGCATTATTGAGAGCCAACAATATCAGTTACAGGTGGATTTTGCCAGAAGGGGTCCTCTTTAGTTTTGAAGGAAAGAAATTTAGAATTAACTCAGTTTTCAAGGCCAAGGATTTTTGGAGACATATGGCGTGGAGATGTCAGACGATCAAGAAGAAGAAGAGGAGAGAGAAGAGGGAGAGGTGGAGAAAGAATCTGAACCCCAACCCCAGGGGGCAGCAGCACCAGATTTGTCGGTTAAACCTCAAAGGCTCAGAAGATTTAGACTGAGATCTCCAATTGTTACATGGCAAAAGGCGAAGAGTGAAAAGGAACACAGACAGACGCAGAACCTAGATGGATAAACAGAAAATAAAAATACTCTCAGTCAATGTGAACTGATTAAATGGACCCCCGAAAAGAAGAAGGATATTTCACCAATTGAAGAAGTGCAAAGCAGATATAACGTGTATTCAAGAAACCCACATTAGGAAACAGGATGAAAAGTATTTGAATTATAAGGGATTAGGCAAAGTATTTGTAGCAGCGGACAAAGAAAAGAAAAAACGTGGAGTGGCCACTTACATCAAAGAACATATGCAACCAGAACTTGTATTCGCCTCGGAAGATGGGAGGATACTAATGGTGAAAATTCAAAGAGAAAATAAAAAAGTTTTAATAGTGAATATATACACCCCAAACCAAAACCAGGAGAAATTCTACGAAAGGCTCTCAATGTTGATAGCTAAACAAGACTTTCAGGAGTTCTGTATGATTGGCGATTTTAATGCGGTCTTTGACAATAAAATGGACCGGAAGGCGGGCGTTCAGGGGAAGAAGGCTAAAGGTAATGAATTTACCACCTCACTTTCACAGATTGTAGAGGAACTGAGATTGGTGGACATGTGGAGAGTAAGGAATCCCAAGACACAACAATATACGTTTTATTCTGCAAGACACGACTCTTGGTCCAGGCTGGACATGTGTTGGATGTCATCTTCAATGGTAAGAGATCTGCAGGAAGCAGAAATTGAGGCAAATACATTTGCTGACCATAACCTGATAATGGTGGAGTTACAAGGAACTAGACATAGGGATAGATGGACATTGAATCCATTATTGCTTAAGGACAGTAAGGTGGTGAAAAGCTTCCAAACAGAATTTGCTTTCTTTTTTAAGGAAAATAATACATCAGGTATTCCGAGACGAACAGTTTGGGATGCCTTTAAAGCTGTAGCGAGGGGATTGTTGATGAAGGAAGCGGCAAAGAGAAACAGAAAAAGGAATGAGGAATACGTCAAACTTAAAAAATATATTTTGGAACAGGAGAGGCAAGAAATGGAGATGGGAGGAGAATTTGACAGGAAGGAAAAAATTAAGTTTCTCATGCACAGAATGAACTGCTTATTGACAGCAGAAATGGCGAAGAAAGTAAACTATGCCAAACAGAACTATTTTGAGAATGCTAATAAACTGACTAGATGGTTGGCCTATCAAATAAGAAAGCAATCTGAAAGAACATCGATAAAATCGCTGAGAGACAATAATGGCATGGAGCATAATGGAGCTCAAGAATTGAAAAGGATTGTGGAAGACTTTTATAAGAAATTGTATGCAAGAGAAAATAGAACCAAAGAAGAGATATCCCAGTATTTGCAAGACCGTGTCCTGCAGAAGTTTCCAGAGGAAGACCAGAAGATCCTGAATCAATCAATTACTATGATGGAGATGGTAAAAGCATTGAAAATACAGAACAAGGGTAAGGTACCAGGGATGGACGGCCTGCCAGTGGAATTCTATATAACTTTTGAAGAAGTGTTACTTCCACAGTTACATGAAGTCTATAAGAAAGCGTGGGAAGGAGAAGAAATACCGGACACCTGGAGGGAAGCCCTAATCTTGTTGATACATAAACCGGATACTTTTATATGCTGATGACGCTGTTATTCTTTCCAGAACCCCAATTGGCCTGAGAAGGGCATTAAAGAGGTTTGCCAGTTATTGTAGTGAGCAGAAATTGATTATTAATTATCAGAAGACGAAGGTGATGGCCTTTGGCAGGAGACCTAAATTAAGAAAGTGGAGTGTAAATGGGCAGAATCTTGAACAGGTAACTAATTTTCGCTACCTTGGCATGATTATCCAAGCCTCTGGCTCTAAGCTTGCTCACAGTCAGGCAGCAGCATGCACGGGTGATAAATCTGCCCAAGGTATACTCAAGTTTTTTCGCTCTTCAGGGGGCCATTTTGTGCCAGCAGCTCTGAAACTTTTTAAGGCTAAAACATTAGCCCAGATGCTCCATGGGACGTTACTTGGAGCGCCACCCTCGTGTTATGCCCCATTAGAGTTGGTTCAATCGAAATTTTTGAGATCAGTGCTCCAAATTCCAAGGTGTGTTACCAACGCGATGGCACGGCTAGAGACTGGCATGTTGAAAGTTGAAGCCAAGATTACCTTGCACTCCATTTTTTTCTGGTTAAAGATAAATCTAAATCCATGTGGCCTAGTGCCTTTAATCCTGGCTGACAACTATCAATCTGAATGGCTGACTTCCACTATTCGGAAAATTACGTTATTAGGGCTTTCCCCTCAAGAGCTTTTGGAAATGGGTGGCGATCAAGCCAAGCTAGCAGTTAGGCAGAGGATTGAAGACACCGAACGCCAATTGGACCTACAGGCGTCCCCCGCCTTTATAGCGCCACATAGTAGCAAATATATTGTTGCTCAAGCCTCATATCTATCTGTTCTGGAGTCTAATAAACTTAGGAGGGCATATACTTTGGCTAGATGCTCCGCTCTACCGTCTGCAGTTCTTGAGGGTAAATTCAAGAAAATCCCCCGAAATGAGAGGCTATGCATGTGTGCGTCTGGGGAGATCGAATCTCAGGAACACGTGTTCCTGAGGTGTCCATTATATACTGAGGCTCGCACAAAGCTCATTGACCCTCTCTTGGTTGGCCTCTCAGATCAGGATAAGATAGAGAAACTGTTATCTAACTTTGACCATACAGCGCTGCATCAGATAGCGAAATTTTGTCTCCTGGTTGTAAAAGCCCATCAGCGTCCAGGCAGCCATTTGGGTTAGGATTACCCGATCCTAATTTTACTGGTTTTATTTTTTTATCATCGTTATTTTATCCTTTTTAAGATCTAATTTTGTTCCACATTTTATCGAACCTTTGGTTTTACTGATCAAAATGCTTGTGCAATTTTATTCTTATTAACCTTGTCTTATCTTAACAGTAAAAGCTCATCAGCGTCCAGGCAGCCATTTGGGTTCGACTACCCGGTCCTAATTTTATTGGTTTTATTTTTTTATCATCGCTATTTTATCCTTTTTAAGATCTAATTTTGTCCTATACTTCACCGAACCTTGGTTTTACTGATCAAAACGTTTGTACAATTTTATTCTTATTAACCTTGTCCTATCTTAATAGTTTTACCATCTGGGTACTATTTGTTTTTGTAATTTATTGACATGGTAATTACTTGTAAGTAGGGTTGTATACCGCTGGCTGTATGCCGTGACAATAAAATTCATTCATTCATTCATTCATTCATTCATAAACCGGATACAGAAGCAAATGATATCAAGAACTACAGACCGATCTCCTTATTGAATGTGGATTACAAAATTTTTGCCTCTATAATGGCTGATAGGCTGAAGCGTGTTTTAGCAAAAAGAATTCATAAAGACCAGTCAGGATTTTTACCGAAAAGGCAGATAAAGCACAATATGAGGAGGCTATTGAATGTCTTGGAGTATTATGAAGCACATCCGGAAAAAGAAATGGCGATAATTTTTGTGGATGCAGAGAAGGCTTTCGATAACCTGGACTGGACATTTATAATAGAGACACTTAAGAGAGCTAGAGCAGGAGAACGGTTTATTCAAACAATTCACGCAATCTACTTAAAACAGAGAGCAGCAGCTATGGTGAATGGAGAACGGACTGAACAATTTCAGATACAGAAAGGCACGAGGCAGGGCTGCCCTCTCTCACCGTTATTATACATTTTTGCCTTGAAAATTTTAACAGAGTAGGTACGATTGAATACCGAAGTGAAAGGCCTAAAGGTCCATGGAGAACACTATAAACTATTAGCTTATGCAGATGACTTGGCATTTATACTGGAGGAACCGAGGTCTTCAATCACGGAACTGAATAAGATTTTGAGAGAGTATGGACAAGTGGTGGGCTTGAAGGTTAATATGACTAAAACAAAAATGTTAACGAAAAACATGACTATGGAACAAAGGGAGAGTTTACAAGAAGAATCTGGATATAAACTCTGTACTAAAGTGAAGTATTTAGGGATTCAGTAAAGAAATAGATGCAGTTCTCTCCAAGAGGATAATTATAGAGAGCTGTTAAGAACTACAAAGCAAGATTTGGAAAAATGGAAGACGCTGAAGTTGTCCCTAATTGGAAGAATCGTGTTGATAAAGATGAATGTCTTACCAAGATGGATTTTCTTGTTTCAAACGATTCCTGTGTTGAAAAATTTGGCAATATTGAAGGAATTAGAGCAAACTACAACTAAGTTTGTGTGGCAGGGTAAAAGAGCACGAATTAGACTCAAAATGTTGCAGGACTCAAAAGAAAGAGGAGGCCTGGCTCTTCCAAATTGGACAATATATTACAGAGCAGGAGCGATGGCATGGATTAAGGAATGGGTGATGCTGGAGGACAGAAGGCTTTTAAAACTTGAAGGACATGATCTCTTAGAAGGCTGGCACGCATTTTTATGGGATGAGAAGATTGCAGCACGTAAATACTTCAGACAACATTGGGTATGAGACGCCCTAATAAGAGTATGGGAGACCATCCAGAGGAGGTGGTTCATTAAAACTTCTAGACTGGTTGCGCCGGTAGAAGCAGTGACTCTCCCTAGGTTGTACTCTGAAGATCCTCCACAAAGATATTTGGACATGATAAATGCGAAGGGGGAGCTTGAATTAGAGGAGAATATTAGTTGGTGGCATAGAATCCAGATCCAATCAAGATATAAAAAAAGATAAAAAGGGTTTGAGAAGTCACTGATAGATATAGAGAAAATACTATATGAGCCGGAAGAGAAAATTATTAAAAAATGTATGCATTGTTGTTAGCAGATTATATGATTGATGAAATAGTGAAAAATAGTATGGTCCAATGGGCGACAAACTTTGGTTATAATATAGAACTGGAACAATGGGATCAAATATGGAAAATAAATGTGAAAATAACCAGGGCGGTTGCATATAGAGAAAACATGTATAAAATGTTTTACAGATGGTATATGACTCCGGATAGATTATCGAAGTATGATGAAAAATGCTCTAATAAGTGTTGGAAATGTAATGTTAAAGGGGACACATTTTATCATATGTGGTGGACCTGTGAGAGGGCAAAGAAATACTGGATATGGGTGCATAGATTGTTACAGAATATCACAAAAAGCAATATTGTGTTTAAGCCAGAAGTGTTGTTGTTAGGAATACTTCCAAAAGAGATAAGGAGAGAAGAAAGATATCTGATAATATATGGAACGACGGCGGCTAGAATTCTATATGCGAAGTATTGGCGATCAATGGTGGTACCAACTGAACAGGAGCTGATTGAGAAGATAATGGAAGCAGCAGAAATGGACAAACTGACTCTGATGTTGAAAGGATATAATGAAACAGCCTTTATAAACACTTGGCAATGCTTTTATGATTGGTGGGATAAGAGGGAGCAGGATGGAAAGAAACAATGATGAATGTATCATGTAAGCTTTAGAATGAAAGTAGACCTGAATAAGATATTAATTTTGAACTAGCGGGTATAGAAACAACTGTGTAACATTTATGTTGGTAAGGTGGGAGGGACTATAATGGAATTGGGATATGACGGATATTTGTAACCCCCCGTCAATGTTTAATGTTTGTCTTAGTGGGTGTAGATTGTATTGTTATGTATTGTTTTGTATTGGTTGTGTGATATGTCTTGTAGTTTTGTCGTTGTCTAAAAATAATAAAATGCCTCTTTTGGGGGCGCTTAAAAAAAAAAAAAGTTATATGGAAAAGAAAACACAAAAACTGAAGAAATAATTCAATATTTGCAAGAGCTTAAACCCCAAAAAATTACAGAGGAACAGAAGAAGATATTGAATCAACCAATTACAATGATGGAGATGGTGGAAGCCCTTAAAAGGCAAAATAAAGGAAAAGCACCAGGTATAGATGGCTTTCCAGTGGAATTCTATTTAGTATTTGAAGAATTACTCCTCCCACAACTACATGAAGTATGCAAAAAAATTATGGAGGGGGAAGATGTCCCCGATACGTGGAGAGAAGCCACAATATTGCTAATTCATAAACCAGATACTGAGGGAAATGAAATCAAGAATTATAGGCCAATTTCCCTACTAAACTCTGATTATAAGATCTTTGCTTCTATTATCACTGAAAGATTGAAGCGTATCCTAGCAAGGACAATACATAGAGATCAAGCTGGATTTCTACCTAAAAGACAAATAAAAAACAATGTGAGATGTTGTCCCAGGCAGGGCCAGGACGGCGCACCCCGCGGCGGCGCGAATGCACCAGCCGCCCTCCCCAGCCCCAGAGACCTACCAGGTGCCCCTCTCCGAGAGTCCGGGAGAGGGGCGGAGGAGCAGCCCCGCCAGGAGCCGGCGGCGGGAGACAGCGGGGAGCCGGAGGGCAGGGCAATGGCAGGAAGGGGGAGGCGCCCCCGGGGAGGACTGCACATAAGCAGCTGGGGGAGGAGACGGCAGGCCCGGCATCTCCACTTTTAGATGGGGGTGGGGTGGAGGTGAAGAAGGAGCCCCGGACACAGAAGAGGAGGTGGGGGAGTATGTGGCCCATCTGCGGGAGCGGCTGGAATGGGTGCGAGCAGAGGCCGGCCGGAACCTGCAGAAGGCCCAGCAAGTGCAGAAACAACGATATGATAGAGGCATGGTTCCCCGGGTGTTTGCGGAAGGAGAGTCCATCCTGGTCTCCCATCAGGCCTTGGCGTGCCCCCATGGTAACCCATGGCAAAGACCTTTCCAAATCTGCCAAGTGTTGGGTCCCCTCTGAGGTGCAATGCGGTCTGCAGACTAGGCATCGGAAACACCTACATGTGAATGATTTGAAGGAAAGGGTGACGCGCACCCCAACAGACCACTCCTGCTTGGAGGCCGATCCGGCGAATCTGCGGGAAGGCCACTTGCCCTGGACAGCCGACGTGGGTGACCCCGGCTTCCCGTCCTTTGATCCGGACTTGACACCAACGCAAAAAGCACAGCTCCAGCACATGGTAGGGAAAGTCCCGGGAGTATTCGCAGCCACCCCAGGATGCACCCACATGGCGACCCACTACATTCCCACAAGGCCAGGTCAGGTGGCCAGGGCCCGGTGGCAGCCAGTCCCGCAAAAGTGGTGGGAGGTCATAAACCATGAGGTCAAGGACATGCTACAGCTGGGAGTCATTGAACCCTCGCAGAGTGCATGGCGCAGTCCTATCGTCCTGGTGCCGAAACCCGACGGCTCCGTGCACTTCTGTGTGGATTACCGAGAGGTCAGCCGACTCTCACAGTTCGATGCCTACCCTTTGCCATGCATGGATATTCTCATTGATCAGCTGGGACAGGCCTGCTATCTGTCAGCGATCGACCTAACAAAAGGGTACTGGCAGGTAACCGTCCATCCGCCTGACAGGGAAAAAACGGCCTTTGCAACACCCCAAGGGCTATTCCAGTTCCACCGCATGTCGTTTGGGCTACAGGGAGCCGCAGCCACATTCCAACGGCTGGTGGATGCCGCGTTAGCCCAGTGTGAAGGGTTTGCCTGGGCGTACATTGACGATATCGTGATCTGTAGTCCGGATTGGTCCACCCCCCTGCAACATCTGGAGAAGGTCCTGCTAGCCCTGAAGGCCGCAGGGTTACACGCCAACCCAAAGAAGAGCAAACTGGGATTCCAGGAGTTGCGTTATTTGGGGGGTTTGGTGGGGAACGGCCAACTCCATCCCCTTCCGGAGAAGGTCCTGGCAGTAGAACAACACCCGTGTCCCTCAACCAAGCGGCAGTTGTGCCGCTTCCTCGGAGTCGTAGGCTACTACACTAAATTCATTCCCCATTTTGCCTCCCAAGCCAGCCCTCTTACAGATTGCCTCCGGAAGTCCACACCAAACAGGTTTCAGTGGTCCCCAGAGAGCGTCGCAGCCTTCGAGACCCTGCGGGGCAGCCTATCCCATTCCCCAGTTCTCCAGAACCCCGACTTCGCGCAAGCCTTCACGGTGCACACGGACGCCTCAGCCACGGGTCTTGGGGCAGTGCTTGCACAGGGAGACGTTGGCAATGAACATCCCATCTTGTTCATCAGTCGGAAGTTACAACCGGCTGAGTGCAACTATTCCACCGTTGAGAGGGAAGCCCTGGCAGTCAAGTGGGCTGTGGGGACCCTGCAGTTCTACTTAGAGAACAACCCATTCTGCCTTGTAGTGGATCATGCCCCCCTCTTATGGCTGGAGAGGATGAAAGACCATAACCCTCGCATCCTAAAGTGGTATATGTCTCTCCTTCCCTTCCAGTTCACGGTGCATCATCAGGAGGGTCGTCGCCATGTCATCGCAGACTATCTGTCACGTCTTCATGAGGACGACCCCGAGCTGCTCTTAAGGGAGGGGGTGTGTCCCAGGCAGGGCCGGGACGGCACAATCCCGCAGCGGCGCGAATGCACCAGCCGCCCTCCCCAGCCCCGGAGACCTACCAGGCACCCCTCTCTGAGAGTCCGGGAGAGGGGCGGAGGAGTGGCCCCACCAGGAGCTGGCGGCGGGAGATGGCGGGGAGCTGGAGGAGCGACGGAGACGGGCCGGGCGAGCACGGCCCAGCGTGCGCAGTACACGGACGCCCGGCATGCACCCTCAAGTCCAGGGTGGGGCAATGGCAGGAAGGGGGAGGCGCCCCCGGGGAGGGCCACAGACAAGCAGCTGGGGAGAAGATGGCAGGCCCGGTGTCTCCACTTTTAGATGGGGGTGGGGCGGAGGCGAAGGTGAAGGAGGAGCCCAGGGGCTGGTGGGGGTAATAAATGGAGGTGGAAGCTGGGAGCCGGGGAGGATATGTACTGGGCTGGCTGGGGTGTCAGAGTGAGAGAGACAAAGACCCCTAGCGCAGTAAAGGCTGAGTGAGAGGCCAGACCCAGGGCAGGAGGGGGGTGAGGAAACCTCCCCTGCAGCCTGTCATCTGAGGCACCCAGACAAACACCCCCAAGAGACTGTTCAGTCCCCCTGGGCTCCTAATCCTGCCCTTGTAAGACGCGCCACCGAAGAACGCCGGCCCTGCAGAGACGGCCACTGGCGGCAGCAACCCCATGGGACACGGGAGGCACCACAGATGTATAATGAATGTACTTGAATATTATGAAGCCCATCCAGAAAAGGAAATGGCGATAATCTTTTTAGATGCAGAAAAAGCATTTGATAATCTGAGTTGGACTTTCATAATAGAAACACTTAAGAAGGCTGAAGCGGGGAAGGAATTTATTCAGATAATACAAGTGATATATTCAAACCAAAGAGCAACAGTTATGACTAACGATGAAAGGATGGAACAGTTTCAGATACAAAAAGACATGAGACAAGGCTGCCCGCTGTCCCCACTACTATATATTTTTGCATTAGCAGTACTGATAGAAGTGATAAGACGAAATTCAAAAGTGAAGGGTCTGAAAATACAAGGAGAAGAGTTTAAATTGCTGGCCTACGCAGACGATCTTGCATTTATATTGGAGGAACCCAGGTCTTTGATCCTGGAGTTGAACAAAACCTTTTTTTTTTTTTATCAAAACCCTCCTAAAAAGGAGAGGAATTTATTCTTTTTATAAATAGAAAAAGGTAGGGTATATAGAGGGATAAAGAAAAGAGCGGAGTGAGTATTCTGTTAATAAAGGTTAGTTTAAATCAATATAGATACAGTTTTTGGCAATCTCCGTGATTTGAGAGTCTTCTTTTCATCTAACCAAAATTCTAAATAACTCTGTTAATGAGGTTAGTAATGTCCTTTGGGGTTAATTATTAGTCATCTCCTTTTTGACGTTTCCCGAACAGTTATTTCTTAGGTTGTCTTCCTTTGGTATCCCTCAAGTTATAGGATGGGCCACCTTTGATTTTCACTTCTCCCGCTCCGGCACCTCCCTCCTCTGGGCCGCTGTCATCTTCACTGCTCAAATCTGTCCACGTTGTGAGTGCTGCCTCTTCCTCTGGACTGGCGTGTCTCTTCAGAAATTCCTGCGCCTTGAAGATGGAGTCAATCTTCTCTCTTTTATCCTTGTACTTGAACAAAAGGCCTTCAGGATAGGTCCATCTGTATATAACTTGTCTTCTTTGTAGAAAAGTGGTCAATCCTTTATAAGCTTTCCTTTTCATCCGGATTTCATAAGGCACATCTTTCAATATTCTGATGGTCTGCTCCCCAATTTTCAAGGGCACCGCTGCAACTGCACGCAAGATTTGATCTCTGGTACTCTGCTTGACAAACTTGACAACCACTTCTGCTGGCAGATTATTTTTTTGTAAATGTGGAGTAGGCCCTATAGACCTTATCCATTTCTTCTTTTAACTCACGCTGATCTCTGCCAGTTACGGGTGCCAAGGCATTCGCAAGTATAGATCTGAGATCTTCCTTCTCTTCTTCTTTAATGCCCTGAAATCGAAGAGTCAGATTCGATTTTTCCATTTGCAACATCAAAATTCTTTTTTCTTGCACATCCTGATGCTTTTCTAACTTGTTGACCCTTTTCTTCACTTTTCCGATGTCTTCCGACGAGACCAAACATTTCTGTGCGATCTCCTCCATCTTCTTTGACGTCTCTGTTAGTTGCCTCTGTTGACTGTTGAGAACACCTTCCATATTAGTTAAGGTTTCGCTGATTTTCTGTATTTGGACCAGCAGAGGGTGCAGTAGCTCACTTGTCTGTTGACTGACAGTCGGCTCTGGAGGGGGATTACCCGGACCGGAAGTCCCGCCTCCCTTCTTCTCAATTTTCAAAGGGACCTTCTTCATGGCAGACATTTCTTGTATTTGTTTACTTTATAAAAGTTCGTGACGCGTCGCTCAGGAGTCCCGCTAACTCATTCGCTTCAATGGCACCCCAAAGGTAATTTCACCAACCCTTCTTCCCTTTCATCCCCCTTAGCTTTCTTATGCAAGTCCCGCTTCTCAGTGGGGGGGAATTCCCCCTCCTCCCAGCCGCTTATTCGCTTACGGGGGAAGGGCTCGGGTTTCGCTTCAAATTCAGACCTCCAACTCACGGTTCCTGCCGTTTCTTCTTTTTGCTTTAAATCATCGCTGTTCCTCACTCCTGTTGGAAATCGGTGGCGTTGCTAAGTCCCATTACGGGCACACCGCAGCGGGGCCGATTGGGGCGGGGAGAAAGCCTCAATTTCCCGGCTGACTGCCGGCAAAGAGGCTACTCCCCAAGCGCCCCCGGTTTGGAGCCTTTACCTAAGGCTCACTAGGGTCTTGCAAACCTGCAAAGACCCCCCCAAACTGCGTGTGGGCTAACCACCTCTGGGAGCTTCCCAAAAGGTGGCCGCCATTCGCAACGCCGGAAACCGAAACCGAGTTGAACAAAACCTTAAGAGACTATGGTCAAGTGGCGGGGCTAAAAGTTAATATGCATAAGACCAAAATAATAACTAAGAATATGACCTCCGAACAGAGAGAACTGTTGCAAGAAGAGTCGGGCTACCAGCTTTGTGACAAGATCAAATACCTAGGAATAAATCTAACAAATAAATGTAGCTCCTTACAAGATAATAATTATAATGAGCTGTTGAAAATGACGAAACAAGATCTGGATAAATGGAAGAAATTAAAAATCTCAATGATGGGCCGAATTGCCCTGATAAAGATGAATATTTTACCAAGATGGATCTTCCTATTCCAAATGATCCCAATATTGAAAAAATATGGAATCCTTAAGGAGCTAGAACAAATAACAACCAATTTTATATGGCTGGGGAAAAGAGCTAGAATCAGACTTAAAGCCTTGCAAGACTCGAAAGAAAGAGGAGGGCTCAGTCTCCCCAATTGGACTTTATATTATAGAGCTGGGGCATTGGCATGGATCAAAGAATGGATAATGCTAGACGATAAAAGATTATTAAGGTTGGAGGGACATGATCTCCTAGTTGGATGGCATGCTTTTCTCTGGGATGGAAAAGTGACAACTCATAAATATTTTAAACAACACTGGATATGAGATGTATTGCTGAGAGTTTGGGAGACCATTCAGAAGAGATGGTTTATAAAAACCTCTAAACTGGTAGCCCCCTTAGAGGCAATGACTCTCCCTAGGTTGTACTGTGAGAACCCTCCAAAGAAATACATGGATATTATAAATTCAAAGGGGAAACTTGAACTCGATACTGAGCTTACATGGTGGCAAAGAGCACAAATTCAATCGAGATATACGAAAGATAAAAAAGATGGTTTTGATAAAACCTTATCAGAGTTGGAAAAAATATTGTATGCTCCAGAGGAGAAATTTATATATATATAAATGTATTCTTTATTATTATCAGACTATATGGTAGATGAAGTGGTGAAAAATAATATGGTTCAATGGGCACAAAACTTTGGGTATAACATAGAGTCGGATCAATGGGATCAAATATGGAATAAAAATGTTAAAATAACTAGAGCAGTCTCATATAGAGAAAATATGTATAAAATGTTCTATAGATGGTATGTTACACCTGACAGAATGGCAAAATACAATGAGAAATGCTCTAATAAATGCTGGAAATGTAATAATAAGATAGGTTCATTTTACCATATGTGGTGGACTTGTGATATAACTAAAAAGTTTTCGATATGGGTACATAGATTGATGCAGAAAATTATAAGGCATGCTATACCATTTACCCCTGAGATTTTATTGTTAGGCATATTGCCGAAAGAGACAACTAGAGATTATCGTTATCTGATAATATATTCGACAACAGCAGCCAGGATTTTATATGCGAAATATTGGCGAACAACACTGATACCAACAGAACAAGAATTTATTGTGAAGGTATTGGAGGCAGCAGAGATGGACAAACTAACTTTGATTATGAAAGATTATGACGACTCAGCTTTTCAGAACACGTGGCATTGTTTGTATGAGTGGTACGATTGGGAAAGGCAGGATGGAAGTAAATAAATTAGACGGAATTATGGATGATGGTATTAATCTTAAATTTAAATGTTAATATTAGTAAGATAGATAGAGTTTAGGGATACTTATGTAAGAGTTATTAGAGGCAAGGTAAGAAAATTTGATCTGTGGTTTGATTTAGAATTTGTATCCCCCCATAAATGTTAAATGTTATATGTTGTTGTTTGGTCTGTGTGTAATGTTGTTGTTGTAATGTTGTACTGTTGTGTATTGTCTTTAAAATTGAAATGAAAATGCCTCTTTTGGGGCACTTAAAAAAAAAAGAGTATATTAGATGTGCTTGGAATTTTTTTCTGGTCATCCATTCTGATATCTTGTGATCATCTTACTTCAAGCAGGACTGCATCTGTATTCTCCATTTTCACATTAGGCAGTTTAATCTCTGATATTTCCTCCTCTTCCAAAACCAGTTCTTCACTCAAATCTTTTGGTTCATTTAAGGGTTATTTACTTGGTGAAATTTGCAAGAAAGCTCCTGAACATGGTCTGCCAAAAGGCACAAACTATACTGCACTGGGAGCAGAGCTGCATCAACAGTGTTCTTAAGTGTTTCTGTTATCATTTGGAAAGTAGCCATTTTTCCATGGAGCATCTTAGTCAAATAGCCAGACCATCCAGGTTTGTTTAGACTAGACCAGAGAATCCACCAGATACTCTTCAGTTTACAACCAGTTAGATAAATAAAGAATGGCACAGTCAAATTCTTCTAATTTCTTTTGATGTTGTTTCCTTTAGATTGAAAGCCTCTTCCAAATAGAGGGAGGAGGGATAGCTGGATAGGTGTTCCCCCCTCCCCCTTCTTTCTGAACTTTCTCACAGCCTGGTTCAGTTCCTCATCTCTGTTTAAGCAAACACTTCATGCACGTACAGAGGGGGAAAAGGCTTACTTGTTGAATATCTTCTTGCAGTTGATGTAGAAAGTGATTTATTGTAGAAATACGCTTAGTTTCACTTCTCACCAAGTCCAGCAGTCACAGCTTGATGCCAATATAGCTATTGCTTCAGCTGGGGCTTCGGGGCATACAAAAGACTCCAGATCCAAGCCACCATCGGTGTCTGGTTCTTTGGCGTGCCCCTGCTTCAGGGACCCCTCTCCTGAGGCCTCCCTAGGAGTTTGGGCAGCCCAAACTCCCCCAAATCATGCAATTCAAGTGTCTGCTGGAATAGAGCTCTGCAGCACACCTTGATCATGCTGCGCTGAACCCGAAACCCCCAGGGTCTGTTCCCAAATCCTGGAATAGCCTAATTCAGAGTTGGGAACTTTAAATAAAGCAATTTATAGTCCAGTTACTCAGTAGAAATGGAGAGTATTCCTGCACTTGGCAAAAGTCCTTCACAGTGGTTGCAATTGCACATATTGAATAACATGAGACTTACTGCTGAGTAAACCTGTTTAGAACAAGCCCATAGCCAGGATTTTTAAATTTGGTGGGCCTTTAAATAAGTTGGGGGGCACCCCTGTACACACACCCCAAGTGAGCAGTCCTGCTCCTGCCCTTCCCTGTACTTTAGGGTAGGGCTTGGGAGCTGGGGGGAATCCTGTGCCAGCTGCCAATTTCTTGGTACAGGCAGGCTTGGTGCCATGGGGAGGGAGGGAGAGACAGGGGTCTGACAGCTTGGAATCTCAAAGGACTGACTCAGGCACAAAGAGGGGAAGGAATCGGACCAGCCAGACTTTGCTGCCCCAAGAGCCTCAGCAAGTCGAGCTGAAGAGCTGAACCACTGCTACCAGAGGCTGGGCTGAGAGGCTGCTCAAAGCTGCCTGTTGGTGATGAAAAAGAGCAGCTGCAGTTGGCAAGAGGGAGCCATAAATAAAATAAAAAATTGGAAGCCAGGGGGCCTGGGCTGAATGGGAAGGCAGGGACCTTGGCAGTAATTTGAGGGGCCAGGCCCAGAGAGGCCCCACTGTAGCTACGGGCCTGTTTTAGGATTGCTCCCATCCCAGTGGTCTATATGAGGAAGGATTCTCCCTACTACTCCAAGGTTGGAGATGGATTTATTCTCCTTATCTACCCACAATTGCTATACACTATGCAGTCTAACTAAAATACAATTTTATACCAAACAGTTTTGCAGCTTAGATTTACAAAATATTTAAGTCTTTGCAATAGCAACACATATTGTCAACAACCTAGCAGCCCAGTTACTACAACAGCAAAGCTTTTGCCTGAGTGGTATTGAAACAACAAAGGAAGGAGGTTTTTAGAAGGGAAAAAAATGTGCTTCTTACATGGCAGAGGTCATGAAAAAGGTCAGAGTACTCCAGAGCTGATGCTTACAGAAATTCTTGAAAAGGCATACAGAGCATCATGGTTGCTATTTTAGCTTTACCTAGCAGCTATTCCAACTGCACAACTCAGAGAAATTCATGCTAAAGCCTTTATGACCACCTCAGGATAAAAAACTGTTGATTGAAGCTGTCTGGTGGCTAAGGAAACAGTGACATTGTTTGGGGCAAATTCAATGCATGTGAAAAAGAAGTTTTCTTCTTGCCAAAAGAAAATATGCTTGAAAAGGAATTTGTGATTGAGAGGGAAATAGGTCAAGAGAACATAGGTCTAGTGGCATATAGTAGGGATATGAATTTATATATTAACTAATCAAAATCCAAACTGGAAAAACTCTATTTTACTATATTTAATGCACCCAGTTCCTAAAGATAACAATATTCTGTAATGGCTGGAAATCTTTGGAAATAATCACTACTTGGTCATCTCATGACTGTTATCTGATTAGTAAGTGCCCACTTTGGAGAGTACTTTTTATGTGGTAGTTCCCAGTTTGTAGAGCTTGATCACGTGGGTGATAGTGCACCTTCACTTTTAATTAACCCTTAGGGTCCAGTATTTCCACCCATATCATTTTATTATTATCGTTTATTATAGTGTGGTTTTTAAAATATATATTATGCATTTACTAGGGAGCAAAGCCCGTTGTGGTGGAAGACAATGGGCCCTAGAAAGGAAGGGAGGGAGGTGGAAGGGAGAGAGGGTTGGAGAAAGGAAGGAAGGAAGGAAGGAATAGGGGGAAGAGTGAAAGAAAGGAGAGAGGAAGGAAAAGGGGAAAGGAAGGGAAGAGGGGCAGAAAAGGGCTTCTCTGGGCCCAGAGAAGGCCTTTTCTGTCCCCACACATCACCCCCTGGGCCTTCTATGCGGGCAGTAGGCAGTGTGTGGGGAAAAAGGACTTCTCTGGGCCTACTGCCCCCATAGAAGGCCCAGGGGATGGTGTGTGGGGGACAGAAAAGGCCTTCTCTGGGCCTACTGCCCCCATAGAAGGCCCAGGGGATGGTGTGTAGGGGACAGAAAAGGCCTTCTCTGGGCCTAGTCCCCTTGTAGAAGGCCCAGGGGATGGCATGTGGGGGATGGAAAAGGCCTTCTCTGGGCCTAGTCCCCTCATAGAAGGCCCAGGGGATGGCATGTGGGGGACAGAAAAGGCCTTCTCTGGGCCTACTGTCCCCATAGAAGGCCCAGGGGATGGCGTGTGGAGGGCGGAAAAGGCCTTCTCTGGGCCTAGTCCCCTCATAGAAGGCCCAGGGGATGGCGTGTGGGGGACAGAAAAGGCCTTCTCTGGGTCTAGTCCCCTCATAGAAGGCCCAGGGGATGGTGTGGGGGGGTGGGAAAGGGCTTCTCTTACTTGCCTCAGCCTTGAGGGCCTGTCCCTGCGCTCACACTCCAGACGGTCCTCTCCTGTTGGAGGACTGGAGCAGACTGAGCTGAAAACACTGACCGGGGCTGACGTGGGCGGGACTTTGCGAAGCAGCCAGTCAGCCCTGGCCAGTGTCTTCTGACTGCCAGTTCTTGAGCCGAATCAATTATGGCAAGCATAGAATGTTGTGGAACCAAAATTCAAATATATATAAGGACAGGATGTGCCTTGCTGTGATCTAGGGATTCCATTACCCAGTTGAGGTCAGGGGATCCTCCATTTTTCAGGCTTAAGACATAAGGTTTGTTTAAGACATAAAGTTGACCAAAGGCACCTTCCATGTGTGAACACCATTTTCTGCTCACAGTAGGGTTGCCTGGTTAGATTGACCCAGCAGCGGGTAAGAGACTTTCCAGAAGTGGTGGGCAGCATTCGACATGCATGAGATGTAACAATGTCACGCGGAAGTGACATTATAACTTCAGTGACATCATGCAGTGATGCTCTGGTATGCTGGGCAAATCACTATAGTTACCATAGAGTTTTGCCCAAAATACTAGAGCGTCACTGTGTGGTGTTGCCAACATGATGACATCACTTCTGTGTGATGTCATCATGTTGCACTTGGAGGTAGAGCTTCCCCACGCCAGCCAGCTGGGCATCAGGAAAGGGGCCCAAAACTGGAGTATCCCTAGCTCACAGAAGGGCTGTTATCACCTTATGTAAAGCTTTGCATGAGGGGTTAAACAAGCCTTCTGTGAGCAGAAGGCTGCATAAATTATGAGCCATGTAGTGGCAGAAGATGGAATGGCAAAAAAGTAGGAAATGGTGCTGCTAAGGCACGGGTATCTAATCTGCATACTGGTCTCAGGTGGCAAAGGGAGTAAAAAGTCAGTAGTAGTAGTAGTAGTAGTAGTAGTTGATTGTTATAATCCCAGGTCAGAATTTAAAGTCCTTTGTATAAAATGAAATGGCTAAACTGAGGCCGAGGACAGACTGGCAATTTGCCCCGGGAAGGGACCCGGGCTGACAACGATTCAATACCAGAGTAAATGGAACGTTCACACAGGCACATCTGCCTGGTGTCCCCCACCCGTAGCCTACCGGTGCTCTTGCGCTTCAATGCCGGATTAAAAAAAACACCTGATAAAAGCCGTCACAAATCTAAAAGCCCACGTTCGTCGCGCGTTTCTCCGCTTCCGGGGAGTCTGAACGCACAGGCGAAAAGCTGGGAGCAACCCGCGTTGGGCACGAGGCAGCAGCGGTGTGATTGGCTGCACTCCGCTCCACTGCCCAATGCGGTGCTGGCATTGCAGGGCAAAAAAAAAAAATCAGCAAAATGTGCTTATGCGCATGAGCGCATGAGCGCTCATGCGCACATGCACCCACAGCCGAATTAATGGGGAAACGGCGAATATAGCATGCCTCCAGCGCGGCAGTCTGAACGCTCCCGCGCGCCTCCGTCCCGTATCTTCCAGCAGCAGCCCCCGCTGTGTGGACGGGAAAACCCGGTATAGTTTAATCTGGGTTTTTTTTGCGACGACTGGCTACCGGGGCAAACTGCCAGTCTGTCCTCGGCCTGAAAAAGGCTTTTGCTTTAATGTAGAAGTGGGTTGTTGGCCTAGGGAAGTTCCTAACCTGTTCTAATGTAAGGCTAGAAGCTGTATTTCAAGGGAAAAGTGTGGGTTTTTTGGGAGGGAACAGCAAGTTTTATCAAGCTTCTTCTGAAGTAGGGTATTTGTCATTATTTGGTGACTTGCTATTACTGGCTGATGTCAGCGCTGACCTGAGAGTTCTAATAAGAGTGTGAATGGAAGAAAACATTCAAACATTTAAAGGAGGAGACCCACATTTCCTGGGTGGGGGCTTAAAGCAGGAGGGAGAAAGATACCCACCACATCTGAACCCATCCCTTGGTTTGAACACAACACTTAGAGTACATTCTACCACCCAATGGTCTTTGGATCCAGCTTCCTTGCTTGACACAATGACGATTACAAATTTGAATGAATATCAGTAGATTAAAAGGACATCTAAATGAGAACTCAGCTGAACGTGGAATGAAATCCAGACGTCCTTAATCAATGGCGCTAAAGTGCACTGTTGTGCCGTGGCCCACCAGTAGGCTGGATCTTGTCTTTTGGCAAAATATTTTCCCAAGGGTGCGTTCAGACGGATCTTTTGATCCGCCATAGGAACGACTCCCTAGCGGATCAAAAATGCACGACCAGACATAAACATCTGGGAAATATTCCAGTCCCGTAGGCATCCCGTTCTGCTGCGCCTCCAATCCTGATTTTAAAAGAAGCAGTTTCTATGTAGGGTTTTCGCTTACCCGCGCGACAACTGCAGACTTTCTTCCGTCTGGTCACTCCATTAGCATGCAATGCTCCCGTCGGCTCGGTCTGACGTCAGACCGAGCCGACAGGCGCGCAATTTTTTAAAAAATGAAATCCTATGTGCGCTTTAACGAGGAAACGCATTCAGCGATAAGCGCTACGAGGAATGTAATATTCATGCTTATTTATTTTAGGGACAAGATGTTACCACGATGGGAGGCGCAGCCTTGCCTATGCGCATGTACAAAACTTTTTTTAAAAAAAATCCTCGGTGAATGCCGTGCAGACAAATCACGGCGGGAACAATGTGCGGTGAGGCTATTTCACGGGGGGGTGTCTGGTCGTGCTAGGCTGGATTAAAAAAATCGGGATAAAATTTTAGGAGGGCTCATGGCGGGATTGACTGGCCGTCTGAACACAGCCCAAGAAACTCTGTTTGGCTACTGAGGGGTAAAAATGGCAAGAATTCTTCAGGGAGATTTTAAAAAAAACAAGCCACATTTTGAACCTTGAAAGATTTATGTAATGCTAAGTTTGATACATCGTACTTAGCTTGTATAAGGTGGCAAGTATATGACAGGAGACAAATATATGCAGGAGTGTTAGCCTAATATGCATATGCCTTGAAAGAAATGGGATGCATATCAGCTACACTTCTCAATGAATTTAAAAGAAGGCGACAGGCCCACTATTCAGGGTACACACAGTGTTCCATCAGTGATAGATTCCGATCATGGAGCATCTAGGAAATATTACAAGAATGTCACAGGCGGCTGCCAAAGTGCATTCATTTGTTATATGTTGAATGAAAGGCAGTTTATATTTCGGTATAGATATAAAAGCTGAAAAGAAATATAAATCAAGTGCATTTCTGCTTTGGGAACATTTAAGTAAATGCTGTCTTGGGACAAATGGTTTCAGCATGCTTTTTCCTTTCCTGGGCTTGACAAGTCACTGATCAGTTCCACGTGTTTGTACCATGTGCTTTAAGTGCACTGTGCAGTCACTGCTAATTCAGACAGGGCTGCCAAGAGCCACCACGGGACCCCAGACAAAAATTCCATCTGCCCCACCATATGACCCTGATCAGAAACAAATATCATAATAAATAAATCACTTGGCTTTTTGTTACAGCTGAAATCCAACTAGCTCCAGCTCTTTCTTCCCTTCTCCTTCTGCCCCCTAAATAGAAAAAAGGTAGGAGATCCAGGGCAGACTGGGCAATTGAAATGACCCTGAAAATAATTTCTAGCATGACCCGATCTGTGCTCCTGATCAGGTTGAAGGTACAGATCCTTAGCATACCAAAAGGTTCAGAAGGGACTAGATCTTTTGGGAGCGATCATAATCAGCTCTCCTTATAAGTAAGTCTCATTTTATTCAACAGGACTTACTTCCAGTCTTTTATTTCCCTTGTATATGTGCTTTGTTAAAGTTTAACATATAATATTAATGTATTATAAGGTATTGTAACTCCATAGCATGCATTTTAATGGGGATTTCACCTGCTTTCCTTCTTTACAAACAAGTATCTTTTCCATATGTGTAGCTCTGTCTTCAGACTGAGAGTTTACTTTGTACATCTGATTTTCACCATGAAAGCTGAAACTATAACACATCTATTATTTGTAAAGATAGCACAAGATTCCTTTTTTGGTTTTGTCACAACAGACTAACATGGCTATGCATCTAGAACAGGAATCTCCAACCTTTTTGAACTTGTGGGCATGTTTGGAATTCTGACAAAATGTGGTGGGCACAGCCACAAAATGGCTACTTCAAGAAGTCAAACAAGTCACAACATGGATGCCATGACTTACCTTCAGTCACACAAGGAAGATTCTTGTGCTGTGGTGGCAACTACTGCCAAAGCAACGTTTTTTAAAAACTGTAAAGCCAGTCATCTCTCTAGTAGCCAGTCCAAAGCCTAGCTAGGCAAAAGCCCCACCCACCCCATCCACTTTCTAAAAACATTTGGTGAGCACAAGGAAAGGTGTCAGCAGGTGTCACCATGGTGCCCACAGTCACCATGTTGGGGATCCCTAATCTAGAATGTGTCCCTTCTAATTATTTATTTTGCATCAAGATTTCACTAGGACTTGCTTAGCCCATCCATTAGTTTCCAGCACTGGCTGAATTCTGAAGTAAAAATACTTCTGAGTGTATACAGAATGCCTATGAAAAACTGCAGTATCCTTTCTTCCTGTACACTTTAACAATTCAGTAGCATATGTAATGTTGTAGATGAAGCAGATGAAGCAGTGAAATCACTGAATTAAATTTTTAAGTTCCAATGTAAAAATGAGAATAAGATTACTACATGCCCTGTATCTTTCATAAGAATGAAATAAGAGGCTGTCTAGTCTAAGGTCCTATTTCCCACACTGGCCAGAGGGAATCCAACCATCTGTCCTTATATATATTTGAATTTTGGTTCCACAACATTCTATGCTTGCCACAATAGATTCAGCACAAGAACTGGCAGTCAGAAGACACTGGCCAGGGCTGACTGGCTGCTTGGCGGAGTCCCGCCCATGTCAGCCCCAGCCAGTATCTTCGGCTCAGTCTGCTCCGGTCCTCTGACAAGAGAGGACCGTCTGCAGACAGAGCGCAGGGACAGGCCTTCAAGGCCGAGGCAGGTGAGAGAAGCCCCTTCTCCCCCCAATCCTCTGGACCTTCTATGGGCCCAGTCAGCCAGAGAAGCCCCTTCCACCACCCCCACATGCCATCCCCTGGGCCTTCTATGGGCCCAGTCAGCCAGAGAAGCCCCTTCCGTCCCCCCACACCATCCCCTGGGCCTTCTATGGGCCCAGTCATCCAGAGAAGCCCCTTCCGCCCCCACACACGCCATCCCCTGGGCCTTCTATGGGCCCAGTCAGCCAGAGAAGCCCCTTCCGCCCCCACACATGCCATCCCCTGAGCCTTCTATGGGCCCAGTCAGCCAGAGAAGCCCCTTCCGCCCCCCACACACGCCATCCCCTGGGCCTTCTATGGGCCCAGTCAGCCAGAGAAACCCCTTCCGCGCCCCCCCCACATGCCATCCCCTGGGCCTTCTATGGGCCCAGCATGCCAGAGAAGCCCCTTCCACCCCCCACACCATCCCCATGGCCTTCTATGGGCCCAGTTGGCCAGAGAAGCCCCTTCCTCCCCCCACATGCCATCCCCTGGGCCTTCTATGAGCCCAGTCAGCCAGAGAAGCCTCTTCCGCCCCCCCACATGCCATCCCCTGGGCCTTCTATGGGCCCAGTCAGCCAGAGAAGCCCCTTTCGTCCCCCCACATGCCATCCTGTGGGCCTTCTATGGGCCCAGTCAGCCAGAGAAGCCCCTTCCCCCCACACACACACCATCCCCTGAGCCTTCTATGGGCCCAGTATACCAGAGAAGCCCATTGCGCCCCCCATCCTCTGGGCCTTCTATGGGCCCAGTAGGCCCAGAGAAGCCCGTTCCGCCCCTCTTCCCTTCCTTTCCCCCCTTTCCTTTCTTCCTCTCTCCTTCTTTCTTTCACTCTCCCTCCTCTTCCTTCCTTCCTCCCTCCCTCCCTCCCTCCCTCCCTCCCTTCCTTTCTAGGGCCCGTTGTCTTCCTCCCAACGGGCTTTGCTCCCTAGTTAGGGAATAAAGGAAATAGCTATCCTACACAGTTGAAACCTATAAGTTATTCAGTTTCAGAGTTCCATATTTAAACCGTATTTACCAAGAAAGAAACATGGAATAATCCCATACAGCACAATCTGATTTACTGGTATCTCATATTAAGTGCCATGGAATAAAGACAACAGGCTACAATAGGCAAGATGGAGAGGTGGGGGAGTCATGGGGGTGGGAGATTTATATTACAATCATAAACATACTTAAGTGGATTTTAAAGGACGTAACTCTGTTTAGAATTATATTGCTAATCCCTACTCCAGCAGTGCCCTACTCAGAACACCTTCTTCCCATATGCAAATGACTACCATTCACTCTCATGATCCTAACTTGACCCTAACAGCCATACTTGACCACTGCCTGGGATTGGAGACTACAATATATAGCATCTCCCCCCCATGGGCTTTTTTCTACTTGATAATAATAAGCACTCAGCTGTTATTCTGGCAGAATTCAGGTATGATGATAAGACTGCTTGTGTCTATTTGGCTAGTAGAGGCAACAAATTAGTGGTTTCATCATTCACTGGTGATAGAACTCTATTAATTAGTATTTTTTCAGGTGGATATAGTTGCTGAAAGCCATTGATATTTTTCGCCACCAAAGCCAGGTAAATAATTGCCTCCTGTATAATATGTACATTAGAACAGGGATCTTATCATAAATGAACACAATTCTCTTTTTTAATAGTCAAACAACAGAATTCTGGCTGCTGGAGAAACCTGCACTTCTTCATGTATATGGGGAACGAACTGCAATCAGCTCTCCCATTCTAAATCTAATTATGCAAAGCACAAATGCACAACAAAATACAACTATCTTTTACCTATAGTTTTAGAAATCTAGAATAGTTAATTAGAAAACTTTCCCATAGTTAATAAGACACACAGCAATGAGGAGTTATCAACTTGGGGGAAGAATGTTTTTGTATAGAAAGGCTGTCTGCTGTACATGGAAGTTAAGAATTTTGTCACAGAAAATATATAGTCTCAATGTGATAACCAATTTAATTTACAGTCTACTATGTTAGGGATATTGAAAGAATAGGCGTAGTTTACATATTGTGCTTGAATTTCTTTAGAAGCTGTCTAATACATCAACTAAGAGAGAGATTGGATTTATAGCCTGCCCTTCACTACCCGAAGGAGTCTCAGAGAAGCTTACAAACTCCTTTCCCTTCCCCTCCCCACAACAGACACACTGTGAGGTAGGTGGGGCTGAGAGATCTCTGACAGAAACTGCTCTTTTTCAAGAACAGCCGTGCCAGGACTATGGCTCTTTCCCACCATAGATAACAATGGAGGGAATAGGGGCAACCTGTTTGGAGGCCCATAGAATTGGACCCCCTGGTCCAATGTTCTTGAAACTTGGTGGGTATCTTGGGAAGAGGCTCCATAAGCTACCCTGTGAGTTTGGAGCCTCTCCCTCAAACCCCCTCCCCTCCAGCCCCCAGAATATACCCTATGTTTTCACCATTGACTTCACTGGCCCATAGGATATAATGGGGCCAAATTGCCACCAAATTTCTTTCATTCCCTCCTTTCCTTCTCTCTTTTTCCTCTTTCCCTCCTTCTTCTCTTCTCTCTTTCTTTCTTTCCCACCTTCTTCTCTTCTCTTTTTTCCTCCTTTCCCCGTTTCCCTCCTTCTTCCCTCTCTTTCTTTCCCTCCTTCTTCCCTCTCTTTCTTTCCCTCCCCTTTCCTTCTCTTTCTTTCCCTCTTTCCTTTCTTCTTTCCTTCTCTCTACTCTCTCTCTTTCCTTCCCTCTTTCCTCCTTCTGTGGCCCAACTCTCATGAGAAGGAGTTTAAACTTTAAACCCCTTCTCTCTTAGCTCCCCCCCCCCCGGGGAAGGGGAGCATTTTGAAGATGCCTGCCCCCCTTTTGCTTCCCCTTCTGACATCACTTCCGGTGATGTCAGGGGCATGGCATATGCTAATAGCCCAATAGCTCATTAGCATACCATATGCTAATGAGCTCCTGCAGCTATTTTTCTATTAAAAGACCCCTGGGAGTAGCTGTAAAGTATCAGACACATGGACAAACTGCCTGATAGTTGGAAGCACCTTCTCTCATATGAACATTCTGTCCCCCTCCATCCCACAGTTCTCATGTCATGGTTCAGCATTGCCTTGGATTTTCATACTGTAAAAACGCATGGGGACTCAGAGAGTATAACAGGTGAGAGTGCTAGTGTTGTATTCCTACCATGTAATGTCCCTTCAGCTGGTACAACCCATGCTCCACTTTAGAAAACAGCAGCTAAAGTAAAAGCAGCATAGGACAAAGCCATCTGGCTGTATTTTAGTTAGTATGAGTATTATCCATTAGGGAATCTGATTTTCAAAAATCATCCTGCCTCACTATACATGTGCTGGATTAGGTGACCTTCAGGCCCACAGCAATCCTGACAATTCTATTTTTACAAAGCTTTTTCAGTTAGTTTATCCAGCACAACAAAACATCTTTTCTAGGCTGGGTCAGGTCACAATTTTTATTTAGACAGAGGGGTGGTTTATTTTGGTCCTCAAGTGTATGGGTTCTTCAGTTCACAAAACTAAAGAATGTTTTCTTCCCCCCTCACAACAACCAATGCTCAAATGCCATTTGTGTTCTCAGGGGAAAACCAATCTGTAGTGAAGGACACTAGATGTCTTGCCCAGGGTAACATTCTTTGCCTGCAGGGCACTGTGAGCAACCCAAGGCAGTCCATGAAATTCATCACACACAAGCAAGCAGACAATGAAATGAAAAGCATTCATCTGAAACCAAAGACCAGATGCTTCCATGGTACACTTTCAGTATGGTTCACTTATTTCTATCAAAGCCGTTATGATGGCAGGAAAAGAGTGAGTGACTGTATGCATGTATATCTCTGTGTTAAAAAATAATATACTTTTCAATCTTTACAAATACTTATTGGAATTTCAGTTTTTTAAGCAGCAGCAGCAGCTAATAGAGTGCAGCAGCAGTGGGACTTCCACAAAGCAGGTTTTCCTGGTCGTTTTCTCTTTGTTTAAATCAGAGATTATCTCTATATTCTTACACCTTATTCTGTAAAAAATAAGTCACTATTTCCTTACCTTACAGAGATGTGCCTCCACAACAAAAGATGATAGAAACTTACTTTTTTAAAAAATGAAAGCTGGGAATTCAGAAAATCTAAAGCATATAATGGTGTAACAGTGTAGTGGCATAACACTATTCAATCACTGATTAGGAAAGAAAAGAAAAGCCACAGCAAGGAAATTGTGGGGGCTGGACTTTCCCATCCACAATGCAGCTATCAAGGCATTCCTGTGATCTTTCCTAAAACTTCCAAACAAAGCAGGTTTGGAAAAGATCAGAGAAAAGCTGGGGAAGCCCTAGTAGAGGCTTAAATGCACCACAAAGCTGTGGGGGAGCAGAGGGGGAAACACTTCCCAACAGCATCAATTGTGGGGCAAATTACCCACATGGAAACTTCTTTTCAGCTGATGATGCACAAGGAAGCTGTTCAGAAGTGTTCACAGCCCAGCACATCTTTGTGGCTGATAACCTTGGGTGAGTAGATTCAGGAGGTAATAATTTTCTCTCTGTGGGAAATTGTACTACCATATACTTGGAGGAAGTTCTGGGGGGGAAAGAAACTGAGATAGGTACTAGAAGACCCCAAAGGGGGAAGTCATTCCAAAGACAAGGCACTACCACTGAAAAAGCTGTCTCTGGTCATCACCTGCCTTATATCTGCAGGTGGTACACAGACGGCAGGGCCTGAGAACATAATCTTAATAGGTGAGCTGGAAAATATGAGTGGAGGTGGTTCTTTAGTACACTGGTCCCAAGCCACTGAACTTGGTAAAGGTAAGAATCAGCATCTTGAATTATGCTTGGAAGCAAATGAGTAGCCAGTGTAGATCTTTCAGTGCAGGGATGATATGATCTCTGTATGCAGCTCCCAATAATAACCTGGCGAACACATTTTGGATCAAGTGAATTTTCTGGACAGTTTTCAATGATGCCCCACATGAAGTGTATTAAAGTAACCTGGGTGTGATTTAAGCCTGGATCAATATGGTCAAACAGGGTCATTGCTGTCATATCAGTTGAAGCTGATGAAATGTGTTAACATGCTATGGAGGAGACCTGAGCCTCCAAACATAGGCCAGGACCATGCAGAATCCCTCAAACTATGACCCTGTTTCTTTAATATGGAAGTATGAAAGTTTTGTCTGTGGCACTGAAGCTGTGATGGGTTCATTTATGCATGCATGTCTGACCTTAATAGAATCATAGAATGCTAGAATTGGAAGGGACCTTGCAGGTCATCTAGTCCAACCCCCTGCACTCTGCAGGAGCATAGCCGAAAAATAGCCCTACAACAAACAGCAATCCTGCAAGGTCAGTAAGTCTGAAATAGTGAATGGATCAAGGTCACACAGTGAGGTTGGGGATTTGAAAGACCTCTCAGGTCCTGATTTCACCCACTAATCAGTACACTGTGTAAGCTCTTAGCATGAAGATAGTCTTCACTCAATTCAAACATCCATCTAATAATACCAGTTTGGTGTAGTGGTTAAGAGTGGTGGACTCTAATCTGGAGAACCAGGTTTGGTTCCCCACGCCTCTATGTGCAGCAACTTAGGTGACCTTAGTCATCACAGTTCTCTCAGAGCTCTCTTGGCCCCACCTATCTGTTGCAGGGAGAGGAAGGGAAGGAGATTGTAAAAAAAAGAAAAGAAAAACCTTTAATTTTGAAACACACAGAACAGATAACTTAACAGGTATAATACAGAAATCTCTATTGGTCTGCAGTAAATCCAGCAAGCACTAAAAGGAAGGAATAAGCAAAACAGAAAGTAGAAGAAGCTTCAGGGCCCCAATTAGTTACTAGGCAACATTACCCCTCCTATCTATTAAATAACTTAGCAAGTAAATTAATCCTCTAAATACTCCCCCATTTTTGCAGTGTGTGATCAGTTATTATTGCTATCTTAACAGAAAACTAATGCAATAAATAGTTCTAAATGTTATGGCCAGGATAGGTGTAAAGTACTGGGTTCGCTGCATGGAGGACTCGGACAATGACATGCGGTGTAACACGTTTATTGGTACTTCACAACAACAACTGGCTCTACAAGGCCAACTATATACACATCCACCCAGCACACCCAGAGTCCCATTGGGGGTTTTGAATTTCCCTCCAAAGTTGCTATTGATGAATGCGGGGGGGGAACTAGGATCCTAGATTCTATTGTTCCGAGGAGCGAAGCTCCACACTGTAGCTGCGGACCCCTAGTGGTGGCACACGTACATAACATAGGGAATACTCACAATGAGGAATTAGGTTTTAGAGGGCTTCTTTGAGTTCAGTATAAAAGTTCATGTGATAAGAGGGAGAGGCAAAGAATCGACTGAAGGACTGTGATAGAGAAGTAGGCATGTGAATGTGGCAACACATGTCAGACAGACATTCCTACATTTATATCTTATTTTTATTTTTTTATTTTTTATTTTTTATTTTTTCGATTTCTATACCACTCCATCCCGGAGGCTCTGAGCGGTTTACACAGTGATTTTATTACCTAGCTAGGGCCACACTTGAATGGGGAGGTGAGTGCCTACCAGGTGCCCTACCGGCTTGTTGTTTCTTTCCGTGGTTCCTCTGCTATGGTGGCTCAGCGTGGTCCGGCTTCTACATGATTTTTTTTCCCAGCGCAATCCGGCTTAGCATGGCTCTGCAGTGGCTGCTGCTGGGCTGGTTCCACAGTCCACGGCTGTGCGATGATTGCTGCACCAGCCTCTGTCCTGATTGGCTCCGGCTGTGCTGCATCGTCGCATCACCTCATCTCTGGCCAGTCCTGCCCGGAATGCTCGCTTGGCTGCTGTCGATTCGCCGCCATGATGTTTCCGCCAGAATGTCTCGCCACCCGTTGCCGCCGCCGGCACCATTGCTTCTCCTTGTCTCTCCTCACTACCAGAAGGTGGGTGCCCCCCTGCACCTAGGCAGGTACCCATTTATCTACTTGCTAGGCTTTCGAACAGCTGGGTAGGCAGGAGCTAGGACAAGGGCTGGGAGCTCACCTTGGCCGCGGTGGGACTCGAACAGGCTTATGGCTGTTCATTGATGAATTATTACAGGCATTTTACTGCCTGCGCCACCGCTGCCTTATCTTATTTCTTCCATAGAATTCAAGAAGGCTTAGGTAGGATTCCCAGGAGGTAGCCTGGCCAAGTTCCCCATTTTGGATGCAACCTCCCACCATCAATTGTTGTTCTCTATCACAGCTTGGTAAGGCAGTACAGGGAGGGGCCGAATAGCATACTGTGATATCACTACATTACAGGATGTTCTAGAATTCACCAAAAATTCTATGATTTTTACCACAGGTTTTTGGGTTAAGCAGCTGGAAGTGACATTGTACTGTCATGGGATGCAATTTTGGTAAGTCCCACCACTCAAGTTTTCTGGGAGTTGATAACAGTAACTGGAAGCTTTATATTCCAACTTCCTGGCCAATGCTCCCTCTAAGCTGTGAAGTCTTGTGAGCAAAAATTCTAGTTTGTAAGCTACTGGCATTAAAATTGTGAGAGAGCAATTTGGCTACTGCAAAAATAGGTTTGCTCTGGAGCCATCCTTCCTGAGCAAAGACAAAAATGTGTGAGCTGGAGGCTAAAAAACTTTGAGCTAGCTCACACTAATTCAGTTTAGAGGGAACACTGTTCCTGGCTTATATTGTTAAATGCCACATTACAAAAAATTAGTTGTTCAACTGGTAAAAGGTTTCAGGTGAACATCAACAAAGCCAGAATGGAACTGTTTTTGGAAGCTGGTAGAAAGTAATTTTGAATATCAGTGTATCAAGGTGTGACATCAAGGAATCAAACCACAGAGTTAAACAGTAGGAATGGGCATGAACCAGGAAATGCGGTTCATTTCGGTTTGTGGTTCATGGGATGCCCAGGTTCATGAGCCATGAACCGTCATTAACTTTTAGGTGCCAAACAAACTAGTTCAATTCATGAGGTTCATGATGTGGTAGAACAGACCCCAGCATGCTAGAGAAACCAAATGCAGCAGATCTCCAGCTGTCTGTTCTCTACTTGCCCTCCAAGCTTGGTGAGGATTGGATTTAGAGGGTCCAAATTACAGTCCCCTGAAAGAAGGTGCCTCCAGGAAAGTGTTTTCTAGGGAAATGACAGGCACAGGTTCAGGAGGTTCAGGAGTGTACATAACAGACCCTATAAAAGCTAGAGACATCAGTCTCACAAGCCACCTCCCCTTGATGCTCCTCTACATGCCTTCCAAGGTATGCACAGATTGAACTTAGGGTGTCTGAGTTACGCCCCCAATAAGATGCCTCCAGCAAAGTGCTTTTGGGGAAAATGTCAGGCTGGATCAAAAGTGTATAGAATGGATCCCCTGCAAGCTCCCATAGAGCAGAATGGGAACTCTGTTGTCAGCAGGCAGCAGTGCCTGTTTAGATTAGGAGGGCCCCAAGAGAATTTTTTTTAACTTGATTTATATCCCACCCTCCCCATGGGCAGGCTCAGGGTGAGTAACAGCAATGTAAAATACAACACAGTTAAAACAAAATTAAAACAACCGTATAAAGTGCCATATTCCTAAGTACCATGCCAGCTCTGATAGAACCATATCAACAGTGGTGGAAGATTTTAAGATGTTAGGGTCCAGGCTACTGGTGGGGTCAGCCACAAAGAGGGGGTGCCCACCACCTCAACCAAACACCTGGTGGAAGCCCTACGGAATTGTAGGCCCTGCCCCCCTTTTGTTTTGAAGTTTGGTGAACATTTTCATTGAGAGGAGACTGTCTCTTTGGAAATGTATCCATTCACAAACCGCTACAAACCACTTGAAAGTTTGTGGAAAATTTGTGGTGGTTGACCTGCCATGAACTTCAGTTCACAAACCATGAACCAGCCAAAATTTGTCATGAACTTTAGTTTGTAAGCCGGTTTGTGCCCATCCCGATTAAACAGTCTGATGAAGAATGCTATCAGAATTTTACTAGAGATTCACAAATTCTCAACTGAACTGATTCCTGGATTTTGAAATGCCAAATTAATTGGCTCTGTTTTCAAAGTTGAACCAATCCATTGCTCCTTTAAAAAAATTACTAAAAAAATGTTTATGAGCAGTTTGCAGCAAACTGCTGTAGCTTTCGTTTCTTTAAATTGCTAAGCATCTTTTCACCTCTTCTAGCAGGACAAAGTATTTCCCATGCACAGCACAGTGAGAACTAGACAGGCAGCACTCATTAATAGTAATGGAAGTTATTCACCTGATGTGTCTCATATACAGCAATAAAAAGAAAGAAAAGCTCACATGTCACAATGCTTAGATGTGGCTCTTTGCATAAAAAGTTAAACCATAAAAATGAAATAGAATGCCTGTCTACTTAAAGAAACATATTAACATTCCAACATTCCCACTACCTTGGGAATCTAAGTGCTGCAGATGTCCTAAGGGAAAATATGTGTATTAATAAATTGACATTCTCTAGCTTTTAAAGCTCATTTTGGAACAAAAGTGATCTCCTTTTTTTCTCAGTCTGTACTTCAACTAAGAGATGAGAGAGGTTATAACCAAATGATTACATTTCTAAATTTAGGCATAACACAATAACTTGAAGAATATGTCCATTAAGGAAGACTTACATCACCCAAGCAATATTGGCAATGGGATACTTGAAGATCTGGACCAGGGCTAATAACTTTCTGCAAATTTCCTAGATGGCTTCCAATCCAGGTATTAGCTAGATCTGACTGGTTTGGTTTCACAGGTGGTGCTATATGTGGAGTAGTCATAGCAATTTAGGGCTTCTAAGCATGAGCAGAGTGCCATTTCTTCACTAGCGAATAGCAACAAAGCAGCACCACATATCTGGGATAGTGTTAAAAAGTAGGAGTTTCAGGAGAAAAATGCCATTTCCAGGCAAGTTTGAGCATTAGTATCTGCACTTTAACAAATGAAGCACATGTTCAACCCATTCTCTTGGGAAGTACAACGTTTATTCTTTCTTTATTATAAAGCCATTACACTCCTCTGCAATGGGTGAAAAAGACTCTAAAACCATGCAAATGTCAATCATGAGTTTAAGTACAAAGTGAGAATAATATTCTTTTTCAAAGGACATAACTAAGATACTGTAGAACTGCAGTTTCTTGTTACATTTTAATCTTGCTTTGTATCTGCAATGCAAATGAAGACACAAATAATCAAGTGTATGGGTTAAACTAGGTTTTACCTATGGCTGAGCACAACATTTACCCCCCTGCTCAAGCAACAGGGTATTCTGTTTTCAGGCTTGATCTTGCTTGGTCATCCGAGCAAGCATCAGGCGTGAAAGGTCTGGAGCCAGAGCACAAGAGCAGAAACCTTACAAGCCAGTTTATCCAGCAAATATCCCATTCCAGGTCAAGGCTTAAATAGACTGACAGGGAAGCAACCCCACCTGCTTTGAAGACAGTTCCTGGGATTCATCTGCCCAATGGTTAATTGGGCTGGGCTCCTGCAAATAATTAATTTCACTAGCAGATAGTATGGCTCAACAGTTAGGGCACAGGCTGAAAGCCTGACATATCCTCTCTGCTGGGCTGTTTCTGTATTGGCTTGTTGCCTGTGCTACTCATGCTAGGTGGGGAGCAAAGCCTGGAGGGATGATGCTCTGTCATCAGACTTGGAACATCTACTGGAGACCCTGGTGGTGAAGTCCCAACTGCTGGCTCTTTAACTCTCTTGGGAGTTAAGAATTCTGGATCTGAGGGGACTCCAACTGTGTTGGGATCTCCCTGGGCCCCCTGACCAGCTTGTTTATTTCCTCCACAGAAGAGTATGAGCCCAGGACAATAGAGGGCTGAGCAAGTGAATGGGATCCTCCAAAGAGCACAAAACAGAATCCCACCTCAAAAATAACTGAGTAGGAAATTGAAGCTGGCTTTGGTCTCCAACCTTTTCAAGCTTGTGGGCATCTTTGCCATTTTGGGAGGGGGTAGTGAGAACTGCCTCAAAATGGCTGCCATAGGTGGTGGATATGGTTCCCAAGTACTTACCACGTGGGGGCGGGGAAAACATGCTCCCCGGCCAGACCATCCCTCCCTGTAACGCACCATGCCATTGCCAGGAAGTGACACCAGGCGATGCTCTGGCAATGGGGCTGAAAACTCAATGGTACCATCGAGTTTCCAGCCGCATTGCCAGAGTGTTGCCTAGCATCACTTCCTGGCGACGGCATCATGCAGCGCATCTTTCCTTCCCCCAGGGATGGTCCTGCCAGGACGTATCCATCCCCCGCCCCCACGCGGTAGGGGCAATTCTGCATCTAGCATTTGCTCCACATTTTCTCAACTGGGAGGAAAAAGGGCAACTCAAAACCACATTCAAATACCTTGGGGCAATGCTGTACTGGCTGCAAAGTCATCCCTGAATGGGCATAAAATGGCCAGAAATTTATGCAGAAAGTACAATAAAATCCAATGATCAAACAAAGAGAAAACAGCATGAAGTGTGGAGGTTTCCATAAAATCCGATGATCAAAGGAAGCGAGAGCACCATGCAATGCAGAGGAGAATTTCTATTCCAACATGGGTCTGGTAAAACAACGGAGGGAAAAGCCAAAGCAGAATCAGGCTAGGATATTACTGGTTCAGGATTCAGATACGTGTAGTTTGTTGAAGTTCTGGAATTTTGGGACCATTATGTTCAATGGAGAATCTTATGGAGAGTCTGGGATAACTGTTAATAAAGTTAAAGACTCCGAATTTTCACAGAACACATTGGACCAAGGGTTTCATTTGTACAGACCCTCAAAGTAGGTGTCCCTTGGCACAGGTCCACTTCTCTCCACTGATACCTATCAGGAGGAAATGGCACTGGCCACTGCATTTTAACAAAACTGTCTGCATTAATTTCTTTTGCCCACTCTTATAGTGAGTGTCTGACAATTTATTTAAAATATAGTTTTTCTGCTGAAAATTCTGAATTTGCCATCCTTCCTTGCTGTGGTCTGTCGTTTCTTTCCTTTCACAAAGTGGGGAAGGTTTCCTTTGCAGACTCCTCCCAATTCTTTCCCATCCCAGAGCTCTGCCATTATTTTGTATAGGGAATGAGGTGTGTGTGCTGGAGTGGCTGTTTTATAATCAAATGATACCAGGGAGCAAGAGCCACCTGTCCACTAAAGACCCCTGAGTTTCAAGTGAATTGGATTTGGGGTCCACTTCTATGAGCCCTTGAACAAGGAGCCCCAGCAATTGTACTTGCAAACAAAAAAGTGTTCCACCCCCACAAAGGAAGGGTGTAAAGAGAACTGTGGTTCTCTGAGCTTGTCTCCAAAGGCAATTGGCTGAGAGATCTCCTCCCTTGCAAGGATCTGATTGGAAGAGAGAATGTCATTGCCCAGAAAATCAGTAGAATAAATAAAAAAAAGTGAATGCTGCATTGCAGGTAAGCACCTGAACTCCAAAAAAGATGTGGATTATTCAGGGGAGGGGGTTCATAATTCCCAACAATCTGGATTTGTATTCCCCTTCTGGGAGAACACTGTAATGACCAGAACAAGAAATTTCTATACATATTTTGGCTTGGGAATTTTGTAACACACACCCCATTAAGTAGTTTTCTGCCCACCTAGCAATATGTCTCAGTAGCCAATTATCAACCTACTTTTATTTCCCCCTCACTCTTCAGCTTTCCATCCCCCCCCCCCATAGCCTCTACCCAGGAGGAAAAGTAGTCTTTCTCTGCAATGGGGACCAAAGCAGCTTATATCATTCTCCTCTCCCCGTTTTGACTTGCACAACAACCTTGTGAGGTAGGTTAGGCTGAAAGTCTGTGACTGGTCCAAAATCACCCACTCAGTTTCTACAGCAAGAACCTGCATCTAGCAGACCCTGCTCTGAAGCATTGACTGCTACGCCTAGGGTAGCCAACCTCCAGGGGGAGCCTGAAGATCACCAGGTATCACAACTGAACTCCAGACAGCAGACCTCTCCCCCCGGAGGAAATAACTGCTTTGGAAGGTGGACTGTATGACATTCTTTTCAGCTGAGGCCTCTCCCCTCCCCAAACCCTGGCTTCCATAGACTCTACCAGAAAATCTCCAGGAATCTCCCTACCTGGAGCTGGCAATGAGTTCCTCACAAAGGCCTGCAAAGGGTTTCCTTCCTTTGTCTGAAAAAAGCTTGGTTGCCTATTGTGGTGAAATGGGCTCCAGTTTACAACTCAGCTGGATGGGCTTGAGTCTATATTGATGCTGCCCTGCCCCTTGGGACAGTCCCTCTTTTCCCACACTTTTTGGCCTTGGGGCAGCTGGGAACTGTAGGCCAGCAGATGAGGAAGCCCCAGTCAACCCAGTGAGTGATAACCCTGCAGGCCCCTCTCTGGAACTACAGCTTAATTAAACCTTATGGGGGAACATTTTAAACAACCAACCACAGATGGTAGCCATCTTACAAACACAGATAACTGCCATTTTGTTACACCTACCAACAGCCACTGAGGGAAGAGTTAGTCTCACACAGGAGGGAAGCAGGAGAAGCATCTTCGTCAAGAGAGAAAGCCGTTTGCCAGTAATTCTGACAGGGCACAGTGGCTAAAGGAGGAGTGGGTGGGGAAGAGGAGCAGACCCAGCACCTGGCCAATGGCACGCAAGTGCTCTTGAGTGGCAGCTGATGAGCCCATGGCTGAAGGAGTGCATGGAATGTTGTCATTCGAAAATAGAATCCTTCCCTTATATATAAAAACGTAGTGGTCGACTGGCATGCCCAAATAAGGTAAACATGCGCGGCAAAATAGATTTGCCATGGGGGCTGCCACTCACCACTGCGCCCTGCCCATTGGCTGGTGTGCCTGGCTGCGTGGGCTCAGTCCCGCCCACACAGCCAGCTCACGGCCTCTTCCGGCTGTTGGACACAGTCTCCCTCCAGCCACCGACTTGGGCAGCTGCGTCCTGCGGGCCCAGGCTGGACGGTGGCCTCCCTCGCCATGCGGCCAACCCCCCCGTAAGTCACTAGGGCCGGGGATGCCTTGCACAGGGGGCTGGGGTGGGGCTCGCCTCCTACGCCAGCATGACTGATGCGAGGGGGAGGCCGCGGCAGAGCTGGCTGCCCCCGAGAGGGAGACCGCCTCCCTCGCTCGCCGCTCCGCCGCTGCAGGAATGGCCTGGGAAGGGGAGTTGGGCCTGGCCTCGCCCAGCGGCCGCCAACACCTCACAGGGGGCCAGTGCCTCCATCCATGGTACGGCTAGCGCCCGTTGCATCCCCCCCACAACAGGCCTTGCCGCTAGTTATATATAAGGCAAGATTGGAAGTAGCACTTCTTTTCCAATCCTAATCTATCCCCATGTAGCATGGTCCACAGCTGTTAAAAGTTTATAGCATTTTGTTTTGTGGGTTTACTAGGCCCTGGAAATGTGCACCTTATAGATCAGTTCTCCTAAACCAAATTTCCCCTTCCAGGATATAATAAACTTTTAGGTGTAAAGTACTGGGTTTTGTGCCTCATGACTTGGACAACGACATAAGAGAAGATGCATTTATTCATACTTCACAACAAAGACAAACAGTAATGGCCGGAGGCCAACTATATACAGTAAGGGGGGGGACCCCCCACATTCCCTTGTTGTCGCTGCCATTGGTTCCCTTTAGGCGAGCTCAGGAGCCTAGTCCCTATTGTTCTCAGGAATGGAGCTCGGCTGCATTTCGCCTGCTCGGGCTCCTGGTCCTAGGACATAACACCCCTCCTCCCATAGTTCGTCCCCTACCTGGTGACGTAGTCTTTTAGGTAGGCTGGTGGCCTCCGTTCTCTGAGTGACCTTCAGGGGGCTGGCATTGGACTGGCGGGGGCCCCTTCTGGTTGCCCTACCACACTTGGAGCCTGGATTCCAGGCGGCATGGATGGTGGCGGCGGCTCAGCTTGCTCCGTGCCCAGGCTGGCATCCAGTGGTTGTTCTGGCTCTCGTTCCACTATCGGCGCCTACAGACGTTCGGGTGTCGGGGCGGCCTCTGTGTGTTCCGGCAGCGTGGCCATTATACCTGTGTCGGGGTCCTGTTGCCTCCGGAGTTGGTCCACATGTTTTCAAAGGACCTGGTCCCCGTCGCCCAGGACCTCATAAGAAACCAGCCCTGTGGGTCTGAGAATGCGACCGGCCAGCCATTGAGGTCCCGCCCCATAGTTCCTAAAATAGACTGGTTCCCCCAGGAGGAAGCCCCTGGGTGCCTCCCGGGTTTCGACCAGCTTCCGCTCCGGGGCCCGGCCCGGGTGGATTCAGTCTAATAGGGTCGTAGGGCGGCAGCTGGGCAGTGCCTGGAGATGGGGTTTGGGGCGGTGCACTGCCCAGAAATGGGCCAGCCGGAACTCCCCCTCCCCCTCTGATATGCGGCTCAAGGCTTCTTTCGCGGTGTGGACCGTTCTCTCCGCCTGGCCATTAGTTGCCGGGTGGAAAGGTGCAGAGCGTATATGTCTGATTAAGTTTCTCGCGAGGAACGCTTGGGACTCTGCAGAAGTGAACGTGGCCCCGTTGTCTGACACGATCGTGTCCGGAAAGCTGTGCGTGGAGAATATTTTTCGTAGGGCTCTTATTACTGCTTTGGCCAAGGTGGTAGACACCGGACTTATTTCTACACACTTAGAGTAGGAGTCTACCTTTACCAAGAACAGGAGACCCTGGAATGGCCCGGCAAAGTCGACATGTAAGCGTGACCACGCCTTGCGGGTGGACTCCCAACTTTGTGTCGGTGCGCTCGGGGGATTGGGGCGGACCTCCTGGCACCGTGTGCACCCTCGGACCCAGGTTTCAATTTCCGAATCGATCCCGGGCCACCACACATAGCTCCTTGCCAGAGCTTTTATTCGTACAATGCCAGGGTGGGCCTCGTGTAGCGATTGAAGGACCCCTTGTCTCATTGGGCCCAGGATGACCACCCTGTCCCCCCATAGTAAACAACCTTTCAGGGCGGATAACTCTTCCTTTCTGGCTTTATATGCCGTGAACTCTGACCCTGCTGTTTCCACTGGCCATCCCCTCACCACCCAGTTTAGGACCCGGGAGAGAATCAGATCCCGAGAAGAGCAGGCGGCCACATCTGCCGCCTGAAGGGGGGGGTTGGAAGCTCTTCCATCAAAAGTACTGCGGGGGGGCCGGGTCCTCTCCCATGTGTGGCAGTGGCAGGCGGCTCAGGGTGTCAGCATGCCCCAGCGCCTTGCCCGGCCAATGCTCCAACTGGTACTGATATCCCACTAAGAACAGGGACCAACGTAAAACCCAGGGTGACAATACCTGCGGCATTTGTTTGTCAGCCGCGAACAGCACCAGGAGCGGCTTATGATCGGTGATGAGCATGAAGGGCCGACCATACACAAAATTATGGAATTTTTTTACACCCGCCACCAGGGCCAAGCCCTCCCGGTCTATTTGTGCATAATTGCGCTCCGTGGAAGACAGTGTGCAGGAGTAATAGGCCACTGGGACTTCCCTCCCATCCGGCAGTTTGTGGCCCAAGATTGCCCCGACCCCATACGGCGATGCGTCACACGCGAGGATCACCGGGAGCATCTCGTCAAAATGAGCGAATACAGCATTAGAGATCAACAGAGTCTTAACTCCATGGAACGCCACCTCCTCCCTCGATCCCCATGCCCAAGGCATCAACTTATCCAGCAGCCTGTGTAGGGGTTCCACCACGGCAGCTTTGTGTGGGAGAAAGGCGTGATAAAAGTTTATGAGGCCCAAGAATGCCTGGAGCTCTGCCTTGGACTTTGGGGCGGGAGCCTCCACGATGGCCTTCACCTTGTCCCTTGCCGCATGGAGGCCCGTTGCGTTGACCTGATACCCCAAGAACTCCACCTCCAGAACCCCAAGAAGGCACTTTTCTCGCTTCGCCTTTAGACCCACGGATTGGAAATGTCCCAGGACAGTTCGGAGGCGGGCAGCGAAGCTCTCCGGGGTGACTGTGGCAATGAGGATGTCATCAAAGAACGGCGTCATGCCAGGGATCTCTTTTAACAAATCGTCCATTAGATTCTGGAAGATCCCTGGGGCCACACTGACCCCGAACTGCAGCCGCTTTACCCTGAAGGCCCCCCAGTGTGTCACTATTGTTTGTGTCTCCACCGTGGCCTCGTCCACAGGGAGTTGCTGATACGCCTGTGCGAGATCCAGCTTCCCAAATATGCGCGCCCCTGCCAGCATGGCTAAGACATGACTTACTACTGGCACGGGGTATGCGTGCACCTGGAGTGCCTGGTTAATAGTGCACTTGTAATCCGCGCGTATGCGGATGTCCTCATTCAGTTTTACTGGGGTCACAATCAGGTTTTCCCAATGTGCATTTGGGATGGACTCTAGGACTCCCTGGGCCACCAGCCGGTCCAGTTCCGCCTCTATTTTAGGGCGGAGGGCCAGGGGCACGGTGCAGAAGCACCGCCGGATAGGCGTTACCATAGGGTCTAAGTGTAGCGACACTGGGGGCCCCTTATAACACCCCAGCTCCCCATCAAAGACCTCGGGGAACTCCCTGCAGATCGCACCCCAGTCCCGCATCCCACATCTATTCACTCCCCCAATTGTAATGCCCAGGGCCTCGGACCACGCCCGCCCCAGGAGGCTCACAAGGTTTCCCTCCACCACCACCAAGTCCAGGTCTCCCTCAAAGTCTCGATATTGCACCCGGAAGGTGCCAACTCCCCGGATGGGGACAGGGTTCTTTTGGAAGTCCACCAAGCTTAGCGGCGACGGACGTAGAGGGGGTCCCCCAGACGGGCAAAGCTTTTTAAGGGTGTCAATGGAAATGATGGATGCTGCCGAACCCGAGTCGACCCCCATGCAGCAGGGGGACCCCTCAATCTGCACATGCACTTGGATCTTCAGGGTGGAGGCCAGGTTGGGGTTGGGGAGTTGCAATACCTGCAGTGGCTGATCCGTGAGGTGATAGAGCTTAGAGACCTCCTCAGTCGTCTTGTGTGCAGTGGTCGGTGCACGGTTAGGTGGGGCCGACAATCTCATGCTCTGGGGGCCCTTAGACTGGCAGACCTTGGCGAGGTGTCCCTGCTTCCCGCAGCCGTGGCAGACCACGTCCCGGAACTTACAGGTCTTCCTCCCATGGCCATCTCCGCAGCTGGCGCACACGGTCCAGTTGCCGGGAGGCTTGGCTGGTTCCCAGCCGGGTTGCTGGGCCGGTGCCAGCCGGCAGGTTTGCAGCCTGAGGGAGTAAACCTCTTCGGTATCGGAGTTCACTGGGCTGGGACCCGTTCCGACCAAATGGGCTGCCGAGGCCAGGTGTTCCCATGCTGAAGCCTCGTGTGCGGTTGCAATGTCCATGGCCTCGTCCAGGTTGAGCCGCCGGTTGCCAATTAGCTTTCACCGCAGCTTGGAGTCTGCCAGCCCCCACACGAACTGGGTCAGCAAGTTGTCCTCCATCCTCGGGAACAAGCAGTCCACAGCGAGCGCCCTTAGCGCAGCCAGGAAGGCGGCGGCGGATTCCCCTTGAGCCTGTACGCGCCCCTGGAACTCCATCCTTTTGGCCAGGAAGGTAGGCCTGGGGCTGAAATAAGCATTGAGGACATCCATGATCTCTGCAAATGAGCTCTCCAGGGCCATGCATGGCACCAAGAGGCTCTTTGCGAGGCGGACGGTGTCGGTCCCACACAAACTCAACAGGAGTGACCGCTTTTGGGGGGGGTCGCATATCTCGTTGAGGTCCATGTAACATATGAGCTGGTCAGCCCATGCATCCCATATTTCTGGCCAGGACGGATTGAAGCATTCGAGTCGTCCGTGCGTGGCGGCCATAGTTACGGCTGGGGAGGCGGGCATCAGTGCGAGCGGTGCGGTGCTGCTGTCGGAGTCAGCAGTGCGATGCTTGGGAGTTGTTGTCCTCGTCGTTGTTCATGGAAGGCATTAGAATCCCACCTTCGTCGCCACTGTAAAGTACTGGGTTTCATGCCTCATGACTCGGACGACGACATAAGAGAAGACGCGTTTATTCATACTTCACAACAAAGACAAACAGTAACGGCCGGAGGCCAACTATATACAGTAAGGGGGGGAGACGCTCCACATTCCCATTGGCGGGTTTGAATCTCCTGCCAATGCTGCCATTCGTTCCCTTTAGGCAAGCTCAGGAGCCTAGTCCCTATTGTTCTCAGGAATGGAGCTCGGCTGCATTTTGCCTGCTCGGGCTCCTGGTCCTAGGACATAACATAGGGTTCAAGCAGGCCTATTTCTCCTCCCTCTCTTTTTTGTTCTTTTGACATTCCACTGCCCTCAACATTCCATGCTTCCTAAAGGGTCCAGATTACGCTTGTTGAGCTCTGAGGGAGGGGAGCAAATTTGATATAAATCTACTATTTTTTTCATATTTGGGAATCCTCACAAGTATGCATTAATGTCTGTGGCTGCCCCATTTCAAGTGCCCCAGCAATAGGCCCAGAAGCAAGATGTTCTCTGTTTGAAGGGTTGACAGTTACAGGACTGTCAACATCCAGAGCTGCAAAGGGCTGAGCAACTTCCTGAACTCTTGGTTGAGCTATTTCCATTTTTGTTTCCAAAGACATGCTCACCATAAATTTTGCATGTCTGCCTCAATTATTTTTGTAAATTCCCTCCTTCCCTATAAAAGGAAAATTATGTAGAAAAGAGGAAGATCCAACATAACATGGATTGACTCAGTAAAGGAAGCTACAGCCCTCAGTTTGGAAGACCTGAGCAAGGCTGTTAATGATGTGATATTTTGGATTACATTAATTCATAGAGTCATCATAAGTCAGAAGCAACTCAGTGCCACTTAACACATACACAAAGTAAATGTATTTCAGATGCCCCACACCACAGTTCTGGAATGCTGTGAGGAATTATAAAGTAAGGGCAAGTCACATGACCAAATAAGTAGTAAGCTACTCCTCCTCTAATATTATATTAATACCAAGAAGTGTTAATATAGTATTAATATATGTTAATATTACTAACCTTACCAACACTAAGATTAAGCAGAATATATTTATGATGCAATTAAAACAATATTGTTCCAGTCACTCATCTCATCAAATTCATACTTCAAAGAAACTTTTTGATTTGCAGAAATAAAAATAGAAACCTTAGCTTGTCCAGGACATAGGCACTGAAAATATATTTCTTAAATTGAACTTAAAACAGGCATCTCACCAAGTACAACCTTTTGCATAGATTTATAGCACCATCCATAGATTGTGTTTGGTATAATGATGAGTCCAGCAGATTTGGGCTTTAATGAGGGCCGTGAGTAATGATGAACAGCTGGCCATCTTAAATCAGAATGTCTGCTGAGAGTGGACAATTTGAAAACTATAGGCTAGATCCTGCCAGCATAGAAGAAGCATTGCCAAAAAGCCAAGAATTTTTAAAAGAATGGTTTTGCTAGTATTTAACCCTCAGGCCATTTTTGTTGCCCGGAGATAGCTGTCATATTAATTTAGGTGGCAAAGCAGTGACTGTCGTTATTCTCTTGTGACCTCAATATAAATATTGTTTTATGGGGAAGGAGAACTGTTGTCTTCCTGGAAAAGAACAGACTCCACCAAACTGCTATCACGTTGACAACTGAAAAACAAGTCACCAGATGGGAAACTCCTGGGTGCAACTCACAGGTCAAAGATTCTACGCATCTCTTTGGCTCCCTTGAATAGTCAGATCTATTCCACACATGCCACAGTGAATACTTGAGTCTGAACTTGTTATCTTTGTATTACCGTAGTTTATGAGCTGCAAATGAAATTTATAAAGAAAAGAGGAATGGGAGTTTTGTTGTTTTGTTTTTAAATAAGGAATCTAAGCTGCCGAGAATATTTACTTACTCAGGAGCAAGGGTGTTCGGATCACGGTCAGTTCTGCTCCAGTGAGATGAGAAACAACAGATAAAATAAACAATTTTGAAATAGATTTTTTTCCCTATAAAACTCCTGGGTTGGTCAGGAGGTTTTATAGGGGGAAAAAATCTATTTCAAAATTGTTTATTTTCAGAAAATCAGGAGGGCATTTTTATAAAGGAGAAAAGACTATTATAATGGAATGGCTGAGGGGTGTACTTTAAAAAGGGAAATGGGATGGTTATTTCCACTATTTATTGTATGTCTTATCTTGCTCTGACGGCACCATTTTCTGCTTTTGTACTTTCATTTTTTGCATTGTTTATATCACATCAGATAGTTTTTTTGTATTGTTTCTAGATTTTGTAATCCTATGATTATTGATTGTCTCATGCTATCTGATTCTGTTATTTTACACTCAGCAGTCCCCTCTGAGTCTCTGCAGAAAAGATGTATTATAAAATAAATAAACAAAATTCTATTTTTCACACTTATGACTGGCTGCTGCAGGATCCATGATAGATAAAAACAAATCCAGTGGCATGATTAAATATTAAAATGGACTGACCAACCTAAAAGACACAGTGTACCTTTTTTCCCTTATAGGAGTACAAGCAGCATTTTCTAAGGACCAAAACAGATATTACATTGGCGATTAATGACTGGATCTCCCAACAAGTTTTTGGACATTAAAAGGAACCGGGGGGCATTAATAACAAGGCTGCACTGTTGGCTAAGGGTGAAGGGACTAACTCTGTTCTTCTGGGTCCTTTTCCCAATCAAAATCATCATCTCTCCGAGCTGCCTGAAGTTATCTCTGATAAGAAAAGATAAGCAAAAGTAGCACATAATGATCATACTTTGATCAGGAAAATGGTACAGAGAAACAGTGAAACCACAGATTACTTGCCTAGCAGTCTGAGGGCCAACAAGTGCTTTGTATGGTCAAAAGGAGATGCAATCATAGATCTGCAATATAATTTGTAGTCCAGCCCTAAGGACTGAATGAATGCGAACATTTGTGTGTCTTCTTTGATGGTAACATACAAATAAGGTAACAAAAATAAGGTCTATCTGATTTCGTTCAAGTTTATAGATTCAGCAAAATTAAGCATACTCATTTTTTTAAAAAAGTTCTATTTTAAACATGTGTTATGTGACATCTGTCATGTATTGTCTCTTTAAATGATCAGTAACAGAGCATAGCACAGCTGTATCTTGTAATGGGTGAAGCATTTATTGTTCAAGTATGCTGAGTGTTACCTAGGCTGTTGCTGATTACTAGTGCTGAGAGTGGATGCCAAATAAACTGTGTGCTGTTCCTGTCTGAGGCTTCATGGAGTATTCCTCTACCCTGACCAGATACTACATGGTGTCAGAAGACTATGGACTTTCTTCAACCTCCTCCTCCGCTTGTGTTACAAGGCAACTTGGCGGAACAGTGGAAATACTGGGAGAAAGCCTTTCGAGTTTATCTCACAGCAGTTGGAGCGGGAGACTTTTCTGATAAAAAGCAAGTGGCTGTCTTGTTGAATTGTGTCGGAGATGAAGCATTGTCTGTTTATGACATATTTGTATTTCCTGATGAAGAACCTGAACATATTGAAGAAGTTCTTGAACAGTTCAGGAAATATCGCATTCCTAAGAAGAACGTGATATTTGAACATTATTCTTTTTGGAATTAGACATGGAGGCAAGGAGATACTGTTGAAAACTTTGTCACACAGCTCAAATTGAGAGTTTGCAACTATGAGTTTGGTCTTACAGCTAATGAAATGATCAGAGATAAAATTGTCTTCAGTGCAACGGAGAAATTAGAGGAAAGACTTCTGAAAGAAGCTGATCTGACTCTTAAGAAAGCTGTGGAGCTATGCCAGTTAGCTGACCTAACAACAACTCAGCTACAGATGATGGCTGCATCATCAAAACAGCTGTGTGAAGTAGCAGCTGTTGATAAGGATTCTCCTGCAACTCCTACTCATGCCTTGGCACAGAAGAAGCAGTATCTGAAGTATAGACATAATCAGGGCTATTTTGGGGCAAGAACGCACAGGAACGGAGTTCCGGCTGGCTCCTGAGTTGGCCACGCCCAGCAGGAACTCATTAGCATAATAGGTCACACCCAGCAGCAGAAACTCATTAGGACTGGCTACATGAGTGGTGTGTGGCTTAACATGCAAAGGAGTCCCTGCTCCAAAAAAAGCCCTGGGTTTTGGCAACAAACAAGGTATACAGAATAAGAAGCAAAAGGTATGGCTGGATGACCACACTTCTGGTAACATGTGGGTGTGGCCTAATATGCTAATGAGCTCCTGCTGGGCTTTTTCTACCAAAAAAGCTCTGGACATAATTATGGTAGAGATAAAGAATGTTGGAAGTGTGGTGGTTTACACAAGCCTCGAAGATGTCCAGCGTTTGGGAAAGTTTGTTACAAATGTGGGGCAAAAATCATTATGCTGACTCATGTGATGTGAATGTAGCAAGCTGTGGCAAAAGTCAACAGAAATACCTGGTTAATGATTTGGACATACATAGTTTGTTTATTGGAGTATTGTCTCACAATGTTAATGATCCTGCTGCAACTCAAGCCCCAGGGTGGTATGCTGATGTAACTTTAAGAGGTTGTGTAGTTAAGTTCAAGCTGGATACCAGGGCTGAGGCAAATGTTTTGCCACTGAAAATATTTAATGAATTGCCGGGTCAGAAAACATTGACTAAGAGTGATGCAATTCTTGTAGCTTATGGTGGGACAAAAATAAGGTCTCTTGGGACAGTTGTCCTTTAAGGTTTTACTTCAAAGGGGAAAGCTAGACTGTTTATGTAACAGAGACATCGACTCTCCCATTATTGGGTAGGGTAGCTTGTGAAAACTTGGATTTGGTTTGTAGAGTGGATGTCATCACTCCAGCTGGGTCTTTGTCACAGGAACAATTGTTCACAATGTACTTGTCAGGTAGCCCTGTCATGGAGTTGGAATGCGAAGGGAGTACTCTCAGTCTACCAGCCTCTGACCATTACTATTCTACTGTCTGTATGTTATCATTTCATGACCTTGTAGTGTCTCCAGCTGCAGAACTCCTCTGCTGGGAATCAAAGGCTTTTAGATTGTTTTGCACGCTTTACCCGCGTACTCATTGGCTTCAGCTTGTTTAGGGGGGTGTTTGATTCCACTATAATTTAGGGAGCCCTGCTGTTCCTGGGCATTCCTGACACAAGCTGTACACATGTCTTAGTTATGATTCACAAATAAACAGATTCTTCTGCTGAAGCCCTGCATTGTGTGACCTGACTAAGGAGCCTGACAGTACTCTGATGTGTTTGAAGGTCTTGGGGAATTTGAAGGTCATCATCACATAAATGTTGATTTAGCAATTCCCCCAGTTATTCATGGCTGTAGGAAGATACCTCTAGGAGTACTGGATAGGTTAAAAGAGACCTTAGGCCAAATGGAAAAAACAAGAGTAATATCTAAGGTAGTGGGGCCTACAGAGTGGGTGAGTAGCTTGGTTATTACAGAGAAAAAGAATGGGGACTTCCGGTTTTTGGTGCAGTGATGGCGGTCACTCTCCCCAACACTCAGGGGAGCGATCCGCACACCAGCGGTGAGGAGGGAAACTGCTGACGTGGTTCTCCCCATGGAACCCTAGTGTAGGGTTCCAAGCCATAGGGCTTTCGAGGAGTAGCCTCTTCAACAGCGCAAAGCCAGAGAATTGAGGCACTCCCCCACCCTGACGGTCCCACCACTGTGTGGCTGCATGGCACTAGTTGGGTTGACCAGATCAAGCGCTGGAGATTGAGCGATTTATGAAGATACAAGCAAGGTCGAAAGTGGCCGACAATGAAAGTGAGTTTGATGTAACTGAGTTTTGAAATAACCGAAGAATTCCCTATCCCCCCCTATACCAGTAAACAGAGAGAGGAGGGGCCCCTCCCACAAGCGTGTCAGAGAATTGGAAAAAGAGAGGGGGGAAGGGAAAAATCAAGCATTTGAACTGTTTTGAGAGACTTACCAGAGCGGATTTAAATCAAAAGCGATTTTCAGAGGTTGCGAATCAGCAGTTGGCTTTTGTAAACAATCGGCAAAGATGTCGGGCATAGGGAGGAAAGGAGCAAAACTGAAACTTATGGGCGGTCAAAGTCCGAGACCGGAAGAAGAGGGAATGAACGTCATGAGACTCCTAGTGGATACGCTCAAGCCAGTGATGGATCAACTTACTGGTATTAACCAGCAGTTAACCACATTGAATCAAAACTTCACAGCGCAACAGCTCCAGCTGGCAGAAACGGTCAAGAGAACAGAGCAAACAGTGGAAGTAGTGAAAGAGATGCATGCCGAAAACAAGGTTTTGAAGAAGCAGATGGATGAACTAGTGAGTAGCAAAAACATCAGGAAAATAGACTACTGTTTCTACAAATGGAAAAAGCAAATATGATCCTCAGATTCCAGGGAGTGCCTGAATCCCCGAATGAGGATTTGAAGAAGTTACTCAGTGATCTCATTGCACCAGTAACAAGCTTGAAAGCGGAAGATATCATGAGTGATATGGAAGCATCGTATAGAGTGTATTCTAATTACACCAAGAAAAAAAAAAAGCCTGCCTGGAGAGATCGCAGTCAGATTCTCAAGAAGACAAATGAGGGATGCAATATTAAAAGCAACATCAGTAACTCCACTGAAACTCAGGAATACAACTATCAAAACTTTAAAAGACATTCCATTTGAAATTCGCCAAAAAAGAAAGAGCTACAAGGATTTAATCCTTTTTCTTCAAACTAATCAAATTGCATATAAATGCACGGTGCCAGAAGGGGTCATCGTTAAACTCCACAAAAAGAGAGAAGATTGACTCTGTGTATAAAGCGAAAGAGTTCTTGAAATGCCAACGGGGAGCCAAAGAAGATGGTGAAACTGGTTCAAGTGGCTCCACACCTTCGGAGACGGATGAAGACTTGGCCGCAGAAGAAGGCGCTGCTGCCTGCAAGACAACTTATGGCCTTAGGGATAGAAAGCCTAAGTAAAGGCAGAAGGACTCTGTAAATTGCCTTTAAGAAGCGAGCTATGGGAGATGCTCTGGAATTCTCTCATAACAAGTAATTAACTAATGAATTAGCAGAGATAGACAGGAACTCACAATTTGCATTGTATACTAACAGTGAAGTACTAACATAGATTCTAACTGGGGTATGATCTCCTACTCTTGGGATTTTAGTTTAGTGTGGGTTTGCTTTTCTTTTTCCTTAGTTGTTATTCCCCTCCCCTTTTTTTCTTTGTAGTTTTAGTTGTATATTAAAAAAGCAATAAAAAATCCCCTTCGGGGGGCCAAAAAAAATAGAGAAAAAGAATGGAAAGCTACGCATATGTCTTGACCCATGTGATTTGAATAAAGCAGTTTATAGGCAATATTATACCATCCCTACAGTAGATGATGTTTTGAGTGATTTAGCTGGAATGAAATTTTTTACTATTGTGGATGAAAAGGATGGGTATTGGCAAGTGAAATTAGATGAAGCACCATCACAACTGTGTACATTTAATACGCCCTGAGGAAGGTACTGTTTTCATTGATTGCCATTTGGGCTTAAGTCCTCTAGTGAAGTATTCCAACAAAAAAATGAGGAAGCCTTTGGTCATATAAAGGGAGTACATATGCTAGCTGATGATATGATCATAGCAGCAAAGACATCAGAGGAGCATGATCAGATTTTACATCAAGTTATGGAGACAGCAAGAGCTAAGAATATTAGATTTAATAAGGAAAGGTTCAATTTAAGGTTGATTCGGTAAAATATATGGGGCATATAGTAACAGCCCAAGGAGTTTGACCAGATGATGACAAGGTGAAGGCCATTCGAGAAATGCCACCTGTTGTGTCTGCAGACAACATCGTGCCATCAACGAAGAGCCAGAGCTTGAGTACCTGAGAACAATGGGACTGAGGTTCCTGGCTCCCGCGTAGGGGGACCAATGGGAACGGCGGCGGGAATTCAAACCCGCCAATGGTACCAGGGGACGGCCCCTCCCTAATGTATATAGTTGGCCTCCAGGCCAGTTATCAGTGTCTCGTGTTGTATAATAGCGAACCATGCTGATCACTACATCGCTGTCTGTGGTTTCTTTATGCGTCTAACCCACTATACAACAATGGCGACGAAGGTGGGATCCTGTTGAGCGCTCCAGCCGGGCTGTCGGACAACGCTACCGAAGACTCGCTCCACCGCTCCACGGGCATCCTCCATGAGCGCCTCCGAGGGTGAATCCAGAGCCGTGTCGCTGCCGCCGACTAGCACAATGGCCATCGCTCCAGGATCCGGGCTGCTACCGCCGTTCGACGCTTCCCAGCCCCAACGATGGGGAGCCTGGGTCACGGGTTTGCGGCAAGCCTTCGTGTTCTATCAGATCACGGACGAAGACCGAAAGAGAGGACTGCTGCTCTGCTCTTGCGGCCCCGTGATCGTGGATCTGGCCCAATACCTTCTCTCTCCCAAGAAGGTGGAGGAGTGCACGGTCGACGAGATTGTAAAGGCCGTGCAGAACTACTACTCCCCAAAGCCGTCGGAGATGACCTGCCACGTGGTTTTCCAGCATCGGAACCAGCAGGGCAAAGAAACCGCCACGGAGTTCCTCGGAGAGCTCCGCCGCCTGGCGGCCGACTGCGCCTTCGGAGAGGACTTGGAGATGGCTCTCCGCGACCGTTTCGTCGCAGGCCTCAGGGAGGAGAAACTCCGGCGCCGAATAATGGAGGGCGAGAAGGTGACCATCACCTCAGCGTTAGCCACCGCCACTGCATGGGAGAGGTCACACCCGACCACCACCACCGCAACGCATCGTGTGGCCTCCCCCGGGAACAGCGACATCGACGACCCCGAGGTACACCGCACACTAGCCCAGCATCGCCCGCCAGCACCGTCCGCTAGCTCCGCACGCAAGCAACCCGGCTCGGCGGCGCAGGAGTGTGCCAGCTGCGGAGGGCAGCATGAGAGGAGATCGTGCCGGTTCCGGGACGCCACATGTCGGGACTGCGGCCGCACGGGCCACATCGCAAGGGTTTGCCAGTCCAAGCCATCACGCGCAGCGCAAAAAACGCCCCGCCGCAGGTCTGAGGCGCACTTCGAGGACTGCGCGGCCCCGGAGGAGGACCTATACCAACTGACCAACGCCCCGGCCGCCCGAACACAGGTACTGAAACTCCCCAGTCAGGCCTCTACCCCAAAAATATACGTCCGGATCAAAGTAGAGGGGGCCCCCTTACAAATGGAACTCGATTCGGGCTCCGCCTGTTCCATCATTTCGGAGGCCACATTAAGACAGATTTGCCCAAAGGGGGCCCCCGCTTGCGGCCATCACCCGTGACGCTCATGGACTTTCAGAGAAACCGAGTTCCAGTGAAGGGGGTCGGGAGTTTCAGGGTGCAGTACCGGGGCTTCAAGGGTCACTTGGACTTGCTCGTAGTCGAGGGCGACCTAGTTAGCCTCCTGGGGAGGGCCTGGTTTGGACCCCTAGGAATCGCGATCGAGGGGGTCCAGCATTGCGCAACCCGCGACTTCCAGGAAGTGTGCCGCGAGTTCCCATCCATTTTCGACGGGTCCCTGGGCCGATACACGGGCCCCCCGGTTTCGCTACAACTCAACCCCACAGTGGCCCCTATCCGCATGCGTGCCAGGTCCGTTCCGTTTGCCTTAAAACCCAAAATAGACGTACTCCAAGTGGCTGGAGGTGAGTCCAGTCTCCTCCACCTCCGCAAGCGCCACCATCCGAGCCCTCCGGAAGATATTTGCCACGCATGGCTTGCCGGACACCATCGTCTCCGACAACGGCCCGGCGTTCACATCCGAGGAATTCCAGCGGTTCCTGCGGGACAACTTGATCCGGCATATCAGGTCAGCGCCCTTCCACCCTGCCACGAACGGCCAAGCGGAACGCATGGTCCGCACGGCTAAGGAAGCTTTAAGCCGCCTGACCGAGGGGGACTGGGAGTCACGCATAGCCCGGTTCTTGCTGGCGAACCGGACAACACCCAACCCGGTCAGTGGCCACTGCCCCGCGGAGCTTCTCATGGGCCGGCAACCCGCCATCCTCCTGGACCGCCTGCACCCCGACAGGGCTCCAACAGGACGGAACTGGGTCGAGGACCGGGAGGCACCACGGGGCTTCTTCCCAGAGGACCCGGTGTTCGCAAGGAACTACGGCCGAGGCCCGGAGTGGATAGCAGGAAAGGTAATCCGCCCCACCGGCCCTGTCTCCTATGAGGTGTCGACAAATGACGGGCAGGTTCTGCGGCGCCATGTGGACCAGCTGAGGCGGCGCCTACTTCCAACGGTAGGAGACCGGGGAAACCAAGGGAGGTGGAGCAGGCCCCACGAGAAGCTGAGGGAGAGCCCGAGGCGGAACGAGACCGCAGAGAGGCGGACCCCAGCGACGGGCAGCTCAGTATGCCCGAGGCCTCATCAGCCGAGGGCCAGACGGCGCCCCTTCCCCAGCGGAAGGAGGTGAGGGGGCAGGCCCCGCCACACCACCAAGACTTGGCTGCGGAGAAACCCCAACGCCTACACCACGACGGTCCACCAGGGAACGCAGAGCCCCCGCATACCTGAAGGACTATGTCACCTAGACAGGATCGGGACTATGGGGGAGGGGTGTTGTGTCTGCAGACAACATCGTGCCATCAACGAAGAGCCAGAGCTTGAGTACCTGAGAACAATGGGACTGAGGTTCCTGGCTCCCGCGTAGGGGGACCAATGGGAACGGCGGCGGGAATTCAAACCCGCCAATGGTACCAGGGGGCGGCCCCTCCCTAATGTATATAGTTGGCCTCCAGGCCAGTTATCAGTGTCTCGTGTTGTATAATAGCGAACCATGCTGATCACTACATCGCTGTCTGTGGTTTCTTTATGCGTCTAACCCACTATACAACACCACCACCACAGGATAGGAAGGGCGTTCTGAGATTTTTTGGGATCTGTGCAGTATTTGTCAAGGTATATTCCATGGGAGGCAGAGCTTACTGCACCTTTAAGAGATTTGTTGAAACATAATGTACTGTTTCAATGGATGCCAGAACATCAGAAGGCCTTTGAACTGGTTAAGCAACAGTTGTGCCAGGCACCTGTGCTTCAGTATTTTGATATTACAAAATCAGTGGTGGTACAGGCTGATGCAGCAAAAAGATGGCCTTGGAGCTTATTTGCTTCAAGATAACAAGCCAGTGTCTTATGCAGCAAGGTCATGCAGCTCCTTAGAGCAGAACTATGCTCAGATAGAGAAGGAGCTGCTGGCTGTACTATATGCAATAAGAAAGTTCCATCAGTATGTATTTGGTAAGGTTGTCTTACTTCAAACTGATCATAAACCGTTAGAAGCAACTTTTAAGAAGCCAATTGGTAGTCCACCTGCTTGGTTGAAGCGAATGTTGTTACAACTACAGAGATATCAACTTAATGTAGTATATACCCCAGGGAGGCAAATGTACCTTGCTGATATGTTCTCACAAGCCACAGTGGACCCTCCCGCAAATGATGAAGAACCTGCAGAACATGAGAGCGTAGTACATCAATTGAATACAATAGCTATGCATTCTGAAGGAGTGGCCACTTTACAGGAAGCTACTAGTCAAGATGGTCAACTGCAGAGAGTAGTGGCTCTTGTAAGTCAAGGTTGGCCACAGTATTTGAGAGATGTTCCTCCTGAAGCAAAGTCATTTGGGTCAGTGAAAGACCCATTACTATGTGAAGATGGTATCCTTTATGTGGGAGAAAAAGTAGTTGTTCCTCTACCGCAAAGGCATAATATGCTTTGCCAGCTTCATAATTCACATCAAGGTATTCAGAGAACCAAAGCTAGGGCAAGAGAAGTGATGTATTGGCCAGGTATGTTTAATGGCATTGAAATGTTGATTGGAAATTGTTCTGTGTGTGCTCATTTTGCATCAAAAAATCAAAAAGAACCACTTATGCCACATGAAATCCCTGAGTTGCCATGGGAAAAAATGGGGATAGATATTTTTGAACATGGTTCACTTCCATTTTTGCTCGTGGTAGACTATTTTTCAAAATATCCAGAAGCAGTAACTTTGCAAGAACAGTAATTGATAAACTTAAAGCTGTTTTTTCTCGTCATGGCATTCCTAAAGTAGTTGCAAGTGATAACATGCCTTTTGCCAGTCGTGAATTTCAGCAATTTGCCCATGATTGGGGTTTTGAACAGTGCCTTAGTAATCCAGGGTACCCACAATCAAATGGAATGGTAGAGAGAGCAATTCGCTCCATAAAACAGCTTATTAGAAAGGCAGAAGAGGCACAGAGGTTAGCACTGTTGGAATATCGTAATACACCTGTTACTGGGATGGTGTACTCTCCATCTCAGATGTTGATGAGCAGAATGTTAAGAACTAAATTGCCAGTAACTACTGGTTTGCTATGCCCTAAGGTACCTAGTGTTGCAAGAGAAGATCTTCAGAGAGTACAGGACAGGCAAAAATATTTTTATGATAAGTCAGCAAAATCTTTAAAGCTCTTACAACAAGGAGACTCAGTATGGGTAGAGGTTAAGGAAGAGTGGGTTCTGGCCATAGTATCAGAAAAATGTGATCAGCCCCGCACATATCAAGTGATGGCCTCTGATGGATCTATCTATAAGCATAATAGACGCAAGTTGAGGTATCAGTGCAGGGTGTCTGAAAGTAATGGGTCTGAGGATTTGGGTCAGGATGTGGTCACAATTGAAAATTTGGACAGACAAAATAGGGAATTTTGTAATGTGTGTAGTAAGAATACGGAAGACTCAAAACAGGATGAAAATGAAAATGTATCAGATGAGACATGTTTGTTGCAAGCTGAGGAAAGGTGTCCTAGATGTGTAACATCTTATGGAAGACTTGTTTTTTCACCAGAAAGATATGTACCTAAGTGATTGTATTTATTTTAACCAAAATTTTGATATTTTTGATTTTTAAAAGTTCTTTGTAATATTTTTCTTTGAGAAAGGGAGATGTCATGTATTGTCTGTATGATCAGTAACAGAGCATAGCACAGCTGTATCTTGTAATGGGTGAAACATTTATTGTTCAAGTATGCTGAGTGTTACCTAGGCTGTTGATGATTGCTGGTGCTGAGAGTGGATGCTAAATAAATTGTGGCCCCGATCACATGCAGAAGTTGCCGCAGGATACTCACGGATGCTGAGCGGAGTTTACGGGTACAATCAAACAAGCACATCTGGCAAGCGTCATGCACCCATTGCCAACCTGTCACACCCGGCTGAAGATCCGGAGTTAAAAAGTACTGGAGAAAGTCCACTATCTAATGGTTGCAATGGGTCACAGACGGACTTCTTCCATCTGATTGCTGCAGCGTGCTCCCCTTGCTGTGTTGCAGCATGCCGGAAATGCGGGCCAACGAACTGAAACCCCAATTCCCCACCATCGCATATGATCATGTTCGGGTGGGTCAAAGTGCGCTGGCATAAAAAGCCACGCCTCCCCCCCAAGTTATCTGGCCTGTGTGACTGGAGCCTGTGTGTTGTTCCTGTCTGAGGGTTCATGGAGTATTCTTCTACCCTGGACCAGACACTACAACATCTGCCTACACAGAATCTTGTATTTCTGAAATCCTGTAGATCAGAATACTGACAAATGTTACACAAAATATTCCCTGATTTCTAAATTCTTTTCCAAATAAGTGCATTCATTGTATCTGAAAAAAATACTGAAAAAATGCCTTGTCTAATGTTTATGTTATAAAATGCTGACCAGGTCAACTTATTCCTCTGGCTGATATCATCATTGGTGTCAATTTCTTTCTGAATCTTTACCCTTACTGTCCTTGGTGTTTGTTTTGTCACAAGGCAATTTAATCTGATTGTCCATGACAACCCATGTGATTTCATTTTTGAGTGTCTGTGGCAGGGAGGTACTTGATAGGCTGAATGGGGAGAAATGAGTCAGCAGAGAAACCATCCAAATCAAGATGGAAACTGTTCCACAGGCTCATGTGTCTCCAGGCCCAAATGAAGACACACAAGTGAAGTCCAAGTGAGGAAGACGATCTTAGATTTTTATTGCAATAAACAGGAAAACAATGCCAAGCCCTGAATTGCCCACCAAACCAAACCTGCTTTCTGGCCCAAACATGGTGTGCAGAAGGTTATATACCCAAAATGACATAAGCAAAGATGATAATACATAGGAACATCCATTGGTTACAAGTAAAGGGGCATCATTTGAGCTGGCATAAGTCCACTGGCTGACCCCAATGAGGGGTTGTATTACCTCATACTTTATTCATTTGCAAATTGTTTATTTGACAAGGAACAAAGAAGTCTTCTCTGGAAGTTGTCAAGGACCTTTCATATATAAGTAAAAGGCCTACCTGAGATAAGAGGTATGAATCATTGCACTTACTATAGGGTATAGCCACACTCCTAGGAGCCTGATATCAAAACATAAATGGAATACCAAAGGGTGAGGGGCTCATCCCTTGCATCGGCCAATGAATTATAAAACCATAAATCCTTCATCAAAAGGCCTAGCAGGAAGAAGGAGTAAAGTAAAATCTGCTTTTGTTTTTGGGCAAGGCATCTACTTGCTAATTTACACCCTTCATTAACACTACACACAGGGCTTGTTAGCTTGGAATGACAGCCTACAGCTGCTTTCATCAAAAAGGAGGAAAGAATATTTCTGCTTGAATGAACTGGCAGAGATGGACCAAGAGAGAGATCTTGGAGTCATAGTGGATAACTCGCTGAAAATGTCTAGACAATGTGTAGCTGCAATAAAGAAGGCCAACGCTATGCTGGGGATTATTAGGAAGGGAATTGATAACAAATCAGCCAGTATCTTCATGCCCCTGTATAAATCATTGGTGCAACCTCATTTGGAATACTGTGTACAGTTCTGGTCACCACATCTCAAAAAGGATATTATAGCACTGGAAAAAGTGCAGAGAAGAGCAACTAGAATGATAAAAGGGTTGGAACACCTTCCCTATGAAGAAAGGTTAAAATGCTTGGGGCTCTTTAGCTTGGAGAAACGACGGCTGAGAGGTGACATGATCGAGGTTTATAAGATTATGAATGGGATTGAGCAGGTTGAGAAAGAAGTACTTTTCTCCCTTTCTCACAATACAAGAACTCGTGGGCACTCTATGAAATTGCTGAGCAGTCGGGTTAGAACAGATAAAAGGAAATACTTCTTCACCCAAAGAGTGATTAACATATGGAATTCACTGCCACAGGAGCTGGTGGCAGCTGCAAGCATGGACAGTTTCAAGAGGGAATTAGATAAACATATGGAGCAGAAGTCCATCAGTGGCTATTAGCCACAGGGTATGGATGGGAACTCTCAGTCTGGGGCAGGTGATGCACTCTATTCTTGGTGCTGGAGGGGGCAGCAGTGGGAGGGCTTCTGGTGCCCTGGCCCCACTGCTGGACCTCCTGATGGCACCTGGTATATTTTGGCCGCTGTGTGACAGAGTGTTGGACTAGATGGGCCATTGGCCTGATTCAACATTGGCTTCTCTTATGTTCTTATGTTCTTATGTTCTTATGTTATGTTCTTATGAACAGGAGACTTAACTTGCTAAATTTTCTAATAAGGGAAATCTAATCAAACTATTGGTAACTATAACCCTTTAGGGTACAATATAATCAAATATCATGGAATTAAACAAAATAATTAAAGAATTTAAAAAAGGCTGAGATCACATGCCCCAGTAGATCCTATATAGGCACGAATGCCTGACAGATCTAAAGGGTGTGACAGATAGCAACATCTGGGAAGCATACCACAGTCATTGGCAACCCGTGCTGCTCCACCACAGAAGTGGAGTAAAAAGACACTGGAGAAATTCTGGTAGTAAACGGGTTCCAACGAGCCATGGACAGACTTTCCCCTGTTTGATCATGCAAGCATGCATGCATGCCATCAAGATGGTCTGATCAGGCCATCCCAGCTCAGTACCATTTCTCCCTCCTTCACAGTATGAGCATCATCAAATGCCCATAGGGGGCCCTCAGTGCAGAGGTCTGATTTCTCATTTATGCGCATGGGAAACAAACGACCAAAAAACTGACTCACCCACAGTTGTGTCTGATCACATGGTGACAGGCTGAGCCCACAGTCACAGCTACAGCTACAGCCTGCAGCTATTCCAGAGGGAATAACCTTGCTTCCCCTTCACTTCAGCTGGCATGTGTGACTGCAACCAAACACAAGCCTCTCATCTAGTCCCACAAGTCGCCCCTCTTGGTGAAGTGACCACCTAAGGCTCACTGACACCACTCTTCTTGTTTCTCTCTAGTTGTTCTTCAAGGTTTGGGAACAGTGGACCTAAAGCACTCAAGAATCGTAAGGATACATTGAACACATAAACAAACACCAAATACAACAAAGAGTCCCAGGAATACAAAAACAAGGCCCCGAGACCACTAAACCAATCTCCACCACTCTCCATCTGATATCATTACCTTCATTGTCAAATCATTTAGATTGTTAATATTCTGTTTAATAACCCCAGAATAAGAACATAAGAGAAGCCAATATTGGATCAGGCCAATGGCCCATCCAGTCCAACACTCTGTCACACAGTGACCAAAAATAACAGGTGCCATCAGGAGGTCCAGCAGTGGGGCCAGGACACTAGAAGCCCCCCCACTGTTGCCCCCCCACCAGCACCAAGAATACAGAGCATCACTTGCCCCAGCCTGAGAGTCCCTATGTATACCTTGTGGCTAATACCCACTGATGGAACTCTGATCCGTATATTTATCTAATTCCCTCTTGAAGCCGTCCATGCTTGTAGCTGCTGCCACCACCTCCTGTGGCAGTGAATTCCATGTGTCAATCACTCTTTGGGTGAAGAAGTACTTCCTTTTATCTGTTCTAACCCAACTGCTCAGCAATTTAATTGAGTGCCCACAAGTTCTTGTATTGTGAGAAAGGGAGAAAAGTACCTCTTTCTCTACCTGCTCTATCCCATGCATAATCTTATAAACCTCGATCATGTCACCCCTCAGCTGTCATTTCTCCAAGCTAAAGATCCCCAAGCGTTTTAACCTTTCCTCATATGGAAAGTTGCCCTTTTCTGCACTTTTTCCAGTGCTATAATATCCTTTTTGAGGTGTGGTGACCAGAACTGTACACGGTACTCCAAATGAGGTCGCACCATCGATTTATACAGGGGCATTATGATACTGGCTGATTTGTTTTCAATTCCCTTCCTAATAATCCCCAGCATAGTGTTGGCCTTTTTTATTGCAGTCGCACACTGTCTCAACATTTTCAGTGAGTTATCCACTACAACTCCAAGATCTCTCTCTTGGTCAGTCTTTGCCAGTTCAGACCCCATCGATGTGTATTTATAGTTAAGATTTTTGGCTCCAATGTGCATCACTTTGTACTTGGCCACACTGAACCCCATTTGCCACGTTGACACCCACTCACCCATCCTAGACAGATCCCTTTGGAGTGCCTCACAATCCTCCCTGGTTTTCACCACCCTGAACAACTTTGTGTCATCTGCAAATTTAGCCAGAAACTTCACTGCTTACTCCCAACTCCAAATCATCAATAAACAAGTTAAAAAGCATCAGACCAAGTACTGATCCCTATGGTACCCCACTGCTTACCACCCTCCACTGAGAAAATTTCCCATTTATACTCACTCTCTGTTTCCTATTAATTAGCCAGTTTTTGATCCACAAGAGGACTTGTCCTTTTATCCCATGACTATTGAGCTTATTTATGAGCCTTTGATGAGGAACTTTGTCAAAAGCTTTCTGGAAGTCAGGGTAAACAACATCTGTTGGGTCCCCCGTGTCCACATGTTTGTTCATTGCTTAATGAGTGCTTAAATTCAGACAACACATCCCCTCAAACTGTGCCCATCCGATGTGAGCTTATAAAAGAAGATAATTGATTGTCATCCAGTTTTGCATGGTAGCCCAGTCAGTGGCTTACAAATCATCCAATAACTGTCCTAATGCTTGAAACATGTCATTAATACTTTGTACTAACTTATGAACTATGCCATTTATATTTCTAGAACTTCCAATTGCTAACCCATGTACCCCTACCAGAGATGTAGCCAGGGGTACCGTTTCTCCCAGAATATTTTACTTTATTGCAGGGTCACAAGCATTGTCTAAGTGGTAATAACTTCATTTCTGTCGGGAGAGTTCTAAGCTCTTTTTCCAGGGGGTCACAAAGGTCATTAGGCAACCCACGTTACAGGGACCCCTGGGAGCATTAGCAGGAATGTAAGCATATGCTACTTTTCCACAGAGAAGGAACCACCTGGGGGCAGTGTGGTATACCACCATGCAGTTGGAGAATTTTCAGTATTGTTACAGTGTAAATCCCAATTTGAAATACTGAAACAACCCCCAATACATCCTGAGAAATTCACACAAATTGCAGCTTGCACAACTTGAGCAACCTCTACTGTGATCATGTCTTTGAGAGTTTTCGTAAAATTTCCCCAAGTATAGATAGAACTGTGTAAAGTTATATCTTGAATATATTATAAACTAGCGGCAAGGCCCGTTGCATGGCCGTCTCTGCAGGCCCTGGCCCCCTCTGTGGTGGCGGTGGCTGCAGGGGGATGCCAGGTCTGCCTCCCCCTCCCGGCGCGTCCCCGCAGCGGTGGAGCAGTGAGCAAGGGAGGCCATCGTCTTCCTTGGGCCAGCCTGCTCCGCCACCCGCTCCCTGCCATGGTAGTCTTTGCAGGCCGAAGCCGGCCCGAGTTGTGTGCTGTCTGCTGCCTCCTTCCCACTGCTCAAGGTGCCAGCAGCCCCAGCTGCTCACCGGGGGGGGGTGACACCACGGTGAGGGAGGCTGTCGTCCAGCTGGGGCCGCCAGCATGCAGCCACCAGAACATCCGCCCGGGCCGGTGGCTGGAGGCAGAGTGGGGCAAAGAAGCTGTGTGCTGGCTGTGTGGGCAGGACTGAGCCCACACAGCCAGGCACGCCAGCCAATGGGCAGGGCCCAAATAGGAGTGGCAACCTCCGCAGCCAACCTATTTTGCCACATATTTTCACCTTATTTGGGCATGCCTTATTTAGGTATAACAGCTGATGACTATGCTTTTATGTAACAGGAAAGGATTGGCAAGGACTCCCCATAAACAAGAGGTAAACATATCATGTGCGCTTAGCCCACTGAGGAGACAGAAAGCATTCAGTTTAAGGTGGTGGGCCAGAGTGAGCCATGCATTCTGAGTATAGTCCAAGTCTAGCCCCTGGATATCAGATAGAAAGCAACTCAAAGGAAGAATATCAGGGAGGTATCCCCAAAGCAAAAGGCAGTTGAGGACATCCATCTTCCCAGAAGATCATTTAGAGTCCAAGGTTCCCACAGTTGAGGGGGCAGGAAGGACAAGACAGGTATCACAAGTTAGCAGGGGAGGAATCGATTTGTCACAGCCATTGTCCTTCGTGAATCCAGGTCTACAAGTACTGCAGCTTTCTACTGATGGTGGAAAGCAGGTTAAAGGGTGGAGGCCTCACTTTCTGTTTGCCTCCCTTAGATGGCTCAATATACTTTAAGCTCCCACACTAAAATGCATTCCAAAGGGCAGATTTGTTTTATAAGCTTATTATTTTCCACTAGCTTCAGCCTGGGTTAAATCAAATATAAAGTTCCATTGTCTGAATAGGTGGGTAGAGAAAAACCCAGTCAATAATCCATCTACTAATTACGGTCTTTATGATTGCAGAGAGGGCACTGGTATAATTGAGAACAAACCTCTACTTGTACTGTCTGTAGCATTAGAAGAGTAGAAGAACAACAACAGAAAATTAACATTAAAGTATTTTGCAACTAATGTTCTATGCTTCAATTGATCCTTCAGTTTTAATATTTTATTTCTGGCAACTATATTCTTTCAGCATATAATAGCTCACTTTTTTAACCTGGGGGGGGCAAAATTTCATCCCAGATGTAAAGAAGTTAAATGTACAAAATGAATATTTGCCAGGGGAGGGGAAGCTTTTGAAAAAAAGAATTATTTTTCTTTAAATTAATGTATGTTCAAGGTCTGAACAACAGCAGAGGTTACTGAAGCAGTTGACACTGCAGGGTGATGAGGGGGATCTGAATTTTTGCCCTTATTGGTAACTGCCAGCTCTGTATAAATACATGGCTCTTGACTGACACCCTTCTTCCACAGGCTACAGTAGAGAAACAGGCCACCTGTGTCAGCACTGTGCAAATGTGTAGGTCCTGTATGGCTAGCTGCAGGAATGTTCAGTCACTTGCCAGTCCAGTTTGTGGCCTGCTCACAAGTTGCACTCATTGGAGTCAAAAGTTTGATATGCTGTGTGGCCAAACAGCCTGACCAAGTTCAATTTCAGAGAAAAAAAGATGACTTTGCATGCTGCTGTATTGCAGCTGCTTCCCCCCCCCTCCCAGCTAAGGCATGTTGATAAAAGCAAAGAAGAGAAAAAATGGTGAGTTATTCTAAGTAAGTCACACACACACCTTTTGTGGCGGTCAAGAAGATTTACAATGCAATCTTCTGTAGAGTTACAGCCTTCTAAGTCCATTAGAGGCAGGCCTGTAGGTACAGTGGGACATATCGGGGCCTGGCCCCCTGGCTTACTGCCAAGGCCCCCCGACTTCCCATCCAGCCTAGGTGCTCCCTTGGAGATGTGCGCAGGGGTGTGTACAGGGTGCCCCCTGACTTATTTAGAGGCCCCCCAAATTAAAAAAAAAAATCTTGGCTACAGGCCTGATTAGAGGACTGTAACATTCTACTCAGGATTGGATCCAGATGAAACTGGCAACTTCCACAGATTCCCCATTCCCACTGCAGACCCTCCTTGTGTCATTCTTCAGGGTCCCCTATCCCAGGAGCAGCATTTCATGGAGATCAGTGGGTTGCAGTGGGAGAGGGGAGGCAGGAAAGTTCCACTCTGCTATGGAAAATTTAGTTGAGATCCAACCCAGTCGATCCACCAACTGTGCAGATGTAATAGTGACCATAAGCTGCAGCACACACCTTAGAAATATAGCTTATTATGTAACATAAGTTATATGGCCATGACCCTGTATCCCAAGTTGTTACTGTGCAGGTGCAAAGCTGCTCAGCAAAGCATTTCAGTTGAACTTAAAGCAAAAATACAGCGATCATCTAGTAAGGGGGCTTTCTTTCATGTGAATGAGGCATCTGATCATAGCAAATCTGACAGGTGATTGTCATCAATTCATGACTCATGTCAAAGTTCTCAGCCACCCCTGGTGTACATACAGGATGCTGATGTCGAGCAGTGTGGCTAGCCCATGCAGAGCCATGTATAGATAACAGTACTGAGTTATTTAGGCTGAGTTCAGACTGGCAATTTGCCCAGCTATAGCCACGTTTCAGCCATGTTTCCCAAGCAGATTAAAGGGGGTGTTCGCACAGGCACATCTGCTTGGCATTCCCCACCCATAGGCAACCCATGCTGTTCCGCTTCGCCCCTGGGATTAAAAGATACCTGTTGAAAGTGGTAGCAAATCCCAGAGAGTGCCCTTATCCCACTGCATTCTGCTTCTGGGAAGTGTGAATGCTCAGCCAAAAAGCTGGGAGCAACCTGCGTTGCGCATAAGGCAGCAGCAATATGATAGGCTGTGCTCCGATCTACTGCCCAATGTGATGCCAGTGCAACGGCAGCCACACCTCCAGGCCAGCAGTCTGAATGCTCCTGTGCACCTCCTCCCGGTATGCTCCTGCATCAGTCGATGCAGTGTGACCAGGAAAACCTGGAACAGTTTGTTTCGGGGCTTTTTTGCCACGACTGGCTCCCACTTCAAACTGCCAGTCTGAACTCAGCCTTAGTGTTGCTGTCTGATGGTTACCAGTAAGGCTGAGATATTCTCTCCTTCTCTGTCACTAATGGTTCTAACAGTGAATCACTTCACTGGCCACTTTGTTGTTGTTAGCCATTCAGTCATATCTGATTCTCGGCAATTCTCTCCATGTTTTCTGATCTTGTACTGTTTCTTCGAAATGCCCAATAGGTAAATTCTTTTCCCTGGCTTCTGATTTTAAATCAGCATGGACTAATAAGTCCCGAATGGTAGCTGTTCTTCTAAAACCTATAGAGGGTCTTTGCTTACATCCTGGCACATCATTAACAATGTGCCAGTGTCTGTATATTATTTTCTTAATAGGTAGTGCCAACGATGTGTAATCAATTGCCCAAAAAATCTTGTTTTGGCTGGAACATGTGTGTACTTCAAACAAATCTAATCTGCTCCTTTTATCTGCTTTCCAACATGCAGATTTAATTACATGTAGTGGATAGCCTCTGTTTGTAAAGTCTACTTGTAACTTATCTGCTGCACTGTGATAATCCTGTTCTAGAGTAGAATTTCTCTTGAGTCTTAAGAATTGGCCATAAGGAATATTATTTTTAATAAACAACAGATACACTTCTTAGATACAACAGTCTTTATACATGAAGGGAAGTTGGCAGTACAGCCTTTTAAAAAAGAAGTAGACAAGAATTCTTATTTACACTATACCTCTTCTCATGCCATGCACATTAAAAATAATATTGCTTATGGCCAAATCTCTAAGGTCTATAAGAACTCGGATTTTAGAACATAAATCTAAAATAAAACATAAATATCTGGAGGCACCACTGACAGATCATTTTATTAGTAAAGGCCACAGATATGATGATTTTAAATTTGTTGTCTTGGATGTTATCAAGCCCAATATGTATAATAGACAAAATGTGGACAGGATTCTTCTACAAAGGGAAGCATTTTGGATTTTCAAACTGAACACCCTTCAACCAACTGGCTTAAATGCATCTTTAGACCTGTCTTGTTTTCTGTGACAAAAATATAGAGGTAGAAATATTGGAATGTAAGAGGTTGGTTGACGACTCTGTTTCTAAGTTTTGTAAGGACTAGACTCTTTTTTGAGGAAAACAGCATCTTAAGGTTGGTCAATGTTTCATAGTTTTTGAGGCATTCAGATGTGTATAATGAGAAGGTTCTGCATGTATAGACAATTAGAGGAATAGTAGTAGTGTATGTTTTTGAAATTGAACACTCTCCAATTGACTGGTCTAACTGCACCTTTAAACTAATCATGCTTTTTGTGACACCCATAAAAACTACAGAGTTACTATACTGAAATCTTAAAGGCCAAGAGATGGCAACCTTGGTCTAAGCGTTGTAAGGATTAGGCTCTTTTTGTGAGAATGATAGTACTTAATGTCAGCTACTATTCAGCAATTGTTAAGAGACTTAGACTTGTTCGGTAAGAATGTCCCACTTGTAAAAATAGCTAGAGAAATATGGGTAAGTTAAGTTTTCATTATATTTTTTGAGGTTGAAGTTGTATTTAATTGTTCAATAGTTATGTATGTTATTTATTTCATTACAGTGTACTACATTGGAATTTTGTATATGAGACTCTGTCCCATTAAGAGGAGTTGTTAGACATTGAATTGTAAGAATGAGTTTTATTGTAAAAATATTTTTGAAATATTTTTGATATGTTTTTGTACATTGCCAAATAGTAATAGTATTATGTACATTATGAATTATTTATAAGGTTTCACTCTACTCAGAAGAAGACGTTCATCGAAACGGCTCCACATTCCGGAGACCGCCGTCAGACTTCACAGACTTCACTCTTTATATTTCTGTTATATATTGCATATAATATTCATAAATTTTGTTTAATTTTTCAATATCACAGTTCCTTTTTGCTTCTTATTAACTATATATACTGTGTACAGAGAACCATTTTGTTACTTTCTCCTGTCTTGCTTAACTGGCCACTACTGGTAAGCAATAGGTGAATAAAGTTTGTAAAGAATTGTTGATCTTGTCTTGCCATTCAGACTGGGAGCCTACTGTAAGAGTGACTACATGATCTGGTTCATCAAACGAAACAGGAAAAAGGCATCCCACCCACAGATGCCACTTGAGTATCAAGTAGTAGAGCATGGGCCAGTAGAGCCCCAAGATACAAACCTGATCCTTGGGTTGGGGGGTGTCCTAGTCCAGAACAGTTCAGTCACTGGCACTCAGATCAATTGGTTTGCCAATCTCAAAAAAGTCCAATTTATGTAGCTTGAGACCACAAATACTATCCCTCATCCAGCTCATTTATGACTGGATTCAAAGGACCAAGAGACAGCAAGAGTTCATGCTATCTGCCCATTGAGGATACCAAATTCCAAATTCGTTTAAAATCTCACCCAGCTGTTTCATGTAAGTTTTGAGTTTCCATGAGCAATCAAGCTCATGTAACCCTTAAAAGAAAAGAAGACCAGATACTGGCCAGGCTATTATTATCATTTTATGGACCATGGTCACAGTCTAGATATTATGCTTGCAACAATGCATATGCAATTTGAGCCAATGATTCAGAATGCACACATTTACATCCAGTCAATGCCTTGCAGTATGAATGGAGGTCAGATCAAATGCCTCACATCCAAATTAAGAACATTACCAAATGCCGTGACCACTCTGGTTTGAGTTGGACTCTGATGTTTTTCCACAGGAGGTATGATACCACTATAGTAATGAAATTAGATAGAAACAAGTGGGAACTCATGATAAACTAATGGAAAATTCCCCTATTTCATGTCACTCCTTTTTCTCATCCCTCTTCCCCCCTAACACTCCTCTTCTGTATTACCTACTCTGATGCCACCACCTCCAGGAAGGAAAGAAGAATCTTACCAGGAGAAAACAGGTACAGAGTGCCTGCACTGCTTGAGCTGGGACAGAGCTCTCAGCCACTTATCAACCCAGCCCAAATGCTGCTGGTGCTCAGCACTCAATACCTGCTTACCCAGGCAAGCTTCTTTCTCTCCTGAAGGCTGTGGCAATTCCATACAGTCAGTGTCAACCCCCATGTTCCACATTCCCTTCCCACAGCCTGGCTCTAGCAGCTCCCCTCCTTCGTTCCCAGCTCAAGCTGGCTGCTCAGCCACTGTGGGTATGGATGGAGGAGAATGCAAGAGAGCTCATCTGCTGCCCTGATCCTTGGCAGCACTGAAGAAGATAAAATTATGAAGTGGCAGCTAAAATAAATAGGTGTGTGCCCCATTCATTCACTTACTCTTCCCCCTCCTCAGCACTCTGCCCACCCGCCTCCGCCTCCTCCTGCTGTTTCTATGAAACTTGGCGAGGCAGTAGCAGCAACTCCCAAGTCGTTCTTCTTCATCCCCCCCTCACACCTCCAGTGGCACAATTACAGTGAGGGGGCAACAGCAGCAGTGGTAGTTCCCAAGCTTCCTACTTTTCCTCACCCATCCTCCTCCCCCTCCTGCTTGTACCAGCAGGCTTGTCACCTTGGCAACTGTTGGCTGGGGTGCAGCAACAGCTCCCATTCCTCCTCCCTTTCCTCCTATCCTACCAGTCTTGTTTGTCTGCTGCAGCATCTATCTGTTGTCCATTGTGGGGTTATAACTTTAAGATTTGGATTTGAGATCTTTCTGCAAACTTGGGGAGCATGTCTCCAAGTTTGCAAGAAAATGTCCCTTCTCTCAACATGGCCCTAATTTGCAGATTTAAGTATCTGCATATGGGATTTTTAAGAATTTTGAGAATCCACATTTTTTAGAATTATATATATATTGATAGTGCTGTTAAAATTGACACCTGCTGTTTGCACCAATTATTGATAAATGGAATACAATTATGTAGAACACAAGGCATAATAGAAACAAATCATGGGAAATCTGCCAAAGGAAACAGATGGATGAAAATGGTGTTCCTGACAATGTGCAAGACTTGAATGAAATGAAAAATCCATATTTGTACATCCCTATCGAATCAAACACATACATATAGTCACTGCACTGGATTTCCAGTCTAGCAAAGGAATCTGCACATCCAAGCTGTTTCTGCACATGAGTCTCCTTTGCAGGATCAAGTTACATATTTCATTGTTCATGTTTCTCTTTTATAATTTAGTGTGTTGCTATATGTTCTACTCTTCAGGCCTGGAGTACAAATGGCCTATTTTTTAAGGCTACAAAACTGCCTATCCCCACCACGGATACAACATTAACCCACTTCATTAAATGGCAACACAACAGTTTATAGCCAGGGGTAGATTAGCAATAGTGTGAGGTTCGTAAGTAAGAGGGAAAGCCGAGAGGGGTAGATACCTCATCTGGAACAGTCCTTACTGTGTAGCCTAAGATAACTTTTTTCCCTTAGTTATTGTCTTGCGGCAGGGAGTCAGACAAACAGGGTGACTGCATCATTGCATGAATATGACTAAAATGAAACACAACAGACTCATCTACAAACATGAAATTTTAATAGGTCCTCTGGAAAAATGTAAAGCGGGGGCGGGGGAGAGAAAAAACACCCACAAAACAGGAAAGAGGCAAAAATATGGATGGCCAGCTGCTACAGCTGTGCCATGATTCCCCCATTTTCACATTATAAGTATTTGCATGTAAAAAGCCGCTGCTGCAAATACAGCACTTCTTCACTGTAATTCATCTGCCAGTTGGCAGCTAATTTGATCCTTCACTTAATTTGATCAGGACCTCCAAACCAAAATCAATTAGTGCTAAAATTACTACTTCTCTCCCCCTCCACTATGGGCAAATACTGCAGCATAAATTTATTTGAGACTTAACACATTTTCTGATTAATTAGTTATAAATGTGGTTATAAATAAAGACTTGAAAAACTCTAATAAAACTACAGGAAACAGTACAAGGGAAGTCCATGTGAGAATAAGATACTTTGTTGACAGAAATCTGCATTATAAACCAAAAGGAGCTGTCTCCAAAAATGGCAGCCTTGTTCAAGCTTTCCTTTCCCCTTGTAATATGTCAAATGATTCACCACATGCCCTAACATCATGAGTACTGACCTGTCTCTGTTCCACATCACTGGGTGATGATAATAAGAGCAGCTAAACATTCAGCATAATAAATTCAGGGCAGGAGGTAAGCTGCACTACATGTTACAGAGATGACAGGAAGAAGGACACAGGGTTGCCATTTTCAATGCCAACTCTTCATTTCTTATAATGTGTAGTTCTGGTCTGTAAATCCACAGACATTCCTGTGTACATAACAGGGAATCTATCACAAGTAATGGACCGATACAGAATATGGTTTGGAGAGCATGGATTGAACCACGGGCATAGCCAGTCCTTGCTCCAACACCCTTGACACCACCACAAACCCCAGCAACCCCGCAGAACCCTCTGGGCCCCACAGTGACCGCATTAAATTCACAGGGCCCCAGTGCAGCCAGGCCAACTTCTCCATGGAGCAGGGGAGAGACACAGGGAGCCCTGGGTCCCTCCCTGTGGCATCACCCAGCCCAGGACCCTGAAAGCAACTCACCCAGTGTACTGAAGTGTCTGGGAGTCACAACAGGCAGGCCAAAGACCATCAGGCTGCAGAAGAGTCAGCCAACCAAAACAACCAGGAAGAGAAACAAGCTGGCAGCATGCATGACAAGGCGAAGTCCCATCTGAGGGGGTCAGCAAGGCATGACAAACGCAGCAGGGCTCAACCAAGGGGGAAACAAGACACAGTGAGTGCCAGTGTAGATGAATAGGGCTCACAGGAGGAAAGGTGATGGGGCTTAAAAAGGGAGGGGGGGCCAGAGGGCAAGGATGGGATGGAGGCACAAATGAGAGGGAGGTCTGTAAAACGGGGATGCAGATGGCAGATCAGGGAGGAAGTGGCTAAACTCTTGGGCAGAGTAGTGGGGGGAGAGAGAGAGAGAGAGAGAGAGAGAGAGAGAGAGAGAGAGAGCACCCTAGAGTCCTGCTGAGCAGGGCCCAACAGGGTAAGTGAGGTAGCTCACCATACCCAGGCCTGCTATTCTGAGCCCTAGTCAACTGTACTCCCAAGTCCTCCCTTTGGAGAAGACTGCAGAGGGAGGCACTCCCAGGCTCCTGCACTATGGCGTCGGGACAAGACCAGAGAGGGGAGGAAGTAGAGTGTAACAGAATATATGAAATTATTGTGAGTTTTGCTGTTGGCAAAGTGTAGATGTGCAGTAATGCAGAGCACACACTGTTTAAAGAATAAGATTGGTTTATTAAGAAGAGAACAAACTTTGTAAGAAAGAAGAGACAGAAAGAGAAAGAGAACTAGCTAGGAGAGAGTCTGCAGACCAAGAGTTCTCAGCAGGAGTGGGAAAAACCCTAAGTGAGCCAATCAGGAGACAGGAAGGAGACTATTTGAAAATACCAGGAAGTCCCTAATCTCACGATGCTAACTAGTTGTCCCCTTTGCTGCCCCCTGCTGTTCTTTTCATTTTCCTTATCTATGAACAATAGATTTTGCATGTTCCAACATTTGCAAAGTCATATTAGCAAAGCTGTACTTCAAAGGGAGAAATAACCATCTGCCTACACCACATAGTCATCTTGAAGATGTTCAAGGCAAGACTTTTCTATAGATACTTGTCAAAGTACTGGCCTTGCAGACCAGATTTAAACATCTTTCTCTCAGCCAAGGAAAGAAAAAGCAACTATGTGACAGAGAGGGACAGGTGTAAGTACCAGTCGGTTCGCAAGTCTGGGTTGGGAAATTCCTGTGGAGCCTGGGGAGAGCAAAGTTTGTGGAGGGGAAGGAGTTCAGTAGGGACATGATGCCATAGAATCCATTCTCAGAAGCTGCCATTTTCTCCAGAGGAGTTGAGTTGTAATTTCAGAAGATCGCCAGGTCCCAACTGGAGTTGGCGGCCCTACAAGAATGTAGACAATAGCACCAGAACCCACACAAAGAGTTTATAATGAGAGTAGATGGTCTTGTTGCTGATGGTGTCGGGAACCTGGATGGTGTGGAGATAACAGATTGGCTGGTAGATTGATAGGCCCACATTTATTTATTCATTTTGCATGGAAATATTGGCCCGTGTATGTAGTACTTATAACATTCTCCATCATTTAGGAGATTTCTTAAGTAAAGGGAGTAATTTTTAAAAGGATAACTTTCTGTCAGCCAGTGGAAGATTTCCTACTGAACATCAGAATGTGAGACTCTAATACGTATGTTTTAAATAAAAGACAACAGCTAGTATATTTCTAGTTCATTTTGCACAGAAGAAAAATAGCAGAGAAAAATAGCCTTGTCTCAGAACAATCTAGGGTAGTCACCAATACTAAAACTAAATGGGGACTAACAATAGGCAAGTGATTTCAAGATATTACTCTAATGTTTCAGGTCGTAAATGTAAGAGTTGAACATAAAAAGATATGGTTGGCTGATACAGAGGTAATGGGATGAGGCACAGAAGAAGCAACCATCTTGAAAGGATTGCTGTTGATAATTGAAGAGGCCTATAATAGCTAATTAACCAAGAGCAAAAATTGCTCATATTACCAAAACTCAGAGATAAGAAAATATTCTCTAATTAGATTCACTGTGAGGTAAGCAGTGCTTGAGTTTTCCCGAAGGAAAATAGGACTAATAATAGCCTATGCTATGGGAAGTGATCTATCCTATTAAACTACAGAGGGCCCTCTGTTCATTGCTTCCATATGCCAGAACTATACTGAACCTTCATAAAAAGTGCAATGTTTGATAAGTGAGCTCCAAAATTTGAAGCCCTCTTTACACAAACAACCATGTGACATATTCATGTTTATTAAATCAGAATTCAAAAATTATAACTTTAGATTTAGGCTGTTAGTTGTTGCTGGATTATATCTTTCTTTGAAATAGATTTTATCTGAAATGCAAAAATAAATCTGCTGCCTACTTACCAGGAACAGTGCTCAATGCTTTCATGGGAACATCTTGATTACCATGGTAAAAATATGATTAACTCCCACTGAAATCAATGTGACTTAAAAGCCTGAACTGGAACATGCCCTCAGATTTAAGAAGAATGACCATGGTCAAGTCTGTAGAAATAAAAATCAAAAAAGTTCTGAAGCATTATAGACCTGAGGGACCTTTCTCATGTGTCTTCATGGAGAACACAGCAAAGATTAGGACAATCCTTATATCAAGAATGACCACCGTAGCAGAGAGGCCCCAGCACTGCATCTGGGAACCCCATCAATCCCCATAAAACATCTGGCAGCCTTAGGGTTGTCAGGCCACAGCTGGCACACCACAAGAGGAATTGAGTTTGGGGCCTGGCATGCTGGCATCACACTGCATCAAACAGACACACTGTGACAGCCTTTCTCTCACTCACACAGTCCCTACTACCCTCCACACTTTCTGTTACAGGGGTTCAGGATTACAGATAAGTCAAGCAGTCACACTTTGCTACCTGTCTTGCTTCTTTTAAAATCTATAGATACCCATGACCATTTCACAACCCAGATAATATTGCTAGCTCCAGATATGGAAACACCTGGAGGTTTGAGGATGGAACTTGCCTGGCAGAGGACTTGGCAGGGTATAATGCCATGCAGTCCACCTTCCAAAGTAGCCATTTTCTCCAGGAGAACTGGGATAAATGTTTTAAATAAATCAGTAATAAATAAATAAATAAATAAATAAATAAATAAATAAATGATTTATGTAATCTGGAGATCAGTTGTAATTCTAGGAGACCTCCAGCCCCCACCTGGATGTTGGCAACCCTAACATAGAAACCTAGAGCTGGAACCCCTGCACAACGCAGGAAATTCACAACTACATCCCCCATTCCCCAATGACACCTGGTCTATGCCCAGAGAAAGGCAAAAAACCTCCAGGATCCTTGACCAATCTATCCTGTAGAAAATTCCTTCTTGACCTCAAAATGGCAATTGGCATTACCCTTGGCATATAAGAAAGGGACACGGGAGCTGAGCATGGACCCATCCTTTCCTGCTCTCCCTGTCATGATCTGCCTAAGTTCACAGAACCAGCATTCCTGTCAGATGGCTGTGTAGGCTCTGCTTAAAAACTTCCAAAGAAGGAGAGCCCCCTACCTCCAAGGAAGCCTTTTCAACTGAGGAACTACTCTGTCAGGAAGTTATTCCTAATGTTTAGCCAAAAACTCTTTTGATTTAATTTCAATCCATTGGTTCTGGTTTGGATTTCTGGGGCAACAAAAACAATTCCACTCCATCAGCAATATGGCTGCCCTTCAAATACTTGAAGATGGCTATCATATCACCTCTCAGTCATCTCCTTTCCTGGCTAAACATACCCAGCTCTTTCAACCTTTTGTCATAGCAGTTGGTCTCCAGACCCTTCACTATCTTCATTGCCTTCCTCTGGACCTAAACTCAGGTCGTCTATCTCTGTCACTCACAGAGACATTACCAGACAGGGGTTGGGGATTCAAACACTCACACACTGCCACCATTTATTCATAGAGCTTGGTGTGTGCGTGTGTGTGTGTGTGTCAATATCTAACTCACAGGATTAAACAAACAAGGAGTTAATTTTTATTTGTAGTTTGAATACAACATTGAGATAAATCAGGTAGAGGTTACAAAGTTGCTTTTCAATTGAACTTTTGAACTGTTTCCCTATTCAGGCATTGGGTATCTTCATTATAATTCAACTTTTTTTCTAGTGATATATACCAGACCTTCCACCATAGCAGAAGGCAAGGAAAAGTCTGCTGGTATGCTTACTTCCAGTTGTTATTGGAAGCGATACATTATAATTCAACCATTTTCTAGTGAGTATAAGCTGCTACTGTGCCACACCTTCACTTAGCCAGCCTCCCTCTCAACTGAACTAGTGGCTCTTTTTCCCCATTCTCCCTCACCGAGGCTGATTTTGCACAAGGAGCCGTGCCACTATCACGCCTCCCATTGCCCTGCTTCCATTGGTCAATTTCCCACTCGAAGCTGCATGGCTGCATTTTGACCCATACCTTTGCCCGATTTTCCCCGCAGTCATTTTTGAGGATCACGAAACCGCAGGGAAAATCAGGTGAAGCCATGGGTCAAAATGTGTCTGTGCAGCTTCAAGTGGGAAATTGACCAATGGACATGGGGCAAAGGGAGGTAGCGCAACTCCTTGTGCAAAATTGGCCCAACATTCTGTGAGCTCCCATTGGCTGCTCTTAGGGAAAGACGGAACCTAGCCTGTCTGTCACACACATTTACATCATTTTCACTATAGAGTTTTGCAAAATGCTAGAGTATCTGCCGCATCGCTTCCAATAACAACTGGAAGTAAGCATACCAGCAGACTTTTCCTTGCCCGTTCCTTCTGCTATGGTGGGAGGTCTGGTATTCGTAGGCAGCCCAGGTGGTACACAGTCTGGATAGAGCACTGGACCACTGGCCAGAGGAACCAGATCAGGAGAGAGCTCATACTGGTCTAGTTCAGTCAGAGAGGGGTAGCAGGCATTTGCCATAGTCATGGGAGGAACACAAACCCTGAAGGGCTGGTGACAACGTTGCACATATATGGGCATGGAAGAGCCCATCCCTGAAGGTGCGTCCAGCTCTTGGACTGGAGTCTGGGATTAGAGTAGGAAAGAGTCAGAAGGAAGAGGAAGGGGCTTGATAATAAAAAAGTGAGGGATTTGTGCTATTTTTCATTCTGTAATGACTTGTCCGCAAGTGACTTTTCCCATTGTAAGATTTTAACTGTGTGTAGAGAGATTCTGGCCTAATCTGCATCTAGCATTTGCTCCGCTGTCTTACCAAACCCACACTGGAACAGAAATTGCCATCTACATTGCATGCCACTTTCACTTTGATTGAGTGTCGCATTTTATGGCAGTGTCCAGACTGCATGCTGCTTTCACTTTGTTTGATCTCTGGTTTTATAGTGGCTGCTTGCATAGATTTATGGCCATTTTATGGCCATTCGGGGGTGACTCTGCAGTCACTACAGTGTTGGCCTGGGATAGTTGAATGTGGTTTTGAACTGCATCTTTCTCTGTTCTAGTGTGGGTTTGGTAAAACAACGGAGCAAATGCTAAATGCAGATTGGCCCTCTGTTTACTCCTGCTACACATATGTCTCTCAGCCTCTCTAGATTCACAACATTGTGCCAAACAATGCTTTTCACCCATAACATCAGAAATCATTTCATCCAAGTTAAGTGCTGATACTGGCTATGGGATTTGAGAGGACTGTTTCACTGCTATAAACTACAGACTCAGCTGGTGTTATATCTGAGTACACAATTCTTTCAAACTTTCTTTGCCTGGTTTTTATGGAGTGACCATGACAGGACTCAAGTCTTCTGCCAAGAAGAGTAAAAATATAGAGTGCTTATAGCTGGCATCCTCAGTCTTGTTTGCTTTAAGATAGTGTTCTAACTTCTTCACATACTCTGACCATATGCTCCATCAAATGTTGGCATCATAGCAGACATCACTGTTGTTACAATAATGTTATAACCACCAGTGCAATAAATTTAAAGATACTCGTATAAGGGGGTGAGAAATTTATTAGAACTGAAGCAGGCCTGGACAAACTAAAAACTGCCAACAGAAAATATTGTTTTAGGATTCTTATACACTTCAGTAGGGGAACATCACCAAACTCTCAATACTACTTGCAATATAACTGTTATTTGTATAACTGTTTAACAAATGTAAGTGTTGTTTATAGATTTCATTCAGAGCAGTCAGGGGTCTTTTCGTAGAATAACAGCTGCAGGAGCTCATTAGCATATGGTATGCTAATGAGCTATTAGGCTATTAGCATATGCCACGCCCCCTGACATCACCGGAAGTGATGTCAGAAGGGGAAGCAAAAGGGGGGAGCATCTTCAAAAGCCTCCCCTTCCCTTCCCCAACTGTTCTGGGTGGGGGAGCTAAGAGAGAAGGGGTTTAAAGTTTCAACTCCTTCTCATGAGAGCTGGGCCACAGAAGGAGGAAAGAGGGAAGGAAAGAGAGAGAGTAGAGAGAAGGAAAGAAGGAAGGAAAGAGGGAAAGAAAGAGAGGGAAGAAGGAGGGAAACAGGGAAAGGAGGAAAAAGAGAAGAGAAGAAGGTGGGAAAGAAAGAAAGAAAGAAAGAAAGAAAGAAAGAAAGAAAGAAAGAAAGAAAGAAAGAAAGAAAGAAAGAAAGAAAGAAAGAAAGAAAGAAAGAAAGAAAGAAAGAAGGAAAGAAGGAAAGAAAGAAGGAAAGAAAGAAGGAAAGAAAGAAGGAAAGAGAGAGAGAGAGAGAAGAGAAGAATGAGGGAAAGAGGAAAAAGAAAGAAGGAAAGGAGGGAATGAAAGAAATTCAGTGGCAATTCAGCCCCATTATACCCTATGGGCCATTGAAGTCAATGGTGAAAACATAGGGTATATTCTGGGGGCTGGAGGGGAGGGTTTGAGGGAGAGGCTCCAAGATCACAGGATAGCTGATGGAGCCTCTCCCCAAGATACCCACCAAGTTTCAAGAACATTGGACCAGGGGTCCAATTCTATGGGCCTCAAGCAGGTTGCCCCATTTCCTCCATTGTTCTCTATGGTGGGAAAAAATAACTTTTTTTCCCACCATAGAGAACAATGGAGGGAATAGGGGCAACCTGTTTAGGGGCCCATAGAATTGGACCCCCTGGTCCAATGTTCTTGAAACTTGGTGGGTATCTTGGGGAGAGGCTCCATCAGCTATCCTGTGAGTTTCGAGCCTCTCTCTCAAACCCCTCCCCTCCAGCCCCTAGAATATACCCTATGTTTTCACCATTGACTTCAATGGCCCATAGGATATAATGGAGCTGAAATTGACATTCGGCTGCCTGAAAGACTCTCCGGGACGCCGGCTGGGGGCGGGGCTTCGGTCCTGAGCTCCCGGAGCTGCGCTCCGGTGCGCTCCCCCCCGAAAAGACCCCTGAGAGCAGTAGTACAATTAGGTAATTTTGTGAGGGAAAAAAACTGATATACACCACTGTCTGATGCCTCTTATTCTTCTATGTTTTAACTGTTTACGCATTGTTATCTTGTATTCTCTGAAACAGGACTTTGCAAGCATTGTTATAGCTTAGTGGGGTGTGTGCATAAGTTATCATAGCCAGAGGCCTCAGAAGATCAGGACTTTGGAACAAGACTTTGGAACAAGACTCTAGTCTGATCCACACACACACTGAATTTCAGCTTCCTAGCACTTTAAGGATGCTGCTCAAACATTATCAATCACTGTTCTCCCAAATCTGCCTTTATCATTTTTCTCCCAACGCCTCTCTCTTCCTCACATTTGAATCACTTGCCTCTCTTTACTTTTTTCATTTTCTTATTCCCTCCCAAACAACCCTGCTCTTCCCCCCTTCTCTTTCTTCACCTAATCCCCATCCAGTGGCACTTAAACAGAAGCAACAACCGCATGAAGTGTGGTGGAGCTAGGGTTTCTAGTCTGAACCTAGGTACCAACAGGAGGGTTGGGAGTGGGGATGTCAGGGGGGGAGCAGAATTTTAAGTATGATGATGTCACTTCCAGGGAAACTGCCAGAAGCTCTATGATAAAATCATACAAAATTTATACCTCACCTTTCTGCCCTCATCAGGGCCACCAAGGCAGTTAATGGATTAAAAACATGAATAATAATTTTAAAAAGTCTTGAAACACCATTAAAACCAAAAATAACTGATCATTGAGACACAGTCAAGCTAAAATACACATGCAGAAACATTAAAATAACAATTAAAACAGGGCAGGAAAGAGGGATCTCTGAGAAAATGCCAGACAAAACAAAGAAGTCTTATCTTCCTGCAGGATATAAAGGCGTTATTTGGCCAAGACGTCATTGGGTTCCATCTTTCAACCCAGAAGGTGTTTTTCCTCTGTTAAATTGCTGTGCTATGCTGTTCCCATCAGCTTGGTAATCCACCCACCTAGTCTCTCAATTTTGGTAAGTCTAGACCCACTGTGACTATGCCTTTTAAATCAACTGAGGCTGCAGCCCACATAACCTCCCATGGTGTTGGGCTACCAGGTTTGTTTTAAACTGTAAATCTTCCCCTCAGTTACCAGATGTTCTTAAGGTAGCAGGTGTAAAGGCTTTAGGTTTACTACCATGAGATAAATTTTGTGGTGAGCAAGTAAAATATGGAGATCACTGAGGCAGGATTTTATCAATAACTGGTGCCAATGTTGTAAGCCACCCTGAGCCCGCTCGCAGGGAGGGCGGGGTATAAATTGAATTAATAAAATAATAAATGAAATATAAACCACACAGAAGATGTATTTAGTTATAAGTTGGTTTCAGGTCTCTCGGTAGTTAAAGGAGAAACCTGGCTGAGACACATACATTCAAGTTAGTTATAGCTTCAGAGTGTGATTTGGCTTCTTTAATGTTTTCAGGTATGAACAGGCTTTTACTGACCAGTCACTAGGTTGGATCCTCTCTCACACCCTCAGGATTCCACTAGGGATGCCACTGCCAACCTCCAGGTGGGACCTGGGATTTCCCCAGAATTATAGCTCAGTTCCAGAATACAGAGATCATTTCCCTTGGAGATGCTTTGGAGGGTGGCATTGTACCCCACTGAGGTTTTTGTCCTCCCCAGGCTCCATCTCCAAATCACCAAGAGTTTCCCAACATGGATCTGACAACCCTCCCCATCATCCCCTGCCAGTTGCCATTGGGGACCTGGCTATCCTAGATTCCACCGACACCAGCCTGCCCTTTCCTAAGAGTTAGACTAAATGATAGAAAGTCTGCTCATTACCAGAGACAAGCCTAACAATCAGTAAGTCTATTCTCTCCCAGAGATAGAACTAAACCACTCTGCCGAACTACCCTTCAAACTGTCTGGTCTTTTGCTGAGCTAGACCTGAGCTACTCTTTCCCTGAGGCAGACCTGAACTAACTCCTGTGCTTCTTCCAACATTCCATCCACCTTCTGAAAGGTGATTGGATGCTGGAGCAGCACTCCAACAGGCTCAGCTGATTGGCTGTTTTTCCCTTCAAGGAGGGCAGGACAGCCTCCTGTCCCTCACACACACTTTTTAGGGAAACATCTTTGGCAAGTGCTACAATCCTTGTGGAAGCATAGGTTGGATCTGATGGCTTCCTTCTGCTAGGTGAAAGGGAACCATGGGGTTCAACCCCAGTAGTACTAGCATCATGAAGTATGAATTTATGTGGCATCAGGGAAGGTAACCTGACCACAGTATTTAAAAAATCAGTAGTAAAAAACATTGCTGAGAGTTCAAGGGGAAAGGAACAGAAAAACAAAATTCATGTTGGGGATGTCTATGGAAAGAGCATGCAATCCACATGGAAAGAAACAGTTAGAAATAAATGAGGGCAAACAGAGGCAAGCACAAATCAGCCTAGATGGTTAACTGACTGATAAAGCAGGACTTGGAGAAGCAAGGTGAAAAGTACTGAGACTGACAAGTGATTTCAGCTCTCACATACTTTATTAGTTGAAGAACAAGACAACTAAGCCGGCTCGCAGGCCGGCTTTTATCCCCAAGTGACCCATACCCCAAACACACACACACCCGGTGATTCGCTATTTACATTGATTGGATTAACTCCTGCTCCTCCATTGGAGGGGAGTCAGGATCCACTAGTCCATTGTCCTTCGGGGCGAAGCTCAGGCCCTTCGCCTGGCCACATGGTGGACCGGTTAGAACCAGTCCCAGCACATGGCTGCCCGGAGCCCATGTTCCCAAGTGGATACATTACACAAGGATACATTCTTTAGGGTTTGGTGATCACTGGGTTGAATTGTTAGGTGGGATTTGGAACTTACTGCTCTCTGGAGTTGTTCTGCCCTGCAGAGGTGGCCTGCAGTGGGTAATCACACTTGTTAACACTGCAACCCAAAGAAACTCACTATATGCACCAAGGAGAGGGTTGCCAACATGCTTTTCTAAGGGTTTGCCTTTTATGGGGTGTCCAAACTAACTGTTTCCCACACCTACATTACATCACCCTGGTCATGCTGAACATGTATGTATCTGCATGCTCAGTGTGTGTTCATTGTATGTTGCAGGTGTTTTGGGAGGACAGATCAGGACAGACACTTCTGAGGTCTTATCTAGACTTTTGGCACTGCATGTCCTTTTGGGTTGGGGGTCTGGAGGGTCTTGATCTGCTGTAACAAGCAAGTGACCTTCAGGCCTCATAAGTCAGTCTCCTGGCAATCTCTTTTGACACAAGATACACTTCTTTCCAGAGAGACGGGCTGTCTCTGTGCTTCAAGGAAAGGCAGAAAACCCTGGCTGATTCAAACATGGCTATGCTTCAGACAATATAGAACATCCAGCTGAGACTTAAGGAATGACATAACAGGAGAATGGCTCTGCACTTGGGAAAGGCACTGCAGGGTTGGTTTTCTCATCTGTCAGGATTCAATGAAAAATGTCCATGAAAGGGGGTGGTTTTTTCCCCAATTCCCCATCTAGCTGCAGACCTCTGTCTTGCCCAGACCCTTCAGTTAGCAGAAACTTCTTGTGAGATCCAGGCCACTTTGTGTACTGTATTGTGAGTGTGTACATATGAAAAATCAACTTATCATGGAAAGACTTATCCATCTCTTAGCAAGTTGCCACGTGGAGTTACATCATTTGTTATGCATCTTGATAGTTAATACTATTGCTGTACTTAGTTCACAGGTTAAAGTTCACCTTCTGAAATTGTAAGACTCACGCACTTCAACTATATTAAATCTACTTTAATTAAAAAAAAAGTGAAGTCACTGAACTCGGGCAGTGCTCATTCACAGTTGTAAAGGCCACTATATAAGCAACAGCATCTGAAAAGAAAGGAAATTAAACAACTAATCCTCAGTTCAGTATAGGTTACAGGCTTCTTATTTTCAAAGTTGTGTGTGTGTTTGTGTGTGTGTGTGTGTGTGTGTGTGTGTGTGATTTACTAGCTCTTTTTGGATGTTGAAGGGAGAGGAAGACTAATGCTATAATATCTCATTATTAGGAACATAAGAACATAAGAGAAGCCAATGTTGGATCAGGCCAATGGCCCATCCAGTCCAACACTCTGTCACACAGTGGCCAAAAATACCAGGTGCCATCAGGAGGTCCACCAGTGGGGCCAGGACACCAGAAGCCCTCCCACTGTTGACCACCCCCAAGCACCAAGAATATAGAGCATCACCTGCCCCAGAGTCCGTATCTATACCTTGTGGCTAATTGCCACTGATGGACCTCTGCTCCATATATTTATCTAATTCCCTCTTGAAGCCGTCCATGCTTGTAGCTGCCGCCACCTCCTGTGGCAGTGAATTCCATGTGTTAACCACTCTTTGTGTGAAGAAGTATTTCCTTTTATCCATTCTAACCTGACTGCTCAGCAATTTCATGGAGTGCCCATGAGTTCTTGTATTGTGAGAAAGGGAGAAAAGTACCTCTTTCTCTACCTGCTCTATCCCATGCATCATCTTATAAACCTTGATCATGTCACCCCTCAGCTGTCATTTCTCCAAGCTAAAGAGCCCCAAGCGCTTTAACCTTTCTTCATAGGGAAAGTGTTCCAACCCTTTTATCATTCTACTTGTTCTTTTCTGCACTTTTTCCAAAGTTATAATATCCTTTTTAAAGTGTGGTGACCAGACTTGTACACAGTATTCCAAATGAGGTCGCACCATTGATTTATACAGGGGTATTATGATATTGGCTGGTCTGTTTTCAATACCCTTCCTAATAATCTCCAGCATAGCATTGGGCTTTTTTATTGCAGTCACACACTGTCTTGACATTTTCAGTGAGTTATGACTCTAAGATCTCTCTCTTGGTCAGTCTCTGCCAGTTCGGACCCCATCAGCATGTATTTATAGTTAGGATTTTTTACTCCATTGTGCATCACCTTGCACTTGGCCACACTGAACCTCATTTGCCACATGGATGCCCACTCGCCCATCCTCGACAGATCCCTTTGGAGTGCCTCACAATCCTCCCTGGTTTTCACCACCCTGAACAACTTTGTATCATCCGCAAATTTAGCCACTTCACTGCTTACTCCCAACTCCAAATCATTAATGAACATTAATAACCTCTAAGGGTGGTGACAGGTAGGGAATGAATTCTATTTCAGATCCATGGGAAGGGTTACTGGCATCAGATCTAAATATTTTTCTACCCTTCATATAAGTGATATAAACCAAACTTACTGGATTTTATTTTCAGGTTATTAGCATTGTCCTAAATTTTCTGTACAATATTGGTTTCATTAACTTAGCACACATCAGTCTTTTCAAGGATGATGTCTACATGAGCTCACATCTTCACAGCTTAAACTTTTTGAAACAACAAGACAAAAACCTGAAATCAGAGTCTGACAAGCTATTCTTCTGCAGTGAAAAATATAAAATTAAAACTGACATTTGCAACTATCATTTCCTTCTCTAGTCAGACTTAGTCCCATAGAAGCCACTGCTATGTTTCTACACCTACTTTCTGCCTTGATCTTTTCTCACTTCTTTCTGTTTTGACAGACAAAGGGAACATCATTGGGGAACATTAATGGGCATTCACAACAAAAAGAGGGTTAATGAGACTTCTTCTGGCAAGATGTTCCCATTAGGTATGAAGGCACCGCATTAGATAATTATGCGCCACATTGACAGGAAATGGGGCCACAAAGCAGCACTTCCTGAAAAGTTCTTTTTTAAAAAAAACCTCCCCTGTTCCATGATGTAAGGGGAAGAATTTTTAAACCACAGACTTTGGTAGCTGCTACTGCAGAGAAATCAGGTCTGTTAGAACTTGACAAATTAATCGTCTTATTTGGAAAGCACAGCTACTAAGTGAACATCTGAATGGTGCTGCCTGGAGGGCAACAAAAAGGGAAGGATCTGGCCCCTCTGCCCCATGTGTAGGCCTGCTGGGCATATGGTTGACTACTGTGGAAAACAGTATGCTGAACTACATTGACCATTGGCCTAATCCAACAGGGTGCTGCTTATGCTCCTATCATTGTTAGGATCAGATTTTAAGATGTTTTGCAATGACTAGTAAAGAAAAAAACCCTTAGCTTGCATATTTAAAACTTAATCATATACTTCTAGGGTTGCCACCTCTTTTATTGGTCCTGTTCTTGTGCTATTAACGTTAGTCTCACATGCAGAAATTAAGCAGGCAAAGCTTACTCAGTGTCAAGATACAGGGATGAGGAAAGCTTTACCTAATTAATTGCTACATGCCAGTTTGGTGTAGTAGTTAAGTGTGTACTCTAATCTGGGAGAACCAGGTTTGATTCTCCACTCCTCCACTTGCACCTGGCTGGATGACTTTGGGCAAGCCATAGTTCTGTTCTTGAAAAAGAGCAGTTTCTGTCATGAGTTCTCTCAGCCCCACCTACCTCACAGGGTGTCTGTTGTGGGGAGGGGAAGGGAAAGGAGTTTGTAAGCTGCTCTGAGACACTTTTGGGTAGTGAAGGGTGGGGTATAAATCCAAGCTGCTCCTCCTCTCCTCCTCCTCCAGTGTAACTGAGAGAATGGGGGGGCCTTCATACGTGTGGTCTTCACATAAGCCCCTCCTAATCCAAGTATGAGATCTAGAGTCTGTGTATACACAGGCACAACCCTGGAGGTGATACCTATTGAGAAAGTTCGACAGGGAGAGGGGGAAGGAGGAAGAGACAACTTTGAATTGAAATAGATTAAATCTTTATTGAATACAGATTAACAGAAAGAAAAGTGAGAAATGAAGGCAATGCAATAAGACCCAGTCTCATGTAATGGTTAGAAAGTTGGACTAGGATTTGTGAGACCCAGGTTTCAATACCCACTCTGCCATAGGTGTTTGCTGGGTGACTTTGAGCCATTCACACATTCTCAGCCTAAAATAGTTATGATGAGAAAATGGAGGAGAAGAGAACAATGTAAGCTGCCGTGGGTCCCCACTGAAGAGAAAACTGCATACAAATGAATGGATGGATGAACAAGATTCACCAATCTTGGGGAATGCAATAAAAAGCAAGGGTATTATACAGATTGGGCCATCAACAAACAACCAAACCATTTATACTTAAGGTAGATGTATCCAGTCATGGATAGTCCAAGAGGAACCCAGTTGTGGATGTTTGTGTATAGAGTGTCCCTGAGGCACAAGCAGAATAAGAGGTAGCAAGGGGAAAGAGTATGGCAAGAACAGAGAGAGGGAGGTTGAGTTCAGCAGAGTGGGGGTAGAAGGAGAGGGATTTAGCTGGGTTTGGAGAGATCCCATTGAATCACAGAGCACACATAGACCTAGCTGACTCATCATGAAATGGCATTGTATTGCCTTTAGTCAAAACCATGATTCTCTGGTTTGATTCAAGAAGGAGTTCTAGCTGCATAGGCCCTGAGACTGTCTGGGTCTTGGGGGAAGGGAGACATACATAGCTTACTTTTCAGATAAAGCTGTGTATTGTTCCACACATTGTTCCTCCAGCAGGCTTCCTAGCCTTTAACAGTTTTAACAGAAATTCAACAGGTGCTATTTTCCTGGCATAAGGATGCATCTGTCGAATGTCTGCATGTAATGAAAATGTTACAGGCAAAGGAGCTTTTCCTAGGGAGGGAAATGACAATAATTTATATTTCTCAGAGAAATTATGCCTCCAAACTGTGTTTAAAATATAAGTCATCCATTCCCAATCATTTTCCCTCTACAAAGTGGCCCACTTTCTGTTCCAAATTTTAAATCCCATTTTGCCATTTTATATATATCCCAAATTACAGTGTTAGTCATTTCTATATTACTGGCTTCAAGGGGATTCTCAGAACCAGGGAACAGGTGTCATGGCAACTGAAAGAACAGCATTTCTTGATGCTACAAACTCAGAATGTGCCTCTATGGCTAGCCTCATTGATTTGAATTGTCATTATGAAAAGCGCACCCTGTATTTTGGCCCTGCAGAAGCCTTCTGAAGTCATAGCCTCCAGTAGTACTCACAGCCCTCCTGAAAATATAAACATCCTTGGGAAAGGAGTAAATCATTAAGTGCAAAACAAAATATGAATTCTGAGGATGCTTCCCTGCAATGCATTGAATTTACTCTGGGTCTGATCCAAATTCCTATTTTTTTAAAAAAAGTTATTTTCCCTTTACTTAGGGGCATGGTTTTGAGTCAGGCTCTCAGGCTTTAAATTCATGCAGCCTTGGGGCTTATCATCTTATTTGGAAATGGCCTTTAAAACTAGCCACAAATAAAAATAATAATACTCTTTTCTGCATATCCTGACTGTTGGGAGTCGGGACTGCATTCATAACAAAGACTTCTTTGAGAGCAATTGTTCCAAGTTCATTCTAGTAGGATCCTTTTTAACCACAGCATACTAAAGCATTTATATCTAGCATTTTATTCTATTTATTTAAAATATTTTAATGATGCCCTTCTACCCAAATAGGGTTCTCAAGGCCACAAATATCAAAATAGTAAAAATTTCAACATTAAAACATCATGACATTTAAACAGCATTTAAAACATATGTACATAAATTATTTTAATAAAACAGATCAACGTGTAAACATGCATAACAAACACAACCAGGGAGGAGAGCCAATAACAGTAAGTGAACGGATGGCAAACAAAACAAAAATGTATTCACCCACTGGTGGAAGACAATGATGAAGTAAGACAGACTAATCTCCATTTGGTGGGTGTTCCATAGTTTTGGTACCTCAGCCTAGAAGGCCCTTTCTTGAGTTGCCAACCTGCCTAGCATCAGATGTCAGAGGCCTCCAAAGCAGGGCCTCCAAAGATGACTGGAGTGGTTGGGTAAGTTCATATGGGAGAAGGCAGTCCTTAAGGTATGCTGGTGCAAACTGTATAGGGCTTTAAAGATTAATACCAGAAACTGTCCCCAGAAGCATATTGAGAACCAGTGTAGATGGAACAAGACTGACCCAAGATGGTCCCTGTGACCCACTCGAATCAAATTCTGTCCACAGCATTCTGTACCAAATTTAGCTGCAATGAGAACTTTTAGGTACTTACTTTTAGGTAAATATTGTGTTGAAGTAGGATGTCTCAAAGTAGTTTATAGTCTGAGTTGGATGGAGAAAAACAGAACCACTAGAGAAGCAAATATTAATGATGAGGAAGGGGAGAATTAAGTGGAAGTGGAGTAGCGAGTAGAACAATTCTTGAAGATGAATTGTATGCAAGGGCTCTGTGTGCCCAAGCCATTTTGCATGTATTTCCTTCCTATTCAGACCAGCTGCACTGGGTGCTGTTTTGTCTCTATGCTACTACAGATCACACCCAAAATTTATTTCTCAGCAGTGTCAAGACACTCCACATGTCAGGCAAATAAACAGGCAGTGGCACACTTTGTAGAGCATCTGTCACACAGAGGCAGTTTAAAGTGGCCTAAATGTAGTAGTTGTATTGTAAGAAGTAGATTCCAAAGAAGTTATGAACAGAATTGTGGTAAGATATTCCAGGCACAAGTAATGGCTTGACAGGAAGCACAGAGCTGAGTAGCATCCCCACCCCCCGCCAAGAGACAAGAAATTCAACAGTCAAAGCTTTCCCCATCACTGCTTCCTTTTGCTGGGGAAACCCTGCATAGGCTGAATTTCTGGTTTTTGTACAATAGTTTAAAAGTCCAGGAACTCTGACAGAAAAATGTAGACTCTTTACCCCAGGAAGGTGGGGTAGAAATAATAATAATAACAATAATAATATTAATAATAACAACAACAGATTTCTTCAGTTCTGCTCCACTATTATCCTAGCATCTGATGAAGGTAGCTTTTCCCCTGGAAATCTTGTTTGTCTCTAAGGAGCTACTGGATTCAAATCTAGCTCTTCTACTACAGACCAACACAGCTGTTCTCCTGGAACTATTATCATCCTCTGGTTCCATTACAACTTGAGTTCTGTTCTGGTTGTCTTCCAACAAGCAAGGAGAATTTCAGGAAATTGATAATGGAAGGGGGGATTTTGAGATTTATAAATATATTAATATAATAACCTCAATAGCTTCCTCCATTAAAATCATTGTATTTATTTTTGTTCCTTTCCCCATAAATGAAACAGAACTACACTCATGTGCAACATAAAACAGAAACTTGAGTGGGGGGGGACACATGTTTGTTTGTTTGGCCCCCCAAAGGGGATTTTTTATTGCTTTTTTGTAATAGACAACTAAAGCTACAACGAAAAAGAGGGGAGGGGAACTAACAACTAGGGAGAAAGAAAAGTATACACACACTACACTAAAAACCCAAGAGTAGGAGATCATTATCCCGGTTAGAGTCTATGTTAGTACTATATTGTTAGTGAACAATGCATGCTGTGGGTTTCTATCTGTCCCTGATCAAAAATTAGCTGATTACTTGTTATGGGAGAATTTCAGAGCATCTCCCAAACTCGCTTCATAAAGGCAATTTTCAGAGACCTTCTGCCTTTACTTAGGCTTTCTATCTCTAAAGGCATAGGTTGGTTTGCAGGCAGCTGCACCTTCTTCTGTGGCCAGTTCTTCCTCCATCTCCGAGGGTGTGGATCCATTCAAACCAGTTTCACTATCTTCTTTGGCTCCCAGATGACGTTTCAGGAATTCTTTAGCCTTGTGCATGGAGTCAATCTTCTCTCTCTTGTCATGTAGCTTAAAGATGACCCCTTCTGGAAATGCCCATTTATATGTGATTTGATTAGTTTGAAGGAAGAGAATTAAATCCTTGTAGATCTTTTGTTTTTGGCAGATTTCAAATGGAATGTCCATTAAAGTCTTGATGATAGCATCCCACATTTTCAGTGGAGTTGCTGACGTAGCTTTTAAAATTGCATCCCTGGTTTGTCTTCTTGAGAATCTGACTGATATTTCTCCAGGCAGGCTATTCTTTTTGGTGTAATTAGAATACACCTTATACGCTGCACCAAATCATGCATTATTTCTTCCACTGTCAAGCCTACTACTGGTGTGATAAGGTCACTCAGATGCTTCTTCAGGTCCTCTTTCGGCGATTCAGGAACCTGAGGACCATATTGGCTTTTTCCATTTGTAGAAACAACAGTCTATTTTCCTGATGATTCTGTTTATTCGTTAATTGGTCCACTCTTTTCTTCAAAGTCTTGTTTTCGGTGTGCATCTCTTTCACTACTTCCATCATTTGCTCCGTCTGTTTAACTGTTTCAGCCAGTTGCGCTGTGAGAGTCTAATTAAGGATGGTTAACTGCTGGTTAATACCAGCGAGTTGATCCATGACAGGCTTGAGTGTGTCTGCTAAGAGTCTCATAACATCCGCCCCCTCGTCTTCCAGCCTCGGACTTTGACCTCCCATAGGTTTTGGTTTCACTCCTTTTCTCCCTGCACCCAACATCTTGATTGATTGTTTACAAAAGCCAGCCACTATTTCACCACCCCTGAAAATCGCTTATGCTTCAAATCCGCTCTGGTAAGTCTCACCAAACAAGCCAAATGACCAATTCCCCCCCCTCCTCTTATTCTGCTGCTTTTCTCGCTCGTGGGGGGGGATCCCTCTGCCTTCCGTCTGCCGCTATAAGGGGGGGTTGAGGAATTTTCTGGTTATTTTAAAGTTCGGTTACAGCCAACTCATGATCACTGCCAGTGACTTTCGGCCTCATTTAGATCTTCGCCAATCTCTTGATCTCCTCCTCTTGTTCCGGCCAACCTAGCTGGTGCCATGCGGCCACACAGCGGTAGGACTGTCAGGGCAAAGGGGAGCCTCAATTCGCCGGCATTCCGCCATTGAAGAGGCTACCCCTTCAAAGCCCTATGGCTTGGAACTCCACCCAAGGGTTCCGGGGGGGGGCACGTCACTAGCTCCCCTCTAAACCATTGGTGTGCAAATCGCTCCCCCGAGCCTCGGGGAGAGCAACTGCCATCACCACGCTCCTCTATAGACCAGAAGCTCCTCTATAGACCGGCAGCTCCTATTTTGTTTAATTTTTTGGCACACAAAGGGCTAGTTTTGAAGGGGTTTCTATTATTTTCTCTTTCAGTTTTGTACAGCAGAGCAGTTATGATTGTCTGCTACATAGAAGTAACATAATATTAACGGCAACCTCTTCAAATTACCTTTTTTTTTTTGGCCAAGTTTTGAAGAGATTTTCTCTTTACTTCTTTTTTGTGAGTGATTTCCAGGAATACACTCTGGAAAAACTGCAGATTTTGAGATTATGAGTTTCATTTTTGGTAAATGGTTCTTGTAATCCTGAATCCCTAAATCCAAGAAGAATTTTGGCATGGGAGATTTGGTCAGCATCTCTCGTTTAAATCCTGGATGGATATGGGAGGAGACAAAAGAGCTGATCGTAGCAGATGAGCTGATAGAAAACAAAGGGACCAGTAAAGTTTAAAGAATGGAAAAGTTGTGGGGATATATTTACTTTTATTTATTTATTCACTTTGTTTATACCCCAGCTTTCTCCCCAGTGGGAACCCTAGGCAGCTCATATTGTTCTCCTCTCTTCCATTTCATCACAACAATCATATGAGGTAGGTTAGGCTGAGAATGTGTGACTGGCCTAAGCCCCTCCTAAGCTTCCATGGCAGTGTGGGGATTCATACCTGGTTCTCCCAGATCCAAGTCTAACATTCTAACCATTATACCACACTGTCACTTAACAGAGAAACTTACTACAGTATGACTCTTAAATATTCTTTTATAAGGTAGTTGCATTGGTCTGCAGTCAAACAGCTAGATATGAGTCCAGTAGAACCTGACAGCCCAACAAGATTTTGGGGATATAAGCTTTCGAGAATCATGCCCCATAATTTCAAAAGCTCGAAACTCAAAAATCTTGTTGGTCTCAAAGGTGCTAATAGACTCAAGTCTAGCTGTTCGTAAAAACTGGAAATGGAAATGCACGGCAATGATTCATATAGGCCCTCTAACAATTACAAAACTCCTACTGTTTACAGATCTCTTCGTGAATGCCAGAGAATGTTTGCTCTTGCACTAGGAATGAAAGGATTTTTTGCAATTTATTCCTCCTAGCTGAAGGAGAATTTCTAAAATTTACTCCATAACTGGATCATATGCAGGTAATTTACATATTTTCACATCTGTTACCAGTGTGCAGATCTGCATTGATGAAACATTACAAAAAAACCTACCTTGGTTTTTAACCATAAGGCAAGCTGTATTCAAATTGAAGAATCCAGGGAATATGAAGGAAAGAGGAACTGCCAGTCCAGAGTAAGAAAGGAAATGGTTAGAGAGCATCTAGCTGCCTTAAATACTTTCAAACCTCCAGGGCCGGATGGCTTGCATCCCAGGATACTAAAAGAAATTGCAGATGTTATTTCAGAGCCTCTGGCTCTAATCTTTGAGATTTCCTGGAGTACTGGTGTTGTGCCGGAAGATTGGAGAAGAGTGAATGTTGTCCTGATCTTCAAGAAGCAAAAAAAGACAGACCCAGGAAAATACAGGCCTATCAGTTTGACATCAATACCTGGAAAAATTCTAGAGCAGATTATTGAACGCTCTGTCTGCGAGGACCTTGAATGGAATGAGTTACTTGGTAGTAGCCAGCGTGGGTTTATCAAGAATAAGTCATGCCAGACCAACCTTATCTCCTTTTTTGACAGAGTTACTAAAATGGTTGACTCTGGCAATGCTGTGGATATAGTGTATCTAGATTTCAGTAAAGCTTTTGACAAAGTTTCTCATGATATCCTTGAGGATAAGCTGGTTAGGTGTGGACTGGATGGTACAACTGTTGGATGGATTCATGGTTGGTTGAAAAATCATACCCAACGAGTGCTCGTAAATGGCTCTTAGTCTACATGGAGGGAAGTCTCAAGTGGAGTGCCACAAGGTTCAGTCCTGGGTTCAGTATTGTTCAATGTTTTTATAAATGACCTGGAGGAAGACATAGAGAGGATGCTTATCAAATCTGCAGATGACACGAAGCTGGGTGGGATTGCTAATTCCAAAGAAGACAGAGTCAGGGTTCAAAATGATCTAGATAGGCTGGAACAGTGGGCTGAGACAAATAAAATGAATTTCAATAGAGATAAGTGCAAAGTCCTACACTTAGGTATAAAAAAAATCAAAGGCACAGATATAGAATGAGAGGGACTTGGCTTGACAGCAGCATATGTGAAAGGGATCTGGGTGTTCTAAACATGAGCCTGCAGTGCAATGTGGCTGTGAAGAAAGCTAATGCAATCTTAGGATGCATTAACAGAAGCATTGTGTCCAGATCAGGGGAGGTGGTAGTTCTGCTCTATTCTGCTGTGATCAGGCCTCACCTGGAGTACTGTGTCCAGTTTTGGGCACCACATTTTAGGAAGGATGTTGACAAGCTCGAGCGTGTCCAGAAGAGGGCAACCAGGATGGTGAGAGGGTTGGAATCCAAGTCTTATGAGGAAAGGCTGAAAGAGTTGGGTATGTTTAGCCTGGGAAAGAGAAGACTTAGAGGGGACATGATTGCAGTTTTCAAATATTTGAAGGGCTGTCATGTAGAAGATGGAGCAGATCTATTCTCTCTTGCTCCAGAATGCAAGACTAGATCTAATGGGTGGAAATTACAAGGGAATCATTACTGGCTAAATATCAGGATAAACTTCCCAACTGTAAGAGTGGTTGAGCAGTGAGACAGACTGCCTCAGGAGGTGGTGGATGCTCCTTTGCTGGATGTTTTTAAGTGGAGCCTGGATGACCACCTTTCGGGTATGTTGTAGGGCTATCTTTCGGCTATGCTCCTGCAGAGTGCAGGGGGTTGGACTAGGTGACCTGCAAGGTCCCTTCCAACTCTAACATTCTATGATTTTATGATAATTGTATATATTGTAGCCCAGAGGCGCTGCCTTACTTGTGGGGAGTGGGGATCCCCACTTCTAACCTGAACCAGAGACCCACAGCCCAGTTCAAGGAATGCACTCCTGGCCTGAGACACAAAGCTAGCCAAAGGGTCTGAATTTTCAGGTGGAATAAGGCAGCCCTCAGAGAAACCTCCAGCCTTCCCCCTCCACCCAGAAAGGTATGCAAATGAGACAATGAGGTCCACCAGTTAAAGTATCTACATTTCTAAAGGCTATTCAGAGGCCACCTGGCAAATAGCTCTTCTGTCTCCAGAATTTCACCTTTTGTGTGCACTTTATGTGAAAATCCTTTGTCTCCACAACTATCCTTCCTGCTCCATCACTCAGGATACTGAGATAAACCAATCATACATTCAAATGTTTAGTGATCCTTCCTGACACTAATCAGGAACCCATCTCCCACCTTTTGTATAAACCTGGGAACCTATTCAGCCTGCTGTAGCAGGACCATTAGTGGTCACCAAGCTCATTCAGCTAGCTCCAGTACAGTCACCCAGCACCTGCTAATCCCATCATAGCTGTTGTGACTCTGCACCTCTGAAGCCTCATTGGTCACAACTAGGTCTTGCCTTTCCTGACGTTGCACCTCAGGACCCCTGATTGGTCCAGGTAATCTTTTGTCTTCACCTGAGACAAACCCCACAAGACCTCCTATTGGTCTGCATTGTTTTCCAGTGTCTATATCCATCAAGGCACATGGCCTCAGATTGTGTGTCTGCCCTGAATGCCAACTGGCAGTTCACCCCCAAATTATTGTTGGCCAAAATGCTTATCTACGCATTGATCGGTTCACAGTTATATTGAGTTCTGGTCTATGTATACAGAGAAAGTAGCTTCACCCAGAGAACCAGTTTCCCAAAAGAGAATGCGTGACAAGGTTTCTTAAGTAAAATCAGTTATTCTCTTTACTGAATAATATCTTTGTTTCACAGGCAAACAAAGCAGATGCATTCACACATACACACAAGTTCCTTTAGATACAATAGAAATGGAAAACCATATGGGGTTTTAAACTAAAAGATATTTAGGAGAGGGAAATCATGTGATACTTATCTGATTCCTGAAGCTCGACCTCCACAGTGAAGAATACAAGAATTGATTCTAACTAAGGGAAACTCTTACTACACACAGTTGGAACCAGCCAACACATGTGGGCTCCTTGGCTGCAGTCCAAGAAAGCACGCGAAAGTTACCTATAGTGGACTCTTAGGTTAATGGGGTAAGGTTGGGTGGCTAGCTAGTCAGCAGCGAACAAAAATTGAACCTCGCTTTTATCAGCTAGTTTTGGGGGCTGGCATTAGGGTAATCTTCCAGTCCATCTCATCCCTATATCATTGGCTATAGGATGTGGGGTACCCTCCTACCAAGGTGGGGCAATATTGGAAATCTACACCTTTCACTAAAGGGAGCATTTGGTCCAAGGTGTGAAGATGGGTTGTCATGGAAACCTTAGAAGTGCAGATGACTCTAGTTTGGTCCAAGTCATAAACAGGAAACAGTCTTAACACTTGCAAAAACCAAGCATCCTGTGAGTTACGTGTGGAATTTGAATTCCTCGATTGTAGACAGGTTGTTCTTTATGTCATCCTTCTGGCAGACCATAATGGAGATGCTTTTCTTGTTCCCAGTGCATGATGGGTAGATGTATGTGCATATGTGTGTGTGTGTGTGACTTCATTAGCATGAAAGTGCAGACAGAAGGGCGACTTCCTAGTGCAGGTGATCACATCAAACAAAGCACACAATTCTCCCAAACCAAAGACACTTGCAAGCACCATTCAGGTGTGTGTGCAGGTCAGAAAACAACAAATAAAAGCATTTTAAAAGTACATCTCCTAACACTATGTTTGGACCGTAATCTCTTCTTCAAAGAACTCTGCATGTCTTGGACAGGTAGCATTACTTTGTAATTGACCCCTCAATTCACTATCATCACCTCTATTTTCTTAGTTCTGAATTGCTTGCTGTTTTTGAATGCTTACTGTGCTTGTAATTAGGGAAATTCTTTAATAAAGATTATTTAATTTACTCTTCAGATTTGGAGTCTTCCTACTGTACCAGACATTGGTATAAACCAGTGTGCAATTCCTGGTACCCCTCTGGCCTCCCCTGTCACATAGCTAATCTCCCCAAACAACAAAGCAGGCCATTGGCGGCAACTTCATATAGCAAGAATATTAATATAACCAGGGCTGTGTTCTAAGCCTGCCCCTCCCCTCCCTCGCCAAAAGGCCTGCTCCCTCAGTGAAAGAAGGAATGGCAACAAGCACACAGAGCACGTTGCTGCCAGCTGCTGCTCCACCGCGCCTCTCCACTATAAATACAGGTGAGCCAGGAAAGGCAGGGGGCAGGGTCTGCAGCCTTCTCCAGGTCACCCACTTGGCTGGGCAAACTGGAGAAGGCATGGGGAGGCTTTCCGCCTCGTTGCCTGCCTTTTCTGCCTTGCCTGCCAAGGCGGGCGAGCTAGGAAAGGCACGGGGAGGCTTTTAAATGCCTCCCCATCTCATCGCCTACCTTTCCTGAACCAGGAAAGGGGGGGTCTCTGAGCCTTCTCCAGTTCACCCGCCTTGGTGGGCGAACTGGAGAAGGCACGGGCAAGTCAGGAAAGGCAGGGGGCTGCCATCCAGTACAGCCCAGGCATCTAGTAGGAAGGGACCTTGCAGTGCCCCCCTTGAAATGGAAAGGGAAGCTCCTCACTCCCCAAAAAGCCACTTTCACTTTCCCTCCCCAAGCCCTCCTGATGCAGGCATACCCTGCCAGCGTTGGGGCTGTTTTGCTGCCCGGCCTGGGTTCCATCTGGGGTACTGAGGGTTCAGTGAGGCTCCAGAGATGAGCACTGTCAAGGCGCTCCTCCTCCTGCTGCTGGGTAGAGTTGTCGCCCCCTGCTGGACCTGGGCAGGAGCAGGTCGGGTCATGGTGAGTGAGAGGGGGGCACTGAAGGGCTCTGCTTCTGTGGCTGGGGGGGGAAGAGGAGGGTGTTGGGGCACTTTGCTCATCACCTGACTCTCCTTGCAGCGAGGCTTTTCCTCCTCCTTGAGTGCAGCTCTTGGCAGATGGCCACACGCCCCCTTCCATCCTCTGCCTGTGCCTGAGGTCTTTGTCTTCTGCTCTTGTAGGTAAAATTTGGTAAAACTCAACAACCTTTCCTCCTCAAATCTTGCACCTCTTTTTGTGGTGTACCTTGTGCTGGTTTCCCTCCAGGGAGTGGGAATGCTTCCATGAAAGCACTGTACAGTTTACATGCATTGTCTTTTGTCCCATGAGGTGAACAGAGGCTCGGGGATGTGTATATGAACATAAGAACATAAGAACATAAGAGAAGCCAATGTTGAATCAGGCCAATGGCCCATCTAGTCCAACACTCTGTCACACAGCGGCCAAAATATACCAGGTGCCATCAGGAGGTCCAGCAAGTGGGGCCAGGGCACCAGAAGCCCTCCCACTGCTGCCCCCTCCAGCACCAAGAATACAGTGCATCACCTGCCCCAGACTGAGAGTTCCCATCTATACCCTGTGGCTAATAGCCACTGGTGGACTTCTGCTTCATATGTTTATCTAATTTCCTCTTGAAACTGTCCATGCTTGCAGCTGCCACGACCTCCTGTGGCAGTGAATTCCATATGTTAATCACTCTTTGGGTGAAGAAGTATTTCCTTTTATCTGTTCTAACCCGACTGCTCAGCAATTTCATAGAGTGCCCACGAGTTCTTGTATTGTGAGAAAGGGAGAAAAGTACTTCTTTCTCAACCTGCTCAATCCCATTCATAATCTTATAAACCTCGATCATGTCACCTCTCAGCCGTCGTTTCTCCAAGCTGAAGAGCCCCAAGCATTTTAACCTTTCTTCATAGGGAAGGTGTTCCAACCCTTTTATCATTCTAGTTGCCCTTCTCTGCACTTTTTCCAATGCTATAATATCCTTTTTGAGATGTGGTGACCAGAACTGTACACAGTATTCCAAATGAGGTCGCACCAATGATTTATACAGGGGCATGATGATACTGGCTGATTTGTTATCAATTCCCTTCCTAATAATCCCCAGCATAGCGTTGGCCTTCTTTATTGCAGCTACACATTGTGTAGACATTTTCAGCGAGTTATCCACTACGACTCCAAGATCTCTCTCTTGGTCCGTCTCTGCCAGATCAGACCCCATCAACGTGTATTTATAGTTAGGATTTTTGGCTCCAATGTGCATCACTTTACACTTGTCCACATTGAACCCCATTTGCCACGTTGACGCCCACTCACCCATCCTCAACAGATCCCTTTGGAGTGCCTCACAATCCTCCCTGGTTTTCACCACCCTGAACAACTTTGTGTCATCTGCAAATTTAGCCACATCACTGCTTACTCCCAATTCCAAATCATTAATAAACAAGTTAAAAAGCATCGGACCGAGTACTGATCCCTGTGGTACCCCACTGCTTACCACCCTCCACTGAGAAAGTTTCCCATTTATACTCACTCTCTGTTTATAAGCCAGTTTTTGATCCACAAGAGGACTTGTCCTTTTATCCCGTGACTATTGAGCTTACTTAGGAGCCTTTGATGAGGAACTGTATCAAAAGCTTTCCGGAAGTCAAGGTAAATAATATCTATTGGGTCCCCCTTGTCCACATGTTTGTTCACTCCCTCAAAAAACACTAACAGGTTAGTGAGACAAGATCTTCCCTTACAGAACCCATGCTGGGTCTGCCTCCATAGTTTTTGTTCATCAATGTGCCTACTAATTCTTTCCTTAATAACAGTTTCCACCAACTTACCCGGTATCGATGTCAGACTGACTGGCCTGTAATTTCCTGGATCTCCCCTGGAGCCCTTTTTAAAGATGGGAGTGACATTAGCTACCTTCCAGTCCTCAGGAATGGAGGCAGATTTTAATGAAAGATTACATATTTTTGTCAGGAGATCCACAAGTTCACATTTGAGTTCTTTCAGAACTCTCGGATGAATGCCATCCGGGCCTGGTGATTTATTAGTTTTTAAATTGTTTATTTATTAGTTTTTAAATTTTAAATATGTGTACACCCCCCCCCCCCATGCATCTATCCTCATGCTCCATGCCATGTGGAAAGTGCTGCTGTTCAGTTTACACAAGGCATGCCCAAACACCCTCTTGCCACTGCTGCCGCCAGTGCCACCATGACTGAGAGGATGGCTTCCCCTTGCCTTGCCTCCCCCAGCCGTGAGGAAGAGCAGCCAAAACAAACCCCACTGTTTGTCAACAGGTTATTTGCAAAGGAAATCTGAGAGTATCCCCTGAAAGACAGCAGGGAATTCCGGATCCTTTGTGTTTCCCTCGCCTGTGTTTATGCAATTGCCGTACAGGGATCTGCATATTTCCATGAGTTGATTAACTGTTAGCTTCCATCCTTTCTAGAATAGTGGCTACAATTTATTTCTTGATCCCAGTAGTCTGTGGTGTATCTTGAAATGTGTTTTGTATGCTGTACCAACTAACCTAATTAAGCCCACAGCACCTCCTGGGCTCCATTTCAACAAAGACTACAAGCTGTAGTCTTTGGGCTTTTCCAGCATGCTGAGGATCCCATGGGTTCTCCCCCAAATAGAAGGAGGGGATATTTCACTAATATACCCTCCAACTGCAGATTCTTTACTCCTTCTGCTATTTCTGCAGGTCCCAATTCTCTCTCTCTCTCTCTCTCTCTCTCTCTCTCTCTCTCCCTCCCTCCCTCCCTCCCTCCCTCCCTCCCTCCCTCCTCTCTCTCTCTCTGCCGGGAGCAGCATGGGGGCTATTTAGGGATGCAGCTAGACAGAGAAGTTGACATCTCTTCTGTCCATAGAACCCTCCAATGGATCCATGCCAATTTTCTCCTTTTTTCATTTTCTTTAGTGAAAACCCATCCTGATAAACAGTTCTGAAAAGCTCAACAGCTTTAGAACAACTGGCTATGAATTTAAAGGTTTTACAACCCTGCATGTTTATTTTATTTTTCCTAATAGATTTACACGGCTACCAGACCTAGCAATGGGGGTGGGGGGAAGAGCCATAGCTCAGTGCTAGAACATCTGCTTTGCATGCAAAAGGTCTGAGGTTCAATACCAAACATCTCCCACACAAAAAAAAGGATCAGGCATTAGGTGATGTGAAAGATGTCTACCTGAGACCCTGGAAGGCCACTGTCCCTCAGAGTAGACAATACTGACTTTGATAGACCAGCCTTCTGACTCAGTACAAGGTGGCTCCATGTATTGGCAGCATTGCACATGCAGAAGTGGGATTTAGGACATGAAAGCTTAAGCTGGGATAAAAGTTCATAAATCTTTCAGACTCTTGTTAATTTTACAGCCCTAACAACAGCCCTTGGAGGTAGATCATTGTGCTTGTCTTCTCTAGCATACAACTCCCTTTAAACTACAGAGACAGGCGCTAATGCCAGCAGTATCCTCTTTCCCACAGCTATTCACCTGCAGTGAATCTAGTCCAAGCCTTTTGGTTTGTCAGGATAAAGATACTGCAACAGATAACTTGTTCTCACAATTTAAAAAAGGAAATAAATGAGCAATTTCAAATTTTGTGTTTTTCATTCTTCCTAAAATGCATTTATGCAACAAACTGGCACCGGCCCTGGGTCTGCGAGCCTTCTCCAGTTCACCCACCTTGGGGGAGGCTTTTAAATGCCTCCCTGCCTTGTCCCCTGCCTTTCCTGACGAGCCAGGAAAGGCAGGGGGTGGGGTCTGCAGCCTTCTTAAGGGGCTTGCAATATAAATAAAAGAGAGTGCACATAACCATTTTTTTTAAAAAAAATCACTATTTAGGACTGCTTTAATTAAATGCAACCCTAAATAAGATCTCCTACAGCTGCCTCCCAAAGGCTGAAAGTGAGGGGGCTAGGTACACCTCTCTGGGGAGGTGATCCTTCCAGGCTGCACCCTCCAGCATGGTTAGCTAAGCCCTGATTGTTTGCAGGAAGGAATGTGGATTTGGGGTTGGAAGAAAGAAGTGTGGTGTTGTGCGTTAACAGCTGTAGGTTTGGTTATCCAGGCTGATGGGAGGTGGGGTAAAAGGGTTGCATAGGAGCTATGGGTTGTTGTCTTTGAGGATAGATCAAGGTGGGCAAGCTGTGTTGGTCTGAAGCAACTGAACAGATTCCAGTGTTTGGGAAGGAATCCTTGTGCACTGCCTCATGGAATTGGCCCTGGTCTCCCTGGAAGGAGGAAGGACTGGGATGTGCCAGTGATCCCCCTAGGACTCTGGCAGGGTGTCTGGCCACTCTCCCAAGTCTGCAGGGGAGGACAAAGAGAGTACTAGGGCATTTTGCTTGCCAAATCTGTGCCCTTTGCTTTGGACCTGTGGTGCCTGCTTCACCATCAGTTCAGGGCCAAGCTGAGTGTGGCATCAGGAAATCATGATGAGAGAGATCAGCATGCTTTTCATGTGTACTCAAAAGATGAGCAGAGGTGGTTTGCCATTACCTGCCTGTGCACAGCAGTCCCTGCCTTCCATGGGGGTCTCCTGTCCAAGGACTGGCCCTGCTTAGCTTCCAAACTCTGACAAGGTTGGGGTAGTCTGAGCTATTAGGGCTACAATCAGGCAGCAGAAACTAAGTTGGTCCATTCCCCAAATGATAGCTGTATATTGCCCAAACATTACAGAATAGCAGCCTTTCCTGTGCCACAGGACCTTCACTTAGAATGAGTTCAAAGGCATGTGTGGGGGAGATGTTTTAGGACAGCCTTATCTATGTATACATATAGTACAGGATCACCTTGTAGATGTAATCAAATTAAGCGCTGTTCTAAAATGTGTGAAGCACAACTCGAACAGAATCATAGAGTTGGAAGGGACCTCCAGGGTCATCTAGTCCAACCCCCTGCACAATGTAGGAAATTCACAAATACCTCCCCCCACACCCCCAGTAACCCCTGCTCCATGCCCAGAAGATGGCAAAAAAACCCAACTCCTCCAGGATCTCTTGCCAAAGAAGCCTGGAGAAAACTGCTTCCTGACCCCAAAGTAGTGATTGACATTTTCCTGGCTTTGTATAAATAACAGGAAAGAGAGTAGAATGCATATATGAGATCCAGCTGCACCCAGGATGCCTGAAAACCCTGCTTCTGGCTGCATGTGGACTGATGTTACTCAGTCTCATCACATCTTTCACTTCTGCACATTGTGCCTGTGGTATTTGGTACATCTGAGAAATGCTTATGCTCAAGTCTGTCTTATGATATCTTGGAGCCAAATGGTCTCACTAATTAACAAGGGACCTGATCTCTAGAGACAAGGTAAACAGAATAAGAAGCAAAAGGTGGGTGCGGCTGGATGACCACACTTCTGGTAACATGGGGTGTGACCTAATAATAATAATACTTTCGATTTATTGATCGCTTTTTCCCACACACGTGTGGGCTCAGAGCGATTTACAGTTACTCATGTTGACAATTGGACTAACAATATTCATGGGAGGATAGGGGAGACAACACATACAATTATTTAATCACACACTGTAGCTGCTTGGGAGGATTCGTCTTGCAGGCTGTGTCAGACGTGATCCGACACCATATCTTCGTCAGCTGGCTGATGACATCAGGACTCACGATGCTGCATTGTCACACTGCCACTGCCTGGCTGATTTGCTCCACTGCAGGGAAAGCCAACACAGATTTTTCCACCTTTTGATCTCGTAGCGCAGCAGACGCCTTCCCATGGCAGCCAACACCCCCCAAAGGGATTGGTGTGCCCACCCCTAGCGGGTGGTCCCCAATTCATCTACTTGTCAAAGCTTTCGAATCTCTGGGTGGACGATGAGCTAGGGACAAGGCTTGGTTGCTCACACCAGTGCGGGGCTAGAACTGACAAAGCTTGGCAGTTCAGATGTTATAGTTATGCAGGGGATTTACCCACTGCACCACCGCTCCCCTTAAGGGGCTGCACTGGTGGGGTGTGGCCTAATATGCTAATGAGTTTCTGTTGTTGGGTGTGACCTATTATGCTAATGAGTTCCTGCTGGGCTTTTTCTACAAAAAGATCCCTGAATATAACTATATTATAATCACATTAATTATTTTATGCAATTAATGTGATTATGATATAGTTATATGAAAATTCTTTCAATATGAAGTTTTATCAATGCACAGGAACAAATATGTGCATCAGTAAAACACCACAAAATTAATTAATTAATTATCATATGGCAGTGGGTGTAGTACAGATAGACGATCTGAAGATTGTCTGGCAGCCTGAAACACTAGCTCTTTTTGCGGTGAGCTAGATTTATTTTGGGGACTGAGAGAACTGCGACTGACCGAAGGCCACCCAGCTGGCTTCAAGTGGAGAAGTGGTGAATTCAACCCAGTTCTCCAGATTAGAGTCTGCAGCTCTTAAACACTACACTGAACTGGGTTTCTTTTGTGCAGTGTTTTATCAATGTGTATGTGTTCATCAGTAACACAGAAAAGAAGCCAATTAACAGAAGGAACTAAACTCCTGGAAACTGTGCATTGCACAGCACACTGTATAAAACTGGAACATTTTAAAAAACCACAGCAGCAACTGATTTCTAATGCATCAGGGTTTTTTCTGAAACAAGAGCAGGCAATTGAGAACTTCAACATCTGTGGGAAAATGTGTGTGAAAATTTTGACCCTAGCACTTACCTGAACATGTACAGGTGTTGTAGAGACTCTCCACTGCCTAAGTACAATTCAGAAGCTACTGCAATACTGGTCAAAATGTAGAAAGATATTTATAAATAGAATCAAAGAGACTCAGAAATTTAAAATGAGAAGAGATTTGGTGTTGCAGTGAGAGGGAACAAAGTGTGAAGGCTTAGGAACACAAAATAATAATAAGCAGGAAAGATGAATATAGCAAAAACATTTTGAATTGGTTGAAGAGGTGAGATACAGTAGGAAGATACAATTGTTTAGATGAGAATACCATGTACAAAGGCTTGAACTGTGACTGCTAAGTACATGCCCATTTTGAACACACTGAAAAAAGAAGCAGTAATGAGAAAAGGATGAAGAAATATGTCATCTTCATAAACATGCTGTCAGGGCAAGGATTTCCTAACTGTTTGCCTTCACCACATCACAGGATAAAAAAGGAACCAGGTACCATATGTAGCAAATGTGGAAGTTGATAGTAACTAATTCCTGGGCCTAACTATGATCCACAGGCAAAGAACCCGTCAAAGTCTGGGTGAGAATCAGCAAAATATTACACCTTTACTACTGTCTAAGGAACCAACATGGATGCAAATGTTCCTTCACCTTACCTTAGGGTGTGTTCAGACGGATCTTTTGATCTGCCATAGGAACGACTCCCTTGCGGATCAAAAATGCACGACCAGACAGAAACATCTGCGAAATATTCCGGTCCCATAGGCATCCCGTTCTGCTGCACCTCCAATCCTGATTTAAAAAGTAGCAGTTTCAATGTAGGGTTTTCGCTTACCCGCGCAACAACTGCAGACTTTCTTCCGTCTGGTCACTCCATTAGCGCGCGATGCTCCCGTCGGCTCGGTCTGACGTCAGACCGAGCCGACAGGGGCGCGATTTTTTAAAAATTGAAACCCCATGTGTGCTTTAACGAGGAAACGCATTCAGCGATAAGCGCTATGAGGAATGTAATATTCATGCTTATTTCTTTTAGGGACAAGATGTTACCGCAATGGGAGATGGAGGGGGGGAAGGACTGTTCTAACTTGCAAAATAGTCCCTCCATTGATCATGATGGCAAGGGGGAGGACCGGGACTTTGCTGAAAACCCTCCGCGATCGCCTCAGTTCTCCAATGAGGCGCAGCCTTGCCTATGCGAATGTACAAAACTTTTTTTAAAAAAATCCTCGGTGGATGCCGTGTAGACAAATCACGGTGGGAACAACGCGCGGTGAGGCTATTTCATGGGGGGCGTCTGGTCGTGCTAGGCTGGATTAAAAAAATCGGGATAAAATTTTAGGAGGGCTCATGGCGCGATTGACTGGCCGTCTGAACGCAGCCTTAGACTGTTAAGACTGATGAAAATGAAGTATTTTTCACAACACGCACTGGAGTGCTGACTGGAATAGCTAATCTGCTATGCACATATTATCATTGTTTTCAGAGGTTCATGGCCTCCTCCCTAAATGTCATAGGAAAACACAGGCTGACGCTACATCTTTCTCATTTTTGGGTTAGTCTTGAGGGAAGGACAAGGTCACATTCTGACCATTCTCAAAATGGATTTGTGAACTAAATGCCATATAAAAAAGAAGTAACAAGGAAAAGGCTATGGCTGGTGAATTTCCTATCTCACAAGTATTTTGTCAGCAAATAGACTACAAAGTCCTGTTTGATATGCCTTTCTCATTTTTCTTTCACATGCATGTTTTTTGCTTGCAAAGAACATGAAGTAGAGTTGCAAGGTTACAGCCTGAAGAATGAACATAGTCCTTTAAAATCTCTGATGAAATAAGAGATGAGGCAGCTTCAACTCTCCTGTGCTTCCACCTTGTGCCCTCTAACCCAGGGCTGCCACATTCCTGCTGGCGGTAGGAGATCTCTCTCCCCACTGCCACCACCTGCCACCATTCAGATGGGCAACAGGAAGAAAATGGCAGGTGAAATGGTGGGAATGATTGGTGTCCCCAGCATAACAATGTAACTTCCAGCACAACCCAGAAGTGTCATTGTTGGGTTGGGTGATTCTCTCAAATCCACTCAAAACTCTACAGCTAAACCACAGTGTCTTAAATGAATGCTAGAGTGTCCTCCTGCACACTTCTGGATCATATCTGAAGTTGCATCATCACACACACATACAGCTTAAGCCCCCACCTCCCCCTTCCCCAGATACTTTAGAAAGCAGCAATTGTTGTACAGACAGCAGAAGAAGAAACAAGCAACTGGACCAGGGACAATACAGGTGGGAGTAGCTGCAATTGCCTTATCTCCAGTTTCATTATAGAAAAGCATTGTGGAGCTCTTAGGAATAGTAATAGCTATAAACCACACAGTTAAAAGCACTGCTTGCTTTTGCTTGGATAGTTTGCTTGGATAGGAAATAGAATGGAGGAGATTTGTCTGGGTGTAGTGTGTCATACCGAATAGTACAACAGTTGTTGTACCTGTTTAGATATACAGGAAATCTGGTCTGGAATATGGATTGGTATGAACCAGGAAAATGGAGGTTCATTTCAGTTTGTGGTTTGTTGGGCTACATGAACCATGATCCTTCATGGACCTTCCTGATTATGGAACTGTTCATTTTGTAAGGTTCATGATGCGGTAGAATGGCCTGCCTGGGGGCTAGAAATACCAAACTTGTAGCAAGTCTCCAGCTGACTCTCCTCTACCTGCCCTCCAAGTTTGGTGAGGATTGGATTTAGAGGGTTAAGTTACAGCCCCCCAAAGCAGGTATCCCACTTTGTTGTATTTGTCATTTATTTGAAAATTCAATAAAATTTTTATTTTAAAAAAAGATATTTCCATTATAATATTATAAACATTTTGCCAAAATTTGTATATTTTTTCACATTTCCACCACATGTGGAAGAAGGTTCCTACATTAGTATTGCATCTCCAGGAATTTCTAGAAACAGATTTATGGCATTTAGCTATCCTATCTGGAGTCCAGTACCATATGTGGAAAAGTTTATATATATATTCTTTAAAGGTAGTTGCTCTCATCAACTTAACCATCTTCCATATTTTAAGACAATCATCTAGCTGGATATCATACCCTATGTCTTGCATCCATGCAATCATCGAAGTTTTTATTATTTCATCTTGCATGAGATCTTTTAATAAAAAAATATAATTTTTTTGTATTAATTTATCATTGGATGAAAGCCACATTTTATCTAGATCCGAGTTTGTCTTGGAGAAACCAATTGTTCTATCCTTACTATATCTTGAGTGCAATTGCATACTTTCCCACCAAGTGAGATTTATATTATTCAGTTTTAAATTTTCTATGGTTCTTAAATTATTTGAATAATCTAGGAGTTTATCATATGATCCTGCTTTTTCCTTTGTCATGAGTGTTGGTTTTATGAATGCTTCTAAAGGTGATACCCATCTTGGAATTTTTACACTGTATTTTTCTTTTATTTTCTTCCAAACTTTAATTAATGCACCTGTGATTATGAAAGTTTGCATGTATTTTATCTTTTGTCATACCAGATGTAAGCATGCCAACCCATGCATAGATCATGGCCTTCTAAATGTAAATTTTACTAATTTTCAAGATGAATCCAAACAAGATGCAATTTAACAAGGATAAGTGCCAAGTTCTACATCTGGGTAAGAAAAATGAGAAACTTACACACTGGACAGGGGATATACCTCTGGGTAGCAGAATGTGTGAACAAGATCTTGGGGTATGAGTGGACTATAAGTTAAATATGAGCAGCCAGTGTGATGCAGTGACAAAAAAGCCTAATGCAATCTTGGGGTATATCAATAGAGGCATAACATCCAAATTGCAAGATGTCATAGTCCCACTATATTGGTCAGGCCACATCTGGAGTATTGTGTGCAGTTATGGAGGCCTCACTTCAAAAATGATTTGGACAGAATGGAAGGCATGCAGAGGAGAGTGATGAGGATGATTAGGTCCTATAGACCAAGCCCTATGAGGAAAAGCTGAGGGACTTGGAAATGTTCAGTCTGGAGAAGAGGAGGCTGAGGGGGGACATGATTGCTCTTTTTAAGTGTTTGAAGGGCTGTCACTTAGAGGAGGGCAAGGAGCTGTTCCTGTTGGCAACAGAGGATAAGACTCACAACAATGTTCCCTCTAAGCTGTGGAGTCTTATGAGCAAAAATTCTACTTTGTGAGCTACTGGCATTAAAGTTCTGAGCGAGTGATTTGGCTGCTGTGTAAATTAGTTTGCTCTGGAGTTATCCTTCCTGAGCTAAAGCAAAAATCTGTGAGCTGGAAGCTAAAAAAATGTGAGCTAGCTCACACTAACTCACCTTGGAGGGAACCCTGCTCACAATCATGGGCATAAATTAAGGGTGAGAAGGTACCAGCTAGATATTAGGAAAAACTTTTTTTCACAGTAAGAACTGTGGCAACAGTGGAATTAGCTGCCTAGGGAGGTGGTGAGCTCCCTCTCACTGGCAGTCTTTAAACAGCAGCTGGACAAACACTTGTCAGGGATGCTCTGCATTAATCCTGCATTGAGCAGCAGTTGGACTAGATGGCCTGAATGGCTCCTTCCAACTCTGTGATTCTTTGATTATCTTCCCTCTCTGTCTCTGCCTCTAACTAATGCATGGTGCACCTGCTGCCAGTGGAAAACAACAGCTACATGTGAGCTGGGGGTATATATTGTTCTGCTCCCATAGAGCAGAATGGGAGCTCTCTTATTGGTGGCCAGCACTGCCTGTCAAGTTTTGGAGGGCTATGTTTGGTGTTTCCAGGGCTGCAGAAGTCCATCCCCCTATTGGTTTGATGATAGAAATAATGGTGCCAGCATGTTCACCGCAAATGCTGCCAACACACCAAAACAAGATACACCAACCTCTGAAAACCACATGGAGGGTCATGGGAGGGTCATTGAGGTGAGATTGCAGGGACCTCGGCTCACAACCCACGACCCAGGGAATTTTAGTTTCAAATTTAGGATTGTGGGCAGGTTTGTGCCCATCACTAGTCTGGAACTTAAATCGTATTCTGTTGCTCATTACAAGTATATTCAAGTTCTCAGAGTTTTAACTTTAGCAAGCCACTGGCCTGTTCATTTTGGAGATAGGACTGCCAACCTTCAGGTGGTGTCTGAAGATCTCCCACTATTACAACTGATCTCCAGGCTGTTTTGGAACGTGAACTCTATGGCATTATACCCCATTGAAGTCCCTCCCCTTCCAAACCCTACCCTCCTCAGGCTCCTCTCCCAAAATCTCCAGGTATTTCCCAACCCAGAGCTGACAACTCTACTTGGAGATCATCACACTTTTTTAAAGCTTAGGAATAGCCTTTCTCTGACAGTAATATTTTTAAAGAATGTGGGGAAACAGTTCATTTTGATGCACTGGAGAGCATCAGTATCTTCAAAACTCTGGTCAAGATTTTTAAATGTTCAGTACCTTATTAGCTATCAGCAGTGGTGTAAGACCACATTTAATAAACAAGATCATTCTCTTGGAACAGCACATTGATTAGTAATCAATGTCAAGAACATAGGATATAGAATTCCAGGTACTTTATCAACTGCCTGCTTTGCCTTTGAGTAACAGACCATAATCACACAAAAAACACCATTGGCATTAAAATGATTTCTTTTAATCTAAACAGAGATTACCTTAATTAAATACACTATTTCTTTTGAAAGTGACAAAGCAGTCCCCCGAAAGGCCTCTATCAGTCTATTTATCAAATTATTTCAATGGAAAATCACACTGGATTTTTTAAATCTATATACCACTAAACTTTAGTTTTGTTCTTCAGAATGAAAAATAGGCATGAAGAGAGAAAAGCAAAGGATGTATTTGACCCAACTGAGGAAAAAAATGCTTTAAATGTGTAAAGTACCAACTAATATGGCTATAAATGGTTTAAGCATACTTCTAAAACCATGTTTATATATATTACATGTGAGTAGGGGAAATGTGTGTAATCCCTAAGGGCATTACAGTTGCCTTATAGGGTCAGAATAAGGGTCTATCTAGTTATAACAACCCTTTCCACTAGTAACATGCTGGTTGGGGACTCCTGAATTTCCTGAAGATTCCATACATTTCTGGGTCTCATACATTTCTCTATGAGAAATCTATCTTTGTAAAATTATACATCCTGCTTCAGAGAGAGAAAGAGAACTAAACTTTTCTTAAGTAGTCTCTCTCAGAAATAAATAGCCTCAAAAGTTATTGATGTGAGGGAGAAAAATACAAAATTGTTTAGTGCTGAGAGAATTATAAAGCAGCATTCATGTGGGATAATTAGATTAAAGGAATAGAGATTTAAGGTATCATTGTGATCATCTGTTTATAAGTGTACAAGTGTGAACATGTTCTGTAAAAGTGGAGAAAATGGATGGGCACAAATCAAACCAGGAAGCAAAATTTGTCACAAATTTTGCCCTGTTTGTGGTTTGTGAACTGAGGTTCATGATGGTTGTCCCATCACAAACTTTCTTGAAATTTTAAAATAGTTTGTGGTGGTTTGTGGCAGTTCATGGATAGAGCAGAAAGCAGGGGTTTAAAGGGACTCTGAGTCCCTTTAAACCCCAGCTTTCTGTTCCCCACAAATGCCTCAAAAACAGCTGAGCAGCCTGGAGCACATCCCTGCCACTCAGCTGTTTTTCAGGCTTTCTTATGCAGTCCCTTTAAAGTGACTATATTAAAAAGTGAAACAGCTGAGCAGCAGAGTGCCTCCCCACCACTCAGCTGTTTTCCGAGGTTTCTTGTACAGTCCTATTCCTTGCTGCTCAGCTGTTTATCAGGCTTTCTGCATATCCCATTTAAAGGTCCCTTTTCATTGGGTTTGCGAGTCCAGAAACCACAAACCAGTTCAGTTCATGGACGAACCTACTGGGTTTGTGGTTCAGTTTGTGGTTTGGCTACAAACCACGAACTGACACAAAGCACATTTTTCTCATCCGTGCCCATCGCTAGTGAAGAAGCAAGTACCTAGCCATTACCAGATTCACAGAATCCCTTTAGCCTCCAGTTTGCTGCAGCTGCATAAGTATTAGACATACAACTGCCTCTCATATAAAATATACTTATGGCTCTCTTTTTTCTTTTGCCTCACAAATGTCTGGCCAGAGCACCCGTGTGTTGCCAATTCTTGTTTGGGAAATTCCTGGAGATTTGAGGGTGGTGCCTGGGAAGCTGGAATTTGGAGAGGTGAAGAATTTCCATTTGTCCTGGACTTCATATGATACCACAGAGTCTGTCCACAGCTGCCATTTCTTCCAGGGAAATGGTTTCTATAGCCTGCAGATCAGACTCCAGCCCCCTATTCATGGGAAAGCACTAATCATAAAATGAGGATGGGCTAGCCCGCAGAACCAATGTCTAGAGAAGTTGTCCCACTTGCTGTATGTATAGGCAAGACAGTGTAGCAGATATAAGGATGCAAATCCCTTTCTAGTTTGATTCATAATCCTCTTACAAAGCATAATCCACACAATCTAATGTTTGACAATGAATTTAAAGAGCTTGCATTTGTTCCACACAAAAACAAACAAACAATTGTGCATGTGCAATCTCATACCTCTTTCCTATCCCCCACATCCACTGCCACCATCCTTTCCCATCTTTTTTTTTTTTTTTGTAAATACAATCCTTTCCCATCTTTTTTAAGTTTGTTAGACCTAGGATGCTTTTTAGAACAAGCAGGACCTGTACAATAGATATGACCTCCACCACTTGTCCTGAGAAGGAACCAGGCTGCTGGTGCTTAAAATCAAAAAGGTGGCAGAGCAGTTTTTAAGCTAAATCTTGGGGGAAAGCCAATAGAAGAAAAAATGTATCTGATTTGGGATGGGTCATCTATAAGATATGAAGGGGTAACTGATACTGTTCTAGAGGGAAATGAATTAGGACTGGCCACTGAGAGTGTGACAAACAATATTAACGGCCTGACAAGGTCTAGAGGCCACATGAGGAGGGTTACAGGCCTGACATGTCTGGGAAATTATAGGTGTTTATATACAATCTAGGAAGAAGGCCCATTGCAGTAATAAATACAATGGGCACTAGCTTGGCTGGGTAGCAGTGGGCCCCTGTCTCCTCCCCCCCCTGCTGCTCAAGTCCTCGGTGGGCCAAGATGGCTGGCATCATTCCTCCCGCCCTCTGGGCAATTGAGGTGCCAGCAAGCCCAGGCAGCTGGCCTTGCCTCCACCTGCCTATTTGAGGCAGCAGTGGGCCAAACCACCTGGCCTCATTCCTCCCCCCCACCTGTTACATGGGGAGGCCAAGCAAGCCAGGTCTGAGAGGGAAGGGTAGGCAGTGTAAACCACCTCTCCTTCCACTGGCTTGCTCAGCTTCCCCACGGCTGTGGGGAGAACAAGCAAGCTGGCTCTGAGAGGGAAGGGGAGGCGGTTTAAACCACCTCTCCTTCCACTTGCTTGCTCGGCTTGTGACAGGGCACAGTAGCCGAAGGGGGAGTAGGCGGGGAAGAGGAACAGACCCAGCACCCAGCCAATAGCATGTGAGTAGTCCTGAGTGGCAGCTGATGGGCCAGTTGCTGAGGGAGCACATGGAATCTTGCCACTCCAAGTTGCTTTTATATAATAGGAGAGATGCTAGAAGTGTCTGAGGTAAAATAGGGGAGCTGAAATGCTTGGTATCAGAGAAGAACATAGAAACTTAGTCGGATGAGAATAACCAGTGGGATACAGGGATTCCTGGATATAAATTATATCAGAAGGATAGGAAGGGAAAGGTCAGAGGTGAAGTAGCTCTGTATGTCAGAGAGAGTATACAGTCCAGTAAGACTAAGAATGTAAGAGAAATAGATTCACTTACAGAAATGTTATGGGTGGAAATGGTGTGCCCAAAAGGAAGCTTAATTCAGGGAGTTTGTTATTGCCCACCAGATCAAAGGTTAGAGGATGATCTAAAAACAGCAAAAGAATTAAGGAAAGCAGCTAGACAAAATAATTGTGTCATAATAAGTTATTTTAACTGCCCACACATTGATTGGGTCAATTTATGTTCAAGTCAGGGAAAAGAGATTGAGTTTCTAGACACTCTCAATGACTGTGCTATGGAGCAGATGGTCACTGAACCTACCAGGGGGGAGGCAATCCTGGACCTGGTCCTAAGTAATGCCCAAGACTTGGTGTAAATGTGATAGCACTGGTTGGGAACTGTCAGAAAAAATGCATTTGATGTTTCTCACTGAATCCATTGTTGTATGTTTCCTACCCCGCTATGCGCTTGCGTAGGTATGCAGGCAGAAACGTGGGAGCCTCTTCCCTGCCGCTTTTCCTTATCACGGTGGCCTTGAATGGAGGCTTTGGACTATTCTTGTTTCGCTGAGAATTTTCCAGTCCTGGGAAGGCAAGGGGAGGGGGGGAGTAGTCTCCCGCTCATCAAGTATTTCTCCCGCCGGGAGTTCCCGCGCGAGTGCTCAAGTTTCATTTGCTAGGCGCTTCATAGCATCACACTATAAGTTAGCTTGCTTTGCTTTGCCCCCCATTCCTGACAATGACCTCCTACTGTGGGTTTATAGCAAGATAATCCAATAAACCTTTCTTTGTGCAAGAATGACTGGATCTACTTGATTTTAAGCCTGACAGAAATTGTCAGGAATCCATCATTCCCACTACCGTCAGTTTCCGCCGTCTACCAAGATGAGCGGAGCGGGTACGGGAGCCACGGGCGCAGCCCCAGCGACTACTCCTTCGGGTGCAGCTGTGGCAGCTACTACTCCAGGAGCCACGGGCGCAGCTGCAGCGGCTACTGCTACGGGAGCCACGGGTGCAGCGGCGGCGACTGCTGCTTCAGGAACCACGGTCCCCGTCACTACTGTGGCAGCTACAGTGGTCACTCTCCCGACTACCACTGTTGTTCCGGTGACTACTACTACAGTTTTGGCCACACCAGCGTCACAACCAGGAACCGGATTAGTGACCCCGCCATTGATCAGCACATTGGGGGTTCAGTACGCTCTCCCAATCTACAGCCCGGCTGGGCAACTACCGAGTCAGGGAGGAGCGGTTCCCCGAACCTATGTGCCGGGAGCCCCAACGCCATGGGATAAAGGGGTGACCTATCGTAGGTCACGCGATTGGACTAAGAACCTGTTGGATACTACCCAGTCGACCTGGACTATGCCGGGAAGCCAAAGCCGGGACAGCCTGTTGGATCCCAGAGGTAGTTTTGGACTTCCCCAGGGGAGGGTGTCTAGAGGATCTCCCAGAACTGGGTCTGGGCCAGACACCGATGCTCGCATGGACTCTATCCAAGAGGATACCCGACGTCTGGTAAGGGACATGAGCAAACTAATGCAATCCCTACCACAGATGATGGACCAAGCAATTCGAACTCATCCACTGACACAACCTAGGCCGGTACCAGCCCCGGCCCCACCACTGCTACCGGGACGACCACCTCCTGCTCCACCGGGCCCGAGGCCGGGCCAACCAGCACCTCCGGGTCCGGGGCCGGGCCGGCCAGCACCAGCCCCACCTCCACTGGTCGTTCCAGCACCAGGACCAGGGCCAGGGCAACCAGGGCCAATCCAGCCGCCAGCTGTGCCTCCGCCTCAACTCCCTGCCCCAGCACCCCTCATGCAGCCGATCCCGGTCATGGCGCCAGCCCCCCCAGTAATTCGTCCCAAGGACATGCTTGAGATCACATTTGATGGAGATCCAGAGACTGTGTCCTTTTTTATATTACAAGTCGGGAAGTTTGTGCAAAGATGGGGCTATGTATTCCCAGATGAAGAACAACAGGTGGAGTTTATCGCATCCAGATTCCGAGGGAGTGCTACAAGCTGGTATGTAGCTCTTCATGATCTGGAGGCTGCGGAGTTGGGGAATGTAGATGACTTCATGTGGGCTCTGAGAAACCGTTTCGAGGACCCGGGGCGGCCCAAAAGCAGAAGCCTTCCTTCGCACGTTCAGACAAGGCAAACTCTCAGTGCGGGAGTATTCAAGGGAGTTTCAAAGGCATGCCGTGAAAATTCGGGACTGGACCGATGCGGTCTTGGCCCAACAATATCGAATGGGTCTAGCTGTGGACATCCGCAACAATATCCTCAGCTCTCAGCAACCCCGCACCCTCCAAGGTTGGATGGAGGAAGCTGAGAAGGCCGAAAGCCGCTTACGCATGATGAAACTGGATTTATCGTTGGGTAACAACCGTCCAAGTTTGGCGGCAGGCCAAGCCAGACCCAAACCAACATCCACCCCAAGTGGAATGAGGGATCAGCGTATGCGACAGGGTCTCTGCCTGCGGTGTGGGGAAAAAGGGCACTTCGCCGCAGCCTGCCCGAAAGGGGACCCCAACAGAGCTCTGCCACAAGAGGAGCCCAGAAGGTGGATAACCCCTACCCCAAGGAAAGGCACCGCAAAACCACGCAATACACGGGCTCTCTTTGCTGGTCCCGACCAAGTGGATACCTTGTTGCTGGAGGAGGAGAATGAGATGCAGGGAAATGAAATGGTCCTGTTTGTGAATGGCGCTACACAACAGGACCCAGCACCTGAGGCGCCTAAACTGGTGAGCAATTACCCCTCTCTCTTCTTTGTGACTGTCCTGGTAATGAACCCAGCAATGATGACCCACATTCGGGTTCGAGCCCTCATTGACTCAGGGTGTGGGAGGGACCTCATAAACCCGTCTATGGTTGTAGGGTTGGAGGCAGCCGTGGTCCACTTGAAAGACCCAATAACTTTCACACAAATGGATGGGTCTCCAATGAAAGAACCATGCCGATTTGAGACTGTTCCTTTAAGAATAGGCATTGGTGACCACTGGGAGCTACGCTCGTTCGTGATAGCTCCGCAAGCTCAATTTCCCTTAGTGTTGGGTAGCCCTTGGTTACATGGACATAACCCTTACATTCTATGGGAGGAAGGGAATGTTCAATTTATCTCACCGAAATGTACAGAACACAAATGGGACCCAGGGTGGGGAACTCCTCCATGCAATGAACCTCCACGCGCTTGTTTAGCAATGGAGGACCTTAACCGCATCCCCAAGGATTACCAGTATTTGACTAGGGTTTTTGAGGAGGAGGAAGCTGATGAACTACCCCCCACCGTAACTCTGACTGTGCTATTGAGATTCTTCCGGGCCAGAAATTGCCCAAAGGGAAAATTTATGCCATGAGTCCCAGTGAGAAGGAAGAACTGCGCCGCTTTATTGATAAAAACCTGGCTCGTGGATTTATTAGGCCAGCATCATCCCCTTTCGCAGCACCTGTATTGTTTTGTAAAAAAAAGATGGGGGGCTCAGACTATGCACGGATTACCGGGGACTTAACGCAGTGTCTGCAACTAATGCCTACCCGATGCCCCTCATCAAAGACTTACTGGCAGAGGTGGCAAAAGGGAAAGTGTTTTCTAAACTGGATTTGAGAGATGCCTATTTTCGGGTTCGTATCAGAGAGGGGGATGAATACAAAACTGCATTTAATACCCCGCTGGGGCAATTTGAATATCGGGTTATGCCCTTCGGTTTACAGGGGGCACCAGGGGTCTTCATGAACTTAATCAATGAAGTCTTACACCCCTACTTATTCAAGGGGGTGGTCGTTTACTTGGATGATATCTTGGTCTATACCCCGGATCTAAAATCCCACACTATTCTCATGCGAAAAGTATTGGAAAAGTTATTAGAACACAAACTGTTTGTCAAACTGTCAAAATGTGAATTTCACCAGGAGTGCATTGACTTTCTGGGGTACCGCATATCCTCTGAGGGGTTGGAAATGGACCCAAAGAAAGTCCAGGATGTTTTAATGTGGGAGCCCCCAAAACCAGACGACAGCTCCAAAGTTTTCTCGGTTTCGCCAACTTTTACCGTCAATTCCTGCCACACTTTGCCCAAGTAGCCCTCCCCCTCACTGAACTACTGAAGACTAAGGGGAAGGGATCCAAGGCTTCGGTGCCAGGGGCCCCTTTGAACTGGACCCCGCAGTGTCAGGAAGCGTTTGAACAACTAAAACGGCTGTTCACGTCTGAGCCAATACTAGCACACCCTGATGAGAAAAAAAAATTTGTGGTCCAAGTAGACGCATCGGATACTGCTATGGGTGGGGTGATTTTGCAAGAGAACGCTCAGGGACAACTACAACCCCTAGCTTATGTATCAAGAAAATTCAATGATACAGAGAGATTCTGGCCCATTTGGGATAAAGAAGCTGCGTCTATACGTTTAGCATTGATCACTTGGAGACACTGGTTAGAGGGGTCCCAAGTACCTTTTGAAATATGGACTGATCACAAAAATCTTGAGGTACTGCGAAAACCCCGAAATCTGAATGCTAAACAATTCAGGTGGGCTGAGTTTTTCTCCAAATTCCATTTCACTCTCCACCATTTCCCAGGGAAAGCCAATCATCTAGCAGATGCTCTCTCCCGTCTTCCCCAACATTTCTGTAAGAGAGTGGAAGTACGAGAGTCTATGTTCACCCCAGAACAACTGGTCGGTGCAGTTGTAACCCGTAAAGCCAAACAAACACCGAAGAACCCTATCCAGACATTACCCTGGGAAAAACAATTTCTCACTGACATCACCTCACAAGAAATAAATGAGTTACAAGTCAGGGACGATGTGAAATGTGGTCCGAATGGCTGCTGGTTCAAGGGAAATAAAATGTTTGTCCCTGAAGCTACCCGATCCCAAATGTTGCAGACAGTTCATGACTCAAAATCTGCGGGGCACTTTGGATATGTGAAATCCTTACGACTTCTGCAACGTGGGTTTTGGTGGCCCCGAATGAAACAGGATTTATCTCTCTATATACAATCATGTCCAACGTGCAACCGTTGTAAAGCCAGACCGGGGAAACCCCCAGGTCTCTTACAGCCTCTACCCACCCCGAGCCGACCCTGGGAAGTAATTTCTATGGACTTTATCACTGATCTTCCCCCTTCTAGACATATGACGGTCATTTGGGTGGTAGTGGACTTATTCTCTAAGCAGGCTCACTTTATACCGTTCCCCAGTTTGCCAACAGCCAAGGCTTTGGCCAAAGCATTCCTCCAACACATTGCCAGGCTACATACATTGCCGCTCAAAATAATCTCCGACAGGGGGGTTCAATTTGTCTCTAAGTTGTGGTCGGAGCTAATGACCCTAATGGGCATTGAACGTGCTCTCAGTACTGCCTATCACCCGGAAACTGATGGGCAAACGGAGAGAGTAAACCAGACATTAGAGCAATATCTAAGATGTTTTTCTAATTATCAACAAGACAATTGGGTTGATTTGTTGCCATTGGCGGAGTTTGCATACAACAATTCATGGCACGCTTCAACAAAAATGTCACCATTCAAAGCTGCCATGGGTTATGACAGCCCCCTCTTCCCTTCTTAAAGCCTGGTGAGAACGTTGGGAAAGCCTCAGCATGGTGTAAAACTTTCCGTGATTCTTGGCCCCTGATTGTTGAGACTTTGAATGAAGCCAAGATACAGTACAAAAATCAGGCAGACAAAAAAAGGGCAGGGGGATGGAATCTGAAACCAGGGGACTCTGTCTATCTGTCAACAAAGAATCTAAGACTGGCGCAGCAGTCCAGAAAACTTGCTTGGAAATATATTGGTCCTTTCAAAGTGTTAAGATGTATAAATCCAGTGACTGTACAGCTGGATCTGCCTAAGTCTCTTAAAGCAATACATCCAATTTTCCATTACAGCCTCCTCAAACCTGCGTTACCCCCGACTAAATGGCAACCTGCGATGCCGGCACCTCCCCCCTCTGATGGTTGACGATGAGGAGCACTATGAAATTGCTGATATTCTAGACTCTAAGATTCTTCGTGGACAACTCCTGTACCTGGTTCAATGGGTACACTTCGGGCCCCAACACAGGGAGTGGGTGAAAGTATCGGATATCAATGCACCTGATCACCTGAAGGACTTTCACACTCGATACCCTAACAAACCTGGGGGACCCACGTTCTCTCCTTCCTGAGTGGTGGGTGGGTGGTATTTTGGGAAGGGCAGAATGTCAGAAAAAATGCATTTGATGTTTCTCACTGAATCCATTGTTGTATGTTTCCTACCCCGCTATGCGCTTGCGTAGGTATGCAGGCAGAAACGTGGGAGCCTCTTCCCTGCCGCTTTTCCTTATCACGGTGGCCTTGAATGGAGGCTTTGGACTATTCTTGTTTCGCTGAGAATTTTCCAGTCCTGGGAAGGCAAGGGGAGGGGGGGAGTAGTCTCCCGCTCATCAAGTATTTCTCCCGCCGGGAGTTCCCGCGCGAGTGCTCAAGTTTCATTTGCTAGGCGCTTCATAGCATCACACTATAAGTTAGCTTGCTTTGCTTTGCCCCCATTCCTGACAATGACCTCCTACTGTGGGTTTATAGCAAGATAATCCAATAAACCTTTCTTTGTGCAAGAATGACTGGATCTACTTGATTTTAAGCCTGACAGGAACAGTGACAATAATGTTATTAAGTTTAATATTTATGTAAACAGGGAGCTTCCCAAAAAGACCAACACAACCACATTTAACTTTAGAAGGTGTAACTTCTTTCAGATGAGAGGGCTTGTGAAGAAAAAACTGAAAGAAAAGTTAAGGCGGGTCAAATCACTTTAGGGAACTTGGGAACTATTTAAAACTACAATCTTAGAAGCTCAGATAAAATGTACACCACAGGTTAGGAAAGGTACAAATAAGTATAAAAAAGGCCTGCATGGTTAATGAACAAAGTAATGGAAGCAATAAAAGGTAAGAAGGATTCCTTTAAGGGAGCACAGGCTTTGGCAAATAAAATGCAAGTTGGTGATTAGACAGGCTAAAAGGGACTATGAGGAACATAGTACAAAAAACATAAAGACTAATAATAAACATTTCTTTAAAAATTTGTGGACAAGTTTACATCGGGACCACACAGCGTAGCATTCAGACAAGAATAAAAGAACATGAAAGACACTGCAGACTTGGCCAACCTGAAAAATCAGCAGTGGCTGAACATAGCCTAATCCAAACAGGACACAGCATTTTGTTCCAAGACACTGAAAGACTGGACAACACTTCCAATTACCATGTCAGATTACACAGGAAAGCCATTGAAATTCATAAACATAAACACAATTTCAACAGGAAAGAAGAGAGTTTAAAAATAAATAGGGCATGGTTTCCTGTCCTGAAAAAAACAAAATGCTCGACAGCTGGCAATAGCACTACAGATAAGATTAGAGTTTCAATAGCCATTCCACATGGGTATTTAAGCAGGATGTTCTGTTAGACAGACAGTTAATTCTAAATTCACAGTCTGCTACCTGGTTTAAATCATTTAAGAATGACCATTTTAGATCACCCTACCTGATTAATATAGATAATCATAACCTCAGAGCAGCTTTTACATCTCTGCATTTTGAATCAATGCCTACGGCCGTATTAGCTGGCTGCTATAGTAGAACACCCAAGGAACAGCGTCTATGTATTTGTGGTTCTTCTGCTATTGAGGATCTTCCCCATTATATCCTTGAATGCTCTTTGTATATCCAACCTAGGGTAAAATTTCTCTCTGGTATTTTATCAGTTTTAAGCTTTTTCTCAGTCCCTGAGAAGACCGTACTTTTGTTAGCTGATTCTAATGCTGATATATCCTATAGAATGGCTTTATTTGCCTTGGCTGCAAAGAAGATACGGGCCAATGCTGTTCTTACAGGAACTAGTTAACACTGATTTTTGTGGGTATGCTGTGTTTCACTTAACTGTTCATATCTTCGGTTTATACCTTTTAAATATTTTAGACCTTTTAAATATTTTAGACTATACTCAATTTTACACAATTTCCTATGTTTATAGTATTTTTCTCTGTTGTTATTTTTGGATTGTAATGGCCCATGGCTAAATACAATAAAACCTTTCTTCTTCTTCTAAATAGCCATTCCACGCAGGGCCGGCTCGCCCACTAGGCGAGCTAGGCGTTCGCCTAGGGCGCTGGCCCTGCAGGGGCTCCAAAATGCCCCCCATGAAAAGCCCCCCTTCCCGCCCGGCACCAGCAGCGCCGGCTTTCCATTTTTTTTTTTTTCAAAAACCCTCCTAAAAAGGAGAGGAATTTATTCTTTTTATATATAGAAAGAGGTAGGGTATATAGATGGACTAAGAAAAGAGCAGAGTGAGTATCCTGTTAATGGGGGTTAGTTTAAGTTAGTATAGATGCATTTTTTTGACGGTCACCGTGGTCTAAAGGTCTTCTTTTTTAAGTTAACAAAAATCCAAAATAACTCTGTTAATCAGGTTAGTAATGTCCTTTGGGGTTAATTATTAATCAACTCCTTTCAGACGTTTCCCGAACAGTCATTTCTTTGGTTGTCTTCCTTTGGTGTCTCTCAAGTTATACGATGGGCCCTCTTTAGCTTTTCCACCTCCCGCTCCGGCACCTCCCTCCTCTGGACCGCTGTCATCTTCGCTACTTGTCCAAATTGCGAGAGCTGCATCTTCCTCTGAGCTGGCGTGCCTCTTCAGGAACTCTTGTGCTTTGAAGATGGAGTCAATCTTTTCTCTTTTATCCTTGTACTTAAACACTAGGCCTTCCGGGAAAATCCATCTGTATGTAATCTGATGCTTTTGTAGAAAATTGGTCAATCCTTTATACGCTTTTCTCTTCATCCGGATTTCATATGGCACATCTTTCAAAGTTCTAATAGTCTGTTCTCCAATTTTCAAGGGCACCGCTGAAACTGCACGCAGAATTTGATCTCTAGTACTCTGTTTAACAAACTTGACCACCACTTCTGCTGGCAGGTTATTTTTCTTTGTAAAGGTGGAATAGGCCCTATAGACCCTATCCATCTCTTCTTTTAATTCACGCTGATCCCTGCCAGTTACTGGTGCCAAGGCGTTTGCTAGTATAGATCTGAGATCTTCATTATCTTCTTCTTTAATGCCCTGAAAACGGAGCGTCAGATTCGATTTCTCCATTTGAAGCATTAAAATTCTTTTTTCTTGCTCATCCTGATGTTTTTCCAACTTGTTGACCTTTTTCTTAACTTTTCCGATGTCTTCCGTCAAGACCAAGCACTTTTGCGCAATATCCTCCATCTTCTTAGACGTTTCTGTCAGTTGCTTTTGTTGGCTGCTGAGGACACCTTCCATATTAGTTAAAGTTTCGCTGATTTTCTGTATTTGGACCAGCAGAGGGTGCAGTAACTCGCTTGTCTGTTGACTGACAGCAGGCTCTGGGGGGGGATTACCCGGACCGGAAGTCCCGCCTCCCTTCTTTTCCGGTTTAAGAGGGACCTTCTTCATGGCCGACATCTGTTTTATTTGTTTACTTATTAAAAGTTCGCGAAACGTCCCTCAGGAGACCCGTTTACTCTCAAACTTCAGTAGCACCCCAAAGGTATTTTCCTCAGCCCTTCTTTCCTTATACCCCCCTTCGCTTTTTTTAAAAAAAGTCCCACTTCTCACTGGGGGGATTCCCCCTCCTCCCAAGCGCTCGTTCGCTCAAGGGGAAAGGATTCGGGTTTTCGCTTCAAAATTAGACCTTCGACTCACGGTTCACCGCCGATTTTTCTTTTGCTTGAATTCATATCGCTATTCCTCACTCCTGGAAGTCGGTGGCGCTGCTAAGTCCCATTACGGGCACAGCGCAGCGGGGCCGATTGGGGCGGGGAGAAAGCCTCAATTTCCCGGCTAACTGCCGGCAAAGAGGCTACTCCCCAAAGCGCCCCTGGTTCGGAGCCTTTACCTAAGGCTCACTAGGGTCTTTCGCACATGCGAAGACCCCCCCTGACTGCGTGTGGGCTAGCCGCCTCCGGGAGCGTCCCGAGACGCGGCCGCCATTCGCAACGCTGAAACCGAAAACCGCAGCACCGGCTTTCCAGAAAAGCGGGCGCTGCCAGTGCTGGGAGGGAAGGGGCGGGCATTCTAACCTGTCCCTTCCCTGGCTTTTCTGGGCACCTCACAGCTGCGAGGCACCCAGAAAAGCCAGCACTGCCATCTCCAGGCCCCACCAGGAGGTTGGCATCCCCGGTGGGGTGGGCGGCCCAGGCTGTCCTGCCTAGGGCGCCCAGACACCTGGGGCTGGCCCTGATTCCACGCACAAAAGAACCTCCTCAAACCTCCTCAGGAAACAATCCATAGACAAAAGAACCTCCTCAGGAAAGCTCCTCCATTAGCATGTTAATAGCCTGGAGAACTACACTAGATAACTGACTCAAACCTATCCCACCTTCCAGGGTGGAAATAAATTACTTTCCTATCAGTTTTCTGCTCACCTTGACACAGAGAGTACTCCATCTTTATGTGTTATACCTCTGAGGATGCCAGTCACAGCTTCTGGCGAAACGTCAGGTCCTACAATGTCAAGACCACAGCCACACAACCCAGAAAATCTACAGCAGCTAATTTCTTAAAAGACATGAGTAGCAGGAAACCAGCCAAGGAGGCAGTGGGACCCTTAGATGACCAAGGGGTAAAAGGATTACAAGAGAATGATACGGGAAATGACAGAGAAACTGAATGCATTTTTTGCATCTTTCTTCACTGTTCAAGATGGGAGATGTCTGTCCACTCCAGAACTGCCAGTTTTGGGAGGGGTGTTGAAAGACCTGGGTCAGATTAAGATGATGAGAGAGGAGGTCCTATGACTGATAAACAAATTAAAAACTGAGAAATCACCAGGCTCAAATGGCATACATCCAAGATTAAATTTATGGATCTCCTGACAAAAATATGCAATCTGTCACTAAAATCTGCCTCCATTCCCAAGATGTGGAAGGTAGTTATGTAACCCCATCTTTAAAAAAGATTCCAGAGGATATCTAGGAAATTACAGGCCGGTCAGTCTAACATTGATACTGGGTAAATTGGTGGAATCTGTTATTAAAGATAGAATTAGTAAGCACATTGATAAACAAAGGGTATTGAGGAAGAATGAGCATGGATCCTCTAAGGGAAGATCTTGTCTCACTAGCTCTTTCAGGGGGTAAACAAGCATGTGGACAAGGGTGACCCAATAGATGGTGTTTACCTAGACTTCCAGAAAGCTTTTCATTGCCCCTAAATTTAGATAATCTAATTGAACTTAACCATAAGGAGCTTTTTAAATCGATTCAATCTCAATTTACTCAATGGAATAAAAATTCATTTTCATGGGCAGAAAGATATTTAATTAAATCATTTATTTTCCCAAAATTATTATTTCTTTTCTGAGCCCTACCCATATCTGTCCCACGGACATTGCTTATTAAATGGCAAAACTCTTTTATAATTTTTTTTGGGGGGAAACAGACGACCCAGAATCATGCTTCAGACCCTCATAAAACCTATCTGTAAGGGTGGCTTAGCTTTTTCAGACTTCAGATCCTACTATAAAGCCGCTGCTCTTTTGAACATTATAAAACTGTATAATGCAAGACACAAATTAGCCTGGAAACTTATCAAGTTTACCTACATAGACTCAAAAAACTTTCAAGAACTGATTTGGCTTAAATCCACACATCACCCCCAAAACATCCAAAATAACCCCTTTCTTGCACATACACTTAGTATCTGGGAGAATAAGAAGAAGATTTCTACCCAGGTTTCTCCCTTAACTTTTACAGGTCAGCCTTGATTTTTGCCAGCTTTTAAAAACACAGCCTTCCCCATCTGGAGGAAAAAACAATTTAACCAGATTTTGTGACATATTAAAGAAAGGACAAATTTTTAAAAAGTGTATTAGAAAATCTAGCTAACCACCAATTACCATGGTTTGAATTTTTTCAGTTAAAACATCTTTGCAATCTGCCTAGAATTAAACAATCCATAACAAGGTCCCCCACTGACTATGAAAACCTACTTTTGGATAACAATGATTCCCAAAAAAGATTAATATATAAGATCTATAAAATATTGCTTCTTAATATATCTGCAAAACTTCCTTCATACACAAAAGCCTGGCAAACAGACTGCAAAACCAAATTTACAGATGTTCAATGGGGACACATTTGGTACTCCCTTATGTTTACCTCAAATTCGTTGAATTTTCTTTTTCAGTCATTTAAATTGGTGGCTCAGTGGTATACAACCCCCACAAAACTTCACTGTTTAACACCTGCTAACTCACCACTGTGCTGGAAGGCCTGTGGTGAAGCTGGCTCACATATTCATTATTGGTGGACTTGCAGAAAATTCCAGGTTTTTTGGAAATTAGTATTAACACATAGAAACACCATAACTGGCTACACACTACCCGAAAGTCCCCAAATAGTCCTAATAAACCTCTGGCAGAAGTTAAACATTCCCAAGATACCATCTGAGCTCATTTTAATATTAATACTGGCTACAAATAATGATATAGCCACAAATTGGAAGATGCCAAACTCCCCTTCAATAGAAGCTCAGTACTCTAAAATCTGGGATTATGCCATTATGGACAAAATAACAGAAGACATTAGGAGATCAGAAAACCCCTTGGCTACTTCAAACTACCTGGAGAAATTGTACCTTTTTAAAAAAAAAATGTTGTTTTGATAGAGAAAACCCGAATACTTTTGAAAATAACAGAAATAGTAAATTTACAGCCCTGTTGTAATAAAAGAGATATATATTGACAACTATATATTGACAAAACTCAGTGTTATGTAGTGAAAGCTGGTTGTTTATTTTTGTTCTACTATTATTGTATTATTATCATTGCATTTGTTGAAATGACTAATAAAAAAACTTTTTAAAAGAAAGCTTTTCATAAAGTTCCTCATCAAAGGTTCCAAAGTACTCTCAGCAATCATGGGATAAGAGGACAAGTCCTCTTGTAGATTAAAAGTGGTTAATTAACAGGAAACAGAGAGTGACTATAAACAGGCAGTTTTCACAGTGGTAGGTGGTAAGAGGTGTGGTACCGCAGGACTCAGTACTAGGTCTGGTGCTTTTAAACTTGCTCATTAATTATTTTGAGTTGGGTAAGCAGCGAAGTGTCTAAGTTTGCAGATGACATTATGTTGTTCAGGCCAATGAGAACCAGGGAGTACTGTGAGGTGCTGCAAAGGGATCTGTCAAGGCTGAGCAAATGGGTGTTATCATGGCAAATTAGGTTCAATATGGGCAAGTACAAAATAATGCACATTGGAGCTAAAATCCTAACTATAAATATATGTTGATGGGGTCCAAACTGGTAGTAACTGACCAGGAGAGAGAACTTGGGGTCATGGTAGATAATTCCCTGAAAATGTTGATTCAGTGTGCAACTACAATAGAAAAGGCAAATGATATGCTAAACATTATTAGGAAGGGGACTGAAAACAAATCAGCCAGCATCATAATGCCCCTGTATAAATCTATGGTGCAACCTAATTTGGAATACTGCATACAGTTCTGGTCACCACACCTCAAAAAAGTTATAACATTGGGAAAAGTGCAAAAAAGGGCAACTAAAATTATTAAGGGGATGGAACACTTTCTCTATGAAGAAAGGTTAAAGAGTTTAGGGCTCTTTAGGCTGGAGAAATGATGACTGAGGGGTGACATGACAGAGGTATACAAAATTATGCATGGGATACAGGAGCTAGAGAAAGAAGTCCCTTTCTCCCTTTCTCACAATACAAGAACTCATGGGCACTCAATGAAACTGATGAGCAGCAGGTTTAGAACAGATAAAAGGAAGTACTTCCTCACCCAAAAAGTAGTTAACATGTGGAATTCACTACTGCAGGAAGAGATGGCAGCTACGAGTATAGACAGCTTCAAGAGGGGATTGGATTAACATATGGAGCAGAGGTCCATCACTAGCTGTTAGCCACAAAGTATAGAAGGAACACTATGTCTGAGGCAGTGTTGCTCTATATTCTTGGTGCTTGGGGGGCCACAGTGAGATGGCTTCTGAAGTTCTGTACCCACTGGTGGATCTCCTGATGACATCTGGGTTGTGGCCACTATGTGATAAAGAGTATTGGACTGGATGAGCCATTGGCCTGATCCAACATGGCTGCTCTTATGTTCTTATGTTCTCTTATCTGCTGTTCTCCACATTTACATGAAATATTTACATTTCAATCAGAAGACTCTGATGTGAGGTATCTCCCTTTGAGCTGTCTGATCCAGTCTGCTGGGTCTGCTGGGTATAATATAGACAGGAAAGGTTGAAGGATGTTTCTGAGAACTGCTGTCAAGCACATTGGGAGATGGAAGTATGTCCATAGAAAATACAACTCCTTCATTAAAATAATAATAATATATTGAGAGCTTTTAAAGTCTTACAGACAGTGGTTTTTGCTCTCCTGCCTGAAGTCTGCTGCCAAGCTCAGGTTGCAGGACCCACAATGTTAATTTTCATATCTCTATATGCCGAAGGCTGTGAAAGTCTTTCAATTGGGCTGCTTCAGTCGTATCTTCTCATATATGACAGCTAGTATTGTATTTATGCAGAAGTTTAAAAAAAATCAAAGCAGGTATCAGACAGTGCCAGGCTGACCTGGATAGAATCCTTCCATGCTTAAATATGGAAAGGATGGTTTATGAACTTCAAAAGCAAAAAAGAAGAAGCATACAATTCAATGCAAAACAGTCTCTAGGGCATCACCTACCAATCAGCTATGCTTGGTGAATAACATGTAGAGAGAAAACTAAAATGAAAGGGGAGTGGCTCCATTTTTTTTCCCTAAGGGACAGACTATTTCTATCAAGCACCAGTGAATTCAAGATAGTAAAACAGTAATTGAAAATGTTTCCCTTACTTCTCAGTGCTGAAGGTGTTAAGACCCCTAGGCCAACTCTGGCGTTATCCTGAACATCTTCAGCTCCTAATGGTGAGTTGGGCCACAATGCTTCTTAACATGAACTATGCTACTATCACTTGTGTGTACATATTCTATTGGAATAGGGCTACTTGTTGCACTGATAACACAATTCTGCTCAAGGATGCAGCAAACGTCACAAACAAAAAAAATATGCCTGGCATTCAAATTTACTTTGATCAAACTGCTCATTTACATGCAAATTGAGCATGAGATTCACTTGATATTTTGCTCAAAGCTCAAATCTAATACTGTCTAGCAACTTTGTGCCTGCAGAGCTGCCAGTTCTACAGTTTTCCCTTCTTTCAGATGCTTGCAAGGACATGGGAAAGTCATGTTGTGGTCAGTAACAGTGCAATCCTAAAGAGAGTTACACCTTTCTATGTATGCCTTGGTAAAATCCAGATTAAATTACTAGAACATGTAGTATATTGGTCTGCCTTTAAAGAGTGCTGGGAGTGGGAAAGTTCAACTGGTCCCAAATTAAGCAGTGAGCATCTGTTGTCATCTTCACTGGCTTCTTATTTAATTCTAGGCAGAATTCAAACTACTGGTGTTGACCTTAGCCCCTGGTACCAACATTTTTAATGGACCATGTTTAAAAATATGGAGCTAGCTGTTCATTTAAATCTTCATCTGGAGTACTTCTCTTGTGCACCTTCCATCTGGGGGTAAGGTTGGTTTCTACACGAGAAGTCCTTTCTGGTGGATGCCCTTGGGCTTTGAAACTCTCTTCTTCAAGAAATTCTCCTGTCTCCACCATGCCTGGCTTTCTGACACACAGTGAAGACAGAAGATAGCATCTGGAAATGCAATGCTTTAATTTTGTTTGTGCTATACGAATACATTCCCAATAAAAATTGGAGTAAAAAATGAGGAGGAAAATCTTAGTGTTTTAATTGCAATCAATACACCTGAAAACAGGCCAACAAGCCTATCAAAAATTGACTGCTTTCTGAGCACAACCAGGAAATACATGAAATTATATATTTGAAATGACATCATCATACCATCATCATGAAAATAATATTCAAAAAGCATAATTGGTTACAAAAAATTAGACATCATTTGAATAAAAATTCCCTTATTGGTCAATGTAAAGAAAGGTGTGTCCATACAACAGTGTCAAGTGTTTACTTAACCTAACCTGAATAATATCGACCAAGGATTTCGTATACCCAAACAAATGTGTTTTTTCTCTGATACAGAGCTAAAAATCCTTTTTTGACCCAGACACTGTGAAATTGTAACCTAAACAATTAAAAACCATGAACTTTGTACCTATCTTCTACCAAAAGGATGTAATTGTCTTATCTGCTAACATCTGCTAAAAAAAAAAAATTGATCCAACCTTGAAGAGAAAGGCCTACTATTTAATAGGCCTTTATTACATCCTAAGAAAATCTTGCTTAGGAGAAAAATCTATAAAACCAGAAAAATATGAATAATCAGAAGAAAAAAATTATTATAATCCCATCTATACTCCATTTGATACCGCTAATTTAACTCCTCTCTATTGTTATTATGTCTGCTTCTGCTGTGTGAGATTATGATTTATTTTCTAAGATAATTTATTTTTACCTGATATTTTGTTAGCCTCCTTGGGTGCTCTAGAGCAAGAAGGAGTAGAAACTTTGTAAATAAATACAACAATAAATCAGCTGTGATGAAGTCCAATTCCACTGCACTCCCTGGTTCTTAGCCATCACTAACAGTGCTATACTAAGCAGAGTTATACCCTTCTAAGAACACTGACTTCAGTGGATTTAGAAATGTGTAACTCTGTTTCTGATTGCACTGTATGTTTTGCTGGCTTGGGTACAAAGTGTGAAGAACCCCTTAATTTTGATTTATGTACACACCCAATATTACCTCTCTCCTTTTAAAAAACAGAAATGCTACCAGTTAGTTAGGCATAGGTGTAAATTAGTTCACACACTGTAAAGCAAGTTTTATTCCAGCTTTATGTCTGCCAAATTCTTTCTGCATATATGATCCATTTTCTTGTTTGTAAAAGTGCTTTTTAAAAAATGCTAGGCTTTCATCTCTACAGCATCCTGTGGAAATGAGTCCAACAATTATATATTTGCATAAAAAGCCATTTCCTTTCATCCATTTTATTCATGTCACCTTTTAATTTCATTGAGTGCCCCAGTATTCTTTAGTTGTCAGAAGAAATAAATGCTAGTTTGCAACACTCAGTTGGCCTATATGTCCACTTGTTATTTATAAAGAAACTTTTCTCATATCTTCCCTTATTCTTCTCCTTTACAACAAAAAGACAGCTGGTGAAAATACAAATTGCTCAAACCTCTCCTCATCACACTAGAGAAAGGAATACTCTAGAAAACAATCTGGCCCTACATCAGCAAAAGATTCTATGGATGATAGGTTTTAGGTGTCAACAGCTGCTAGAAGGGAATTGCAAAATTGGGCAAAAAGGAGTTTGGGCAAAGAGGAAAAAGAAAAATATTTCTCACTCAGTCTTGTCAATTTTGTTCTCTTGGTTATCCTGAAGTTGTGACAAGGCCCTTGAGAAATTCTGGACCCTTGTAAAAGCCATCTCCCCACTTCTTTTTGCACATCATTAATAAAACTGAAGTAATATATGACAATGTCTTTTCTCCCAAGAACAGCTTTGTACCAGCTATCTACCACCCTGTAGTTGAATGTTATTCAAAGAATATTCCAAGATAGCTTCAGATAATGAGCTCCCACTCTTCATCATTGTAGTTATACACACAGTGGTTACACACACAAAGGCTGAGGACAGACTGGCAGTTTGAAGCACGGAGTCATGGCAAAAAGATCCGGCACAAACTGTTCCGGGTTTTCCTGGTCACACTGCGCCGACTGATGCGGGAGCATACCGGAGAGGATGCACAAGGGAGCATTCGCACTGTTGGTCCACCCCTGGCGGAGGCGCAGCTGTAAGCAGCTTTTTGTGTAATCTGGTTATATGCACTTATGCGCTCACACGCATAAGCCCTCATGCTCATAAATGCATCCCTTACCAGATCAGCTTGTTCACGTTCACACATCACTGAAACAGGATGAACGCACTCTCCAGGGTTTGCTACCACTTTCAACTGGTATTTTTTAAACTCGGGAGGGAAGCATTACAAGACGGGTTGAGTACGGCTGGGGAATGCCTGACAGATGTGCCTGTGTGAACCGGCCCTTTAATCCATTTGTGAAACGTTTCTGAAACATGCCTATCTTGGGCCAAACTGCCAGTATGAACTCGGCCAAACACAGGCCAGGATAGCACTAAACTCATCAGTATGTCTTTTGAGCAGAAAGCATTGAGCTTTTATTCAGAGCTATACCATGGAATCTAAACTTCAGTCACACTAATCTGCAGAAGAAGGGAAGGGGTTATTCCATTCTAGGGAGAGATTAATTCATAGCAAAATTCCAATGTTTCTTTCTGACATTTCCCCTTACTTTCATCATGACTCTTTTTTGGATGTTTTTACTATTATGCAAGGTTATTGGGGCTCCAGTAATGCTGAAATCAAAGTGGGGAAGTCAAGCATTGTAAGGGTAATGTCTCCTGGCAGCCATTTTAGAAATATTTTATTAGTAGAAATCACATTTCAGAACTGAGTGCCAGAACTGCTGCTCTGCTCATTTAGCCACAATTGTGATTTTACACAGGTTGGTCAAAGTATCATGATTAACGTTATGGACTTGATATTGCTTGCATTAAATAAAATGTAAAGGACAGTGATTTCTATTTGTGCCATTAGGCAATATTCCTGGTATCTTGACACAATAGTATCAAGTCAAACGGGGGGGGAATCCAGAGGTGTACCTCTGCCAATGTGTTGATTGATTGGTTGATTTACTTCATGTATACCCTACTCCTCTCTCCAATGGTAACCCAAATGGGAACCTCATTGTGGACTTCTCCACTGTATCCTCACAACAACCCTGTGAGGCAGGTTAGGTGGAGAGTATGTGAATGGCCCAAGGTCACCCATCAGGCTTCAATGGCAGAGTGGGGATTTGATCCTGGGTCTCCCAGATCCTAGTCCAACACTGGAATAGAACTCCCTGCACAGACAGGGAAATCTGGGAGTTAAAAGGCTTTAGAGCACAATATCCACAGGTTAATTGTAATAGTGTGTGCAGATAAGGCCAGTACAGCAACAACTTGGCTGCAGGTAATGGCCCCAGTGTGGAATCACCCTGTGTTCCTCAAACAGAAGTACCTATTCCAATCTATCTTCCTTTTATCCTGTCTTTAGCACTCAAATAAACATTTGCCTTTTAACCACAACAAGAGGTGACTAAGATTTTTTCTACATTTCCATGGACACTCTGAAACAGCACAGTGAATCTACCCTTATGACCAAGCAAGGATCGTTTTTTCCCTTATAAACACCTCTTTGGGAAAGTTTATGCATTTGTGCCCCAAGGCTTTGACAGGGACAAGTTGTTTCCATATTCAAACTGTGATGGTGGCAGCATAAAAGGGTCCTCCTCTCAGTCAGTGGGACAGAACCCAGCTCACCGCAACAAGAAATCCAAAGCTAGAGCATTCCTTATAGATGGCTGTCCAACATCTACTTGAAGGAGTTGTGAGTAAAAGGTGGAATCAATAGAGCTATTGCTAACACCATTGGGATCCAACTGCACCATGCTGCTATCTTTTCATTTTGAGAATAAAAATATGTATTGAGCTTCACTGTCTTTTCTGCATTGCTATTTGATAACTGTACCACCTTTGTCTAGCAGAGAGCCTTGTCCATTGATGGATTTCACACAGAAAAGCTATTAAAGAGCAAGACAAAGAGCAAACTGTTTGTTTTCTTTTTTGAAAAAAGAGAACAGATGAGAAATCATTAAGGCAATATTTTGCAAAATAACACAGACAATGGAAACGCTTTTTGCCTTCTGATGCTTTTAGTATATTGGGGAGATAATACATTGCCAAAATCAATCTACTGTGCTACTGGTTCCCTTATTTCTCCATCCAGCACATTCTGTCTCATATTGACATTTTATAAGGCTGTTGGGGAGAAGGGTCTCTGCTCTGGCAATATCAATGCAGTTCTTCCATTCCTAAGTTGCCAAATAAATCAAAAAAGAGAAATGTCAGTATATTGCAAGAAACGTTTGGCTGGCAACTGGAACCGAATTTGTACAAAGCAGGGGAAATGGGAATTCTGAAGTCTGACTTCTTTGGTTCTTTGTCTTCTTTGGTTCTCATTATCTGTGAAGCCCATATGTTGGCATCTGATTATACTGAGAACATGCAGGATGGGTGCATGTTACAGTGCAAACTGGGGAAGTTCAGTACAACTCTCCTGATTCTCCCCTTCCTGTGTTACATATTCAAAGCATGGTTCTTCAGACTCTTCTGAAACACCAAAGGAAAGGGTCCTTAGATCTAAGTAAGATTGCCAATTCTGTCCTGGCAAATTCCTGGAGATTTGAGGGAGGGGTTGGGACCAGGAGGGAGCTCAGCAGTAGGGTTGCCAGATCCCCCCAGTCACCAGCAGGTGATGATGGGGTTGAATTGCCAGATCCAGGTTGGGAAACTCTTGGAGATTTGGGGATGGAGCCTGGGGAGGACAAGGACCACAGTGGGATACAGCACCATACAGTCTACCCAAACCTAAAGCATCCATTTTCTTCAAGGGAACTGATCTTTTTAGTCTGGAGATCAGCTGTAATTTCAGGAGATCCAAAGGTCCCACCTTTGGATCTCCTGGATTCCTCCTCAGCAGATTCCTCCTCAGCAGAGATGTGTTGCCATGGGGTTTGCCCTCCACAGCTGCCATCCCCTTCAGGGGAACCAATCTCTGCAGTCTGGAGATTAACCACAATTCCAGGAGAACTCCAGGCCCCACCATGAGACTGGTAATTCTAGGTCTAAGACCTATTTGTAAAGAAAGGATAATTTTGGAGGCTCAGAATGTAGTTGACTAGCTTTAATTCAGCCATATTTGGAGGGTTCTTAATTCCACATAGCGGTACTTAAAATTGTAACTGGAGCGTTCTAATAACCAATCTTCAAACTTAGCCTGCTGCATACAAAGTTGTGAGGTTACAAGCAAAGTGAAGTCAGCATGCAGGGATAAATGTCAGCAAACTAAAACAAGAAGGGGAAAGAGCCAACAGCAGCTTTGAAAGATCCACGAACAATGTGTGACTGTGATTGCTTAATGTGGGCCAGAATTATTTGGTAATGTCATGATGCATGAATAGAATTTAATTATGGCCTAGCAGAATATAATACAGTGGAACAGAGATAATCTAACAAGTGCAGTGTAGATGAAAAAGATTAATATGGCTGATGGCTCCTTATCTAAAGACCTTCAAATATTAATGATATTTTTAGCAATGATCTGCTTTGCTTGATACAGGGTGAGTGTTTTTTGTTAATAAGAGAAAGAACTTCATTAAATGATTCACTTTGATTCAACGCAAGCTCTGTTAAAAACATTCAGTTATCAAAATCTGGCAATTATTTCTTCATTCCTGCCTTGCATGTGACTCTGCCATGGTCACCAACCCTACAAAATGTATAGAGAAGGACTGATGGTGTGTGTGATTTTGGCTATAACTAGGATGAGTGCTACCGAGATTACTTATCTAGGGAAGCCACATGACAAATCATCCTTCTTGTGCCTCATTCATTTTCCTGGCGACCCAAATGGTATGTCATTCCTGATTGATATGCTAATTCTTTCCACTGGGACCACACTGACAAAGATAGAAGCCAGGACCCAGGGAGCTGAGCTTTGTGCTCCCCTTCAGAATCCATCCCAAGGTCCCTGGAGGGCATGCATACACAAAGCTGTGAATGTGTCCACTGTGCCTCCAGCTCTCTGGAGGCATTGCATTAGGAAGACAAATGGCTAATTCACCACAGCCAAATGTTGCACATTTCATGATTAAATACAAGCCTCCTTAGACTTGGCTTCATTTGTTTCCCTTACAATGAAATATGCACAAGTTTATTTTTTTTTGTTACTACATAAATACATGCAGTTTATAAAATGCTGGAGGAATTATCAATGTGAAAATCTCTCTTTCTAACTATGGAAATAGGCTTATGTCTGTAATTTTTTTCCTCCCTAAGTGTCTAGTGCCATGCAGGGATATTTAGTAGGGATACTTACTCAAACATGCACAGGGAATTTAAAAACATAGATCATATTCATTCCTTCAAGCTTTCCAATGGATCCTGGCTCAGGTCTGTGGCCAGTATAAAACCCTGTGCTTAAACAGCCTCATTATTTGGATTTATAATACTATTAGTAAGGGCTGCTGTGACATTAGTCAATTGCTCCATGTCACAAGGCTTTAGTTGCCCTGGGGAGGCAGCTGCATGAAGGAAATAGCATCTGACCCCGTATATCCACTAATAGCAGGTGTTGCATCAAAGCAATAATACTCAAGAGCACATTTTATATCTCCCCCCCTATGCAAACTATCATTAGGAAGCAACAAGCACAGCAGTAGAAATATTGCATCAAATATTACTTCCTCCTCATAGCCCCACCCTGTGGCTCCTTAGGCCACTCTACTCAGTACAATTTATAAATGTCAGAACAGGTCCTATGTATTGGTTGGACTCACAGTCTCATGTAAATCTGTTAATCAACTTGTTAGCAAAGCTAACCATCCTTATTATTAAGTACTGTGTAATCTTATAAAAGAAGAACGCCATGAAAGCTTGATTAAGATAGGCTTGAGACAGGACCACTTAATGCACCCGATGCAAACCAGCTATGAAAGAAATGCAGAATTAGAGAGAAAGAATACCATCCTACTAATTTACTCCTTCAGTGCAATTCCAAGAGGGCTGAAAGTGCACAAGGAGCCGACTAGGCACTACACTGGCTTATCTCTCAGATGCACTAGCAGAGCACCTCAGCAGTGCTGTGCCCCAGCTAGGCACCAGTGTGGCAACATCTTGGAGCAATACTGGCACAAGCCACTGAGCCAGCAGCAAAAGCAGTGGATCCAGGGGCATGGCAGGAGTTAGCTGTTTCCCTAATCTGCCCCAGCCTAGGAATCCCCCCCAAAAAACTGTGGAAAGTTACACCATCAAAAACCATAGGAGCTCATACAACAGAAAACACCAAGCCTCATCCCACCACAGGTATGTTCCTACCCACAAGTCCCGATGGAGCACAAGATGCTGACTACAGCTGTGACCAATCACCTCCCCCCAGATGCAGCCAAAGCCCCTACTCTGCACCCACTTACAGCCCTCCCCCAGCACTACATAAACCCCAATCAAATGGCTCATAGTTCAGTAGGTAGGGAGTATAGCATGGGAATTTTTCTCAGAGGTCTCTGCCATGAACACTAAGAGCACAAAGCATTGCTCTTCAGTGGCAGGAGTGGCACAGAGAGGGCACTTAGCACCACTTAGGGAGCACTCAGCACTAACCCCCAAGGAGGGAGAGCATGTCATTTGGCTAACAGGTCTCATGTCAGAACCCTAATGGGTACCACATATCTTGAGGCTCAGCCTAAAGGGGTGGTCTCACACTGACAAGTGAGCAGAGGTGGAATCCAGCTGATCTAACCCAGGAATCTGTGCTTGCCTCCTTTGTCTCCCTTGTACAAGCCTGAGTGCCACCTCAACAATGCTAGTGGTGTATGCATATGGGGGTGACCCAAGCGAGACCCAAGCCACCGTACACCATTCCTGTGTCATGCAAAAGGAATCCCAGGGAACCATACCCACGAGATGTGACTATGATGGGGGGACAGGGACACTTGCAGCTGTGTACTGGCCTCTTAGCACACTCCTTTGCCAGGGAATTTCCTTGCCTCAGTTGGCAGACAGGGCACAGATGCAGTTTGGGGTGCCTGGTAGCTGTTCCACTGTGCTCTATGAATCAGCTGACCAAGCCACAATGGGTCCCTTTGCCTAGCAGGATCAGTGACCTATACTATGGCAGCTACAGCAGCAGCTGAAGCTATTGCAGTTGCAGAGCATTTCTTCATGGGATCAATAATTGTCATTTGGAGTGCCACCATGGAGTTGAACATAAGAACATAAAAGAAGCCAATGCTGAATCAGGCCAATGACCCATCCAGTCCAACACTCTGTCACACAGTGGCCAAAAATAACAGGTGCCATCAGGAGGTCCAGCAGTGAGACCAGGACACTAGAAGCTTTCCCACCAAGAATACAGAGCATCACTTGCCCCAGCCTGAGAGTCCCTATGTATACCTTGTGGCTAATACCCACTGATGGAACTCTGATCCATATATTTATCTAATTCCCTCTTGAAGCCGTCCATGCTTGTAGCTGCTGCCACCACCTCCTGTGGCAGTGAATTCCATGTGTCAATCACTCTTTGGGTGAAGAAGTACTTCCTTTTATCTGTTCTAACCCAACTGCTCAGCAATTTAATTGAGTGCCCACAAGTTCTTGTATTGTGAGAAAGGGAGAAAAGTACCTCTTTCTCTACCTGCTCTATCCCATGCATAATCTTATAAACCTCGATCATGTCACCACTTAGCTGTCGTTTCTCCAAGCTAAAGAGCTCCAAGTGCTTTAATCTTTCTTCATAGGGAAAGTGTTCCAACCCTTTTATCATTCTAGTTGCCCTTTTCTGCACTTTTTCCAAAGCTATAATGTCCTTTTCAAGGTGTGGTGACCAGAACTTCATACAGTATTCCAAATGAGGTCACACCATTGATTTATATAGGGGCATTATGATACTAGCTGACCTATTTTCAATTCCCTTCCTAATAATCCCGAGCATAGTGTTGGCCTTTTTTATTGCAGTTGCTCACTGTCTCAACATTTTCAGTGAGTTATCCACTACAACTCCAAGATCTCTCACTTGGTCAGTCTTTGCCAGTTCGGACCCCATCAACGTGTATTTATAGTTAGGATTTTTGGCTCCACCTTGCACTTGGCCACATTGAACCCCATTTGCCAATCCTCCCTGCTTTACACCACCACCACCACTGACTTCATGCCATCCACAAATTTAGCCACTTCACTGCTTATTCCCAACTCCAAATCATTAATAAACAAGTTAAAAAGCATTGGATTGAGTACTGATCCCTGCAGTACCTGACTGCTTACCACCCTCTACTGAGAAAATTGCCCATTTATACTCACTCTCTGTTTCCTGTTAATTAGCCAGTTTTTGATCCACAAAAGGATTTGTCCTTTTATCCTATGACTATTGAGCTTATTTGGGAGCCTTTGATGAGGAACTTTATCAAAAGCTTTCTGGAAGTTAAGGTAAACAACATCTATTGAGTCCCCCTTGTTCACATGTATGTTCACTCCCTCAAAGAGCACTAACAGGTTAGTGAGACAAGATCTTCCCTTACAGAACCCATGCTGAGTCTGCCTCAATAGTTTTTGTTCAGCAATGTGCCTACTAATTCTTTCCTTAATAACAGTTTCCACTAACTTACCCGGTATCGGCATCAGACTGACTGGCCTGTAATTTCCCAGATCTCCTCTGGAACCCTTTTTAAAGATGGGAGTGACATTAGCTACCTTCCAGTCCTCAGGAATGGAGGCAGATTTTAATGAAACGTTACATATTTTTGTCAGGAGATCCACAAGTTCACATTTGAGTTCTTTCAGAACTCCTGGATGTATGCCATCTGGGCCTGGTGATTTATCAGTTGTTAAGTTGTCTATCAGTCGTAGGACCTCCTCTCTCATCACCTCAATCTGACTCAGGTCTTTCAACACCCCTCCCAAAATCAGCAGTTCTGGAGTGAGCAAACACTTCTCATCATCCACAGTGAAGACAGAGGCAAAAAATGCATTCAGCTTCTCAGCCATTTCCCTATCATCCTTCAGTATTCCTTTTACCCCTTGGTCATCCAAGGGCCCTCTGGCTGGTTTCCTGCTTCTAATGTATTTGAAGAAAGATTTATTGTTGGTCTTTATGTTTTTGCAATATGCTCCTCATATTCCCTTTTTGCCTGCCTGATCACAGACTTGCATTTTGTTTGCCACAGCCTGTGTTCCCTTTTATCAGCCTCACTGAGACTAGCTTTCCACCACTTAAAGGAATCCTTCTTTTCTTTTACAGCTTCCATTATGTTGTTTGTTAACCGTATAGGCTTTTTTCTGTACTTATTTGTGCCTTTCCTAACCTGCGGTATAGTTTCCTCCTCACGTGTCCCTTCATATTGGAGATTTTACCCCTTTTAAAGTGTCAGTCTTTTTGGCCAACTCCCTATTTATACAAATGTTGAACTCAATAATATTATGGTCATTGTTCCTAAGTGGTGCAATCACTCTTACATCTCTCATCAGGTCTTGGGCATTATTTAGGACCAAATCCAGGATAGTCTCTCCCCTGGTAGGTTCTCTTATGTAAGTGGACCACGTCCAGGGATCTGTGGCTAAAGTAAGGAGCTTGGTCCCTGAACACAAAGGGACCTAGGATCCTAGACCACTTAGTGTCCACCAATAGCACCTCTAGTGGGAAATTCAAACCCTCTTGTGAAGCCGTTTTGCCAGTTTGTGTGCGAAGTACAATAAACACTTCTGAATGCATGTCGTAGTATGAGTCCTCCATGCAGCGAACCCAGTACTTTACAATGGTGACAAAGGTGGGATCCTGATGAGCGGGCCTGACTCTCCAACCAGCGTAGCACCAAGCAAAGATCCAGAGGAAGCCACTGTGCCCCGCTCCGCTCCCGAGTAGCAATGCACCATGCCCGGCAATCCCGAACACTGCTCCGCACTAGAGTCATGGCCTCTGCTCCAGAAGCTTTTGACCCCACTCACCCCAAGCTTTGGGATTCATGGACGGACCAACTGACATCCTACCTCGCCTTCCATGAGGTGACCAATACAAGCAAGAGGAGGGCCCTTCTCCTCAGCTTTTGTGGCGTGAACACCATCTGGCTCGCGAAGAGCCTCCTGGCACCCAAGGCCATCCTCGAATGCACATACAAGAAGATTATCAACGCCCTGACCAGGTACCTCGCGCCCAAGCTCATGACTCTGGCAAAGTGGATGGAGATCCAGGGGTGCCTCCAGAAGCCCGGTGAGAGGGCCGCAGCCTTCATGGCCATGCTGCACCATCATGCAATGAATTGCGTATTCACCTTCAGCTCACCATCGCTCACGAGGCCTCTCACCACTACCGACCACTGGCAGCATCCCATCTAGCGCTCCCCAACTTGGCGCCTGAGAACTCCAATGAGGACAACATCTGTCTCATCTGCCCACCCAACCACCGAAAGCTGCCGGGAACTGCTGCAGCCTTCGGACACTCCAGGAAGCTAGCCAGGTGGACCTCATGCACCAGTTGTGGAGAGGCACATGAGCAAAAGTTACGCCTTTTCCATGATGCCACCTGCCACACATGTGGTAAACAGGGTCACCTCTCCCGGGTCTCCAGATCCAAGGGCAACTGGAACCACCTGCCCCAGCTGCAGCAATACCACCAAACCTCCACACATTATGAGGACACTGCTGATGACCTCTACCTCCTGACCAGCCAGCCCTCCCTACAGATACTACGCCACCCCAACCTGCCCGCGGCCCCAAAGATCCAGGTCCAGGTCCAGATCGAGGGGTTCCCCTGCTTGATGGAAGTGGATTCCGGGTCAATGGCATCCATCATATTGGTGGAAATGCTGGACAGACTTTGCCCAAAAGGTGGACCTCACCTGTGCCCCTTGCCTTTGAGCCTGGTGGATTTCCAGAAAAACCTGGTTCCAATACGGGGTGTGGGGACATTCCAGGTGAAGTACCAGGGGTTTGAGGGTTTTCTGGACTTGATAGCCATGGAGGGAAATTTAGTTAGTCTGTTGGGCCAGGCGTGGTTTGTGCCATTGGGCATCACCATAGGGGGGAGTGAATAAATGTACGCCGTGGGACTATGCAGATGTTTGTGGGGAATTCCCAGATGTTTTTGATGTGGTTTTGGGATGCTACAAAGGGCCCCCAGCTTCATTACAGCTTGACCCCCAGGTTGCCCCCATCCACATGCTGTTCCGCAGCGCCCCAATTGCATTATGGCCAAAAATAGACGCGGAACTAGACTACTTGGTAGTGCAAGGGGTCCCAGAACCTGTCTCGCACACACTGTGGGAAACTCCTATAGTAACCCCAGTGAAGCCAAACAGAAAGATCCGCATCTGTGCGGACTATAACTGCACTTTAAACAAGGCCCTCCACAACCACTCTTACCAAGACCCGGTTGTTAGCCATGTGTTGGCCACACTGGCAGGGGCTAAAACTTTCGGCAAGCTGGACCTCACACAAGTGTACTGGCAGCAGCCGGTGGATGATGCCACCACCACCGCGCAGACCATTGTCATCCACAGGGGCACGTTTAAGGTGAAGCGCTTGCAGTTTGGCATTAGTGTGGCCCCGGGATTGTTCCAGCAACTGATGGATTCTCTCTTAAAAGGGATCCCTGGAGTGACACCTTTTTTTGATGATGTCCTTATCGCCATGGCCACCCAGATGACTTTGCCTCCTGTTTCTTTGCCTTCCATGGTGGAACTCCAGGTGTTTCTGGGCCTTCTAAACTTCTATCATGCCTTTCTGCCCCAAAAGGTGGCAGTGGCAGAGCCCTTGCACAGACTATTAGACAAGTCAGTGCCCTGGTCTTGGGGCCCTAGAGAATCCGCGGCATTCCAGGGGGTCAAGGCACTCCTGATATTGAACGAGGTGCTGGCCCACTTTGACAAGTCACTGCTGGTCATCCTCACTTGTGACACCTCCCCCTATGGCATGGGTGCTGTTTTGGGTCACCTTCTACCTGATGGCCATGAGGTCCCAGTCGCCTACTACTCCTGGACCTTGTTGGCCGCTGAGCACAACTATGCCCAAATTGACTGGGAGGGCTTGGCAATAGTGGTGGGGGTAAAAAAAATTCACAACTTTGTTTATGGGCACCCCTTCACTATCGTGACAGACCATAAGCTGCTCCTCAGCCTGTTTGCAGCAGACAGGCAACCCCCCCAAGTACTCTCACCCCAGGTTCTCCATTGGTTCCTCTTCCTGGTGGGTTACAACTACCGCCTGGAGCATCACCCAGGTAAGGCGATGGGGCACGCCAATGCCCTCAGCCACCTACCATTGCCATCCATGGATGCTGACCCTGCTCCCACCCCCAGGGTACTCCTCCTAGAGGGCCTCCCAGAAACTCCCCTGCAGTCAGCTGACATTGCTGCCCGCTTGGCCTGTGACCCCGTCATCTCCCAGGGCTTGGGCTGGGTGATGAGGGGGAGTTCGCCACCTTCACCACCCGCAAGGATGAGCTCTCCGCCCTTAAAGGGTGTCTCTTGTGGGGGGATACAGTGGTTGTCCCCAATGCCCTAAGACAGCGGGTCCTCAACACGCTCCATGAGGCACACCCAGGGATAGTCAGGATGAAGGCTATGGCCCACAGCTATGTCTGGTGGTCAGGGATCAACACTGAGATCCAGTCCTGGGTACAGGAGTGCCAGACCTGCCAGGCCGTCTGCCCAAACCCGCTAAGCACACCCACACAACCCTGGGAGTCCACACACAAGCCAAGGTCCCAGCTACATATAGACATAGGAAGGGATGAAACTATGGGGGGAGGGGTGTTATGTGCGCGGACCGCCTCCAGGGGTCTGCTGCTAAAGTAAGGAACTTGGTCCCTGAACACAAAGGGACCTAGGATCCTAGGCCACCTAGTGTTTACCAATAGCATCTCTGGTGGGAAATTCAAACCCTCCAATGGGACTGTGGGTGTGCCAAGTGGGATGTATATAGTTGGCCCTTGCGGGACCGCTTTGCCAGTTCGTGTATGAAGTCCAATAAACGCATCTGAACACATGTTGTAGTATGAGTCCTCCATGCAGTGAACCCAGTACTTTACAGGTTCTGTGACCATCTGCTCCATAGCACAGTCATTGAGAGTGTCTAGAAACTCAATCTCTTTTTCCCAACTTCAACATATATTGACCCAATCAATCTGTGGGTAGTTAAAATCACCTATTACAACACAGTTTTTTTGGCTATCTTCTATCTTTAATTCATTCATCATTTTATAATCTTCCTCTATCTTTTGATCTGACGGGCAATAACAAACTCCCAGTGTTAAGCTTCCTTTTGGGCCCACTATTTCAACCCATAGCATTTCCAGAAGTGAATCCAATTTTCTTACCCTCTCAGTCTTACAGGACTGTATACCCTCTCTGACATACAGAGCTGTTGAGATCCACATGTCTTGTAAGTCTGGCTAGATGTGTTTGATCTAGTGACAGGTAGCTGTCAGCCAGGAATCTCTGTTAGAGCTGGCTATAACCAGTTCAGGGCAGTCTTGCCACTGCTATCACAGTGACTTAGCACTGAAGCCTGATTGGCTGGTGTTTATATAAATGTACAGTGAGTGATGTACAGTCTCTCCTCCTCATTTGTATGATTGCAGCAGAGCACTTTGACACTCTGTTTGATGGTGGCTGTGGTGTGTAAATAAATGTATATAGTTTGCACCTAGCTGAAGCCTCCAGTATTTATTTGGCTACTTGCACTCTCTTCTGGCCCACTCCGTGCCTACCACTTCTGCTGTTTGAACCCGTGACAGGGTTATGGGCCCAGCCTACGGTTGGCTGTGCATGGAGTAAGTTGGAGCTGTTGGGAGCTGTGGAAGCAGTATCTGTGGAGTTGTCTGTCTGCTGTGGCTTCCTTTGCTGGAGAGAAAGCAGTGTCTGGCCGTGCTGTCTGAGAAGCAGGCTGGAGGAGCTGTGAGCTGGAGGAGCCGCAGGTCGGTTGCAGTGTGTGGGAGTCCTGTGTGGAGGAGGACACCAAGCAGCTGAAGCCGAGAGACCAGCAGCCGGGAGCCGGGAGCAAGCAACATGGCTCAGGTACCTACTTCCCAGCTAGTTGAAAAGCTCACTTCTACAAACTATAACAATTGGGCACTAAAAATGCGCTTCTTTCTTGTGAAAGAGGGGCTTTGGAAATATGTAAATGACCCCCCCGAAGATCCAATGCCGCTTGATGAGAAAAATGATGAAAAAGCCCTAGCACTGATTGTTTTGAGTGTCAGTGATGATCAGCTTGTTTATGTTGCTCAGGCTGACAGTGCTGAACAGGCTTGGTCTTCACTTAAAGACATTTATCAGCAGGCTAATGTCAGGTCTCTTATCTCATTAACCCGGCGTTTGTATAGAAAGCTGCAAGCACCCCAGGAGCCTGTGAAAGACCATCTCAAGGTCTTGATGGATTATTTTCATCAGCTTCAGGAGCGTGGCAAAGTTTTTGAGGAAACTGATAAAACGTTCATAATCTTATCATCATTATCACAAACTTTTGACCCACTTTTGCCTGCATTCGAGATGGTGGATGAAAAAGTTTTAACAGTCCAGTTTGTAACTGGAAAGCTGATTCAACACGAGGAATGCCTTGTTGAATCTAGGCAGCATGCCAGGGAGTCTGGGCAGTTGGCCAAGGTGACCGGGCACAGTTCCAGGCAATCTGCAGAGGAGATAACAGCAGGCACCTGTACTGTTGCTGTTGCCATCCTCCAGGAACAGTCCAAAGATACTTCCAGAGGCAGCAAGAACAAGAGGAAATGTTTTTTCTGCGGCTCTACAAACCACGTGGTCCGTTTCTGTCCTGAGAGGCAGAAGCTAGGAAAGAAACAGCCTGAGTCTCAGCATTCTGTAGCTATGGTGGGCCCTGTGGACAATTTTGTGGCTTCATCCTGGCTACTCGATTCAGGCGCATCACAAACGTATTGCAAGGACGAGGGGCTTCTACACAATATTAGGACCTCTCCCTTAACATACGTGAGTCTTGCAGACGGGACGCCTTCCCAGGTTACAGCTGAGGGGGATGTGTTTTTCCCCAACTTAAACCATACTTTAAAAGGGGTGATTTGTGTACCTGGCCTACAAAATAATTTGTTAAGCATTATGAGCTTGGACACTGCAGGGTTCCAAGTGGTATTTGCTAACAAAGAGTGCAAAATTATGAAAGCTAGTAAAGTGTGTGCAATAGGCAGGTTGCAAAATAATGTTTATGTGCTGAACTATACTAAAGAAAATGTACAAGCTGTTACCAATGTTAACCCCCACAATAACTGTCAACATTTGTCACACCGTCGTCTCGGTCATGTGAGTTATAAAACTATTCAAAAGACCCTGGCCCTAACAGGCCAGGAGGGTGTAAAAGAGTGTAAAAACTACCTAGACTGTGAAATATGTAAGATGGCAAATTCTAAAGCATTTCCAGTCGCAAAACAGAGCTTAAGAGAGTCTCAAAAGCCTTTGGCTTTGGTTCATATGGATGTGGTTGTTCCTTTTCCAAAAAGCCATTCGGGTAACAAGTATGTTCTCATTATTACTGATGACTGGTCAAGATTTTGCTGGGTGTATGTGATGAAGTGTAAGTCTGATGTCTTCTCAACCTTTAAATATTGGTATAAAAGAGTAAAGAACCAGTTTGGCAATGTGCTAGCCATCCAAACTGACATGGGAGGGGAATTTACCTCCAATGCCTTTGAGTACTTCCTACAACAAAAGGGACTAAAACATAGGGTTGCCAATGTTTGTACTCCAGCAGAAAATGGTGGAGCCGAGCGCAAAGGTGGGGTTCTTTAGAACATGATGTATGCAATGTTGAAGGATTCTGGCCTGAGTATTGCATTTTGGGCTGAGGCAATGAAAAATGCCTGTTATATAAGCAACCGGATTTATTCACGCTCTGTAGAGGATATACCATACAGATTATTGTACAAACATTTACCAAATCTGGAATACCTAAGGGTTTTTGGCTCCAAAGCATGGGTAAACATACCTCTCAAGCGCAGGAGGAAAGGGGGAGCCAAAGCCAGGAAATTGGTCTTCCTTGGTTATCAGTCTGGCATGAAGACCTATAGATTTGCTGATCACTTCAACAAAGTGAGTTTCAGCAGGTCTGCCTCTTTTTATGAGCATGAAAACTGGGGAAAGATTCATGCTAATGGTTGCTTTACCTAGCTCTGATATCACTGAGGGTGTCAGTAATGAGCCTGTGATTAAACAAGAGCAACAACCTGTAAATGTGCAGTCTGATGGTGTACAAAATGAGAAAGTACTACCAAGGGTTTCTATGCACAGTACTAAGGGCATACCACCTGTAAGATATGGCTATGATGTCAATCATGTTTTCATTAAGGAGCCTCAAACCTACCATTGCAAATGCCTACAGTTGAAAAGGAGGCTTGGTTTCAGGCAATGAAAGCAGAGCATGACTCACTGGTTGAAAACAAAGTGTTTGAGTTAACTGCTTTGCCTAAAGACAAAACAATTACTGGTTGTAGATGGGTCTACAAGGTTAAACATTTACCTGATGGCTCTGTAAAGAGAAAAGCAAGATTAGTCGCCCAGGGCTATACGCAAATAAAAGGTCAGGATTATGATCAGATCTTCGCTCCAACTGTAAGATCTGACACATTCAGACTGGCCCTCATAAAAGCAGGGCAAACCAACATGAGAGTGGATCATTTTGATTTTGCAAATGCATACCTGAATGCACCCATTTCTGAGGAGGTTTACATGGCACAAATTCCTGGTTTTGAGGCTCAGAATGGGCAGCTGGTATTAAAATTAAAACATTCTCTCTATGGCCTCAAACAGAGTGCCAGAAATTGGTTTGATTGTCTGAGTACAGCACTAAAAGGAGTTGGTTTTGAGCAAGCTATTGCAGATCCTTGCTTATTTCATATAAAGCTTGGTGACAATGTATGCTACCTTATTGTCTTTGTCGATGACCTGTGCTTTGTATCACAAACTGACCAACAACTACAATGGTTTAAAGAAACAGCCCAGAGTATGTTTAAGGTTAAACATCTGGGCGAAGTGGGTCAGTACTTGGGTGTTGAAGTTACCAGACACAGCAAAGGTTATTACATGCTCAGTCAGAAAGGCAAAATAACTAAGTTGCTGGAAAAGTATGGCATGCTTGATGCACACAGTGCAAGACCCATGTCTACAGGATATGTGAAGGAGCCTGAGGATGAGGAGTTTGGTGACAAACAATTGTTTATGTCATTAATCGGATCTTTGTCCTATATCAGCAATTGGAGCAGGCCTGATATAAGTGTAGCTGTGCACTTATTAAGCCAACGGTGCAACAAACCTTTTAATAGGGACTGGGTTGCTGCAAAGCGTATCTTATGCTATCTTAAAGATACCATAGATGATAAACTCGTGTTACAGACTGATGACAAATGTACTGTGACTGTGTATTGTGATTCCAATTGGGGGGAGCAAAAGGATGCAAAATCAACAACAGGTTTTGTATTGTATCTAAACAATGCTCTGATACACTGGAAATCCCTTAAACAGTGGTTTGTCGCACTGAGCATGTGCGAAACTGAATATGCAGCGTTAAGTCAGTGTTGTGTGCAGTTAGAATGGGTTTTACAACTGCTAACTGACTTCAATGTAAACTATGTACTACCTGTCAATGTTTTCTGTGACAATGTGGCTACACAACAGCTGGCTGATACATAGAGTATTAGAGTAAGAAGCAGGCACATTAACATAAGGTACATGAATGTTAAAGATGTACTACAACGAGGTTTAATTAAGTTAACCTATTGTGCTTCCAAGTCAAACGTAGCTGACTTGTTTACCAAGTGCCTTGATGTGAAAACATTTACTGAGTTGAAGATCAAATTGAACATCCAGATGCAGACTTAAGGGGGAGTGTTGAGATCCACATGTCTTGTAAGTCTGGCTAGATGTGTTTGATCTAGTGACAGGTAGCTGTCAGCCAGGAATCTCTGTTAGAGCTGGCTATAACCGGTTCAGGGCAGTCTTGCCACTGCTATCACAGTGATTCAGCACTGAAGCCTGATTGGCTGGTGTTTGTATAAATGTACAGTGAGTGATGTACAGTCTCTCCTCCTCATTTGTATGATTGCAGCATAGCGCTTTGACACTCTGTTTGAAGGTGGCTATAGTGTGTAAATAAATGTATATAGTTTGCACCTAGCTGAAGCCTCCAGTATTTATTTGGATACTCGCACTCTCTTCTGGCCCACTCCGTGCCTACCACTTCTGCTGTTCGAACCCGCGACAAGAGCTACCCTACCTCCAACCCTTCCCCCCCATCCTTCCAATATAATTTATAACCAGGAATCACCTTATCCCACTGATTTTCCTCATCCCACCAAGTTTCTGAAATACCCTCAATGTCTATTTTCCCCCCAACACAAAGCATTCCAACTCCCTGATCTTACCTCAGACACTTCTAGCATTTGTATATAAACACCTATAATTTCCCATACATATTAAGCCCACAACCTTCCTCTTGCTGCCTCGAGACCTTGCCAGGCAGTCCATATTGTTAACCATAGTCTCAGTGGACAATTCTAATCCATTTCCTTGTAGAAAAGTAACAGGTACTCCTTCATCTCTTTGAGATGAGCCATCCCAAACCAGAGACTTTTCATCTCCTGTTGGCTTTCCCCCAATATTCAGTTTAAAAACTGCTCTGCCACTTTTTTGATTTTAAGCGCCAGCAGCCTGGTTCCTTCTTGGGACAAGTGGAGACCATCTCTTTTGTACAGCTCCCTCTTGTTCCAAAAAGCATCCCAGTGCCTAACAAACTTGAATCCTTCCCCCCTACACTATCATCTCATCCACGCATTGAGACTCCTGATCTGTGCCTGTCTCTCTGGCCCTGCACGAGGAACAGGTAGCACTTCTGACAAGGTTATCTTGGAGGTCCTGGCCTTGAGTTTCCTGCCTAGCAGCCTAAATTTTTCCTCCAGGACCTTGCGACTGCATTTCCCCAGATCATTGGTGCCAACATGTACCATGACCAATGACTCCTCCCCAACACTATCAACCAGCTTATCTAGAAGATGCATAATGTCCACTACCTTCACACCAGGCAGGCAAGTCATCATACAGTCAGTATGTGGCTTCACCATCCAGCTGTCTACCTGCCTAAGGATCAAAACACCAACTACCAAGAGCTCCCCTCCCTCCCTGACAAGGGATGGTTTCTTGATGCGAAGGGATACCTGTTCACCAGCTGAAGAAGAGGTCCCTTCTGAGGGCACATTCCCCTTATTCTCAGCATGGTGCCCTGTTTCCTCTTGACCCTCATGCTCCCTGACAGTGTCAGGGCTACTATATTCAGATTGGAACATATCTAACAAGTCCCCAAGAGTCTTCTCCATCCACCTAACTGACTGTCTCTGTTTCTCCAGGTCAGCCACCTTGGCCTCCAGGGAGTGAACTTGTTCCCTGAGAACCGGGAGCTCCTTGCACCGGGCACACACCCAGGACTTCTGTCCAGTGGGCAGATAGTCATGCATGTGACACTCCGTGCAAAACACTGGATAGCTCCCAGCCCCCTGCTGGCATTCTGGCTTCATAATTGCTTTTAAAATTACTATAATTGAAATTATAAATTATTATAATTAAATTATAAATTATTCTAATCAAATTATTATAATTAACATTATAATTATTAAAATTTAAAAATAATAATTATAACAGAAAGCTTAATTTCAGAGCAAAGTTTACAAGCATAGGCAGCTGCTTGGAAGGTAGTCTGAAGCTGAATGGTCACATGACCAGCAAGGCAGAGAGAGAGTGTGTGACATAATGGTTTTGGAATCTTCAGTTTTGAACTGGAGAGAGGAAAAAAAGAGTTGGAAAAGGTGTTTAACGGCTGACTGCTGACCAGAAGAGGAAGGAGAGAAAGGGTGCTCTCGGATGGGAGAGACAGTGTGGACTCTGTGAGCTGATGAAGAGTTTAATGATAGAAACTCCTGGTGTGTAACTCAGTCACACATAGTGCTCCTCTATAAGAAATCCTGTTGGGGAAGTTTATACAGTTCTAGCTAGGGATCAACTGCAAGTGAAGCAGTTTAAGGAGACGCTAGACTTTGGAAGATCCTTCAATGGAACAGAGATATAAAAGATGGAGTGTGCAGGAACAGTGTGGTTTGGAAGAAAACTAAAGGACCTAAGAGCAGTCCAAAGTTAAAAAGGGGGGGAAAGGAACAAAAGAAAGCCTGAACAACTGATTGACTCCCTGTATATAATCCTGTCCCCCCATGTTATTTTAAGTAAACTTGTATTTGTGTTTAAAGTGGAGGGTGTCATAAACCTCTGTGTAGAAGAGGGCAAACTGTCGGTAGAGAGGGGGAAAGTGTGCTGAGAACCCCCTGCCATTACACCCCCTTTTAAAAACCCTTTGTATTTATGTGGTTCTCCTTGTGGAAAGTCTACTTGCCTTACTGGGAACACAAGGAGACTAGAGCCCTGGCTTTCTGGCTCTTCCTGGACCTCTTACAGAGCCCCTGGTCTAAAAGTCCCTAGGTGGTGCCTTAAATAGAAGCCTCACCCAGCAGAGGGTGGGACCAGCAGCTATTCAAATTCACCCAGGCAATCCAATTACAGATGAACAATGACCCTTTCACCCTATCTCAAGCAACCAGGACTCTGCAACAACTCAAAACTCACCCACATGCTTCCAAAGACAGTCCTTCCACACAGTACCCTCAGCTAAATCACCTCAGCTGAAAGCAAATAAAAAACACTCACTCCTCTAGCAGCTCTGTCTCCTGTGTCTTCTCAGAGCTCAACTGGGACAGCTCTCCCTCTGGCAAGGTGCTGCCTTGCTTGTGTACAGCTCCCTCTTGTTCCAAAAAGCATCCCACAGCCTAACAAACTTGACCCCTTCTTCCCTACACCATTGTCTCATCCATGCATTGAGACTCCTGATTTGTGCTTGTCTTTCTGGCCCTGCAAGTGGAACATGTAGCATCTCCGAGAAGGCAACCTTGAGTTGCCCACCTAGCAGCCTATTTCTTTTCCCCTCCAGGACCTCATGACTGCATTTCCTCACATCATTGGTGCTGCCAACATGTAGGATGACCACTGGCTCTTCCCCAGCACTGTCTACCAGTCTATCTAGAACATGTGCTACTTTCACACCAGGCAAGCAAGTCAACATATGGTCAGTATGCAGGTTTGCCACCCAGCTGTCTACTAAGGATCAAATCACTAACTACCAAGAGCCCCCCTCCCTCCCTGACAAGGGATGTTTCCTTGGTTCACCAACTGAAGAAGAGGTCCCTCTGAGGGCACATCCCCCTTATCCTTAGCACGGTGCCCTGTTTCCTCTCGACCCCCATGCTCCTTGACAGTGGCGGGGCTGCCATTTTCAGAGTGGAACGTAACTAACAAGTCCCCAAGAGTCTTCCCCATGCACCTGACTGTCTCTGCTTCTCCAGGTCAGCCACCTTGGCCTCAAGGGTGCAAACTCATTCCCTGAGAACCAGGAGCTCCTTGCACTGGGCACACACCCAAGACTTCTGTCCAATAGTCATACATGTGATACTCCATGAAAAACTCTGGATAGCCCCCAGCCCCTTGCTGGCATTCTGCCTTCATAATTGCTTTTTAAAAACAAAAACAAAAACAAAATTATACATGATCCCCCTTTTAATACCCTTCATATTTATGTGCCTTTCCTTGTGGAAAGTCTACTTGCCTTACTGGGAGCACAAGTAGACCAGGGCCCTGGCTTCCTGGTCCTTCCTGGGCTTCTTACAGAGCCTCTAGGCTAAGACTCACAGACCAGGAGTCCTTCAGCTCATGCCTCTGGCGAGGTGCAGTCTTAAATAAAAGCCTCACACAGCAGAGGGCAGCACTAGCAGCTATTCAAATTACACCCAGGCAATCCAATTACAGTCAAACAAATCACCCTTTCTCACTCTTTCTCATACAGCTAGGACTCTGCAACAATTTAAAACTCACCCAAACACTGTCCTCCCACACAGTACCCTCAGCTAAATCTCCTCAGCTGAAAGCAAATAAAAACACCCACCCCTCCAAGCAGCTTTGTCTCCTGATGCTTCTCAGAGCTCAGGTGGAGCCCCAAAGTTACAGTGGTGGCTGCTATGGCATCTGTGTCATTTGCAATAGGTGTGCATGCTTCTGTTTAGCATCTCTACAGATGGTGATTCAACAGGGAGACCTGGGAGCATGACTGTTGTGGTCCCTGCTATTCTGCTCAGTCACCAGTTCCTGACCAGTTCCTGGAGTATCTTGCTTCAGCCTTCCAACCAGTGATTTTGCCCCAATCAGAAGAATGTTGTGCTAGGGACAGCTCAGCCTGTCTCCCCAGGGCCTCTGTGGGCAGCTTGTTAAGGCAAAGTTTCCATACTAGATGAAGGGAACTGGCAACCCAGTTCATCCATCAGACCTCTCCATGATTTGCTGTTCAGTAATGTCTGGGGTGATGTACAATTCTGTCCCTGTCTGTGAGTGGATGAGACTAGCTCCATACCCCTCCCTGCCCTACCACCTCCTACCATCTGTGACTTCACCTTGGGGAAGTCCAAGAGGGTGGGGTCTGGCTCAGGGATGCCCATGTTGGGATCACTCTTGTTGGAATTCCTGTAGCCACTGGACTTGTTTTGTTCAGCTACAAAACATAGCAGAAATCCAGTGGAACATGTTGGGCCCCCTCCCTAAAGTTGCCAATCACCAGGTGGCAGCTGGAGATCTCCTGCTATTACAACAAATCTCCAGGTGACAACGATCAGTTCACCTGGAGAAAATGGCCACTTTGGAAGGTGGAATCTATGGCATTATACCCCATTGAAGTCCCTCTCTTCTACAAATCATGCCCTCCTCAGGCTCCACCCCCAAAATTTCCACATATTTCCCAACCTGGAGCTGGCAACCCTACCCTTCTCCCACACAAACTATACCAGCTGCTGTGTGCAGCTTGCAAAGAGAACAGGCTGGTGGGTGGTCCAAGGGTGTGTGTAGCTACTCTGGCATAAGGGGGTGGGGTCTTTGGGTCCCACACACCCCATGAACAAAAAGATTTCCTTCTGCAGAGCACAAACCCCCTTACCTCCCCATTCCTATTGCAATCCAAAATGCCCCCTGAAATATTGCTCCCCCGGAATACCATTTTGAAAGGCATTTTGGTCTGCAGCAAGAGGGTGGAGATGAGAGTTTCCTTTCCTGGGTGGAAATCCTTCTGTCTACAAAAATGTTCTCTTGGATCCAGCCCACTCTCAGTGCCTGCTGCATTTTATATTTTAATATAATTATCACTTTTACAAGCCTCTGTGTTCAATTGACAGAGAATTACTAATGGTCATGGCAGTAAAGGACCATCCAGTACCTTTGGAATAACTTTCAATATTTTTGAACAACTTCTTGACAGTTGTAGCCATTATGTATGGGGGGGGTGTACATTATGCCATTGTCACTGTAAGCAATGGAAATAAATTAAAGGTAATTTCTTCTTTAAAATCCTGTTTCTATGGAAATATGAGTAACTGCCATTACTGCAGAGCTTGTTACCATGGTTATTTCAAGTAATTCTAGGGTATAAATGCCCTTCAACCTGAAATGATCCTTTTTTTAAAGTGAAAACATACTTCTGTTTCAGGGAAAGCAGAGTCATCTGATCAGACATGTTGAAAAGTATATGATGCTGGAGAATTTGTGGGCCATGTGACACTGTCTTGAAACTCATCCCCCCCCCACCAACCAAAATTCAGAAATAAAAAACTGCAAGCTTCAACAGCTAGAAGAAGAAGAATACTATGGTTATTTTTGTGATAAAACAAGATGAAAAATATCAATATTCACTTTATGAATATAGATTCTAAGGCAACCAATATGATACATTCATAAACTTAGTTACATTTTAGAATGAAGGAAAGAAAAGACTTCTTTGCTTGAGGAAGTGGAAATACTTCCTCAAGCAAAGAAGGCATTTCTTTCCTTCTTTCTTTAGTGAAAATACTTCATTGAGATAATATGACAGAAAAGGCCAGAGTTTTCCTTTACTGTTAAAATTGTCTCCTTCAAAAGATCAAGATTTCTGAAATGAAAGAGGTGCTATTAATTAGCTGGTATTATTTTTTTAAACATAGAAACTAGCTGGAAAATACCTCTGAAAGTGTGCAAAGAACTTTCTCTGCCCCATTGAAAGGAAGTTATGAATATGATTCAATGGGCGATAAACTTTGGTTATAATATAGAGTTGGAACAGTGGGATCAAATATGGAAAATAAATGTGAAGATAAGCAGGGCAGTTGCATATAGAGAAAACATGTATAAAATGTTTTACAGATGGTATATGACTCCGGATAGGCTATCAAAATATGATGAAAAATGTTCTAATAAGTGTTGGAAATGCAATGTTAAAGTGGGTTCGTTTTACCATATGTGGTGGACTTGCGAGAGGGCAAAAAAATACTAGATATGGGTGCATAGATTGATGCAGACTATTATAAAAAGTACCATTCTGTTCAAGCCAGAGGTGTTATTGTTGGGAATACTTCCAAAAGAGGTGCAGAGAGAAGAGAGATATTTGATAATATATATAGCAACAGCAGCTAGAATTTTATATGCAAAGTACTGGCGATCTACGGTGGTACCAACTGAACAGGAGTTGATTGAGAAGATAATGGAAGCAGCAGAAATGGACAAATTGACTTTGATGTTGAAAGGATATGATGCCAGACTAACCTTATCTCCTTTTTTGACAGAGTTACTAAAATGGTTGACTCTGGCAATGCTGTGGATATAGTGTATCTAGATTTCAGTAAAGCATTTGACAAAGTTTCTCATGATATCCTTGAGGATAAGCTGGTTAAGTGTGGGCTGGATGGCGCAACCGTTGGGTGGATTCATGGTTGGTTGAAAAATCGTACCCAACAAGTGCTCGTAAATGACTCTGCGTCTACGTGGAGGGAAGTCTCGAGTGGAGTACCACAGGGCTCGGTCCTAGGCCCGGTGTTATTCAATGTTTTTATAAATGACCTGGATGAAGACATAGAGGGGATGCTTATCAAATTTGCAGATGACACGAAGCTGGGTGGGATTGCTAATTCTGAAAAAGACAGAGTCAGGATTCAAAAGGATCTTGATAGGCTGGAACAGTGGGATGAGACAAATAAAATGAATTTCAATAGAGATACGTGCAAAGTCCTACACTTAGGTACAAAAAATCAAAGGCACAGATATAGAATGGGAGGGACTTGGCTTGACAGCAGCACATGTGAAAGGGATCTAGGTGTTATGGTTGATCACAAGCTAAACAAGAGCCTGCAGTGTGATGCAGCTGTGAAGAAAGCTAATGCAATCTTAGGATGCATTAGAAGAAGCATTGTGTCCAGATCACGGGAGGTGGTAGTTCCACTGTATTCTGCTATGGTCAGGCCCCACCTGGAGTACTGTTTCCAGTTTTGGGCACCACATTTTCGGAAGGATGTTGACAAACTCGAGCGGGTCCAGAGGAGGGCGACCAGGATGGTGAGAGGGTTGGAGTCCAAGTCTTATGAGGAAAGGCTGAGGGAGTTGGGTATGTTTAGCCTGGGAAAGAGAAGGTTTAGAGGGGACATGATTGCAGTCTTCAAGTATTTGAAGGGCTGTCATGCAGAAGATGGAGTGGATCTATTCTCTCTTGCTCCGGATTGCAAGACTAGATCTAATGGGTGGAAATTACAAGGGAATCGTTACCGGCTTAATATCAGGAGAAACTTCCTGACTGTAAGAGTGGTTGAGCAGTAGAACAGACTGCCGCGGGAGGTGGTGGATGCTCCTTTGCTGGACGTTTTCAAGAGGAGACTGGACAACCATCTTTTGGGTATGTTGTAGGTATGTAGGGGTTTCGGCTGTGTTCCTGCAGAGTGCAGGGGGTTGGACTAGATGGCCTGCAAGGTCCCTTCCAACTCTAACATTCTATGATTCTATGATTCTATGAATCAGCCTTTATAAACACTTGGCAACACTTTTATGACTGGTATGATCAGAGAGAGAAGGATGGAGAGAAATAATGGTGAAGGAAGAGTGTAAACTTTATGACAAATTAGAATTGAATAAGTTAGAAAGTTAGAATTAGTGGATACAGAAGTAATGATATAATACTTAGGTTGGTAAGGTGGGAGGGACTATAACCGAATGTGATGTGATGAAATTTGTAACCCCCCATTAATGTTCAATGTTAGTGGTTGTGTTTGTTGTTATTTGTGTGTGTAGATTGTATTGTTATGTATTCGGTGTGTTGTGTAATGTGTAGTTATGTCTTTGTTGAAAAATAATAAAAATGCCTCTTTTGGGGGGCGCTTTAAAAAAAAAGTTATGCATGATCAAGTAGTATCTTATTATAGTCTTTGTGTAACCATGTAGGAAGCCAGTAGTCTGTAATCTCCTACTAACTGGAGAAACTAATTTTCTCACATATTTACTCCCAAACATAAAATTGGAGAAGCAAAGGAGCAGCAATTTTTTCCTCATTATTTAGGTTTTCACGTGGTTATGCACACACCCTAGTAAAGTGTATATGTGTAAAGTGTCATTACTGTTACAGCTGACTTCTGACAACCCCATAGGGTTCAAGGCAAGAGACTAACAGAGGTGTTTACCATTAGCTTCCTCTGCATAGTGACCCTGAAATTCCTTTGTTGGTCTCCCATCCAAATACTAACGAGGCCGAGGCTGCTTAGCTTCTGAGATCTGATGAGATCAGGCTAGCCTGGGCCATTCAGGTCAGGGCATGGCTTGGAAAATAGTTGTCTCTATTCCGTCCATGTCAGTACAAGAAGACTTCATGAATCTTGTCTGGTAAGAAGGGTCATCAGTGTAGGAGGCCTTGGGCTGGATCCAAACTAATATTTCCTTGAGCCTAAGGACTTCTGTCTGGGGAGATGCAGGAAAATCATGCCCAATGCTCCCACAGAAACTTTAACCTGGATCCAAGCCCTTATTCCCAAGCAAACTTGAGCACCAGCTTTTACAGGTATAGCATGATCTATGACTTAAACACACAGGTAGGCCTGTATGCTGTTAGAAAAATTCTGTTGAAAGAAAATTGTTGACATTGATTTTAGATCCCATTAGTGGAAATGTTTCAGTGATATATATACTTAGGCTGAGTTCAGACTGGCAGTTTGCCCTGCTATAGTCATGTTCCAGCCACGTTTTACAAGCGGATTAAAGGGGGTGTTCACACAGGTACATCTGCCTGGCATTCCCCACCCGTAGTCAACCCATGCTGTTCTGCTTTACTACCGCGTTTAAAAGATACCTGGTAAAAGCGGTAGCAAATCCCTGAGAGCCCGTTTATCGCGCTTCATTCCGCTTCTGGGAAGTGTGAACGCCAACCCGAAAAGCTGGGAGCAACCTACATTGTACATAAGGCAGCAGCAATATGATTGGCTGTGCTCCGCTCTACTGCCCAATGTGGTGCTGGCACAATGGGATCCAAATTGGCTATGTGTGCACACATATACACATAGCCAATTTGCCAAGAAAAAGCCATTTACAGCCGCATCTCTGGGTCAACAGTCTGAACACTCCCGCGCACCTCCTCCCGGTATGCTCCCGTATCAGTCAGCACAGTGTGACCGGGAAAACCTGGAGCAGTTTGTTCTGGGGCTTTTTTGCTACAACTGGCTCCCGCTTCAAACTGCCAGTTTGAACTCAGCCTTAGTAACCTTTTTGTTCTTCTAAAGGATTTCTAAGGGATGTAGCTGGTAGCACTGACAATATCCCATATGACCTTCTTGTCCATCACAATATTTCTCATAGGGGACAAACCATTTTTTTTGTATAATAAATCAATCCCAGACCATAACAGCTCTCTGAAAAATGTTAACAATTAACCAATAATTCAGGGATTTTGAATTTAAGTACCCTCTGTGTGAGCAGATTAAGAGAATATTGTCTACGTAATTCAGGAGAAAACCAATTAAGCCTACTATATAATGAGCAATGATGCTCTCTCACATCTGCCAACAAAACCAATCAACATAATCTATTACAGACTGATGTGCTTTCTATTCTCTGTATTATAGGGATGATTCAGCAGCACTATAAATTATGTACCTATAATCAACATTTGTTAATATGATATAAAAGGACACAGATCTGCTTACACCCAGAATTATGCTCTGGATGAGTCTAAAACAGAACCTTTAATTTTGCACAATTCAATTTGTTCTGCTTCATAAGATCAACATTCCTGAAATTACTTCAGCATGTTTCTTTTAAGGATGTTCAAATGGTAAAGGAAGAAAGATTCAAAGTTGGGTTTGTGGGTTCGGCTCTTGTTATCCCATATTATGAGTCCCAGCTACTTACGTTTTGTTGCCTGTTGCTTCTCTCTCCCTCCCTCCCTCGCTTCCTTCCTTACAATTGTCCTATGATGTCTGTTAAGAACACAATCTTGTTTCTGTACATTTTAATTGGAAAAGCAAGGCAAAGTTTGTACCAGGGTTCATGAATGATCACCTCCACAACTGTAAGACCGTTACCTTGTAATGTATGTTCTCTGTAAAGTACTGGGTTTCGTGCCTCATGACTCAGACGATGACATAAGAGAAGACGCGTTTTTTCCCACTCACCCTCAGTTATGCGGCTCAAGGCTTCTTTGGCAGTGCGGACCGTTCTCTCCGCTTGGCCATTAGTTGCCGGGTGGAAGGGTGCAGAGTGTATGTGCTTGATTAAGTTCCTTGCAAGGAATGCTTGGAACTCTGCAGAGGTGAACGCAGCCCCGTTGTCCGACACGATCGTGTCTGGCAAGCCATGCGTAGTGAATATTTTGCGTAGAGTCCTTATTGCCGCTTGCAGAGGTGGTAGACACCAGACTTATTTCTACCCATGTAGAGTAGGAGTCTACCATTACCAAGAACTGGAGACCCTGGAACGGCCTGGCAAAGTCGACATGTAAACGTGACCATGGCTTGTGTGTGGACTCCCAGCTTTGTGTCGGCACGCTCGGGGGATTGGGGCAGACCTCCTGGCACCGTGTGCACCCCCGGACCCAGGTTTCAATTTCCGAATCTATCCCGGGCCACCACACGTAGCTCCTTGCCAGAGCTTTCATTCGTACAATGCCTGGGTGGGCCTCATGAAGCGTTTCCAGAACCCCTTGTCTCATGGGCCCCGGGATGACCACCCTGTCCCCCCATAGTAAACACCCCTTCAAGGCGGATAACTCTTCCCTCCTGGCTTTATATGCCGTGAACTCTAGCCCGGCCGGTTCCGCTGGCCATCCCCTCACCACCCAGTTTAGGACCTGGGAGAGAATGGGATCCCGAGACGAGCGGGCGGCCACATCTGCAGCCTGAAGGGGGGGGTTGGAAGTTCCTCCATCAACAATACCGCGGGAGCGGGGGCCGGGCCCTCTCCCATGTGTGGCAGCAGCAGGCGGCTAAGGGCATCGGCATGCCCCAGTGCCTTGCCCGGCTGATGCTCCAACTGCTACTGATAGCCTGCTAAAAACAAGGACCAACGCAACACCCGGGGCGACAATACCTGTGGCGTTTGTTTGTCAGCTGCGAACAGCCCCAGGAGCGGCTTATGATCAGTGACGAGCGTGAAGGGCTGCCCATACACAAAGTTATGGAATTTTTTTACCCCCGCGACCAGGGCCAAGCCCTCCCGGTCTATTTGTGCGTAATTTCGCTCCGCGGGGGACAGCGTGCGGGAGTAGTAAGCCACCGGAACTTCCCTCCCATCCGGTAGTTTGTGGCCCAAGACCGCCCCGACTCCATACGGCGATACATCACATGCGAGGATCACCAGGAGCTTTTCATCAAAGTGGGCGAGTACAGCATTCGAGATCAATAGTGTCTTAACCCCCAGAATGCCGCCTCCTCCCTCGATCCCCATGCCCAAGGCGTCACCTTATCCAGCAGTCTGTGTAGGGGTTCCGCCATGGCGGCTTTGTGTGGGAGAAAGGCGTGATAAAAGTTTAGGAGGCCCAAGAACGCCTGGAGCTCTGCCTTGGACTTTGGGATGCGGGCCTCCATGATGACCTTCACCTTGTCCCTCGCCAGATGCAGGCCCATTGCGTCGACCCGGTACCCCAAGAACTCCACCTCCGGCACGCCGAGGAGGCACTTTTCCCGTTTCACCTTTAGCCCCGCGGCTTGGAAGCGTACCAGGAGAGTTCGGAGGTGGGCGGCAAAGCTCTCTGGGGTGGCCGCGGCGATGAGGACGTTGTCAAAGAATGGCGTCATGCCAAGGATCCCTTTTAACAAATCGTCCATTAGATTTTGGAAGATCCCTGGGGCCACACTGACCCTGAACTGCAGCTGCTTTACCCTGAAAGCCCCCCAGTGTGTCACTATAGTTTGTGCCTCGGCCATGGCCTCGTCCATAGGGAGTTGCTGGTACGCCTGCGCGAGATCCAGCTTTCCAAATATGCGTGCCCCCGCCAGTTTGGCTAAGACATGGCTTACTACTGGCACAGGGTATGCGTGTGCCTGGAGTGCCTGGTTAATAGTACACTTGTAATCCACGCAGATGCGGATTTCCCCATTCGGTTTCACTGGGGTCACAATCGGGGTTTCCCAACGCACATCTGGGACGGTCTCTAGGACTCCCTGGGCTACCAACCGGTCCAATTCTGCCTCTATTTTAGGGCGGAGGGCCAGGGGCACAGTGCGGAAGCACCGCCGGATGGGCATCACTGTCGGGTCTAAGTGAAGCGACACTGGGGCCCCTTTATAACACCCCAGCTCCCCATCAAAGACCTCGGGGAACACCCGGCAAATCGTCCTCCAGTCCCGCGTCCCACATTTATTCACTCCCCCAATCGTAATGCCCAGGGCCTCGAACCACGCTCGCCCCAGGAGACTCACAAGGTTTCCCTCCACCACCGCCAAGTCCAAGCCCCCCTCAAAGTCTTGGTATTGCACCCAGAAGGTGCCGACTCCCCAGATGGGGACAGGGTTCTTTTGGAAGTCCACCAGGCTTAGAATCTTTTATAATTTTTTTTCATTTCTTAAGATTGTAGTGTTTAGCTTCCACCTGCTTCTTCTAGCCATGTCTTGTAGCTCTAAAGTGATAGGATTGTGGTCTACTTAAGTCTGTGGTAAGATTTCAGCTTTCAGTATTTAATTTGTCATTGTAGCTGATATCCAACACATATCAATCCTTGACCACAATTTATGTCTCGCCAAGTAGAAAGTAAAGTCTCTCTTATATGGATTCCGGACCTTCCACGCATCTATACATTTGTTCTCTTCCATTAATTGATAGAACGCAGGTGGCAGTACATGTTTTCTCTTCTGTTTTCTTTTCTTCAACATCTTCTGTCTTGGCTTCCGTTAAAAACTGTGTTGAAATCTCCGATTATACAAGTTTCTTGGTACTCTTGTTTCATCATCAGTTCTTGTAATGTTTTGTAGAATTTTTCTTGGTGATGATTTGGTGCATAGATGTTCACCAGCAAGGTTTTTTTTTGTTTGCCTTTGAATTTGAACCATTAAAATACGCCCATCTTGTGAGGCATGGACCAATTCTGGTTGGAGATGTTCTTTCACATATGTCACCACACTTCTTTTCTTCTTCTTTTTATCTGAGGCTATGAATGTTTTACCTAACTTCTGGATTTGCAGATATTTTTGATCAGCTTCTCTAATAGATGTCTCTTGTAAAGAAATTATATCAAAATTACCTTTTTTTAGTTGTTGAAAAGTCCTTTTCCTCTTCTGAAGCGAGTTCAAACCATTGATGTTTATTGAAATCAATCTCAGTTTATTTTTATTTTTATCCATCTTGGTTTTTTGCTTGTGTTTGCGCTTCCATATTTCCTCTAATTGCTTTCTTGTGATTGGTGGCGAGGTCTTAAGATATTTAGATTTCTTCAAGTCTTTGGGAACTGTTGACGTTTCCATGGCTCTGGCAGTAGGGTCACCTTCTGCTTCTCCTTGTCCTCTTTCAGAGTGCATTTCTTCAGTTTGTAAATCCTCTCTGTTCTTTTTCAGAAAATATTCAGCCTTGAATATAGATGTGATTCTTTGTCTTTTGCCTTTGTATGAAAAACTTAGACCTTCTAGTAAGAGCCAGCTATATTGAATTCCATTGTTCCTCAAAAGAGTTTAAGACATTAAAGTACCTGCCATAAGCACCTGGAATCAGGCACAAAAGATGTCTGATTAAAATAAAATTCTAGTAATTTCAGTGGATCGTAAGGACACAAACCATTGGTAATTTTTTCCTTTGAAATGATTGGGAGATACATAAGAGTATGAGTGGATTCCTAGAGACACCCTTCATTATTAACTCTTCATATATTTACTGCATCATTTGTATGAAACTCTAAAATTATTAAACAGCCTAGTGTTATACATTTCTCATTGGGATATAATCTGTCAACACTTGATATATATTATGAAAGATGTGCACATTAGTCTGTTTTTAGTTTTGCTTCATTTTACATTTAATTTTTTTGCATCCTATCTTTATTGTAGTTACTACAGCTCTTTGTTTCCTTTGATTTTTGTTTCCTAGGTTTCAATAGAAAATACATTTTCTCCATGTAACTTTCCCACTACCATTCAAGTAGAATACAATTTTCTGGGATTCCTCACCCAAGAGCTTCTCCTCCCTACCAAATTTCAGACAGAGGAAAAAGCAACCTCGTTTTACAGGCAATTAAAATCCATGCTTGCCAAATGTGCACAAGGAGATGTAACAACTTTGGCAGGTACTTCCAATCCTTTATCAGGATTCTCAAACAGGAGATGTTCTTTTTTTTTGCAGGGGGGGCATGGAAGAGAACAGTTTGTCTTAAGAACATAAGAACATAAGAGAAGCCAATGTTGAATTAGGCCAATGGCCCATCTAGTCCAACACTCTGTCACACAGTGGCCAAAAATACCAGGTGCCATCAGGAGGTCCAGCAGTGGGGCCAGGACACTAGAAGCCCTCCCACTGTTGCCCCCTCCAGCACCAAGAATAGAGTGCAGCACCTGCCCCAGACTGAGAGTTCCCATCTATACCCTGTGGTTAATAACTACTGATGGACTTCTGCTCCATATGTTTATCTAATTCCCTCTTGAAACTGTCCATGCTTGTAGCTGCCACCACCTCCTGTGGCAGTGAATTCCATATGTTAATCACTCTTTGGGTGAAGAAGTACTTCCTTTTATCTGTTCTAACCTGACTGTTCAGCAATTTAATGGAGTGCCCACGAGTTCTTGTATTGTGAGAAAGGGAGAAAAGTACTTCTTTCTCAACCTGCTCAATCCCATTCATAATCTTATAAACCTTGATCATGTCACCCCTCAGCTGTCGTTTCTCCAAGCTAAAGAGCCCCAAGCATTTTTCATAGGGAAGGTGTTCCAACCCTTTTATCATTCTAGTTGCCCTTCTCTGCACTTTTTCCAATGGCTAGTCCCTCTGCCTTACTTAATTGTGTATTGTTGATTTCAGTACTTTACTCCCAGCCCATGTGTCTTCTGGTATTGCTGTTGTACTAGGAGAAAATTCTGAAATCAACCAAATGCAGTGAAAAAAAAGTTGTTGGGAGGAGTAATAATGAGCTCCTCTCTCCTATAAGCATGCTGCTTTTTTTAAAAAATGTACCATTTTACACATCAGTGGGCAGATGGATACATAAAAGTGCACAGTTCAATCTGCTTGGCCCTGAATGAAGAAAGGTTGCTTGCCTTTTTTGATCCCAGCCCCAGTGCCACAGCCCCGATCCAGATCAGAACACCACAGAGTGCTTTTATATAAAATTAGAGACCACAGAAATTTAATCATCGACTCTGATATTTCATATAATGAGAGCTGATATCCTTCCCACAACAGAACTTTTGATCTTCCACCTACGTAGATACTTTGCCTTTATTCTCCCCTCCCCCAGTTTGCAGCAGCTTACCTGATGCCTGCTGACTACCTGGTACAAGCAAAAAAAAAGTGAATTATTCCACAGTCAAACTAGACACTGAGATAGAGCAAAGTATGACACTGTGGAAATGTATATACAGGAACACCTATGGGAATGCTCCTGTTCTGTTCTCATTCTTCTGGTTGGAAGATGCCCCAAAGTGTCTGTCTCTTTGTGGTTCCAGTGTCACTGCCCTTCTCTCTCTCTTTTTTTTTTAAATCCCCCCGAAGGGTTTTTTTTATTGCATTTTCTAAATTTCTACAGAAAATGGGAGGGGTACTAACAAACATAACTACAAGAAGGGGGAGATAGAAAAGAAAGTCCAAAACGTGATGATTATATGCAGTGCTTACAAATGTGGCATTAACAAATAAAAACTTTCAGTTGTTAACCTCGAAGGTGACAGTTAAGTACATTGCTTATGAAGCTCTAGCTCATACAGACTGTTTGGAGTATACTTCTGCAATCCACTAAAATTTCTTTTATACAAACATCAGGCACTCTCATCATCTCGTTACAATAATTTCTGCCTATTACTTTCTGCCCCTCTAACTCTTTAAAATTTTTATCTATCAATACATGCAATCCAGTAGCATTTAAATACCGCTATTAAAAACATCCAGGTTAGGCTTAAACACGTTTCTCTTAAAAGAAAACTCTTTATTTGCCCTCTTATTAAAAAAGAAAAGACAGACAAAATGGAACCTCCATATGCATCACATACCACCCCTTTTCCCTCTTCCTTTTATGGAATTAGCCTGAATTAATAGAGTGCTTTTAAAATTGATTTAAACATTCATTATCAATTTTTATATAAATCCTATCCCTTAATTTTTCCCAACATGCCCGCTTAGCCAAAGATCTCATCTCTAGAAAAGGTTCTTCACTGTAGAGTCTTCTCCTCAGTCTTCTTTAACTTACAATCCATTATTGTTAACACATAACCACCTTTCGCCCAACGTTCTATTACCTTTGTCCCCCCATCAAAATATATAGTAACTTTATTTTTTAGGAGGAGAGTTTCCCCTCCCCCCCGCTTGTCATAGGGAAAACATAGCTGCTTTGCTGTCTCATCCATCTTCACAATACAGTATTGCTCAGTCACTTTCGAGTTCCTAAAGATGATTCAGTTTCGTTTTAATTCTTACTGCGACATAGACGCCATCTCCAGAGATGCACTCCAAAACCTGAGGGTCTGTTTATCTTCTCTTTGTTATCAAATCGCCAGGGTCCCATAAATCCATCAAATCGTTTCGCCGCCTCTAAAAGTTCTCTAAATTTGTCAGCCTTATTTCCAGCTCATTCCAAATTGTTTTCTTTTTAGGCGGAGGGAAACTCCCCCCCCCCTTCAACCTTTCACAGCCACCACTTACAGAGATATTTAGAGTTTCTTTAAGAAGAAAGAGGGTTCTTCAGTGCCTAAAAAGATTGCTTTCAGATGTTTGCACAGTCACTTTATCTTTCGAGAGGGGGGGTTTCCCACCCTCCACCTGCTAAAGGAGGGATCTGCATCGTTTCCAGCTGACACTCAGAAAACACTTCAAGCTATTGTAAGTTCCATTCAATGCTTTCTCTCTTTTCTGTTATTTTTTTCCCACTCCCCCTGCCCCCTAAAGCTTTATTTTTATATTGTTATGCAGGGGGAGGGAGTTCCCTTTCCCCCACTTCTTTTTTAAGGGGGGAGGGGAAGACTTTATTCCAACTCAGTCTCTTACTATGATGTTAACAGTCTTTAAAGGAAATTCTAGTTCTTCCATCTAGCCATTTCTAGCTAGCCATATAAAACACTTTCAATTGCTGTTTTTAAAGTCCCAAATACTTGCTTGTGTGTTACTCAGTTCATAGCTCTCAGTATTCCTCCGTCACAGTTCCTTCATTTTCCATTCCTCCGATGTTAGTTTCCTTTATCTAGTCCTCCATGGGGGGGTCTACCATTGTCTCCCCTACCCATACTTGCCAGAATATACTCTTTCCTCTGGTGCTTCGTTAACTTGTACTCACACTTCTTCAGTAAGAAATCGATTCAGCCAGTCGCTTAATTAGAGCTTAATCACTGCCCGCTTGGTTTCCGGTACGCGAAGCCTCAGCCATTACTGGAACACAGCAGAGAGACCGTCAGGGCAAAAGGACGCCCCCACCCCCAGGCTAAAAGCCGGGGGGGGTTGGCGAACCTCAGCGCCCCCTGACTCAGGGCTCATCCTGAACTCTGGGGAAGAGCGTACAATCGCCCTTCCTCTCTACCTGCTGGTCTGCAGTCCGTCCCCCCAGGAGAAGGGGAAAACGGCTGCCATCAGCTTGCCAATCCGGAAATGCTCCTCACTGCCCTTCTCTTGTGTAATTAGTAAAAGCAGACAGTGGGTGCAGTGGCATACCAAGGGCAGGGGATGTGCGCTGACCCAGGTGCAGCTTGAGGAAGGCACATGAAGGGGGCCCTTGAAGCCAGCATCATGCTTCATCCAGCCATATGTCTTTCCTTTTATTATTAAAATGCAGTTCTGGCAGCCACCACTAGGGACACAGGGAAGTCTGAGCACAGCAAAACCCACACTAGGAATAGCTAGATTTCCCTTTCCCCAAGACTGAAGCAAACTAGCATCAACAATGCAGCCAGCACGCTGATAGATGCTACAGTAATTGCAGGCCTGCAAGTCATTTTCTCCAATCATCTAGCCTTTCTCTCTTCCTTTCCTCACACCCAGCTCAGCCAGAGCTTCCAAAGCAGTAGTTATGGTGTTGCAGCAAGATTAAAAAAACCTTTTCCTCTCTTAATTTTTTCCACACTTTTCTCATTCATTTCTGTCTCCCTTCACCTAATTTTTCCATGCCTTCCCCTTTATTTTCACTTTTTGGTCTCAAGACCTTCTCATCCTTATCCTGCTTCGTGACAGAATGTATATAAAAGTAGTATAGTAGCAGATCTTTGTTACTACCATGAACAGAAGGCACTGGGTTTTCAACCTACCCCAGCTTGTCAACCTACCCACAGGGGCACTGGGTTTGCTGGGCACTGTACATTGCACTGGTTTTACTAGGCTTCCAAACTCCCCTTTTCTTGGATTGTGATTCTGTGCTTGGCATCAGTCCTGTTGAGCTAACATTGCCACAATGGCACTGGGTTCTGCTAGGCATTCTGTGATTGTACTGGTACTTCTGGGTACTCTGTACATTGCACTGGTTCTGATGGGCTTGCAAAAACATCTCCCCACCATCAATTTCTACTGCAGAAATTCTCTGGTTTGACTTTAGTCCTTTGAAAACAATGAATGATGGGGATATCTTCATTGCGGGGTAGTGTGGCTCTTAACACCCAGTCTGGTGAAGCTTGTGACCACTATTTTGTGATGCTTTGTGATGCTTTGACTAGTGTTTGTTAGTAAAAATTAGTGCAGGTGTGTTTATTTCATAATTACTATTGAAAATAATTTTGTTGTATAGAGGAAGCAAAGGTAAAGGTAAAGGTTCCCCCTTGCTTGAAAGCCAGTTGACTCCGACTCTAGGGATGCGGTGCTCATCTTTGTTTCCAAGGTGAAGAGCCAGCACTGTCCAGAGATTTTTCTGTGGTCATGTGGCCGGACTAGATGCCGAGGCACACAGAACGCTGTTCCCACCAAAGCAGTACCTATTTATCTACTAGCAATGTCTTGCTTTCGAACTGCTAGGTTGGCAGGAGCTGGGGCCAGAGATGGGAGCTCACTCTGTCTTGCAGCACTCAGGTCTCAAACTGCTGAACTACTGACCTTCAAGTCTGCAGTTCAGCATCTTAACCACTTGAGCCACCGCAACCCCATTGTATAGAATTCTGGAGCACCTCCCCACTGCCAACTTTCTCTACCCACCCGCCGAGGCGGATGGGCAGAGAAAGCCCTATGGAGCACGTACCCTCTGGAGACAGGAAGGGAAGCTAGGCAGACATGCCGTCCTTCCCTCCCGAGCCCCTCCACTTTTTTGGAGAGACTGGGGGGGGTTAAATGCCCAGGCTGGTTGGAGAAAGGAAGGGAAGCTGGGCAGATATGCCCTCCAGACTAGAGGGGGTTAAATGCCTGGCTTCCCTGTGCAATCTTCTCTGAGTGCCCCACAGCCACAGAGCACTCAGAGAAGATCACACAGGGAAGCTGGGCAGACATGCCCTTCTCCTTCCCCCAAGCCCCTCCACTTTTGCGGAGAGATTGGGGGGGTGTTAAATTCGTGGCTTCCCTGCGCGATCTTCTCTGAGTGCCCTGCAGCCATGGTGTACTTGGAGAAGATCGTGCAGGGAAGCCGGGCAGACATGCCCTCCTTCTCCCCCAAGCCTCTCCACTTTTGTGGAGAGACTGGGGGGTAAATGCCTGGTTTCCCTGTGCAATCTTTGCCGAGTGGCCCTCTGCCATAGAACACTCAGAGAATATCATGCAGGGAAGCCAGGCATGTCTGCCCAGCTCCCCTCCCTGTCACAAGTCAGAGACAGGAAGGGAAGCCGGGCAGAGATGCCCTCCTTGTCTCTCCCTTCCCCCCCAAGCCCGCAGGAGCCCAGGGCAAGGCTGAAAGTGGCTTGGAGCTAAGAGATCCAAGCCCCTTTCAGCCTTGTCTCTCCCCCCACACACACCTGTGGGAGCTGACTGCAAGGCTGAAAGGGGCTTGGAGCTAAGAGATCCAAGCCCCTTTCAGCCTTGTCTCCCCCCCAAGCCCACAGGAGCTGACTGCAAGGCTGAAAGAGGCTTGGAGCTGTTAGGTACATGGACCACCACTAGGGGTCCATGGCTAAAGTAAGGAGCTTGGGTCCCAAACACAATGGGACCTCGGATCCTAGACCACTTAGTATCCACCAATAGGCCATCTGATGGTCAATTCAAACCCTCCAATGGGACCATGGGTGTACTGGGTGGGGAGTATATAGTTGGCCCTTGGGGGGCCAGTTTTTCAGTCTTGTGTGTGAAGTACAATAAATACGTCTGAATGCATGTCATAGTCCGAGTCTCCATGTGGCGAACCCAGTAGCAGTGGCAACAAAGGTGGGATACTGATGAGCGGCCTGACTCTCCAACCAGTGCAGTATTGAGCACCGATGCAGAGGAAGCCACCATGCCTGCACCGCTCCCGAGCAGCACTGCTTTGCACCCGGATCTCCCTGACTCTACTCCCTGCACTGCGCTAGAGCCATGGCAGCCACTCCAGGACACCTCAAAGTCTTCAACCGCATACATCCTGAGTTCTGGGATTCGTGGACAGACCAGCTGACCTGCTACCTCACCTATCATGAGGTGACTGACACTGGCAAGAGAATGGCCCTCCTCCTCAGCTCATGTGGAGTGGCAAACATCCAGCTTGTGAAGAGCCTCTTGGCCCCTAAGACAATCCTCAAAGGTACGTACAAGGAGATTATCGAAGCCTTGACCAGGTATTTCATGCCCAAGCCAACTATGATGGCCAGGAGGATGGAGTTCCAGGGGCACATCCAGAAGCCCAGCAAAACGACCACCACTTTCATGGCCGCGTTGTGCCAACATGCAATGGAGTGTGGTTTCACCAAGGTGGAGGAGAACATCTTGACCCAGTTCGTCTGGGGAATCAGTGATGTAAAACTCCTCCACAAGATGATTGGCACCCATGACCTCAAACTAGGCAATGCCCTCCAGCTCACCATCAACTATGAAGCCTCCCACCATGACCGTCTGCCGCTGGAGTCTCACCACATGCTCCATGACTCGGCATCCAAGAACTCTGCCTTATCTGACCCTCCAGCAGAAGGAAGCCCAGAGGAGCAGCCGGGGTATCCGGGCCCTCCGGGAAACCCGCCAGTCGGGCAACATGCACCAGTTATGGCAACGCTCACGACCACAAGTCATGCAGGTTCCGAGATGCCGTTTGCTACATGTGTGGAAAACAAGGACACCTTGCCTGAGCCTGCAGGTTCAAGGGAGCCTGGAACCAGCAATCCCAACAGCAGCCAAGCCACCAAGCCACCGCGCACCACAAGGCCACCGCAGGTACCAAAGACCTCTACCTCCTGATCAGCCAACCCTTGCTACAGGTACTACACCTCCCCAACCTGCCCGCAGCCCTAAAGATCTAGGTCCGGGTCCAGATAGAGGGGTCCCCCTGCACAATGGAAGTAGACTCCAGGTCAGCGGCCTCCATCATATCAGTGGAAACACTGAACAGACTTTTCTCGAACCGGGGGCCCCGCCTGTGCCGTCGCCCTTGAGCCTAGTGGACTTCCAATGGAACCCGGTCCTGATTCGGGGTGTGGAGACCTTCCAGGTGAAGTACAGGGGGGTTGAGGGTTCACTGGACTTGATAGTGGTTGAGGGCAACTTGGTTAGTCTCTTGGGGCGGGCATGGTTTATGCTGCTGGGCATCACCATTGGGGGGGGGGGTGAGGCAATGCATGTAGAGGGATTTTACCAAGATTTGCAGGGAATTCCCCTGGGTTTTCAATGGGGCTCTGGGTTGCTATAAGGGGTCCCCGGTTGCACTGCAGCTAGACCCCCTGGTTGCCTCCATCCACATGTGGTTCCGCCATGCCCCAATAGCATTGCAGCCAAAGACAGATGCAGAACTGGACAATTTGGTGAATCCGTCTCGCATGCATTGTGGGAGACTCCTATAGTAACCCGCATAAAGCCCAACGGTGATGTCCACACCTGTGCGGACTATAAATGCACTTTGAACAAGTCCCTCCACTACCACTCCTACCCAGTCCTGGTCGTGAGTCACATGTTAGCATCCTTAGCTGGGGCCAAGATCTTCAGGAAGTTGGATCTTGCACAAGCATACCAACAACTGCCCATGGATGAGGCCACAGCTGCCACTCAGACCATCGTGACAAAACAGGGAGCTTTCAAAGTCAAGCGGCTGCAGTTTAGGATTAGTGTGGCCCCAGGGATATTCCAACAGCTAATGGACTGTCTGTTAAAAGGGATCCCTGGGGTGACACCTTCTTTGATGATGTCCTCATTGCCGTGGCCACCCCAGAGGACTTCGCCTCCCATTTCTGCGCTGTCCTGCACCACTTCAACTCGGCAGGCCTGAAAGTCAAGAAGGAGAAGTGCCTTCTTGGGGTTCCAGAGGTGGATTTCTTGGGGTTCCAAGTCAACGCAATGGGCCTCCATCCAGCAAGGGACAAAGTCAAGGCCATCATGGAGGCCCCCATGCCCAGCAACAAGGCAGAACTGCAGACATTTTTAGGGCTTCTGAATTTCTACCATGCCTTTCTCCCCCACAAGGCAGCAGTAGCCAAGCCCCTGCACCAGTTGTTAGACAAGTCAGTGCCATGGCATTGGGAAGCGGTGGCATTCAGGGGCGTAAAGGCCCTCCTGATCATGAACGAGGTGCTGGCTCATTTCAATGAGTCCCTGCCGGTGGTCCTCGCGCGTGATGCCTCCCCTTACAGTGTGGGCATGTTCTTGGGTCACATTCTCCCTGATGGCTGAGAGGTCCCAGTGATCTACAATTCAAAGACCTTGTCAGCCTCCGAGCGGAACTACACCCAGATCAACCGGAAGGGCTTGGCGATTGAGGCTGGGATGAAGATATTCCATGACTATGTGTATGGGCGCCCCTTCACGATCATTATGGACCATAAGCCACTCCTCGGCCTCTTTGCAGCGGACAAGCAGACCCCTCAAGTACTCTCCCTCAGGGTCCTCTGCTGGTCCCTCTTCCTGGTGGGTTACTCCTACCTCCTGGAACATTGCCCGGGCAATGCTATGGGTCACACCAATGCCCTCAGCCACCTTCCACTTCCAGACATGAATGCCAATCCTGTTCCCGCCCCTGGGGTCCTCATGCTCAATACCCTCCTGGATCTGCCCCTGCAGGCTGCTGACATTGCCCGCTGCTTGGCCCACGACCCCATCCTCTCCTGGGTCTTGAGCTGGGTGGTGAGGGGGTGGCCTGTGGCCTCGGTGGGCCCTGAGTTTATGGCTTTTGCCACTCACAGGGATGAATTGTCAGCTCTTAAGGGATGTTTCCTGTGGGGGGAGAGGGTCCTCAACACACTACACAAGGCCCACCCGGGAATCGTCTGAATGAAGGCGATGGCCCAGAGCTACGTGTGGTGGCTGGGAATCGACACAGAGATTGAGTCATGGGTGCGGGGGTGCCTGACATGTCAGGCAGTCCACCCAAATCCACTAAGAGCACCCACCTAGCCATGGGAGTCCACACATAAGCTATGGTCCCAACTCCACATAGACTTTGCCGGGCCATTCCAAGGACTAATTTTCTTGGTCACGGTGGACTCCTAATCCAAATGGCTGGAGGTCAGCGTGGTAACCACTACATCGACAAAGGCTGTCATCCGGGTGCTGCACCAGATCTTTGCAACTCATGGACTGCCGGACACCATTGTCTCTGACAACGGGGCAGCATTTACATTGGCGGAGTTCCAGGACTTCCTGCAGAAGAATTTCATCCACCATGTGAGGTCGGCACCTTTCCACCCCGTGACCAATGGGCAAGCAGAGTGAATGGTGCACACCGCAAAAGAAGCCCTCAGCCAGATCTCAGATGGAGACTGGGAGTTCCGTCTCACATGCTTCCTCCTGACCCAGCAGACAACACCCAACCCCATAAGTGGCTGATGTCTCACAGAACTCTTGGTGGGTCACCATCCCACCATCCTGTTGGACCGGCTACACCCGGACCGGGCACCGGAATCCAGGAAGATGATGGAACAATGGGAAGCTCCCAGAGGGTTCTTTCCAGAAGACACCGTCTACATAAGGAACTTTGGGAAGGGACCCCCGTGGCTGGCGGGAAGAATCATACCAGCTACCGGCCCTGTGTCATATGAAGTGTCTACAGAGGACGGTCAATTCCTAAAGAAACACATCGATCAACTGCGGAGGTGACAACTTCTGGTAGCAGAGGAACAACCACCGTGGCTCGTGGAGCCCGAGCCCGTCAACCCCAAGCCAAGCACCCCGAACCACAGGGAGGTGCCAGCAGTAGAACCGCCAGCCACAACACCGGGACCAGTGGAGCCACCACCACCCCCACAGCAACCAGAACTGGCTAGTCAACCCGACGGAGTCATGAGCGACCCTGTACCCATGCTCCGGCATTCCCTGTAAGAGCACAGACCACCAGCCTAGTTGCAGGACTATGTCACATAGGTTGGGTTGGAACTATGGGGCGAGAGGTGTTATGTACACGGACTACCACCAGGGGTCTGCAGCTAAAGTAAGCAGCTTGGGTCCCAAACACAATGGGACCTCAGATCCTAGACCACCTAGTGTCCACCAATAGGCCATCTGGTGGGAAATTCAAACCTTCCAATGGGACCATGGGTGTACTAGGTGGGGTGTATATAGTTGGCCCTTGCGGGGCCAGTTTTTCAGTCTTGTGTGTGAAGTACAATAAACGCATCCGAACACATGTCGTAGTCCGAGTCTCCATGCAGCAAACCCAGTACTTTACAGAGCTAAGAGATCCAAGCCCCTTTCAGCCTTGTCTCTCTCCCCCCCAAGCCCATGGGAGCTGACTGCAAGGCTGAAAGGGGCTTGGAGCTAAGAGATCCAAGTCCTTTCATTCTTGTCTCCCCCCCCCAAGCCTGCAGGAGTTGACTGCAAAGATGAAAGGGGCATGGAGCTAAGAGATGCAAGCCCCTTTCAGGCTTGTCTCTTTCCCCCAAGCCTGCGGGAGCTGACTGCAAGTATGAAAGGGGCTTGGAGTTAAGAGATCCAAGCCCCTTTCAGCCTTGACTTTCCCTCCCCACCCAAGCCCACAGGAGCACAGGGCAAGGGTGACAGGACTTGGATCTAAGAGATCTCTTAGATCAGGGGATGTGGCATTTGCAAATAGGTTATGCTAATGAGCTCGTGCACCTCTTTTTCTACGAAATGACCCCTGTAGGGAAGTTAACTCCCAATATTTTTTTAAAAAGATTTTTCTGTAAATCTGGAGCATTTTCCGGCTTGTAGAAAGATCTGTCTTGTCTATTCATAGCTACAGTTTCTGGATTCAAGTATCCACCTATTTGGCCATGTTGAGAATTAGATATATTGACAAACAGGGAACCTGCAAGATCTTGTGAGGGGAGGACTCATTTTTTTCTTTCCCCCACTATTGCTTTTTTCTCTGCTCTGGCAGCCCCATAGCCTCCCCTATTTTCCTGCTTCTTTCTTTCCTTCCCACCTACCAGCCATTTTGCTGCCCCCTGTCTTCAGCTTTCCCTCCATCTCACAACCTGTCAGCCTCTCCCTGGACGAGGAGAGTTGTGTGGTGTCCAAGCTTCATGGTGGGAAGCCTGCAAGGATTTGTGGGGATACCTAGGTTTGCCAGCTCAGGGTTGGGAAATTCCTGGAGTTTGGGGGTGGAGTCTAAGGAGGGCAGGATCTGGGGGAGGGAAGGACCTCATTGGGGTATAATGCCATAGTGTACCCTCCAAAGCAGCCATTTTCGCTAGTTTCCCTGGAGAAAATGGCTGCTATAGAGGGTGGACTCTATGGTATTATGTCTGCTGAAGTCCTTCCCTTCCCCAAAATTAGGATTGCCAGCTTCCAGGTGGGGCCTGGGAATCTCCCACTTTTACAACTGATCTCCAGCTGAGGGAGATCAGCTCCCCTGGAGAAAATGGCTGCTTTGGAGGGTGGACTCTGTGGCATTGTACCCTGCTGAGGCCCCTCCTCTCCCCAAACCCCACCCTCTCCTGGATCCACCCCCAAAGTCTCCAGGTATTTTCCAACCCAGACCTGGGAACCCTACCCAAGATTGCCCTCTCTAGGTTCCACCCCCCAAATTCCCAGGAATTTCCCAAGCTGCAGTTGGCTATGCTACCCAGTTCAGTCCATACATACCAGGACCATGAGTGTGGGGGGAGCTATTAAGCCCTACTCTCCTAGAGAGCTCATGCAAGAGAGATTGGTTCCCTCTATAGCAATTTGGAGAGAGAGGGAAGCGGTGCTATGGTGAGAGGAACTTGGGTGCAGGAACTCAGGTTGCACAAAACCTGTGAAAATCTATCTGCTGCTGGTGGTGAGTATCCTGAAATCGAGGAAGAAGAGCCTTGTGGAGTCCGATAACTGGTCAGAGTGGTTAAGTTCTTCATTTCCTCATGGTGCAGAAACAGGCAGTGGTGAGACCTGTCTTACCACAAGCCTTACATACACAAAGATGGCCCCTCAGTTAGCCTTCCAATTGCAGCAGGTAGATTAGTCTTTCTGTACTGCCTGTTGTGTACAAAGTACAAAATCAGTAATGTCCATACATTTACATAGGTGAGCAATACTTTTCCCCCTTACTATCCAAAACACCCCTGCATAGCTGGCAGCCATTTTAACAACAAATTTTCCATAAACATAATCATATTGTTGAAATATTACCCCCCAAAGCACATTGGTTTCCTGAGAATATGTTTGTTTAAATATTGTAAAGGTAAAGGAAAACAATCTCCTAGTATATGGAAAGAACTGATTATTACTGAGTTGTATCTCTACATATAATTTCAAAGGCAAAGTATAAAATGTTCCCAGCATAAAAAAATTGTCAATTGCATGAAGGTTACATTTTGGTATGATTACTGGAATACTGGAATTACTCCATAAAATATGCTGAATAAACTTGGATAAACTTCTTCACTGGCAGGTGGCAAAAAAGAGGGGGAGCTGAAATGAATTATATGCAATGCACTTGGAAGATGGTACACAAACAGAACCGATTTGATATCCCATGCTTAGTGCTGAACACAAAAGAAATCAAAATGAGGGATGATTTTGGTTCCCATTTTTCTTAAACAAACATGTACCCCACATCAATACTCTCAATAGAATTATTACTAAATTTAACATGTCAAACATCTCTTCACATGAACACACAAAAATACCTTATATTGAATCAGCCCATTAGTCCATGAAGGTCAATATTGTCTACTCAGCAGGGGTCATTTCATAGGAAAAGAGGTGCAGGAGCTCGATAGCAAAACTCATCACCATAACTTATTTCCATAGGCCACACCCCCTGACATTACCGGAAGTGTGTCAGAAAGCAACACCCACCGCTCAGGCTCCACCCCAAAAAATCTCCAGGTATTTCCCAACTCAGAGCTGGCGAGCTCTTCAGAAGACCAAAGCTGCTATAACATAGTAGAAGATGCAGCCTCTCATGAAGGGCCTTGTACATGGCAACCAGTACCTTTAGCCCCAGCAACTGATGGATTGACTGCAGGATAGGTTATTCTAGAATGAACACAAATGAAGCTGCCTTATAATGAATCAGACCCTTGGTCCCTCAAGGTCAGTACTGTGAACTCAGACTAGCAGCAGCTCTCTAGAGCAGAGGTGTCGAACTCATTTGTTATGAGGGCCGGATTTCTCCTTATACATAAAGCTGATTTCAAGTGGCAACATTCTATGCCCTCTCTCAGCCATTGGCCCATCAGCCGCTGCTCAAAAGGACTCACGTGCCATTGGCTGGGTGCTGGGTCTGCTCCTCTTCCTTACCCACTCCCCCTTCAGCCACTGTGCTCTGTCAGAATTACTGGGAAACGGCTTTCTCTCTTGACAAAGACACTTTTCCTGCTTGTCTTCTGTATGGGATTAACTTTCCCCTCAGTGGCTGTTGGTAGGTGTCACGAAATGGCAGTTACCTGTGTTTGTAAGATGGCTGTGGCTCTTTGTTTAAAATGTTTCTCCATAAGGTTTAATTAAGCTGTTGTTCCAGAGAGGGGCCTGCAGGGGTATCACTCACTGGGTTGAATGGGGCTTCCTCATCTGCTGGACTACATAGTTCCCAGCTACCCCAAGGCCAAAAAGTGTGGGAAAACAGTGAGTGTTCCAAGGCAGTCTTTGTCCCTGTGAGGCAGCAGAAATTCAGCAACTCCACAGTCGGCTGGATTGGGGAATGAATGGAAGTTTCCCTGCTCTCCTGGGCAAGAGAGAGGCTGAAGTACAGCCAGAGGCTGGTCCAAGGAATGATCCTATCCTGAGTGAAAGATGATTGCATTTAACCCCTGTTGATTTATGCCCTGTGGGGTCATAGTGTGTGCTTACTCCTAAAGTGTCTGTGTGCTCCATAACTGTATAAATAGTTCAATAAATTCCTTAATTTGGGCTAATAATCTGTGTTGCACTCTGATCACATAGTCTCCCCTGCTCTGCACAATACCAAAGGGAGGGGGTAGTCCAGGGAAGCAAGGAAAGGCCACACACTTGGGTTGCCAATTTTGCACGGATTCCCCAAAGATTGGGGATTCCATCTCCAAATAGGGAGATTCGGCCAGAGGGGTCTCACTGTCACTCTAAAAAGGCAGTGATGATTCCATGAGTGGGGGCAGCGAACCTAAGGAGTGAGATACACCCACGGGATGAGGGTGGGAGGCAAACAGCTGAGCTGTAAACTGAAGCCCGTTTTGCCATGATAGGCAATCAAGCTTAGTCCAGACAAGGGAAGGAAACCCTTTGCAGGCCTTTGTAAGGAACTTATTGGGGCAAGTCCTGAGTCTAGGGTTGCCAGCTCCAGGTAGGAAGATTCCCGGAGATTTTCTAGTAGAGTCTATGGAAGCCAGGGTTTGGGGAGGGGAGAGGCCTCAGCTGAACAGAATGCCATAAAGCCCACCTTCCAAAGCAGTTATTTTCTCTGGGGGAGGGGGAGATCTGTTGTCTGGAGTTCAGTTGTGATACCTGGTGATCTTCAGGCTCCACCTGGTGGTTGGCTGCCCTAGGCATCACAGTCAGTGCTTCACAGCAGGGTCTGCTAGATCCAGGTTCTTGCTGTTGAAGCTGAGTGGGTGATTTTGAACCAGTCACAGACTTTCAGCCTAACCTACCTCACAAGGTTGTTGTGCAAGTCAAAAGGGGGAGAGAAGAATGATGTAAGCTGCTTTGATCCCCATTGCAGAGAAAGACTACTTTTCCTCCTGGGAAACCATTGTTGCCAATCGCCAGGTGAGGGCTGGAGATCACTCAGAATTACAACTACTCTCTAGATGGCAGAAATCAGTTCCCCTGGAGAAAATGGTGGAGTCTGTGGCAGTCAGGGCTTCAGAGCACAGAAAATAGTGGACTCTGTGGCAGTCAGGGCTTCAGAGCACAGAAGAGGCTGCAGGTGTGTGTGGGAGAAATGGAAAGCTGAAGAGAGAGGGGGAAATAAAGGTAGGTTGATGATTGGCTGGGAAGGAGATAGGGTTGCCAACTCCAGGTGGGAAATTCCTGGATATTTGAGAGATAGAAACTGGAGAGGGTGCAGTTTGAAGAAGGTGGGACCTCAGACAGATATAATGACATAGAATCCACCCTACCAACCAGCCATTCCCTTCTGGGGAACCACTGTTGCCAATCTCAGGAGAGGGGTGGAAATCACTCAGAATTACAACTGCTCTCCAGGAGGGAAGGGGGAGGAGATGCAAAGCTGAAATCAGAGGGACAGATAATGGCAGGTCGATGCTTGGCTGGGAAGGAGATAGGGTTGCCAACTCCAGGTTGGGAAATTCATGAAGATTTGAGGGAAGGAGCCTAGAGAGGGTGAGGTATAAGAAGGGGTGGGACCTCAGACAGGTATAATGTCATGGACTCCACCCCCCAAACCTCAGACAGGTACAATGCCATAGACCCCACCCCCAAACCAGCCATTTCTTCCTGGGTAAAAATTGTTGCCAATCTCCAGGTGAGGGCTGGAGATCACTGAAAATTACAACTGCTCTTCAGGTAGCAGAGATCAGTTCCTCTGGAGAAAATGCTGGACTCTGTGTCATTATACCCTCCTGCGATCACCACAGCACGTTGATGCTGAGTGCCCAAGGCCTTGGCACTCTCCCAGAGCCTATTTCTAGAGCTCGTTGTATTTATTTCCACAACGGGCCTTATTCCTAGTCTGACATAAATGAGACCTTGTTGGGCCAGGCCATGTGTGTCATAAAATATAATGCCAGGTAGCAGAGATATAAACTTTATAAAGGACACAAACACAAAGGGTTTTTTTTACTTAAAATAAAAACATGCTTAAAACATTAGCACTCTTGCAATATTTTGTTCATTTAACAGTGTCTGATAACTGACGCCTCTGGCTCTGAATTATTGCATCAAAATGTCTGTGCTGTTGCAATCTTAAGTATGCTGTTCAGGTGTGTATCTGTAAACTGCAAACCTACAATCAGTGATGGCCCCAGGTTTTTTCTCCCACTAGGTGAGGATACATTCTGGTGGGGGGGGCGTGCAGGATGGGGGCAGGCACTGGAGCCACAGTGGGTGGGCTGAGGGGGTGAGCTGCAAATGCATGTAGGGGGTGGGATTGCTCAAGGGGGGGGCCTGTGCCACGCTGCAAAAGGCACTTCAAAGACACTGTGGGTGTGGGGGCAGCAGAGGGAGAGCGGCACTTTCCCATCATACCAGGCTTTTCCCCATGCCTGTCCCCCCCACCTCCTTCTCTTTCTGTCTGGGAAGCTGCAAAGAGGGGAGTCTCTTACCGGGGATGGAGCAAGAAGCCAACAAGGGAGGCTTCCTGTGCAGGGCAAGGAGGAGATGAGGCCAGCCAGAATGGTGCCCTTATCGAGCTGTCGCCCTAGGCAACAGTCTAAAATGTAACAATAATGGGCCAGCCCTGCCTACAATGACGCAGCAGCAGCAGAACTGGAAGAAGAAGCAGAAGACAGTCAGTTCCGCTGTGGGCCTGGTAGAAGCCCTCCGGGGGCCTGATTCAGCCCCCGGGCCACATCTTTGACACACCTGCTCTAAAGTCTCAAGATGATGTCTTTCAGGGCTTCCGGTCTGGGATCCATGGTGTCCTAACGTGCTCTGGCTTTGCTCCCGGAGCAAATGGAGGGTCTTTATGACAGGGCAGGCTATCCAGTCTGCCGCAGATCTCCCCAGGTAGGGGAGAGACCAGCAACGAGCATCAGCCCAAGTGGGAGTTGAGATCGGCTGATAGTGGGGCTTTAAAGAGCGCCGCGATCAGCCTTGATCCCCTCCCCCCAAGCGGGCACTTCGGAATTTCTCTAAAAGACCCCACCGAGTTGGATTCTCAACATAAGAACGCATGACCCAGACCTCCAAGACATTCTACGGAAACTGATACCAAGGAAACACTGCTATAACAAAACATGGACTTTGAAGGTAACTTTTTAAAATTGCTCACCGGGGACGCATTGATGCTGAAAGTAAACAACACCCGTTGAAGCGCATGATCGAGCGGCATATTGTGTACTAACACCAATTCCGGAAAAAGCAGCAGGAAAGCTAAAAAAAGCCAAAAAGCCGGTTTGTTGATCATTCCTGCGGTCGGGATATTGACTCTAAAATAGAAACTAACACCAATCCCCACGAGAAACAATGTGGAAAGCTATTCAGGCTGCGACAGAAAACACCAGAACAGGAAGTGATCTCAGACCAGATGAGCAGCGCTTCCTAGAGACGACCGAGGAGGCCGGAAGAAAGGTACTGAGCTTTGCAGTCGAAACGGGAGGAACCAGAAGACAAGGGGACAACTAAGGTTGCCGGACAGGAAGTGAGGAACAGGAAAAGCCACTTACCATAGAGAAATCGCGCCCACCATTTTGAGAAGGTCGAAAATGGAAACTGGCGTAGCTGAGGTTTCTAAAGAAGCATCTAAGGCCAGTGTAATGGTGGAATATAATGGAATGCTTAACCATCTGAGATTCAGGGGAATCCCTGAAGACAAAAATGAGAATATCCATTCAGTTATGGTGGCAGCTGTTGCAGATTTTCTAAAGACAGAAGAGGAGAAGGTGGCGGTTCACATTGATTTGGTATACAGAGTCAACTCTGCGATTGCCCAAAAGAAGATATTACCCAGGGATGTGATTGTCCAGTTTATATCCAAAAGATTGAAAGAAGACCTGTTTAAGCAACAATTTCAGGAAGACTTCATAATTGACCAAAAGAAAATTATGATACTTAAGGAACTACCCAGAACGGTCCTTCAGGACAGATGACTTTTTAAAGACCTGATTGACAAACTGAAAACAGAAGGCATTAGATACAGATGGGAAATTCCAAAAGGTGTCAGTTTTACATTTAAGCAGAAGAGAGTCACCATCAAGTCAGTAGAGCAAATGACCAAGTTCATCAAAGACAATTTTAAAGGCTCTGATAAATAAATACAAAAACAACATGGAGAGTCAAATCATTTCATGGAATGTTAATGGACTTAACTCGCCTCAAAAAAGAAAAAATGTTAGACTATGGTTGGAAAAACAAAGATGTGAAATTGTTTGTTTGCAAGAAATACATATCAAAAAGACTGATGCTAAATTCTTGATCCAAAATAGATTAGGAGAAGAATTTTATTCTCTCTCCTCGCAAAAGAAAAAAGGAGTTGTTACATATGTAAAAAAGGAGTTGGAACCAAAAGAAATTTTCAAAGACAAAGAAGGAAGATTTGTGGAAGTGGAAGTTATGCTTCAGAATAAAAAGACCTTAATTTTAAATCTCTATGCCCCGAATGGAGCCAAGGAAAAAAATTTTCAAGACCTATGGGAACAACTACAACAGTTAACCTATGAACAAATTATATTGATGGGTGATTTCAATGGCACTGTTAACAATGCAATTGACAGAAAATCCAAAAAAGGAAATGAAGGTCTAGGTAAACTCCCGAAAGTATTCTTTCAAATGGTGAAACATGAACACCTGGAAGACGCATGGAGAGTTAAAAATCCAAAAGATAAAGACTATTCTTTTTACTCATCAAGACATGAATCTTTCTCAAGAATCAATATGATGTGGATGACTGATAACTTAATTATGCAAACATGCAAAATTGAAATACTACCTAGAATTCTCTCTGACCACAGTCTGATAAAGTGGTCGACCTTTGTTAAGAGAAAGAAATTTCGATGGAGACTCAACGAGGATTTACTGGACAAACAAAATATTGTGGATAAAATAAAGACAGAAACCAAAACGTATTTTCAACCAAACTTAAATAAAGAAGTACAGACGCAAACGGTATGGGAGGCATATAAGGTTGTGATGAGAGAACATCTTATTGCAATTAACAACACTGAAAGAAAGCAGCAACTTAAAATGGATAAAGAAATTCTGGAAAATATTCAAAAGAAAGAAGCAGAACTTAAGAAGAGACCTGGCAAAAAGAAAATTCTAAGAGAACTGAGGATCCTAAGGGAACAATATGATGCGAGGTTAAATAAAGAAGTCTATTGGAACTTGAAAAATTTGCAACAGAAGTCCTTTGAAGGAGCGAACAAACCTGGGAAGTATTTGGCATGGCAATTGAAGAAAAGAAGAGAAAGTAAAACAATAATAAAATTGAAAGATGGAAATAAAGCAATTATAGACCCAGGAGGAATCCGGAGAGAATTTTATAAATACTATGCTATCCTTTTTCAAGCAAAACAGGTGGATCCACAAAAAATTCAGGATTATTTATGTAAGGTGAATTTGATGCAACCAAGTTCAAAAATGAAAGGATTGTTAAATGCTGTAATAACTAAAGAAGAAATCAGCAAAGCAATAGGAGAAGCAAAAATCTCCAAAGTTCCAGGACCAGATGGTTTTTCAGCCAAATTTTATAAGAAACTTCAAGAAGACCTGGTACCGGTTCTAGAGATTCTTTTAAATGAAATTAGAGAAAGTGGGAAGGTTCCAGATTCCTGGAATGAAGCAGCAATCACCTTGATACCGAAAGAGACCCAAGATCTAACTAATGTTAAAAATTATCGACCAATTTCACTTTTGAACAATGACTATAAAATCTATGCAAAAATCCTAGCAGAACGCCTCAAAGGGTATTTGAAAGACACTATTGCCGAAGATCAGGCTGGGTTTTTGCCAGGTAGGCAAATAAAAGACAACATGAGGGTTGTTTTAGATGCAATAGAATACTATGATAAGCGGAAAAAGAGGTTGGCTTTTTATTTCTAGATGCGGAGAAGGCATTTGATAACTTGAACTGGGAATTTATGTTCAAAGTGATTGAAAAATTGCAGATGGGCGTAGAATTTACAAAAATGATTAAATCAATATATAAAGAACAAAAGGCCACGGTGATTATAAACGCAGAATCAACGGAAACGTTCCGGGTCAGAAAAGGAACTAGGCAGGGCTGTCCCTTATCGCCATTGCTATTTATCTGCATTTTGGAAATACTGCTGCAAGCGATTAGAGATGACAATAATATAAAAGGTCTTAGTATTAGAGGTTTCTCATATAAATTAAGAGCATTTGATGATGATATTATGTTTATTGTTGAAGATCCTGTCAATAATATGCCATTGGTATTTGAAAAAGTAAAAGAGTTTGGTGATCTCACAGGGTTCTATGTAAATAAAAATAAATCAAAAATACTGTGTAAAAATATGATCCCTACAAAGCAACAGTGTTTACAAAAAATGACAGAATGTGAAGTGGTTAAGAAGGTTAAGTATTTGGGAATTGATATTACAATGAAAAACATTGATTTGTTTAAAAATAACTATGAAAAATTGTGGGTTTCGATAAAACGTGATTTGGAAAAATGGGAAAAACTCAGATTATCTCTTCTTGGAAGAACTGCCGTTGTCAAAATGAATGTACTGCCCAGGCTAATGTTTTTATTTCAGACAATACCAATTGTGAAAGACATAAAAGTGTTGGTGAAATGGCAAAGAGAAATCTTTAAATTTATCTGGGCAGGAAAGAAGCCAAGAATTAAAATGAAAATAATGTACGATGTTAAAGACAGAGGTGGCTTCCAAGTCCTGAACTTGCGTTTGTATCATGAAGCTGTATGTATGTCTTGGTTAACTGATTGGGTTAATTTAGAAAACAGAAAACTATTGGCCCTTGAGGGTCATGATTGCAGATTTGGCTGGCGTGCCTATCTTTGGTATGGAAAAAATAAAGTAGATTCAATGTTTAAGCATCACTATATAAGGAGAACGTTGTTTGATGCATGGACCAGATACAGGAGTACAGTTCCTGATGAGAGGCCTTTATGGATTGTTCCTGCTGCAGTTATTCATCCTTTTTCAGAGCATAAAGGTAATGATTGGTTGAAATACCAAGAGTTGCTTCAAAAGAAAGGGAAGAACTATGTTTTAAAACCAAATAATGAACTAGTATTTGAGTACGGTTGGCTACAATATTGCCAAATACGGGACATTTACAAAAAAGACTGTAAAGAGGTTGGTTTTAGAGCTAAGAATGATGAGTTTGAAGATATTTGGTTGAAAAAAGGGCGAAAAATGATTTCTAAGTTGTATAAAACCTTGTTAACTGTATATACTTTGGATGAAACTGTTAAAGAGCAAATGATAAAATGGGCCATAAATATGAATAAGGAAATTTCATGGAATCTTGGGAATTTCTGTGGAGAAAATCTTTTAAAATGTCAACCTGTGTCAATATAAAAGAAAATTGCTATAAGATGATGTACAGGTGGTATATGACACCAAAAAAGATTGCTAATATTAGCATGGATAAGAACTTGAGTAATAAGTGTTGGAAATGTAAAAAAATAGAGGGTTCTTTTTACCATATGTGGTGGACATGTGAAAAAGCAAAAGTATACTGGTCAAATGTATATTGTGAGATGCAGAAGATATTAAAAATTCCTATTAGGAAAAGCCCGGAGCTTCTTCTCTTAGGTTTGACAATGGAAAAAATTCCACAAGAAAAAAGGACATTACTATGGTACATGATCACATCGGCGAGAATGGCTTTTGCGCAACAGTGGAAAGCGGAGAAGGTGCCAGATATACAGGACTGGTTAAGGAAATTGCTGTTTTTAGCTGAAATTGATAAAATGACGAAAAAACTAAATGGACAAATGGCAGAACAATATCTAAAAGACTGGGAAGACCTGAAATTGTATATGGAAACTGAATATAAAATGAAAGGGAGAATGTACAATCTTGATTCTTATTGAAATCAAATGAGAAATGAAATGAATAGTTGATTGTACTTGTACCTTTACTGGAAAACATGTTAGAAAAAGTCAGGTTTCAATGTATTAGAATTGTGTTACCTGGTTTGTCGATTGTTACAAGTCTAAATTTGATTACCTTTTAATTTCTTTTTTTGTTATTAGCAGTGTTGGGAGCCTATTGGGGGGGATGGGGGGATGGGATATAATCCTTAAACTGAATTGGTAATGATGTTTAACTATGTTGAATATATTCCAATAAAAATTTGTTTCAAAAAAAAAAAAAGATGACATCTTTCACATCACCTACTACTGTCTGGTCCTTTTAACTGGGGATGTCAGGGATTGAACCTCCAGCAGAAGTTTTTCCAATGAGCCACAGCCTCTCCGCAAGTGCGACATGTATTTCCTGCCTTGCACCCACTAGTAATTGGGCTGCAGGTTTTTGTATCAACTGAAGTATTAAATCAAGGCAATGCAGAACTTTCTGGAAAACATCATTTTTCTTGTAACATGTGGAGGTGCCTGTGTGTCTCTCACTCCCTGTTCTTACAAAGGCACCTCGGTACTCTCCTGTAGATCACCTTCAAGGCTAGAACACCTAGCTGGTTCTTCTCACACTCCCTTGGTCTCATAGTTCAGATGTTCCCCTGTGCTGACATCCACTCAGTCATGCTTTTCCATCCACTTCCACTTCTCCTCCTTTGAAACCTCTCTCACTCCTTGCTCTGGGCCTGATCTTTTGTGTGGGAGAGGGGAACAATGCTGGATTGTGGCATGCACCAATTAAAACACACAGGTTGCTGCTGGAGCACCTTCTTTCTCCAAGGGAAAATGTCAAACAGTCTCTCACTGAGAAGAGCAGGAAGGGCTTTATGTAGCCCCGTCCCAGGATGCTGCCTGTCAGCACCATCCATTGTCTTCCTGAAAAGCCTGCAGCCACACCTGGCTTGTCCTACACAGAGAAATCCAGTTGCAAATGATTGCTATAGTTCCACCAACAGCCAATGATGTGGAAATTCAACCAGAGCTGCTAAATAATATCTGCCTAAATTGGGGGGGAGGCAGTTTACCAGCAGCAACCTGCATTTCATAGGAAACCTGCTCACTCACTCTCCTAAATTTCTGCTGAGCTTGATCCATTGCAAAACAATTTAGCCCCCAATACACCCAATAAAGTTTGTAGTCTAGACATTACATCTAGGAAGAGACAAAGGACTCTAGCATTCCTGTCCTATAGCTCGACCCCAGGCTGTAAAAACCAGTAGGATGTGGTGGATAGAGTGTCAGACTAAAACCTTTGCTGGGTGGCCTGGGGCCAGTCACAAAATCTCAGCCTAACCTACCTTGCAGGGTTGTTGTGAGGATGAAATGGAGGAGAGGCAAGCCATTGAGTGGAAAAGGTGGGATATAAACAAAATAAAGTTTAAAAAACTAAGGCAACTACTTTAAGCAATACCCAGCACTACCTTCCCAAGGAGCCAGCACCTCCACACCTTTCTAAAGAACATTTAAATTAATAGTTGTGAGAAAAGGAGACTTCCCAAGGTAGCTTGCTTCTCCATTTGGAGGGAGGCTGCCCCTGTTGGATTGCAGCCTGCCTATCATCTTAAAGGCATCGGGCTGAGTGGTAGCAACTCCTCCCAGCAGCCCGATGGGGTGGAGATGGCCTGGCTGGTGGCCCTTTCCTCATTTGTTTGCCCTGCCCTCAACTGGAGGATGGCGCAGCTGTCGGGGCTGCTCCTCATCGAGCTGATCCTGCATGCCACAGCCTTCTAGTGAGGGATCATCTGTGCCTCGGCCCTCACGCACAGTCTGTCCGCTTGGCAGCCCCACCCCCACCCCCTGCCCCTGTGATGCCCAGTTAGAAGCACCATCCTTGAGCACCATCTTAAAGCTACTGCCCCACCCCTCCCTCACCAAAAGCCCTGTTCAACTCGCTGCCAGCCCAGGAGACTCATCCTGGCTGCAGGGCCCTGGGCACTCCCTTGGGCAGCACGGAGGGGCAGCGCTCCAGCAGTTAGAAGCAGTAAGAAGCATCATGGGTGCAGGAGGGAAAGCGGTGGCACCCACCCACCTCTCTTCGCATGCCCAAGTCGGCAGTGCAGAGGCTCAGAAAGTGGCTGAGAGCTGCCGGAGCAGCAAGAGAAGAGTCCAAGAGTGTCTGCTCGCTCGCCCGGTCCCAGCTGGCAAAGAGGTGGCAGAAAGGACTGGCGGCTTTAAAGGAGCTGTGTGTGCTTGGCTGCAGGCAGGCACCACCAAGTGGCCCAGGAGCTCCTGAGCTGGCAGTGAGTTGAGCAGGGCTTTTGGCAAGGGATGGGTGAGCAGTGGCTTCTAACTGCCAGAGCGTCGCTCCTGCACACTCTAGCTCAAAATGACCCTTGCTACTCTACTGACAATGGCTCTCAGGTGCTACCTAATTCTTTTACCTGGAGATGCTGGGCATTGAATCCGGGACATTCTGCATGCTTCCTCTAGTTGATGCTCTACTATGGAGCCATAAATCATAAGCCATTGAAGCCACTGGCTTTGACATAGTCAAATAGACTTAGATTCAAGAATGTTTTAGAGTCAAAGGTCTTTTTCACATGTTTTTATGTGGCCATACAACAGCTGCAGAGGAACTGCTGTGAAGGAGGAGGAGGAGGAGGAAGAGGAGTAGGGGTTGGTTTTTATACCCTGCTTTTATCTACCCAAAGGAGTCTTAAAGCAGCTTACAATTGCCTTCCCTTCCTCTCCCTACAACAGAAACCCTTTGAACACAGTTCCATCAAACTGTGAGGGTGCTGGCACAGAAACTAGGGGGCGCTGGCACAGAAAATTTTAACAGACAACTCAGGGTGAGTTGTCTGTGAGCTTTTGCTCACAGGACATTTTTTTCCTCCGTCAGAAACAATGGCGGATGGGGGCACCTACATCTGGGGCCCATAGAATTGGACCCCCTGGGGGGAGGTAGAAGAGGCACCAGCAGCTATGCTGCAAATTTGGTTACTTTATCTAAAAACAGCCCCTCCCAGAGCCCCAGATACCCCCAGATCAATCCTCCATGATAGCTTATGGAGCCTATTAACTATAGGCTACAATGGAGCTGGGACAAAAATGCACTTCCCTATTATGCTTTTCAGTATGATTTCTAAGCTGCCTTGAATCACAGGGATAAGTATGATATAAACATTTGAATAAATAAGTAGTTTGGACAATTTCCTGTTTGTCATTTAGGCAGGGTTCTGATAGTGATTGTTCCTTCTCCGTGATACCTGACCTGTAATGCTGGTTGTCATATTTCTCTAAAAAAACCCAAAATAGACTACAAGAGTCCCCACACACACACAAGTGCTGGTATGTTTTCTAAGGCTTAGCACAAGGTGACAGTCCAAGGCCAGGTCTACCAATACAGTGGCCTAGGATGGGTAGACGTGTTCTCCGAAGGCCAGGTCTACCAATATAGTGGAAAGGAATGGGTAGACCTGTTCTTCAGAGGACATGTCTACCAATATAGTAGAAAAGGGTGAGTGCAATTTGACTTGATTGTGTTTTCTCTTATAATGTTTAAATTGTTCTTCAAATATAGTTTAGATATAATTTTAAAAAAAAATTCTGAGATTTTAACAAGTTTGTGGAGGTAATCTAAAAAACTAATTTACATGACTTTAATGTTACCAGCTTTTTTTGCTTGCGAGGTAGAATTTCTGCTCACAACACTGTGGAGCTTAGAGGGAACATTGCCTGTGAGGTAGGTGGAGTTGAGACAGCTCTGAGAGAACTATGACTGACCCAAGGTCACCCAACTGGCTTCATGTGGAGGAGTGGGGAATCACTCTGCTGGGAGGGCAGGGTAAAAATCTAATGAAATAAGTAAAATAAATAAATACATGGTTCTCCAGATTACAGTCTGCCAATTTTAACCACTATACCACACTGGCTTTCAATTGGTTCTTATGTCAAAACCATGGCGGGGGGTTATTATACTGATTTTGCTGCTCCGCCTGCACAGATGCTCCTCATGAAGCAACAAAATTCATGAAATAACTCCTTCTCCAGCATGGTTTTCATGCAAGGAAACTGCCTGTGGGAGGCAGGACCCCCTCTGCCTCCTGTGGCACCATTCCAAGCCAATTTGGGCTCACTCACCCCCCCCCCCGAAGCAGTGTGGCTATGGAGAACATCTGAAAATTGAAAGAAAAGGTAACATTTAGTTTGGCTTTATCTGAAGACGGACATTACTTGAAAGAGCAGTTCTCTCAGAGCTCTCTCAGCCCCACCTACCTCACAGGGTGTCTGTTGTGAGGAGGGGAAGGGAAAGGAGTTTGTAAACTGCTCTGAGACTCTGAGTGAAGGGCATGGTATAAATCTAATCTCCTCCTCCTCCTCCTCCTTCTTCTTCCAGACAAAATGGATAGACATGATGTGAAGAATTCAAAATCTACCAAATGGCAGGCTCATGAAAAATGCCTTTGAAAACAGATTTAGGGTGCTGCTAACATGATCTTTCCTGGTGGGTAGCCATTTTGGTCTGAAGCAGTAGCACAAAGTTTGAATCCAGTGGCACCATTTTGACCAACGAAGTTTTATTCAAGATATGAGCTTTTGTGTGCATGCACACTTCCTCAGTCTTTCCCTATATTTATGACAGCTTTCACTTGTAACTGCTCCTTGGGCCATAGATTGATCAGTGAGATATTATCAAAGGTGGCACCAAAATAATTTTGTGGTAGATTCAATATTAATTGCAGCAATTAAGATACTTTACTGTGGTTTTAACTGGTGCTCCCACTGTTTTCAAATTATTAAAATGCCTTTCTATAAAAGACTGAGCAGTGAGCTGAATTCCAGTCTGTGCATCAATGTACGCATGAGGCTTGGCTCTTAGTGAGGTCCCTAAGCAGGTTTAAACTGAATGCAGTGGAATTTAATTCTAAATACACCTGATCAGGATTGCTCCTTTTTCTTACATACAGCAAGGGTAAAAATGGGTGCAAGAGACAGAGATGGAGTGTTAATAAAACATAGAATCCTGGAGAAATATTTCACCCTCATTCACCACTCATCTTTAGGCCAAATTATGCAGTATGCCTAGAGAGCTATGACCCTAAATGCATCGGGGGGGGAGGAAGTTGCTAATTTAATTGTAGTAGTAAGGTGCTCAGATCATTTTACTCTCTTCTTGCATCACTTTCCTGATCTAGATTTCTCTTAGATCAAAACTATTTACTCTGTGAGGGGATAAATCCAGGTTTTAGGAGGATGCAATTTAGGTTGATGATGTAGTCAAGGAGGGAGGGTTACACACTGTCAGAGTCGGGTTGATTCTGTATAACCCCTGCTGTGTACCTTAATAGTATTGACTCCATTTTCCTTTCCTTTCTTTGTAACTGGTTTTCCCTGCCTTAGTATGAGTGTGTTTATCTCCCCTCACCTGACAATACATTCTTATGGGAGGGGAGTGTGAGTGTAACTTTCTAAGAAGCCCTCAAGAGATGCTTTCTCACGGGAAGATGTCCTTGGGAGACACAACTTTGATTAGCTAGAATGGGACCCTATTGTCTTAGGTCCATGTAAGCAGCTGACATGGATGAATGGAATGTGTGATTGTAATTATATCTAACTTTCCCACCTTCAGGCCTCAGACCTGACAAAAGATTCATTCCCTGCACATCTCATATCTTCCAATAAACTTTTCAAAACCGAAAGTTGGTGTGAAAAGTGAGTTGACTGACAGGGACCCTGACACACACACACCCCAGTCCCTAAGCTGCTTCTATGATAAAATTATTAGCTCTGACACAGCTGCATTTAGTTTTAAAAGATGGGAGCCAAGTCACAGGCTTAATGTTCAGTTATTTTTATTTTTTCTTAGAAAGAGTGGTGGGAATTTCAGAAAACACATAATCCTTTTAAATGGCTACATACAATTATACCTCCACCTTTCTGCCACCTCAAATCTTTCTATGGTATAAGAGAAAGTGTGAAAGGAAAAATATTTACACACTAACATTTCACCTCACCTCACATTCCTGAGATGCGCAGGAAAGAGCTTTCAGCATTGCAGTTAGGACATCAAGCAGCTGATCTGAGGAGATTAATTTTCACTGCACTATTCAGTTTGCCTTAAGTGAATGTATTACTATGTAATTGTGTGAATGCCTATTGACAAATGACTGATTCTTTGTGGTCTTGTTGAATAGGGAAGTCTGTCATAACAAATTGCTACTGTTAAGGAACACGAATGTAGAAAGAGCTGATACAGAGAACAGCACTGTTTCTTGGGCAACACCTCACACGATCGTGGCAAGTCATTATTTTTTCCTTTAGTACTTTCAGTTGCCTCATCCATCAGAAAGAATTCTTTTGCCATTCAAGTGGGCATAATGTTAATTGCCACAGGATTTCTGCTTGAGTTTAGAATTAACATCAATTAGTGCCCACTTATTGTGAATAACTTTTGATTTATGTACACAGTTGCAGCACAGAGATGTGTCAGAATGCTGCAGTCTGCAGAAAGAGAAATTGTGCCATAATACAAGGCAGCTGGAGTCTTGATTGTAGAAAGAGTCAGATATAAGGGTCAAGTTTAACTGCTCCCATACTGCTTCCATGATCTCTGCCCCTTTGTTTCACGAGTAGGCCAAAAAGTTATTCATAAAGTTATGACGAAATGGAGAGAGGATGCTTATATCTCATGTTTGTTGGGCAACAACACCACTGTTAGCTCTATTTTGAAATTTATGTACAGCCACATGTCTAATGTGATTTTTTTACAACAGAGCCAACAGCAGTTTCACGGGGTGGTTTGCAGATGTGAAAACGTGGAGGGGAGCTTCTGTCTGTGTGCTGTGGTCACAAACAGAATAGAGTCAGGTGCATTTGGGAGACACAAAACTTATATCACATATGTGATGCAAAGTTCTTGTGTTGTCCCCCGACAAATATGAGGACTTTGTAATATGTAGATGGCACCACAGAAAGAATCCTTCATTCAAGACACAATTACATTATAGCATTATTTCTAAGTACTTTGTCCTGGATAGTTAATGCAAAACTTCACTGACCTTGAAGTCCCAAATCCTTCTTCTTATCCCCTTGATTACAAAATGGAATCCAAGAAAACCAAGGCATATTTTAATGTTTGTACTTATTAAGATTTCTAATTTGTGTTATGCTAAAAGCAAAAACATTAAAATGTTCCACATTGCCATTACTTAATAATAGATAGTATATTTTTAATATTCATTATTTTATTCCACAAATTGTAATCTAAACAATTTCTGGCTAGTTTGCTGGCATAGTAGCTATTTAACAGATCATGTTCAGCAAATTTTATTTTAAATAACTTAGCAAGGGTAACATATAACATATATCTGCCAACTGAGGGAAAACTTCATTTATCTGATTACAGTGGGCCCCAATTCACTAATCCTTGTACTACAATAAATCTACTATGTCTCTGGAGTGTCACAAGGCTCTTTCATATTTTGTCAGGTTCATTTCAATTGCTTGCATATTAAGTGTTTTGCAATGTGTTTTGATTTGACACAGGAAGCTCAGATTTTCCAAAATTTATTTTAATTACCAATGGTCTTAGTCCTTCCTAATGGACAGAGCTGTATTGACTGAAAGTGTACTGTTTGGAGATGGAGTAGGACGACACCTGTGGACTTCACCCTTACATACAAACCATTACTTAAACTCTGTCCCCATAATAAGAAACCTACTTTCTTCGATTTGTTCAGCAGTTACACAAACAACCCAAGAAATAAATAACTGAGCAGTATTTTAGGTAAAACTAAGAACAGGCAGAATCAATCATCTTGAATGACTGGAAAGTGTGGAATATAAATACTTTAAATAATGTTTTAAACACAGATCAGATTTCAGAGCTGGATGAAAAGAGATCAGCCTAAAAAAAAAAATCAGTACTCTATGGTACAATAAGCAGGTTTGAAGTGTTTATTTGGGTGATGTTTCATGTGATAACATTATTAGGGATAGCAATGCAGAGAGCCACCTTGACCCCCCAGAGAAAGATTCCATCTGCCCCCCCACCCCTGGGTATGACCTTGATTCAAACCAAATGTTATAATTAAACCAATCATTTGGCTTCCTGATACCATGGACAGAATAATAATTGTTCACTAGGTAAGAAAGTAAAGGAAACAGGACAGGATTATCAAATAATAGATTTTACTTAACTTACATATTAAGCAGATTGCAATAGGATATGGAGCAAAAAAAGAGAGAGAGAGAGAGCAATCAGAATCAGAAAAACTCCCAGTCAAGTGACCTAGTCAGAATACTAAAGGACATTATAAATTAAATACGGATGAGACACAAATTACCTGGGAATGTCACAATGAATGAAGTGAGACATGAGTCACTCTCAAAAAGCACAACTGAAAAAATACTTTAAAATATTTCTACGCACCCAAAGCAAAACAGCAGCCTCGCAGCAATCTTAAGATGTTTAATGGGGAAGGAAAATAGGGAGAAGTGAAAAGTCAATCATATCTTCCATAGAGTGGAGGCACATTATCTGTCCCCCAAATTTTCCTTGAGATTGTCTCCCATAGTGACCACCTTCTTTCCCCAGCAGAAATATCATTATATCAATATAGTGCTATAACAAACTAGGAATAAGGCCTGTTGTGGAAATAAATACAACAAGCTCTAGAAAGAGGCTCTGGGTGGGTGTCCCGGCCTTGGGCACTCAGTGTCAATTTGCTGTGGTGACTTCAGCAGAGTATAATGACACAGAGTCCACAATTTTCTCCAGAGGAGCTGATCTCTGCTACCTGAAGAACAGTTGTAATTTTGAGTGATCTCCAGCCCTCACCTGGAGATTGGCAACAATGGTTCCCCAGGAGAGACTGGCTGGTTTGGGGGTGGAGTCTATGTCATTGTACCTGTCTGAGGTCTCACCCCTCCTGAAACCTCACCCTTTCCAGGCTCCATCCCTCAAATCTCCTGGAATTTCCCACCTGGAGTTGGCAACCCTATCTCCTTCACAGCCAATCATCAACCTACCTTTATTTTCCCCTCTTCAGCTTTCCACCGCCCCACCTGCAGCCTCTACCATGCTCTGAAGCCCTGACTGGTACGTCACATTGGCTGTCATACAGGGGCCATTTCAGCAGGATATAAAGACACAGAGTCCACCATTTTCTCCAGGGGAACTGATCTCTGCCATCTGGAAAGCAGCTGTAATTCTGAGTGATCTTCAGCCCTCACCTGGAGATTGGCAACAATGGTTTCCCCCAACAGGCACTAAGGGGAAATGTATTTTACCTCTGAACACATTTTACCTCAGAACAGCAACAGCAACTGTTCAGAATGTTAGAGGCAAGGGCCAATGAGGCCGCATATGCAAAAGACCTCTGTGTTCTGACTGGCTATGGGGGGAGAGGAACAGCAAACTGTTTAGAATGTTGGAGGCAGGACTTGGGCAACGCAGCCAGTGGATGGGGAGACCCTCTGAGTGACAGGTCAGAGAGCCAACTGATTTGGGAGCGTGTTAGAATGTTCAGCGGAATCCATGACCAAAACAGAATTATATATAAGGAGGGATATGTATTCCAGGTTCACTAAATTCCAGCCTTTATTTAAAACAAAAGGTAAGGCTGTTTTTCCTTCTGTTATAGGGATATAAGGGAACAGCTTAGCTCTGCAATGAAAAGAGCTAGAGACTTCCTTAAAAAAAAATTAAAGCTGGGAATTCAAAGAACTTGATACATATGGGTTCCTGGAATTCTGTTCCCCCTCCCCCCAGTGCCCCCAAAATACTGCCTGGTTTTGTTCATATAGCATTGTTTTAATTTTGTTTACCTGTAAGAAATTAACCCTAAGTCTTTATTTTTGCACCTCATTTTTGCTTTCTCTTTCCTCATGCTGTCTTTTTCCTGTCTGGGTCTGTAATGTGTAAGGGTCTGTAATGGCCTCAGTAAATGGAAAAGGAATGAGCCCTTTTTGACTGATGTCACTTAGGAATTTAGTAGGCCCAAGAAGTTGTTTTTTACTTCATCCCAGGTTGCGGTTACACACACTAAATAACCCACTTTCAGTTCATTTTCAGACTGGATTTTTACTGTGTGAACTGGCAAAATCCAGTTAGAAAATGCATTGAAAGTGGATTGAAAATGAATTATTTAATGTGTGTGACCGCAGCCACAGTCTGTCATATAGAGGGGGACAAGGGACACCCAGGAACAACATTTTAGGTGAGAAAGTAATGCTTCGTGAGTGGAAATTCTTTTGTCCATAGAACCACTACACTGGATCAAAGCTCGAATCCCTGCCATGTGGAAAGTGAATCAGCATCTAGTCTCGTGGAAAATGATGTTACTCAAGGTCTATTATCATTTGCAAAACTGTCCTTTCTGGAAAGGCATTTGGATTACTACTACAAGTTTAATGTCCTGTTTTATTGACATAATATTGGTTTTGTGAATACATTGGCTCATAATTGTTTCTATTTCAGATTTTTGACTCATTTTATTGCTTTTTCTTTTATATTTTAAAGCTTTAGAAGCTACCTTGAGCTCTCACAGATAACATAGGTTACCAATTAAATACAATTAAATAACAACTTTAGAAATTTATCTACATAAATTTATACTTACTGATGCTGTACACTACTGAATGTTATATGGAGCTCTATTCTGCTTCTGCCTGTAGGGAAGAGAAGTGCACTGCTTTCTTCAGCTTCATTTGGCCACATTCACATAGGAGCACACTTTATAACACTTGCCGTCATCAAACCACTTTCTGCACAATATATTCTGAAGACAATGGGATTGCTCTGTAACAGACTGTGGAATAAAGGCAACCTTTTTACAGAAGAAAGTCAGGATGTTAGAGAAATTCTTAAGTTTGTTGGCTCAACCTGCATCATTCTGTTTTGCATTTCTTTTGTAGCATAGTACAGGGAAAGCTCAACTGGATTTGTTTGCTTGCTTGCTTAAGTTCCAAAGAAAGGGAAAAGAGAAGAATGGCATAGATCATTTATTCTAGATGAGGAGAATAGTCAGATTGCATGATAACCTCAAGCAACTAGTCTAGGTGAAAGGAAGGGTCTTAATTCCCCTTGATTTCCAAAGGAGAATATTTATTTTTCTGATTTGCCACAGGGATGGAAATCTTAACAGAGGATAACAACAGCTCATTCCCATTCCTTGGAAGAGGAGGTTGGGTGGTTTCACATAAAGGAACACACTTTCATTGATTTTTAAAGCAGGTGGCTTAAACCATACAGCAAACAAATAGACAAAAAAGTGTAAAATAAATGTCATACTAGCATTTTAAAAAATCATCCAAATTTTGAATTTTAGCAAAAGAATTCAGGGAGGGAGAAAACAGAGTTCTTTGAACTTTAGACCTTCCCAAAAAAGTATCCTGAATCTACAAGCATATGCTTCCTTCCCAAAGAGAAATTGTTCCCAGAAAACTGTCTGGGCTAGCACAGTAGTTCCAGTATTATTGATTTATATATTTCTTTTACAATTCTTTTTGCTTTTCTCCTGAACCTTAAGCAGCTTACAGTATAACATCTTAGAAACCCCCATGTGAAGATTCCTACACTCTACATATACAGTTTAGGATCCCTACTCATCAACAAAACATAAAAGAAAAAGAATGTCAAGAAGACATTCAATACACAATAAATGACTTACAGAAAAATAATCTTAATTTCAACATAGATATATTGCATTTCCATATTCAAGTGGAATGCTTTGGGACAAAAATACCACATGGTAGCTACTGAGGCATACCTGGCCTTTCACCTGCCAAATGTATTCAGAGAGCTAAGTATAAAATCATACATACTTGGGTAAATAGTTGTATCTGATATGTCTTCTTACATAGCTGCCTCTGAAACAAAGGAAATGCTTAAGGATGGTGAAATTAACTGGCTGATGTATATTACTCTGATACACCAAAGAGATTTTATAGGGTTTGTGTGTTTTCTAGAATTATGGTGCTCAAAAATACTTTTACCTATATTAATTTAGGCATTTTTCCACCTCCAGTTTCAATTGCAAGATGAAAAACTGTATGATGCAAAATGCATTTACAATTAACTAAATTACTGATTATCTGGCAAAAATATATTTCACTAGGAGCTTGGGAGGATTATTGAATGGCCCTGAAGAGATTCCTCTGAAAACAAATCCAAATAACACATATCTTCAAAGGTTAGAGAATATTTTTCTCCTTGGCTTTCATCCTACTTGCACCACAGCAATGGAAGAGAGAATTTGATTAGTATTCCATTCTTTCAGCAAGTGTCTGTTCTTTCATATTCATATGGTACCGGCAGCAGAGAGATTCCTGATTTGTTCTTTCATAACATGAAGACTAATAAGGGACATGTACCAAGAAAAAAAACATGTGTTTTGTATCTGGGGTTTTGAGGGGGGAGTCTGTAATTGCTTATGTTTTGTCAGATATTATAGGTTCTTGGACTGCAAGGAGGTCAAATCAGTAAATCCTAAAAGAAATCAACCATGACTTTCCCTGGAAGGCCAGATACTGAAGCTGAAGCTCAAATACTTTTGCCACCAAATGAGAAGGGAGCACTCACTGGAGAAGACTCTGATGCTGGGAAAGATTGAAGGTAAAAGAAGAAGGGGATGACAAAGGATGAGATGGTTAAACAGTGTTATCGATGCAGCAAACATGAAGTTGAGCAAATTCCGGAGGATGATGGAGGACAGGAGGGCCTGGTGGTCCATGGGGTCATGAAGAGTCGGACTCAACTGTGAGACTGAACAACAACAAAAATAGGTTCAGGATTCAGATCCATGTGTTTTTGGGGGATTTTGGTGCTTCAGGACCATTACTTTCAATACTTTATAAAGCTAATGGCATCAAATTTACACAGAACATAGTACTCACTCTAACCCCCCCACCCCAGCCAGTTGGACCAAGGTGGTTGGTTTTACAGACCTCCCAAAAAAAGTCCATTTCTGAGGATGTGTAATTCTTTCCACTAATTACTACTGGGAAGAAATGGTGCCAGCCACAAGTAACAAAAGAACAAAAACAAAAAATCTGCATTCATTTCATTCTCCTATTCTTACAGTGACTGACAATCATTTTTAAAAAATGCCTCTGAGAGCCAGGAACTCTGTCCATGGGAGAGATGCAGGACTCCCCAATTTTGGATCTTACCAAAATATGGAAGCAGACAACTTCCATGACATGCTTGTAGGATTAATATTGAGAATGAGACGCTGTAGTTCCAGACTCTGGCTGCTTTCATACATGTTGGATAATGCACTCTTGATGCACTCTAGCAATTGTTTATAACTCAATTTTCCTGCTTCACACAGGAAAATCCAGTTGCTAGAGCATATCGAGAATACATTATCCAACTATGTGTGAAAGCAGCCTCTGAAGGCATATGCTGCAGATAAATATTCTATTATGGTGTGCATAAAATAATTTTTTCAGATTCATGTTTCACTAGGTTAATGTAATCTACTGTACTTATTTACTTATTGCATATCTATTTCACCTTTCTTCCCTTCTGTAAGATTCCCAGGACATCTTCCATTCAAGCACTGACCAAACCCAGGGTAGTTTCACTTTACCAAGGTGGCTGTATTATGTGTCCTAGAACCAAGTTCACTTGCCAGAATGTAGCTGTAATTTTCAATGTCTGCAGTATGTAGGAAAGAACAGCTTGCCGCATATCTCCTATAGCATATTTCTGAAGGCTTCTCATTGACTTTGGGGGGGGAATAGTGCGGTCAGCTTGTGGTCAGACTCCATGTGGAACCAGTTGTGTTGAATGTATTTATTTAATAATAAATTTGCAGTTTGGTCATAGAAGCTCACAAGTCAAACAATAAAACTTCAACAACAACAAAAATCACACATACCGGACCATTAATTAACTTCATTTATTCTCGACCTCTCTCCCCATGGGGACCCAAAGAGGTTTATATTGCTCACCCCGTGAGGCAGGTTAGGCTGAAAGTGTATGACTGGCCCAGGTCATCCAGTGAGCTTCCATGGCAGAGTAGGGATTGGGTTTGAACTTTGGTTTCCCATATCCTAACCCAACATTCCATCCACTACACCATCTTGGTGTACTGCCCTCTATCGTTATAAGTAGCTTTAAATAATTTCAGAGCTAAACATTCTTCTGGGTTATATGGATAAAAACAGGTATTTATGTGAAAACACCCTAGCTCTCGTACTAAGGATCTCTGCCTGATGCTCCATCACAGCCATCACTGTTACATATTAATGAAGGTTTCATGTCTTCTGTTATATGCAGCAGTGTTTAATTCTGTAACTACCTCTGCACCATCAATTTTAAACCCAAGCCGTGTTTGCTCTTTTGGTTAAAGATATACTTGAAAAATATAATTGCCTGATTATTAGCTACTGTGGTTTAAAATATACTCCAGCACTAGCAGTGTGCAAAATGGCAAGCTGAACCCATGCATTTAAAAGATATATGCTAAGAGGCAATATTTATTCCTTGTCAATGCAGAAATTAATTTCTAGAGACACTGTAGGTGACAATTCTAGCAACTCACACTAACAACGTTTTAACAAAGCATTCCCAAAGGTAAGACAGGCATACCATAGGAGCAATGATTTATCAGTGACAGGTAGCAGATAATACATACAACACTTGGTAAATAGGGATTGTTGGAGCATGTGATTAATCCTATTAATGATTCTCTGATTCTGTACTAAGAATGAATTATATTAGCCACTTCTTTATTTAAAAGAAGTTAGCTAGCACTTAAAAATTAAAAAATGTTCAGGGCTTTAAAAAATACAGGACAGAAGCCTAAAAAAGTTGGCACTAAGAACTTCAGAAAATTTTGGCCTAGAGGAACTATTATAATACGGAAATCGCTGCTACACTGATACATGCATAATTTTCCTATACATTGAAAAAAGCACAATCTTCAACAGACAAGCAGCATCTGACTTCAGAACCTGAGGCTTTTTTAAATTTAAAGAGAAAATGACATATTGATGCTCTGGGTTCATAATTTTGGCTGGCCATTTTACATATTACTTGGAAGAAGGAGGACTTCAACTTAACTTGCATGAGTCGAATCCAAACCCCACTATTATCATAAATGTAATGCTTTAAAAACAAGCCTCTTGTACTGTGGTTTTGGATTTGTCCTCAAAGTAGAACTATTTTCATAAAATACTTTTTTCAAATTGTCTCTTGACCTCAGCTCATATGGATCCTAAAGCAAGAGTCCAGTTAAGAATAAGAGATTGGATTTATACCCCGCCCTTCACTACCCAAAGGAGTCTCAGAGCGGCTTACAAACTCCTTTCCCTTCCCCTCCCCACAACAGACACCCTGTGAGCAATGCTCCCTCTAAGCTGTGGAGTCCTGTGATTAAAAATTCTACTTTGTGAGTCACTGGCATTAAAGTTGTGAGTAGGTGATTTGACTACTGCATAAATTAGTTTGCTCTGGAGCCATCCTTCCTGAGCTAAGGAAAAAACTGTGAGCTAGCTCACACTAACTCAGCTTAAAGGGAACATTGCCTGTGAGGTAGGTGGGGTTGAAAGAGCTCTGACAGAAACTGCTCTTTTTCAAGAACAGCTGTGCCAGAACTATGGCTTGCCCAAGGTCATCCAGCAGGTGCAAGTGGAGGAGTGGGAATCAAACCCGGATCTCCCAGGTTAGAGTCCGCACACTTAACCACTACACCAAACCACTACACCAAAAATTAACCCCTCTATCATGACTTTTCACTCTCAGCCATCTTGTGCTGATGTTAATAAAAGTAGATACATATCAAAGAAGACTTGGATTGTGGTTACATAGCTCCATCTTGACCTCCAGGTACTGATTGTTCCATGAGCACATGTTGTTTACAGGTTGCATAATACAGTAGACATACTTCTAGTGTGTATACTCTTCTTCACAGGGACATCAGGAAGGATCCTCTGGCTTCATTCTGCTTTCATGCTGGATTAAAACATGCTGAAGCCCTAACTAAGTTTAAAACGTCCCATAATATTGGCCCAAATGTTAATTTTCTTGTTATTAGTAATTTCTTAATCAGAGGTCCCTCATAATTTGAGACCCTAGGCTGTAGTTCACTTATATTGTACATAAATCTGTCATTTAGAAGTTCTTCTTGGTGCTAAGCATAATTTTTTTTTTCTCTTTCACACCCAAACATACTTTCCCAAGTTAAAGAAGAAAATCCCATAGAATTAGACACTAATATCTGAAAGGTTTCTTCCTGATAAAACAAATTCCCCTGTTTTCTTTAGCATTAGGATTATGTATTATGGCAGTTGCCACGGAAACCATTTCTTTAAAAAAACTTTCAACCTTAAAAGAAAAACCTGCTCTGTCAATACGTGCACACACTATATTACTTGTCTCAGCCGTCAGGGTGCATTATGCCCCTTTTGCGTCACCATGAATTCCCATCTTTATTGAGAAGTGTAAAGTCTGTTTATTACTTGTATAAGTGACTCTGCACCTTTTGACATAATATGCTCTCTGGTACAGTCAGGTGACAATAACCCACTTGCCCTCCCAATAATGAATTTATTTATCCTAATCAGGAGACTGCAAGTAGAACAGCATGGGAAATTAAAGCCCTGTGTGATTTCCAGTGAAACAAAAGCTATAAATGTGGTAATTTCCCCCCAAGAACTAGATAGGAGGCTCTTCATTGTGGGGAGGGGGGAAAGAAAACTATTTTAGAGAAAATGTAAAATCTGCCGAGGTAGCCTTTGGTTATGTGCAGAAATGAAAAGTGAACAGCTGCACTGACATTTTGTTTCTAGATAGCACAGGGCAGCAGTGACTCATTCTTCATTGCTATGCCAGAATACCTTTCCAGTATGAGCCTTCACTGAAGTGAAAACACATACAAGAGGAATATGCTTAGGGTAAGCCTGTGACTGGCAAGTTTTCAAAGGAACTGACCTACTACAGCAGCATAAGCTGTTATTACAACACCAGGAAGAGCTCAGAACATAATTTGAAATACAATAGGAATTCTTGGGCCTTTGGATAGAAGGAAAGGAAATTGTGTGACACTCTTACATTGCAAAAAGTGCATTAACATAGAAATCTGTTTTCAGTACCACTTAGGGAAGCCTAAACCAGATGTAGTAGAATTTGATGTACAATATAAGAAGTATCATTGATGACATAAGTAGATTTAACACTGTGTGGAACTTCAGCAATAACAGGTCATTCATAATCTGTAGTTTTCTCACATAACATTATCATTCAATAGGGGAGAAAATGTCACTTTTGTGAATTTAACCGAAATCAGATAATGAAAGCCATTTTAAAGGTTTTCTGTGTATCATTTACATTTAAACAGATCTCTACACATAAAATGTTGACTCCAGGATGGGCAGAGAAATCCTGAGTGTGACTGCACTGTGGTGGCCAGCTGTGGAGCAGCAGTAGCAGCGCTAGTTGCCCGTTCTGGATCTGGCAGCCCCACTGCTGTCAGGGAGAATGAGGGTCAAGGGGAAACAGGGCACTACGCTGAGGACAAGGGGAATATGCCCTCAGAAGGGACCTCTTCTTCGGCTGGTGAAAGAGTATCCTTTCACACCAAGGAACCTAGGCAGGGTGGGAGGGGGGCTCTTGGTAGTTGGTGATTCGATCCTTAGGCAGGTAGACAGCTGGGTGGTGAACCTGCATACTGACTGTATGGTGACTTGCCTGCCTAGTGCGAAGGTAGCGGACATTATGCATGTTTTAGATAGTGCTGGGGAGGAGCCAGTGGTCGTGGTGCATGTCGGCACCAACGATGTGGGGAAATGCAGTCGTGAGGTCCTGGAGGAGAAATTTAGGCTGCTGGGCAGGGAACTCAAGGCCAGGACTTCCAAGGTAGCCTTCTCAGAAGTGCTACCTGTTCCACATGCAGGGCCAGAGAGACAGGCACAGATCAGGAGTCTCAGTGTGTGGATGAGACAATGGTGTATGGGGGAAGGGTTCATATTTGTTAGGCACTGGGATGTTTTTTTGGAACAAGAGGTAGCTGTACAAAAGGGATGGTCTCCACTTGTCTCGAGAAGGAACCAGGCTCCTGGCACTTAAAATCAAAAAGGTGGCAGAGCAGTTTTTAAACTGAATATTGGGGGAAAGCCGACAGGAGATGAAAAGTCTCTAGTTAGGGATGGCTCATCTCAGAGAGATGATGGGGTAGCTGTTGCTTTTCTACAGGTAGGTGGATTGGAATTGTCCCCTGAGACTATGGCTAGTGATATGGACTGCCTGACAGGGTCTCGAGGCAGCAAGAGGAAGGTTGCAGGCTTAACATGTATGGGAAATTATAGGTGTTTCTATACAAATGCTAGAAGTGTCCGAGGTAAAATCAGGGAGTTGGAGTGCTTGATGTTGGGCGAAAAAATAGACATTGTGGGTATTTCAGAAACTTGGTGAGATGAGGAAAATAAGTGGGATACAGTGATTCCCAGCTATATATTATATCGGAAGGATAGGGGGGAAGGGTTGAAGGTGGGGTGGCTCTGTATGTCAGAGAGGTTATACAGTCCAGTAAGATTGAGAGAATTGAATTCGCTTCTGGAAATGCTGTGGGTTGAAATAGTGGGCCCAAAAGGAAACTTTACACTGGGAGTCTGTTATCGCCCACCAGATCAAAAGATAGAAGAGGATTATAAAATGATGAATTAAAGATAGCGACTAGACAAAAAAGCTGTGTCATAATCAGTGATTTAACTACCCACACATTGTTTGGGTCAATATGTGTTCTAGTCGGGAAAAAGAGATTGAGTTTCTAGACACTCTCAATGACTGTGCTATGGAGCAGATGGTCACAGAAACTACCAGGGGAGAGGCGATCCTGGATTTGGTCCTAAGTAATGCCGAAGACATGGGGAGAGATATAAGAGTAATTGCACCGCTTGGGAACAGTGACCATAATGTTACTGAATTCAACATTTGCATAAATAGGGAGCTGGCCAAAAAGACTGACACCACTTTTAACTTTAAAAGGGGTAACTTCTCTGATATGAGGGGACATGTGAGGAGGAAGCTGAAAAGAAAAGTAGAAAGGGTCAAATCCATTAGGGAAGCTTGGAGACTATTTAAAACTACAATCCTAGAAGCTCAGAAAAAATATATACCGCAGGTTAGGAGGGGCACAAATAGGTACAGAAAAAAGCCTGCATGGTTAACAAACAAAGTAATGGAAGCTGTAAAAGGTAAGAAGGATTCCTTAAACAGTGGAAAGCTAGTCTCAGTGAGATTGATAAAAGGGAACACAGGCTGTGGCAATCAAAATGCAAATCTGTGATCAGGCAGGCAAAAAGGGAATATGAGGAGCATATAGCGAAAAACATAAAGACCAACAATAAAACTTTCTTCAAATACATTAGAAGCAGGAAACCAGCCAGGGAGGCAGTGGGGCCCTTGGATAACCAAAGGGTAAAAGGAGTAATGAAGGATGATAGGGAAATGGCTGAGAAGCTGAATGCATTTTTTGCCTCTGCCTTCACTGTGGAAGATGAAAAGTGCTTGCCCACTCCAGAACCGCTGATTTCAAGAGGGGTGTTGAAAGACCTGAGTAAGATTAGGATGATGAGAGAGGAGGTCCTATGACTGATAAATAGCTTAAAAACTGATAAATCACCAGGCCCAGTTGGCATACATCTGAGAGTTCTGAAAGAACTCAAATGTGAACTTGTGGATCTCCTGACAAATATATGTAATGTTTCATTCAAATCTGCCTCCATTCTTGAGGCCTGGAAGGTAGCTAATGTCACTCCCATCTTTAAAAAGGGTTCCAGAGTTGATCTGGGAAATTACAGGCCAGTCAGTCTGACGTCAATACTGGGTAAGTTGGTGGAAACTGTTATTAAGGAAAGAATCAGTAGGCACATTGATGAACAAAAACTATTGAGGCAGACTCAGCATGGGTTCTGTAAGGGAAGATCTTGTCTCACTAACCTGTTAGTGTTCTTTGAGGGGGTGAACAAACATATGGACAAGGGGGACCCAATAGATGTTGTTTACCTTGACTTCCAGAAAGCTTTTAATAAAGTTCCTCATCAAAGGCTCCTAAGCAAGCTCAAAAATAATGGGATAAAAGGACAAGTCCTTTTGTGGATCAAAAATTGGCTAATTAATAGGAAACAGAGAGTGAGTATAAATGGGAAATTTTCTCAGTGGAACGTAGTAAGCAGTAGGGTACCGTAGGGATCAGTACTCGGTCTGTTGCTTTTTGACTTGTTCATTAATGATTTGGAGTTGGGAGTAAGCAGTGAAAGTGGCTAAATTTGCAGATGATACAAATATGTTCAGGGTGGTGACAACCAGGGAGGATTGTGAGGCATTCCAAAGGGATCTGTTGAGTGGGCGTCATCGTAGCAAATGCGGTTCAATGTGGCCAAGTGCAAGATGATGCACATTGGAGTAAAAAATCCTAACTATAAATATTCGTTGATGGAGTCTGAACTGGCAGAGACTGACCAAGAGAGAGATCTTGGAGTCATAGTAGGTAACTCACTGAAAATGTCAAGACAATGTGCGACTGTAATAAAAAAGGCCAATGCTATGCTGGGGATTATTAGGAAGGGTATTGAAAACAGATCAGCCAATGTCATAATGCCCCTATATAAATCAATTGTGCGACATCATTTGGAATACTGTGTACAGTTCTGGTCACCACACCTTAAAAAGGATATTATAGCTTTGGAAAAAGTGCAGAAAAGGGCAACTAGAATGATAAAAGGGTTGGAGAACTTTCCCTATGAGGAAAGGTTGAGGCGCTTGGGGCTCTTTAGCTTGGAGAAACGATGGCTGAGGGGTGACATGATAGAGGTTTATAAGATTACAAGTGGAGACCCGCAAGAAACTTGTGGGATGGTTATCTCATTCGTCACAACTTTGCTTCCTCTGCTCACCCCCTACCTCTCTCACACTATTTCTCCCCTCTGCCCCCTTTTCTTACTCTATTTCTGCTCCATGCATGTGACTTCCTCTCTCTTTCTGATCTGTCATCTTTCTCTTTGTTTTTCTGCCTCCCCACTTCATCACTCTTTCTCTCTCTTTCTGCCCCCCACTCCATCATTCTTTCTTTCTGCCCCATCACTCTCCCAGCCTCCTGCCTGCTTCCTCCCCCACTCTGCAGAGCAGCAGTAGCAGTGGTGGCAGTACTCTCAGCCACCCACCTGCTTCCTCTCCCCCCTACAGCAGCAGCGGCAGCACTCTGGGAATCACAATGGATCTCCCAGCTACAGAGATCAATTCATCTTAGGGCTGCCAGCTCTAGGTTGGGAAATTCCTGGAAATTTGGGGGTAGAGACTTAGGACAGTGAGGCTTGGGGAGGCAAGCAGCCTCAGCAGGGTATGATGCCATAGACTCAACCCTCCAAAACAGCCATTTTATCCAGGGGAACTGATTTCTGTCTCCTGGACAACAGTTGTAATTCTAGGTGATCTCCAGTCCTCACCCAGAGGCTGGCAATGGTGGTTCTCGTGGAGGAAATGGCTGGAGGGTGGAGTCTATAGCATTACACCAGTCCACAGTTTCTCCCCTCCTCAAATCCCACCCTCTCCAGGCTTCACCCCTCAAATGTCCAGGGATTTCCCAACCTGGAGTTGGCAACCCATTTTCCTTCCCAACCCATTTCCTTCCCTACCTTTATCTGCCTCTCTGTCTCCTGTTTTCCATCTCCACCCCCCAGCCTCTACGTAGGAAAATTACAGTCTTTCTCCACAGTGAGGGCCAAAGCAGCTTTCATTATTCCCTCCTCCTTTTTATTTGCACAACAACCCTGTGAGGTTGGTTAGGCTGAAATATGTGACTGGTCCAAAATCACACAGTCACCTTCCACTGCAAGATGGGGATCTGAGCCTGGGTCTTGCAGACCGTACTTTGAAGCTCTAACTGCTGCACCTCACTGGCTTTCATAGGGTGGCTGCTGATGAATGGTAGCAAGCAGCCGAGGCTAGGTGAGTCATGCAAATCAGGGGAGACCTGGCAACCCTAGACTACTGCCAGGCCTAGAGTGGCCAACCTCCAAATGGGCCCTGGAGACCCCTCAGGACTACAACTGGACTCTAGACAGCAGAGGTCTGTCTCCCTGCAGAAAATGGCTGCTTTGGAGGGTGGACTGTGGCATTATACCCAGCTGAGGCCTCTCCTTCCCAAACCCAGCCCTCCTTAGAGTCCACCACAAAATCTCTAGAAATCCCACAGCCTGGCACTGGCAACTCTTGTGAGGCCTGGCCCCAAGGCTCCCTCCCTCCCTCCCTCCCTCCCTCCCTCCCTCCCTCCCTCCCTCCCAGGCTGAAAGAGGCCTGGAAAGGGCACTTCACCCACCCTTTCACTGACAGAGCCAGTTAGAAGCCTCCCCCCCCGCAACGTTCTAATCTCTCACTGTTGATGCCTGGAGTTAGGTCCCTGCAGAGGCCATTTCAAAAGGCTTTTCGGGAATTTGGGCGAGTTGACACACTCTGCGAACTGTGCAGGGTGGACGGTAGCTCCTTTTGACAGTTTGGACATTTTTCTGGTCCAACGCAGCACTCCCCAGGCGGGGGGGTTGGCAAGCAAGCAGCCAAGTCCAAGCGGGAGTTGAGATTGGCATGGGCAGACTTCGGAGGAAGCCTGTTTACACTTTGATCCCCTCCCACGAAGCGGGCAGTTGCAAGACAACACTACAGGAGCTAACCGGGCTGACAATTCAGCATAAACCCATCATCTACCGACCTCTTTACCATCAAAGTCAACATTAAGTTAAGAAGAAGCAATGCGAAACCCCGAGATAGAACTTTAAGGTAACAAAGAACTTTTGCTTACCGGTTTGAAGACATAGAGAAATTTGAATCAAGCGGCTAAGCGTACAAAAGCATTTCTGATGTAATCCGCTTTGTTTGGAAATGAAAGAAGCTTTCTAGAAAGTGAAAATAGTGAAAAAGAAACTTCTGTTTTTCATTCCTGTGGTCAGTTAGAGATTAACGTCAAGTTGTAAAAATGAAACTGATGTGAATCTGTGCTACCAAAAACAAGTTCTGGCTGAGAAAGACGAGCTTGAGGCAAGAGAGGCACTTGAAAAGACTGAGTAACCGGAAGGAGTAGGAAGAGTTAGTGCGCTGCACAGGAAGTTGGATTTTCGGGATGGACACTAAACTGGAAGTTACAAAATAGCCTAATCTTGCCAAAAAACCATAGAGAAATTGCGCCCGCCATTTTGAGGAGGACTAATTTTTTAAAATTGAATTTGAACTATAAAATTAAAGAGAAGAAACATATAAAGGCAGCGATTTGACGGAATACTTAGAAGAAAAGAGATTTGGTGACATTTAAAAGTTTCCAAAACGGATTTGAGGCCAAGACAAAGGGCCGCCTCTACATCAAGTCCTAGAATGGCAGCAAAGGACAAAAAAGAATGGCAGGCAGCAATAGAGGCTATGGAGAGGAAGAGGATGGAGGCAGTGCAGAATCTTGGAAAACAAATGGAACTACAGACTAAACAAATGGAATTACAGATGAAACAACAAATGGAAAAGCAATTGGAGCAAATAGAACAAGTACAAGTGCAAGTACAAGAGAAGAATATGGCAGCTATGAAAGAACTGGTCCTAGCAGAAGTGGCAGAGTTTAAAAAAGATACAGAAGAAGTCAAAAAAGAAGTCCAAGGTTTAGCAGCTAAGTCGATGGAGCTAGAACAAAAAATCAAAAATACCCTCCAGGAGAATATAAGGTTAGAATCTATGATGGAGTACAGAGCTATGCAAAACCACCTGAGGCTAAGAGGAATTGAGGAGGCAGAAGATCAAGATATGCGTGCGTTGGTAATAACAACATTGACGGCATATATTGGTGAGGATCAAGGAGATCTAGACTCAGACTTCGACTTAATTTACAGAGTAAACTCAACGTACGCTCAGAGGAAAAAATTACCCAGAGATATCATTGTGCAGTTTGTGACAAGAAAAATGAAAGAGGATATTTTCAAGAAGCAATTCACACAACCGTTGGAAATTGACGGCAAAAAGATAATAATATTAAGAGAAATCCCAAGGGTGATGTTGCAGGACAGAAAGAAATATAAAAAATTAGTCGACAAATTAAAGGCAATGGGAATTAGATTCAGATGGGAAATACCTCAAGGATTGTCATTTACATACAATTCAGTGAGATTTACGATCAAATCAGAAGGAGACCTGTATAGGTTCAAAGAAAATAATTTTGAAGAGTTTTTGGATATATAAATCAAGACACTATGGAATACAAATTGCTATCTTGGAATGTAAATGGACTTAATTCACCTAACAAAAGAAAATTAATAAATCATTGGCTGGACAAACAAAAGAGCAATATAATTTGTTTGCAGGAAACTCATATCAGAAAGCAGGACTATAAATATGTGATAAATAAGAAATTGGGAGAAGAATTTTTTTCACTAGCGACTAAAAAGAATAAAGGAACAGTGATCTACATTAAAAAAGAATTGGAACCCAAGCAAATTTTTGTGGACAATGATGGGAGGTATATTGGAGTAGAAATAATGATACACAGGAAAAAGACTTTGATTGTAAATTTGTATGCACCCAATGGAGCTAAAGAATTTTTTTTAAAAGATTTGACAAATGAGATGGAACAATTAACTTATGATCAGGTTATCTTTGCAGGAGATTTTAATGGTACAGTGAACAACTTACTGGACAGACGTTCAAAAAAAGCTGGAGATGTGGCGGGGAAATTACCAAAAATTTTCTTTAAACTGATGAAACAAGAGAAACTGGAAGATGTTTGGAGAAAAGCAAAAGACTATACTTTTTACTCCAATAGACATAACTCTTTTTCCAGGATTGATATGATTTGGATGTCGGAGGAGTTGGCATTGAAGACTCAAAAAATTGAAATCTTAACAAAAAATAATTCTGACCACAGCCCCTTACTTTGGATGTTGAGAGAAAAACCTAAACAATTATATTGGTGTCCCGGCAGCGGCCGGGATGGCGCCGGCGGGCGCAGCCCCGGGCCCAAGGAGCCTGCTGGGATCCCTGGTGGGGGGAGCGGCAAGCGCAACGGCGGCGGCGAGCCGGAGACGGACCCAGCAGCGGCAGGCCCCCGGCTTACAGAGACACTTACCAGCGGCAGTGAGGAACCGAGTGGCAGCGGCGGGAAACGGCGGGCCCCGGCGGAGGAGCCGATGACGGGCGGGCAGGACAGCAAGCCGCAGGCGGGGCGAGCCAGGCCCGGGCCGCGGCGAGAACAAAGATTGGGGCCTCTAGCTGCTCCAAGGGGGCGGGTAGAGGGAGGAGGCAGCGGCGGCAAGGTCTGCCTGTCGAGAGAGGGCTTGGGAGCCGGAAGGGCGGAGGCTGGGACGGCGTCCTCGCTCTTGAAGGGAGGCGGGGCCCCAGCGGGGGAAGAGCCAGAGGGGGAGGCGGGGGTAATAAAAGGAGGAGAAGGGGATACGGCCGGGGAGGAGAAACGCTGGGCTGGCTGGGACGTAGGAGACGGAACGTAGCCAAGAGAGAAAGGAGCTACCGAGTCCCAGAGAGCACATGGCTCTAGAGGCCAGACCCTGAGCGGGCAAAAGGAGGGTGAAGGAACCCTCTTGTGTCGCCCATTCTCTGAGGCCGTTCCCCTGACCTCCTGCAGGACCCTGGTCTCTGCCCTTCTGGCCCTTCTGGAGCACCGGGGCGTGGTGGGAAAGTCACGCCAGTCCTTGGAGTTACCCCGGGCCGTCGGCAGTAAAGGGCGTTCCCCCTCCGCCAGGGAGGGCGTCACAACGTGGTGGAGAATGCGGGCAGAGGTGACCCGCTAAGAAGGCCCCGCCCCAGTCTCCCAACCCCTCAGGGTTGGCGGCCTCCAGCGGATCGCGCTCCAGCAACCTCCGGGGCCGCAAGAGGCGCCCTGGACTCGGCATCCTCCAGCTCGACAGACTCTGACGACAGCCAGGACACTGCCAGGCTGCAGCCCGCTGGTGGTGCCGCCCCCCCCCTCGCACCCATGGATTTGGCGCAGTTTGGGCAATGGATGGCCGAACACCAGGCCAAGCTCCTGCGGGACATCACCCAGCAGCAGCAGCAAGTCCAAGCAACGCTTGTGCAGGACCTTCAGCAGGCCCTTCAGGCGGTCGGTCAAGCGGTGGCTGGAGCAGGAACGGGGCCGGCGGCCCCCAAGGGCCCTTGGGCCCCTCTTACAAAGCTTGGACCGGAAGATGACATCGAAGCATTTTTGGAGGCCTTCGAACGGGCGGCCGAGTCGGCTCGGTGGCCAGAAGACCGATGGGCCTGCATCCTGGGCCCTTATCTGACGGGAGAAGCCCAGGCAGCGATGAAAGCCCTCCCTAAGGCGGAGGCTACCGATTATAAGAGCTTGAAGGCTGCTATCCTCGACCGGTACGAGATCACCCCGGAGGCCTATCGCCAGCGGTTCCGGTCCCTGTCCCTTTCCCCGGGAGGCCGCCCGCGGGCGACCATTGCCGCCCTCCACGATGCTGCCACCCGCTGGCTTGTCCCGACCACCGCTGACGGAAGGCGCGTCGTGGAGCTGGTGGTCATAGAGCAGCTCCTCCACATCCTCCCGCCCCGGACACGGCACTGGGTGGCCTGTTGGAAACCAACTCGCCTGTCAGAAGCCCAAGATCTGTGGGAGAACTACCAAGCAGCCGAAGGACGAGATGTCCCCCTGAAAGCCGACACCCCGAAGGCGGGTAAGCCCGCCGTGCAGGGCGGGCGGGGTCTCCCCGCCGCTGGGAGCTCCCGAATAGGGGACCCCACAAACCGGGGCGGGCGGGCCCGACCAGCAGTGGCGCGAGCGGGACCCCCGGTGTACATGCCTCGGGGGGGCCCGGTGGTCGGCACGGGCTCGGGCCCCACAGCGGGTCCTCCGGGACGGCCGGGACCTGAAACACGCCCCGCTGGTCTGCCGGGGTCGGCCGGGGTCGGCCCCTGTTACACCTGTGGGCAATGGGGCCACCTTAAGCGGGACTGCCCAATAATGGAGTGCGACCTGGGGGACGACTATTCAATGCAGGCAGCAGAGACCCGTGAGAGACCCCCGGCCTGGACGCTCCCGGTCGTACTCGGAGGACAGAGACTAGATGCCCTCTTGGACAGTGGCAGTTCAATATCCATGATACTGTCAAGACTGTTACCCCCAGGGTTGCCCGTACACCGCTGGGCTACGATCGTCTGCTTCCATGGACATGCTGAACGCTGCCCGGTCGTCGTAGTCCCGCTACAGTACCTGGGGCAAGAGGTGGAGGTGCCCTTGGCCCGCATGGAGAAATTGCCCTGCCGGCTCCTGCTGGGCCGGGACGCTCCCGGGATTCGGGAAGCGATTGTTGCTTTCCGCGCCCAACCACCGGCTCCCGGACTCCCAGGAAGAGGCAGGGAGGAAGCCGTAATGTTAACAGAAGAAGATCCTGGTCCCTCGCGGGAGGAGCCTGATTCTAGGGACGCTGAGGAGGGGCCCTCAGGTGGGGCCGACCCGGAGCTGGATCCTCGACCCGGGTGGACCAGAAACCCCCGATTCCGAGAGGCGCAAGCACAGGACGAGGGGCTTGACAAGCTACGGTCGCAGGTGGCGGTAAGGGACGGAGTAGTAGTGGAACCACGTCGAGGGGGCAGGCTGCCTCACATCCAATTGCGGGAGGGGGTCTGGTATCGGGTGGCTAAGGGGCGGATGGGCCCCATAGACCAGCTATTGGTCCCCACGGAGTTCCGGGAGGAGGTGATGTGCCATGCACATCAACATCCCTGGGCCGGACACCAGGGCTTCCAAAATACCATGTCACGCCTATTGACCCATTTCTTTTGGCCCACGATAGCTAAGGACGTCCGAGGCTATTGCCGTGCGTGTGAGGCTTGCCAGCGCATGTCTACGCGGGCGGCTCCACGGGCTCCGTTATCTCCTCTAGAGACGGTCACAGGGGTGCCCTTTGACAGGATTGCCATGGATTTTGTAGGGCCTCTGCCCCGCACCCCAAGGGGGCGCGGTACATCCTGGTAATCATGGATTATGCCACCCGGTACCCGGAGGCGGTTCCCCTCCCCAGCTTGAAGAGCGCTGGGGTGGCCCGGGCCCTGATGCACCTGTTTGCCCACATGGGTCTCCCCCGGGAGATCTTAACTGACAGGGGGTCACCGTTTACCGCCAAGTTAATGCAGCAAGTCTGCGCTACCCTTCATATCCGGCAGCTGTTCACATCGGTCCACCACCCGCAAACAGACGGGTTGGTGGAGCGCATGAACCAAACACTAAAAGGGATGCTCCGGAAGGTGTCTCGAGACCGACCCACAGCCTGGGACCTCTTGTTGGACCCCATCTTATTTGCTGTTCGAGAGACACCCCAAGCCTCAACGGGTTTCGCCCCCTTCGAGTTGCTGTATGGCAGACTCCCTCGAGGTATCCTGGGGGTGATGGAGGAGCAGTGGGCCCAACCCGCAGCCCCAGTCGTAGAGACAGAGGTGAGCGAGTATGTCGCCCGGTTACGAGAACAGCTGGTCTGGGTCCGGGCGGAAGCGCAGCACAATTTGCAAGCCGCTCAGCAGGCGCAGAAGCAACGGTATGACAGAGGCACCCGTCTCCGGTCGTTTGCTGCGGGGGACTCCGTCCTGGTCACCCGGCAAGCCTTGGCACGCTCCCATGGCGACCCGTGGCAGGGGCCCTTTCGGATCAACAGAGTATTAGGCCCACTAACGTACGAGGTGCAATGCGGGCCTCAGACCCGCCAGCGGAAACGGCTCCATGTTAATGACCTGAAGGAGTGGGTGCCCCCGGCCCAACCAGACCCAGTGTGCTTGGAGGTAGACCCAGCTTCCCTACCGGAGGGGACGCTCCCCTGGACAGTGGAGGACCGCGAGGCCGACTTCCCCATACTGGATTCGGATTTGACCCACAACCAACAAGCCGAGGCCCGGGCGATCCTCACCAGGGTGCCGGGGGTGTTTAGAACTACCCCAGGTTGTACGCGTTTGGCTACCCATTACATCCCCACAGCCCCGGGTAAGGTAGCACGGGCCCGCTGGCGACCCGTACCTCAAAAGCGGTGGGAAGTTATTAACCGGGAGGTCCAAGACATGTTACGCATGGGGATCATCGAACCCTCCCAGAGCGCTTGGCGCAGCCCCATCTTGCTGGTACCGAAACCAGATGGGTCGGTGCGCTTTTGCGTGGACTACCGAGGGGTTAATCAACTCTCACAGTTCGACGCGTACCCGATGCCCCGGGCTGACATCTTAATCGACTAGCTGGGGCAGGCCCGGTACATATCCGCCCTCGACCTAACAAAAGGGTATTGGCAAGTGCCCGTGCACCCCCCGATAAAGAGAAAACAGCATTTGCGACACCCCAGGGGCTGTTTCAGTTCAAACGCATGCCTTTTGGACTCCATGGAGCAGCTGCCACGTTCCAACGGCTAGTGGACACGGCCCTGGCGCAATGTGAAGGATTCGCCAGGGCCTACATAGACGACATCATTATCTGTAGCCCGGATTGGCCTACTCACCTCGAACACCTACAGACCGTCTTAGCAGCTCTACGGGCAGCGGGTTTGCACGCCAACCCTAAGAAAAGTCGTATAGGCTTCCAAGAGCTGCGCTACCTGGGGTTCTTGGTGGGACGAGGGCAACTCCGCCCACTGCCGGAGAAAGTGGTTACGGTAGAACAACACCCCCGTCCCTCAACCAAGCGGCAGCTGCGACGCTTCCTTGGCATGGTGGGATATTATAGTAAATTTATTCCTCATTTCGCATCCCGAGCCAGCCCCTAACGGACTGTCTAAGGAAAACAGAACCCAACACCATACAGTGGACGGGTCCCCGTACTCGAGCCTTTGAGACACTGCGGCTGAGTCTATCCGGGGCCCCGGTCCTTCAAAATCCGGACTTTTCTAGGCCATTTACGTTGCATACGGACGCCTCGGCCTCAGGCCTTGGGGCCGTTTTGACACAAGGGGACGAGGGGGAAGAGCAGCCCGTACTCTTCGTCAGTCGTAAGCTACAACCTGCGGAACTACAGTACTCGACCGTGGAGAAAGAGGCTCTGGCCGTCAAATGGGCGGTGGGAGCCCTGCAGTTCTATTTGGATAATAACCCCTTCCACCTGGTAGTGGATCACGTTCCTCTTCTATGGATGGAGCGCATGAAAGACCATAATCCGCGCATCTTACGTTGGTACTTGTCCCTTCTTCCTTTCCAGTTTACAATTCATCATCGAGCAGGGAGCCAGCATCGGGTGGCTGACTATTTGTCCCGACTGCACGAAGATGACCCGGTCCGAGGTTTGAGGAAAGGGGTGTGTCCCGGCAGTGGCCGGGACGGCGCCGGCGGGCGCAGCCCCGGGCCCAAGGAGCCTGCTGGGATCCCTGGTGGGGGGAGCGGCAAGCGCAACGGCGGCGGCGAGCCGGAGACGGACCCAGCAGCGGCAGGCCCCCGGCTTACAGAGACACTTACCAGCGGCAGTGAGGAACCGAGTGGCAGCGGCGGGAAACGGCGGGCCCCGGCGGAGGAGCCGATGACGGGCGGGCAGGACAGCAAGCCGCAGGCGGGGCGAGCCAGGCCCGGGCCGCGGCGAGAACAAAGATTGGGGCCTCTAGCTGCTCCAAGGGGGCGGGTAGAGGGAGGAGGCAGCGGCGGCAAGGTCTGCCTGTCGAGAGAGGGCTTGGGAGCCGGAAGGGCGGAGGCTGGGACGGCGTCCTCGCTCTTGAAGGGAGGCGGGGCCCCAGCGGGGGAAGAGCCAGAGGGGGAGGCGGGGGTAATAAAAGGAGGAGAAGGGGATACGGCCGGGGAGGAGAAACGCTGGGCTGGCTGGGACGTAGGAGACGGAACGTAGCCAAGAGAGAAAGGAGGTACCGAGTCCCAGAGAGCACATGGCTCTAGAGGCCAGACCCTGAGCGGGCAAAAGGAGGGTGAAGGAACCCTCTTGTGTCGCCCGTTCTCTGAGGCCGTTCCCCTGACCTCCTGCAGGACCCTGGTCTCTGCCCTTCTGGCCCTTCTGGAGCACCAGGGCGTGGTGGGAAAGTCACGCCAGTCCTTGGAGTTACCCCGGGCCGTCGGCAGTAAAGGGCGTTCCCCCCTCCGCCAGGGAGGGCGTCACAATTGGAAAATTAATGAAGACTTATTGGACAGAAAAATAGTTAATGAGACATTGCGTAGGGAAACACAGAACTTTTCTGAAACAAATTTGAACAAAGGTATGGAATTACGAATTGTGTGGGACGCATATAAAGCAGTCATAAGGGGACTGCTTATCTCATTAAACACTAAAGATAGAAAACAAAGATTGCAACAACAAAATGATTTACAGGAAAAGATCCGACAGAAAGAAAAAGAGTTAAAGAAAAAGCCAGGGAAGAAAAAGATTATAAGAAAAATTCACATGCTACAAGACCAGTTAAATGTATTGTCAAATCGAGAACTGTATTGGAATTTAAAGAAGTTGCAACAGAAATCGTTTGAGGGTGCTAATAAACCTGGAAAGTTCTTAGCATGGCAACTGAAAAATAGACGTGAAAGAAATTTTATAAACAAGATAATAGAAGATGGAAAGGATATTGTGGACTTGAATGGCCTAAAAAGAGTCTTTTTCAATTTCTATGCCAAATTGTTTCAAAAGAAATGTATTGATTCACAGAAACTTAAGAAATATTTGGAGAATATTGAAGTACCAACATTGGGACAACAAATGAGAGAAGTGCTTAATGGTCCAATTAAAAATGAAGAAATTGTTAGTGCGATAGAAGAAGCAAAATTGGGGAAAGCTCCAGGTCCAGATGGATTTACTGCAAAATTTTATAAAAAATTAAAGGATGAGCTAACCCCAATTTTTGTACTTTTGTCAAACGAAATAAGAGAGACAAAACGGATTCCAGAGTCATGGAAAAAAGCAAATATTTCGCTTATACCCAAAGAAGGTTTGGACCTAACTAATGTGAAGAACTACAGACCAATATCCCTCCTGAATAATGATTACAAATTGTTTGCTAAAGTAATTTCTGAAAGGCTGAAAAACTATTTGAAAGACGTTATAACAGAAGAACAAGCTGGCTTTTTACCGAATAGGCAAATCAGAGACAATTTAAGAGTGGTGATAGATGCAATTGAATATTGTGACAAACACCCTGAAAAGGAAGTTGGATTCCTCTTCTTGGATGCAGAAAAAGCTTTTGATAATTTGAACTGGGACTTTATGTTGCAAGTGATAGAGAAAATGGAAATAGGTCAATCTTTTTTAAACATGATTACTGCAATTTATTCAGACCAAAAAGTGGCATTGAACGTAAATAAAGAGAAAACGGAATACTTTAAAGTGCGAAAAGGGATGAGACAAGGCTGCCCCCTATCTCCACTATTGTTTATTTGGACATTGGAAGTATTATTGGGGAAAATAAAAGAGGACAAGAACATTAAAGGATTGACAACGAGAGGCTTTACATATAAATATAGAGCTTTTGCGGATGATGTAATGTTTATGACTCAAGACCCAATAGAGAATATACCACGACTGATGCAAAAAATTAAAGACTTCGGAGACTTGGCTGGTTTCTATGTTAATAAAAGCAAAACAAAGGTGATGTGTAAAAATATGACAAAACAGAAGCAAATGGAACTTCAGGAGAAAATCCAGTGTGAAGTGGTTACAAAGACAAAGTATTTAGGGATTGAATTAACTATGAAAAATATAGATTTATTCAAAAATAATTATGAAAAAATTTGGTATAAGATTCAACAAGATATGAAAAAATGGGACACCTTGAATTTATCACTAATGGGAAGGATTGCAACAGTTAAAATGAATATTTTGCCTCGGTTAATGTTTTTGTTTCAGACTATCCCAATACTAGGACAAAGTAAGATATTGGATGGATGGCAGAAAGAAATATCAAAATGAAATAAAATGAAAATTTTATGTGACGTTAAGGAAAGAGGAGGACTTCAATTACCAAATCTCAGACTTTATTACAATGCTGTCTGTTTAACGTGGATAGAACAATGGATTAACCTTGAAAATATGAAGCTGTTGGCGTTATACGGTCATGACAACAAGTTTGGATGGCATGCGTATTTGTGGTATGAAAAATTAAAAATCGATAAATTTTTTAAACATCACTTTATTAGGCGATCACTGTTCGAGACCTGGACGAGATATAAAAAAATCTTTTATGAAGAACGACCACTTTGGATAGTGCCAGCAGAAGTGATTAAACCATATTCAAGACATGAAGGATTAGATTGGTTACCTTATAGAAATCTTTTAAAATCTGAAGGGAAAAGCTTTGTTATGAGAGACAGAGATGATGTGGAATTTGATTATGATTGGTTGAATTATAGACAGATTTATGATTTGTTTAAAACTGATAAGAGAAAATATGGCTTTAGGGCAAAGAATAATGAAATTGAAACTATATGGGTGGAAAAGGGGGAAAAAATGATCTCAAAAATATATAAGGTTTTATTGAAGTGGTATACAGAGGATGAAATTGTAAAAGAACAAATGATAAAATGGGCTGTAAATGTAAATAGTGAAATAACTATGGCATCATGGGAATGTTTGTGGAAAAAGTCAATGAAAATCTCAACTTGTGTTAATGTCAAAGAGAATTGTTATAAAATGATGTATAGATGGTATATGACCCCAAAGAAAATTGCTAATATAAATGAGACTATGTCTAGCAAATGTTGGAAATGTAGAAAGAAAGAAGGCTCATTTTACCATATGTGGTGGACTTGTGATAAAGCCATGAGTTATTGGTCAGAGATTCATAATGAAATACAGAAAATCCTGAAATGTACTTTTAAGAAAGATCCACAAATTTTGTTGTTAGGTCTTAAATTGGAAGAATTAAATGTAACCAAGAGAACATTGTTATGGTACTTGGTCACAACGGCTAGAATGACTTATGCACAATTCTGGAAACAAGAAAAGATACCTGAAACATGGGAATGGATTAAGAAGATGCTTTTTATGGCAGAAATGGACAAAATGACAAGAAAGCTTAATAATGAAGAAGATGAAGCATTTTTTGAAGAATGGAAAGATTTCAAAGACTATCTTGAGAAAAACTGGGATGTTAAAAATAGATTGATTTGCTTTGACAGTTATTAAGGAGAAAACAAGAAATAGAACGATAAGATTGTTAAAATGTTACCTAATTTGATAATGGAAGTGAGACATTTTGTTAATGGTAATAGAGTTTATAAGGGGGTAAGAGCATTGCGGGAAGCCTTGTACTGGGGGGGGGGAGAAAAGAAAAAGGTATGTGATATTTATAAGATGGAATTTTAAATATGTGAAACATATCCTATAATAAATGGTTTTTTAAAAAAAGGCTTTTTGTGGAATTCAACCGTTCCTGAAGGGATTTCTTCACTTTTTGGATTTTTCTACAAACCCAGGAAGTCTACTGACTATGCAGGAAAAGCTGTTGGGGGACAGTGAGCCCCCTGTTGGTGGGAATAGATATCCGCACATTTGGGGTATTAGAATAAGGATACATGGGATAGAGCAGGTAGAGAAAGAGGTACTTTTCTCCCTTTCTCACAATACAAGAACTCATGGGCACTCAATGAAATTGCTGAGACATTGGGTTAGAACAGATAAAAGGAAGTACTACTTCACCCAAAGAATGATTAACACTTGGAATTCACTGCCACAGGAGATGGTGGCGGCTACAAGCATGGACGGCTTCAAGAGGGAATTAGATAAATATATGGAGCAGAGGTCCATCAGTGGCTATTAGCCACAAGGTATAGATAGGGACTTTGGGGCAAGTGATGCTCTGTATTCCTGGTGCTTGGGGGGAGGGTCAACAGTTGGAGGGCTTCTAGTGTCCTGGCCCCACTGGTGGACCTCCTGATGGCATCTGGTATTTTTGGCCACTGTGTGACAGAGTGTTGGACTGGATGTGCTGTTGGCCTGATCTGACATTGACTTCTCTTATGTTTTTATGTTCTTTGGTCCTAGGGGCTTCTTCCTGATGGGCATGGGAAGGGAAGGGCCTGGAGCCTGGATGCGTCTGGGTGCTCCCAAGGTCTGGCTTCTGCTGCAGAGAAGGCACATGGTGAGGGTTTGTCTCCATGGATGTGGTGACAGTTATCCCTGTAGGATTGGCACCTGCATATGGGGAAAACACATAGTGGAGCAGCCTACAGCATTCCTTGTTGTCAGCTTGTTGGACATTTGGCCATTGCTGATGCCCCATCTGGCACTCCAATGCCAAAAGGGGGACTCCCCCCTGGCTGGCAAAATTCAGGCCATTCACACCTCATTTGGCATCCTGTCAGAACCGCTGTGTATCTGGAGACGCACTCTGTCAGCATCGTCAGGGCATTCTGAACCTTTAAGGGAAGGTTAGGTCATCAGGAAGGATCACTTGGCACTCACTTGGCCTTCCCAGCCACCAACATGTTTTGTGGAGGGGGAGCACTGCCAACAGGCATAGTAAAGGTTTCCCTTGCTCAAAAGCCAGTCAAATCTGACTCTAGGGCTTGGTGCTCATTTCCGTTTCCAAGCCAGTGCTGTCCAAAGACGTTTCCGTGGTCTTGTGGCCAGCATGCCTAAACACCGAGGTGCACAGAATGCTGTTACCTTCCCACCAAAGCAGTACCTATTTATCTACTTGCAATTTCTTGCTTTCGAAGTGCTAGGTTGGCAGGAGCTGGGACCAGAGATGGGAGCTCACTCCATAATGCAGCACTCGGGTCTCGAACTGCTGAACTACCAACCTTCCAGTCTGCAGTGCAGTGTCTTAACCACTGAGCCACTGCAGCACAGGCGTGACATGCAGCCTTATGCACTGCCACTACCTTTGGCCCTCTTCCCCAGCAGCTGCCTTGGGCAGCCCCCCAATGCCTGGTGTGTGGGTTCGTGTGCATCTGGGGGAGCACTCCTGGCCTCCCCAGCTGCCAGGTTCCAGAGCAGGAGATGCCAAGTCTAGTGTGGCTTGATGCCATTGTTGTTGACCACGGGAAAAAAATGGGGGTTGGGGAAGGAGTGCCTTGCTTACCTGTTCCTGTATGGTTGCCCTTAGGGATCCCGGCAGACAAGCTGCTGTATCTGTGGGGCCTGAAATCTGGGATAGCTCAGCCACAAAGTGTGGACTTTGCTCTCCCAGTGGTGTATCCCTCAAGTGCTCACACAGCTGTGCTAGGTATCCTGTCTGTGTTTTGCCTACCACTGAGGTACATGTGTGCTAGCTCTAAGTCTGCATGGCAGGGAGCTGTCAGACAGCATTCTGTACTATGCGCCCTACCTCTGGAGATGGGGTGACCTTCTGGAACCATTTGTAGGGTGGGGCAGGCATGGTGTGTGTATGCTGATTGGGTGCACAAGTGGTCAGTATCCTGAGCTGCTTAGGTTGCAGCTGGTTGAGGGTGGGAGTGAATTGGGAGTTACCATGGTCGCCAATGGGCTGCACCAGCATATTTGCCAGAACAATTGTGCACCTGTTCTGGGGAGCATTCCTATGCTGAAACTGCTTTGGGAGCTGACTGGCTGGCAACATGCCCTCTGGCATGCCCACATTTCTGAGGTGCAGGGGTTCATGGCATGCAGCTGTGCCAGTGGAAGTGCACTGTACAGCACTGCTCGTGCCCTATGCTGGCATAAACACTCATTATACTGGCATAAATCTGAGTTACTCTGGCATAGGGTTTAGCCAGCTCCCTATTCCAATTTGCACACACACACCGGATTTTTCTATCAGAACGTTCAAGCGGTACCTGCAAAAACTTTGTTTACACTAAACTTATTGGAAAGTCTTTTGCTGAGTGGCTGAAATTCCAGTCTAAAATATCTCTAAAACTCTCTCTCCCTCTCCCTCTCTCTCTCTCTTTCTCTCTGTGTGTGTGCACACAAATGTGACACAGTGTATCTCCTAACTATGACAAAAGACTAAAAAGTATGATTTCCCCCCCTTTGGGGTGGAACTGTGTGCCAGCAAAAAAGTGATAATTACCCGAGGCCACATCCCTAATTGTCCCAGGTGCTAAAGCTTCTGATTTAAATGACAAATATTTCATGGTTCCAAAAGCAAATCCATCAGAGAATTATTTGCAGACTCTGTTTTGGCAGGTGACTTGACAACCCTCCCTTATCCTTTCCCCAGTCCAGGTATAGCACTCCTGCTACCTGCCAATCTATGGTGAATTTGGATGGCCATGTTACTTACATGGTGACTGTAGCTAGCACAAGTGTTTATATTTTTACATCTTTATATTTCATTTTATGTTTATGTATATAATGTTTTAATGTTTTGTTTTAATGTTCACCACCTTAGAGCCCCTAAATTGAGTGGGAAAGTGGCATAAATAAACTAAATAAAGCTAGCATGGTGGAGTGATCAAGAGTGACAGTCTCCAATCTGGAGAACCAGGTTTGATTCTCCACTTCTCTACATGAAGCCAGCTGGGAGACCTTGGGCCAGTTACAGTTCTTTCACAACTCTCTCAGCCCCACTTACCTCACAAGATGCCTGTTGTGGGGAGAGGAAGGGAAGGCAATTCTAAGCCACTTTGGGATACCTTAGGGTAGAGCGAAGCTGTTCTGTTGGGCTTTTGGTTGAGGTGGCAGATATTCAGCCATTCTGGCCTCCCCTGTTCATGGCCCCTTCCCTGTGCCATGCTGCTTTAGATAACATCACTTGGGCACTAGAACTTTTTATTCACTTGACATGAGGCATGGGATCTTTTTCAGTATTGTTTTTCATTTTCATTATTGTTTATTATTGTTGTTTTATTGGTTTTATCACTTTTATTGTTTTATGAATCTTATGTTGTAAGCCTCCCTGAACCCACTCATGTGATAGGGTGGGGGATAGAAGGAAGGAAGGAAGGAAGGAAGGAAGGAAGGAAGGAAGGAAGGAAGGAAGGAAGGAAGGAAGGAAGGAAGGAAGGAAGGAGATAATAATAATAACAACAACAGAGAAATTGGAGTATAAAAAAACAACTTTTTTGTTATGTAAAGCTTCCATCATATGGTGAGTCATATAAGAAAGAGTCTCTTCATTTTCCTAAGCAGCATTGGTGTTCATTAGGAAAAAAAATATGACTGTGAAGTGAATGTCTTCATAATATGTTATCCCTATTAGTATAATCTACCACATTTTTATTCTAACGCCTCCACAGAGCACAGTGCAATCTTTTCCTTCCCATTTTATACATGCAACAATCCTATGAAAGGCTGACTAACTGGCCCTAGCTCACCCAGTGAGGTTCAAGGATGAGCCGAGTCTCTCGGATGCTAGTACACTATCATACCACATTGGGTAGATCATCATTGGAGAGAAAGCTGCTGTGGCTTCCTCTTCACCAGGGCCAATAAACTTTGTCATGTAGAAAAGGGAATGCCATTTTGTTTTCCTTTTCACCCGTTGGATAAAGTGTGACTTATTACTGTGATACAGGGATTGTTAGGGAAGCTCGAACCTTTTCTTTACTTACACCCTTTACTTTAAGAATCCCTTATTTAAGCTAAAAATCTAGCATCTACATGATTTCCAAACACATTTTCAGCTTCAAAGATATAGACACATTAAGATTTGCTTCAGGAGGCTTAAATCTTCAGTAATACTTGGAGATAATGTCTTTTTCCATTTTGTCTACCTGAATTACAAGTGAGTCATTTCATTGAAAGAACTATCATTGTGGGATGTTCTCCAGAACATTAAAGGCTTACACTTAACCTCAATTAAAATCCATAACCAAATTAACCTCCTTCTCTCATAGAAAGGCAGCTAATGTGTTTTTCATGTAAAACCCTGCACTCCTCACATTTATTTTCACAGAGAACACTTATATCAATTCAATGACATACTGATCAGAATATTTCAACACATTTTGCTACAGGATAAAATTAACATAGAGGTAGATTACAGTTTGTGTTTCTTCTAATTTCTTTTTTAGGTGTTTAATTTTTTTTAAAAATACAATGCGAACAACTGCATCTACATTTGTTGACCACTGAATTTTCAGTAAAATTGCACCATGTTTATATACAGCATCTTTCCACCTGTTGTTTATATATGCATCATAATTTAAAAGAATATTTTTCTGAGTGCACTCCGACAGAAATAGCAAAAAATGAACAAAAATGCTTATGTGATTTAGACCAATCCTACACACACTTGTAATGCTATTCTAAGCACTGCCGTCATCTTCCAAGGCCCTGCTTCAGGTGCCACCACCTTCTGCGATTAGACAGGTGGCAAGCTGAGAGAGGGCCTTCTTGGTCATGACACCAAAACTTTGGAACTCTCCCTCCAGGAAGACTCATCTGTCCCCTTCTGTTGCTATCTCTGAGGCCAGTGGGTGAAAAAAAATTGGGACTATGAATACTTGGCTCCTACAAAACAACAAATTTGTGTTGGAGGCCAAAAAGGAATTTCAAGAATTCTTTAAACAAAATATACAGAAGAATGTTGATATTGATATAGTATGGGATACCTTCAAAGCCTTCGCAAGGGGAAGACTCATTAGCCAAAACACTTGGGTTAAGAAACAAAGGAACCAAAAATTTCTACAGATTCAAAAGCAAATTATGGAGCAGGAAGAAAAGATGAAAAGATTATCTTCATCACAACAGGTAAAAATAAAAATTAAAAACCTACAACACTATCTGAATTGCCTCTTAGCCCAGGAATTAGCAAAAAAAAGAATCATCTACACTACACAGAACTATTTTGAAAATGCTAACAAATCAACAAGATAGTCAGCATACAGACTGCGACAACAAAAGAAAAGAAACACATAAGAATTTTGAGAGACAACCAGGGAGAAGAAAAAAAAATTAGTTAAGGATTTGAAAAATATAATAGAAAATTTTTACAAAAATTATACGCAAAGCATGATGTCAATCAAGATAAAATTAGCCTGGAACACATCCCAAATATTATAAAACTGACAGAAGCTTAAAAAAAATTAAAATGATGTGATATCAATTTCTGAAATATCAGAGGCAATTAAACAGCAAAAGAAGAGGAAAACACCGGGACCGGATGGTCTACCAGTGGAGTTCTACCACACTTTTGAAGAACAGCTAATTTAATCATTAAGATATACAATACAAAATATAATTCACAAGGAAAGTTTACCAAATTCCTGGAATGAAGCTTTAATAACCTTAATATACAAACAAGATACAGATGAGAAAGAAATAAAAAAGTTATCATCCGATTTCTCTATTAAATACAGATTATAAAATTTATGCATCGATACTAGCATCCCACTTCAAAAAAGTGCTTGGGCAAATAATCCACCAGGACCAGGTGGGCTTTTTACCCAGATGATAATTAAGAAACAACGTTAGGGTTATTATGAATGTCCTGGAATATTTCGAAGTGAATCTAGGGAAGCAGAATGGCATTAGTATTTTTAGATGCTGAGAAGGCATTTGATAACATAAGCTGGGACTTTATGCTTGAACTCTTATCGGTAGCACAATATGGAAAAAAAAATAATACTATGGTGAGAGCAATTTACAATAAACAACAGGCTAGAATTATGATGAAAGTGGATTTAACTCAAAAAATTGACATCTATAAGGGAACCATACAAGGTTGTCCTGTGTCACCATTACTTTTTATTTTTGCCCTGAAATACTGTGTGATACAATTAGAAATGAAAACTGAATTAAGGGACTAAAAATAAAAGGTGAGGAATTTAAGTTACAGGTGTTTGCCAATGATTTAGTATCTATATTACAAGATCCTTTTCAGTCTATGAAATATCTGTTAGCATCAATAGAACAATTCAGATCAATAGCAGGACTAAAAATTAACTTAAAAAAATAATTAAAAACTGCACAAAAGAACAGAATCAACAATTACAAAAGATATCCGGCTTTGAAATACAGAAGAAGATAAAATATTTGGGAGTTAATCTGACAAATAGATGCAGTTCGCTTTTCCAAGACAATTATTTAAAGCTTATTTTGGAAATCAAGAAAGATCTGGAAAAATGGAAAGACATGCAACTCTCCCTTGTGGGAAGAATTGCAGCATTGAAAATGAACATCCTGCCCAGAGTTTTATTTCTTTTCCAAACAATACCAGTCCTCCAAAACCAAACTTATTTTAGAGAACTAGAAAAACTTGCTCAACAATTTATTTGGCAGAAAAAAAACCCCTAGAATTAAGTTAAAAGCACTTCAGGACAGGAAGGATCGAGGAGGCTTCACTTTACCGGATTGGCAATATACTATCAGGCCACAACTATGATATCGATCCAAGAATGGATTATCCTGAAAACTACCAAACTTTTAAAATTAGAAGGCCACAATCTATTATTGGGTTGGCATGCTTTCCTTTGGTGTGGCAAACAAAATGCAAATACATATTTCAAACAACATACCATTAGAGCTGCCCTGTTGAAGACTTGGTAAGAAATAAAAAGCCGGTTTTATATAAAAATACCAAAATGGGTTGCACCTTTGGAGGTGTCAGGCTCTTTAGTCAGGTCACGTAACACAGGGCTTCTTCAGAAGAAAACTGTTTATTGGTGAATCAGAACTAAAGACACGTGTACAGCTTGTGTCAGGAATGCCCGGGAACAGTAGGGCCACCTAAATTATACTACAATCAAACACGCCCTGAATATGCTGAAGCCAATGAGTATATTTTGCCCATGCAGGCTAAGCAAGCAGGAGAAGCTAGCAAGCAATCTAAAAGCCGTTATTTCCCAGCCTAGGAGTTCTGCAGCTGGAGCATCTACAAGGTCATACAAAAGATAACAGACAGACAGTAGAAACAGTAATGATCAGAGGCTGGTAGACTGAGAGTACTCCCTCCACATTCCATCCCCATGACAGGGTTACCTGACATCAGGCTTTCACAAACCCCAGTCTAATTCAGACAACCTATATGAAGATCTTTTAGACAATAAAAATGAATTAAAAACTAAAAAAAACTTGCAATAACAAGGTGTGTATTTATCTTGGTGGGAAAGAATGAAATTACAATCCAGATATGCCAAAGACAAACATACAGGTTTTTATGAAAAATGGATAGATCTAGATAAAATTATGCTAGGCCTGGAAGAAAAGCTTACCAAAAAGTATACATGGTACTGTTAGATTACAAGATTCAAGATGAAGTAGTAAAGGCCCCTATGATAGCCTGGTCAAAAAAATTAGGCTATATTGTTAAATTAGACCAATGGGCTAAAATCTTGGAAATTATCATAAAATTTATTAAAGAAAATATCCTTAAGATGTTTTATAAGTGGTACCTGACCCCTGAAAAACTGGCTAGATATTATCCCAATATGTCAAATTGCTGCTGGAAACGCAAAGAAAAAGTAGGTTCTTTATCCCACATTTGGTGGACTTGGGAAAAGAGTAAAAAGTTTTGGATTGGGGTGCATGAAATGATACAACAAATTCTAGGATTTAACAGACCTTTTAAACCTGAGCTTTTCTTATTAACTATCATTCCAAATCAACTTTAAAAATTAGATTGTTATTTGATTTATCATATAGTAACAGCAGCCAGAATTGTATACTTCATTCTGGAAAAAAGAAGAAATACCATAAAAGGAAGATTTAATTTACAAGATATTGGATACAGCTGAAATGGACAATCTAACGATTCTACTACAAGGAAGAAGTGATAATATGTTTAATGATGTCTGGTCAAAATTTTATAAATGGTTAGAAAATTTTATTAAATTGTGAGCATTAAATTGATATACAAGCTGTTAATTTGGGAACAATGGGAGTGCAAATGATTAATAACATTTATAAGTTAAGATATAGTGAGATGGAAACCTGTTTATAAGTAGGTTTATGTTTATGTTTGTATTTTATTTTATGTTTAAAAATAAAAATCTTTTTAAAAAAGTTTTATTTTGAACTCTTTGAGGGAATACAGAATAAAGGAAAGGGGTAAGGGAAAAGAATAAAAGGTAAAATCACCAAAACATAGTATAAAGGGCATTTTTTGTAAATGTAAAGGACAATCCTTGATTCAAATACTTGAGTTTTTAGAAAAATTATATAACATAACTTTAAAAACCACTATAACAACCTACTCAACATTCTACCATTTTCTCATAATATATTAACACTTTTATCCTATTTTAGCAGTTATATGATAAACCATTAATAACCTCATAAAAAATTGTGAATAATTATAACAAAACAGTTTGTTGTGATAAGAATCATCTGAAAGAAAACATATAATATTTCATACTGGAACTATCATATAATATAAACCATTCAATTGCATGAGTACAAAGGTTAGTTACAGTAATCATAGAAAACTCACCAGTTATTTTCAAATTCGTATTTCAGTCTCCTATCAATGAAGATTGTCAGTTTTGTGATAACAGCATATTCTTGCATTTTATCTATCCAATTCTCAAATGTTGGACAATCTTTGACTTTCCACTTTGCTGCAATCACTACTCTTGCTGCAGTTAACATATATCTAAGCAATTCATATATAGTTCTATAGGCATTCACTGATAGTAACATTGTCTCTGGTAACATAGCAAATTTTATATTCGATTTTTTAAAATTTCAGTATGTATTTCTATCCAATATTTACAAGTTAGTTCTTTTTGCAGGACCACCACATACGGTAAAAGCTAAGGTGAAAACCTTTTTTGGTTTTTTGGGTGTTGTTTCAGTGATCCCTCCTTTCTGCCCAATGTTTTAATTGTTGCTATTTTGTTTTTGTATATTTAGTTTAGCTCTGGTTTAAATTGTTTTAATGATACCTTTGTTGTTGCTTTTAACAATTTTTAAGATGTGATTTTATTATGTATGTTTTTGTTACCCACTTTGGTGTCCTTTATGAGGGAAGGGGGTAATTAAATAAATTTGGTAATTAAATAAAAATCAGAGCTACATTCTTCTAAGCTCTTGATTTCAGGTGTAACTCTACTTAGGATTTCCCTATTAGGTTGCTTCCATACAGTGGTGCAAAAACACCTGCCAGCAGCAGCAGGCTGGGTTAGCATCCACACACTCTCATTCCTATGCTGTTTGCCTCTGCTATCCCCACCCCATCCCTGGCTCTAGCCCCTTTCCTGTTTTACCTGTGCAAAAAGACAGTATGACAGCAATTGTGCTGGGCATCCCTGCAACCTGAACCCCTCCCTCCTTTTTTTAAAAAAAATATTTTTTTAATTAAAAATAAGAAAATAAATCCTGGTGTTTGTGCTGAGCGAACAGAGAGGTGTTGATTTTGTGTGTTGCTGATGCTTCTAGGAGGGGAATCCATTTTTCTTGGAGGTTGTCAGGAACAGGTTGGTTTTCAGATCGAAGGATACTGGTGGAGACTTTGTCCTGTAGAAAAAAGTCCCACAATTTCAGATACCAATCATTCAATGACAGGGTCTTCTTCGATTTCCAGTAATATGCAATAACATTCCTAGCAGCCGCAAGACATAATTCTATTAGCTCTCTCATAGGTCCATTGGGAGCAGGATGGCTCCAATGAGTCAGAAGGAACAAGGAGGGTTGTAGTTGTAGAGCACAACCTGTTATTAGAAATATTTGGGCTTTGACTTCTCTCCAAAAGGTCTGGACCCTGGGGCACTCCCACCAGCAATGAATATAGGTGCCACGGCTCCCACAATTTTTCCAACATCTGTCTGAAATCGTGGGGTTGATGCCATGCAGCTGATGTGGGGTCAAATACCATCAAAGTAGAAGTTTATAATTTAGCATTTGTATATTGGTGGAACGAGAACGGCAAAGAGAAGAGGACCAGATCGCAGTCCACTGTTCAGACATAAGCACCTGACCAATATCTCTATGTCATTTTTTTATATATCCAGTCTGGTCTTCTTTAAGTTGGAAATTGAGAAGATAATAGACTTTCGACACCAGCCCCCTGCTAGGTAGGAACTGGGCCGCCATAAGGTCTTCAAACGAGCGTAAAATCATGTCCGGCGGAGGGGTATGTGAGTCATGGCACACTACGTGTTTGACTTGTTCATATTCAAACCAGGATACCCGTCCCTGTAGCTTATGTTCTATTTCTTGTTGAGTATATAGGCAGCCCCCGACCATGATGTCGCAAAATCTGGTAAGGCCATGTTTTCTCCAGCAACGATAAGCTGAAGGATCTTCCCCTGGACTGAACCAGCTCTGGCCCAAAAACCTTTGCAGTGGTGAGGATGGAGAGACCAGGTAAGTTTTAAGTCGGTCCCAAGCCCCGAGGGACTCTTGCAAAAGCTCACTGTATCCTGATCTTATGGGGCGGGATGACGGTGGCATCCACAGCACTTCCTCCAGCGATTTAGGGTGCAACCCTATATTCTCGATGGTTTTCCAGTCAGCCAGGTAGTTAGGCGAGTAGTGCTTAGAAGTTTTGATAAAAGTGTGGCATCACGATAACGAGAAAGGTCAGGAAAAGCCAGGCCACCAAGTACCTTGGGTTTAGTTAGAGTTGCGCGGGAAATTCTATGATGTTTAAACTGCCAGACAAAATTCATCAGCGACTTCTGCCATTGTTGCATCATTTTACTGGGGTGAACTAGAGGGAGGGCTCGAAACAGGAAAATAAATTTAGGGGAAATCATCGTTTTAATAATTTGGATCCACACAAACCAGCTAAGGGTTGTATCATTCCAGGACTTAAGAGTACGTTGGACTGAAACATTGAGGTCTTCCAAGTTTACCTTAGCCAATTTTGTGAGTTGTAAAGGGATTTTTTATTCCCAAATACGTCCATGTGTCCTTTACCCAAAAATATGGATAAGACTCTTTTAACCTTATTTCTTCTGCACTGGAGACATTGAGCGGGAAGATCAACGACTTATCTTTATTCGTCTTAAGGCCTGAAACTTGATGAAAGCAATCAAGATTCTTTTCTATGGCAGGAAGTGAGGTACCAGGGTTCACCATATACAGTACCATATCGTCAGCAAATAAGCTAAGCTTATAATGGTTATCTTGTATTCGTATGCCTTGAAAGTCCCGGTCTGCCCGTAAAGCCTCAGCCAATGGCTCTAACGCCAATGCAAACAGCAAGGGAGAAAGTGGACACCCTTGCCTTGTCCCACATGATATAGGAAACCTGGAAGAAGACATACCATTCAGGTGGACCATCGCAGTAGGGTGATCGTAAATTGACTGGATAGCCCTCCGAAAGTTGGGACCAACTCCAGTAGAGTGAAGAGGTACTTCGTCTCCACCTGGTCGAATGCCTTCTCAACATCTAAGGATAACAACAATGATGGGCCAACAGTTCGTGATTTACAAAAATGTATCAGGTCCAAGGTTTTATAAATGTTATCCATTATATCGCGATTGGGAATAAACCCCATTTGATCAGTATGAACATATTGGGGGATAATACAGCTAAGCCTCCTAGTCAGCAATGCTGCAAATATCTTATAGTCCTGATTTAACAATGAAATGGGCCTGTACGATTTAACATCAGTGGTGTCTCGGTCTTTTTTAGGGATGACAACAATGGTGGCATCATTCCATGATGGTGGAATGAACCCGAAGGTGAGTATATCATTGAAAATTTTTGTAAAAAGGGGGGCCAAATGATACGAATATTGTTTATAGAATTCAGCTGGGAAATCGTCATTCCCAGGAGATTTGTTATTTTTAAGAGACTTAATTGTACACAAGACTTCCTCAGTGGTGATAGGGGTATCTAGAATCTTCACATGTTCTTCCTTGAGGCATTTACCAGGAACATGCTGCTGTAGAAAAGCTGCGATGTCTCCGTGTCTTGGCTTCGAAGATGTATAAAGAGAAGCGTAATATTCACGGAATGTCTCTAGGATTTCTGGGGTCTGGGTGACTCTGACACCTTGCTGATTTCGAATTGCTTGCACTTGATGGGATAATTTAGTCTGTTTCACCTTCCCTGCTAGCAATTTCAATTGTTTGGGCCTGCATAGCCAATAACGCTGCTTCAGGAAAAGAAGGTTGTTTTGAATCTGGTTAAACTCGAGGGCTTCTAATTTTTTCCTTTCCGCCAGAAGCTGCATATAGATTGTTGGACTACAGGTGGATTTATGCTGATATTCCAAATGTTGAATTGTCTGCAACAAATCTAACCTGAGTTTTTCCTTCTCTTTCCTATAGAAGGCTGTGATGGCTATCACCTTCCACCTTACCACTGCCTTCATTGCATCCCACATCATATGGGAAGGCACTCCACACTCCATGTTGTTTTCAAGATACAACTTAACTTCTTTTTCCAGCTCAGTGCGCATCGGCTCCAGATATAATAAATTGGTGTTCAGCCTCCACCTTGGTCTCTTTCTTTGGGTGTTCTGCAAATAGAAGCAGCTGTCAAGACTGGCATGGTCCGACCAAACTCTAGGCCCTATGTTTGCAGAAGCCAAATTAGATGCCAGAATCGAAGAAAATAGTAAGTAGTCAATCCTAGAATATGACTGGTACTGTGCTGAATAGTAAGAGTAATCCCATTCATCAGGGTGCAGATATCGCCATGTATCCGTAAGCTGATATTTCTGAAGCAAATGGGCAAACCCCTTCTGCCTAGAATTAGGGACACAATGATGTAGTTGGGAGCTCTTCTTACAACCCCCTCCCTCCTCACACTTTTCCTGTCAAGATATGCTATAACTCTACAGGGCAGCTCTGCAGAAAAAATGAAAAGATATTTTTAAAAAGTGAAAAAAGCCCTTTTAGGGCTAAAAAAAAGGGGAGAAAAATGGTACAACATAACAACCTCCTCATACCATTTTGAAAGCAAAATTTAGCTTCACCCCATCGCCTTATAGATTATGGAGGGATTATACATACCGACACTTCCCCCTAAAGCCATTCTGGGGGTTCCTCTTCAACATTACAAAGGTTGACAAATGGTAAATTAATACATTTAAAGTATTTTGTTTTATTTAAAAACTAGGAATAAGGCCCATTGTGGAGATACATACAATGAGCTCGAGAAAGAGGCTCTGGGCAGGTGCCCTGGTCTTGGGCACTCAGTATCAATTTGCTGTGGTGACCTCAGCAGGGTATAATGACACAGTTCCCCCCTTTTCTTCAGGGGAACTGATCTCTGTCATCTGAACAGCAGTTGTATTTCTGAGTGATCTCCAGCCCTCCTCTGGAGATTGGCAACAATGGTTCCCCCAGAGGAAATGGCTGGTTTGGAGGGTGGCATCTATGGCATTGTACCTGTCTCAGGTCCAACCCCTTCTCAAACCCCACCCTCTTCAGGCTCCACCCCTCAAATCTCCAGGAATTTCCCAGCCTGGAATTGGCAAGCCTATCTTCTTCCCAGCCAACCATGAACCTACCTTTATCTCCCCTTCTGACTGCAGCTTTCTATCTCTTCACCCATCCCTCCTGGATAGCAGTTGTATTTCTAAGTGATTTCCAGCCCTCCCCTGGAGATTGGCAACAATGGTTCCCCAGGAGGAAAGGGCTCATTTGGAGGGTGGAGTCTATGGCACTGTACTTGTCTGAGGTCCCACCCCTCCTCAAACCTCACCCTCTCCAGACCCCACCCCTCAAATCTCCAGGAATTTCCATACCTGAAGTTGGCAACTCTATCTCCTCCCCTCTAAGCGCCTCTTCCTAGGTAAAATTCTGTCTTTCTAATTAGTGGGGAGAAATTCTCCTCTTCCTCTTTGTGATCTGTACAGCAACTCTGCAAGGTAAGTTAGGCAGAAAGTCTGTGGCTGACAGGCCCAGGCAGCTTCCATAGGGAGGCTCCTGCTGAACAGGAGCAAGCAGCCAGGGCTAGTGAAGTAATGCCAGTCAGGAGGCATGAAGTCACCTTGAGAGTGCTGGCAGGCCTAGGGTTACCAACAAAGACAGATTGATGCAAAGAAGGATGGAAAAATCTATTTTGTCTTAAACTGGTTTTGATGCCAGCAGAATGAGAAAATGCCAGGGGCTCTGGATGGGTGCCCCAAGTAAATGGACCAAACAATTCCTAAAGATTTTCCAAAATACTACTCTATCCACATTCATTTTCTACACTCACAGTGTCCCCTGACAGAATGCAACACATCCCCAGCACTTTGAATTAGCACCAGAGCTTTAAGAGTTCTCCTGCTGTCACCTGGAGATTGGCAACAGCTTGTTTGGAGGGTGGGGTCTATGGCACTGTATCTGTCTGAGGTCCCCCTCTTCCTCCTCCTCCAACCCCACCCTCAGCAGGCCTCAACCCTAAAATATCCTGGAAGTTTCCAACCTGGAGCTCGCAACCCTATGTCCTTTCCAGGCAATGATCAGCCTACCTTTATCTGCCTGTCTGTCTTCAGGTTTACATCTCTCCCCCCCCCCCCGCAGCCTCTGCCTAGGGAAAGGGCAGTCTTTCCCTGCAGTAGGAACCAAAGCAGCTGACATTATTCTCCTCTCCTCCGTATGATCCACACAACCCTGTGAGGTATGTTAAGGTAGAAAGTGTGTGAATGGTCTATAACCCCCCAGGCAGCTTTTATAACATGAACCTGGGACCTGCACACCATCCTCTGAAGCACTCTCAGGTACATATCTGTGGCAGTAATGGGGTGACTGCTGGCACCTTTTTCTATCATTTTTTGCCTTGTGGTATTCTGCTTGTGGTGTGATCTGTCTTTTTTGTGGTGTGGCATGGTTGTGTTATTGGGTTTGTTCCTTTTGAAGGGGAAGTGATGTGTTGTGGGTGAGGACATATTTTACCCCATAATTCACCAGGTTGTATATGCAAATGGGGGGGGGGGGTTTGAGGTGTGGAATGGAGTGAAGTCCAATCAGCTTCCAGATGCAAATGACCTTGAAACACTGGCCCAATCAGAGAAAAGTGGCCTACGCTGCAGTGGGTGGGAGAGAAGTCAGGCAATACAGCCAGTAGACAGAGACACCTTATGATTGACACATCACGGAGCCAACTCATTTTGGCAGGCATAGAATGTTGCCAGACTAAAATTCAATTATAATATAGGAGAGATATTTCTATATAGAATTTAATTTATGTTGTTATTGTTTTTTCTTCTTAATAAAGTTTGTTGATAATAAAATGGTAACTTTTATTTCCTGTATTTTCCCTTCCCTGCCTTTACACTCAACACTATTAAAGCCCTCTTCATACAGGCTACTTTTGTATAGTAATGAAGTAATTTATAAAAAACATAGCAAAACTATTATTTAATTATTCTTGATAAAATCACAATACAAATTGTTGCATGTGAATATGACATGTTTTAATCCTAAATTAACAATATAAAATATAGGTAATACCTGTTAATTCTCATAAATGGAGATGAATGGTCATCCACAATTATCTATATATCTAATAGCTAAGGTGCCCCCTCTGTGCGGATATCTAAATCCACACATCAGGGGCACTTGGGGGGCAGGGAGATTTTCCTGCACATTTGGGGCAATCCCCAGATGTGCAGAAAAATCTAAAAACTATAAAAAATATAGGGAAGATATTTAAATCCCCCAAAATAAAAGAGCATTCCCTGTACGGGCGCAGGGAACACTCTGAGAATGGCTTCACCACCACCGCCAGGGAGGGGGAGGGGGTGGGAGAAGGCTTGGCTGGCCGATGGCTGTAAGCTGCTCAGCCCTCACCGCCACCTGGGGGGGAGGGAGGGAGAAAGTTTGGTGGATCAAGCTCAGGCCTCTCCACAGCTGCCACTGCTGGTGGGGGGGGGGAGCGAGAAAGCTTAGTGAGCTAGCCAGGCCTTCCCACTGCAGCCACCGGGGGGAGGGAGGGAGAAAATTCGGCAGGCTGGCCAGGCCTCGCTGCCACCGCCACTAGGGGAGGGGGGAGGGAGAAAGCTTGGCGGGCTGAGTTCAGGCCTTGCTGCTGGTGCTGGGGGGGAAGGAGAGAGAAGGCTTGGTGGGGCACGGGCCTCACAGTGGGTGCCAGGGACGGGGTGGCAGGGGAGAAGGCTGCTTCCTTCTCCTCCCATGGAGCTTCTCCTCCCCCTCACGAGTATCACGGGTCCCCTTTCTTGTAAATATCTATTACACTTTACATGGCATTTTTCCATGTGGGCTTCTTTCCATGTGTACTTTTTTCCATGTGGGCTTATTTCCATGTGGGCAGTTTTCTGTGTGGGCATTTTTCCATGTGGGCTTTTTTCCTGTGGGCCTCTTTCCTGTGGGCCTCTTTCTAGTCACTGCAAAAGATTAGGTCCAAGATGTGGCCTCTTTCATGATGTGGCCTCCCAACTCATACTTTGGGAGAGACCCAAGGCAGATAAAGAAGCTATAAGATCCTGGGCTGGATCCAGTGAGGTATCCTTAGCATGAATATTGAAATCCCCTGGAATGATCAGTTTGGGTGTCTCTGGCACTACATCCAAGACCACCTCTGCCAATTCAAACAATTCAGACACTGCAGTATTAGGTAGCCAGTAAACAAGCCTATAGGTCTTAGGGTATGGGTGTGATGCAGCAGTAAAAAAAAAGGCTAATGCAATCTTGGGGTATATCAAAAGAGGCATAACATCCAAATCACAAGATGTCATAGTCCCACTGGGCACTGTATTCGTCATACCGCGCCTGGAGTTCTGGAGGCCTCATTTCAAAAAGGATGTGGACAGAATGGAGCAGGTGCAGAGGAGAGTGACAAGGATGATCAAGGGCCTGGAGACCAAGCCTATGAGGAAAGGTTGAGGGACTTGGGAATGTTCAGTCTGGAGAAGAGGAGGCTGAGGGGGAAGATGATTGCTCTCTTTAAGTATCTGCAAGGCTGTCACTTAGAGGAGGGCAGGGAGCTGTTCCTGTTGGCCAGCAGAGGCTAGGACTTGCAATAATGGGTTTAAATTGCAGGTGGAAAGACACCGGCTGGATATTAGGAATTTTTTTTACAGTAAAAGTAGTTCAGCAGTGGAATCACCTGCCCAGGAAGGCGGTGAGCTCCCCCTCACTGGCAGCCTTCAAGCAGCATCTGAACGATGTTTTAGGCTGATCCCGCACTAAGGAAGGAGTTGGACTAGATGGCTCATATGGCCCCTTCCAAATCTATGATTGTATCTTCCCCATTGTATTATTCTATTATTAGCTATGTACTTATTCTAAGAATCCAGGAAAGCCCTAGGATGTGCATACAAGGACATCCTCCTCTTGTGCAGCTCTTTCAGAAAAAAAATGAGAAGCTGCGAGAGTGCCGGCTTTAAATAGTAGAGCCCTGATTGACTGAGTAGCATCATGCTGCCTAGTAGTCTGATGCCTTCACTTTTTGAAAGCAAGGGGTGGTGGCTTCTAGTGAACATCGGAAACATCATATACCCAAGCTTGGCATCTAAACTAAACTGAATCATCAATTACAATGATTGTCCAGGAACAGAAAATCAGATTGCACAACAGGTGGTAGTGTTTGGGATAAATAAGACAAATTATCAAGATGAAATTTCCAATGGATGGAAATTAAATTCTGACATTAACCTTGAGGGTCAACACTGATAAAGTAATTTCATTACTTTAAAGCTGAAAAAAGAGCAATGCCTATCCCTCTATCCTTCAATTTTGTTCATCTGAGCATTTCCAAAGATCCCCCCAAAAAAGATATTTAATCCACAGAAGCTTTGCAAAGTTTAACATTTATTCTTTCAATTAACAGATTTACACATATGGATATAGGCTGAAATCTTTGTACACCTAGACTTTGCACTCTCCATAAATTCTGCATTTTCATAACCAGGCAGACTCTGTAAAAGCTTTTATGAGAAAATATGGTTGAGGATAGAGACAGCTGGCATTTAAATTAGCCAAGTGAAAGAAATTACTCTTATACATTCACCAGATGCTTTTATTCATATATAAATTTTTAAATTAATAATTCCATAATGCCATGCAATCCACGCTGTTTTGTTCACTGACCTTAACAAGCTTTGACATCTTTTTTCATTATTTCCAAAGACTGCGGCACAGTTTGCCAACTTCCATTCTGATGAAACATTCTAACAGATGGGGTGGGGTGAGGCAGGGGAGCCAGCATGCACATGCAAGTTGTGAAAAGTTCAGTAAATTGTACACTTGGCCTCAAAACTAGGAACTTCACCCAAAACAGATCAACTAAGTATATTAGTAAATACAACCTACATTTGCCTTCTTTTCAACGTTTTCATATTCTACAAGAATAATCTTTATTATCAATATACTTGGGTGCCAAACTGTCAAACAATCTGCTGCAAACTTAAATTCCTCTGAACTCTGAGGCACTACAGATCCAATGGTGCTATGCAATTTCAATATGTGATACATGTTCCCAATAATCCAAACATCCCTGGAAAGCCCTCAACAAACTCATAGTCATGGGCTACCACTCGCCCATCTACCTGGTTCTGTATCCTCTGCTTGTGCAGGTTTGTTGTTGATGACTCCACAGTTGGTCCTCCACCAATTATCCCTTCCTTCAGCTCTCTCCCTAAGGGTGTATCAGGTCTTAGGGTGCTTATTTTATTAATAACTTATTCATTTTGCTCATGTGTTGCTCTTCTGGAATTCTTTCTGAGTGCATGGGTGCAGAAGGATCTTAACAACAACCATCCCCAATGGTGCTCATTATGGGTGTGAATAATGAAATTCCTGAGCTGAAGATATAAACAGAAATTGCTGGTTCAGGTCATTATCATTGTTATGTCCTGACTTGTGAACAGCTGTATTCTTTTACGTGTTAAGCTTGAAGTCATTTTTCACCTCAGCCATCCCAAATTGCTTGTAGGCATGCATTCTACAAGCGATGTCAGGGCCCAACCGAGACCATAGCTGAATATATCACTGCCCTGAGGAAGGCCGCCTGGCCATGCAACTTCACCAACCTTGAGGAGGCTCTCCTCAATCATCTCATGTGTGGCCTACAAGATGAGCCATCTGCAGCAGCGCCTGTTTGCCAGAGCCGAGCTGACCTACACCATGGTGTATGCTGAGGCCATCACTGCCGAGGCTGCAGAGAGGTTGACGCGTGAGGTCCGTCAGTGCCAGGTCCCAAGCGGAAAGGATCAGTCAGTGCACCAGCAGTCGACCAGCGAGTCTGAGGGGGAGGCCAATGACGTCTGCAGGACGCAAGCTGCACGCCCTTTGCAGACCTCATTGAAGACTGCACCGTGGTGTTCCTGTGCTGGTTGTGGCAGCAGGCATTAGAGGGATCACTGCTGAGCACGTGACATCATATACTGATCCTATGGTAAGTGTGGCCATCTGACAAGGGTCTGGCGAGCCACGAAGAAATACTGCCATCATCTCCACGTGTAAAGCCTCAGGTTCGAGTTCGGGACGGTGACGGAATGGCCGATTGCCACCAAACTGACACCTGCAGTTGCCCGTCGACAGTCCAGAGCCGAGCTAAGCAGGAAGATCCTCATCACGCTTCACTTGGACGGTGTTCCTTGCACGATGGAAGTGGACTCTGGATCATCCGTCACCGTCATCTCAATGCAGACTTGGCAGCGCATGTTCCCACAGAGGAGTCACCACCATTTGACACCTGTTTCAACCCACCTGTTTGATTTCCTGGGCCGGCGCATTCCACTGGCAGGAAAGGTGAGTTTTGAGGTTGAGTTCAAAGATCAGAAGGCAGTGTTGTCCCTTCTGGTTACCGAGGGTGATCGGGTCAGCTTATTGGTCCTGGGTTGGTTCGAGGCTCTCGGCATTGCTGTAACTGGTGTTAATCAGATATGTATGAGTAAAGGGGAATGCTTGTATAATGAGTTTCCTGACGGTTTTGGTGGGGTGCTTGGTCGGTATATGGGACCGCTGGTAACTTTTGACCTTGACCCCTCTGTAAATCCTATCAGGTTGAAGTATCGAAAGGTGCCTATTGCTTTGAAAGCAAAAATAGAGGCAGAGCTGGATAAACTTGTCGCTCTCGAACTGGTCCCACATGCAAAGTGGGAAACACCAATAGTAACCCCTGTAAATTCTGATGGCTCTATATGTGTATGGACCGACTATAAATGTTCAATCAACAAGGCTTTGCAGCATCACTCCTATCTGGTGCTGGTTATTAGTCACATGCTGGCATCTCTGGGAGGAGGCAAAGTTAGATCTTGCACAGGCATACCAGCAGCTCCCTGTGTGCAACATAGCTGCTGAGGCACAAACAATTGTGATGCACCGGGGGGCTTTCTATGTTAAAAGGCTGCAATTTGGAGTCAACATTGCCCCTGGTGTATTCCAAGGGTTCATGGAAGGGCTACTCAGGGGGCTGCCAGGGGTTGTCCCATACTTCAATGACATGCTGATTGCAGGGGCCACCAAAAATGAGTTAATGGCTTGCCTAAGGGTGGTATTAGACCGGTTCAGGGAGGCTGGCCTAAAGGTAAAGTGATCGAAATGTCGAATCGGGGTGGACAAGGTAGAATTTCTGGGTTTCCTGATCAACGTGAACGGAGTTCACCCCACCGCGGATAAGGTTTCTGCGATCCAGAACATGCCTACCCCCAAGTCTAAAAAAGAGCTGCAATCCTTTCTGGGAATACTAAATTTTTATCATTCTTTTCTGCCTCACAAGGCATCTGTGGCAGAACTATTGCATGTGTTGCTTCATAAAAATGTCCAGTGGGAGTGGGGTGCAAGACAGGAGCGGGCTTTCACCACTGTAAAGGACCTCCTGTCCTCAAAAGCAGTGTTGACTTACTTTGATGAGTCCAAACTCCTCGTGTTGGCTGCCAATGCATCCCCCCTGCAGGGTGGGTGCTGTGTTAAGCCATTGCATATTATTTGCGGTCCCTGTCAGCCACGGAAAAGAACTATGTGCAAATTGACAAGGAGGGCCTCGCCCTCGTACCTGGAATCAAAAAATTCCATGACTTTTTGTATGGGTGCATGTTCCTCCTTGTAACGAATCATAAGCCGCTCTTGGGCCTTTTCACTCCTGACAGTCAGACACCCAACATCATGTCACCACGCATGTTGCATTGGGCGGTGTTCCTGGTGGCTTACGACTAGAAAGGCCATTGGGCACGCTGATGCCCTCAGCTGCTGCCCATCACTACTGACGGATGCTCCCGCTTGTGATGTTTTGGCCATTGACAAACTGCCACAACCCCCTGTCACCTCTTTGGACATTGCCACTGCATTGGCTAAAGACTCTGTGATTGCCCGGGTCCTTAATTGGGAATGGAGGGGGTGGCCTGCAGGGCAGGTTGAACCTGAATTCAAGCCATACTGCACTCAGCAAAATGAATTGTCGGTCAGCAAAGGGTATTTGCTATGGGGGAATCGGGTAGTGGTTCCACCCAAGCTGCGGGTAAGGGTCTTGGAGGCTTTGCATTCTGGTCACCCTGGTATTGTACAGATGAAAGCCCTTGACAGGGGCTATGTTTGGTGGCCAAAGATGGATGCAGAAATAGAAGGGCAGGTTAAAGAGTGCACAATCTGCCAACAATCGCAGCCAGAGCCACCTCCGGCTCCTGTGCAACACTGGGAAAGTATGCGGAAGCCTTGGTCGCACATTCATGTTGATTTTGCTGGGCTTTTCCAAGGTCAAATATTTTTAATTGTTGTTGATTCATTTTCGAAGTGGTTGGAGTTGGTCCACATGCACTCCACAAGTTCAAATGCTGTAATTAATGTACTGCATCGGCTCATAGCCTCCCACGGACTACCGGACGTTCTGGTGTCCGATAACGGGCCACAATTTACCTCTGGGGAGTTTGCTAAATTCCTAGAGGACAATGTCATCAGGCATGTTAGGTTGGCTCCATTTCACCCAGCCACAAATGGGCAAGCCGAACATATGGTTAGGTGGGCTAAAGAGGCACTCAAGCTCCTGCCGAATGGGGACTGGGGGCAGAAGCTAGCCTCCTATCTCTTGAGGCAGCACATCATGCCCTGTGCGGCCATAGGGAGGAGCCCTGCAGATCTGTTAATGGGCCGCAAGCTAACCACCCTGCTTGACCGGCTCCATCTGGACCTTACAGAGTCCAAGCCCCAGTGAACTGAGGTCCTGGAGAAAGCGTGTTCATTTAAAGTTGGGGACAAAGTGTTCACGTGCAATTATGCAGAGGGTCATTTATGGCTTCCTGCCATAATCTCTGAAGTGTTGGGCTCCCGAATGTATGTGGTACAGCTTACTGACAGAAGAAAGGTGAGGCACCACATAGATCAACTCAGGGAACAGTGGGCTATCTCAAGTCTGGAGTCAAGCCCAGAACCTGAAAGGATCCCCGATGAGCAGCAAGGGCCTCTGGACGAGGAGGTGAGTGTTGCTGAGCCCAGGACTGACCAGGAGTTTGGGCAGACCCCGACTCTTGAAACCAGTCCCTCTGAAACTGTCACCCCAGAACTTTTTGTTGCTCCAGAGCCTCAGGAGAAAAGACCTCTGCGCAGGTCTCAAAGAACTACATGTGCCCCCTCCTATCTACGAGACTATGTGTGCAATAGGAATGTCTCATCTTAGGGGGGAGGAATTGTTATGTCCTGACTTGTGAACAGCCTGTATTCTTTTACATGTTAAGATTGAAGATAGGACCACGATTGTAAGCCTCGACAATCCTATTGATTGTTTGAATGCTGCACTGTTTGGAACCAATCAGAACTAACTAAATTGTTATGGAGGGAATGAACTTCATTGGTCTTTATTCCTCAAATGTTATTGGTTGTTAACTTTAGTAGGGGCATGGTTTTGTTAGCCCGGACTATTTAAAACGGAGCTGTGCTCCACTGTTTTTCGTGTGTGTTATCTGTTCATCTTGTTGTGTTTAATAAAGCTGAAATCACTGTTGAAATCACTCTCTTGTTAAGTCTCATACTTAACAATCATGGTGTTCTGGAACGATAACACAAATTCAAAATTTTTATGTATTATGAAAAAACCCTCCTGGAACTGTGTTCTTATCTTCAGGTGTTGATAGCTTGCTACAGCATATGCTCATGTTTTTATTTGATGCTACTCACTTCCTGAGCAATGGCATTTCTCCCTTCCAATCACATCCTTGCAAGGGAGGAATACAGAGTGCTTCCAGCTAATCACACGTGATATACAAGCCATAGAGAGACACATTTCTGTTTCTCATCCTCCTTTGTGGGGGTATAGCCCTTTTGTTCTTTTAAAGCCTATGGCTGAGAAAATAGAGAACAGGGGCATATTGTTCAGGGGCTCATAGAATTCATTATCTTGGTCCAATTTGCTTTTAACTTGGGGGTTCTTTACAGAATAGGAAGCATTCACTCCACTGCAATTTTGATGTCATTTGGTTGGAAACAGTCATTCCAGCCCCACCAAAAAATTCCCCCACAGGAAATAATGCCAGACAGGCATAGAGGGATGAGGGAGTGTGCAAAGGAACACACTTTTACTTTGTGAAAGGAAAAAAAGGACACAACAAGTAAGTATGGCAAACGAAGAGTTTTCAGTGAAAAGGTGGGAAATTTTTATTGTCAGTCAGTCGCTGTAAGAGTGGCCAGCTGGAAGTCTCCTGTTAGAGTGCTGTTTTACTGACATTTTAGGAATTAGTAGAAAGATGCACAATTGTGCAGAGAGTCACCTGTTTTGGTGTTCTGTAAAATCAAACTTCTTTGTTCAATTTGCTTAAAATTTAGACTACACAGATGACTGTGTTCTATGAAAATATGGTGCCATTATCTTTATAAATAGCTTCCACAGACCTTCATATAAATTCCCCATTGAAAATAATGGTCCTGAACTCTAAAGCCACATGGATTTGAATCCTAAAGAAGTAATGTCTTACCCCAAAATAAGCAGTCATGGTAAAGCCCAGATCCAAAATTATAGCAATTTTTTCTTGGCACACATCCCTGGTGCTCGTACACCTGGTGCACACAGGTATCACGTCCAATTATTACTGGGGGTCAGGAGGCCCAGGTACAACCCTCATATTCCCAACCAGACATCCATATTGTGGGAGCTCCCATTCCTTGACTGGCTAATGGGAGCAGGCTTGGGATAAGGGATGCAAACACAGGCTTCCCATCACCTGTAACAGCTTGGTGTGAATGTGCCATGGAGAAGGGGGAAGAGGAAATAAGATACTGTTATGACACATGCAACTGCTGAACCTCGACTGCATTGAACTAAGTCCTCTATATTTTCATTTCATCTTGGTCTCATCATCTTCAAAACTTCCCTTAGAAGGCCTTAGTATTCAGATTTTGTTGTATAGTGGGTTAGATGCATAATGAAACCACAGACACCTATGTAGTGATCAGCATGGTTCACTATTATACAACACGAGACAAAGCTACCTGGCCAGGAGGCCAACTATATACACGCGACAGGGGACACCCCCTGGTGCCATTGGCGGGTTTGAATTCCCGCCGCTGTTCCCATTGGTTCCCCTGCTCTGGAGCCAGGAGCCCCAGTCCCATTGTTCACAGGACCTCAAGCTCAGGCTCCTTCGCTGATGGCCCGTAGTGGTCTGCGGACACAACACCCCTCCCCCCATAGTTCTTCCTAGGTGACATAGTCCTTCAGGTATGCAGGGGCTCTGCATTCCCTAGTGGATCGCGGCAGAGCGGGCATCAGGGTTTCCCCGCAGGCCGGTCGTGGATGTGTGGTGGGGGCGGCTGCTTCGCTTCCGCCCTCCGGGGACGAGTGTGCCGTCGAGTCCTCGGCTGCCGGGGCCTCTGGCGGTGAGATCTGCTGGTCACTGGGCCCCGCTTCCCTGAGGTCTTGTTCTGCTTCGGGCTCTCCCCGGGCTTCTCGTGGGGCCTGCTCACCCTCCCCTTGGTCCCCCGGATCTCCTACCGTAGGTAGTAGGTGCCACCTCAGCTGGTCCACGTGTCACCTCAGGACCTGCCTGTCCATTGTTGACACCTCGTAGGAGACGGGGCCGGTGGGGTGGATCACCTTCCCTGCTAGCCATTCCGGATCCCGACCGTAGTTCCTTGTGAACACCGGGTCCCTGGGAAGAAGCCCCAGGGCGCCTCCCTGTCCTCGACCAGGTTGCGCGCTGTTGGGGCCCTGTCGGGGTGCAGGCGGTCGAGTAGGATCGCGGGCCTCCGGCCCATCACGAGCTCTGCAGGGCAGCGGCTGTTCACAGGGTTGGGTGTGGTCCGGTTTGCTAGGAGGAAACGAGTGATGCGAGCCTCCCAGTCCCTGTCCGTCAGACGGCTCAGCGCTTCCTTTGCAGTGCGGACCATCCGCTCAGCCTGGCCATTCGTTGTGGGATGGAAAGGCGCCGACCTGATGTGGCGGATCAGGTTGTTCCTCAGGAAATGTTGGAACTCCTCGAACGTGAACGCTGGCCCGTTGTCTGAGACGATCGTGTCAGGCAACCCGTGCGTGGCAAAGATTTTCCAGAGGGCCCGGATGGTGGCACTCGCGGAGGTGGTGGAGACCAGGCTCACCTCTAGCCACTTCGAGTACGCATCTACAGTCACCAGGAACGTCAGTCCGCGGAAAGGGCCGGCGAAGTCGATGTGGAGCCGGGACCACGGTGACCTTGTCGCCTCCCAGGACTGTGTAGGCGCGCTTGGCGGGCTTGGCCAGACTTCTTGGCAGGTCTGGCAGCACTTCACCCAGGCCTCTATTTCTCCATCCATTCCTGGCCACCAGTCATAGCTCCGGGCGAGGGCCTTCATCTGCATGATGCCTGGGTGTGCCTCGTGCAAGGCCTGAAGGACTCAGTGTCAGAGCACGCTGGGAACTACCACCCGGTCCCCCCACAGCAGGCAGCCCTTGTGTGCCGACAGTTCCTCGCGCCGCGTTGAGAACACGCTGAACTCTGGGCTCGCTAGGGCTGTGGGCCACCCCCTCACCACCCAGCCCAGAACCTGGGAGAGAATGGGGTCATGGGCGGAGCGGCATCCAGGAGGCTCTCCATCTGTAGAACGTGGTGGGCAGGAGCCGGGTCCTCCCCCTCGTCTGGCAGGGGAAGGCAGCTCAGCGCGTCTGCGTGGCCCATCGCCTTGCCCGGCCGATGTTGCAGGGTGTAATTGTAGCCCGCCAGGAAGATGGACCACTGCAAGACTCGGGGGGAGACTACCTGGGGGGTCCGGCGATCTGCCGCGAAAAGGCCCAGCAGCGGTCGGTGGTCCGTCACGATGGTGAAGGGACGACCGTAGACAAAGTCGTGGAACTTCTTCACCCCGGCCACGACAGCCAGTCCTTCGCGGTCTATCTGGGCGTAGTTCCGCTCTGCTGCAGATAAGGTCCATGAGTAGTACGCGACCGGGACCTCCCGAACGTCTGGGAGACGGTGCACCAGCACAACTCCCACCCCATATGGAGACGCGTTGCAAGCCAGGCCCACGGGCAGGGACTCGTCAAAGTGCAACAGGACCGAGTTCGAGATGAGCAGGGCCTTGATGGCCTGGAACACGGCAGCCTGATGTGGGCCCCAGACCCAGGGTGCCTTCTTGTTGAGCAACCTGTGGATGGGCTCAGCTACCGCCGCCTTGTGGGGGAGAAAGGTGTGGTAAAAGTTCAAGAGTCCAAGAAAAGCCTGGAGCTCGGCTTTGGAGGTCGGGGGCGGTGCTTCTACGATGGCCTTCACCTTGTCCCGGGCTGGGTGGAGTCTGTCTGCGTTCACAGTGAAGCCCAAGAAATTGACGGATGATACCCCGAGCTGGCACTTCTCGTGCTTGACCTTGAGACCGGCGTCCTGGAAACGGCTGAGGACCATGCGGAGGCGGGAGGTGAACTCATCAGGCGTGGCGGCGGCGATCATCACATCATCAAAGAAAGGTGTGATGCCGGGAATCCCTTTGAGGAGGGAGTCCATCAGTTGCTGGAATATCCCGGGTGCCACGCTCACCCTGAATTGCAGGCGATTTACCCTGAAGCCCCCTCGGTGTGTTACAATTGTTTGGGCCTCTGCTGTCGGCCCATCTACAGGCAGCTGCTGGTAAGCTTGGGCCAGATCTAGTTTGCCGAAGATCTTGGCCCCCGCCAAGGTGGCCAGAACGTGGCTCACCACCGGGACCGGGTAGGAATGGTCCTACAATGCCCGATTTATCGTGCATTTATAATCCACACAAATGCGGACATCCCCATTAGGTTTAATTGGGGTCACGATCGGGGTTTCCCACGCTGCGTGGGAGACTGGCTCCAAGACCCCTTGAGCAACCAGTCAGTCCAGTTCCGTGTCTATTTTGGGTTTTAAGGCAAACAGAACGGACCTGGCCCGCATGCGGATAGGGGCCACCGTGGGGTTGAGTTGTAGCAAAACCGGGGGGGCCGTGTATCGGCCCAGGGACCCGTCGAAGACGGATGGGAACTTGCGGCACACTTCCTGGAAGTCACGGGTTGCGCATTGCTGGAACCCCTCGATCGCGATTCCTAGGGGTCCAAACCAGGCCCTTCCCAGGAGGCTGACTAGGCCCCCCTCGACTACGAGCAAGTCCAAGTGACCCTTGAAGCCCCGGTACTGCACCCTGAAATTCCCGACCCCCTTCACTGGCACTCGGTTTCTCTGAAAGTCCATAAGCGTCACGGGTGATGGCCGCAAGCGGGGGCCCCCCTTTGGGCAAATCTGCTTTAATGTGGCCTCCGAGATGATGGAACATGCGGAGCCTGAATCAAGTTCCATTTGTAAGGGGGGCCCCTCTACTTTGACCCGGATGTATATTTTTGGGGTAGAGGCCTGACTGGGGAGTTTCAGTACCTATGCTCGGGTGGCCGGGACGTTGGTCAGTTGGTATAGGTCCTCCTCCAGGGCTGCGCAGTCCTCGAAGTGCGTCTCAGACCTGCGGCGGGGCGGTTTTTGCGCTGCACGGGATGGCTTGGAGCGGCAAACCCGTGCGATGTGGCCCGTGCGGCCGCAGTCCTGACATGTGGCGTTCCGGAACCGGCACGATCTCCTCTCATGCTGCCCTCCGCAGCTGGCACACTCCTGCGCCGCCGAGCCGGGTTGCTTGCGTGCGGAGCTGGCAGGCGGTGCTGGCGGGCGATGCTGGGCTAGTGTGCGGTGTACCTCGGGGTCGTTGAGGTCGCTGTTCCCGGGGGAGGCCACACGATGCGTAGTGGTGGTGGCCAGGTGTGACCTCTCCCATGCGGAGGGGGTGGCTAATGCTGAGGTGATGGTCACCTTCTCGCTTTCCATTATTCAGCACCGGAGTTTCTCCTCCCTGAGGCCCACGACGAACCGGTTGCAGAGAGCCATATCCAAGTACTCTCCAAAAGCGCAGTTGGCCACCAGGCGGCGGAGCTCCCCGAGGAACTCCGCGGCAGTTTCTTTGCCCTGCTGGTTCCGATGCTGGAATACCACATGGCAGGTCATCTCCGATGGTTTAGGGGAATAGTAGTTCTGCACGGCCTTAATAATCTCTTTGACTGTGCACTCCTCCACCTTCTTGGGAGAGAGAAGGTATTGGGCCAGATCTACGATCACGGGGCTGCAAGAGCAGAGCAGCAGTCCTCTCTTTCGGTCTTCATCCGTGATCTGATAAAAGACGAAGGCTTGAAGCAACCCCGTAACCCAGGCTCCCCATCGCTGGGGCTGGAAGGCATCGAACAGCGGCAGCAGCCCGGATCCTGGAGTGATGGCCATTGTGCTAGTCGGCGGCTGCGACACGGCTCTGGATTCACCCTTGGTGGTGCTCATGGACGACGCACGTGGAGCGGTGGAGCGAGTCTTTGGTAGCGTTGTCCGACAGCCCGGCTGGAGCGCTCAGCAGGATCCCATCCTCGTCACCATTGTTGTATAGTGGGTTAGACGCATAATGAAACCACAGACACCGATGTAGTGATCAGCATAGTTCGCTATTATACAACATGAGATAAAGGTACCTTGCCAGGAGGCCAACTATATACACGTGACAGGGGACGCCCCCTGGTGCCATTGGCGGGTTTGAATTCCCGTCGCCGTTCCCATTGGTTCCCCTGCGCTGGAGCCAGGAGCCCCAGTTCCAATGTTCACAGGACCTCAAGCTCAGGCTCCTTCGCTGATGGCCTGTAGTGGTCTGCGAACACAACAGATTTGAAGTAGCAATGTCACAAACTTGAACAGCATTTTTTATTTTTATTATTTATTTATTTAATTTATTTAATTTATATCCCGCCCTCCCTGCCGCAGCAGGCTCAGGGTGGTTTACATAGAATTTTATTAAACAGATAATTGAATAAAATAAATATAAGTATAAAAACACTACATAAAGTGCTAGTGCAGATCATGTAACGATGGCGAGGTGTTAGCAGCATCAGCATAAGCATGCAGCCACCTAACATCTTAGTCTGGGACATATCGATGGAGCACAGGCTGTCAATGGTGGTATTAGTACTGGGGCCAGGGCCTCAGTTTGTTAAGTGTGGCTCACTAATCGAAGGCCTGGTGAAAGAACTCCATTTTACAGGCCCTGTGGAACTATAAAATGTTCCGTTCATTTGAATAAATTTTGGAGCACACCTAAGAGAGAACTGTAAAATGTTTCTAGGATTAAATGATTTGTGTGCATCCAATCAAAATATAGTTCAAGTCAATATAGTGGCAAGAGTGGCTTTAGTTCTCCAAACTAAAGAGAAAAAATGAGAGAAGGAAGACAGCCTAAATCATCACTGCCCTGATACTTTTCTAAAATGTGTACTTACAAATTATTAATGTAGTTGTAGCTGTTGGGGGCCAAAAGGTGTTCTCTGATCTGATACTCTAAGATCAGTTGCTTTGTGCAAAGTGAAAATCATCTGCAGATAATAAAAGGCAGAAATAATGGACCTGCAGAGCAGGATCTTTTAGATGAAGCGGTATAGTGGGCTACTCCATAGAGTGCTTTGGAAGTACTCTCAGCTTTTGACATAAAACAGTGGAGTTCAATATTTTCTTTTGAGTACCCTGGGATTCAGAAATTTAAAGTACAGTCTTGGAACTTCTAGTGCTTTGTATGTTACACTAAATTCAGTTACTAGAGCAAATGTAGATTACACAGGCAGAAGATTCTCTCAGATCCTATATCCACAGCTTCAACAAGAGAGAGATTAGCAGGCAATTAAGTCCAAACATTCAAGATGAATCTTTGTCAAGGGTATCATTAAAAAAAAATGCATTGCCACAGTCTGTATTTTAACCTAATCTGGCATTTCTCATACCATTCGGCATACGGCCAGGGTCTGGCTAATAGAACTAGCTTTAAGTATGATAACATATTTACTCAAAGGGAAGATGACCCTTAATATAAGACAACCCCCTTAAAAATGTTACACACAAAAACATTATTGGACATAACTGTAACTTGTATGCACATGTAAGACAGCCCTCTCTCTGGTTTTGTTTTTATTTTGCTGGCATACCGGTGAAAAAAGTAGTCTTGCATTTGAGTAAATACTTTATTAAAGAATCTGACAGACTGCCAAAATGGGAACCAGATCTGGCATCCCTGGTTGTCCAAGGGGTTGGGTGCTCCCATTGCCTTTTTTTCTATGATGGATACTTTCCTGCTAGCAACAAGAAGTGGTATAGCTAATATCAGAATTGTGGCTAGCCAGCATGCTTGCCAGAGAAAGCTGACATCTGGGAGCTCTCCAACAAATATAGATGCACACTATTTTTCTCAAAGAGGTGTGGCTTCTAACTGGTGTTTTCTTCTGGTAGCAGTTTGGCTTACACTCTTTCAAGTAAAAATCTCATCAGTATAATGTTGAATGTGGATGCTTCTGAAAGATTCTGGAATTTCTGCCTGTCCTGTAGAAAACCTTTCATCCCAGACCACAAGCTCATAGGCTAGGGCTTAAAGACATGATCAGCTCATATCAATTCTAGGAGACAACATCAGCTCCATTAGAACAAATCGTGTAGTGATTACTCCCTGCTTGCACTATAGCATGTAAGTACCACAAAGGGATGTATCCACAGCTTTGGCAGGTGTGAGACCAACAACAGTGCAGAAGTGCATTCACAGTGTGGTTTACAGGGCTGGGAGCCAAAGTCATCAGCACAGGAAGTGAAGCAGAGCTGGATGGCTCTTTGCATTCCTAAATATACACAGCAATCTTTCCTTTCATTCTAAAGGTCTCTGCTGATGAAGCAGTTACACTTAATGGATGAAATGCAGGCAGCTCTGTGAAAAGCTGAAGGTGCAGAGACAACTGTATGAAATTCACAGCGGGTGAATGCAGATTAATGTGACCAAAAGCAGCAAGGAGCTAAAAGCCAACCTTGAACATCACCTTTAAATATATAAACTGTAATATATTAAGATGAAATCTTACTTAGGTTTAATGTGCAATGACTGATGTGTAAGTACTACAGTGCCAACAAATGATTTTTGTTTCTAAGAAAAAACAAACTATATATGCCATCCTTTAGAATCAATAAAAGAATATAACATTAAAAACAATGATGTTTTAATTATCTTTTAAACAGATTTTTTAAAATAGTCTTTCTCCATGATCTTGCTATAATCATTTTCTCTGAAGTTAATAAGTCAGTATTAGTCTATTTATTAATGGAACACTATTTAGAAATAGCCTTAACAGCAGAACTTTTGAAGTCAAAGAAATGTGTATGTTGGAAATTTGGCAGTAACAATGCAAATTTGGGTCATATGTGGTGGCATTGTAAAGCAATAAGATTATTGTTGTAGCTGTAGTTAGAGCAATAGAAAGTATAACAAAAAATGAGCTTTTGAAAGATCCAGAAGCCGATATCTATCTTGATACTTGCAGAATACAAGCTGCACTTAATAATATCAACTGTTTATATATCCAGAATTGAGTTGTTTCCCATAAGGGGAAATCTACACAAATCACCTGCTGTTCTGAAGCTCATCAATAAGTTAACATTCAACTTTTCTCCCCGATTATTTAACTTAGCAGACAAGTTATAATTCTTAGCCTACTGGAGCAAAGTTTTCATGACATGTGGGTCTGAAAAAGAAAGAAATCTGTCTAATAACAGTTTGCTTCATCTGGATGGATTCTCAAAGGTCAAAACTTTTCAAATACTTAAATAGTAGTATGAAGCTAATAGCATGAATACCTTTCCTCAACCTGCCAGGTTACAAACAACAAATCTTGAATTGCACTATTTTTGTAATGTTTGGGGTTTTTTAATATTGGGTCTCAGAATTGTTAAAATAAAGCCAGCCTTTGACCTAGGGTTACATTCATCCAAGTGGGGTCTGGAGATCTGGAGATCTGTTGGCACAACAACTAATCTCAACTACAGAGATCAGTTCCTCTTGAGAAAATGGTTGCTTTGGGGGTGGCCTCAATGGCATTAACCTTTGCTGAGTCCCTCTTTAAACCTCACCTTACCCAGGATCCACCTCCAAATCTCCAGCAATGTCCCATGGCAAAACTGGCAATCCTACGTTGCTCCTTTTTCTAGTTCTTTCTATTATGAAGGACATGTGCGCATACTCAGAGGTACTAATTTCTTTATTACTAAACAGGCCAGCTTGTTGTTGTTGTTATTTTTAATAACTGAAAACCACATCAGTTCTGAGCTCTGTCTTGAAGTCCTGATGTTGAAATAGTGCATGTCTACTTTATTCTAAAAGACTTGATTCTTTTTAAGTCTCCTGAATCTCTTATTAGCCCCTCAAGGATAGCAAACACTTTAGATTACTGCTTAGTATCAGGAAATTACAGCAGTTTGCATCAATAAACTCATTAACTATGCTGACTCATGGCAGCAAAAATAGCCAGCTAGATTTCCATCTGAACTATAATAATGATGACCCTTTGATAGGAACTCAAATCCCAATTTTGCAAACAGGACACAGGGGAAATCCATTCATGTGCCAATTTGAGATATTTATATCCCACATATTCATTTTTCAACCACACCAAAGTAGGAGTTAATATAGCACAGTGGCTAACCTGAAGACCCAGAAGTATCCAATTCAATTATCATGTTAGCCATGAACACACTGAGTTGTAGGGTTGCCAACTGCCTGGAGGAGAAAATGCCCTGTTCCTTTAATAGAGTCTCAATTGGATGTTATTTACCAGGTGATGTCATTTCCACACATTGAGCCTTTATTAAAATAATAACATCACATTCTTCTCCAGGCCTGCTGGCAACCCTAACTGGGTGACTTGGCATCAGCTTTCAACCTTGATCCCCCACAATCAGTAACAATATAGAGTTTTCATAAGGATTACTAAGGCTACAGTCCTATTCACACAGACCTAGGGGCAACTCCCACTGAACTAATAAAATGGGACTTTCAGATAATCTATGAAAAACATTCTAAAGCAGTTCTAAGAGCTATTATCAACAGCCCCCAAACAGTTTGTATGAATCTCAGTCATAATGGCCCTTTTCTTCAATAGGGCTCCTGTGCACTCTGCTAGCGGTGTATTAGGTAATTTTGACTCTAGATGGGGGTTTTTAGTTGGTAATTCAAACATCAAATGCAAAGACACAATCTGCTTTTACACCTTCTTCTATGCTAAGATCGTGATCCAGAGACCTGTCCCGAAGTATAGCATCACTGCCTACAGCTAATTAATATTCCAATCACTGCATCCCGATTATGAAATTTAATTTCATGAGAACGTACATGAAGTTGCCTTACAATGTCAGGCCACTGGCCTGTGAGGGTCAGAACTGTCTCTGACTGTCAGTGGGTCATTAGGGTCTCAAACAAGGGTCTTCACATCATCCACTACCTGATCCTTTTAATCCGGGTGACTGAACCTTGTGTAAGACACTGCAATCACTCAAGAATATGATCAGAATTGTCTTTAGTGAACGAAGTATAACTTTATTCAGAACAAAGTACAAAACACAGAGTCCTTTACAGCAGCTTTTCCACAGCCATAAGTAAAACCTGTATAGCAAAAAAAAAATGGCTATACAGTGTGTGTACTATACTAAATCTGAAAAACACTATAATGAAGGAATACACACAAAATTCTATTTGAAATTCCAAAAAAAACCCTCTTCTTAACTATTCTTTAAAGATGCAGTACATATGAAGCTAAACCACAATACATGAGGTTAACTGTATAGCATTAACCACAGCAACAGATGTCCCAGGTAAATCTCCATTCTGACCCTTCATCAGGCTGTAATCATATGGTAAAGCTGGGAAAGAGTTGAGGGGACTAGTGCAGGATGTGCACAGGCACTTCTCCTCTGTTCCCAGCTGCACTCCACCACTCAGGCATTATAACAAGCTGAAGAGCTCTGCTGTTTCCCTTGACACTAAAGTCTATTCAGTGTTCCAACCTGTTCCACCAAAAAACCCTGTTGGCTTGTACTTGTACTGCACCTTTAAAGAATAGTCAAGAATAAGTAAAACTTGGGCTGGTACCACTCTAGATACTGGTGCCCCTAGAACAAATATAAAAGACAAAATGGACTTCTGAATATTACACCTGAGACTTTCTGCATGCCACAGCCCTTCCCCATCTTCTATATATATAAAAAGAAAGTCGCCTCACCATAAAATCAATGTCCAGACCAAATCCCTGGACCTAGATATATGAAATTCGGGGAGAGCACTCCTAGTATAATGTAGATGCTCACTAAGAAGGGATTTTTAGAAATTCGACACATAAGAGGGTCAAAAGAGGTAAAATGTGCTCCCCCCTTGTGCCCTCCATTCTCTGGTTAGCTGCAGAGCTCAGTGTTCTGAGGTTAAAAAAAAAAGTTACAGGAGACTGCAGAGAGCTAATGACAGTTGAGGAAATCAGGAATGGCCAACCACCTATGAGATGCAGCAGTGCTGCTGGCCCAGCCTCCCCAATAGCTTCCAACATGCTCCCTCCCACCTCCTATGCCTGACAGGTGGCTGTCTGTTGGGTGCAGCAGCAGGTGCAGGGTGCTTAAAGACATCAGGGAGCCCACCCCAGCAGTAACACCTTAGCCATCCTGCTGGCACAGCCTCCACAATGGCTTGCAATACCCTGTCCCCTCCCTCTTCTATACTAGACAGAAAACTGCCTGTCAGGTGTAGAAGATGGGGTGGGATGATTACAGCCATTGAGGAAGCTTGATCAGCAGGATTGCCTTAGTGCTGCTGGTGGCCCAGCCTCCCCAATGCCTTTAAATACACTCCCCTAATACCAGACAGGCAGGAGTCTGTCAGGTATAGGAGCAGGGCCAGCATACTTTAATGCATCAGGCAGCAGTCTGCCCAAGCAGAAACACCTTAGCAATGCTGCTGGGCCAGCTTCCCCAATGGCTTTAGACATGCTCCCACCAACCCCTACTCCACCCAACAGGAGGTTGTCTGTCAGGTACAGGAGCAGAGCATTGAAAGCCATTGGGGAGGCTCCCCAAGCAGCATGGCCTTAGCAATCCTACTGGCCCAGCCTTCCCAATGCCTTCAGACATGCTACCCCTCCTACACCTGACAAACAACCACCTGTCAAGGATTGGAAGGGGCACAGAGTCCTTAAAGCCATTGGGAAGCCTTGCTCACCAGGATTGCCTTAGCACTGCTGGGAGCCAAGCCTCCCTGATGCCTTTAAACACAATCTGCCCAACTTACACAAGACAGGCGAGTGTTTGCCAAGTGTAGGAGCAGGGCCAGGGTACTTTAATCTATCAGGGAGGCAGCTGTAGCAGGATCACTTTAGTGATGCTGTTGGCACAGCCTCCCCAATGACTTTAGCCACACTCCCACCCACTATGGAAATATACCCCAAATGTGTAAATAAAGTGGTTTCCTGTATTTGGTTATTTAATTTCTCACAATGTGGATTCTAGAAAATTGGTTCATTTGAGCTTGCTTAATATATGATTGCTCAGATGTTGTTTTGAATATGTAGTTATGTCCCACTTCTTAAATGTAACATAAATGAGAAACATTTTTGTAAAAAAGGGGGGGTATGCCCTGCACCCCAAAAAAGAAAAAAAATCAATGCCCCAGCCAAACCCCTGTTCCAAGAAATCCAAATAAGGGCAGTGCATTCCTACCATGATGTCAACCCCCATTATGAAGAGATTTCTGAGAAACATGACCCCTAAGGGGGTTAAAAAAGGTGCAAAATGTGTTCCTCCAATTGTTTTATTTGTGCCTGGCAGACTGCTGCCTCCTTACCGCCCCCCCCAATTGGTTAACCATGTAGCTCAGAATTCTGAGGTAAAACCTCCCTGCTTGCACCCACCTCCCTCTGATTGCTCAGCTGTGGATCTCAATGTGCTGAGTTAAACACACTGTTAAAAGAGACTGCATACAGTTCAGGGCAGAAATCAGCAATTCAAGACTCCTGAATAGACATTTCTCATAACAGCCAGCATGGCAATTGAGTTTATGAATGTTCACATGGAGACAGTAAAGGACCTTTCTAGGAGCCATTTTGATGCATGCCTCCCTCATGAACCTGAAGAAATGTCCACTACATCACCACTCCCTTAGACCAACTCCCTCTCACACCTCTCACCTCCTTCTGCCCCCAAGAAAGCTCCTGGCAAACGTCAAGCCAGATACACCAATGTTACAAGGAGGAGGCAACTTAGGAATGTGACAAAGACATTTGCCCATAGTACTCCTGTGGTGCACTGAGCTGCACAGGCCAAGTAGCAGCAAGATCATCCTGAGGTGCTCAGAACAGTCTCCATATGAGCAAAACAATCCAGGAACACAAGTAGAGAGTGTTACCACCAATAGCCTGCCTTGTTATTTGTGGGATTTAGCTATACAGCAGAATAAGCCAGAGGGGTGCAGGAATCGTGCACCACTTGTATACCAAGGTCCGGTACAGTAGGAAAACTCCAGATTTGAAGAGTAAATTAAATAATCTTTATTAAAGTATTTCCCTAAGTACAAACACACTAAACATTCAAAAGGGCAAGCAATACCGAACTAAGAAAGCAGAGGTGATTGATAACGAATAGATGGGGCAGCTACTAGGTAATATTACCACTAGGGAATTCTCTGAACTCCTACTGAAAACAGGGGACAGAGTATCCCCAGTCTGATGGAAAACTGACCATCCCTTCATGCCTGGCTCAGTAGTGAGGACCTACCAGAACTAACAGCCAGGATCTACCCTGATATTACCAGTATCATAGAGAAGTCCATAGACAGCTTGTGTAAGCATGCCATTCTGACCCCGAAGAACAAAAGGGCTACCATCATTAATGAAACTCTATTTAATTCCTTCAAGGGGGCAGAAATGGAGTACAGATCTGTGGACTCAGTGGTGCAAATGGATGACGCAGTTCACTACCCTGTAGAGTTCCTCAGTACCCTCAACCTTCCTGGCTTCCTGGCCCACAGTCTTCTCCTCAAAGTTGGGGCTCCAGTGATGCTGCTGCGGAACCTCAACCCATCCAAACTCTGCAATGGAACCAGATTGCCAAGGAAGGCCCTGCACAGGAACACCATTGAGGCCACACTGCTCACTGGCAGTGTTTGGGGAGAGTCACTGTTTATACCACGCATACCACTCATACCATCAGAAAACCCCTTCGAGTTCAAGAGGCTGCATTTCCCCCTCAAGGTCTGCTTTGCTATGACCATCAACAAATCCCAAGGCCAGACACTGAAGGTGGCGGGAATTGACTTAACATATGACTGCTTCTCACATGGATAGTTCTATGTGGCCTGCTCCAGAGTGAGCTCACCGAGCAATCTGGTGATCCTAGCACCTGAGGGCAGAACCACCAATGTGGTCTAGAGAGAGGTCCTTCAGTAGAGAAAAAAAAGTATGTATGTCTCACTTCATTTCTTAGACTACAATCTTCTCCATTAGAATTCCTACAACAAATGTCACATTTCAAACTTCACATCATCAGTATTATAACTGGATTTACAGAATTTAAATACTGTAGTGAAGCTTCGGTATCAGGCTAGTTAGTTAGTTAAGCTAGTTAAGTAGCCTTTATTGGCATGGAAAAAAATTGATACAGGTTAATACAGTTTAAAAGGTAAGTTAAAACCACAACATACATATACATCGGTGTAAATATAAGATTATTTCTGTGACATCCCTTGACATATCTTTATAGCAGAGTAAAGAAACTTAGCCACCTTCTCAGTGACATTAGATAGAAATCATTCAAAAGTCTATAAACCTTAAATACATCAGAACAGTCCCTCATCCTAACTAGAACAGAATGTAAATGCATATAACGTAAATCTGTATACAGGTGACAATAGAGAAGAACATGAGTGATTGACTCTCAACACATTTTTTATTACAAGGGCAGTATCTGGCTGAGTAGGCTATCTTATTGAATCTGCCATAGAAAATAGCAGAGGGCATGGCATTACATCTGGCAAGGGAAAATGATCTGTGCTGCTGTGGCACCTGCAAAGAAGATATGGGGCCATTTTCCCAGTAATGAGGGGAATCTCAAAACTCAGCAGGGAGCAGGTTTTGTTGGCCTGACTAAATAATTTCTGGCATTCAGTGTTTAGCATTCTGTTTTTAATTTGATGAAATGCAGCAGTGAAAGTCAGCATAGAAAGTGATACTATACATAAACCCGTTGCTTTAATTTCCCCCTCAATATATGCTGACCAATTTGACATATTGGATTTGGAGAGCATTTGAGAGATAAAGCTCCCAGGTTCCAGCAAAATAATAAATGTATATTCATAATGACATGTTCTGAAACAAAATCTCAACATGCCACAACAATCTTAAACTTTTGTGATTGTATATCAGTCTGCATGATAAGGTTGCCAGTTTCCTGCTGAGGGCAAGGGATCTCCTGACCCCAGCTTCCATTGCCTACCACTGCTCAGCGGTGCAGCAGGAGGAACTGTCCAGGCAAAATGGGAGGACGTGATTTGCATCCCTAGTGTGATGATGGTGCTTCTGTCATGACCCAGAAGTGACATCATCACTCCAGGTAATGATCTAGCATTTTCCCCAAACTGTATGGTTAAACTATACAGTTTGGGTGAATGCTAGAGTATCACCCCTGATGAAATTATGTCACTTCCAATTTGCACCAGAAGTAATGTCCTTGCACCAGGGATGCTAATCCTCCCTGCAAAACAGAAGTCCCCACCTCCCTCATCTCCTACCAGTTGTTAGGCTATGCCTGGCAACCTTAGCCTGCAATTTCTATCTAATTTGACCTATGCCTATATATTAGAACGTAAATGCCAACAAAGTATTGCAGCAGGGCAGCAGTTCAGATTAAATACAGTAGACCATTTAGAGATGGTATCTTCTCCTTTCAAACTGCAATTCACATCCTATGGTTCTTTTTGTTCCTTCCCTTTCCTTTGATTCCTGTAAGGAAAATGAAATATGCTTGGTCCATGCTTACAGGGGAATAAGGTGGTAGCACAGTAGAGGCTTAGTGGTGGCCTAGGAAGCTCCAGATTCAAATCTCACGTCTGGTTTAACTTTGCTAGATAGGCTCAGGCAAACCACTGCCTCTCAGCTACCGTAATTGTATATGAAAAATGGATTGTATAATACTAACCTACCTCATGTTGGAAGCATTACTGATGTACCATACTATAGGAAGTAGAGTTGCCAACTGACGGGGGGGGGGATGACTGGCCTATTCTTATGCATTTCAAAGCAACATAATATGCAAATAATCAGCAGGTAAACATTTCCATAGCAAGAACATAAGCAGTAGTGCTTCCTAATGTCTGCACATCAAGCCGTTTTTAAAAGTCGCAGGAGCAAAAGCTAATCAAAGAGCTGGCAACCCTAACGAGTCCATTTGGAATACATAATTTATCCCAAATGTGTTTATCTAAGACAGAAACTAAAGCAAGATGGAGAATTATTTTGTATATTAGGAAAACATTCTCATTTGCAAATATTTCCCTAGTTGTGAAGCTATGATAAAAATAAACATTAAATGTTTCCTGTTTTCCTCTGTGATGCTATCTCAGAAAACAAACAAAAATATCACTACCATCCTTGGCTGCAGGGATGTAAAGATTGCACAAATGTAATACAAATAAACCAATAAAATCCAGGGTAATTCTAGGTGTTCAGACTCATCTGTGGATCTGATTAATTTAACAAATAGTATAAGGATTTGTGTAAATACTTTCACACATGTTATCATTTAAACCATAGTTTAAATATCCACAGCTTCTCTCTCAGGATACTCTCTCTAGGAGGGAATAAATGAGGGCAATTAGATCTGTTTTTAAAAAATTGTCTATTTTTTAACCTATCAGTTTTCTGCATAACTGTAGGGAAACTCATTCCCTCAACTGTCTGTCTTTAAGGTTGTGCATGCCACTTTACATCAGAGATGAGAGGAAAGGAGATAATGTGAATTATTTATTAATTTATCTATTTATTTGACTATTTATTTGGCTGAAGCGGCTCAGGGCAGCTTACAAACAATTATAAAACCAACATCAGTCCACACATAAAATTCCAATTACTACAATTAAAACCATTTAAAAGTGGCGGTGTCATACAATAAAGTGCAGGTAAAGCACGGCTGCTTTCACAGCCCTGCGGAATTGCTGGAGGTCCCTCAGTGCTCTGATCTCATTGGGGAGCTCATTCTAGAGCATTGGCACTGCCAGGGAAAATACACTGGTCCTAGTCACCACCAACCTGGCGTCCCTAGGCCCAGCAAGGGCCAGGCGGTTTTGTGATCCAGATCGCAGTGCTCTCTGGGGAACATGCGGGGAAAGGCAGTCCCTCAGATAGGCAGGCCCCTGACTATAAAGGGTTTTAAAGGTCAAAAACAGCACCTTGAAATGAATCCAGAATGCCATTGGTAGCCATTGCAATGCCTTCAGCACAGGCTGGATTTGCTCCTGCATAGGGAGGCCCATCACCAGCCTGGCCACTGCATTTTGCACCAACTGCAGCTTCTGGAGTTGCCCCAAGGGCAGCCCCATGTAGAGAGCATTACAGTAGTCCAACCTCGAGGTGACCATAGTGTGGATCACTGAAGCCAGATCATTATGTTTGAGGAAGGGGACCAACTGCCTAATCAGCCGAAGGTGAGAAAAGGCTGTTTTGGCAGCGGCTGCTACCTGGGCCTCCATTGTCAAGGAAGCATCCAGGAGCACTCCCAAACTCCAGACCCTTGGTACTGGCACCAACGGTGCCCCACCAAAGGCCAGTAGAGGAACCCCTAACCACGAGCTGCTCCAATTCAAGCATAGAACCTCCGTCTTCATTGGTTTCAATTTCAATCAGCTCAGCCTAAGCCATCCCGCCATGTCCTGCAACGTCTGGTCCAGATCTTCTGAGGTAGAGCCAGACGGACCGCCCAACAGCAGATAGAGCTGGGTGTCATCCACATATTGGTGACACCCTAGACCATGCCTCCGGCCAATCTGGGCAAGGGGACTCATATAGATGTTAAAAAGCATCAGGGAGAGCATTGCCCCTTGTGGCACTCCACAAACTAGTGGGTGCCTTCAGGACAGCTTCTCCCGAAGTGCCACCCTTTGTCCCCGACCTTGGAGAAAGGAGACGAGCCATTGCAAGGCAAGCCCCCAAATTCCCACATGGGCGAGGTGGTGGGTGAGCAACTGATGATCAACTGTGTTGAATGCCAACAACAGGTCCAAAAACAGCAGCACCGCTGTCCCGCCCCAATCCAGATACCTCCAGAGGTCGTCTGTGAGGGTGACCAGTACTATCTCTGTCTTGTGACCAGGGTGGAAGCCGGACTGGTAGGGATCCAGCATGGAAGTGACATCCAAAAATTTCTGCAACTGTATCGCCACCGCCCTCCCTATTAATTTGCCCAAATATGGCAAATTGGAGACTGGACGATAGTTGGACAATTTGGCCGGGTCTAAAGATTTTTTTTTTTTTTAGGAGAGGGCGGACCATTGCATCCTTGAGAGACCCTGGGAACAGCCCCTCAGAGAGGGACTTGTTGATAATGTCCCTAAGGGTGCCTCAAAACCACTCGTGGCCAGCTTTAATTAGCCAGAACAGGAACGTATCAAGGCTGCATGTGGTTGGACATACTGTTGAGGCCAGTCTGTCAACTTCCTCTAGGCTGAGTGGACTGAAATAATCCAGAATGGGACCAGAAGACGCACATGGAGACTCGAGTTCGCTCACTGTCTCAAGTGTGGCCAGGAGGTCGCGGTGGAGCAACAAGACTTTGTCTGCAAAATAGCTCGCAAAAGCCTCACAGCCTATATGCAATTCCCTAGTATTTTGTCTGTCCTGTGGCAGAGTTGTTAAGGACCAAATCGTTCTATACCATTTTGCTGGGCGTGAGCTTGCAATCGTGGCTGCGTAGAACTCCCTCTTCGCAGCCTTGACTGCCATCTCATACGACCTCATAAATGTTTGATAGGATGCTCTTGTTGCCTCATCATGAACACACTGCCACTGTCTCTCTAGCTGTCTGACCCTTTGTTTCATCAGCCTCAGCTCCTGGGTGTTCCATGGAGCCAGCCTAGAATGAGGGCGCAGAGGGCGTCTGGGAGTGATCTCGTCGATGGCCATCGAGTGTCAGCCTTGCCAATCCTCAACTAGCTCATCTAACATGCCGCCAGGGGGCAATGGATGGAGAGCCATCTGAAGCTGCAATGGGTCCATTTGGCTCCATGGGCGAGCCAAAATATGCTCGCTGCCCAAACAGGGCTGGGGTGACATATTTACTAGGGCCCTCAGGGCATGGTGATCTGACCATGGAACTGCAGTGGCAGTAATCTGGTCCACTGTAACCCCCGCCACAAAGATCAAATCAAGCATGTGACAGGCTTGGTGAGTAAGGGCCGTAACATATTGGGAGAGTCCCAGCGCCACCATGGATGATGCCCCGTCCACCACCTGTGAGGAAGCTGCATCGTCGGCATGGATGTTGAAGTCACCCAAACCCAATAGCCTAGGGTGCTTGAATGCCCAGCCCGACATGGCCTCCACCACGGATAAAACTTAAGAAAATCCTGAAATATTTAGTTGGAGTAGTCCATGACTGACAGGAAAAGAGAAGGGAAAAGAACAGCGCTATCTATGGGAAAGGAAGAGGAAGCAATTAAGTTTAAACAATGTGTTGTATACTAAGATGTAAAAGATGGCCATGGCCGACTAGCCGGGCCATGCAGTCAGGCAGATCCTCGGACCTTTGGTCCTAAAGACAATAGCCACCTTGGATCCTAGGGCGCACCAATGGGCTTGACCGGATCCAACAGGGAACATATTGAAACTAAGACTTGTAAATAGAGCCAATTATGGATGATGGGTGTGTATGGGTGTGGTACTTGGCTATGCATATAAACCAGGCCCGGCCCGGCTTAAACCATGCTTCATCAGCTATGTAGTCAATAAACGTTTGCTGAGCCTCCAGCCTCAGTACTTTTCACTGGCCCCTGAGCAAACCTGATTCCTTCGCATCCAAGAGCACCACTTCGGCGACCACCACGGAGCCCGAGGACTCCTGCCCTATGCCGCCATCCACCGGCGATCCACAGGTTGTGGCCACTACATCATCGCAACTGGCCCCAGCCCTGCCACAATGAGTCATGGCTTCCACTCCAGGACAGCACCTCTCGGCCTTCAACCCAACCCATCCTGAGTACTGGGGAGCTTGGGTTGCTCAGCTGAAACACTTCTTGAACACATAGGGCGAAACTGATGCAGAACTCAAGAAATCATGGCTGCTGAGCACGTGTGGCGTCGCCACAATCTGGCTGGCACAGAATCTCGTCATGCCAAAGACTCTGGAAACCGCCACCTATGATGAGCTGCTCACCGCCCTGACAAACTACTACACCCCAAAACCTTTGAAGTGGGCCGTAATGATGGACTTCCAGGGATACACAAAAAAGCCCAGGGAGTCCACCACAGAATTCTTCGCCGACCTCCACTGCTTCACCACTGAATGTGAGTTTCCCTCCCTAGGGGACACTCCACTGACCCAATTCATCTGGGGGGTTAGTGAACCGAAACTACAGCGGAAACTCATCACCCAGGCCGACCTGAAGCTCAACTCAGCACTGCAAACAGCCACCGCATTCGAGAAAGCCCAGAAGGACCAACAGCCATGCTCCACACACCAGACCACAGCTGCTCAGGACTCAGACCTCTTGGAGGAGGAAGGAATAGGAGCCCATCAGGTTCGGCACCACGCCCAGCCTGATGCCCACAACAGCAGAGCACCAGCCAACTGTGTGTCCACACAAGGGTCCACAAAACAACCCGGGTCACATCAGTGTGCCAGCTGCAGAGATCCCCATGAACGAAGGTCCTGCAGATTCCACAATGCCATCTGCTGCATGTGTGGCAAGCAGGGCCACATCACCCGTGCCTGCCGTTTGTGGGGAAATCACCAGAACTCCTCGGCACACCATGGGATGACCAAACTCAACTCCATCACGATCAACCAGAATCAGGTACATTACTTGCCCCAGGGGTCGGCCCATAAACATACTGTAACCGTGTTAAGAGAGGGGACCCCATGTGAAATGGAGTTAAATACGGGATCATCCCTCTCCATTATTTCTTTCTTCTTCTTTTTTTGTAAAACTCTCCTAAAGAAGAGAGAATTTTATTGCTTTTTATATAGAAAAGGGGAGGGTATACAGTGGGACCAAGAAAAGGGGTGAGTGAAGTCACTATTAGTATATTAATCTTTTTGTTACTATATATAAAGTTCTTGGCTTCTACCATGGTTGACCGATCTTCTTTTCAGCTTACTGTGAGTCCAAAATAAACCTGTTAAAAAGATTAGTAAAGTCTTTTGGGGTTAATTGTTAGTATACTCCTTCTTTGCGCTCCACGAACAAATGTTCATATCTTGGGTTTTCTTCCTTTCAAGTCTCTCAAATTATTTGATGGGCCCTTCTTTGCTCCTCCATCTTCTGATTCCTCGTCTCCTTCCCCTGGGTCACTGTCTTCTTCGCTGTTTAACATTGTCCATTTAGCAAGTTCTGCATCTTCCTCTGAACTGGCATGCCTCTTCAGAAATTCTTGGGCTTTGAAGACGGAGTCAATTTTCTCTCTTTTATCTTTTAATTTAAAGACCAATCCTTCGGGGATCCACCATTTGTAACTGATTTGATACTTTTGCAAAAACAAGGTCAGTCCTTTATATGCCTTCCTTTTCATATGAATTTCATATGGAACATCTTTTAGGATCCTTATATTCTGCTCACCAATCTTCAAGGGCATTGTTGAAGTCGCTCTTAAAATTTGATCTCTAATGCGTTGCTTACTGAACTTGACAACCACTTCTGCTGGCAAATTATTTTTCTTTGTAAAGTTGGAGTAGGCCCTATAGACCAGGTCCATCTCTTCGCTTAATTTTTGCGCTTCTTTGCCAGTTATTGGTGCCAAGGCATTCGCCAAAATACCTCTGAGATTTTCTTTCTCTTTTTCCTTTATGCCCTGAAACCGGAGAGTCAAGTTTGATTTTTCCATCTGAAGCATTAATATTTTTTTTCTTGCATCTCTTGATGTTTTTCTAATTTGTTGACTTTTTTCTTGATTTTTTTGGTGTCTTCCGTCGAGATCAGACATTTCTTTGCAATCTCCTCCATCTTCTTAGCCGTATCTGTTAACTGTTTCCATTGATTATTGAGCACACTTTCCATGTTACACAAAGTTTCGCTGATTTTTTGCATCTGATCCAGCAGAAGGCACAGCATCTCGCTTTTCTGTTGATTGACAGCTGGCTCCAAGGGGAGGGTACCAGAACTGGAAGTTCCTCCCAGCTTCTTTGCCAGCTTCTCTGGGACCTTCTTTTGCCCCGACATTTTTATTGTTTACTTTTAAAAAGTTCGTGCCACGCAGCTCAGGAGACAGCCTATTTTCTTCTCCTTTGATAAATCCCCAAAAGGTAACTTTGCTAATCCGCTTTTTCACTCCACCCCCTATCTTTTCTCTTTTATAAATTCTGTTTTCTCGGGGGGGGGGGTTCCTCCCTCCTCCCATGCGCTTATATGATTAAGGGGGGGAGCGCATTTAGGCCGCTTTCAACCAAATCTTCAACTCACGGTTTGCTGCCGGTTCTTTCTTTTTTAATCCATCTTCTGCTTCTTCACTCTGGGAAGTCGGTGGCGTTGCTAAGTCCCATCAGGGCACTACACAGTGGGGCCACTGGGGCTGGGGGAAAGCCTCAATTTTCCACCCGTCAGGCCAGCAAAGAGGCTACTCCCCAAAAGCGCCCCCTTGTTCGGAGCCTTTAACTAAGGCTCGCTAGGGTCTCCACTTGTGCAGAGACCCCCCCAACCATGTGTGGGCTGGTCATCTCCGGGAGCATCTCAAGAGCATAACCGCCATTCGCTCTGCCAAAACCGAAAGTTCCCCTCTCCATTATTTCTGAGGATACCCTCAGGAGACTTTGCCCAAATGGGGGACCCCCTCTCGGTAACACTGGATCCAGCTAAGAGACTTTCAGAGGAACCCAGTGGATATCAAGGGGGTGGGCCAGTTCCATGTATGGTACAAGGCGTTTGATGGCTTCTTAGAACTGGTCATAGTAAAGGCCCCCCTCACCAGTTTGTTGGGCCTATCCTGGTTTGAGGCACTCGGCTTAGTGGTAACCAGGATCAACCAGGTGGGGTGCCAGGACTACAGTCAAGTGTGCCAAGAATTCCCAGCCATCTTCGATGGGGTGCTCAGACATTACACCGGGCCATCAGTAATGCTGGCCATGGATCCCACAGTGTGCCCCGCCTGAGTGAAAGCCAGGCATCCCCCATTAACATTCTATCTGAAGATAAAGGCAGCCAAGAGGTGTTAGAGCCCATTCCGCACGCAGTGTGGGAGACACCAATAGTCACTTCAGTGAAACCCAACAGGGACATGAGTAGCACAATAAACAAAGTGCTACAAGACCAAGCATACCCAGTCCCCATGGTCAGCCATGTCCTCGCATCCCTGGCCGGGGCAAAAGTTTTTGGGAAGTTGGATTTGGCACAGGCCTACCAACAGTTGCCAATGGATGATGCCATGGCCGAGGCCCAAACTATTGTGATATATCAGGGTACCTTTAAAGTGTAGAGATTATAGTTCGGGGTGAGTGTGGCTCTGGGAATTTTTCAAAATATGATGGACTCTTTGCTTAAAGGGATTCCTGGGGTCAGCCCTTCTTTGATGACATTCTAATTGTGGCGCCATCATCGGAGGTCTTCGCCAACCATTTGAGGGAGGTTCTACAGCAATTCACCGCCGCTGGGTTGAAGTTAAAGCATGAAAAGTGTCTGCTGGATGTCTCAAGCATGGATTTCCTGGGATTCTGAGTAGACATGAGTGGAATTCACCCAACTCAGGAGAAGATTGCAGCTATAATGAATACCCCAATGCCCTCCTCCAAGGCAGAACTCCAGGCCTTCTTGGGCCTGTTTAATTTTTACCACGCCTTTCTTCCCCACAAGGCAGCAGTGGCAGAACACCTCCACAGGCTCCTGGACAAGAACACCCCCTGGATATGGGGCCCTAAACATGCCGCCGCTTTCCAAGCAGTCAAGGACTTGCTGGTTTCGAATGCAGTGCTGGCACATTTTAATGAGAATTTACTAGTCATGCTCATGTGTGATGCATCACCCTACAGGGTAGGGGCAGTCTTGGGACACAAGTTGCCAGATGGGCTGGAGGTGCTGGTGGCATACTGTTCTAGAACACTGTCATCCACAGAGCGCAACTATGCCCAGATCGACAAAGAAGCTTTGGCCATCGTAGTGGGTGTTCATAAGTTCCAACACTACCTCTATGACCACCCGTTCTCTGTCATCACAGACCACAAGCTGCTCCTGGGTCTCCTGGCTCCTGACCACCAAACGCCCCAAATGTCACCGTGGGTGTTGCAGTGGTCAATCTTCCTCGCAGGGTACCAATGCAGCCTGACACACCAATACAGCCTGATGCTCTCAGCCACCTTCCAGGCTGTGACCCAGCCCCAGCCCACCAGATCCTGCTCCTGGAGGAACTCTCCAATCAATCTATCCAAGTTTCCGAGGTTGCCAAGTACACCAGGAAAGACCGCATCCTCTCCTGGGTGCTGGACTGGGTGGGGAGGGGCTGGCCCACAGGGAAAGTGGGCCTGGAATTCATAGCCTTCTTGTCCTGCCAGGATGAGATGTCCACCCACAAGGGATGCCTCTTCTGGGGTAGCCAGGTAGTCATCCCTGCTCCCCTACATGTATGCATGCTAGCAGTGCTGCACGAGACCCACCCAGGAATCGTGTGCATGAAAGCCCTAGCATGTAGCTACGTCTGATGGCCTGGGTTGGACAGGGAGATAGAGGACCTAGCCAAATGCTGCCAGACCTGCCAAGAATGAAGGCCACCCCCTCTGGGAAACCCTGGGCTCGCCTGCATTTCGACTTTGCAGGCCCGTTCCAGGGGCAGATATTTTTTATCCTTGTAGATGCATACTCCAAGTAGCTGGAAGTCATCCCAGTCTCCTCCATGTCATCCCAGGCCACGATCAAGTCCATGTTGTGGATCTTCAGTACCCATGGGATCCTGGACACGTTAGTATCAGATAATGGGGCAGCCTTCTCATCCGCGGAATTCAGGGATTTCATATGGTACTATGGAATTCAGCACATCCACTCGGTGCCCTTCCATCCAGCCACCAACGGGCAGGCAGAACAGATGGTGTGGATGACAAAAGAAGCACTTCAGCAGATTGTACAAGGCAACTGGGACCGCAGGTTAGCTGCCTTCCTATTTGGTCAAAGGACAACTCCCCACACCACCACTGGCCACTGCCCTGTGTAGCTACTCATAGGCAGGTGACTGATGACCCAGCTAGATCACCTGCACCCAGATAGAGCACCCAAACAAGTTCCAGGTGCAGAACAATGAGATACATCCCATGGGTTCTTCCCAGAAGACCCCATGTATGTCTGCAACTATGCACATGGGCCAACATGGATCCCAGCCCAGGTAGTGTGGGTGACGGGGCCTCTATCCTACAAGGTCTCGATGGAGGATGGCCAACTGCTCTGCAGACATATGGACCAGATACACTGCCGTCTGCTGCCCTTAGCCGAGCCACAGATGGGGGAGCCAGGACACAGTAAGACTGGACTGGAACCTGAGGTACCTATTGGACAGCCCATAAGGGAGGACACAGAACACAGACCAGCCGTTGAAGAGACCCAAGCGCCCAGCTTCACTGCAGAAGAAATGCCAGCAGTACAGGTAGAACCAACGGCCCAGCCAGAGGTCATCCGGCACACTCCAGACCGGCCCGGAACAGAGCCTCACAGATCAACTCGGGAGTGACAGCCACCCGGATATTTAAAGGACTATGTATGCTGATATGTTTGAACTATGGGGGTAGGGGTGTTGTATTCTAAGATGTAAAAGATGGCCACGGCCGGCTAGCCGGGCCATGCAGTCAGGCAGACCCTTGGACCTTTGGTCCTAAAGACAATAGCCACCTAGGGTGCATCAATGGGCTCGCCTGGATCCGACAGGGAACCTATTGAAATTAAGACTTGTAAATAGAGCCAATTACGGGTGATGGGTGGGTGTGGGTGTGGTACTTGGCTATACATACAAACCAGGCCCGGCCCGGCTTAAACCATGCTTTGTCTGCTATGTAGTCAATAAATGTTTGCTGATTTCACCATGCTGAGCCTCCAGCCTCAGTACTTTTCACCATGTCAAAGAAATCTAGATGGAACTGATACAAGTGGGATACAAACTATTATAGAAGAAGAATCTGTAAAGTGTCTAAACAGCACAATCTATGGCTGAGGTCAGACTGGCAGTTTGAAGCCTGAGGGAGTCATGGCAAAAAGACCCAGAACAGGTTTTTTCCGGGTTTTCCCAGTCACACTGTACCAACTGATGCAGGAGCATACCGGGGAGGAGGCACAAGGGAGCGTTCGCACTGTTGGGCCACCCCTGGCAGAGGCACGGCTGTAAGCAGCTTTTTGTAATGTAATCATGCACATAACAGCATCCCTACCGGATCAGCTTGTTTGCATTCACACTTCTGGGAAGCGGGATGAACACGGGATGAACACACTCTCCAGGGTTTGCTACCACTTTCACTGGTATTTTTTAAACTTGGGAGGGAAGCATTACAAGACGGGTTGAGTATGGCTGGGGAACGCCTGACAGATGTGCCTGTGTGAACCAGCCCTTTAATCCATTTGTGAAACGTTTCTGAAACGTGCCCATATCGGGCCAAACTACCAGTCTGAACTCGGCCTATGAATACCTGCTCAGAAATGGGTTCAATGGGATTCACTAACTAGTTAGTGTGTTTAGATCCATGGCATTAGTTTACCCAAAATCAACACCAATAATACTGTATTTATGATAGCTCATACACAATAGAAGCTTATAATGATTAGCAGCTTTCCAGTGCAATATTAGCAGACTGCACAAGTCTTGTTATCCTGGTGTTCACCACATGAAAAACGTGTATGAATCCACTTTGCTCAGCCAAATGTTCTGAATTTCATTTTCCAGCACTAATAATGGAGTTCTTACATAATGTTTTGTTTTGCTTTGTTTTATTTTGCATATCTCCACCTCCATCTTTCACCTCTACCAGTTGCAAAGGAGGAAAATTAGTTTTACTATCCTAGCAAGACAATTTAATTTATCACAGAATTAAGCTTATGAACAACTACTGCAAAAATGTCCTCAAAGCAACCTAAAAACAGTTAGAGAAGACACACCTAACTTTCTAGTTTTGTGTGTGCATGTGCAAGTGTGGGTTTTGTGTGCACATGTGTGTGTGTTTTTTACCATCCCAATAGGCTCAGATAATAGATATTTCAGAAAGTCTTTATCCAGCATTTTGCAGTATAGGACAGCAGCTGAAGCATTGCTTTCCAGTGCAATGCTAGCAGACTGCACAAGTCAATTTTGCCAAGAGGCATAGATAGAAGTTCTACTCTGATGGAGGACAGCAACAAAAACAACATTGACTTCTTCTGTCACAGCTCCAGAGATTGCTCTGGGTGACTTCTGTGCTTGTCACTTTCAGAAACACTATGGGGAGACTTTTAACACGCAGGAACAAAAGAAGGCTAACCAGATGTCATGCTGCCGCCAAACTTAGCTTAACTGATATCACTGATCCTCTTTCCCTGTATTCCTTTCTCTATACATGGAGGAGTCAGGATCCATCAATAGTCAGACATCAGCATGCACACCTTTCTAATTTATTAATCTCTTAAACTATACCATTTTTCTATTTTCTATATTATATCAAAAATACAAACAAGAATTAAGTAGTTGATGTAGAGTAGACACAAACAAAAGCGACTTTTATTAGAGGCAGTAGCAAACATTTATATGGCCATGGTCAGATGTGCCATTTGGTGAGGAGGGGAAATTTACATGGTGTCATGCATCCTTTGAAGCTGCGGGCTCAGCTCGTCACTGCCCGTTCAAATAGCACGTTCGGGTAAATGAGGGGTTTTTGCCTTTTGTATCCCATGCACATAAATGTGGAATCATACCTCTGCTAAGCGAGGGGAGGAAATGGCATTGAGTCAGGATGGAATGAGCAGGCCATCCTGACGGTATGAAAGCATGCTTGAGTGATCAGACAGGGAAAAGTCCATCCGTAGCTCATTGGCAAGCATTAGGACCAGACTTTCCCTGGTGTCTTTTAACTCCACTTCCGTGGTGGGGCAGCACAGGGTGCTGATGGTTGTGGGATCTTTCCCAGATGTTGCTGTCTGATCATACCCTTTAGATCCATCAGGCATCACAGCTGAGTCAGATTTAAAGGTACCATGGCCTATATTATATGTATCTTATATTCTAATAGCAAAGTTGGCATATCTTTGGATACTTAAATCCAGTGACTGGAGCTCTGAACGGTCAAGACAGAACATTCTACAAACTTGAAAAGTGCCCTAGGTTTGTAAGAATCCTAAAAAAATACATTAGGGAGTTTAAAAAAATCCAAGAATGATAAAAGAGGCACTTGTAGCTTTAAAACATGGATTCCTCAGTGGCTGTTGCTAGGCAACAGTAGTATTCCAGGCTGGGATTTTGTGAGGGAAAAGGGAGGGGGCAGGACCATTTCAAGCCAATTTTGGTCTTTGAGAGGGGATTCATTTGGGCCAGGCTACCTCTGAGTGACTTGATATCACCCAACCTGCATGACTCAGTTAGGCCTGACTGCTTGTTATTGCTCAGCAGCAGCTGCCCTATGAAAGCCAGTGTGGTGTAGCAGTTATAGCTTCAGAGTAGAGTCTGGAAAAATCTGGTTCAGATCCCCATCTTGCTGTGGAAGCTGACTGGGTGATTTCAACCTAACATACTTCACAGAATTCTTGTGCAGATAAAAAGGAAAAGAATAGGGATGCCAGCCTCCAGGTGAGACCTGGGGATCCTCCAGAATTACAGTTCATCTCCAGACTAGAGATCAGTTCCCCTGGAGAAAATGGATGCTTTTGAGGGTGGAGTTTGTGTCATTGTACCCTGCAGAGGACCCTGTCTTCCCCAGGCTCCATCCCCAAATCACCAAGAGTCTCCCAACCTGGATATAGAACATGCCCATCCCCCGACAGTGGCCAGAGGGAGGAAGAGGGGAGAGGTAATGTAATCTGCTTTGGTCCCCACTGTGGAGAAAGACCATACTTTTTCTAAGTAGAGGTTGCAGGGAGGGAGGTGATGGAAAGCTGAAGACAGAAGGGCAGATAAAGGTAGGTTGGCTGTTGGTTGGGGATAGGATTGCCAACTCCAGGCTGGAAATTTGTGGCGATTTGAGGGATGGAACCTGGGAAAGGTGGGGTTTGAGGAGGGGAGGGACCTCAGACAGGTATAATGCCATAGACTCTATCCTCCAAAGCAGCCATTTTATCCAGGGGAACTAGCATTGCCAACTTCCAGGTGAAGGCTGGAGATGACCTGGTATTACAACTGATCCCCAGATGACAGAAGTCAGTTCCCCTGGAGCTGCTTTGCAGGATGTCATGCCTATGGTGTTATACCTAGATGAGGTCATTTCCCTCCCCAAACCTCACCCTCTGAAGGCTCCACCCCAAAATCTCCAGGAATTTCTTGACTTGGAGCTGCATCCCTAAAGGGAACTGATCTCTGTAGTTGGGAGAACTATTGTGGATCATGGAGAGTTGCCACCACCACTGCTGCTGGGGGATGGGGGGAAGCAGGAGGTAGGAGAGTGATGGGGGCAGAAAGAGAGAGGAAGAGTCAGGCATGAAGCAAAAAGAAAGAGGACAAGTGGCAGGAGAAAGAATGAGAGACAGGTAGGGCGAAGGAGGGGAAGCAAAGGTGAGGGAAATGGGATAGCTGCTCCTGCAAGTTTCTTGGAGGTCCCCACTTGTGTGTGTGTCTACACACACACACACACACATTCATACAAGCTAGAGGGGTCCAAGAGGACTCAAAGGAGAAACCCCATTTCCCATTCCACTCCCTGGCTCCTCTTCTCCTCTTTTGCCTCACTCCAGCTTGCCTCCTGCTCCAGCTTCCCCATATCTTCTCCTCCTTTTGCTTACCTCCTGACTGCTGACAATGTTTATGCACCATTTTAAGTTTCAATGGCAAAGTAAAATGTTGTCTGAGAATCCTAATCATTATGGCTCACCCCACTATATAGATTTGCCTATCCGCATTGAGACCAACCCTTCACTATTAGTTTTAAAAATATCTTCAGAGCTGCAAAACCTCATAGCATTTACATAAAATTTTAAAAACTAACAGTCTTTTTTCCTGTGGTGAGGAGACAGGTAGACAATCATGCAGCCTGAGTACTCAGCAATGGTAATTCAGCAGTGAACGGAACCAATATCATTAGGCAAAGCTACTTTCTTATTTAAGGAGTGTAGTTCTTTGATCTATTGTGATCACAACTCCACATGAGGCATAACCAAAATTCTTCAGTTAGCAATAATTATTTCATAAACAGATGAAAAACCAAGAATGGAGGAGATGGAAGGTCGTTAGTTGAAAGCTGATCAGCAAAATTACATAGGCTGCAGTCACACACACTAAATAGCCACTTTCAATACATTTTCAATGCACTTTTCAACTGGATTTTGCCAGTTCACACAATAAACATCCAGTTGGAAAGTGCACTGAAAGTGGATTGAAAGTGGATTATTTAGTGTGTGTGACCGCAGCCATAGTTGTTATTAAATAATTGTTTGAGTGAGTTGAGTAGGATTCATTGGAGTTGAGTAGGATTCATTGGAGAAATATTTCAGTATTCAAAAGACAGCCTAATCTGGAAATCCTCATCTTTTACCTGATGCAAAATTGGCAGGTCAAGATGAATGCTTTTACATTCAAGGAAATGACATAATTGCTGTAAAATGCAGGCAGACCTTTATAACTCTGTCACAGCACTGATAACCCACAACACAATGTACAATAGCTTAACTCATAATTTTTGTTGGGAAAGAGAACAGCACAAAGATAGGTAATATAATATTTCACACACAAGTGAATAACCTATCTGGGCTTTTCCAAGAGATGAACCAATGCTAGGGAAAGAGCTACTTGGCATGACCAAAACGTCTACAGCATAATCACTTTGTAGAAAATCTGTTCAAAAGCTTGCTTGCATCTTAAACCTGATACATGCCCTCTGATTGCCTCCACACAGGCAGCAGAGGTAATTGAACATCTGCTAGAGTTTGGCCCCACCGTTAATTTTAATTGGGTTCTCTCTCTCAGCACCTGAATTAATTGTGGGTATTTGGTCTAAACACTGTTTTAAACATTTCTGATGGTTCTGGCACATCCCTTTATGAGGCACCAGATGTGCAGGTCCTGAAATAGCTACTATCAGCTTCTACCCACAGGGAAAATGGTGGGCATTTGGAGTTTGGGCTTTAAAAAAAAGGATAAGGAAGAAGCTAGTTGGTCTGTATATTCATTAACACACACACACACATACTCAAAAGACGATAGAATAGAACAAATAAATCTGTTGTGAAATGTGATTTTGACATTTTCCCAGGTTTGATAGTTCAGTCTGGCTGGTTTGAGAAGTCTGGTTACATCATCACATCATGTTACTTTCAACATTTTTAAAAAAATCTCCTGAGTGACACAGTATCCTCCAAAAAGGTTAGCAGTATTTTTTTTTTTTTTGCAACCTTGAGTGAAGCAGGGGGCATGGGTGATTTAGCTGGGTGTTCATTCATTTGCCTCTCTCATTTTGTATTCCTGCCTTAATCCAAGTCCCTGAAGACCAGCTTTGCACAATTTCAATTCCGGGACAACAATAAACAGGAATGAGAAAGAGACATACCTCCTCCTACTTCCTTGCAGCTTTCATTCTTTGGAGGCCATGTGAGCATACCATCATCACAGCCCTAGCATCAGCAGTGTACCTTTTGACCACAAGGAGCCTCAGCTCAAAATGGGCCTTCCAAAGAATACCACCAGGAGGCAGAGGCAGGCTATCAAGGTAGTAGCAGTTGCCAGAGTTCACCATCATGACTTCCAGGCACAGGTGCACATACACATATACACGCAAATGCAAAAATACAAAAAAGGGCCCTCAGATTCCCTATGACTGATGTAGCCTACAAGAAGGGCAGTTAAGATATATAAGCCTTTCCCCCAAAGTGCTTCTATAGGCATAGTAATCTGATCAAGAGAGGCTATACGAGGGTTCAAATCTATTCTCATGGAGTATTTCAAAAGATTTAATCTTGGATCATGTACCAGGGCTAGACTACCTCTGAGAAATTTTTAGTTAGAAATCATAACTAATTATGTTAAAGGATCCTGAGTATTCTTGAATGAGATCATAGGAAGTGTCTTGCTGGAGCAGATCTGAGTCCACTTCATCCAATCATTTTTGCAAAAATCCTAACTTGTCCACCAAAACGTGGTCAGTAGTCTACCACTAGTCTGTGAACTTCCCACCACTGATACTGCAATGTCTCCCTTGTAGGCAGATGTGATACGTTACCCAACTAAAGAATAGCAAACTGCCCACTTTATTTCTCAACAGCATCAACTCAATAAATATGCGTGCACGCGCGTGCACACACACAGAGAAAGAGAGAACAGTCATATAACATAGCTATTCCTCAAGTGGAAAATCATAGAATAATGCAATCAAAGGGTTGGAAGGGGCCATGCAGGCCATCTAGTCCAACCCCCTGCTCAATGCAGGATTGAGTGGGGGGATTCAAAGTTGGAGGCTGTCTTGCCAAGGACTCACAATGTATGACAACATAACCAATCCAGTACAGTAGTCAATAAAAAGAAACCCATTTGCCTTCTGCTGAGAGGTTATTTTCTTTGGGATAATATTTGGTCCTAAGAAGAGACCAGGCAAGTGTACAGAAGACACACTATGCTTTTACATGCATAAGGCTCCCTGCAGACATTCATCTTTTTTGCAAGGATGTCCAGTGGTACATGTAGCTAGCAGATAGAAGATTTATACCCACCCTTCACTCGGAGTCTCAGAGCAGTTTACAAACTCCTTTCCCTTCCCCTCCCCACAACAGACATCCTGTGAGGTAGGTGGGGCTGAGAGAGCTCTTTCAAGAACTGCCCTTTCAAGGATAGCTCTTGTCAGAACTATGGCTTGCCCAAGGTCATCCAGTAGCTGCAAGTGGAGGAGTGGGGAATAAAACCCAGTTCTCCCAGATTTGAGTCCGCACACTTAGCCACTACACCATACTGGTATGATCCCATTCCCCTCTACATCCACAGCATTATATAGGACTAATAATACAATAATTCAATATTATAAATACTGCTTCTTTATACACAATTTAATACATTAGAAATATAAAAGTCAGCTCAATTGACTTGCAAGAGAGCCTCTGAATTGCTTGCCGCTGCACTGATCGTATAACAGATCTTAAATTGCACAACTATTAGCTGTAACTATTGACTGTTGTCAGAGCTTTGCCGCTGCCAGTGAAAAGGTCAGGCCTTTTCATTTGTGTTTCTTTTATGTGATGAATACCAAATAATAAAGCACACTGTTTATTGGGCTGCTGAGTTTTGTTTTCCATAAACCTTCACTCACCCGCATTGTATATGCCTTTTTGCTATTATTGAAACAATCTGAGATTATCCCCCCCCCATTTAGTGTAATCTTAGTACCATTTCATATTGAGGCTGTTAGTGTCCCAGAAAGGAATGATACAAGTTATATCCCTCTAAATTCCCACACACATGGATCTAATAATTTTGTACTGGGGTTATGATAATATTGTGAATTTTTCTTTACTAGTCTGGCGGAATCAGTTTGGATTGTATGGAAATAGGGGAACCAAGATTCATTCTCCTCTGAAGTCAACTTGAAGGATCTCAAATAAGGAGGAATACTTCAGAAATTCTCATCCATTTTTTTTCTCTGGATTATCCAAAATTATCCAAATTATCTTTTGGGGAAGCAAAAGCAATGCAGCAGGAATTCGCAATTGTTTCATTTTGTGTTCCCAGATTTTGCCCAGAACATTGTTTGTGCACAGTTTTCATCAGCGTTTAGTTCCTTCAGTTCATGTGTCCATTTCTGCCTCTTCTGTGTTGCTGACATATAGGTATGCACTGGGTAATCCTGATGTGATTGTATTCACACTTATGTGTGGCAGTGACTATATGTAGCAGTAAAATGCTGCAAAAAAAAGTAGTTGTGAATCAGTCACTTGTATAATTACACTAAGAATGCTTTTTATAGTGTTTGCATCAATGCCTATATTTAATAGGTTTTAAAAGTTAGTTTTCTGATAATCAAAGTTGCACCAATAATCTTGAAAATGAATATCTGGCGGTCAGGCTGAAGTCTGAGAAGGATTTAAATATGAATATAAGAAGAATTCTGCTAGATTAGACCAATAGTCTATCTAGTCCAGCATCCTATTTCACACAGTGGCCAACCAGTTTCTCTGGACAGCCAACAATAGGGCATAGAGGCTGAGGCCTTCCCCTTATGTTGCCTCCTGGTACTGGGATTCAGAGGTTTACTGCTTTTTAAATCATGGAATGTTCCCTTTAGTAACCATGGCTAGTAGCCACTGATATACATATCCTTCATGAGTCTTCCTAATTCCCATTCAAAGCGATCTATGCCAGTGACTGTCATCACATCCTCAGGCACCAAAGTCCTCATTTTAATTACTTGTTGTGTAAAGAAGTATTTCCTTTTGTTCATCTGCAATGTCCTTTTTGAGATACGTGACCAGAACTGCACACAGTATTCCACATGAAGTTGCACCATCAATCTCTACAGGGGCATTATAATATTGGTTAGTTTTCACTCCCTTTCCTAATAATCCCCAACATAGTTTGTCTAGTTCACTGCTTCATCACACTAGGCTCACACTTGCATTGAGTTATCCACTATGACCTCAGGTTCTCGTTTCCTCTCAGTCTCTGCAAGTTCAGACCCTATTAGCATGACATTTTTTATTCCAATTTGCATTACCTTACGCTTACCTCCAATGAATTTCATTTGCCAACTCATCAAAGTTGTGGAGCTCCTCTTGGAATTCTTTACAGTCGGGTTGGTTTTTGCCATCCAAAATAATTTTGCGTCACCTGAAAACTTGGCCACTACACTGGTCACTCTTAATTCCAGATCACTAATGAAAAAAATTAAATAGCACTGGCCTCAATATTAGTCCTTGTGGGACTTCAGTGCTAGGCACCAAGTGGCTCATGTTCGTGATGAATTTTGGCTAGTTCATGGTTCGCAAACTGAAGTTCGTGGCAGATCAGCCAGCATGAATTCTCCACAAACTTTCAAGCAGTCCATGGAGGTTTGTGCTGGTTTGTGAATGGATACCCTTTCAGACAGACTGTCTCTGCTCAAACATAATTTTTACCAAACTTCAAAGCAACAGATGGAATGGAAATTTCCAGCCTTGGAAAAATTGTTGTCAGTTTCAAACTAGTCATGTCAGTTTCAATGTTTGTTTTCCCCCTTTGTGGAGTTTCTTTGTGTTCACTTCCCATTTTCTTCCACAGAGCTTGAAAAATTCTGATCCCCCTCAATTTGGATTTGTGACTCTGTGCTTTGAGATCAGCCCTTTTAAGCGTGCGATGCCAGTGGCACTGGCTTCTGCTGGCACTCTGTGATTGCACAGGTACTGCTGGTTTTTAATTTCCATAATATCTCTAGAACTTCATCTCTTGTCTCCTCAATTTAACTTAGTCCTTGTGATTTCCATCCTGAAAATAGTAGCTGTGCATGGGTACATGCCCCACACTTTCCACAGTAAAAACAGATGCAAAGAATTCATTGAGGTTATTTGCTATCTCCCCATCTTTCTTTAGCAATCCTATTATTTCTTGGCCATCCACAGGCTCAACTGCTTCTGTGGCTGGTTTCCCCCTCTGGATATATTTAAAGAAATTCCTCAAGTTATCTTTTTTCTTATTTGAGAGCCAGTTTGGTGTAGTGATTAAGAGCATGGGGTTTAAACTGGGAGAACCAGCCTTGATTCCTCACTCCTCCACATGCAGGGGCAGGTGTGATCTTGGGTCAGTCATAAGTTCTTTCAGAGCTGTTCTCTCAAGGGCAGTTCTTGAGAGAGCTCTCCCAGCCCCACCTACTTCAGAGTGTCTGTTGTGGGGAGGGAAAGGGAAATGGTAAGCCACTTTGAGATGCCTTCAGGTAGTGAAGGGCGGGGTATAAATCCAATCTCTTCTTCTTCTCTCTTCATTCCTAACTATTAACTTACACTTCTTTTTCCAGACCATGTTCTCTCTCTTGATCATTTGGATAGACCTTCCACTTTTTTAAAGAAGCCTTTTTACTTTTTATGGGTTTCCTGTGATCTAGGGCATAGACTTTCAGTGCCATGACTAGCAGAAGCAGAACATATGGCATTATAATTAACTAGATGACATTGGCATCAGGGATAGGATGTGCTTCTCCATCACATACTGTTTTCCCCCTGATGCCTGCACAGCTAGTGGGAGTGATTTTGCAGGACTGAGCAGATTTCAACCACACTGTAGATTCCAGGCTAGGTAGTGATTGATCTCATTACTCAGTACTCCTTGGTTTAAATATAGCTACCAGGACAGGAATAGTGTTCTACCCCAACCCGACATCCAGAAAGTTCCCTCCTCTGTTAGGACTGTCTACTAATGTTGCAGCAACCTGTGCTCTTCTGTGGTGAAGTGAGAAATGAGAATGCTGATTCAGTGTTGTTTACAAATGACAACTTGTTCTCCAATTCATCTGGGATTACCCAAGACAGTGGGCCAGACAGCTACTTATTTTTGCTCTTTAATTGACCCCCATCAAAGAAGGGCATTTATGTTAGCCAGATTTAACATATTGCCATCCGCCATCTTCTCTGGAAGATGCCAAAAAATCCCTTATGAACCTAGACAATGCTCTTGTAGTCAGGGTGCCATCGAATCTGTTTCCCACAATAGAAGAACAAGTGTTTAAAAACTGGAAACTGGCAGGTTTTCATTACCTTATAGATTTTGTGCACAAAGGTAAAATATTGGAAAAAGCAGAACTCGAAAGTAAACTTGGCAAGGAAATACCATGGTTTAGGTATTTACAACTTAAAAACATGTTACAAAACTTTATGAATAAACAAGTTTTTTCATCTCCACTCACAGAATTTGAGATGATTTTAAAGGGTCAGAAAGGAGGATTAAAAGGTCTTATCTCCAGAATATATAAACTCTTATGCACAAAAAAGAACACTGTCTGGTTGAAAAGCCAAAAACAATGGCATTTAGATTTTAAACAAGCATATCAACAGAAACCTGGCAAATGATATGGTCATTACCAAATAATACCTATTCTGTATTTAATATCAGGTTTAACACATTCAAGGTGTTACATAGATGGTATTTAACCCCAGCCAGACTCCATAAAATAAACCCTGCAATTCCATCTATGTGCTGGAAACAATGTGGGCAGTTGGGTGATTTTGCCCACTGCTGGTGGCGCTGTCCACGCATCCAAGACTTTTGGAAACAGATTTTAATACAAATTGAGTTTATTAATGGTGTTCACTTACCTGCGACATTAGAATCTGTAGTTCTGGAATTAGGTTTGATAAAATTTGACAGAAAAAGCATACAGATACAGACTGCAATAATGATTGCGGTTGCTAGAATTTCGATTGCGCAATTCTGGAAAAAGAAAGAAGCTCCATCTTTATATTGCTGGCAAAATAAACTATGGGAATACTTTGTACATACTAAAATCTCAAAAAATACCATGGATGGTAATTCAGTACATTAAAAAATCTTGTTTCAGACGGTGTGGTTTTCGATATTGGATTATTTATCAAATAGTGGCACTGTACCAAAGAATTCTTTTTAGATAACTTGTTACATTTTTAAATATTATTTATAGTAAAATATTGAATGTTTCTGGAACTTTTCATCTCATGGTTATCTTAAAAGAAATGTTTTGATTTTTTTCAAGTAATGTCACGTTGTAGGCCTTTTATATATGGCCAATATTCTTGTTGCTGTTTGTTTGTTCGTTTATAAAATAAAAAATATAATTAAAAAAAAGAATGTTTCCCACGTTCTTCTAAATTGCCCATTTTATACTAAGACCCGGGATAAATTTCTGGACTGCCTTCTTTTTACATGGTCTCCTTGAGAGTGTCAAAGTCCAGTTGCTACTCTCAGGGCAAAACTCTTCTATAATTATTAATGTTGCCTGTTTTCTTCAATCTGCAATTCAATTCAGGGAAACTATAAACTGATCAGGGTTTCTTTTCCTTGCTGTTTGTTTGTTTGTATGACAGGTATATGTTTTATGTATTACTAAATTTTAATGTACTTTTATCTCTGATATGCCAATAAAGGTTGTCTGTCTGTCTACAAATGAGAAAAAAGCAGAGTAGTCATTGCTTGCCTCTCAGTGTTCTTCCTCACCTGTAAAGGATATATAAATTTGCTGTCTGTGACCAGGTCTTGGTGTAGTATATTTAGGGTTTGATGTTAGAATCCCTGTAGCAACTCAGATATTAGTTTGGACTTGCACAGGTAGATACTCCAGTGTTTAGCTTCTGTGATGCAGCAGTTTCACCCACTGGAGAAGCCATTCTGTAAATGTCTCAGGCCCCTTGCAAGAGCTTTTTAATAAGTGGCTCCAGCTGGTAGATACTGAAGGTCTGGCTAAAAAGGGGGGAAGATCTCTCAAGATTGAAGTATGCCTGCCTCTGGATTAGAAGGCCACAGTAATCAGTCAGTACAGTCTTCATGGTCAGTTACTGAGCATTGTCACATGATGGTTTCTGGAGGGAAAATCCACTGCTTTTACAGGAATACTTTCCCCACATGAGGCTACACTCTCCACAATCCCTGCAACAATTCTATTTATACTGCATAAAATCTCATACAAGGAACATACCCTCTTCAACCTCTGAACTAATTCAAACCTCTCCATATTCAGAAACTATGTGGCACACTGGAGATTATGGTATTTAGATTGTGATTCAACTCTGATCTCTGTTGAGGACTCATTGCTTGAGGCAAGCCATCCAGCCTTCATTTCTCCATCTACAAGGTGAGAACATTCAATGGGTGTTTCACAAGGATGTTGTGAACATAACTGATATAAGTACCGTTGTTATGTCCTGAGACCAGGGACAGGTGCCAGCCAAGCTTCAATCCTGAAAATAGGGACTAGGCTCCTGGATTCATAGTAAGGAGCCAACAGGGACATTGGCAGGAAATTTGAACCTGCCAATAGAACAACAGGGAGTCTTCCCCCCCCAATGTATATAGTTGGCCACCCAGCCATTGTTTGTTGTCTTTTGTGTGTGAAGTACTAGGCCGAGGACAGACTGGCAATTTGCCGCGGGATGGGACCCGGGCTGACAGCGACTCAATATCGGAGTAAATGGAACGTTCACACAGGCACATCTGCCTGGCGTCCCCCACCCGGAGCTTACCGGAGCCCTCGCGCTTCAGAGCCGGTTTAAAAAAACACCTGATAAAAGCCGTTGCAAATCGTGAAAGCCTGTGTTCGTCGCGCGTTTCCCCGCTTCCGGGGAGTCTGAACGCGCAGCCGAAAGCCGGGAGCAACCCGCGTTGGGCATGAGGCAGCAGCGGCGTGATTGGCTGAGCTCCGCTCCACTGCCCAATGCGGTGCCGGCGTTGCAGGGCAAAAAAAAAAAAATCGCTGAAATGCGCTTATGCGCATGACCGCATGAGCGCTCAAGCGCTCATGCGCACATACGCCCACAGCCGAAATAATGGGGGAACAGCGAATATAGCGCGCCTCCGGCGCGGCAGTCTGAACGGTCCCGCGCGCCTCCGTCCCGTTTCTTCCGGCAGAGGCCCCCGCTGTGTGGACGGGAAAACCCGGTATCGTTTACTCCGGTTTTTTTTTGCCGCGACTCGATACCGGGGCAAATTGCCAGTCTGTCCTGGGCCCTAATAAACACGTCTTTGCCTATGTCGTGGTCTGAGGCCTGATGTATGGAACCCAGTACTTTATAACTGTGATACATTTTTCACCATTAAAACTGCTATAAATACTGATTACTAATAATTACTTGTATAAGTACCTTCCAGTTCTATTATTCATTTGTTATAAGTTTTTTTTTTAAATATACCTTAGATGAGTAAAAGTTGCTATTGATCTAATACAAAATAAGCTGAAAAACTAATTAAGCACCTTGGAGAAGCTGCTGGGTAGGAAAATGTGGTAAAAGGCATTGCTGGCATTATATATGCATGTAATTGCTCATGCAAGAAGTTTGTGGACTAGTTTTGAGAACAGAACAAAAGTCAAATGGAGATAATGAGGAATTACGTGATACTCAGTGTCTACAGACAAGAAGCTCTTCCTTGTTCACACCTGAAACGGCTCTGCTATACAAGTGTGAAAGGCTATGGAGCCCTTTCTTCTTCCCCCATAGGGAAGAATGGAGAAACAGAGCATAGCAAACTGATCTGTTCACAGAACCACCAAGACAATAAATATACAACAGGGCCCTCTCAGGACTGTTCTCTTCATATTTATAGTGTGATATTCAGCAAATTCAGAGTTCATAAGAATTTTCCAAGCAAAGCCAACTTTCCAAAGCTGGTTTCAATAGCACTTAAGAGATATAAAAAACAGGGGAAGTGAATGTATGATGATTTATTTGTGAAGACAATTGATGGTTTTAATATATAGGGTTTCCAGGTCTCTACCTGCTGCTGGAGGGGGGGGACAGAGCTTCCTTTACTGGATCTTTTGGTGTGCATGCTATGCGCGTGCACCATGATGACATCACCTGGAAGTGATGGCATTGCACTAGGCACATTAGCAAGGAGATGCCCTAGCATTCAACCAGAAATGCTATGATACCATAGAGTTTTAGGCCAAATGCTAGAGCATCCCCCTGGCAACGTCCCTGGCATGATGACGTAACCTCCGGATCCAGAGGAGATAGCCTCGCTTCCCCTCCACTCCAACTGGCGCATGTGACCGCAGCATTAGTAGACAATTTAACCAAAGCCAACAAAAGGCATTCATTAGATGCCACTTTTGCATCCCAAAGTGCTAAGTGCAAGCCTGATCTTTAAGGAAGTACAGTGTCTTTCATTCCCAGTCCCACCAGGTAAACCTGAAGGAAGCCACCAAGAGAGTCAAGAAAACAAATAGAGCCACAATCCTCCTGCCAATCTGCCAGTGAAGGTCAGTAGGATGGCCAAAACAGTTTCAGTCCCAAAACTGGGCCGAAAGCCATATTGAAGTGGATCTAAAATGTCATCATCTAGGAATGTCTGGAGTTGGAGCAACCTGCTCCCAAATAAAGGAAAAGCAGCACAGTATTAGGATCCAAAGAGATTTTATTTAGGTCTCTTAGCCACATCCTTTTACAGCAGTTTTCTTTTCTTCCTTCCACCACTTTCATATGTCACAAAACCTGGCCAGATTAACTCTGCTATGTCTAAGAGTCAAAGACTCATTCTTTTGCCATCCATCTAACACCTCCTCAGCACAAGGAACCAAGACATAATGATCTCCATGGCTATGGTTTTGATGAAAATGACATGAGACAATTTTTCTTTGAAAGGGCAAACAACTTCCAACAGAATTTCTATTAGAGCTTGTGGCTGAATTCCCTTCTGTTATCCTATGGTTAGGAAAGAGCATGTTTAAAAGAACTAACAAACTTTTCCTTCAGAACACATTAATGAATGGATGCAGTCACCTACAAATGATTAGTGAAGCCATATGGGAGAATGGCTAAAGGAACCCTTCCCTTGCCTCCTACCTTTCTCACTGTTCTTCTTTACTGGTCAGGCCTGTAGCCAGGGTTTTGTGGCTTGCGGGGCAAAAATTTTTCTGGTGGGGCTGCCATTATTTGCCATAATGAAGGGGGTGGCATGTGCCCCCCTCTCGCCCCTCCTGCAAGATTTAAAGGGCCCTTCAGCTGATCAGTGGGGAGCACATGGCCCGCTGATCAACTGGAAAGCTCTTTAAATCTTGTAAGAGGGAGGGAGAGGGGCAGGCACCACCTCCTGCTTCTTCTCAAAAGCATTTAAAGGATCCCTTTTAGTGCTTTTGGGAAGAAGGGGGTGCTTTAAGAAGTGGGGTGCCCTTTAAGGAAGGGGGCTGGCCCTTTAAGAAAGGGGGTGGAGCCCCTAATAGCCCCACTGTAGCTACAGGCCAGTTTCTGGTACAATAGTTTCCATTCATATAGGGCTGACACAGCCAAACTACCAAAGTTTTTTGTCCTCATTTATGGACTCATCAAATAATGAAACACAAATGTGACAATGCAGCAGGCATTGCACATCCTCTGTTTATTTGACAACGACTTTCAACTATTAGTGATTTCATAGTGGCACTGCCTAGTGGATTGTGTCTGATATGCACACCAACCATCCCTGTCTATCTGATCTGGAAACATTTAAAGAAATCAACATGTAGAGGGATTGCATGTGCTGAGAGATTTGCCAGAGTGATTTCCTTGTTTTGCAAGAGTTGCAGTAAACATTTACATTGGACTTTGCAACAATTATCTGTTTTCATTAGTTCAGTCTATTTATTTCCTTGTTTTCTTTTCCATCCTTCAACCTCAACCACATTGAGTCAGAAAGAATTCATACTCTGATGTTTGGTACCCACTGAACACTAATCACCCATTTGTAGTATTGATCAATAGCTTTCACATTTACTACAGTTAAGCTGAGAAACAACCACCTAGAGAATTCAGTACTGCAGAGACTGGTGAAAAAATAGGATGCTCTGGCCTGCTTTCTTATGGAGCTATTTTATCAGATGGTCACACTTATGTTATTAGTTTGATAGTTAGGAATATTTAGAAATTTCCCAGCAATGGGTGATTTTTAAAATTATCCTCTGGACATACTCAGGTGGAAATTGGTATTCTGAAGGGATCAAAGTGCATTTGATCACACTATGAAAATATGTAAAATACTAAATTATACTGAGTCAGAACACTGATACATTTAGTGAGCAAATCTAAGTAGGTTTACTCAACAGGGCTTATTCCCAGGAAAGTATTCTTAGGATAGTACTGTTTGTCTAGTACTGTTTATTCTGGATACCAACTTCTCTCCAAGTTCTTGGCCAGAGATATTTGCCAGCTCTGGTAAGGTGGGGTTGTTGTTTTTTTTAAAGGAGATGTAGGGGATTGAATCAGGGACATTCTGCATGAAAACCATATGCTTACCACTGAAATAATGGCCCTTTCTATTTAGAAATGGCAGACCTCAACAATCAAGCCGATATCTAGCATACTGAATGCTTCCAAAAGAAAATTGTCTAAAAAACCAATACCACATTCCTGCCTAAGGAAAACATTTATGATTTCTTAGTTACAGCGACTGAGTAGAACGAGGCCATGTGGATGACATATTACAAGAGGTAAAGGATGTTTGGGTATCTCGATTACTAAAACTAAAATTCAGTGAATAACATGAGACATACAGGCTAAGTTATCAAATGTAATTTGTGGTGGTGTTCCTATACCCACAAAGGATTTCCAAATGTTAGGAATGAAAAAAATGGGTTATATTGCTGAGTCTGAGCATCTGTCAAGAGCAACTATCTAAATGCAAGAACATTTGCAAAGGAAAACAAGTGGTTTATGGGGGCTGTAAATGGACTCTCCCAAATTTACATTTCAATGAAACAGTAAAAGACCTGCTCTTGTTTCTTTCCAATTTTTGCTATAACTTCCAAAGCAGAAATTAATGGCTCTTCCACACAAGAAAATCTGTGAGCCCCAGATGGCAGTTTGTGTTTTTTTCTCTGATTCAACTGAGACCCTTTTAACGCTGGATCATTGTCTTACAACAGGCATGATAATAAAGTGTTAAACTGTTTTTGGCCTCTCCCTCTTCAGAGAGAACATATTGGTATGCACTCAGTAGTCTCCAGGAAAATAGCAATTTTTTTTTTGCCCATTGTATTTGATGGCAAATAATAAAGTGTTGTGTAAATAATCAATATCTCTGTTTGCCTGTGTCACCAGCTTCAAACATTCCTTTATATTAGTCCTTGGAGAAATATGAATGCTTTTATCCATTTGACCAGGCACTCCACTTGGGCAAATGTCCATATGCTGTGATATTCATGCCTCATTTTTACACTGCCACACTAAGCAGACGTTCTTCATAGTAAGCCCCATTGAGATCTGCTTCTAAGTTACAAATAGGCAGTTGGACAATTATCTATACTCACATGCATATTCACATATAACAAGTTGAGGATGAATCCAAAGAGATGAGCAATTTATGCAAAAGAAGCTATAAAGATCAATAGTTCACATCCTGAACAGAATCATAGAATTATAGAATAACAGAGTTGGAAGGAACCTCCAGAGTCATCTAGTCCAACCCCCTGCACAATGCAGGAAATTCACAAATACCCCCCCACACACACACCCACAACCAGTGACTGCTGTTCCACACCCAGAAGATGACAAAAAAACCCTCCAGTTTCTCCAGCCAAACTGGCTTGGAGAAAATTGCTTCCTGAACCCAAAGTGGTGATCAGCATTTCCCTGGGCATGTAAGAAAAGGCCACAAGAACTAAGCACTGATGTAACCCTTCCTGCCCTCCCTCTCATGATTTGCCTAAGTTCACAGAATCCACATTGCTGACAGATGGCCATCTAACCTCTATTTGAAAACCTCCAAAGAAGGAGAGAGCCCCCACCCCCCACCCAAGGAATCCTGTTCCACTGAGAAACCGCTCTGTCAGGAAGTTCTTCCTAATGTTTAGCTTAAAACTCTTCTGATTTAATTTCAACTCACTGGTTCTGGTCAGACCTTCTGAGGCAACAGGAAACAACTCTGTACCATACTGTAGGTGACAGCCCTTCAAGTACTTGAAGATGGTTATCATATCACCTCACCAGGGCCGGCCCCAGGTTTTTTTGAACACTAGGCGAGGCTACCTTGTGCCGGCCCCCCACGCCAACCCTGTGCCGGCCCCGTGCTCCCAAATGCAGGCTCCCTGAGAGGAGAAAGTGAGCTGGGCTGACGCTGTGTGGTCACCCCTGCAGCTCCGCCTTTCCCTTGAGGGTGCGTGACATGTGATTGACAGGTGACCGGTGTCCGCCGGGCTTCTGGGTAGCACTTTCTAGGAATTATCAAGCAGGGGAAGCACCATTTCTGCTCCCCCCTTGCAATCACAACTTTGCACGCAGGACGCCCATCTGCACTTGTCGCGTTGCCATTTTTCTTTATCACTTCCCCCCTGTTGCAAGTTAAGTGGAACTCGGATGTGCTTGGTGTGGCTGCTTCTCACCTACTTTAAAAAGCAAAATAATAATAATAATAAGCAGCAGCAGCAAAAGGGGCCGTTGGAGGGTCACCCCGAGGGTCACTTCTCCTTCTCCTCCCCACAGGCCTTCCTCTCTGGCTGCCTGCAGGGTACCCGGTGAGAGGCAGGGGAACGTTGTGTGGGCAAGCCACAGGCTGTGTGTGGGGTGCCGCTGGCCATGGGGCTTTAAAGAGCGCCTCGTTATCCGACTACATGGCAGGAAGTGTGTGTGCACACGAAAGCTCATACCTTGAACAAACTATGGCTGATTTCCCACTACAGCTGCCTCGGTGTTGCGTCGCCGTTTGCCCCGACACCATTGGTCAATTTCACACCTGAAGCCACGGGGCTGCATTTTGACCTGCGGCTTCAACTGATTTCCCCCACAGTTTCGTGATCCTGTTTTTTGAGGATCACGAAACTGCGGGGGAAATCGGGTGAAGCCACGGGTCAAATGCAGCCCCGCGGCTTCGGGTGTGAAATTGACTAATAGTATCGGGGCAAGCAGCGGCGCAACACTGACGCAGCTGTAGTGGGAAATCAGCCTATGTTGGTCTTAAAGGTGCCACTGGACCTAAACTTTGTTCAACTACATGGCAACTTCCCCAGAGCTCTGTATTTATGACTCTATTGTTTCCAGCAGGTTTCATTTTGTGGTGTGTGGGGAGGGATCTGCTCAGCCATGTTTTAGATAGCATCGGTTGAGGTTTAAGCCCACATTTTAAACTGGACCCAGTGTAATTTAAATCAAATAACCTCATAGGTTCTTGATGGAAAAAAATCTTTGATCCAAGAATGGAGCAGGCTGGAGTTGAGTAAATGACTTAGACTGCTGCATGTTGACCAAGGCTGTTCTGTATCACTCAGAAGTTGGGAGAAGGGATTTTTTTAGCTGGGAAGCACTGAAGGAGAAAGCCCCTTGGCCTCCCCCCCCCCATTTCTCCACTCAGGCCAGCATCTTCCCGTGGCTGCTTTTCATTTTTAAAAAAGTAAGATCCCAGCCTGAGAATATTACTGGCGGCATCTGCCCTGGGTCACTGAATTGCCTTGTTGATCAATGATGAGTTTTGCAAGACTCAGCTGCCTGGGAGATGAGTCACTAGGAGCATCCTTGGTCCTTAGAACTCAGGGGCGCCCAGAAGGGCTGGGGGGAGGCAGGGGAACTTTGTGAAGGTGAGCTGCAAGCAGCACACTTCTGGTCATGGGGTTTTAAAGAGCACCTCCCCACCCCTTCTGGAGGAAAAACCACTCCTCTCGCCTAGTCTCCCAGCAGCTGGGAGATGAGGTATGAGGAGCATCCTTGGCCCTTAGGAACTCGGGGGCACCCGGCGGGGCTAGGGGAGGCAGGGGAACTTTGTGCAGGCACGCCGCAGGTGGCACGCCGCCAGCCATGGGGCTTTAAAGAGTGCCTTTCCGCCCTTCTGGAGGCAAAATCACTCCTCGTACCTCGTCTCCCAGTGGCTGGAAGACGAGGCACGAGGAGTATCCTTGGCCCTTAGGAACTCAGGGGCACCTGGTGGGGCAGCTGGGGGAAAGAAAGAGGCGGTGGCAGCTGGGGTCAGGGTGATGAAGGGATTTTGGCAGGGGTGGGGGAGCGCAGTTCAGCACCCTCATGATCAGCCTGACCTAGGCGAAAGTCAAGTTCACCTAGTGGGGTGGGCCAGCCCTGCACCTCTCAGTCATTTCCTCTCCAAGCTAAACGTACTCTGCTCCTTCAACCTTTCCTCAAAGGACTTGGTCTCTGGACCCCCCATCATCTTCATTGCCCTCCGCTGGACACATTCCAGCTTGCCTATATCCTTCTTAAATTGTGGTGCCCAAAACCAAACATAACTGCTGTAATCTTAAAATGAATATAACTGCTGTAATCTTAAAATGGGCAATGGGTAGTGAAATACCCTGTGTGGCTCCAGATTGCTGCTGAGTGGAGCTGTCTGTGTTAATGAGTGACCACTCACGTGCACAGCTTAGAGGGAACACTGGTCACAATACAGAACTGCAAATATTTGAAACTGGAGGATCTCAGTAGCAGAAAGGCTGTTGTTACTTAGCGCAGGACAACTAGGAAAAGAATTTAAACTTGTCTGCCCACTAGCACAAGAAGTTGAACAAGCCATTTCTAGGCTTTTTGCAAAGACTTGCAGATGCTTGTGCAAGACCTGACACAAGAATTTGCAGACCTGTGCTGCTATGATGGCACTCTGCTGGTGGTTTGTAGGATCCAACCCCTGGTTTGTTTGTTTGTTTGTTTGTTTGTTTGTTTGTTTGTTTGTTTGTTTTTGGAATCCTACTTTTTTCAGATGAGATAAAACTTATTCTCATTCAGTAAAAGAGATTCCCACCTTCACCAGCATCTTACGTATGTGTCAAGTCCAAGCCTTTTGTTTTGGATTGCCAGCCACCAGGAAGGACTTAGAGATCCCCCAGAATTACAGCTCATACCCAGACTACAGAGACAGTTCCCCTGGAGAAAATGGCAGCTTTGGAGGCAGGGCTGGCCCATTCACTAGGCAAACTAGACTTTTTCCTAGGGTGGGGCCATCATGGGGGCACCAAAAAGCCACCCTCCCCCCGCCAAAAGCCCCCTGCCCCGCCTAAAGCTCACACTACACGCCCTGGCCACCACCATAGCCTCTTCTCTCCCCTGATTCCCGATGCCACCGCCCTCCTTCCTTCCACCCAGGTCACTGCGTCAGAGCAGCCCCTTCGAGCCCGGCCTCAGCTCAGACCGCTCCAGCCCTTTGTCTCAGCTGAGGGCAGCCGGGGCGTCCAACCTGCCTTCTTGCTCAGGAGTCAGGAGGGAGGTGGAGGCACCGGCAAAAGTCTGGGAGGATCCCTCTGCCCCAGGTGGAGGTGCAGCAGCAACAGCAGCAGCTCCCCATTCAGAGCAAGGGGCTCCTGCGGCCAAGCCAAGCCCGCCCCCCCCTTCCCCGTGGGACAGGAGGCAGCTGTGCCCTGGAGGCACCTCTCCTCTTCAACTTGTCCCTGGGGCTGGGGCAGCTGCTCTGCTACCATGGGTGGCCTCCCCATGCACTCCCTTCCCAACTTCTCCTGGTTGCCCTCCGCCTGGAAGGGGATCCCGGCTACTGTCCTGCCTGGCAGTGCCAGAGACAGCCTGGTGGCTGGGGTTCCCTCCAGGCAGCCTCTGCCACTGACCTCCCATGCACAGCCCCTGGGGCTCAGCTCAGCACACTGGGGCAACCGGCAGCTGACAGCAGGTCCCGGAGGGAGGAGGAGGAAGAGGAAGAGGAGCCCACAAAGAGTGCCAGGGGTCTTCCTGCAGTGATAGAGTGGCCCATTGGGATTGGTACACACACCCAGCCCCTGGAGCCACAGGCCCCGAGGAGGGTCACTGGGCAAGCAGCAGCAGCCCAGCCCACCGCAGGACTCTCTTCTCCCCTGACCAGACTGCTGGGCCATGGTGGAGAGGCCTCCTGGGAGGGAGGGAGGGGGGGCTGGTTGGTGGCTGCACCAGCACTGGGGCAGCCTCTCCCTGGGACTGCAGCCCCGCTGACCCCCCTGGCTCAGAGGAAGCCCCGACTTCCATCCCCCCCACAAAACTTTTTTCCAGCCCCCCTGCCAAAGGATCTGGAGGGAGCAACCCTCTTGGAGTGCAGCAGCAACCCCACACGGTGGCCAAGGAGGGGATGGGCTGGTGGGCAGGTGCTCCATGGGGGCAGCGAGGTGGGCCCCCAGGCTAAGTGTCCCTCCTGGGAGTGACCCTCCCCTTGAGCACTTCCCCTCTGGGATCCCCTCCCCCTGACCCTGAGCTGATCCTGCCCTCCATCGTGCCCAAAGTTCCCTGTGCCTGGGAACAGGAGGGGGCCTCCATGGTCTGGATGGCAGCAGAAGCCCCATTGCCCCCCCTGGTGGGGGGTCTCCCTCCCAGGGGGCGAGAGGGCCAAGGAGAAAGATCCCGGCCTGGGTCCTGCTCCAGGGACAAGGGCTCCAGAGTGGCTGGAAGCACACTTAAAGATGGGACCCGTGAGTAATATTTCTAGAGAGCCAGCTGTGGCGTTGCGGTTGAGAGCGGCGGACTCTGATCTGGATGACCGGGTTTGATTCCCCACGCCTCCTCCACATGCAGCCAGCTGGGGGGCCTCGGGTAAGTCACAAGTTATTTCAGAGTTGTTCTCTTACCAGCAGTTCTCGAAAGAGCTCTCTCAGCCCCACCTACCTCACACAGGGGAGAGGAAGGGAATGGGAGGCTCCAAATGAAGGGCAGGGTATAAATCTCTTCTTTTTAAAATAGGGTAACTACGTGCCCTGTACCTCTCATAAGAATAAAAACAAGGCTTACTAGAGCACACTAGAGGTTTCTCTAGTCCAATGTCTTATTTTCCATGCTAGCCATCCAGGTACTTCGGGGAATCCCACCACCAGCGAATAAAGGCAATCGCCATTTTTTCTCACAAAAAAAAGAAATTAGCAATTTCAAATTTTGTTTGAAAATTGGTGGGGGGGGGCACCAGAAGGTATCCTCGCCTCTACAAGCCCTGTCCTTTCCAGGCTCCATCCCCAAATCTCCAGGAATGTCCCCAACTCAGAGTTGGCAGCCGTACTGTCATTTGTCCTCTTCCTGAAGTTTCTGATGAAGTAATTTTGCTTACAAAAGCTCATGTCATTATGAATGTGTTAGTCTTCAAGTTGCCACTTAAGTCTTTATTTTGGTTTAGATTAGTGATTTAATGAAAATTCTTCCAGAATGATCCTGTTCTATTAAATATTACTAGTATGCATAGCACTGAAAGTGAAATAAAACAATGAATGAAGAAATAAGCCCCTTCTTGTCCTCCTCTTAAAAATACGTTTTTGCTGGTTTCTTTTTGATTGCTGTATGTTGCCTATATTTTAAGAGGGATAGGTCAGTCCAACAAAACATAGTGGTTGCATACTACCATCTAGAGTCCAAGAACACACTAGCAACTTTTACAAAAGCTGAATAGTTTCAAATCTAGTTTCAAATAGATGGGTATAATGGAAGTATTTTCCACATCATTTCATTAGTGATGGGCTGTGTTAGTGGCAGATTTTGAATCTGTGATCTCCCTCTAGCTCTAATACAGTTGCACAGACCCTGATTCAAAGACTCTAATGTGTGTGTGTGTGTGGGGGGTCATTAATGCATATAGAGAACTCCATGTCAGCAAGGGCTTCTCCCCTCATTTAAATGTGAATCCATTCACATTCCACACAACTAGTATGGAATTGAGTGGAAATTCATAGTCTAGCTCAAATTTACCTGTAAAAATATGTGTATCATTTTTAACTGTAATTGTTTTCCACACTCCTGAAGTAGAAATTCAAACTAAATTTCTGAAAATTGGGGGCATTTCAAAATATATATTTTACAGGTTTACACACCTTGTAGTGGAAAGCATAATAAAGCTGCTGCTGATTTATGGCTACCCGATAGGATTTTCAATGCAAGAGAGGAACAGAGATAGTTTCCAACCACAGACTTCATTGGTGGTCTCCCATCCTAGTACTAACCCTGCTTTTTAAAATTTATTTCTTTTCCAAAAAACAGAAAAAAGAACAAGGGGAAAACACCCTCAAAATCTAGCAACTAAAGAGAATTTTTTTAAAAGAAATGAAAAAGTATACATAGAGACAGAAATATAACAGTAGTGGAGGATCTACACTTATATACCTAAAAGGTTTCCAACTAGATAGTCCACACACAATTGTTGTCTATATGCCATGCATTCAAATACTGATAATGTTTAAAGGTCCTCAGTCCATTGATTTATAGGAGATGGGTGTTTACCTCTCCAGCATTGTAATATGAGTCTTTTAGATGTAGTAAGGGCACAGAGGGTCCATTTTCATTGACCACTGGTTAGCCTCCAAGAGACAGACAGAGAGTTTAAAAGCATCCTCAAAGGCCAACCCTGCTCAGCTTCCACACTCTGACATCACCATAGTAGCCTGGGCCATCCAGGTCATTGCTTACGTATAATACATGGGAAGTGCCTCTAAGGAGACATAAGTGTTGAAGTCTATGTGTTCCTGAAAGACTCAATGAGCTTAGGATCAGGGTAGTTGTCATTTTCATTAGTAACGGCTTTTATCCTTGATATACTAGATAATATAGCAAATTCAATCAGATTTTATACTAACTATGCCTAACAAGTACATCATTTAAGGTGCAGCAGCAGCCATGCCAGTGCAGTGCCACACTGGTGTTACAAGGAAATCAAGAAATTGCACCTTGAGGAGGAACTGGTGGGAATGAATCCCAAGGCAAAACCACCATATACATCCAGAGAAAGATTCAATCTGAGCCCTCCCTTATAACACAGAGACCCAATCTAAAATTCAGACAGAGACAAATCACTGGGGTTCCAGGAAGTTTCTCCCTTTAGCCCCCCCCCCCTGTGGTCCTGCCTTCTCCATGGGAAGGACCAGAAATGTACAGATCCATATCTGAACTTATTTGTACAACCCAGGTTGAACTCGGTAGCCCTGTTGTTTCTTTCTCCATGAAACCTTATACTGCCATTAAGCCCCTGCAGTATTTTACTTACAAAATATAGACAGAGTCAATTAATGTAGTACGGATTCAGGTGAAAAGAGTTTTGGAAAGGCCCTCCATTCTAAATTTTGCTGCTTTGTGAAGCAAGTATGTATGGTATTGATTTATGACCCTGTAGAGTCGTTCTTAGTTATTGGTTATATCAATATGTACAATAAGCACTACATATGTCATCCATGATTTTTCAAGAGCTCATCTTAACCAGGTCTATCATCTTGTCTTTCAAGAAGGCACATTCACCCTATTCTGGACATAAAAGAGCAACAAAAACACACACATGCACTTTGTCTGAAAACTCAGGTAAACAGAACAGATCCCACCTAATGCCAAAAAGATGACAAAGATGACACTAAGTAAGAACGTCTTAAATGGGAAATGGGATAATTGTCCCTGGGCAGGATGCATCTTAGACTACCTGGATTTCAGTAAAGCTTTTGACAGGATTCTCCATGATGTTCAGATGGGTAAGCTAGAGGACTGTGGACTGGACTCTAGGATGATTTAGGTGGATAGAGAATTAGTTGGAGACCCTGGAGGTCCCTTCCAACTCTATGATTCTAACCACACTCAAAGAGTAGTTGTCAAGGGCATTTCATCTGAATGGAGGGAGGTGTCCAGTGAGGTTCCACAGGGATCAGTTCTGGGACCGGTACTTTTCAGTACCTTTATAAATGATCTGGATGAGGGTGTGGAGGGACTTCTCATTAAATTTGTAGATGACACCAAACTGAGAGGTGCAGCGAACACACCAGAAGATAGGGATAGAATTCAACAAGATCTGAGCACACTGGAAAAGTGGGTGGATGTGAAAAAGATGCAATTTAACAAGAATAAGTGCCAAGTTCTACATCTGGATAATGAAAATGAGGAACACACAAACTGTATGGGGAATATACTTCTGGATAGCAGTGTGTGTGAACAAGATCTTGGGGTACGGGTGGACCGTAAGTTAAATAAGAGCAGCCAGTCTGATGCAACAACAAAAAAGGCTAATGCAATCCTGGAGTGTATCAACGGAGGCATAACATCCAAATTGTAAGATGTTATAGTCCTGCTATACATTGTATTGGTCAGGCTGCACCTAGAGTATTGTGTGCAGTTCTGGAGTCCTTACTTCAAAAAGGATGTGGACAAAATTGAGTGGGTGCAGAACAGAGTGGCAAGGATGATCAGGGGACCAAGCCCTATGGGGAAAGGCTGAGGGACTTGGGAATGTTTGGCTTGGAGTTGAGGAGGTTGAGGGGGGCATGATTGCTGTCTTTAAGTATTTGAAGGGCAGGGAGCTGTCCCTGTTGACAGCAAAGGATAGGACTCGCAGGAATGGGTTTAAATTAAGGGTGGGATGGTACCGGCTGGATATTAGGAAAAGGGTTTTTTATAGTAAGAATTGTTCAATAGTGGAATCAGCTACCTAGGGATGTGGTGAGCTCCCCCTCACTGCCAGCCTTTAAGCAGTGGCTGGAGAAATGCTTATCAGGGATGCTCTAGGCTGATCCTGCCTTGAGCAGGGGATTGGACGAGATTGCCTGTATGGCCCCTTCCAACTCTGTGATTCTATGATTATATGATACATCTCCAAAAAACAGAGCTTAAAAGAATTACCTTTTACATGCAATACACACCCATCTGAGTAAGCCCTACAGGAACACCTAACTATAGTTGTTCATGTGAACATAGTCTGAAATCAGAGGGATTGGGTCCATCTGTATTCCTTGATCTTCTACAAAGATAGGAAATATGTGGGGCAAAAGCTGTGCATGACCTTTAGTTTAACTCTGAGAAGTTCTTGGGTTCCTCTAATTGCAAGGCTCACACTACAAATCCAAGAACAGATTTTGCCAGGGTTTCTTAAATGGAAATAGCAGCCATATGAGGCCACAATTCAAATCAGAGCCGTGGCTTGTGATTTCACTGATCAAAACTTAATCCCCCAGGCTATTAGTAGCCCTAGAACAGGGTTCCTAACCATGGTGACCACCAACACCTTTCCTGGCACTCACCAAGTGTAATGAGGAAGTGAGCAAGGCCAAATAGGGCTTTTGCCCAGCAAGATTTTTGATTGGCCATTGGAGATTTGACTGGCTGTGCAGGTTTTTAAAATGCTGCTTTGGTGGCAGCTGCCACCAGAGTACAAAAATCTTCACTGTGTGATTAAAGATAAACTGGGGTGGCAGCTATTTTGTGGCTGCACTCAACATGCCATATCAGAATTCTGAAGGTGCCCACAGACTCAAAAAAGTGGGGGACTCCTGCCCTAGAAGGAAAAATACAGTCATCCTTGCCTGTTTTATTTCCCCTTCAAGAGATAACAAAGATGGGCAAGAAGTCAATCAGTGGAACGGCACAGGGGAATGTGTAAACCCTTACTGTCCCTTACCATGGCTTTGATCTGAATCAGTGCCCTGAATGTCTGCAGTGACATTAAAAAAAAAACCTGCAAAGACCCATTTGTGATTCTCCCAGGCACATGTCCTTGGAAGCATGAATTTCAAAGTTTCTTTTCACCTTGGCTGGCCAAATAGTTGGCAATAGAAGTCAAGGAAAACATAACTCAAATATACTGGCTGTGAATTAGAATGTGTCCATTAATACAGCAACTTCCTGCACACTTTTATGGGGAAGGGTATTAGGACAAATAGTGAGAAAAGCTTTTGTGCACAAAGAAATTTCCCCTTCTAGGAGGAGGAGGAGTAATTTGGATTTATACCCTGGCCTTCACTACCTGAATGAGTCTCAGAACAACTTACAATCTCCTTTCCCTTCCCCTCCCCACAACAGACACCTTGTGAGGTAGGTGGGGCTGAGAGAGCCCCTGACAGAAACTGCTCTTGAGAGAACAGCTCTGACAGAACTTATGACTGACCCAAGGTCACACCAGCAGCTACATGTAGAGGAGTGGGGAATCAAACCCTGTTTTTCCAGATTAGAGTCTGTACTCCTAACCACTACACCAAAGTGGGTCTCAAGAGAAATGGAATCCATTCCTAGCCATAGATCAGATGTCACTGGACAATTAAGCTTCCCAAGTTTCTAAGGGCGCTCTACCAGGGAGGCTGTTTCCTGTATAAAACTCAATTGAAAAACATGGGAGCAACCTGTAAGCATGGTGGGATTTGTTGTGTCCTGGGATCAGAAGGCAGAGCTGGCGAAATACAGCCAAGCTTCGCTCTCTGAGAACAATAGGGACTAGGTTCCTGAGCTCGCCAGTAGTGAACCAATGGCAGCATTGGCGGGTGATTCAAACTCGCCAATAGGAATATAGGGCCGTCCCCCCTAACTGTATATAGTTGGCCTCCGGCCGTTACTGTGTGTTCTTGTCTTATGTGAAGTACGAATAAACACGTCTTCTCTTATGTCGTCGTCCGAGTCATGAGGCCCGAAACCCAGTACTTTACAGTGGCGACGAGGATGGGATTTCAACGCCTTCCGTGACTCCATGAGCGACGAAAAGGACACCGCTGAGCGCCGCATCGCTGACCCCGAGAGCAGCACCGCACCGCTCGCCGAGCATCGCATTGCTGACCCCGAGAGCAGCACCGCACCGCTCGCCCCGGCGCACGCCGTTCCAGACAGAACCATGGCCGCTTCCCATGTAACACTGGAGCACTTCGACCCGTCGCAGCCAGAAACCTGGGACGCATGGGTCGACCAGCTCATCAGCTACTTGGAGCTCAACGAAATCCGCCACCCCGACCAGAAACGAGCGATCCTCCTGAACGCCTGCGGCACCCAAACCGTCCGCCTCGCCAAGAGCCTCTTGGTGCCCCGCACGGCCTTGGAGAGCTCGTTTGGGGAGATCCTGGATGTCCTCAATGCCTACTTCAGCCCCCGACCGACCTTCCTGGCCAAGAGGATGGATTTCCAGAGGCGAGTCCAGGCCCAAGGGGAATCCATTGCCAACTTCCTGGCCGCGCTAAGGGCGCTCGCGGTGGACTGCGGATTCCCGAAGGTGGAGGACAACCTGCTGACGCAGTTTGTGTGGGGCCTGGCGGACTCCAAGCTGCGGCGCAAGTTGGTGGGACACCGGAGGCTCTCCTTAGACGAGGCCCTAGACGCCGCGACAGCCCACGAGGCCGCGGAAGGGGAACGGCCGGCCGCGACCGCCCATGTGGTCGGGAGGAGTCCCAGCCCTGGGTATGCAGATACGGAAGAGGTCTTCGCCCTCAGACCTCAACAACGCCGGCCGGCGCCGTTCCTGCAGGCCAACAGAGAGCCAACCAAGCCTTCCGGCAACCGGATCGTCTGTGCCAGCTGCGGGGAAGGCCACGGAAGGAAATCCTGCAAGTTCCGGGATGCCGTTTGTCACGGGTGCGGAAAGCAGGGACACCTCGCACGGGTCTGCCGGTCCAAGGGCCACAGGAATTCGAGAGCATCGGTTCCACCGCGCCGCGCATCGTCCACCGCCTACGAGACGACGGAAGAGGTCGCCGAGTTGTACCACCTCACCGACCAGCCGCTGCAGGTACTTCGCCTCCCCAACCCCAACCTCTCCTCTGCCCCGAAGATCCAAGTAACCGTGCGGATCGAGGGGTCCCCCTGTTGCATGGAAGTGGACTCGGGATCGGCGGCGTCCATCATTTCCCTTGACACTTTAAAAAGACTGTGCCCATTAGGGGACCCCTCTTCGTCCATCGCCACTAAGCTTGGTGGACTTTCAGAAGAACCCTGTCCCCATCCGGGGAGTCGGCACTTTCCGAGTGCAGTACAGAGACTTTGAGGGGAACTTGGACTTGGTGGTGGTAGAGGGAAATCTCGTGAGTCTCCTGGGGCGGGCATGGTTCGAAGCCCTAGGCATAACGATTGGGGAGTGAATAAGTGCGGGGTGCGGGACTGGGGGGCGGTGTGCAAGGAATTCCCGGAGGTCTTTGACGGGAAACTGGGATGTTACAAAGGGCCCCCGGTGTCGCTTCACTTAGACCCCACCGTGACGCCCGTCCGACGGCGCTTCCGCACCGTGCCCCTGGCCCTCCGCCCGAAAATAGAGGCCGAACTGGACCGGTTAGTGGCCCAGGGAGTCCTAGAGCCCGTCCCGAACGCTCGATGGGAGACCCCGATTGTGACACCCGTCAAGCCAAACGGGGAAATCCGCATCTGCGCGGATTATAAGTGCACCATTAACCAGGCACTTCAGGCGCACGCATACCCCGTACCCGTGGTCAGCCATGTCTTAGCCACACTGGCGGGGGCGCGCATATTTGGGAAGCTGGATCTCGCGCAGGTGTACCAGCAACTCCCGGTAGATGAGGCCACAGCCGAGGCACAAACAATAGTGACACACCGGGGGGCCTTCCGGGTGAAGCGGCTGCAGTTCGGGGTCAGTGTGGCCCCAGGGATATTCCAAAATCTAATGGACGATTTGTTGAAAGGGATCCCTGGGGTGACGCCGTTCTTCGACGACGTCCTCATCGCCGCGACCACCCCGGAAAGCTTCGCCGCCCGCCTCCGAACTGTACTGGAACGCTTCCAAGCCGCGGGGCTGAAAGTGAAGCGGGAAAAGTGCCTCCTCGGGGTGCCGGAGGTGGAGTTCTTGGGATACCGGGTAGACGCAACAGGCCTGCATCCAGCGAGGGACAAGGTGAAGGCCATCGTGGAGGCCCCCGCCCCGAAGTCCAAGGCCGAGCTCCAGGCGTTCTTAGGCCTCCTGAACTTTTACCACGCCTTTCTTCCCCACAAGGCCGCCGTGGCCGAACCCCTGCACAGGCTGCTGGATAAGGCAACACCTTGGGCATGGGGAGCGAGGGAGGCGGCGGCGTTTCGAGGGGTTAAAGTACTCTTGATTTCTAACGCGGTGCTCGCCCACTTTGATGAAAAGCTCCCGGTAATCCTTGCGTGCGACGCATCACCGTATGGGGTCGGGGCAGTCTTGGCCCACAAGCTACCGGATGGGAGGGAAGTCCCGGTGGCTTACTACTCCCGCACGCTGTCCCCCGCGGAGCGGAACTATGCTCAAATCGACCGGGAGGGCTTGGCACTGGTGGCGGGGGTAAAAAAGTTTCACAACTTTGTGTACGGGTGGCCCTTCACGCTCGTAACCGATCATAAGCCGCTCTTGGGACTGTTTGCGGCGGACAAACAAACGCCACAGGTACTGTCGCCCCGGGTGTTGCGCTGGTCCTTGTTTTTGGCGGGCTACCAGTACCAGTTGGAGCATCGGCCGGGCAAGGCGCTGGGGCATGCCGATGCCTTGAGCCGCCTGCCGCTGCCGCATACAGGGGAAGATCCGGCCCCGGCTCCCGCAGTATTGTTAATGGAGGAGCTGCCAAACCCCCCTTCAGGCTGCAGACGTGGCCGCCCGCACGTCCCGAGATCCCATTCTCTCCCGGGTCCTAAACTGGGTGGTGAGGGGATGGCCAGCGGAACAGACAGGGCCAGAGTTCACGGCATACAAAGCCAGGCGGGAAGAGCTATCCGCCTTAAAAGGGTGCTTGTTATGGGGGGACAGGGTGGTCATCCCGGGGCCCATGAGACAAGGGGTTCTAGAAATGCTACATGAGGCCCACCCCGGCATTGTACGAATGAAAGCTCTGGCAAGGAGCTACGTGTGGTGGCCCGGGATGGACGCCGAAATTGAAACCTGGGTCCGAGGGTGCACACGGTGTCAGGAAGTCCGCCCCAATCCCCCGAGAGCGCCAACCCAAAGCTGGGAGTCTACCCACAAGCCGTGGTCACGCCTACACATAGACTTTGCGGGGCCGTTTCAGGGGCTCCAGTTCATGGTGACGGTAGACTCCTATTCAAAATGGGTGGAAATAAGCCCAGTGTCTACCACCTCTGCCAAAGCGGCAATAAGGGCCCTGCGGAAAATATTCGCGATGCACGGGTTACCCGATACCATCGTGTCGGACAACGGGGCAGCGTTCACATCTGCTGAGTTTCAAGCGTTCCTCGAAAGGAACCTCATCAGGCACATACGATCAGCGCCCTTCCACCCGGCAACCAATGGACAGGCGGAGAGGACGGTACGCACCGCCAAAGAGGCCCTGAGCCGCATAACGGAGGGGGACTGGGAGTTCCGGCTGGCCCGCTTCCTTCTCACATACCGCACCACCCCAAACCCCATCTCCGGGCATTGCCCCGCAGAACTATTAATGGGCCACCGCCCTACCACCTTATTAGACAGACTCCACCCGGACCGAGCCCCAGAGAGAAAGCTGGTCGAGAACAGGGAGGCGCCCCGAAGCTTCCTACCGGGAGACCCTGTCTACTTCCGGAACTACGGGGCGGGGCCGCAGTGGGTGGCCGGGCGCATCCTAAAACCCACCGGGCCAGTGTCATACGAAGTCCTAACAGATGGGGACCGGGTCCTTCGTAAACACGTCGACCAGCTCCGGAGGCGGCAAGACCCCGACACAGAGATCCAGTTACCGGGAAATGCTGCCGCCGCCCCATCATCCGATCGACCGCAAGCACCGACAGCGGAGCCAGCGCCAGAAAGTCCACGGAATCCGGAGGGGGCCCCGGTGACAGCTGAACCGCCGCCGCCGCTGCCGCCGCCGTTACAGCCGCCACCATCACCGCCTCGGCTACTACCAGAGGTCCAAGCTCCTTGTGCTGGCGGACCACCCGATAGGGGCCCCGCCAGTCCGGTACCGGCCCCCCGACGTTCGCTAAGAGAACGGAGGGCACCAACATACTTAAAAGACTACGTCACCTGATAGGAGACGAACTATGGGGGAGGGGTGTTGTGTCCTGGGATCAGAAGGCAGAGCTGGCGAAATACAGCCAACCTTCGCTCTCTGAGAACAATAGGGACTAGGTTCCTGAGCTCGCCAGTAGTGAACCAATGGCAGCATTGGCGGGCGATTCAAACCCGCCAATAGGAATATAGGGCCGTCCCCCTAACTGTATATAGTTGGCCTCCGGCCGTTACTGTGTGTTCTTGTCTTATGTGAAGTACGAATAAACGCGTCTTCTCTTATGTCGTCGTCCGAGTCATGAGGCCCGAAACCCAGTACTTTACAGGATTCTTCCCCAGCTCCCATTTATTTCAGCAGGCTTTACACATAAGAATCTCCTAGTGTCCTTTAGCCACCTAGCAGGACTTGGCAAAAGCAGACTTTTTTATTTTTCTACAATCCATAATGCCATCTGAAGAATACTGGGCACCCATCTAGCTCCTCTCCTCTGATCCATGAAAATTAAAATGAACACACATGGCTCACGATCTCTCTGTGATGTGACATTCCTGCTCTGCCAAATATCCAGTGCTGTCTAGCACGACAAACCATTCATTTCTTCCTTCCAGTCTTTCCTCAGGATATTTTTTTTCCACTGAGAAGCCCTGCCCTGCACTGGTATGAAAGCATTTCTTTCTTTTGGTCTCTCAGTATCCAATGAGAGGCATTTCTATTTAGATAGGAAGCTCCTCTCTGGAGAGGCCTTTCCATTATGCCTTCTACAGGCTGCTCTTGCTGACAGCTCTTATAAATAATAGTAACCTAATAAGCCATTTAGAATTCAAAGCACAACATGTCAGGATGAGAAAGAAAAGAAAACCAGGGGCCGGTATGTTTTTTTCCCTCCCTCCTTCCCTCATTCTTCCTTTAAGATTCCTCCCTTTATCTCAGGCATGTCAGCCTCTTCCCTTTCTGTGCTTCTACATTTTTATGAATATCTCTTTTCCACAGAGAGTTGCCTAAAGCTATCGGTGGTCCATAGTGCAGCTGAATTAATGCAGTTGGTAAGCGATAAAATGGAGAAATGTTGGCAATATGCGATTACAGATTAAATGACGCAATTTCAGGGTCAGCACTACAGAAGGCACTTATGAAAAGACTGACAAGTGAAGATGAATGGCAAATGAATGAGGGCAGTTACAGTATTTAATGTACATTTGCTTTCCCTGAGATCCACAGACTCTGCTACCATCTGCTGGCTTATGAAAAAGAGCCAGAGAGTCTATAGGAGAGATGACACGCATAATCTTTCAGCTGTCTCTCATTATGAGAAGAGTGCTCATTTCAGGTCGCATCATACCTTCAGCCTCTATAGACCTGTCAATTAGCTTCTCTTTTATATGCTGATGCATTTCCAGCAGCACATAAATGGCAAGGAAACAGAGGACAATGTATTCCAATGACCAAATCATACTCCCCTGGTTTCCAAAATGCAGAGTCTGTATTTTTAGGAAATATGGAATCAATACAATTAACTTCTCTACATTCTCCAAAGCCCAGAGTTAAATGAAGACTGAAAGGTATTCAATTTGGTGCTTTGGACAAATGTACCTTCTATTTTTTTTAATATACAATCTTATAAGCAATTTGTCTCAGCAATACGCTAGGCTAACTTCTAAAAATAGGAAAAGGCATTATGCCCGATCAGTGAAAACGCATTTGGTTTACCAAATCTCTTAAATCAAATTGTCTAAATCTGGGATAATTGTCATCATTCAAAGTCCCAGGCTGATGGTATCTAATGCCATGTAAACTTAAACACATTATTCAGGAGTCAGACGGATGTTGGAAATGGGTATTTATTGCCATTTATGGTGAAGCTGTAAAACACTACAAAAGTTTTTTTTTTTTTTTATAGTAAAACTCTCCTAAAGAGGAGAGAATTTTATTCTTTTTATAAGAAAAGGGTAGGGTAGACAGCTGGAGAAAGAAAAGAAAAAAGATGGAGTGAAATTTTCCTGTTAATAAGGGTTAGTTTTAATTAGTAATATTTTAAGCATCCATCGCAGTTAGAAGATCTTCTTTTTAACAGTCCAAAGTCCAAAATAACTCTGTTAATGAAGTTAGTAAAGTCCATTGGGGTTAATTATTAAACAGCTCCTTCAAGATGCTACACGAACAGCCACTGGTCAAGTTGTCTTCTTAAGTCTCTTCAAGTAAGAGTTGAGTCCTTTTAATCTTGATGGCTCCCGCTCCGTCACTCCTTTCCCCTGGGCTGCTGTCTTCTTTGCTGCTTGCATTAATCCCAGTTTTGAGTGCTGCTTCCTCCATGCTGGCGTGTCTCTTCAGAAGTTTTGTTGCTTTAAAGATGGATTCCATCTTCTCTCGTTTCTTTTTTTTCTTATATTTCCGACCATCAATTTTTGCGGGCTCCATACTCACTACAAATGAAATTAGATCTCTGATGTATTTCCTGCTCAGCTCGGCATCCCCTTCTTCTGGCAGAGTATTTTCCTTTATATAAGTGGAATAGGCTTTGGGAGCCATGTCCACCTCTTCTTTTAATTCATTCGCTTCACTGCCAGTTAGGGGTGCCAAGTCATTCGTCAAGGTAAAACTGAGATCTTCTTTCTCTTCTTCTTTCTCGCCCAAAGAGATTAACATCAGATCAGCCTTTCTTGTTGTTTCCGAGATTTGCTTTTGCCGACTGATGAGAACACTTTCCACTTTCATCAAAGTTTCATTGATTTTCTGCATTTGCTCCAGCAGGGGCCGCAGTAACTCCTTTTCTTGTTGAATGACAGCGAGCTCTGGGGGGGGGTTACCCGGACCAGAAGTTCCACCTCTCATCTCTTCCGGTTTGTGCAGGACAATTTTCAGCGTCGACATTTTCTTTTTTTTTTTGTTTACTTTTTCAAAGTTCGTGCCGCATCTTCCAAGAAGCTAAGAATGTCGTAGCCGCCTGCCAAACCCCAACGGTACCTTCACCAACACTTTTTTCTCTTTACCCCCCTCCTCGCACTCCCTTTATAGATCTCGCTTCTCAAAGGGGGTGGGGACTCCTCCCTCCTCCCTACGCTTCCGGGGGATTTTATCTCGCTTCAAATTAGATCTTCAACTCACGATTTGATGCAATTCTTCTGTTTATTTTAATTCATACCGCTTTCTTCACTCCTGGTGGAATTCGGGGACGCTGCTAAGTCCCATTACGGGCACGACGCAGCGGGGCCGATTGGGGTGGGGAGAAAGCCTCAATTTCCCGGCAGTCTGCCGGCAAAGAGGCTACTCCCCAAGCGCCCCCGGTTCGGAGCCTTTGCCTAAGGCTCACTAGGGTCTTGCATACATGCAAGGACCCCCCCAAACTGCGCGTGGGCTAACCACCTCCGGGAGTGCCCCGAAAGGTGGCCGCCATTCGCAACGCCGGAAACCGAAAACCCGCTACTACAAAAGTTTTAACACCTAGCTTTGGGGGGGGGAATGAAAGAAATTGTGAATTATATTACCCCACAGGACCAAATGGCATGTCTAAAGGATAATTTTGAAAATGTGCAGTTGCCTATGGGACAGCCTGCTTTTTGTAGCAAACACTAGCAAGTGTAGTAAATGGCATACCAATTCACATCCCTTCTGAGGTTCATTGCTAAGCACAAATTTGGTATATAATTTTAATGGCAAAATCAGCTTTTCAAAGATAAATGACTTAAGTAAGTATAGACTAGAGGCATTTATGTCAGTTTGACTCCATAGATTATGTAGACACACCAGATTAATGCATTACAAAGCCATTCAAATATCATTTGTGATCTTTGAGCAATGACAGTATTATAATTATCTGTAAGGCTGATTCAATAAAGGGAGTCATGGCCTTCAGTCTGCAAGACCTGAGCAAGGTTGTTAATGATAGGACATTTTGGAGGTCAGTAATTCATAGGGTTGCCATAAGTTGGAAACAACTTGATGGCACATAACACACAGGTCTGATTACCACTGCGGTCACACACACCAGTTGGTCTGGAGGGGAAGCACCCCTATTTCCTCTGGAAGAATTTGACTCACAGTTGAAAGATCACACATCCCTTTGTGCTGCGGGCTCAGACCATCACTGTGATCAGATGCCACTGAGGATGAGTCTTTTTTTTTTTTTTTTGCCTTTTGTTTCCCACACACGTAAATGAGAAATCACACCTCCACACTGAGGCTTCCCCATGGAGTATGTGGTTATGTGCATACTGCTCAGCAAGGGAAAAAAGATGGCACCGAGTCGGGATGGAATGATCAGACCATCTGAATGAAATGAGCACGTGCTGGAGCGATCAGACTGTGGAAAGTCTGTCCGTGGCCCATCAGAATCAGTTACAGCTGGCCTTTTCCTGTGTCTTTTACCTCCATTTCTGTGGCAGAGCAGCACAGGTTGCCAACAACTGCGGGACCTTTCCCAGATGTTGCTGTTTGATTGTGCCCTTTAGGTCCATCAGGCATTTGCCGCTGTGTCAGATCTAAAGGCACATATGATCACAGCATACATCTCTTTTCACTATATTCTGTATAAAAATTTAAATTGTTGGATTCATTTGTTCAATTGCTTCTTTTGTTAGGTACTTTTTGTCCTATTTTTGTACTGATCTGATATTTTGATAAACAAATGGGAGTGGGAGAACCATTCAAAAATAAAGATGTAGGGTCTCAAGTCTGCTAGAAGCTCACATTCTTTGACTTGGAAGTTTAGTCATTGTAGGTGGTGGTACTCTTATTATAAATAACTGAATGGGCTTCTATAATGTATGCATGCCAAACACACAATTCCTTTTATTTTTTAAAAATAATGGGGGGTTGTTTGTAGCAAGTATCCCTAATACATGCTCATCTGTTTGATCTGCATTGATCACATTGCCACATTATGATGATGTATAAAGATGGCTGCAACAAGTACTCATAAAATAATCCTCTTTTTTTTGCAATTCATACTTGAAAATAGGAGCTGCGGTGGCTCAAGTGGTTAAGACGCTGAACTGCAGGCTGTGGAAGGTCAGTAGTTCAGCAGTTCGAGACCCGAGACTGCCGCATGATGGGGTGAGCTCCCGTCTCTAGTTACAGCTCCTGCCAACCTAGCAGTTCGAAAGCAAGAAATTGCAACTAGATAAATAGGTACCACTTTGGTGGGAAGGTAACAGCGTTCCGTGCGCCTTGGTGTTTAGTCATGCCGGCCACATGACCACGGAAACGTCTTTGGACAGTGCTGGCTCTTCGGCTTTGAAACGGAGATGAGCACCGCAACCCTAGAGTTGGATTCGACTGGCTTTCGAGCAAGGGAACCTTTAACCTTTAACCTTTTAACTTGAAAATAACCAAGAACAGAGTTTGGCACCTTGCCCAGAACTTTGTCATCTTCTAATGCAATTGCCTTGATCCTCAGAGGTTACTGATGTCTCACATGATATTAGGGTTATGCAATTTTTTTTTGGTATTTTTGGGTTGGGGTCTATTAGACCTGAAAAAATGTCTTGATTCCCCAAAACACCTGGTTCCCAATACTGGTAAAGTATTTGGATCTGGGATTTTTCAGAAATCTTGAAATTTTTTTGGTCCAGGTGACCCGAACCAAAAAATACAGAGGAAAAAAAGGCAACAGCAAAGCCATTAAAAAAATCTGAGAGGCAGCTCTGCTGGGGTTCTTTTGAGTAGTCCCTTTAAACTGAACTACCCAAAGAGCTCACAAAGCAGCTGACCCTATGGGGAGAACTCTACCTGCAATCTCCGCTGGGGCTCTGCTGGGCAGCTCAGTTTAAACTGGACTGCCCAACAGAGCCCACATAGCAGTGGATACTGTGAGGAGAACTCTCCCCTCAGGCTAAGCTTTGGTGGTTCAGTCAAACAGCCCAAAAGATCCCCAGCTGAGTCAACGGGAAGACTGCCCCTTCCTCAGCTGTTTTGTGGGCTGTCTTCTGCAGTCCCTTTAAAAAAAAACTGTTTAAAGGGACTGCAGAAGAAAGTCCAAAAACATCTGAGTGGTGGGAGCAATTTGCTCCTCAGCTGTTATTCTATGTTTGCCAGTAGTTCCTGGATATATCCAGGATTTTTTCAGGGATTTTTTCAGTTCTCCCCCAAAAATTCCAGATACGTTTGGGATGCCAAAACATACTGAAAAAATACTGATAAGGTGTTTTGAGGTATATTTTCAGTCTGGGTAGACTTGAATGCACGCCCCCTCATGACACCACTTTGGATACGTGTTGGAACAGGTATAGTTTGGAGAATGTATGCTGGGTGTGGCATTTGGTACTATTTTACAGAGGGTTGGATCTTATGGTCTTTTCCATCTCTATAGTTCTATGAACCTTAACTTTTTATTGTCCTATGAAAGCTTGTGATACATTAATGAAATATGTTATATTTTTTAGGGCTGATCCACAGAGTAATGAGATAATATTCCCTTGTGACAGCAGCTGAAGATCACATCCAAGGACATCTATCTCTTTTCACCATGCCCCACACTCCTGGAAAGGAGCTTTCCACAGTTGCTACTCACTCAGTTTGATCTACCAGCTCCATTGTCTTCCCATTCTCCGACCAACTTGACTATTTAATCAGACACTGAGCCCAAGTCAATAGTTTAAATGACAAAAATGGTATTTTAGATATCACACACACACACATTGCTGCTCAGAGACTCCTAGTCCTTGCTGCAAGCTGAAAACATGGTATCAGTGCGCAAGGCTTCTGGAGACCTCAGACTTTACTGCAGAATTCAGATTGTAAATTGGATCCTCTGTACAACTCCACACCCATCACTTGCTTTACTTACTGATGACTGAGAGAGAACAGCAGGAAAGGCCCAATTCCTGGCAAAGAAAAAATATTCAAAGGACAAATTGTTCACATTTGCAGATTGACTTAATCATGCAAGTGTACATAATTTATTCCAGTCAGAATGTGGGGTTTGCATTTTCAGAGTCTGAGTCTTCTAGCACAGAATTCTATGGCTCATGGGCTCAGAACGTGAGAAACCAAGAGGAATCGGAGGCAGTCGCATACCCAGCCTATTTAATGCCTGGGCAGATAATTTTTAACACTCCCCTCCTCTATTTTTTTGCCGTCAAGTCACAGCTGACTTCTGGCGACCCCATAGGGTTTTACAGGCAAGGGTCATGGAGATGGTTTGCCATTGCCTGCCTTCGGGTCAGCCCTGCTTGGTTTCTGAGATGTGATGAGATCAAGCTATGCTGGGCCTATCCAGATAAGGGCCTCTCCTCTATACAACCAAATTATTTTCAATAATAATCATGAAATAAAATGAATAATAATGGCCAGAAAAGAAATGCAGACAGTGAAAATTTTCTTTTATTTAACTTTGTATATATAATCATGCCAGTTAAAAAAAAAATCAATTTCCAACACACTATTCTGAGAGCCAGTGTGGTATAGTGGTTAAAGTGTTAGACTAGGAGCTGGGAAATGCAGGTTTGAATCCTTACTCGTGCCATGGAGCTTGCTGGGTGACCTTGGGGCAGTCACATTACTCTCAGCCTAGCCATGACCTGGATAGCCCCAGGCTAGCTTGATCTCATCAGATCCCAGATGCTAAGCAGCGCTGACATGGAGGCAGGCAATGGCAAACCACCTCCAAATATCTGCTGCCTTGAAAACCCTACAGGGTCATTATAAGTCAGCTGTGACCTGAGGATAAAAAAAATCCATCACACCACTCATGTTCTGAGCAGGCACTTGCGAGGGCTTCTGTTCTCCATCTTGAAGCCCAAGAGTTGACTATCCCAAATATCTATGAGGCATTTTTGAAAGCTAGAAGTCTGCCTTTGTACTAACTTTTACTAACTAACACTAGCCAAAGCTTCACAAAAATAGTGATTGCAAGCTTCACCAGACTGGATGTTAAGAAACACACTACCGCATGAAGAAGGTTTTCCCATCATCCATTGTTTCCAAAGAACTAAAATCAAACCAGAGAATCTCTGCAGTAGAAACTGTAGGTGGGGGTGGGGCATTTTTGCAAGCCCAGCAGAACCAGTGCAATGTATAGAGTACCCAGCAGTACCAGTGCAACCACAGCATGCCCAATAGAATCCAGTGCTATTGTGGCAATGTCAGCTCAACAGGACTGATGTCAAGCACAGAATCACAGTAGAAAAAAGGGAGGGTTAGAAGCTGGGCAGAATCAGTGCAATGTACAGTGCCCAGCAAACCCAGTGCCATTGTGGCAGTACTAGCTGATGTCAAGCACAGAAGCACAATCCAAGCAAGGGGGGTAGAAGCCCAGCAGAACCAGTGCAATGGACAGTGCCCAGCAAACCCAGTGCCTTCTGTTCATAATATTAACAAAGGTTGGCTACTATACTACTCTTAAATACATTCTGTCATCAAGCAGGATAGGGATGAGAAGGTCTGGAGACCAAGAAGTGAAACTGGAGGGGGAAATTAGGTGAAGGGAAACAGAAATGAACGAGAAATGTGTGAGAAAGAGGAAGAGAAATCAAGAGACTGAAAAGTTGTTTTATCTTGCTGCAACACCCTAACTACTGCTTTGCAAGATTTGTCTGAGCTGGGTGCGAGAAAAGGAAGACAGAAAGGCTAGACTATTGGAGAAAATGACCTGCAGGCTGGCAATTACGATAGCAGCTATCAGCATGCCGGCTCCATTGTTGATAAACACGTTTGGCTTCAAGGGCTCTCCAGCTGACTTCCTCAAGCCAAAGTAGGTGTCTAAAGGTAGTAGAGATGAGGGCAGTACTTCAAGGACTCCCTCCTCTCATATAGTCCAGCCTGGCAGTTTTCTGCCTCACAAGTTCTGCTCTCTGTGCTCTCTGAGGTAGGTGGCAATAAGAGCCAGCATGGTATAGTGTTTAAGAGCAGCAGACTCTAATCTGGAGAACCAGGCTTGATTCCCCAGTCCTCCATACGAAGCCTGTTGGGTGACCTTGGGCCAGTCACAGTTCTCTCACTCAGCCCCACATCCTTCACAAGGCACCTGTTGTGGAGAGAGGGAGGAAACGTGATTGTAAGCCTCTTTGAGACTTGTTACGGTCGAGAAACGTGGTGTATAAAACTAACTCTTCTTCAGATACATGATTTTTTTCAGTAATGGCACCTCAGTTACAGAATGGCCTGCCCCTTGAAGCTTGCCTGGCACCTATGTTGCTTCTGTTATCTGCCAGGCTAAAGTGTTTATGTTCACCCAGACTTTTACTTAAGGGGTTGATATTTTTTAACACTATTTTAGTCTGGAAAATGTTATTTTAAGCTATCAGTGGTCCATTTTTATGGTCTATGTTTTTCTGTTCATCTGGATTTTTAATGTTGGACTTTGATTAATAGCTTTTAATGTTTTGTTTTTATTATTTTTATTTTGTAAGCTGCCTTGTGCAGGTTTCTGAGAAGCAGCATAGACATTTTCTAAACTAATAAATAAACTTCTAGGTTTTAGGACCATGCTGCGATTGAGGAGAATTAATACTGTTTTGGGATCAAAATGAAAACTGACAGAGCTCCCAAGCAAGCTTAGAAAGGAAAACAAAGGCTATAATGAATTGGAATGATCAGAGAGAGTTTATTGAGGAGCAAAGCAGAAATAGAAGTTTCAGGAGGGGACAAATGGTAGGGGAAGACACTCTCTTCCATCCAGGCTCTCGGACCAAATGTCATTATTCTTCAGGACCTCCTATACTTTTGGCCAGCCCATATTTTATATAGTTAACAATTGGACCAATATACAATTAAATGGACTTTTGTAGTATGTATGCATACCAAATGCACAAATCCCTTTTGTTACATTAAAAAGGATGCGTTGTTAATACTGGTATAGCCAGGGCTTTTTTGTAGAAAAAAACCAGCAGGAACTCATTAGCATAACAGGCCACACCCAACAGCAGAAACTCATTAGCATATTAGGTCACACCCAACAGCAGAAACTCATTAGCATATTAGGCCACACCCAGACAGTGCAGCTTATTAGCATATTAGGCCACATCCCCATGCTACCATAAGTGTGATCATCCAGCCACACCCACCTTTTGCTTCATATTCTGTTTACCTTGTTTGTTGTCAAAACCCAGAGCTTTTTTGTAGCAGGAGCTCCTTTGCATGTTAAGCCACACACCCCTAATGTAGCCAATCCTAATGAGTTCCTGCTGGGTGTGGCCAACACAGGAGCCAGCCAGAACTCCGTTCCTGTGCATTCCTGCCCAAAAAATAGTGCTGAGTATAGCACAAGTGACTCTTTGAACCCTCATCTTCCTCTTTGACCTCAGGCATAAAAAAGCCCTGAGCCAGGCATGAAAATGATCTGCTGGTAAGTCACTGCCCAGGCACTGAACCTCTCCACAGGACTTTTAATGCTTCTTTTTTTATTTCTGGCTTGGTAATTCCTCTGTTACAGGCCTACCAAGTATTTAAAACATTGGCAGCCTTTCAGATAACATAATGTTCTTAAGAACAACCCCACACTGAACAAGATAATGAAATATTTAAGCCCACACCTGCTAATGCCCTCTTATTTACATCTTCAACACACTTTAATAGGATATCGTGCCACATTATCCTTCTTTCTTTCCTAAAGCAAATGTTAACAAGTTCATGGAGCTCCCAGGAGGATGAACTAACAAGAATTATAGGCTATGTGATGCTTGCCATTAATATAGTTAAAAGAATGTACACTTTGACCCAAACAGTTGGACAAGGCCATTTTATATAATGAATTATGGATTGAAACAATACATCAAGCATTGGTTTGAACTGAAGAAACTTAGGCAATGTGCCAAACAGGCCCAGCTGGCTCATACAGCTAGGTGGTCTACACCTATCCCAGGGAAATCTCTGGTCTTTTTTTTTCCATCTAGGGAATATCTTCAAGTTAATCATAAGTATGTGTACCAGAGTAGACTACTTTCTACCACTTTCACCACAACCACCTCCTATCTAGATAGAAAATCTTGTGAAACGGGTTCAAATGGTTGCTATTTTATAATGGCCTGTACCCCAGCAAAAATATCACAGACAGAGAGATTTCCATCAGCTGTGTAAGACCCTCTCACCTAGGCTAGGCTTGCCTGCCTCCAGGTGGGGTCGGGAATTCTCTCAGAATTACAACTGATTTCCAGACTAAACAGATCAGTTTCTCTTGAGAAAATGGCAGGTTTGGAGGGAAGACTCTATGACATCACATCCCTGCTGAGTTCTTGCCCCTCTCCAAACTCCCCCCCCCCCCGAATCTACTTCCAAATATCCAGGAAATTCCCAACCTGGAGTTGGCAACCCTACACATTCACCTCACTTTGCAGCCCCAAATACCCAATGAAATTCTACTTCTAGAGAACAGGAATCCACAAGACCAGCATTAGGAGGAGTCAGAGGCTGGGAACAAGATGAAGACCTGGCAAAAATTACCCCCTTCCATTAGTGGAAGTGCTAGGCAAGTTCCAACTCATTGTAATATTAAACATTCTTACACTATAAGAAAAGGAAATGGTTACAGTTAATTTCCAAGCACACTTGCTATAGCAGCTAGAACAGGCTGTTGTTAGGGATGGGCATGAACTGGCTGATGAACTAAAGTTTGTCATGAATTTTGACTGGTTGGTGGTTCACAAAGCAATGTTCATGAATTGAAGAACCACCACAAATTTCCATGAATTTTGATGCAGTTCATAAAGGTTAACAAAAAACACCTGAAGGGCAGGGAGCTCCCCACCAGTCAGCTGTTTGGTTTAAATGGCTTGAAGTCATCTAAACCACTGCTTTCTGCTTCATGTAAACAGCCATGGGGAGCAGAAAATGGGTTTAAACTTTAAGTGGCTCATGAACTGATACAAACCAGTTCAGTTTGTGAACCAGTGTATTGGTTCGTGGTTCAGTTCATGGTTTAGCCATGAACCATGAACAAAACTGTAAAAATGCAGTTCATGCCCATCCCCAGCTGCTATACAATAAATGAATACAGCAGTAGGAGGCAGATGTGAAACACAGGAAATACAAGGAAAGAATGAAGAAGTCAGGCAATGGCCCTATTGTCATCTATGAAATAATATGGAGGAGGTGTTGTATGTTCATTTGTTTGCAAAGTATCTACTTCTTAAAAATCAGATAGTCATGAAAATATATCGAGGGTTATTGTTTTTTGTTTGCTTGCTAGTTTGTTTTATTGAATAACTGTAGTTACAAAAGAAATAAAAGACAAAACTTAACCAAATAATTGAGTAGCAATCCTCTGCCCACAAAATATAACTACCAAGGGTTGTGGTCACACATGCTAAATAATCCACTTTCAATGCAATTTCCAGCTGGATTTTACCAGTTCACACAGTAAAATCCAGTTGGAAAGTGCACTGAAAGTGGATTAAAAGTGGATTATTTGGCGTGTGTGACCGCAGCCCTAATTTAACAGTATCAATCTATACAATTTATACAATATGCATCACCTTCTTCATGCAAGTTACATCCGTATCTAACCTTCTAAGTATATTACCACTGTTTACTGCAAACCATTACTTCATATACAGCTGAGAATCATCCTCTATGAACAGAAATTATCTTTGTACAAATAATGACTGCTGTCATATGTTTCCTTCCCTTAACTGATTACACACTATAAGGTTCTTCATCACCATAGTTAACTAACATTTCCTCAGCCAGATTTTGATAGATGTTATTGTCTTTTGTTTCCAGTAACCTGCGACCAACATTCTTGCAGACACCACCAAATTTCTTAAGACATGACTGCATTTCTTATCTAATGAGCACTCCTCTTGGCCAAATAGAATTAACATTAGTGAGCATTCCACTCTATGGGATAGGATTTCACTTAATACTTTACATATTATCTCGCAGAATTGTTTTATAACAGGCAAGTCCACCATATATGATAGAATCAGCTTTTCTCCTGAGGGCAATACCAGTATTGGTCAGAGACATTATCAAATAGGGATGAGCACCAACCAAACCACAAAATAAAATTTGTTATAAATTTTGCCCTGTTCATGGTTCAGGAACAGAAGTTCATAATGGATTCACAGGCACAAACTTCCATAAAAAGAGCAATCCATGCAGTTCATGGAGATGCAGAAAGCAGGGGTTCAAAGGGATTCCGAGTACCTTTAAACCCCTTCTTTCTGATCCCCATTAAAGCTGCAAAAACAACTGAGCGGCAAGGAGCTGCTGTTTTGGGCTGTCTTGTGCAGTCTCTTTAAACTTTAAAAGAATTGCAGAAGACAGCCCAAAAGAGCTGTATAGCTCAGCTGTTTGGGGGGCTTTCTGCAAACCCCATTAAAAGGACTGTAGTCTCTTTCATTTGGGTTTGCAGGGCTACAAACTACACAAACCAATTCGGTTTGTGAATGCGCCTCCCAGTTTGGTTCGGTTTCTAGTTCAGACACAAACTACATTTTCCTGGTTCATGTCCATCTCTATTATCAAACACTTTTCCTCATTTAACAGGATATAATGCCCCCTGTTTTTGGTGATTTCTTGCATTGTCACATTGCCATCTCTGCTTAAATGTTGGCTCCTTATAATCTTATTCTAGAAGGACCTCATAGAGTTTTGCTAATGGTCCTTTGAATGATTCAGAGTACATCATTAGCTTCTCAAAAACATTCAATAGCCGGAAAATGTCTACTCTTTGAGTAAATTATAGTTAAAGATCTGAATCTGCTGATACTAAATTCTGAGGCCAGTGCAGATTCTGATGCCAAAATGGTGGAGTGCAGGCCACCCCAGGGTGAGCAGGCGGGGCCTCACATAGCTGAAGGCTCAGTTGAAACTGAAGCTAGAGAGACCTAGGTTGGTTCAGGTGCTGGGTGGAAGAACTCTTGGGAATCCTATGCATACAACATTGTGTTCCATGATGGGGAAATAATTCAAAGGGGGAGAGGCAGGATATAAATATTAGGAAATTAGTAACAGGGCTCTGAAACTCATCTATGCCAGTATCTAATATAACTTTTAAGTCCTTCTAGAAAGATAGATTTTTGTTGCACTTACAAGAGAATTTACAAACAAAAAGCTACCCTTGGAGTCCAATTTGTAACAAGTGCTTAAGAGGGCAATAACTAGAACACTGCAAAGTTAAACTGTGTGTTCCAAAGGTTCTGTAATATATTTCATAAATTGGAAAACTATATTTGTTTCTTCAGAGCAGAACTTGTGAAAGAAACACCTTTTCTACAAGTTGTACAAACTGTCAAGCTTTGATCAAAAATTATTGCAAGTCAGGTCTGAGTTACAAAAGATGCTCAATAATTAATAATACTTACCTTTTATTCAGCACTAGCAGTGTTCAAAACATTTCACACACATTAACTTGTTGGAAGTCATACAAAAGCCCTATGTGGCAATATTATTACGCCTCAATTGTAGATGGAGAAAGGCTGAGAAAGAATATATTATCTAAGCCCACCTAGTGAGTTCATGGTAGCAGCAAGATCTGAACTAGGTACTTTCTACACCACAGTTTGTTCATGTATCCACTACTCTACACCAACTTCTATACTGCAGTGCCCGTATCATTTGAAGGGCAAGAGAAAATGGCCATCTTTGACTTGAGTTGTAAATACTATATTTCATAGGAAAAATTGATGGATCAAAATGGGCCAGCTATAAACTCTCTCAGAAAAGGAAATAGAAAGGAAAAGATGGTGACTACAACAACCCTTATTAAATATCTCCAATGGCAGAAAATATCAAATTCAGGTGGGAGGTTGTGTTGGTCTGAAGCAGCAGAACAAAGTTTGAGTCTAGTGGCACCTTTAAGACCAACAAAGTTTTATTCAAGGTATGAGCTTTTGTGTGCAAGACACACTTCTTCAGATACAATGAAACAGAATTGGGGGACTGTCTGTGCACAAGAAAAGGTTTGCCCCCCCCCAATACTTGTGAAAGAGAACTGTCATTTATCCATTATCACCTACAATAATACATCTAATTTGAACATGGACACTGGTACAAGAGCTTGCAATAAAGCCAGATGCCAATTTTGCTGCCACACATACACAGACAACATAATCACTGGACCTAACAACATCAACTACACCATCTCAGGCTCATTCACTTGCTCATCTTCTAACGTTATATGTGCCATTAAATGCCAACAATGCCCTCTGGTTCTCTACACAGGGTAAACAGGTCAAAACCTACGCCAAAGGATAAATGGACAAACCTGACATCAAGAATCACAAGACTGAGAAACCTGCAGGGGAACACTTCAGCTTTCCAGGACATTCAGTGGGTGACCTCTGAGTAGCTGTTTTATTGCAACAGAACTTCAGGAACAAACTAGAAAGGGAAATTGCTGAGTTGCTAGTTAGCACTCAGAACAATGGAATCCCTAAGATTTAGCAGGGATATTGGTTTCTTATCTCACTACGTATGCTAATTTCATTCGGCCCTTACATTTGTGTTCTCACCAATCCCCCAGAAGGGCCATTTTATTTCATCTCTTATTTGGAATAATAGATTAGAATAGTAGATTGTAATGTAACATAATGAATAGTAGAAATTGGAATGTATTTCTCTAGTCTGGGGAGAGGGGAGATAAATCTGCACAGCCAATCATCTCACTTCAAAAAAGAAGATGCTGTAAAATCGCCTCCGTGCTTCAGAGGAGACAGATGGTCTCAATTAATTACTCTCAGCATTCCACAATTAAGGATACACCAATCTCCAATTTTGACATATTTATTTTCTTCACTGTTTTCCCCCCAGAATTGGACCCAAACAAATGGCAACCATGCTGTATGATTATGGTAATGGTAACTATGCTGTATGATTATTTACTGCTCACCCTCTACCTATGTGTACGGACTGGTAATTTCCATCCTTGTTTCTGTCTTTTTCTTGACACTAATTGGCCCTTCTTGGCAACTAACCTCAGCCTCCACCCTCTCTCTTCCTATATGTAATGGCTGAGGAAATTCTGTTTCTGAAGAAGTGTGCGTGCACATGAAAGCTTATACCTTGAATAAACCTTTGTTGTTCTTAAAGGTGCCACTGGACTCAAACTTTGTTCAGCAAAGATCAAAATTAGGGAGAAATTGTCCCCATGGCACACATAAGGAGGAAAAAGCAGATCTTTTAAAACTAAAAGGTCAGCCATCCTTACAAAATGTTTTTCTATAGAGAAGATACAAAAGGTCAAATAACTATCCTGAACTGGAGCTAAAATATTATTGCACTGGTGAAGAAAGTCGAGGAGCACATCTTTCCCCTTAAAGAAAATACAATTACTGAATAAAAATAATTTTGGAAGAAGCAGCTCAAGATAAAAGACCACAAGGCAGAGAGATAAGGATCAGATAAACCTCTTGTGCTCATAGTTAGACTCCAAAGTTGATGGTGTAGAGCACATGCTTTGCATGTATATGGTCCCAGGTTCAATAGGTAGCATAACCAGTTCAAACGATTTATTTATTTATTTATTTATTTATTTATTTATTTATTTATGTGATACCCAGCCCTATCCCATGAGTGGCCTCAGGGCAGCTTACAACATAAAACCCATAAAACCATAAAAACAATAACAAAATAGATGGCACAATAAATGATAACAACAAACTCCATGCCTCATATCAGGTGAATATAGATCTTGAATAGTAGAATGTGGCCAAGACTTCTGCCCAGGACCTAGGGGATTGGCTGCCCACCAGAACCAAAGGGACAGACACATTGTTCCACACAGGGTGGTATTAAAGTTCTACTTGGGGCTCACTTATTACTGTACTTCTAGGATTTCCAGACATGGCTTGACAGCTGACAGGAGTCCAGAGGGGCAGGGATATGGGGGGGCTGCTGTCACCAACTGTGTGAAATCACTTCCAGGGAAAACTAAGGAAATCACTTCCAAGGAAATGACAAGGCTTGGTATAAGGCATCATCATATGTTCAAGTGCATCATGATAGGCAGAAATCCAGCAGGTGGGTTCTAGCATGGACTTCTGAGATGAGGAAAAACATAATTTTTGACATTCTGCCTGTCATGCTGCTTTTAGAGCACCAAGAGCCCAGCCAGGAGGAAAACAAAATGGCAACCTTCTCAGTCAACAGCAGATGGAAGAAAACCACAAAGAATAGAGTCAGGAATTTCCTAGACAGAAATGTCACGTACAACAAGCTGCAAGTCAAACATATCTACAAAACACTCTGGAATTGTTTTTGTTGTTTTTATGATATTTAGAGCATTTTTAGACCGCCCTTCTTCTAAGAAGCTCAGGACAGTGTACATAGTTGCCTGTTCCATCTCCATTATAGCATTCTATAGGCAGGCCTCCAACTGGGGATTTAATTTCTGCAGTGTGTGAATAATTTCTTGCATATTATATTAGCTGAACTGAAAGGGAAACTGAATTAGGGTTAGATGAAGGTGGGGTGGAAATTGGTGGAAAGAGCATTAACAGCTTGAGATATGCAGATGACACCATATTATTGGCAGGACACACTGAAGACTTGAAACAACTACTGCTGAAGGTAAAAGCAGAAAGTGCCAAAGCAGGATTACAGATGACAATCAAGAAGACAAAAGTAATGACTACTGGGGAGTTACACAGCTTTAGGCTGATAATGAAGAAACTGAAATTGTTAAAGATTTTCTATTCCTTGGCTCCATCATCGACCAAAAGGGAGACTGCAATCAAGAAATCAGAAAGAGCCTGAGACTGGGATGGCAGCCATGAACAAGCTAGAAAAGATCCTTAAACGTAAGGATATGTCACTGGCAACAAGTTAATTCATGCCATATATATGTAAAAGTTGGACAATGAAGAGAGATGATGGGAAGAAAGTAGATTCCTTTGAAATGTGGTGTTGGAGGAGAGTTAAAAAAACAGCAATATGAATTGAAAGATTTACTCTGAAGTCAAACAGTTTTTACTCTTAGGCAGGATGGTAGAATAAATGAAAGGGCATTCTTTTCTAGAACACTTTGGACTTTTGAATAAGAGTATTGATGAAGAAGTTTTTGCTTGACAGGATTGCAGTCACTGAAAAAAATTCAGGCTGTTAAAGGACAGGATACTTTTGAAAATACTCTACTTGACTTACTAAGGTTACCCTATATTCTATATGACTTATCAGCTCATCAAAATAGACTTCCACATGGGAAAAACAAAGCATTGCTTGAAGGAACCTTTTCTTGGCAAATAGATCTTAGCAAACACTGGTGGTACAGCAGGAGATTTGATAATAAATTTAGATACCTGTCAAGCAAGATCAAATAGCTTGAGAATGAACTCCTGCTACTAGCAGGGGAGAAACATTTCCACCATATGGGAGACAGTGGACCAAACTCCATTTCTCTGTTAAATTCAGATTCAGTTCAAACATACATAGGCCTCCGGGAAAGTGGAAAAATATTCTGAAGGTGTTAAGATCAAATATCATTCCTAAAATTGAAAAACTCATAGGGTTATTTTTAAAAGATTTTTAAATATAAAAACCCAACCTAAAACCAAGCTTAAAAGAGTCATAGAAACCAACCATGTAATGAGGGGCATAAGCACTTCATAAGGTGAAATATGGTCTTAATAACATTTATGACAACAGAGCACAATATGCCTGATCAGGCAAGAGTGAAGCAATAATGAATCTGGCAATAAAACTATCAAGCTACCAGCATGTCATCTAAGAAAAATCACAAAGTATAACTGACATCTCAAATCTAAAAACAATTAGCATAGTGTGGGCATATGATCAAGTAATCAAAATGAAACTTTTCTATATATATTTTTAGACCCTGCAGTTTTGAATTTGTAAAGTACTGGGTTCCATACATCAGGACTCGGACCACGACGTAAGCGAAGACACATTTATTGGTACTTTACATATTGAACAACAAACAATGGACGGGTGGCCAACTATATACAAAATGGGGGGGGATGCTTTATTGGCGGGTTTGAATTTCCCACCATGATTCTTATTGGCTCCTTACTGAGCATTCAGGAGCCTAGTCCCTATTGTTTTCTGGACTGAAGCTAGGCTGCTTCTGGCTGACGCTAGTCCCTGGTCTCAGGACATAACACCCCTCCCCCCTTGGTTCTGTCCCTACCCACATGACGTAGTCCTGCAGGTATGAAGGGGGCCGGCGCACCCGGAGAGACCTTCTGGGGGCTGGTACCAGGTTTGTGGTCGGCCTTTCAGCCGGAGGGTCTGGAACTGCCGGTTGAGGTGTTTGTGGCAGTGTTTGCTGCAGTGGTGGGACCGTCGTATCACTTGTTGCTGGACTGGTTTCTCCTTGGGGAATGGATTCACGTCCCTCTGAGGTTGGGGCCTGTGCTTCAGGTGCTGGTGTGGGGATCTCGGGGTCATCGAGTTGCCTCAAGGGAGCCGTAGCTTCTGGGGCTTGTCGTCATCACAGTTGGTTGACGTGCTTCCACAGTAACTTGTCCCCTTCTGTGACAACCTCATAGGACACCGGGCTGGTGGGCTTAATGATCCTACTGGCCAGCCATTGTGGACCCACCCCATAGTTCTTAAAATAGACGGGTTCCCCAGGAAAGAACCCCCTGGGTGCCTCTCAGTCCTCGATGAGCTTCCAGGACTCAGGGGTGCAGTCGGGGTGGAGCCAGTCCAAGAGGGTCACAGGGTGGTCACCCATTAGCAGTTCTGTGGGGCTGTGGCTGGAGACAGGGTTTGGTGTTGTCCTCTGAGTAAGGAGGAATCGGGCAAGCCAAAACTCCCAGTCCCCATCTGTTATGTGGCGCAGGGCTTCCTTTGTCATCCAGACCGCTCTCTCTGCCTGTCTGTTAGTCGCGGGGTGGAAGGGGGCTGACCATATGTGTCACATGACGTTTCGCTGCAGGAATGCCTGGAATTTGACCAAAGTAAATGCCACCCTGTTATCTGACATGAGTGTGTCTGGCAAGCCGTGTGTGGAAAAGATTTGGCGGAGGGACTTTATTACAGCTTTGGACGGTATGGTGGATACTGGGCTGATCTCTACCCACTTTGAGTATGAGTCCATGGTAATTAAGAATAGGAGCCCTTGGAATAGCCTGGCAAAGTCCACATGTAGCTGGGACCAGGGTTTGTGGGTGGACTCCCACTTCTGTGTTGGGGCACTTGGGGGGTTGGGGCGGACTTCCTGGCAGATTTTGCACCTCCGGACCCATGTTTCTATCTCTGCATCTATCCTGGGCCACCACACATAACTCCTTCCAAGGGCCTTCATGCGGACTACACCCAGGTAAGCTTCGTGGAGTGTGTAGAACCCCCTGTCTCATGGATCCCAGTATCACCACCCTGTCCCCCCATAGCAAACATCCCTTTAGAGCCGAGAGCTCGTCTTTCCTGGCCTTGAACACTGTGAACTCTGTCCCCGCCTGAGCTGGTGGCCATCTCCTTACCATCCAACCCAAGACCCAGGAGAAGACAGGGTCCTTGGAAGTGTGGGTGGCCAAGTCTGAAGCCTGGAGTGGGGGTTCTGGGAGCCCTTCTAACATGAGTGCCCCTGGGGCAGGAGCCGGGTCTTCAGCCACCAGAGGGAGTGGAAGCCAACTCAGGGCATTGGCGTGCCCCATCACCTTGCCCAGCCAATGTCCCAACTTGTAATTGTACCCTGCCAAGAAAAGGGACCAACGCAGGTCATGGGGTGAGAGGACCTGCAGCGTTTGCTTATCGGCTGCAAACAACTGTAGGAGCAGCTTATGATCCGTGACAATCGTGAAAAGCTGGCCGTAGACAAAATTGTGGAATTTTTTCACACTGGCCACGATGGCGAGCCCCTCCCAGTCTATTTGCATGTGATTGTGCTCAGCGGGAGACAATGTGCAAGAATAATACACAACCAGGACCTCTCTCCCATCTGGGAGGAGGAGGTGACCTAAAACCACCCCTACCTGGTAGGGTGATGCATCACACGCAAGGATTACAGGAAGGGACTCATCAAAATGAGCAAGGACCGCGTTTGAAATTAACAAGGTTTTCACCCCCCCGAATGCCTCCTCCTCCCATGACCCCCAGGCCCATGGGGCCGATCTGTCCAACAGTTTGTGGAGGGGTTCGGCCACATCAGCCTTGTATGGTAGGAAGGCATTATAAAAGTTAATGAAGCCCAGGAAGGCCTGGAGTTCCGCCTTGCACTGTGGTGTTGGGGCCTCCACAATTGCCTTCACCTTGACCTGTGCGGGGTGGAGGCCCTTAGCATCCACCTGGTACCCCAAGAAGTCTACCTCTGGCACCCCCAGGAAGCACTTTGCCTTTTTCACTTTTAATCTGGTGTCTTGGAAACACTCCAACATGGTGTGGAGACGGACGGTGAAGTCCTCAGGGGTCGCAGTGGTGATGAGGACATCATTGAAAAATGGCATCACACCAGGGATCCCTTTCAACAAAGAGTCCATAAGTTGCTGGAATATTCCAGGGGCCACACTGACCCCGAACTGCAACTTCCTAAACTTAAACGCCCCCTGGTTCATTACAATTATTTGAGCTGAGGCCATGGCCTCATCAACCAGTAGCTGTTGGTACACCTGGGTGAGATCCAGCTTACTGAAAATAGTGGCCCCTGCCAGGGACGCCAGCACATGGCTCACTACCAGCACTGGGTAAGAGTGTGCCTGTAGGGCTTGATTAATGGTGCATTTATAATCGCACAGATGCGGATGTCACCATTAGGATTCATGGGGGTTACTATCAGGGTTTCCCACGGGGAATGGGAGACAGGTTCCAACACCCCTTGGGCCACCAACCAGTCCAGTTCAGCCTCAATCTTTGGCCATAAGGATAGGGGCACAGTTCGAAAGCACCGGTGGATGGGGGCTATGGTTTGGTCTAGCTGCAATGACAATGGGGACCCCTTGTAACAGCCCAGAGCCCCATCAAACACCACGGGAAATTCCTGGCACACCTCCCCAAAATCCCTCGGCGCACTTTTATTCACCCCCCCCCAATAGTTATGCCCAGTGCCTTGAACCAGGTCTGGCCCAGTAGGCTCACAAGGTTACCCTCCACCACCACCAAGTTAAGATTCCCCACAAAGTCCCGGTATTGCACCCAGAATGTCCCGAGCCCCCGATCAGGACTGGATACCTCTGGAAATCCACCAAACTCAGTGGTGAGGGTCACAGAGGGGGTCCCCCCAATGGGCAAAGTTTTAGCAGTGTGTCCATGGATATGATGGACGCTGCTGACCCTGAGTCCACTTCCATAGAACAAGGGGACCCCTCAATCCGGACCTGTACTTGGATCTTCAGGGTGGCTGACAAGTTGGGGAGGCGAAGTACCTGAAGTGGCTGGTTGGTGAGGTGGAAGAGATCGGAGGTCTCCGCGGCTGACTCGTGTGCAGTGGCAGTGTAGCAGTGGGGCTGTGTGGAAACCTGCATGTTCCTGGGGCCCTTGGACTGACAGACTTTGGTGAGATGGCCTTGTTTCCCACAGCCATGGCAGGTCACATCCCAGAAACAACATGTCCTCCTCTCGTGTGCCTCTCCACGGCTGGCACACTGGGGGCGGTTTGGGGCTTTACCAGCATTGTTGCTGGCCTGCGGCCTCTGCTGCATGCAGTGGCGCGGTTGCCGGATGATGCAGACCTCCTCGTCATCTGAGTTGATTGGGCTAGGTCCTGATCTGACCAGATGTGCAGCGGCTGCTGGGCGCTCCTGGTGCAAGGCCTTGTGCGATAAGGCGAGCTGCATGGCCTCTTCCAGGGTTATCTGGCGGTTACTGACCATCTTCCTGCGCAGTTGGGTGTCCGACAACCCCCACACGAATTGAGTCAGGAGGTTGTCTGCCACCTTCGGGAAAGAGCAGTCCACCACAAGGGCGCACAGGATGGCCATATATGTAGCACCCATCCGTCAAGCCAGGAAGGTCAGCTTCGGGCTGAAGTAGTTGTTGAGGGCTTCCATTATCTCCTTGAATGAACACTCCAGGATGGACCGGGGAACCAGGAGACTCTAGGCTAGGCGAACAGTGTCAGTCCCACAGGAACTCAGGAGGAGCGCTCTCCATTTCCCGGCTTTGTTTAACTCGTTGAGCTCTATGTAGCACATGAGTTGGTCCATCCTGGAGTCCCAAAATTTGGGACAGGAGGGATCGAACTTGTCGAGGCTTCCATGAGTGGTGGCCATGACTCCAGCGCTGTGCAGGAGCAGTGTTTGGGATGCAGGGCGCGGGGCACTGCATGGAGCTTGGGAGCGATGCGGCGGCCGGGGGCGATGCAGTGCTCAGGAGTGATGCGGTGCCCAGGAACTCTATGGTACTCGGGAGTGAGGCTGCATGGCATCAGCTGGAACAATGCTTGGTGCTGGGGCGATCGAGGCCCGACTCAACAGAATCCCATCCTTGTCACCACTTTAAAGTACTGCATTCCATAAATCAGGACTTGGACCACGACATAAGCGAAGATGCATTTATTGGTACTTTACATATCAAACAACAAACAACAGCCAGGTGGCCAACTATATACAAAACGGGGGGAACGCCCCATTGCTCTATTGGCAGGTTTGAACTTCCCGCCACAGTTCTTATTGGCTCCTTATTGAGAATTCAGGAGCCTAGTCCCTATTATTTTCTGGACTGAAGCTAGGCTGTTTCTGGCTGACGCTAGCCCCTGGTCTCAGGACATAACAAAGAACAATAATAAATTTGAGATAATCCTATAAAATATGGATTATTTTTATTATTATTCTAAGTATATAGGCCCAAGACCATAAACAAGTGTAAAGTAGCTCATCTGCACCAGTTCCAGCGGAGTTATGCTGACTTTAGTAAGCTGAGTATCTGGCCCACAACATCTTTTCCTTTGAAATGAAATGCTCCCAGCTGCAAATTGGAGACTAAAGTTCCAACAGTGCCCATAATTTGGATGCCCAGAGAGCAACTGAGAAAATATAGTCACTGCCAGGATCAGATATCTTAGTTCGGTGTTGCCCATGAAATATTAACTAAGACTCTAACCAATAACAAAACTCTACAGAGAATTAATATTTTAAATCCAGGTCAAGTTATTTGTCTGCCAGGGAGCCAACCAGTAGTTAATAAGGACGTTTAACTGATTGTTTCTGACAAGACTAAATATTATCATTGACAGTGTACTTCAGGAGAAATTTGCCCTAGTGTACAGGACTTCCTTTCTAACACTAATTCATCACTTGAGCTTTACACAGAATTGAATTGGAACATGTAGGGTTGGGCTGTGTGCTTGCCACAAGGGTAAGTCTCATCCTGTAATCATGAACCTGCATCATATCATATCTATGCTCAGCTGTGCCTCTGCCAGGGAAACCTTCCACTCAAAATTGCCAGTAGCTGAACCTGATGTATCCTTATGCTATTTGTTTTTTTAAATTCCAAGGAGCTCCATAGATGCAGAATATAACACAAGAAAGGTCTTTCAGTGGCCTTCCCATTTTGCACTCTCTGCCAGCAGCATGTTGGGCTGGTAAAACCCAAAGAAACAAAAGGGGCATTTGAGAATGGGAAAGAGGAAGCCGTCCTGTGGTAAACAACCTTCTAAAGCTGAAGGGAACCAATTGAAGAAGAAGGCATCTAAAGTTTGATTAAATTAGTCTGATTTGAGTCAGAATAACTGGCTTCAGATGATGAAGCTGGGGCAACAGATAATCTCAAAGAACTCTGGGAATTGCTATTGGCTGCAGGTCTCAATCCATCTCTCTTACATTTGAAACTTACAGTTACATCAATCACCATAGCCTTTAGGTCTTCCACAAAGTTCAGGTTAGGCTTTTGTACCTCTCCTTCTACTGCACTAAAGAGCAGTTTGTGGTGGACAATCCATCTCATCTTCTTGGCTTCCTCAGCCAGGACAGAAGAAATCTTATTATGCCTCAGTATGTGCATATTCTGCACCACTGGACATTGACCCACTATGTGCATCCCACTTTCTACAGCTTTAGGCATAGTCCCTTGCACCCTTACCAAGAAAATCTATAGTAGGTAGCAGGGGCAGATTAAAGCTCACTGGTGCCCTAAGCACTGACCAATCTTGGTGCCCCCCTCATTGAAATGACTGTCATGACAACTGAATTTGGCTCCATCGTTTTACTTTTAAACACATGCATTTTACTTTTAAACATAGCCTATGATACTGCACCTCACCAACAAAAAAATAGAAGATAACCCTAGGGTGCACCATGATCAATTTGCACTAGTTTTATCAAATTTTTTTTTACAAATCTTCATTTTTTTTTTCTTTTCACCCTTTTCCCAACTTTGTGGTGCCCCCTTTGGCCCTGGTGCCCTAAGCACGTGCTTAGTCTGCTTAATGGTTAATCTGCCACTGGTAGGTAGCCCATTCACATGAGGCTTCAATGCAGTAATGTGATGTGGATCTACCACAGGTATTTCCTAAAGATGCATTGCTAATCCTATCATCCTGAAACAACTCAATTCCATTCCTTTGACATGGTAAGAATTTCCATTTTTTGATTTCTAAATCCTTATTGTCAACTGGAACAGGATACTTAACAGCCTCCTTCATTCTACTCCATCTACTCACTCTCCATCATCATCAATTTCTCCCAGACAATCCACTTAATACAACCCATCTGTCATTATATCTACACTGCAAATCTATTTGTGTATCACCAGAGTGGAGCACAGCCTGAACTTCTGCATTTACCTCCCCTCCCCAAGCCTCTATAGCTCTTCCTGCCAGTGGATCTTTGTTCCAGGGCAATATCTAGCAGCTGCTGCAGCTTCAGATGATGAAGAATTCATTCAAATAGGACATGTGCTTATGAAGAGTTAGAAAGCCATTCCAAAATTTGAGATACAGTGATTGGCAGAAAGTAGAAATGATAATGATAATGATGCTGTTTGGCAGAAACATCATCAGACTTTTTTGGTTGGTCAAAGTCCTTGCTAGGCACATATCTGCTGAGTCACTCTGTCACACAACTGGGACAGAAATGGTTCCCACAAGATGTCAGATAAATTATTCAGGATTAGCAACCTCGTGATGTCTAAGTGTCATTAATTTTCTTCTGTTCTGCTAAGTTACAGTAAGTGTATTAAGGAATGGGGTCTGTTCAAGCCAGATTTTGATTAATTAGTTTTTATCCAAATGCACATCTTTCATCAGCAGAGGTGGATCAGGTAATAGATGCTGATGGGTTCAAACAAAGCTTGAGTTCAGTTTACATGACATTCAGATTTGAGTTAGTGTTTGCAGTAATTTTTCAACCTAAGTAGGAAACTGAACATCCTAGGGAGTATTATGTCATTGTTTTTGTAAGTTATTTACTTAAGAAAATGAAAAGAAAAATTTAAATACTTTGGAGAAATTTTCTGTAAACATGCTGAGCATTTCCTCTCCTTCAAATTAACCTTAGGAAACTCAGACTCAGACATATTTTAAAACTTAGAAGAATCTTCTCTACAATCCAGCAGGATTGTTCATTTTTCTTCCAGCCAAACTGACAAAACAAAGGCATACTCAAACTCAATAAATCCTTAAGAAAATTTGCCATTCTCAAAAAACCATTTCCAGTGTGGCAAAATCACAGCATATTAATATCCCTTTTTGCCATCTATTAATCCCATTATAAAGAGCAAAGGATTAATTAGCCAAAGCAAAAAAATTAAAACTGGCATCTTATCAATAGAAGGAATTTTCTTCACCACCCACAAACAATGAGATCAGAAAATCTCCAGCTGTAAAGCAAGCTTAATTAAGACAGCAGGAATAACCCTATTAAAATATTCACATGAAGACTCAAGGATTTAGAAAAACTGGCACTAAGTGATGGTCTCTGTCAGATTTCAACCTAAATTAAAAGCACACTTCAGAAACAAGTAAAATAGATATATTTTAAATTAATAACTCCATTTTAGATTTTGCAACCAGAATAAGCCTAATGAAAAGTCTAAAAATATTCATAGAGAGTCAGGAATAAACAAAAAAGCAAGATTACAAAGAATCCAAACCTGAAGAAGACTCCATGAGAGAACTTTAAGTGGCAGACATTGCTAAGACAATTCATTGTAAGTAAACTCAACCACAGAATGTAAAATGAGATAACTACTGTATCAGTTATGTATTGACAAGGTGGAGAATTGTTTGGAGAGCTAAGGTCCCAGTCACACGGAGAAATAGCTACGCAAATGGGATGGATTAAGGGTAGATCAAACCGGCATGATCAGATGCCAACATCTGGCAAGCATCGTGCATCTGCCCCTAACCCATCCCATCTGGCCAAAAACACAGATCAAAAAGATACTAGGCAAAATGCAGTACCTACCCGATGATCTGCAGCAAGGGTGCGCGTGAGATCACCAACGTGCCTGACTCCTGTTGTAAGCGAGGCCCTGCCAAACTGTGCATGCCCACAAATGCGCAGTTGTCTCACCTCACCCGTCATCCTGTTGCTTCCCCCTCGGCATGTGATCACGCCAGGGAGCAACTGCACGGTGGCTCGGGGGATCTGTGTGATCCTGCTCCCGCACTTCATTTTGCCACGCCTCTGAAAAGCTGCACTTCTGCCACGGCTTTTCACGGAAATGTGACCGGGGCCTAAGAAGAGCTACAAGGAAACTTTCAGCTCTGGAAACTGTAGAGTGATTGAAACTGGTAGAGAGGGCTACAGCTGCTCAGTGTTGTCCAAACTTATGTTACTCATGGAACCAGAATCCTGAATCTTAACTACACCTAAACCGAAATAAGGGTTGTTGTTTTTTAAAAAAGCCTTAACTTGGGGAAATAAGAGCAGATGTGTTGGACTTTAAAAATTGCCTCATGCAAATATGCTTAATAATACTTAGCATTATTGAGTTGACAGAATATGGAATCTTCCTAAACCCCTGGGTGATCAGGAATATTGTTTAGCTGAGAGCCAGAAAATAGTCTATATTGTGTGAGCTCTTTCAGTTCAGGTACTGTCAAAGGCAACACCTAGACCCATCTATGTAGATCTGAAGCAACCCATGACTTTCTTCTAAACAATGTCTGATCATCATTATACATCACATGAAAGGGCTTTTTAGCTTCATCAGAACCAGCAATACAGTATATGTTAATTGCTCCATTTAACTTGTTATGCGGACCCACAAAACAACTAGTGTGACCACACTTTTTCACTGTCCAATTTAAAGTGACTGGGAGGCTGGTTATGATGGCTGTGCTGCACTATGATTAGAATGACCGTGTCCCCTGAGGGCTACACAGAAGCCATAAATATGTCATGTTCTTTGCTAGCTCTGGATTTTTTTCTTTAGGTCTGCACATTTTTGGAAAGTGATTTATTTTGCAGCAATTGTGGCAGATTACCCCCAAAGGCCTAACCCTGTGTGGGGGTTTTGTGCATACTTCCACATCTATTGCAATTCTTGCTTTTGTCTGGTTGAGCACTGGCTTGTGATGGAGATTTTGCTGGAAGCTTACAGTGCTTTTGTAGGCAAATACTTCAGTATTGCTTATGAGGTCATAACCAAATCCTAGGCACTCATAAGAGCTTTTGCTCTGCACCTTCCACAAGCTGTGCCATGGTGCTTGAGCTTTCTATCAGCTGTTCCTCTGAACACAGTCGTGTTCCCTAACATCCCTAGAACGCCCAAATGTGTGATTTTTCCCCCTTAGTCTACAAAACATTTATTCTTATAGCCTCATTATATTTTAACTACCAAATCTGGTATCTCATACTCAAGGTCCTTCTAATATTCACAGCAGGTTTTAAATGCTTTGTGGATAGGATTTAAAAAAAAAAAACTTCCATATTATTATAAACTTCTAAGGTCTTCTCCCCAGTGCAGGGAAGCAGAATTTTATAGTCCTCGGACTCTTTGTTACCCTTTGTAACTGATAGGTACAACTTCAGTCTCTGTACCCATCTCCTTCAGTTCTTCCCTAAATTCTCCACAAAGGACAAAGCTCCATTATCTATTGAGGATAGAAATCTGGAACTTTTCTGCTGAGTCCTAAAAATCTCAACTTTTGACACCACGTAGTCAGTGTTCAGAGCTGGGGTGGCTCAGGTGGTTAAGATGCTGAACTGCAGGCTGTGGAAGGTCAGTAGTTCAGCAGTTCGAGACCCAAGAGTGCCGCATGACAGAGTGAGCTCCCGTCTCTAATTCCAGCTCCTGCCAACCTAGCAGTTAGAAAGCAAGAAATTGCAAGTAGATAAATAGGTACCACTTCGGTGGGAAGGTAACAGCGTTCCATGCACCTTGGTGTTTAGTCATGCCGGCCACATGACCACGGAAACATCTTCGGACAGTGCTGGCTCTTCGGCTTTGAAACAGAGATGAGCACCACAACCCAAGAGTCAGATTCGACTGGCTTTTGAGCAAGGGAACCTTTACCTTTACCTAGTCAGTGTTCAGTTAGTGCTGAGGTAGCACACAGTTTTTTAGCTTCCCACTCATACATTTTTGTCTTAACATAGAAAGTATGGCTCCAGAGCAAACTAATCTATGCAGTAGTTCAATCGCTCACTCACAACTTTAATGCCAGTAGCTCACAAAGTAGGATTTTTGCTCACAAGACTGCACAGCTTAGGGGGAGCATTGCACATAGTATCTCCCTGCTGTCTATTGGTTCTGTGGGTGTGTTATTTACAGAGTGATCCTAAGAAGAACTACACCCTTCTGTTGAAGGCAATGGTGTAACTCTACTTAAGATTGCACTGTCCCAAGTATGGGTGGTCTCTGCTATTAGGATAGCACTCAGCACTGACAAGTAGGCTTGTAGCAACTTCCTTTTACTCAGAACAGATCGTAAAGGCACAACCATTTACCTTCAAGGCAAGAAGGTTCTCACAGCCTTCAGATTGACACATATTTCTTGCCTAGAACAAAATTTACTAGGAAAAGGTTCACCTGATAGGATTATACCATTCCTTTCAAGCATCAAAAGGGGAATCAGACCATTCTATTCTGGAGGGCCCAATTATACTAATAAAATCACAGTAGGAAACCATTATGAACCCCATAATGTAGATGGGGAAGGTGTAACCAGCTTCCTAGGCCCTGAACACAGAGCGGTCTTTCCCAAGAGAGAGACACCCCAAAATGACCTCTGAACCTCCAGAAGCAGTGCCCTCATAAAGCCAGGCCTGGCTCAAACAGTGGCTTTTGCTGGGAGGCTAGGAGAACAACATCTCAAGATTCTCCAGGCTGGCTGCACTGCCAAACATCTTCCATGCAAGCAACCCCCCCTCCTGTCAGCTCAGTCCATAAGGACTAGAATGGGCAAGTCTCTGCTCTCACCTCAGGCATCTTCTACTGACCAAATGGCTAGTCTTTTGTCTGTCAAATGTACAAGCAGGCAGGAACAAAGAGCCTCTAGTCTGTGCTATTGTCATGAATGAAGTATGTTGCATGTTTCTGTTTCAGTTGTATGTCAGGAAATACCTGTGGAGAAAAGTGGCCTAGTAGATGTTGTTTACCTAGACTTCCAGAAAGTTTAAGTTTCCATGAAAGTTCCTGTCATGAGTCAGCCAGGGCTCAGTGATAGCAAGCTGGCCAGCAGAAAAACAGGAGAAGAGGAGCCAGTCTTGAGTTTACAGAAGCTGACCAGCATGAAAATGAGCTGCAGGCTTCTCAGGATTCACAGCCAATAGCTGGTGCAGAGCCACCAACGTCCTCCAGCCCTAATTCAGCAGGTGAACCTCAGTTAGCAATACCCAGCCCACCTGTATCACCTACACCCTTAGAGCACCACAGACAGAGGTTGAGAACAGAGCTAATGACAAGATGGCAAAGTGCACACCTCCTGCCCTGATACCAGCTGCGTGTTGATAATGAAGATGAGTAGTGGTAGGATTGCTTCTGAACAACTGGTTGCAAGCATGACCCTTAGGTGTGGGGCTATAAAACCAGCCAAGACAGGCTGTTCAGCATGGACAAAATGCTTACAATAGATGCTAAGCCACCAACTCTGCCTTGTCTGACTTCTGGACCCCTGACCTTGGACTGAATTACCCTGCCTTGCCTGACCTCTGGAATCTGATACTTGGAGCCTAGAAGCCACTACAGTTCCTCATCAAAGGCTTCTAAGAATACTCAGCAGTTATGGGATAAAAGGACAAGTCTTCTTGTGAAGTAAAAACTTGTTAATTAACAGAGTGAGTATAAATGGGCCATTTTCACAATGGAAGGTGGTAAGCAGTGGGTTCTGCAGGGCTTGGTACTAGGCCCGGTGCTTTTTAACTTGTCCATTAATTATTTAGAGTTGGGAGTAAGCAGTGAAGTGGCTAAGCTTGCAGAAGATGCTATGTTGTTCAGGCTGGTGAGAACCAGGGAGGACTGAGGCACTCCAGAGGGATCTGTCAAGGCTAGGCAAATAGGCGTCATCATGGCAAATTAGGTTTAATATGAGCAAGTGCAAAGTAATGCACATTGGAGCTAAAAATCCTAACTATGAATATATGTTGATGGAGTCCAAACTGGCAGTAACTGACCAGAAGAGAGATCTTGGAGTTGTGGTAGATAACTCCCTGAAAATGTCAATTCAGTGTGCAAGTGAATTAAAATAGCAAATGCTGTGCTGAAGATTATTAGGAAGGGGACTGAAAACAAATCATCCAGTATCACAATGCCCCTGTATAAATCTATGGAGTGGCCTCATTTGGAATACCATGTACTGTTTTGGTCACTGCACCTCAAAAAAGATACAGCATTGGAAAAGGTGCAGAAAATGGCAACTAAAATAATTAAGGGGATGGAACCCCTTCCCTATGAAGAAAGATTAAAGGAGTTAGGGCTTTTTAGCTTGGAGAAATGATGACTGAGGGGTGACATGACAGAGGTTTACAAAATTATGCATGGGATAGAGAAGACAGAGGAAAAAGCACTCTTCTCCCTTTGTCTCAATACAAGAACTTGTGGGCATTCAATGAAATTAATGAACAGTAGGCTTAGAACAGATAAAAGGAAGTACTTCTTCACCCAAAAAGTAATCAACACATGGAATTCACTGACACAGGTAGTAGTGGCAGCTACAAGTATAGACAGTTTCAGGAGAGGATAGGATAAACATATGGAGCAGATATCTATCAGTGGCTATAAGCAACAAGATATAGGTGGAACACTATGTCTGCGGCAGTGATGCTCTGTGTTCTAGGAGCTTGGGGGGGGGCAACAGTGGGATGACTTCTGGAGTTCTGGCCCCATTGGTGGACCTAATGATGGCACCTGGGTTTTGGGCACTGTGTGACTCAGAGTGTTGGACTGGATGAGCCATTGCCATGATCCAACATAGCTTCTCTTATGTTCTTATGTAAAAACCTGGCTATATAAGTAGTTTAATGCTGATATTTCTTTGACTTTGATTGAGCAGTTCTTTGCAACATTACCCTTGGATATCTTGTTATGGATAAAAAAGAATGAGGAAAAAATAGATTTTATAAGGAGATTAATTTTATCAATAATGCCATGTTGAACATCTGACAAAATAAGAACTGGCTCCAAGAATTTCACCTCTTTCTTCAGCTATCAGAATGAAAACATTTAAATTAGATGTTAAGATTTTTCATAACTGGGAAAGAGAAGATGGAACTATATTGTTTTTGTAATGGTAAGGTTATATCATGTGAAACAGCAACTCAGATAAACAGATCATAAGTTGTATTACCATAGCTACTTTTTACCAAATAAAAAACTCTCCACAGATCAGATAAGAAAAGGATATATTTTGAGAAACCTGACAGAATTTGAGAAAATAATTGGATTTTGGTTGACATAGTAATCAAGAGTAAAGCTTTGTTGTGAAATGGAGAAAAGCTTTAGGATATGCTGTGGATATTAATATTTGGAAATTCATACTTTCAAAAGGATCAACTTTTTCAGTGAATTCAGACATCAGAGAGAACACTGTTAAGATGTTGAATCAGTCGAATTTATCAACCAAAAAAAATGGCTAGAATATATAATTGTTCCACAGCTTATTGGTTCTGTGGTAAAGCTGATGCTTCATTCTTTCACATGTGGTGGGACTGCCCCAAGGCAAAGTCCTTCTGGAAGATGATGTCAAATTGTTTAACATATAGAACTGGAATTTTATTTCTGTCTACTCCAGAGATGTTTCTCTTGAATTATGTATGAAGAATCCCAAATGAAAACACAGAATTTCTATTGTATGCATTTTCTGTTACATGTGTTATATGTATTCTCATTGGAAAAAGAAATCTCCTCTGAATAGACAAGAAAGGCCAGACAAATTTACAGACTATGTTTGCATGGTCAACTTACTTTTTGTAAGCTAAAAACTTTACTGACATAGATGATTGGAATGCAGCTATGGCACATATGGACAATATTGGTCTTACATTATGTAAGGTTTTACCAGGATTTAATGTTGTATGCTATATTTGTCAGGGTGTTTGTTTTTTCCATGTATCTTTTATTTGATGCAAATGGAATAACAATTTTTAAAACATTTTTTTAAAAAAAAATAAAAGGCCAAAAATTGTTTCATATTAATTAGAAATTTCCAAACATTGGGGAATATCATTATAAAATAACAGACATTTTCAAGGTTTGAGTAAGAAAGAAGTTTTTCACTTTGCATAACTTATCTTTTTTTTTAAACAAAATTTTTATTGGGATGCATTCAACATTGTTAAACATCATTACCAATACAATTTAAAAAGATTTTCACCCTATCCCCCCACCCCCCCTAATAGGCTTCCAACACTGCTAATAACAAAAAAGAAAAAGTTAAAAGGTAATCAAGTTTAGACTTGTAACAATCAACAAACCAGGTAACCCAATTTCAAATACATAAAAGCCTGACTTTTACAAGCATAATTTCCAATAAAGGTACAGTACAATCAAGTATTCATTTCATTTCTCATTCAGTTTCTTTTTTTTTGTTGTTCTTTTTATTTATCCTTTTTCCAACGTATACACACAAAAAATCAAATCCAAGTCAACAACAAAAAGTTACATAAAGTTACATATGATCTTCGTATATTTTTGCGTATATACCTTGATTATGTCTATTTCTGTTCAATTAACTATGCAAATTAGGAGTGATTTTGGGAGTATTTATTTGTTTATTTTATTTATACCTTTTTTCCTATCCAGTCGTAAATTTTTTTCCATCTATTTGTATAAATTAGGTCATCTCTTCCGGAAAGTATAAGATTTAATCTATCTAATTCGGCTATTTCTAGTATGGAATCTATGATTTCTTCCTCGTTGGGGGTGTTCTCATGTTTCCAGTATTTTGCAACTCTGATTCTCGCTGCTGTAATTATATAAAAGATTATTCTTTGGTCTTCTTTTTTGATTCTCTCTGGTATCATATTCAGCAGGAAAGTCTCTGGTTGTAATTCCAATTTCAAATTGGTGGATTCTTCTATTATTTTTTTGATCATTTTCCAAAACTTTTTTATTTTTTCGCAGTTCCACCAAGTATGTAAGTATGTTCCCACTTCTTTTTGACACCTCCAACATATATTTGATGCTCTTTTATAACATTTTGCGACCTTCTCCGGGGTCCAGTGCCATCTAAAAAACATCTTATAGATGTTTTCCTTATAGTTTGTGGCTCTAAGCATCTTAAGAGAATTCCATAATTTAGACCACTGTTCTAAGGTAATGTTTTGCCCTATGTCTTTCATCCAGAGGATCATATTTGGTTTTACCGTTTCATCCAGTAAGTCTTCTGCTAAGAGAAAGTTATACAACTTTTGTATTAACTTATCTGCTGAGGAAAGCCAAATTTTGTCTAATTGTGAGTAAGTAGTCATAAAATTTGTTTTTTTATCTTTAATAAATCTAGATTTTAACTGTAATTTTTCCCAATGAGTTAAATTTATTTTTTGTATTTCTTGTGAGTCCAATGATAATAATTCTATGTTTTCTGTCAGTAACTTTTCATAGGTTAATTTCTTTTCTTTAGACCATAACGATGGTAGTGTAAATGCTTCCACTGGAGATATCCACTTCGGAATTTTGGGATAGAATCTCTTTTTAATTTCTTTCCAAATTTTCATTAAGGGACCCCTTATTGCATGATTTTCAAAAATTTGTTGGCTTTTATCCATATTGTACCAAATATGGGCATGCCAGCCCATAGGTAAATTGTGACCTTCTAATTTCAAAGTTCTTTCATCTTCTAGTTGGATCCATTCTCGTATCCATCCCAATGCGGCCGCCTGATAATATAGATTCCAATTCGGTAGTCCTAAACCTCCCCTTTCTTTCTTATCTGTAAGTAATCTTCTATTAATTCTCGGCTTTTTAGCGTGCCATATAAAAGTTTTAACTATTCTATTTAGTTCTTCAAAAAAAGTTTTATTCGTTAGTATGGGAATGGATTGGGCCAAAAATAAAAAACGGGGTAAAATGTTCATTTTAATTGTGGCAATTCTGCCCATGAATGAAATATGTAGATCTTGCCATTTCTTAAGGTCATTTTTTATTTCCTCTAAAAGTTTTATATAATTATTTTTGTAAAGGTTTTTGTTATTATTTGTCATTGTTATACCTAAGTATTTTATTTTTTCAACTACCTGAATATTTGATATATCTTGAATTTTCATTATTTGCACATTCGTACAATTTTTAGTTATTATTTTTGTTTTCTTTATGTTAATTTTTAGGCCTGCAATTTGACCATATTCATGTAAATTTTCCCATAGGTATGGAATTGCTTTTATTGGATCTTCCAAAATAAATACAAGGTCATCTGCAAAGGCCTGTAATTTGTATTGTTCTTTTTTTACTTTTGTCCCCGTTATATTGCCATTATTTCTCACTATGTCATTTAATGTTTCTAATCCAAAAATAAATAATAAAGGTGATAAGGGGCAACCCTGTCTCGTGCCTTTTTGTATAGGGATACTATTTGTTACTTCTCCGTTAACGATAATTTTCGCATATTGATCTTCGTATATGGCTTTAATTGAATTAAGGAATTTTTCACCACAATTCCACAAGGTAATCTTCTGTTTTAAAAATTCCCAATTAACATTATCAAAAGCCTTTTCTGCGTCTAGAAAGATTAGGGCCAGCTGTTTTCCAGGGTTTTGCTCATAATATTCTAAAATATTAATTATATTTCTTATGTTATTTTTAATTTGTCTTCTCGGAATAAAGCCTGATTGATCTTTATGAATGACTTCTACCATAATCTTCTTAAATCTGTTCGCTAAAATCGAAGCAAAAATTTTGTAATCTACGTTTAACAATGAAATGGGCCTGAAATTTTTAATATCTGAATTTTCAGTGTCCGGTTTATGAATAAGCGTTATCAGGGCTTCTTTCCAAGTTGGGGGAATTTTACCAGTCACCATAACATTATTCACTACATCTTTAAATAAATCTGTTAATTCATCTTCTAGAACCTTATATATTTCTGCTGGGATGGCATCTGGACCTGGTGATTTCTTAGTCTTTTGGGATTTTATTGCATTTGTCAGTTCATACATAGAAATATTTTCATTCAGTAGTTTCCTTTGTTCCTCTGTACATTTACCTGTTGCATGTTTCAATAAAAATTCTTCAATTTCCTGGTTATTATGTGTGGTCTGATTGTATAAACTTTTATAAAAATTTTCCACAATTGTTTTTAATTCGTGAGACTTGTATTTTATTTCTTGTTTTTCATCTTTTAATGCAGCAATAAATCTTTTTCTCTTTCTTTTCTAAGTTTATAAGCTAACCATCGAGAAGGTTTATTCGCATTTTCAAAAAAAATGCTTTCGTATATTCAATTTTTTTTGCTATCTCTTGTGATAGGCCTAAATTTATTTGGTGTTGCTTCAATTTTATCTTTAATCTAATCTCTTTTAAGTTTTTCTTATTTTGGCTTATCTTTTCTAAATTTCTTAATTCCGTAGTTAATCTTTTAAAATTTTCTCTCTTTTGTTTATTTTTCCCTGCTTCTTGATTTATAAATAAACCTCTAATATATGCTTTAAGAGTATCCCAAATAATATTCAAACTAGTTGGCTCCTTCTTATTTATCTCAATAAACTCTTTTATGTCTTGTCTGATTTTTTTAACAAACTCTTTGTCTCTCACTAAATTTACATTTAATCTCCATCGTCTACCACTATATGTTTCTTGTATAGATGTCCACATAGGATTATGGTCTGCGAATGTATTTGCTAAAATTTCTACCTCTGAGAAGATTTTTATTATATTTATATTAACCCAGATCATATCTATTCTTGACCATGAGTTGTGTCTATTAGAAAAAAAAGTATAGTCTCTTTTTGTGGATTTCTGGTTCTCCATAAATCCAACAGATTAAATTCATCTGCTAATTTCAAGAAATTTTTCATCAAAACTGCTCCCGATTTTAGTGACTTTCTTGTTTTTTTCCTATCCTCTTTAGGGTCTAGGACTGCGTTAAAATCCCCTACTAAGCATATATTTTTTGGGCTTTCTTTAGAGATATAACTCCTCAGTTCTGCAAAAAATAAATCTTGGTTCTGATTTGGTGCGTATATGTTTACAATTAGAATTTCAGTTTCCCTAATTTGTACTTGCACTCCAATAATTCTCCCATTATTGGATTTAAATTTAAGTATAGGATTCAATTTCTCTTTAACATACATTACTACCCCTCTTTTTTTAACTTTATCTGATGCAATAAAAGCTATACCCAATTTCTTACAATTTAAATGTTTTTCATGATCTTTCTTTATATGAGTTTCCTGGAAGCAAGTGATGTCATTTTTTAATTTAATCGATTGATGTAAAATCCTTCTTCTTTTATGCGGGCTGTTTAAACCATTAACATTCACCGAAATCAATGATACTCTTTTATTCGCCATCTTTCTTTTTATGAACTATGTTTTTAAGTTGCCACCTTGTTTGAATTTGTGACGCAGTTTTATATTTTAATTGCGATTTTTTATAATCTCTTTTCTGAATGACTTTCAGTTGACCTGCTGTAGTTCCTTTTTTATAGTCTTCTCCTTCTCTATCTTCTCTGCCTTCATTATCCTCCCTTTCGTCTTTCTCCTCTTCTTCCTCCTCTTGTTCCTCTTCTTGTGGCCTTTGCCAGCCCAGTTCTTCCCCAAACCTTTCCAAGAAATTTTCCACTTTGAAAACAGAGTCCAGTTTATACCTTTGAGCTCTATATGTAAATTGGAGACCCTCTGGAATTAACCATCTGTATTGGATCTCGTTTTTTCTTAGTAGTTCGGCTATAGTAGTATATTTATGTCGTCTTTCTCTAATTCTCCAGGGTATATCTTTCAAAATCCTAATTTCATCTCCTTCTATTAACATTTTTTTCTTATTTGCTTCATATAATATTCGATCTCTTATCTGTTTCCTTGCAAATTTTACGTGCACTTCCCTTGGGGTTTTATATTTTTTTGAATATGCCGAGTTTCTTCTATAAATTGTCTCTATATTCTCTATTAAATTTTTTTCATCTGATATATTAAATTGTTCGACAATATTTCTTGTAAGTTCCTCCTTTAAATTCTTTCCTAATTTTTCAGTAATATTTTGGAACCTAAGCGTGTGTTCTGCTTTCTCAAGTTCAAGAGCCATTAAAGTTTCCTCCATTCTATCTGTTTTCGCTTTTAAATCCCATACATCTTGGTCAATGTCTTCAATTTTTTCTTCTTAATGTCTTGTAGTTTTAGTTAGTTTTTTAATTTCTAATTTAATTTCTTCAGTATCATTTTTTAATTGTGTAGCAATATGGTCCATTTTATTTTGTAATGGTTCCATTTCTTTTCGTATAATTTCAGCGTTTTGCTCCGCTGCCATTTGTAGGAAGTTTTGCATCATATTTTGCAAATCTGCCGTTGTTACATTAGGTTTAATTAGGGCTAGCCCTGATATTTGGCTAGGAGATGCAGAAGATCCTTTTCTACCTGAGGCCATGCTTAAATTAATTTAGAATATATTAATTAGAAATATGTTAAATTCAGAAGCTTTGTTTGGGTGTATCAACCACTTCTACAATAGATCTAGCTTCTTATAGGATTTTTTTACCTCTTTTTTCTATTTTAAAATATAAATAAGCCTTCCAGATTCGTTTCTTCCTTCAACCCCCTTTCCTCTTACTAACCCCCACTTCTTTCCTGTTTACATAAAGTCTTTTCCACTATCCGGAGTCTCAAAACAGCTTACAGTTGCCTTCCCTTTTCTACTTTATTCTTTAATCGTCTCTGTTGATATGGCACTTCGTTCTCCGAGTCAGCCCTCGTGCTTTTCCGTCGTTCTCCAAGTTTTCCTCGGCTTTCTTCGGATCCTCTCCACTCGCTCAGCACGACCGTTCTTTCTCTGCACCTCTTCCACCCCTTCTGGAATCGCTCGTCTCAGCCCTTCCAGCACCAATTCTCACTCCGATCGACTTGTACCCTCCGTCAGCTTCCCGCTTCGTCTCTCCTGTCAAGACACAAGAACTAAACAAGGTAACATCTGAAATTCCCAGTAGTCCTCCCCTTTCTAGTTAACTTAATTTTCCTACTACCGCTTTAAGCCTTATGCTGTTTCAATGGCCGCTTAAAGTGCCAGCTTGCTAATTTTTTCCCTTAGTCATCAAGCTTACATTCTCTCTCTGTTTTAAATTTAAATTTTCCCTTTTTAAGAACCTCTCCCTCTCCTCTCCCCTTTTGAAAAGTTTTCCCCCTTTCAATACTTAGCTTTGGCTGTGTTTATTTGTTGTTCGTTGTTCCCCGTCTCTTCGTCTTCTGCCTCTTATAGTTTTCTCCCAGCTCGCCTTACGCCAGTTTCTGCTGCTCTGTTATTTCCTCCAGCCTTTTGGAACAAAATACACTTTCCCAAATCGCCAGTATGTTTTAGTTTCTTTCCTTTAAATCGCTTTCCCAATCGCTCCAGGCCCTTCGCGTTCCCGCAGCAAAGCCGCTAAGAAAAAACTTTGCTGCCTTCTTCCACCCCCCTGCATTGGGACAAGCCAAAAAGAACCCCCCGAAAGAACCGCCGCTCTTTCAGGTTGGGCTTAAGTCCCTTGCAAATCACTTCCTAAAACCAGAAGTATTTGGCTAAAAATACAAAGCCGGTGGGGGTGGATAAACAGTAGAGGCGTGAGGAGCTCTTCCCCGCGCGTCTACCCTCTTCGAGCGTCCGCCATCTTTTTTCATTTCTCATTCAGTTTCAATACAAATCAAGATTGTACATTTTCCCTTTCATTCTATATTCAGTTTCCATATACAATTTCAGGCCTTCCCAGTCTTTTAAATATTGTTCTGCCATTTGTCCATTTAGTTTTTTCGTCATTTTGTCAATTTCGGCTAAAAACAGCAGTTTTCTTAACCAGTCATGTATATCTGGCACCTTCTCCGCTTTCCATTGTTGAGCAAAAGCCATTCTCGCCGATGTAATCATATAACATAATAGTGTCCTTTTTTCTTGTGGAATTTTTTCCATTGTCAAACCTAAGAGAAGAAGTTCCGGACTTTTCCTAATAGGAATTTTTAATATTTTCTGCATCTCACAATGTACATTTGACTAGTATACCTTTGCTTTATCGCATGACCACCACATATGGTAAAAAGAACCCTTTATTTTTTTTACATTTCCAACACTTATTACTCAAGTTCTTATCCATACTAATGTTAGCAATCTTTTTTGGTGTCATATACCACCTGTACATCATCTTATAACAATTTTCTTTTACATTGACACAGGTTGACATTTTAAAAGCTTTTTTCCACAAAAATTCCCATGTTTCCATAGAAATTTCTTTGTTCATATTTATGGCCCATTTTATCATTTGCTCTTTAACAGTTTCATCCAAAGTATAAACAGTCAACAAAGTTTTATACATCTTTGATATCATTTTTCGCTCTTTTTTCAACCATATATCTTCAAACTCATCGTTCTTAGCTCTAAAACCAACCTCTTTACAGTCTTTTTTGTAAATATCCCGTATTTGACAATATTGTAACCATCCATACTCAAATTCTAATTAATTATTTGGTTTTAAAACATATTTTTTCCCTTCCTTTTGAAGCAACTCTTGGTATTTCAACCGATCATTACCTTTATATTCTGAAAAGGGATGAATAACTGCAGCAGGAACAATCCACAAAGGCCTCTCATCAGGAACTGTGTTCTTGTATCTGGTCCATGCATCAAACAGTGTTCTTCTTACATAATGATGCTTAAACATTGAGTCTACTTTATTTTTCCCATACCAAAGATAGGCATGCCAGCCAAATCTGCAATCGTGACCCTCAAGGGCCAAAAGTTTTCTATTTTCCAAATTAACCCAGTCAATTAACCAAGACATACATACTGCTTCATGATACAAACGCAAATTCGGGACTTGGAAGCCACCTCTGTCTTTGATATCATACATTATTTTCATTTTAATTCTTGGCTTCTTTCCTGCCCAGATAAATTTAAAAATTTCTCTTTGCCATTTCACCAACACTTTCACATCTTTTACAATTGGTATTGTCTGAAACAAAAACATCAACCTGGGCAGTACATTCATTTTGACAACGGCAATTCTTCCAAGAAGAGATAATCTAAGTTTTTCCCACTTTTCTAAATCACGCTTTATCAAAACCCACAGTTTTTCATAATTATTCTTAAACAAGTCAATATTTTTCATTGTAATGTCAACTCCCAGATATTTAACCTTTTTAACCACTTCACATTCTGTCAGATTTTTTAAAATTTGTTGCTTTGTAACATTCATGTTTTTACACAATATTTTCGATTTATTTTTATTTACATAGAACCCTGCGAGGTCACCAAACTCTTTTACTTTTTCAAATACCAAGGGCATGTTATTAACAGGATCTTCAACAATAAACATAATATCATCAGCAAATGCTCTTAATTTGTATGAAAAACCTCTAAGACTCAAACCTTTTATATTATCATCATCTCTAATCATTTGCAGCAGAATCTCCAAAATCCAGATGAATAACAATGGCGATAGGGGACAGCCCTGTCTAGTCCCTTTTCTGACCCGGAACGCTTCTGTTGATTCTGCATTTACAATCACTGTAGCCTTTTGTTCTTTGTATATTGATTTAATCATTCTTATAAATTCTGCGCCCATCTGCAATTTTTCAATCACTTTGAACATAAATTCCCAATTCAAGTTATCAAATGCCTTCTCCGCATCTAAAAATAAAAAGCCAACCCCTTTTTCTGAGTGCTTATCATAGTACTCTATTGCGTCTAAAACAACCCTCATGTTGTCCTTTATTTGCCTACCTGGCAAAAACCCAGCCTGATCTTCGGCAATAGTGTCTTTCAAATACCTTTTAAGGCGTTCTGCTAAAATTTTTGCATACATTTTGTAATCATTGTTCAGAAGTGAAATTGGTCGATAATTTTTAACATTAGTTAAATCTTGAGTTTCTTTCGGTATTAAGGTGATTGCAGCTTCATTCCAGGAATCTGGAATCTTCCCGCTTTGTCTAATTTCATTTGAAAGAATCTCTAGAACCGGTACCAGGTCTTCTTGAAGTTTCTTGTAGAATTTGGCTGAAAAACCGTCTGGTCCTGGAACTTTGGAGATTTTTGCCTCGCCTATTGCTTTGCTGATTTCTTCTTTAGTTATCACAGCGTTTAACATTGCTTTTATTTCTGAGCTTGGTTGTGTCAAATTTACTTTTGATAAATAGTCTTGAATTTTTTGTTGATCCATTTGTTTTGCTTGAAAAAGAGTAGCAAAGTATTTATAAAATTCTCTCCGGATCCCTCCTGGGTCTATGATTTCTCTATTCCCATCTTTCAGTTTAATTATTGTTTTGTTCTCTCTTCTTTTCTTCAATTGCCATGCCAAATATTTCCCAGGTTTGTTCGCTCCTTCAAAGGACTTCTGTTGCAATTTTTTCAAATTCCAATATACTTCTTTATTTAACCTCGCATCGTATTGTTCCCTTAGGATCCTCAGCTCTCTCAAAATTTTCTTTTTGCCAGGTCTCTTCTTGAGTTCTGCTTCTTTCTTTTGGATATTTTCCATAATTTCTTTATCTATTTTGAATTGTTGTTTTCTTTCATTGTTGTTAATTGCAATTAGATGTCCTCTCATCACAACTTTATATGCCTCCCATACCATTTGCGTCTGTACATCTTTATTTAAGTTTAGTTGAAAATACGTTTTGGTTTCCGTCCTTATTTTGTCCACAATATTTTGTTTGTCCAGTAAATCCTCATTGAGTCTCCATCGAAATTTCTTTCTTTTAACATATGTTGACCACTTTACTGGGCTGTGGTCAGAAAGAATTCTAGGTAATATTTCAATTTTACGTGTTTGCAAGATCAAGTTCTCGGTCATCCACATCATGCCTATTCTTGAGAAAGACTCATGTCTTGATGAGTAAAAAGAATAGTCTTTGTCTTTAGGATTTTTAGTTCTCCATGCATCTTCCAGGTGCTCATGTTTTGCCATTTGAAAAAATACTTTCGGAAGTTTACCTATACCTTCATTTCCTTTTTTTGATTTTCTATCAATAGCATTATTAACAGTACCATTAAAGTCACCCATCAGTATCATTTGCTCATAGGTTAACTGTTGTAATTGTTCCCACAAATCTTGAAAGAATTTTTCCTTGGCTCCATTCGGGGCATAGAGATTTACAATTAGGGTCTTTTTATTCTGAAGCATAACTTCCACTGCCAAGAATCTTCCTTCTTTGTCTTTAAAAATTTCCTTTGACTCCAATTCTTTTTTTACATATGTAACAACTCTTTTTTTCTTTTGTGAGGAGAGGGAGTAAAATTCCTCTCCTAATCTACTTTGAATCAGAAATTTAACATCAGTCTTTTTAATATGTGTTTCTTGTAAACAAACAATATCACATTTTTGTTTTTCCAACCATAGCCTAATATTTTTTCTTTTTTGAGGTGAATTAAGTCCATTAACATTCCAAGAAATAATTTGACTCTCCATGTTGGCTTTGTATTTATTTATCAGAGCCTTTAAAATTGTCTTTAATGAACTTGATCATTTGCTCTACTGACTTGATGGTGACTCTCTTCTGTTTAAATGTAAAGCTGACACCTTTTGGAATTTCCCATCTGTATCTAATGCCCTCTGTTTTCAGTTTGTCGGTCAAGTCTTTGAAAAGTCATCTGTCCTGAAGAATTGTTCTGGGTAGTTCCTTTAGTATCATAATTTTCTTGTTGTCAATTGTGAAATCTTCCTGAAATTGTTGCTTAAACAAGTCTTCTTTCAATCTTTTGGATATAAACTGGACAATCACATCTCTGGGTAATTTTTTCTTTTGTGCAATCGCAGAGTTGACTCTGTATACCAAATCAATATGTGCCGCCACCCTCTCCTCTTCTAATTTTAAAAAATCTGCAACAGGATCCACCATGACTGAATGGATATTCTCATTTTTATCTTCAGGGATTCCCCTAAATCTCAGATGGTTAAGCATTCCGTTGTACTCCACCATTACATTGGCTTTTAATGCTTCTTTAGCAACCTCAGATACACCAGTTTCCACTCCTTTCACTCTCTCCTCCACCTCGTCTGTTCTTTTGTTCAACATCTGTATTTCCTTTGTAATCCCAGCCAAGTCTTTTTTCAGGTCAGTTACTTCATCAGCCACTTTTCCTAGAGTTTTTTCCATTTTTTGTATAGCATCCATCACCCGTTTTTCCATGGCTTCCATCATGCCCTGTAGTTTCTTCTCCTCTTTAGCAGCCATTTTCGGGGAGGACCAAGAGTTTGCCCTCTGTCGTTGCCGAAGATCGTAAGCCATTGTTTACAATTATCACAAAACTTACATCAAATTAAAGCTCTTCTTGTGCCCAGTTAAACCGCTCTATTTTCACTTTTTTCTGTTTAAGTCTTTTGGCTAAAATCCAAATAAATCGTTTCGACCTTCTCAAAATGGCGGGCACAATTTCTCTATGGTAAATAGCTCTTCCTGTTGTTTACTTCCTGTCCGGCAATCTTAATCGTCCCCCTTGACTTCTGGTTTCCTCCCTTCTTCCAGCCTCTCTAGGAAATGCTACTTGTCTGGTCTGAGGTCACTTCCTGTTCTGGTGATTTCTGTCGCAGCTTGAGTAATTTTCCACACTGATTCTTGCGGGACTTGGTGTTAGTTTCTATTTTAAAGTCAATATCCCGACCGCAGGAATGATCAACAAATCGGCTTTTTTGGCCTTTTTTTGCTGTTTAACTGCATTTTCCGGAGTTGGTGTTAGTACACAGAATACAGCACGATCATGCGCTACATCGGATGTTGTTTATTCTTGGGATCAGCGTGTTTCCGGTGAGCAATTTTGAAAAGTTACCTTCAAAGTCCGTGTCTTGTTATAGCAGTGTTTCCTTGGTATCAGTTTCCGTAGAATGTCTTGGAGGTCTGGGTCATGCGTTCTTATGTTGAGAATCCAACTCGGTGGGGTCTTTTAGAGAAATTCTGAAGTGCCCTCTTGGGGGGAGGGGATCAAGGCTGGTCGTGGCACTCTTTAAAGCCCTGCTATCAGCCGATCTCAACTCCCACTCGGGCCGATGCTCGTTGCTAGTCACCCCCCTGCCTGGGGAGATCTGCGGCAGGCTGTATAGCCCACCCTGTCATAAAGACCCTCCGTATGTTCTGGGAGCAAAGCCAGAACATGTCAGCACGCCATGTATCCCAGACCGGAAGCCCCTTTGCATAACTTATCATCATGTTACATGTTAATTTGCTGTTAAATCCCTGTCTATAAGTTTAGAACCTCATCTTCCATTCCAATGTACTTGAAAAAGTGTGCCTTGCACACAAAAGCTCTTACCTTGAATAAACTTTTGTTGGTCTTAGAGGTACCACTGGACTCTAAATTTATTCTTGAGATAATGGTAAGCATGATGGTATATTCAAAGGGTGGTCAATGTTGTTCAGCCTTTTCTGACCTGCCTTTAATCCCATCTCAAAGTGTAGAACCCACTAATTTTGCTTTACATATTACTGTTATTGTATCTATCAAACTCATTCTTGCTTTCTCTTTTCCTCCCACTTCCTTCTGATTTTCTCTTTTACTCTCCAAAAGATGTTTGTGTGCAACTACTGTGGCCTACTTTGGTCACCAGCTAAAGGGGAATACTATTGATGAAGTGCTGTGTTGTGTGCCAGTCCACTTCTAAATGTTGCAGTTCAATGTGTTAAATATCTTACAGAAACACATATCTCTGAGACAAAACAGAAGATAATATTTCTATCACTGTTCCCTTATTTGGCTTTATTTTATCTAGGCCTCCTTTTTGTGGGTAGTCATGGGCCTGTCATTTTTTTAGTCTAAACTACCTCAGTGTGAAGATTAAAAGGGGAGGAAAAACTGTGTATTCTGAGTTCCAAGTTGTAAGAAAGGCAAGATTTATTTTTAAAAAGAAAAGGAAAAAAAGATCATAGGGATGTGATAGACCATTAAATATGCAGACTAGAAATTTGTTTCCCTGGAATTAATGTCATTCACTCATCTATAACAGTTGCATGCAAAAGTTTGTATTTTGATCATCCATTTCAGTTTTTCACTTTGCTGTAGCTCTGACATTCAAAATCATCCTGACTGTACTAATTTAAGTTGCAAGAATGACCTCTAATGAATTAAAACCTTTCAAGCAGAAGTGTAATCTAAAGAAAGAATAAATACTTCTACATATAAAGGTTCAATCAGGCTGAAATTCATTTGAATTAAAAAACTTCATTGGCTAGAATTTAAAATTTATTTCTTCAGCCTAATATGCCAAGAAAGCTCCAAAGGGCTGTGTGTGTGTGTATGTGTGTGTTTAAAAGTCTCTTGTGTGAAAATGTTCTCTTTTCCCCTTCTAAACAACTCAAAAATGTTGTAGGCAGACTAGGGTCAGATTTTTCATTGTCAGTTTTTGGTGTGTTTTGGCCTGGTCAGAAGACATATTCAGCTTAAAAGTAAATTCCTTGTAAAGCTGTTTCTTGAGTAGTCACCATTTTACTGAGTAGTCACCAATTCTACGGTAGAGAGGGAAGAACTGGGACCACTTTGCAGGAGCAAAGTTTTAGCTTATCTAAACACAGCATTTGTCACCATTTGGGCTCCATATAAAGTGGTGCAGGAAGTCTATTTTGCCAGTGCACTTTTTCCAGCTTTATGATTGTACTTGTCCATCAAATCTAACCTCTTTAAACAGAGAATTGCTTCCATCAACATCTAGAAACTAAGGATGCAATTTGCCCATAAACTGTTTTCAGAATAAGAAATGCCCCATTTTAAGATTGCTTCAATTGTTTCAGTTTCATAGGCTTTATTCTGACCCTGTTCTCGGCAGCTGCATTTTATAATGTATTCATAGACTCAGACTATATTTTAGAGAAAACTACTTCTTAATAGGGAAATCAAGAAACTGGTATAAAATTTATAATCTGAACCAGAAAAGATGCAACCACTAGTTATAGATGAATTAAAAAAAAAAACAGTTTTGGCTGAAAGACCAACAAATGTTGTTCACATATATGTGAAAATGTGCTAAAAGCTTAATTTAAGAGTTTTGAAAGTCAAATTTAGACTGTGCTAAGATTTCTTCATGTAGCAGAACAGCTCCAGAGTTTCCTGGGCAACACATCCTCAGTCCAGCTGGACCCATTTCAGTCCAGCTTCTACCCCAGTCATGGGACGGAGATGGCATTGGTCACCCTCATGGATGAGCTCCACAGGCAGCTGGATCAAGGCAGGTCAGTGCTGCTGCTGCTTCTGTTAGATCTTACAGCAGCATTCAACATGGGCAATCATGATCTCAGGACCCACCACTTCACCAACATAGGAGTTTGTGGGTAATCTTAAAGTGGTTTACCTCACTTCTCTAAGCTCAGGGACAGAGAGTGGCAGTGGGAGAGAGGATGCCATCTACATACCCCTTAGTATGTGGGGTTCTTCTGGGGGCAGTCTTCTCCTCACTGTTGTTTAACATCTACATGTGTCCCCTCGCCCATCTGGTATGGAGTTTCAGGCTGGGATGTCACCAGTATGCTGATGACACCCAGCTTTACCTGTTGATGGGCAGCCAGTCAGATACTGCCTTGGTAACTCTGGCTGAGGGGCTGGAGGCTGTAGTGGGATCGCTGAAACAGAGCCAGCAGAGACTGAATCCTTCCAAAATGGAGGTTCTGTGGCTGGGGTGGGGAGATTCAGGTTTGGGGTACGAAGTCCCAGCTCTTGATAGTGTGTCCTTAAAACCAGCACCGACTGTCAAAAGCTTGTGTGTGATTCTGGATGCCTTTCTAACAATGGAGGCCCAAGTTGCAAATGCTGCCAAACTGGCATTTTTCCAACTGTGCCTGGTTAGGCAACTGGCTCCCTTCCTGTCTTGCCCTGGTCCAGCCACATTAAACAATGCAGCTGTCGCCTCCAGTTTAGACTACTGTAACTCACTCTACATGAGCCTACCCTTGAGGTTGACCCAGAAACTCCAACTGGTACAGAATGCAGCAGTGTGGGTCCTTATGGGGCCCCAGTACACAGCACACATCCATCCTGTGGAGTACCGGATCAAGTTCAAGGTTCTGGTGTTGACCTTCAAGGCCCTTAATGGTCAGGCACCTATGTATCCTCAGGACTGCCTCTCCTGGCATACTTCCAGAAGATCAGAACTTACTGGTGGTCCCCAGTCTGAGGGATGCCCAGTTGTACTCATACTGGTGGAACTCTCTGCAGAATAACTTCTGTATCCTGTGGAACTTGATGCAGTTCCATAGGGCCTGTAGGGCAGAGGTGTTCTGCCAGGCTTTTGGTTGAGGACAGTGACAGTCTCATTCTTCTGGCTATCCCATCCTCTGCCCCCCCCATACAGCAGTGGAACTGCTGGAATCTATGTTACCTTTGTGATTCGAATTGAATTAAGAAATTGGTAGAGGGGTGCATGTGCTGCTTTTCTTTGAGCCAGGTACCATGGGCCTTGCAATTCAGATTCTGGCCAATGTGCACAGGGTCTTTCCTCCCACCATCATTATGGCTGCTGGGCAGTGGAAAAACCAGGAATTTCAATCCAGCCATTACCTGCATGCAGACTACTGGGAGACAGCAAAATCAGTGGATGAATGGTCCCATGATGCGGTGGGCAAGGGGCAAATCCCACTGTGCTGGGCATCATCACTTAAACCTCACTGACCAGGGTAAGGTGGAGGGTAGCATATCTGGTGTAGGTAAGGAAAAGCAAAGCATGGCCTGGGGGGCTGTGTCAAGCTTGGAGAGAGGAATGGATTGCCCAAGTTTGACAGCAAACCCAGTTTGACAGCACTTTAGGGACTCTACTGTAATGAAAGGAATGAGTTTCATAAATTGTGCAGTTCAAATTCTAATGAATAAACTCTGATTTAACCCATGCATTGTGTCCATTGCCTTCATTTTAGAATATGGGGACAATATTTTGTTTGAGTTGAGATCAAAGTTGGTTAAGACTGGAAAGATTAATTATTTCATATGGTATCATGAAAACTAAGCACCAAATTGCAAGGGTTGAGAGTACCTCCATTCATCTTCATCTCTAGGTTATATTAATTCTAGATTATATGAATTATTATTTTCAACTAATTAATGCATTTCTTCTTTTAGTGTGTGCACTACACCAGTTTGGTGTAGTGGTTAAGTGTGCGGATTCTAATCTGGGAGAACCGGGTTTGATTCCCCATTCCTCCACTTGCACCTGCTGATGTGACCTCGGGTCAGTCACAAGCTCTGGCACAGCTGTTCTTGAAAAAGAGCAGTTTGTGTCAGAGTTCTCTCAGCCCCACCTACCTCACAGGGTGTCTGTTGTGGGGAGGGGAAAGGAAAGGAGTTTGTAAACTGCTCTGAGACTCCTTTGGGTAATGAAGAGTGGGGTATAAATCCAATCGCTTCTTCTTCATTTCCATACATATATATATTACCATCATCTTCAGTATTCACCTTGTCACGATGCATTAATCAAAATACCTTCTTGACTGTGAAAGTCATGCCAAAGTATATTTTGTTAATATTTAAATGGCCATGAGACTTGTTTTTCCTGCAAGAAGTTTTGTTGCAAAGGGTAACACGGTTGGTATCGACAATACAAATATGCAGAAAGTGCTAAGGCTAAAATTTTCCCTGACAATGTTTGTTAGCATAACTATAGGGAATAGACTCCTTCCCTCTCCCTCTCGCTCCCTCCCTCTCTCTCTCTCTCTCTGTGCGTACTAAGTTAAAAAAATATAAACATAATTATCTCTGTGACATTTTTGGTACTGATTTTGAGAAACTGGTTGTATTCTGAATGCTAGTGATTTCTACATGGATATACCCCTGTAAGAGATTAAAGAAAGGGGCTGTATACTACAGGAAGAACAATCAGATTTCCAGACAAGCAGCTGCACTGTTGTTAGGTGGCATCACAGCTGGCAGATCATATTATTCTTTAATTATTTGATTTGTTAAATATTTATGAAGAGTGTCTTGTTGAACAAAAAAACCCTACCACCCAGATGTTTGGAGACCTTGTAGCTGAATGTTAATTCATAGCAGGGTGCCCAGTGGCACAGCTATTTCCATTCAGCAGAAAGCAAATTATCCTAACAAAAGATAATAATAATTCAATTAGTATAACAGCCATGGAAAACCATCAGGATTATTTGGGTTTAGGATTTTGTGCATGATGGCTTATTTGCAAGCATACAAGGTCAAATATGTGATTTGGGCAAGATTTATATTCGTATCTTACCTCTTTGCCCTTCTGATTTTTTATCTTAAATGCAATATGCAAACCTTATTGGTCCATTTTTATCAAAATGGCATGGCAATGAATAGTGCAACGAATACACTCTGCAAGGAATGTATACACCACGGCTAACTCAGTTAATTAAGTGATGAATCACTTTCCCTAAATGGAAAAAGAATCTGGGTTTCTACCATACAAAGGGATATGGCAGCTTTGGCTGATAATGGCAACAGGCTGCTTCACCAGTCTAATATGTCAACATGATGGCTTGAGATATCGTAACTGAACAGTGGTCTTATGGGTAGTCCACCAGTGAATTTGTTCTGTTCTGGTCTCCCAGAAATACTTTCACCCAAGACTGCAATCCCTCTACTTTGTTGGCATCTTTCACTACCATTTTTGTTTAGCATCTGGCCCAACCACTTACACTGCAACCTTAAGAATACTTTCCTGGGAGTAAGCCCTGTTGAATAGACTTGAGTGGGATTATGAGTAGATCTGCTTAGAATTGCACTGTCAGTGAACTGGGACTAACCACCACATAATTTCATCTGACGCATACACCCTTTGACAATACCTGGCTCATCAAGGGAGGAGCAAAGGTATGCAGGACCTTCAGAATCATCCTGTGGAGTAAACCCAAATTAGCAGGGCACTGGCACCATGGCTACTATATTGTATACTTTGCTCCAATCAAGTTTTCAGAGTTATAGTCTAGGAAAAGGCTGACAGCATTCTCTTCATACCAAAGAGACCCCTCCACAAAACCAAGCAGGTCTCTTTCCTACCCTTCTCTGACTGCAGGAGTGGCATTTTTCTGATCTGCTTTGTGCTCATACTTATGATAATCAAAAGCATTAATACTTAGTTTCCCTTCTGTCAGATCCACAAACATCACTTACCAAATTTGTGGAAGTCTTCCAAGAGATCTTCACAGTTAGTTTTGGTTTTCACCATCCTGAATAATTTTGTGTCATCTGCAGACTTGGCCACTACACTGCATTCCCTCAGTTCCAGATCACTGGACACGGCCGGATCGCCCATAGGGCGAACTAGGTGCTCACCTAGGGTGCGCCAGCCTGAGGGGCACCAAATGGCACCCCACTCCCCCCAAAAAAGTGCCCCCCGCTGCCCTAACCGGGCGCCCGCCTCCACCGCCACTAGACCCCTGCCCCCTTCCCGGCTTTCCTGGGGGGGACGTCCCACAGCCGCGGAGCCCCCAGGAAAGCCGGCGCTGGTGCAGCAGCCAAATCGCCGGCTCACAACTTTAATGCCAGCTGCTCACAGAGTACGATTTTTGCTCACAGGACTCCACAGCTTAGAGGGAGCGTTCCTTGCAAACCTTCCTCCCATCACCACCTCTCAGATGGGCTCCCAGGGAGGGCCGCAGCCCACCCTCTTCCTCCTCCTCCTCACATGACCGAGGCGGCCCGGCCTCCCCTCCGCCTGGGCCGGGCCTGAGCATCGCAGCTCCTTCCTTCCTCCCACCCTTCCTTCCCTCCCCCTCATCCGGCCATGGCGGCCCACCTGAGCTCAGGCTGGGTCAACCTGATGCTGCTGCGAGAGGCCGGCCGCAGGGAGCTGCGCGAGTTCCTCGACAAGTGCGCCGGATCCAAGGTCAGCAGCAGCAGTGCCTACGCAGGCCTCCACATCCCTGTGCTCACCTGGGGAACCGCTTGCCCGGCACGCCGCCTCGGGCAGGCAGAGAGAGAGAGAGGCGCCCCCCCGGCGCTCTCTTAGCCTCCCCGCCCCATAAATTGCAGCCCCTCCGCCTTGTGGGCGGCCTGGGAGGGAGGGGGCGGTGGCTAGATCCCCCGCCTCCTTCCCGGCTTTCCTGGGGACCCTGCAGCTGCGGAGCCCCCAGGAAAGCCGGCGCTGGGAGGGAGGGGGTGGCGGCTAGACCCCCTGCCCCCTTCCCTGGCTTTCTTGGGGGCCCTGCAGCTGCGGAGCCTCCAGGAAAGCCAGTGTTCCGCTGCTGCCCCCCGGTCTCCAGGCCCCACCGGGAGGTTGGCATCCCCAGTGGGGGGCACCCCAGGCTGTCCTGCCTAGGGCGCCCAGACACCTGGAGCCGGCCCTGTCACTGGAAAAACTTAACTAGCACTGGTCCTAATATCAATCCTTGTGGGACTCCACTGCTTAATTTCTTCCATTGCAAGAACTGTCCATTCTTTGCTTCCTGTTGTTTAACCAGTTTTGGATCCATAATAGAATGTGTCCTCTTATCCCATGACTTACACAGGACTGTTTGGTGAGGTACCTTGTCAAAAATATAATGTCCTCCAGGTCATTACTATCTACATATTTGCACACTTTCTCAAAGAACTCCCAAAGGCTGGTGAGGTAGGACTTCCCTTTGAAGAAGCTGTGCTGATTTTCCCTCACCAGGAGTTGTTCTTCTATGTATTTAACTATTCTATTTCCAATTACAGTTTGTACTAATTTGCCTGAGACAGATGTTAGGCTAACTCACCTGTAATTTCCTAGTTCCCTTCAGGACCTCTTTTAAAAGTGGCACAACATTTGTTATTCTATTCTCCATTCTTCTGGTACAGAGGCTGATTTTCACAATAAGTTATATTTACTGGTTAGTAGATCAACAGTCTCACATTTGAGTTTCCTAAGAACTCTTGGGTGTATGCCATCAGGACCTGGAGACTTAGTGGTTTTTAATTTCCCCAACAGGTCTAGAACTTTATCTCTTGTCACCTCAATTTGACTCAGTCCACAGATTTCCTTCCTGAAAATAGTGGCTGTGGCAGGGGTACAAGTCCCATACTTCCCACAGTGAACACAAATGCACAGAATTCATTGGACTTCTCTGCCATCTCCCCCATCTTCCTTTAGCAATCCTTTTATTGTCTGGTCATCCAAAGGGCCAACTAACTGCTTCACTGGCTGGTTTCCTCCTCTGGATATATTTAAAGAAATATTTATTGTTTTTCATGATGCTTTCAGCAATCCACTCCTCAAGTTCTAAGAACATAAGAGAAGCCAATGCTGGATCAGGCCAATGGCCCATCCAGTCCAACGCTCTGTCACACAGTGGCCAAAAATACCAGGTGCCACAGGAGGTCCACCAGGACACTAGAAGCCCTCCCACTGTTGCCCCCCCCAGCACCAAGAATACAGAGCATCCCTTGCCAAATTATTAACTTACACTTATTTTTCCAGTTCCTGTGCTCCCTCTTGTCCACTTCACTTGGGTAGATCTTCCACTTTTAAAAGAAGCCTTTTTACTTTTTATGGATTTCCATTGTGATCCCAGTGTCATGACTAGCAGAAGCAGAATATACTGTTTTATGCTTCACTACATGACATTGACATCAGGGATGCACTTCTCCACCACATTTACCCTTGCAATGCACTGACATCATACTGTTTCCCCTGATGTCTGCACAGCTAGTGGGAGTGATTCTGCAGGAGTGAGCAGATTTTAGCCACCTAGTAGATCCTATGCTTGAATAATGATTGATCTCATTGCCCAGTGTCAGTTCCCACGACAGGATTAGCATTCAAGTCATCAGTGTTAGGTGGCTCATGTTTTAATGTTCCTGGTTGTCTGCTGATAAACAGACATTAAAAATAAAAACATATTAATTTTGTTTAATGTTATAAGTGCAATTGTAAAAAATGGTCATACCTGATGTATTTTAATTTGTGTATTTTAAAAAACAGTATGTTAAATACTCGTGCTTTAGTTGACTGTGGATGAAGATCTCATGGCTAAAATGAACATTATCTTATTATTATACTTGTTGTTTACATATTTAACTTTTTACCAAAATAACTAATATGAAAGTATAGCAGGGCACAGTTTTGTAATCTTGTCTTGGGTGCAAAATAAGCTAGTTACAGCTCTGCTAAGTGGCAGGATGGCCAAGTGGTGGGATGGCCAACAAATGGCTGGCTGACTGCCCTGGTAAACAAGCCTTGCAGTGTCTCCTGAAGATCTCCAAGGATGGGAAGGCCCCCCTCACCTCTTCAGGGAGCTCATTCAACAGAGCAGGAGCCATGATGGAACAGCCCTGGGCTCTAGTCAGCGCCAGATGGGCCACCCTAAGTGATGGGATAGCCCACAAATGGCTGCCTATCACAGTTAGCTCACAGGGGCATACAGAAGGAGATGGTCCTTCGAGTATGTGGGTCTCAGGATGTGAAAGGCTTTAAAGGTCATAACCTGCACCTTGAATTGAACTTGGAAACACACTGGCAAGCAATGTAGCAGTTTCAGCATATGTTCCCAACAGCCAGTCTCTGGCAATATTTGGGCTGCTGCATTCTGGATGAGCTGTAGATTCCAGGTTGTCTTCAAGGACAGCCCCCATAGAGCATGTTGCAATCAACCAGCTATGAAATTACAGAAGCATGGATCACCATTGTCAGACCAGCTGTCTTGGGAACAAGAAAGTTGGTGCATCAGAAGCAGTTGATAAAAGGTGCTTCCAGCCACCATGCCAACCTGCTTTTCATATAAAGTTTAATAAAAATAAATAATAAATAATAAAGCATACAAAGCAAAAAAGCCTATAGAAACAACTATACAGCTGCCAGGTTCATTGCTGCAGCTCTGCTCAACATGGCCTGTACTTTGCACTCGAAGCAAAACATTAACGCAATCTGATGGTGATTATAATCACTGTAATTATAGTATTAATAGCATTTTTTGCAAAAATCTGTAGTAACCCAGTTTATGACTTCACAATATTTATTTAATATTTCTCAACAATTACATATTAGAATAAACATGTTCAAACCACACAACCGTGTATTTAGAGCACTGTAACAAAGTGTCTTAATTTGATATAAATCTTTAAGTGCTGCATTTATTTTGTGTCTGCATTGTGTATTGTGTCTGCATTATGCATTGTGGAATAAAATAACCTTTTAAAAAAGTATCTGAAATTAAAGTTTGGCTTTACACTCTCAGGGAAGCAAAAAACTAAGGTCAACATTGTCTAGCTTACTACTGTAAGCATCTCTATATATAATAATTCTGTTTTGGAATAGCAACATTCCATGCATTCCCTCAGTCATTGGCCCATCAGCCGCCACTCGAAAGTACTTGCATGCCATTGGTCAGGTGCTGAGTCTGCTCCTCTTCCCTGCCACTCCCCCTTCAGCCACTGTGCCCTGTCAGAATGACTGGCAAACAGCTTTCTCTCTTGACAAAGACACTTTTCCTGCTTGCCTCTGGTGTGGGACTAACTGTCCCATCAGTGGCTGTTGGTAGGTGCCACAAAATGGCAGTTACTTGTGTTTCTAAGATGGCTGTGCTTCTTTGTTTAAAATGTTCCATCATAAGGTTTAATAGAGCTGTGGTTCCAGACAGGGGACTGCAGGGGTATCACTCACTGGGTTGAATGGGAGTTCCTCATCTGCTGGCCTACAGTTCCCAACTGCCTCAAGGCCAAAAAGTGTGGGAAAACAGGGACTGTCCCAAGACAGTCTTTAACCCTGGGAGTCAGCAGAGATTCAGCCACTCCACAGTCGGCTGGACTGGGGAATGAATGGAAGTTTCCCTGCTCTCTTGGGCAAGAGAGAGAGGCTGAAGTACAGCCAGCAGCTGGTCCAAGGAAAGATCCTATCCTGAGCCCACAACCTCCAGAGTATTGTGTGTAGGGAAAGAGGATTGTGTTTAACCCCTGTTGATTTATGCCCTGTTGGTTCATAGTGTGTGCTTAATACTACAGTGTGGCCGATTTCACACAAGGAGCAGTGTCGCTATCACGCCTCCCTTTGCCCCGTTTCCATTGGTCAATTTCCTACTTGATGCCATGTGGCCGCATTTTGACCCACAACTTTGCCTGATTTTCCCCGCGTTTTCATGATCCTGTTTTTTGAGGATCATGAAACCGCGGGGAAAATTGGCGAAGCCGTGGGTCAAAATGCGACCGCATGGCTTTGAGTGGGAAATTGACCAATGGAAACAGGGCAAAGGGAGGCATGATGGCAGCGCAGCTCCTTGTGTGAAATCGGCCTGAGTGTGTGCTCCATAACTGTGTAAATAGTTAAATAAATTCTTTAATTTGGGTTAATAATCTGTGTTGTGCTCTGACCACATAGTCTCCCCTGCTCTGCACAATACCAAAGGGGGGGGCAGCCCTGGGAAGCAAGGAAGGGCCAGACCCTTGGGTTGCCAACTTTCCAGGGATCTCACAAAGATTGGGGATTCCATCTCTAAATAGGGAGATTTGGTCAGAGGGGTCTCACTGTCCCTCTAAAAAGGCAGTGATGATTCAGTGAGTCATAGCAGTGAACTTAAGGAGTGAGATATGCTCACGGGATGAGGGTGGGATGCAAACAGCTGAGTTGTAAACTGGAGCCTGTTTCGCTATGGTAGGCAACCAAGCTTGGTTCAGACAAAGGAAGGAAACCATTTGCAGGCCTTTGTGAGGAACTCATTGGGGCCAGTCCTGACTAGGTTGCCAGCTCCAGGTAGGGAGGTTCCTGGAGATTTTCTGGAAGAGTCTATGGAAGCCAGGGTTTGGGGAGGGAAGAGGCCTCAGCTGAACAGAATGCCATACAGCCCACATTTCAAAGCAGTTATTTTCTCCAGGGGGGAAAGATATGTTGTCTGGAGTTCAGTTGTGATACCTGGTGATCTTCAGGCTCCACCTGGAGGTTGGCTGCCCTAGGCATAGCAGTCAGTGCTTCAAAGCAGGGTCTGCTAGATCCAGGTTCTTGCTGTAAGAAGCTGAGTGGGTGATTTTGGACCAGTCACAGACTTTCAGCCTAACCTACCTCACAGGATTGTTGCGCAAGTCAAAAGGGGGAAGAGGAGAATGTCGTACACTGCTTTGATCACCATTGCAGAGAAAAACTACTTTTCCTCTGGGAAACCATTGTTGCCAATCTCCAGGTGAGGGCTAGAGATTACTCAGAATCACAACTACTCTCCATATGGCAGAGATCAGTTCCCCTGAAGAAAATGGTGGACTCTGTGGCAGTCAGGTCTTCAGAGCACAGAAGAGACTGCAGGTGTGTGTGGGGAGGAATGGAAAGCTGAAGAGAGATAGGGAAATAAAGGTAGGTTGGCTGGGAAGGAGATAGGGTTGCCAACTCCAGGTGGGAAATTCCTGGAGATTTCAGGGATGGAACCTGGAGAGGGTGAGGTTTGAGGAGGGGTGGGACCTCAAACAGGTACAATGCCATAGACTCCACTCTCCTGAACAGCCATTCCCTTCTGGGGAATCACTGTTGCCAATCTCAGGAGAGGGGTGGAAATCACTCAGAATTACAACTGATCTCCAGGAGGGAGGGGGAGGAGATGGAAAGCTGAAATCAGAGGGACAGATAATGGTAGGTTGATCCTTGGCTGGGAAGGAGATAGGGTTGCCAACTCCAGGTTGGGAAATTCATGGAGATTTGAGGGGTGGAGCCTGGAGAGGGTGAGGTATGAGGAGGGGTGGGATCTCAGACAGGTACAATGCCATAGACTTCACCCTCCCAACCAGCCATTTCCTCCTGGGTAACAATTGTTGCCAATCTCCAGGTGAGGGCTGGAGATCACTCAAAATTACAACTGCTCTTCAGGTAGCAGAGATCAGTTCCTCTGGAGAAAACGGTGGACTCTGTGTCATTATACCCTGCTGAGGTTGCCACAGCACATTGACACTGAGTGCCCAAGGCCTTGGCACTCTACCGGAGCCTCTTTCTAGAGCTCGTTGTATTTATTTCCACTAGGCCTTATTCCTAGTGTATCAATAAAGCGGACAAAACTAGATATGTTGTGCAAATAGAAAAGACAAGGAGCCCATCTTAGATCTCTATGGTTTTTGTTTTTAGCAGTGCCCATTTTTGGAAACCCCTCTGTGTGCAGTTACAGAACCATTTGTTCAAAAGAAAACTTTGCTTCCACTACAAACAGTTTGAAGTGGATTTCTATTACAAAACGTGAGAGCTTCCATCCTGTCACATGAGTTAACACAGATCTCTAGAGGGTTAAAGAATCTTAATAATAAAAAGCCAGAATGATATCTTTCATCTTTCTTTCCCTCATTTTTCATCTAGAGATGATTATTAATCATATGCTTCAGTCAAAGTTTTAGTCCATTGAATTCTGATGGAAGAATTATACCTTTCTAAAAACCATTGAAGTCAATGGAATTTAGAAGGGTGTAACTTGGTTTAGGTACCTCAAAACCTGGAAGTCCCTGAGGAGGTTGAGTAATCTTTCTATAGCACCCCATTCTCACAGCCCCCAAGAGGCGCCAGGGGGAATGATGTCTCTGTGAACTTGTTCTGACCTCCACCCAGCAGGAAGTATCCCATTGTTCAAATCTGCCAATAAACATGGAGACCACTAGGACATCTGCTTAAATGGAGGAGCTTTTTTATGATCTGCATGCTTTCTGCAGCTTACAGACCTTTTGCAAGGTGGAGAACACCCTGCAAACTGTCTTGAAATAAGGGTTTTAGTTTTATGTTGTTGTTTTTCTGGATCCTCATCATGGAGACAAATGTGGCAGTTGCTCTTTAATAGGTAGCCTTCTCTTTTTGCCTTGAATCATTGTGCTAATTAGCAATACATCTAAACTGGAATTTAGGGATGTTGAAGTATGTTGTTGTTGCTGCTGTTGTTGTTGTTCAGTCACACAGTCCAGTCTGACTCTTTGCAACCCCATGGACTACATCACGGCAGGCCCTCCTTTCCACTTTTGCACTCCAGAATTTGCTTAATTTCATGTTTGTTACATCGATAACACTGTCTAACCATCTCATCCTTTGCCGTCCCTTCTTCTTTTACCTTCAGTCTTTCCTAGCATCAGGGTCTTCTCCAGTGAGTGAGCGCTCCCTTCTCATTTGGTGGCCAAAGTATTTGAGCTTCAGCTTTAGTATCTGACCTTCCAGGAAACAGTCCGGGTTGATTGCTTTTAGGATTGACTGATCTGAGCTCCTTGCAGTTCAAGCGACTCTCAAGAGTCTTCTCCAGCACCATGATTTGAAAGCATCTATTCTTCAGTGCTCATCCTTCCTTATGGTTCAACTCTTGCAGCCATACATTACTACTGGGAATACCATTGCTTTGACCATACAGAATTTTGTCAGCAGGGCGATGTCTCTACTTTTTATTATACTGTCTAGGTTTCCCATTGCTTTCTTCCCAAGGAGCAGGCATCTTTTAATTTCATGGCTTCAGTCACTATCTGCAGTGATCTTGGATCCCAGGAACATGAAGCCCGTCACTGCTTCCATGACTTCCCCTTCTATTTGCCAAGGAGTGACAGGGCCAGATGCCATGATCTTAGTTTTTAATTTTTATTGCTTTTTGCACTACACCCTAATGTCTACAAACTACCACCCTAAATTCTAAAATACAGAGTAGGCAGGATCTTAAAAAGAATGGAAAAAAGAAGAACCAAAAGGAAACTGTACAAATTGCACTTATATATTAATATTGAAAATTCTCGTTGCATTATGATATAACAATATTCTTTTGTTTATACAGAAGAGCAAGAAGTCTTCACCATAGCGAGACAGATGACAAAATTCTCTGGAGTAAATCACGTTTCGTGGACAACTTCTTCCAGAAGATCCTTAATAAATTACATAATATAAAGTCAATACTTATTTCTAAAAATATTATACAAAAAATCCAAGCAATGTACAAATATACTCAATAAATAATTATACATACAAAGATGTCACTCCTTATTTCATAGAATGCAACTCTCACAACTGAAGTAATTTACAGAATCTAAAAAAAGGAGAAATGCATACAATATTATTACAAAGATCATGACAACATTAACCAAGTTTAACAATATTAAACAAAAAGGAAAGGACTCTTACCCAATCCATTATATGTATCATTCTTACAACAATGGGCCAACAATTGCAAACATGCCTTAACAGGTGCAGCCAGTCAAACTCCTTTTATATCCAAACAGATTTTACCCTTAAAGAACCATATCCAGTACTGGTACCTGAACTGATGCTTATGAAACTTACAAGTTACAAAGGAAACTTACTGAAAGGTACCCAACAAAAACTTACATAAAACTTTACAAGAAAGCCTACTTATAAGAAGCACGCAAGTGATGCATTCAGACGTACAGGTTGACAGGTGTTGAGGCGATGAGTCCAGAAAGCCTCTCTGTGGAGTAATGCCTTGTGCATATCCAATCTGTTGTATTTTGGGGGGTGGATTACTTCTAATACAATGAATCTAAAGTCAGTGGGACTATGTCCCATTTCCAGAAAATGCTGGACCAGGGGAGCGTCTAGACATTTATGTTTTATGCGAGATCTGTGTTCCAACACACGTGTCTTGATGGCATGTGTGGATTCCCCCACATACTTAAGCCCACAAATACACTGTAAAAGGTAGACCACCCTTTTAGTTGCACAAACAAACAGCAGACTTTTTGATTAATTTGTACCCTAGGGTGCCCGTAATGTATATTTTGCCAAAGATACATAAACCTGGGGTGCCACCTCCTGGATGCCCGATTGTGTCTGGAACCAATTCCCTCTTTGAGCCGCTTTCTCGTTACGTAGATTCTTTTTTACAGCCTTATGTGAGTCAACTCTCTACATACCTCAAAGATACCAAAGATTTAATCACAAAAGTTGAGGGCTTGCGAGTCCCAGAACAGGCAGCATTAGTCACTTTAGACATCTCCTCATTGTATACTAATATTCCACACAAGGAGGCTAGGCTGTGTCTGCTTAATGTATTAGAGAAAAGGGATCCTCCCTTCCCCCTGACACATTTCTTACTGGACTTAGTTGATATTATTTTTGAAAAAAGTTTTTTCCATTTTCAAGACAACTTTTTTTTGGCAAATTAAGGGGGTGGCCATGGGAAGTGCTTTTGCTCCCAGTGTAGCTAATTTGTTTATGGGAGAATTTGAAAGTGAGTGGATATCTAATGAAATGAATAACCCCTTTTTTCACACATCATTTATTTCATGAGGTACATAGATGATTTATTTCTGATTATGGACAATTTAAGTTGTATGAATGATTTTGTCACATGGCTTAACTCTATTCACAGTTCCATTAAGTTTACATGCACTATGGATGCTTTTCAAATAAATTTTCTAGATACCACCATTTTTGTTCATGATGGTAGGTTAGCTGTGCGTCCCTTTAACAAAGCAACTGACAGGAATTCATACTTGCACTGTATGTCCCATCATGTGCAACATTTAAAATCCAATTTTTTCGGGCCATGAGGAATTCTTTCCTTAATAAGGATTTTGTTGTAGAAGCGAATAGATTGACGAGGCTTTTTTTGAATCATGGTTCCCCTTTAATATTAGTATATTCAGGGTAGATACGGTAGACCATATCTATATCTATATCCATACAGTAAATCATATCTATATCCGATTGTAATGCTTCCAGTTCACAATTTATCAGAGGAGCCAGTGCTTCACTTAAAATCTGTCTGAGGTTTTCATCTTTTTTTCTGGGACCCCTTGAAATCTGAGAACATATGAGGATCTTTCCACTTGAAGTTGTAATAGTTGTTGTTTTGCTGAAGTTCTTTCCTTTTCCGCTGATTCCACTTTTTGATTCCAAGTTTTTGTATTGTGTTCAACTTTTTGAAGTTTTTTAGCTGTCTTCTCTGATGTGGACTTGACTTCCTTAATCTCTTTTAGGAGAGTTTCAAAGTTTTTGTTGAGGTTTTCATCTGGTCTAGCAGAGGGCTTAATGCTTCGGAAATCATGCTTGCAGTATCTATGGTCATTTCCGGTCTATGACTCGGTGATGATGAACTGGTAGTTCCTGTAGTAAGTTTCACTATGGATGCCATTTTCCCCCCACACTGAAACATTGTTTACATTAAAGGTAAAAGTTCTTTAAAGTTCTGAAATCTTTCTCTGGAGTGCTAAAAACTGTTCTTGGCACTAGGTGGGTTTGGATGGATGCATACGCTTGAAATCAGTTTCTGCCTTAATCTTTTATTCAGTTGTTTAGACTAGGCAAGGGCTACTCCTCCCCCTCCAGAAGGGTTTCCCCCCCTTCTTCAGATTTAAGGCTTGCATTTAAATCCAATCCCACAAATGCTTCTTTTAGATATTTTGGCACTCACATTTAATATTGGTTAACCGCTGCATAATAGGGTAAATTCTTCTGCTTCATTTAGATCCTTTGCTCACTCTGGACTCAGTGTGTGCCTCTGTGTGCCATTGCTGGCCCCAGTGCAGTAGAACCTTTGGGGACAAAAGGGAGCCTCAGTCCCTCAGCCACAGCTTCAGGAGTGGCTCTCTTCATGTCCCAGGCTAGAATCCCCCTCCAGGGGCCCTTTGGGGGGGCAAAATCATCCAGTCTTCCTTCTTGTTGCTCTGGTATGGAACGCATCCATCAGAGCTCAATGGGATATGACTGTCTAGCAAGTTGCCGAAACCGAAAACCATGATCTTAGTTTTTTTGTTGTTGAGTTTCAAGCCAACTTTTGTTCAATGCCAATAAAGGTAATTGAATTAAGCCAACTTTTGCACTCTCCTCTTTGACCCTTAGCAAGAAGTTCTTTAGGGCCTCTTCACTTTCTACCATTAGAGTGGTATCACCTGCATATCTGAGGTTGTTGATGTTTTTCCCGGCAATCTTAATTCTGGCTTGTGATTCATCCAGGCCAGCATTTCACATGATGTACTCTGCATATAAATTAAATAAGCAGGGTGACATTATACATCCTTGTCATACTCCTTTTTCTATGCTAAACCAATCAGCTGTTCCATATCTGGTTCTAACTGTCACTTCTTGACCCTTATACAGGTTTCTCAAGAGACATGTGAGGTTGTCTGGTACTCCCTTCTCTTTAAGGGCTTGCCATAGTTTGTTGTGATCCACACAATCAAAGGCTTTAGCGTAGTCAATGAAGCAGAAGTAGATGGTTTTCTGGTAATCCCTTGCTTTCTCCATAATCCAGTGAATGTTGGCAATTTGATATCTTGTTCCTCTACCTCTTCGAAACCCAGCTTGTACTTCTGGCAGTTCTCTATCCACGTACTGCTGAAGCCTAGCTTGTAGGATCTTGACCTTACTAGCATGTGAAATGAGTGCAATTGTGCGATAGTTTGAACATTCCTTGGCATTGCCCTTCTTTGGGATTGGAATGTAAACTGACCTTTTCCAATCCTGTGGCCATTGTGGCATTTTCCAAATTTGCTAGCATATTGAGTGCCACACTTTAACAGCATCATCTTTTAAGCTTTGAATAGTTCAGCTGGGACACCATCACCTCCATTACTAGCTTTATTGTTAGTAATGCTTTCTAAGGCCCATTTGACTTTGCACTCCAGGATGTCTGGCTCGAGGTCAGTGATCACATCGTTGTGGTTGTCAAGGACATTGAGGTCTTTCTTGTACAGTTCTTCCATGTATTCCTTCCATCTCTTCCTAATCTCTTCTGCTTCTGTTAGGTCCCTACCATTTTTGTCCTTTATCATGGACAGCTTTGCACAGAACTTCCCTTGATTTCTCCAGTTTTCTTGAAGAGATCTCTAAGAGATTTTTCCCATTCTATTGTTTTCCTCTATTACTCTGCATTGTTCATTCAGGAAAGTCTCCTTATCTCTCCTCACTGTTCTCTGGAAATCTGAATTCAGTTGGGTAAATCTTTCCTTTTCACCTTTGCCTTTTGCTTTCCTTCTTTCCTTTGCTATTTGTAAAGCCTCATCGAACAGCCACTTGGCTTTCTTGCATTTCTTTTTCTTTGGGATGGTGCTGATTGCTGCCTCCTGTACAATGTCATGAACCTCAATCCATAGCTCTTCAGGCATCCTGTCTATCAAATCTAGTCCCTTAATCCATAGGTTCCTACTCCTTCAAACTCAGTCTATTCGCAGACGACATGCTTGTCTACCCAACTAACCCAGACACATCCTTGATCCATCTTCAAAGAATTTTGCATCATTTTGGCACAATCTCAGGTCTCAAGATTAATCAATCTAAATCTCTCATAATGCCTCTGAACATGTCACCAACATTAGAGCTCACCTTAAAAGAGCAATATGAATATCAATGGGCCAAGAAATCCCTTCAGTACCTTGGAATCCAAATACCCAGGAAGTTAGTTGATCTGCAATCCAAAAATAACCAAGCAAAATTTTCAGAAATCAAAACAGAACTCAACAACTGGAGTAAATTACAGCTGTCCTATATAGACAGACTGCATCTAATTAGATCATTTGTTCTCCCCAAGCTTCTGTTCCTATTTCGTATGATCCCGATCGAATTATCAAATGATTTGATTAAAAGATGGCAACAGTCGCTTAACACATTTCTCTGACAAGGCAAGTGCCCAAGGACCAGATTTTCTTTCTTTTTTTTTTTTAATCAAAACCCTCCTAAAAAGGAGAGGAATTTATTCTTTTTATAAATAGAAAAAGGTAGGGTATATAGAGGGATAAAGAAAAGAGCGGAGTGAGTATTCTGTTAATAAAGGTTAGTTTAAATCAATATAGATACAGTTTTTGGCAATCTCCGTGATTTGAGAGTCTTCTTTTCATCTAACAAAAATTCAAAATAACTCTGTTAATGAGGTTAGTAATGTCCTTTGGGGTTAGTTGTGAATCATCTCCTTTTTGACGCTTCCCGAACAGTTATTTCTTAAGTTGTCTTCCTTTGGTATTCCTCAAATTATAGGATGGGCCACCTTTGGTTTTCACTTCTCCCGCTCCGGCACCTCCCTCCTCTGGGCCGCTGTCATCTTCACTACTCAAATCTGTCCACGTTGCGAGTGCTGCCTCTTCCTCTGGACTGGCGTGTCTCTTCAGAAATTCCTGCGCCTTGAAGATGGAGTCAATCTTCTCTCTTTTATCCTTGTACTTGAACAAAAGGCCTTCAGGGAAGGTCCATCTGTATATGACCTGTCTTCTTTGTAGAAAAGTGGTCAATCCTTTATAAGCTTTCCTTTTCATCCGGATTTTGTAAGGCACATCTTTCAATATTCTGATGGTCTGCTCCCCAATTTTCAAGGGCACCGCTGCAACTGCATGCAAGATTTGATCTCTGGTACTCTGCTTGACAAACTTGACAACCACTTCTGCTGGCAGATTATTTTTTTTTGTGAAAGTGGAGTAGGCCCTATAGACCTTATCCATTTCTTCTTTTAACTCACGCTGATCACTGCCAGTTACGGGTGCCAAGGCATTCGCAAGTATAGATCTGAGATCTTCCTTCTCTTCTTCTTTAATGCCCTGAAATCGAAGAGTCAGATTCGATTTTTCCATTTGCAACATCAAAATTCTTTTTCTTGCACATCCTGATGCTTTTCTAACTTGTTGACCCTTTTCTTCACTTTTCCGATGTCTTCCGACGAGACCAAACATTTCTGTGCGATCTCCTCCATCTTCTTTGACATCTCTGTTAGTTGCCTCTGTTGACTGTTGAGAACACCTTCCATATTAGTTAAGGTTTCGCTGATTTTCTGTATTTGGACCAGCAGAGGGTGCAGTAGCTCGCTTGTCTGTTGACTGACAGTTGGCTCTGGAGGGGATTACCCGGACCGGAAGTCCCACCTCCCTTCTTCTCCGTTTTCAAAGGGACCTTCTTCATGGCTGACATTTCTTGTATTTGTTTACTTTATAAAAGTTCGTGACGCGTCGCTCAGGAGTCCTGCTAACTCATTCGCTTCAATGGCACCCCAAAGGTAATTTCACCAACCCTTCTTCCCTTTCGTCCCCCTTAGCTTTCTTATACAAGTCCCGCTTCTCAGTGGGGGGGGGATTCCCCCTCCTCCCAGCCGCTTATTTGCTTACGGGGGAAGGGCTCGGGTTTCGCTTCAAATTCAGACCTCCAACTCACGGTTCCTGCCGTTTCTTCTTTTTGCTTTAATTCATCGCTGTTCCTCACTCCTGTTGGAAATCGGTGGCGTTGCTAAGTCCCATTATGGGCACGCCGCAGCGGGGCCGATTGGGGCGGGGAGAAAGCCTCAATTTCCCAGCTGACTGCCGGCAAAGAGGCTACTCCCCAAGCGCCCCCGGTTTGGAGCCTTTGCCTAAGGCTCACTAGGGTCTTGCAAACATGCAAAGACCCCCCCAAACTGCGTGTGGGCTAACCACCTTCCCGAAAGGTGGCCGCCATTCGCAACGCCGGAAACCGAAACCACAGGACCAGATTTTCAATACTCAGGAAAAGAACATCGCAAGGAGGGCTAAACTACCCTGACTTGATGACATACTACAAAGCCACACTGCTGACTCCGATAATCAAGATGTTGCGTCAAGGAGAAATTCTTGATTGGGTAAAACCTTTTATGCCTCTGATAACTCCTCTGTCCATACAAGAGGTCATATGGAATACATCAAACAGTTGTCCTCACAATGTGAAATCACATATGTTCTTAATGGCCATTCTTAAAAACTGGGACTCATGTCTGTCATCGCTACTACCAAGATACTCCAGATTTTCTTCATATCTCTCTCAGTCATGGTTCCCCCCATGGATGTGATACGGAATTAAAGGAAAGTCTGAAGCAAGCTGACATGACACGCTTAAATGACATCTTATGCAAAGACGGCTTATCCCCTAAATTGCTACTAGATCAAAAGTTAAAGAAATCTATGCCGTGGTTCTTTTATCTTCAACTAAACCATATGGTACAACACATGGGCCTCACTCAACTCATGAAGAAACCTCTGAACCCGTTTGAAAAACTCATTGATCCGGAAAATGAAACTTCTAAGGGTTTAATCTCTGTAACATATGATATCCTGATTCAACAAAAAGACGAACTGCCAATGAAACATCAATTACAATGGCAACAGGACTGTGGTACACCTATTACACCTCAACAATGGTTACAAATATGGAAATCCAAGCTGATGACTTCACCAGTTGTCTCAACAAAATTACAGACCCACAGAATCATCACACGCTGGTATTTAACGCCGGAACGTCTCTCCAAGATGACATCAACACACTCGCCCTACTGCTGGAAGAAATGTGGAGAAATTGGTTCCTTTGCTCACTGTTGGTGGCAGTGTGCTCATATCCAGCAGTTTTGGTGTGATGTCCTGGCGCAAATCAAATCAATCACAGGCTATTAAATACCATTTGACCCGACATTACTATTTCTGGACTTATGGAACTCGTTAGAAATATCTTCCATTCAACGGGAACTAATCACCAGCCTTATTGTGGCTGCCAAAACAGCCATTGCATCTAGATGGAAAGCCGACAAGGCCCCGACACGTTCATGTTGGCTCAACAAAGTATGGGATCATCTGATCTTAGAAAAGATTACAGACCATCTTCGCCACGCAGAAATTTATCCCCGAACATCCACTTTTGCAGAAAAATGGTTACCCTACATGGAGTATCTTTTTGCCTCTGATCTGCAACCTTCCAACCATTCATATCTGAACATTTTGAAACACTAACTGACCTCACATTAAAGAGTACACAATGCTTAGATATCCTCTGACGCTAACTGTCTCTGATAGAATACAAGAAACACTTGCCTACTGTAATCTCATTTCTCTCACCGAAATAGTAATACATATTTCTGACAACTTGCTCATTGTTATTGTTAACTTGCTTGTATCCATTCTCACTGTTTTCATTTCATTCCACGTTGCTGCATGAAACCTTGTATGTAATGTTGTTGAATTCTGTTTTCCATTGAAAATATAATAAAAAAATTATTTTAAAAAAAAAATCTAGTCCCTTAAACCTATTCTTCACCTCCACTGTATATTCATCAGGGATGTGATCTAGGTCAAACCTGAATGGCCTAGTGGTTTTCCCAACTTTCTTCAGTTTAAGCCTGAGTTTTGCAATGGGTAGCTCATGATCTGAGCCACAATCAGCTCCAGGTCTTTTTTTTACTGACTGTGTAACTTCTCCATCTTGAACTGTCTTGAAGTATGAACTTCCCCAATTCAGAACTTCTAGGCTAATTACAAATATAGCCCAGTTCTCTTCAAAGCTCAAAGGCAGCTGGCAATTAGTTTTCATCCTATCCACAGATCCAATTCACTAACCCTGTCAATAGCAACTGTCATGAAAAGGTCTGCTATTGCATATAGGGATGGGCACAAACCAGGAAAATTTGGTTTGGTTCATGGGTCATGGTGTGCTGGGTTTGCAAACCACAAACTGTCATGAACTTTTAGCCACCAAACAAGGTTTGTGATGTGGTAGAAAGCTCCTTGGCAAGCCAGAGGCACCAAACTTGCAGCAGATCTTCAACTGACACTCCTCTACCTATCCTCCAAGTTTGGTGAGGATTGAATTTATGAGGTCTGAGTTACATCCCCCCAAAACAGGTGACCTAGGAAAGTGCTTTCTGGGGAAATGACAGGCACAGGTTCAGGCGGTTCAGGAGTGTATAGAACAGATCCTGTGCAAGCTAGAGACATCAAAGTTGCAGGGGACCTCCCGCAGATGCCCCTCTACATGCCCTCCAAATTCCACCCTCCTGTTGCTTTGAAGTTTGTTAAACATTTAGATTAAGCAAAGACAGTCTATCTGGAAATTTATCTGTTCACAAACCACGGCAAACAGCTTGAAAGTTTGTGGAAAATTCATGACAGTTTACCTACCATGAACTTCACTTCATGAACCACAAACCAATCAAAATTCATCATGAGCTTTTGTTCATGAGCCAGTTTGTGCCCATTTATATTACATATTCCATTACTTATTTATTGTGTTATACCCTGACTTTCCCTTCTGACTCAAGCTAGTTTATGTCTCAAAATTAAAATAATCCATAATTAACTGAAACCTCATTAACCCTCCTGCAGGAACATTGTGGATGATGGTTTTGAAAGGTCTTATAGCTTCTCAGGGTTTCTTGATCTTTATGAACATAGCAGCATCTCAGGCACCTGAGTTGTAGTTACTTGAGGATCCTGGATCTTTATTATGGAAACAATAATTCTTAGCAATTCTGGTGACCAGAGCACAGTTATTCCAGTGTTCTGGGATATAACCTATGGCATAATCAAGATCAGAGACACAGATCTTGTCTTTGCCACCAGAAAAGTTTGGGGGGAAAGAAGGGGACAATTTTATTTTATTTATTTATTTATTTATTTATTTATTTGGATTTGTATCCCGCCCTCCCCAGAGGCTCAGGGGATGGTCTTGAAAGGATGTTGGGGAGGGGAGGCTTCAGGTCTCCTCTCATTCATGATGAAATCAGCGAGAAGCTGATGAACACTAGAGCTCAGAATGTGGCCAAGTTCCAAACAAATAAATCTGGGACCAATAATAATTGAGCCTAAATTAGTGTATTTTAAGTGGGCCCATTCCAAACTGAGCCTGGGGAAGCTTACTAATCACTTGTGCTAAATGACAAGTTTTTGTAATTAAAACTATTCAGCATTGAATAGTTTTTAATTATAAATTAAGTATCAGTTCATTTAGCAGAATACTTTAGATTTCAATTTTCAGATCTCAACTGCCTCCCAAGGATTCTATTCTTATGTCCTTTTATCAACAATACATATGGGAGAATGAAAAATGAAAACTGGATATATTAGGTTTCTAACATTGCGGTCATATTATTTGGACAGTAAAGTTGAAAACCATTATACCATCAATTGGTATGAGTCCTCAGGTCATTTAAGGAAAATTTTAAATGTGGATCTTTAATAAAGAATCATACGTGTTGTTATATTGTCAGCGCTTGTTGTGCACAATGTGGATTAAAATGTTCAGTTTATTTGTAAGAGTATTTTCCTAGTACTAGAAAATTATCTGTATATGCTATCTTTCTTAAGCTACTCAAATTATCACCTGTATTGAAACATGGCAATAACAATTTTGGTTGAATAATTAATTAATTTGTTAAATGGAAATCAATGAGTTATATTGACACACTTTAATTAGGTTTACTTTATCCAATAGAAATAGTAATTCCATGGTTGGGATCATTGACTTGTAGAAAATTTAGGTTTATGTCTTTCTTTCATTTGCTTCTGTGAGCACAGCTGATGCAAGAAAGCACTTCCAAGCTTATCTGATAGCCAAACAAATGGGTTTCCAACATCTCAGAGTAAAATGATAGCCATTTGCTCTCCAATAGTGTTCTCATCCATCACAGGTAATTTAAAAGTGCCAAAGGTCCACCGTGACTCAAGAAGAGTGACAGGTTAGACTCCAAATAACACACATCTGTGTCAGTCCAATCTTATCAGCAGGACATGTCCTCATATATGGTATATGCTGAGCATTAACCTGCACCCTATGCATATCTGGATAGCCAGCAGAAGAAAGGCTTGACAGATAAGCTAATTTCTAAATTGCTTTGATCCTTGTAAGTGAAGCTTTGAAGAAGCTGGTGGAGAGGGTGAAAGTACTGAAAGAGATAGTATTATTTTGTGTTACCCTGGCCCAGCCCCATAGCCAGGAATTTTGGAGGGAGTGTGCGCTGGGGCACTGGGAGGGCAATGCTAATTAAATTAAACTAAATGAGCTAATCTACAGGCCAGATTGTAGTGCCCTGGCAGGAGATGTGCAGGCCAGGCACGAGGGGTGGGGTCAGGACACTATTATTCCTCATCCACCAGAGCTCTTTTTCCATCAGCCACTCCATTCTTTTAATTCCCTCCCCCTCCCCTTCAGAACACCCAACCCAGGAAAAAAAGTGCCAGCCAGGAAACACAGGGGGGCAGGTTCACCTCCAGCGGGAGGAGGCAGAAAGCGGCAGCATGGAGTTGGCTCAGCTGTTTCTCATCACTGGTCTCCCATCACTGGCTCTATGCTCACTGCCTTCTTCTCCAGCTGCTGCTGCCCACCCCCTCAGCTCTGTTGCTCCCTCCCCTTGCACAGCTATGCAACTTTGCCTCACCAAGGGGGAGAATGAAAACAAGTGCAGTGAAGAGAGGGCATAGGGTGCTGCAAATTTGATGGGGGTGCTGCCCTCAGTGCCCCACCACTGACTACAGCCTGCCCTGGCCTGTTGCTCAGTAACACACTTCTGAAGGAGGGGCTATTTTCTCTGAAATCACACACATCTGCATTCACACCTTCCCCACCATGGGAATGTCAGTGAGGGTGAGAAGGAGACAGGAAGGAAGAGGAGACAGGAAGACATGAAACAGATGGGATCATCAATTACAATACATTGATTGGTTCATTCGTATTTACAGCCCAAGTCTGACATCTGTCCCCTTCTGTTGCTGTCTTCTGGGTGAAGACTTCTTTGTTTCATTTGGCATTCTCTCTCCTTCCAAATTCTCGAGGTTTATATGTAGTACAACTTTTATATGCATTTTAACTTTTGTTTTTAACTTTTTAAAAAATTGTTTTAATGATCTATGTTTGGGAGGAGGGTGGATTTTAATAGTTTTATAGTGTAATTTTATCTTGTGTGTTTTAGATTGTCAGCCACCTTAGCAGCCTTTTTAAGGGCAGAAAGGCGGGTTATAAATTTTGTAAATAATAAATGAATAATTATTCTCCAAATTAACAAGAAGTCAACTAGGGATGTACATTCGGATATAAACTAATCCAAATCCAAACCAAATAACCCTGTTCTTGTGCAAAGGTATTTTAATGAGTCTGAACTGGAACATTGTTGTCATTCAAATATTATGAAGGACAGTTGATTCCCTTCTGTATTCTGGAATTTTAATGACGTTCACAGCATTACCCTATTGGACAGTTCTGACAGAGGCACTTCCATTGGCTCAAGGGGCTCCAGAAAATATTGAAATACAACTACCCAATTTGCATAGCTTGGATCCTCAACCTTTGACACTTAGTTTCCAGGTGGCTGGTGGAGTTCTTAGGTGGTTGGTGGAAGTATTGTACATAAAATCTAGCCCATTATCAATAAATAAATAAATATAAGAAACATTTCCAGCACAAACACACATATAACTAAATTGGCAACTGGCACTACTATGAGAAGTTTATTGGTTCATTCACAGATATATATATGCAGGATCCCTCATGGCCAGGTAAAACAAATTCAAGTACAGCTGTATTTCCAAGTGCCCACAAGGGGCAGCATCAACATATACATTTTTTTATTTTCATTTTGACTTCATATCATAATTAATTCTATTTAATTTTGTTTATTTTAATTATATTTTTATTTCCCACTGGCAAGAAATATTTCAACCTGCAATTTTTTTAATGCCCTGACCTGGATAGCCTAGGCTAGCCTGATCTCATCAGAAGCTAAGCAGGGTTGGCCATGGTCAATATTTGGATGGGAGACCTCCAAGGAATCCCAGAGTCATGATGCAGAAGCAGGCAATGGCAAACCACCTTGGAATATCTCTTGTCTTGAAAAACCCTACAGGGTTGCCATAAATTGGCTGCAACTTGACAGCAAAAAAACAAAACAAAACACTTTTCATCCAGTTCGGATGCAATTTTCAGGGAAAACTCTGTGTGATCTTTCATTTTAGAACATCCTCTGCTCAAGGCGTGTGTCATGACATCATTTTCATATTACTCAGCTTATTAAAATACACAGTTGAGACACAAGTTAAATTGCGACACAATTTAAAAGTTGTGTCTTTCCACATTGGCTTTTCCCCTGGCCATTAATCTGCCAAGGTGGACTGTGATTGCCTACCTTCTCTCAAAAGAGAAGCACTGAACTTGTCATACTGTAATAATATAGTACCCTACTGGAGCAATTTATTTTGACCCAATTCTTTGATTGCAGACTGGGAATGGAGAAGGACATCACTCAGAGACAGACCACATGCTTTGCATGCAGAGAGTCTTGGGTTCAATCCCTGGCTTCTTTTGCTGAATGAGCTCAGCTAGAAGGTACTGGGAAGGGTTCCTCTCTATCTATGACTAAAAGAGCAATGGCCAGTCAGAATCAACAATACTGAACTTGAAGGACTAATAGTTTATGGTAGCTTCACATCTGTAACAAAATACAAGGGGCCAAAGGGATTTTTATATATGGCAGACGGATTCCTGACAATTTTGGTTTTGCTTGCCTGCCCCAAAAGTTAAGGCTAAACTTCAAGAATCTATCACAATTATTTTTGTCACTCAGGATCATTCTCTCATGAGAAGTCCAGCCCTTGGTTGTGCTGGTTTTATAGATTAAGAAATAAAATCCTAGGCACTCCATCTGTTTTCCTCTCTGGGGTGAAGAATCATTTATCTCTGATTAGCCCAACAACATTTCATCAGAAAATAGTTTGAGGCATATCTGAGGTACTTTTATTTTAAAACAAGACTCTTTCACTAGAAGACAATTCATATTAATACTTATTCATATTAACTTTACAAACAAAGACACACTCATCTAGTAATGGCACAGAAGACAAAGAATGCAATATTGCAATATCAGCTGCAATCCTGTAAATACTTATTTGAGAGTAAGCCTCACTGGACTCTATGGTACTTACTAGGGATAGGCATGAACCAGGAAAATGTGGTTTGGTTCATGGCTCATGGCTGAGCCATGAACCAAACCATAAACCAAACCCAACTGGGTGGTGAACTGGTTTGTGGTTTGCAAACCAGTTTGTGGCCCCACAAATCCCATTGAAAGGGACCATAGTCCCTTTAAGCAAGGTTTGCAGAAAGCTGCAAAAACAGCTGAGCAGTGGGGAACAAAAAACAGCTGTTTAAGGAGACTGCACAAGAAAACCAGAAACAGCTGAGTTGCAGGGAACACCTCCCCACTGATCAGCTGTTTTTGTGGCTTTTGCAGGAAACAGAAAGCAGGGTTTTAAAAGGACTTTGAGGTCCTTTAAAACCCTGCTTTCTGCTCCATCCATGAACCACCATGAACCACCACAAACTGCTTTAAAAGTTTATGGATGTTCGTGATGGTAGATGTTAAGTATGGACAACTTAACAACAAAGTGATTTCAGCAAGTGATTCAGCTTTATTGGTAACAGCAACTCCAACTCAGAACACACCAACAAACACCCACAAAACAGTGGAGCACAGCTCCTTCTTTTAAACTCTCCTGGGCTGTCAAAGCCACATCCATTGTCATATAAAAACCAATAACAATGCAGGGATAAAGGCCAATCAGGACCGTTCCCTCTCTGATACATTCTCACATAGTGATTGGGTATTTACAAAAGGTTTTGCAGAAACCGACCAATAGCAATGCGACATCTGAAGAGCCACATTCTGACTCAAGCTTAACATGTGAATAGATAGCAGCAATTCACATTCAGTACATAACAATTCCTCCCCCCTAAGATGGAGCATTACCCTGCCAAACATAGTCCTTCAGGTGGGGGGGGGGCACAACGGCTTCTGTTCGACCGGCGCAGCGGTCTCTGCTCTGTTGGAGTTGGAGCGGCACACTCTTCTGGAGCCCTGGTAACCTCTCTCGCAGGAGAGACGGGGGAACACAAACAGGGATCACAGGCTCTGGAGTTGGTGTCTGCCCAGACTCCGATTCCCCTTCTGCAGCACTCACCTCCTCAGCAGGAGGCCCCTCCTGCTCGGGGACCAGCTCAGGTTCGGGCACCAACTCGGCACTGGAGTCTGCCCAATGCTCCCTGAGCTGGTCTATGTGGTGGCGAATCTCCAGCCCGCTGGGAAGCTGGACCACATACAGCCTGGACCCTGCTACTTTGGTGACTACGGCTGGTAGCCACCGATGACCCTCTGCATAATTGCAGGCAAATACCTTGTCACCCACAACAAAAACTCTCCCCTGCTCCGGGGCCTCTGACCGTTGCTTTGACTGATCCAAGTCAGGGTGCAAACGGTCGAGAAGGGTAGCCAGTTTATGGCCCATTAGCAGTTCGGCTGGGCTCCGCCCCGTTGCCGAGCACGGGGTGATGTGTTGCCTCAGAAGGAAAGAGGCCAATTTCTGGTTCCAGTCCCCACGTCAGGCACCCAAGTGACTCCTTTGCCGTTCTCACCATACATTCGGCCTGGCCGTTGGAGGCCGGGTGGAACGGCGCGGAAGTCACGTGGTGTATGAGGTTGTCAGTCAGGAACCCCTCAAACTCTGCCGAAAAGAACTGTGGCCTGTTATCGGAGACGACACAGTCCGGCAGTCCGTGTGTCGAAAAAATCTTGCGCAGGGTGTTGATAATAGCCCCAGAACTCATCAACTTTAAATTAACTACCTCCAACCACTTTGAAAACGCATCAACCAAAATCAAAAACATTTGCCCCTGATAGGGACCAGCTAGGTCGATATGGAGGTGGGACCAGGGCCTCTTAGACTTCTCCCAGGGCTGGATGGGAGCTTGTGGTGGTTCCGGCCGTGACTGTTGGCAGGACATGCAGTTCCAAACCCAAACCTCAATGTCTGCATCGAGGTTTGGCCACCACACGTACCCTCTAGCAAGGGCCTTCATATGGACCATTCCTGGATGGCCTGCGTGTAAGGCCCCCAGGACCCTTTCCCTCAGTCTCGAAGGAACCACTACTCGGCTTCCCCATAGGAGGCAACCTTTCACAACAGAAAGTTCATTTTGGTGGGAAACGAAGGGTTTGAAATCCACCTCCACTTTTCCCACCGGCCACCCCCTCAGCGCCCAATTGAGAACCCGGGCGATTACAATGTCTTTAGCTGACGCAGCAGCAATGTCTTTAGACGTAACAGGGGCCTCGGGAAGCTTGTCCAAGGCCAGAATGTCCAAGTCCTCCGAGCAGTCAGAGGCTGCAGATGGTGCTGGGCAGCGGCTGAGAGCGTCCGCATGTCCTATGGCCTTTCCAGGCCAGTGTTCAAGTTCAAAGTCATAGGCAGACAGAAAAACTGCCCACCTCAGCATCCTCGGAGAGAGGATATTAGGAGTCTGGCAGTCCGGAGAAAATATGCCCAACAACGGCTTGTGGTCAGTCCCAAGGAGGAACCATCACCCGTAAACAAAGTCATGGAACTTCTTAACTCCGGAGATTAGGGCGAGGGCCTCCCTGTCAATTTGGACATAATTTTTCTCCCCAGCGGTGAGAGACCGCGAGTAGAAGGCAATAGGTGCCTTGGTGCCATCCGGCATTAAGTGACTGAGTACTGCGCCCACCCCGTAAGGGGCCGCGTCTGCCACCAAGACCAGTAGTTTGTTCTTGTCATAGTGCGTCAGCACAGCATTTGATGAGAGAAGGTCTTTTACCGCCTCAAACGCCCGCCTCTGTCACTCGCCCCACTCCCATTTGGTGTCCTTGTGGAGCAAGGCATGCAGGGGCTCTGCTACCGATGCCTTACGTGGTAGAAAGGCATGGTAAAAATTCAAGATGCCCAAGAAGGACTGGAGGTCCTTCTTGGACATAGGCGGTGGTGCTCCTTTAATGGCGGTGACCTTTTCCGGTGTAGGGTGAACTCCTGTTGCATCAATGAGGAAGCCAAGAAATTCGACCTGGGGCACCCCCACAACACATTTGGATCGCTTGACCCGTAACCCCGCTTCCTTAAATCAATTAAGCACTGCCCTTAATTGAGCCATTAACTCATTTTGGTCTGTACCCGCTATAAGAACATCGTCAAAGTAGGGTACAACCCCAGGTAGCCCACGCAGGAGCCCCTCCATTAATCCCTGGAAGATCCCCGGGGCCATGTTCACCCCAAACTGCAGGCGCTTAAGTCAAAAAGCCCCTTTGTGGGTAACGATGGTCTGTGCGTCTGCGGTGGCATCATCCACAGGCAATTGTTGGTACGCCTGTGCCAGGTCCAACTTTGCAAAAACTTTGCATCCCACCAGTGATGCCAAGACGTGGCTGATGACTGGCACTGGGTAAGAGTGCTGCTGTAACGCTTTATTTACTGTACATTTATAGTCGGCACAAATTCGCACCGACCCGTCAGCATTGACTGGCGTTACGATCGGGGTTTCCCATCAACCATAGGGAACAGGCTCCAAGATCCCTTGTTGAACCAACTTATCCAACTCTGCCTCTATTTTTGCCCTCAAAGCAAGAGGCACCTTGCGATACTTCAGACGGATCGGCCGTACTGAAGGGTCTAGGTCGAAGGACACTGGAGGACCAGTGTATTTACCAAGCCCTTCCCCAAAAACCTCAGGAAACTCGCTATACAATGAGTTTCTTTTATTGTCACAGATCTGGTTGACCCCAGTAATAGCAATTCCCAGTGCCTCAAACCAGTTGAGGTCCAACAAGCTCACCCGTTCGCCTTCGGCTACCAGGAGGGACAGCTCCGCCTTCCGGTCCTTGAATTCGACCTGGAATGTCGCCCTCCCAGCCAACGGAATGCGCCATCCTTGGAAATCGGTCAGGCGAGTGGTCACCGGCGACAGACGGTGGCGGCTTTGCCTCGGAAACATGCGCTGCCACGTTTCTGAAGAGATGATGGTGACGGACGATCCGGAATCCACCTCCATGATGCAGGGAACACCGTCCAGATGAATCGTCACATGGATCTTTTTGCTGGTGGTCAGGATCATTGATGGGCTGCAGCAGGAGTCAGTCTGATGACAGCCAGATGCCTTGTCGCCGTCTCGAACATGAACCCTGGGGTCTGCACATTGTGAAGACATTGGGGATCTTTTGGCGGCTTGACAGACTCGGGCCAGATGGCCCCGCTTCCCATAGGAGCGGCAGATCAGTTCCTTGGCCCAACAGAGGTCTCTCTAATGCTTGCCTCCACAGCCGGCACAGGAACGCGTTACTGGAGTCTTCGGTCTGGTCCGCAGTGGGCATGTCTCTCTGGTTCTGCAAACACCGTCAGTCTCGCCGTCGGAGTTGCTGGCGGATTGCTGGTGGACTGCAGGTTCTTTACTCGCTGGTGGCTGTCATTGGCGCAACTCTCGGGTTGATTTGTCAGCGGCCTCTGCGGCAACGGCCTCAGCGTAGGCCACAGCGTACGTAAGCTCGGTGCGAGCAAACAGGCTGCTGAAGGCATTCATCCTGTAGGCCACATACCAGTCGGTCGAGGAAGGCTTCCTCAAGGTCGGTGAACCCGCAGGGCCAGGCTGCCTTTCTTAAGGCGGTAACGAATTCGGCAATTGATTCAGACGGACTCTGGCACCGCTTGTAAAAGGCGTGCCTGCAAGCGATCTTTGACGGCTGTGGCGCGAAATGGCCCTTTAGCTTTGCCGTGATGTTGGCCCATGTAGCTGCGCTAAGCTCGGTGGGCGCTACTAGGGACCGGGAGATGTCGAAAAAGACCTTGCCGCAGAAGCTCAGGAGTGTCGCCTTCTTCCTCGACTCATCCGTGATCTGGTTCGCCTGGAGGTGAAACTCAAACCAAGCTAGGTATGAGTCCCCGTCCTCCATTGCCGGGTCGAATGCTTCGAACGCCGGGTTGACGGCCATCTCGGCTGGTCGATTGTCCACAACTGCCCGTGGAGCTTCAGCCAGCTCGGCCGGGTGAGTGTTCTTGTCTGCCGTTACTGCGTTGGTTCAGCGGGGCTGCCTACCCACTCTAGTATCCCATCCTCATCGCCAATTGTTAAGTATGGACAACTTAACAACAAAGTGATTTCAGCAAGTGATTCAGCTTTATTGGTAACAGCAACTCCAACTCAGAACACACCAACAAACACCCACAAAACAGTGGAGCACAGCTCCTTCTTTTAAACTCTCCCGGGCTGTCAAAGCCACACCCATTGTCAGATAAGAACCAATAACAATGCAGGGATAAAGGCCAATCAGGACCGTTCCCTCTCTGATACATTCTCACATAGTGATTGGGTATTTACAAAAGGTTTCGCAGAAACCGACCAATAGCAATGCGACATCTGAAGAGCCACATTCTGACTCAAGCTTAGCATGTGAATAGATAGCAGCAATTCACATTAAGTACATAACAGTAGACCCATCACGAACTTCTGTTTGTGAAGCACAAACAGGCCAAAATTCATGATGAATTTTGCTTCATGGTTTGGTTTCTGCCCATCCCTATTACTTACACCAAAGAAAACATACACAAGATCAGACTGCATGTCTGTGTCTGTATGATTGTCAAGACAGACTTCAGGGATACATCTTTCTGTAACTTTTGAAAATTATTACATTTGGTCTCCTGATAGGACATTTTGAAAAGAAAATAAGCAACAAAACTTGTATCTAAATACTGCAATTGCTTTTCAGCCAACTTATTCAGGGGGCCTAAAAAACTATTACCATCCTTATCAGTTTGTTCTTAGTAATCATATATGCTAGTGACAACAGATAAAATGGATTGGGAATAATGTCAAAAACTGGTGAACAGATAATTGAAATACAGCAAGTCTTCAATCACTGGTGGTATTCACACTTTATGATGGCCAAATCAAATGGGATGCACAATTTATATGAAAAGAGCTGTCATTGTTTGTTCTTTAATTCAGTTTTCAGCTCCAATAGGGACAGCAGCCCAAGATGGCAGGTTAAGTGTCCCCCAACACACACAGTTTTCCCAACCTGAAGCAGCTCCAAGGAGTCACTATTGGCCCTGTTGTGGCACACACGCTGGTACACATGCTGATACAGGCTGATATGCATTGAGGTGGCCTCAAATCTTTCCTAATATCTAGAATTGCCAATCATATACAGCAACCTGAGGACACTGGTTGCAGTACTGAGTAAGTTAGCCAAATGAAAGCTGTGTATGATGTACTCATGGATCTATAACTATCCTTCAATAATTGCAACATTCACATATAGACCAAGTAAAGTGGCACTTCTTTTTAGGCTAACTTATTGAACCAATTCATACTATCATTGTAATAATTTTAACTGAACCAAGAAACATAAATTCCAAAAAGACAGATATTCTATCATCAATGTCAACATAGTTCCGCAAGGGCACATTACATATGACTTCAAGTACCTCAGATGAACTAGGGGCCCTCATTAAAATCTGAAAGGATAGGAATATGAAACTATTTTCTCATGTAGCAAATTTGTGGGAGCAACAACAGTCTAGTGTTGTAGACAAAAATCTTTTTCGTCTAAAATACCACAGTGGAGAGGAGAGGACAGGGCTGATAGGAAGTAAGAGAATGTAGTAACAAGTAGGAAAAGTTCAAACCACTTGGGAACTGGACTGAAGGAAAAGGGCACACAGATATGTGCGGGATCTTAGATGAAATTATTGAGATGCATAGTGGCCTAAAATGTTCTGCAACTATTATGAGGCTGAGAGTATGGACAGAAGGCTCATAACACAGCTGTTTTGCTGCAGTGGTGGTGGCAGCAGGACTTCTGTTGAATTCAATGTGTTATTGGTTGATGTCACAATAGAAATAGATTCAGTATGAGTTTGGATTTACTCAGTTGTTTTTCCAAATGTCCACCCTCTGTCTGTATTGTTATTCCCAGAACCATTTTGTTCTGGTAACATTGCTGACCCATGACAAGGAATTTTGCAGAGTTTTAGTATATGCAGATTCAATAGTCATTATGAATTAAGGAACATTACAGATGCCTGATGGTATATAGTGTCTGGCCTATATTTCCATTGTATCTCAACATTATACATGTTCAGGTGAAAGTGTATTTGTTAGATTAATTCATGGAGCAGTTGCTAATATGGAAAGATAATTGGGAGCAAAAAATTTAAAGGGGATAGAGTGGTATGCATGTAGACACATGCTAACTTTGAATGCATTGTCATGCTTGCTTCAAATAAGGCCATAAATATGAACAAAATAACATTAATAAAAAGCTAACAAGAATGCCAGCAGATCCAGAAAGATTGCTTTGTACTTATTCACAAGCCAGAAAATGTTGGGCTGGGGGGGGGATCGGTTATTTTTGAGGACTCCGGCTTCATCCCTTCCTGTGCTTGTTTGGGTTTTTTTTTCCAAAAATCTGAAATTGGATAATTTTTTATGCTGATACTTTTATCCTTTTTAACAGAATGTTGCATGTAAGATGTCTTTCTTTAAAAAGTAATTAACATATTATTTTAGATTTTTTTTTTTAAAAAAAAATCATTGCTACTTCCCAGAATTGGGAACAGGCTAGCATTGTAATTCTATTGTTGTGTTTCCTTCCCTGAGGCAAACAAAAAACCAACTTAGTATCTCCTTTCAAAATCTATGGGGCTTTAAAAGAGACAATCTCTCCTCTTGTTTAGGGGCCGGTGGACAATTCCCCTCACGTACCCAAAGGAATGTGTGTGTGTGTGCCATTCTTCTCTTTTTTTAAGCAATCAACTCACTACTAGTTTTAAAAGTATCAATATGATCTGATTTGATTAATCAATGTGAGTTTGTTTTAATCAGCCCATCTTTGTTTTGTTTTAATAACATGAAGCTGCCCTGTATTTCGTCAGATCATGAGTCCATCTTACCCATTGTCTCCTCTGCCTGGCAGCAGCTTTCCAAGATCTCAGGCAGAGTTCTTTCACATCATCTGCTACCTAATCCAGATCCTTATTCCTAGCAACATCCTGGTTATTTTCAGATTACAGTGCTATTCCTAATTACAGTCTATGTACAAAATAAGGGTGGGCAAAGTTAAATTTCAGTGAAAGAAGTTTTAGCATGCACTTACCCAACCTCATCAATGGTATTTAAAATTGCTTAACTTCAGCTGGACCACGTCCAAAACCTTTGATTTTCAAATTATTTAATTTCCAATTAGTTACTGTCTCAGGATTAAGTCTCAGTTTTGCTCTTTATTATCATGTGTGAGCAATAATAGAAGAGAATTTTCTACAGAATTACTACAGTAAATGATTCTGCAACATCTTTATTGACCTTTTGTTATTTTTGTCAGGAATGTTGTTTTTGGATTTCCTCAGCCTCCAGGTGAGGCCTGGAGGTCTCTTTGAATTACAGCTGATCTCCAGACTACAGAGGAGAGTTTTCATGAAGAGAATGGCTGCTTTGGGAGGTTGGATTCTATGGCATTATATACCCTGTTGAGGTCTCTCCCCTCCCCAAACCCTGCACTCTCCAGGAGATCCCCAAATATCCAGGAACTTTCCAACCCAGACTTGGCAATCTTACCAGTGGGGACTAAAGCGGGGCCCTTCTACATGCCAAGTATGAGCTCTCCCACAGAGCCACCCCCCTCCCAAACGGAATCAGTGTAACATTTATTAGAAGCTGCCTGCAAACAAAACAGCAACCACTGCATTAGTCTGGTTTGCAAAAAGGCCACATCTTTAAGGCTGGCTTATTAAGAAAACTCTTCATCTTGATACTTCATGCCCCCAAAGACAAGGCAGGCTAAAGGAAACCCTGCTGGTATTTTGAAGAAAACAAGGAAGCTGAATTTAAAAGTGGTAGCCAGAGGTGGAGGGAGGTGGGAAATCTATTAGCATTTGATTATCTAGTTGCAATCAAAAAAATTAGAATCATTTCTTCTTTTTCTGCAGTGCTTTAAAAAAGGCAATTCGAAACAATAAAAAGCTTCTTAAATGAGCTACATAATGTTCCTCGCCATAATCACCACTGCAACGAGAAAATTGCTAAAATCATTCCCAAGCCAGATTTGTCAGTCATGCTGCTCTGTGCTCTGAGTAACAATGTTCTGTGCAATTAATATCAAACCTTCCCAGGCAGCTCTGCCTTGAGATATTCAGTGTACTTCTGCCATCAACAGAAACTGCAGTGATGCCATACAAGAGAGACTGCAAGAGGGGAGGAGAGCTATGGGGTGGAAGAGGAGGAGAGAAGAAACAGCTTTGGAGCCGACTGGGCCAGGAATAGGAAGATAATTAGGGTGCATTTTGCACAAAATTGCAGCAGTTTGAAATGTCTCCCCACTCCCCCTACCCCACCCATTTTCTGTTTAATTATAGTTATTATTGCACTCTTAAGAAATTCAGCTGGTGAAGAACAATTCCTCCCCCTCCTCTTTTCAAATGCATCCAACCCAGCCATTATGTGCTTTTTTTTACTGTGACCTGAGATGAAACCAAGTGCTACGGGATTCTTGTTTACACTGGGGTCTTAGATGCAATCATTATTTTTGAGTCTGCATGAGCATCTTATAGGAGGGAAATGGACAAGCGAAAGATAGGGAAATAAACAGAACTATTCTTCTCAGCTTCTCGCTGTGCTTTTGTACTACAGCATTTCCAGTAATATCGGGGAAATGCATTATCAGGCCATAATGAATGTGTAAAGGCCCGGTGGAAAGGAAAGCACCATTTCAGGTATGTGTGAGGCAATCTGGAAATGCTAACCCCCATGTGTGTTTCAGGAGCTATATGCCAAATGGTGCTGTTTGCAAAGAAACAGTCACAGCACAAGCACTGCGGAAGGAGGTGGGGGGAAGCACATCAAGGCATTTCTTCAAAGCCGTGCAATTCAGGCTTATAAATGACTGGTTAAATACCGCTTGCTCATCAAACCTTTAAGCATAATGTTGAAAAGCAAATACAAATTCGGGAGCTGCTACTTTTTTGTGCCTAGATTATAAAAGAAAAGCCTGCAGCAAGCAGCTGTACAGAGCAAAGCAGGATGGAGATAAATAGGGAGTCTGCAGGATACAAAATGGGGCTCATTAATACATTGCTACACCAGTCCTGCCAAACAACTCAGTGCTCAGTACTGAAGCTTGTATGAGTAAACTATGTAGGCTGGGTCCCCTGCCAGCCGGACTCTGCCCTAGATATTCTAGCCAGGGCCTTGGAGGCTGTGGCTAGTTGGCTACAGCAAAGCTGGTAGAAACTAAATCCACCGAAGATAGAGGTCCTGTGCCGATGGTGAGGACTCTAGGAGTGATCCTGGCTGCCTCACTGTCAATGGAGGCCCAGGTCACAAATGTTGCCAGATCGACCTTTTACCATGTTCAGCTGGTCAGGCAACTGATTTCCTATCTCTCCTCCTGCAACTTGGCCATGGTGATCCATGCAATGGTCACCTCCAGGCTAGACTGCTAGAACTCGTTCTATACAGGGCTGCCCTTGAATTTAAGCCAGAAACTTCAGCTGCTGCAAAATTGTGGGTGCAAAACTGGGATGCCATTGTGGGTGCATATGCAGCCAGTGCTTTGCCAGCTTCATTGGCTTCCAGTTCTGTACCAGATCAAGTTCAAGGTTATGGTATTAACCTTTAAGGCCCTGTGAGGTCAGGGACCAACATATCCGCTGGACAATCTCTCTCAATATGTCTCCAGAAGAGCTCTATGATTGTCAGAACAACTTTTTCAACTCTGGCTCCAGCCTGGTGGAACACACTCCCAAGTGAGATGAGGGCCCTGTGGGACTTATTACAATTCTGTAGGGCCTATAAAATGGAGCTGTTCCACCAGGCAAAGGCCAAAGGGTTGAGGTGGCGGGTGTCTAACTACATTGGCCTCCCCTGCTCTAACCCACCTATGTTGTGTACTATACCAGTAGGGGACTTTGAGTGGTTTTCCTGGAGGGGGCGGGGCATCCCCAATGTGATCACATCACATTGGGGATGTCCCAGCTCCAAGCCCCACCCCCACACACCCGATCCTGCTGGCTGCAAGCATTTAACGTCCCTTTAAGTGCCTGCAGCTGGAGGGGCCTGCCCACCTGATCTCTGAGCGCAGGCCCCTGTCCCGCTGGCTGCAGGCACTTAAAGGGGTCCCTTTAAATTTTTATTTGTTTTATTGGGTTACTGTAACCTGCCCTGAGCCCAATGGCAGAGGAGAGCAAGATAGAAATCCCATAAATAGAATACTGAATGCTGAAATTACAGTAAAAAAAGAACAAAAACAAAACCAGTCAAAGGACGGATTGATGGACAGAGAGATCTCCCTGTTTTATCATGATATTTATTTGTGGGGCTTTATATTAATAAGAGTGTGGGCCATAGTTCCATGGGAAAGCACTACATCAGTTCCCAAGTGGGCCATGGTTCCATGGGAGACCATTGCATCAGTTCCCAGGTTCAGCCTCAAGCAGCTCCAACTGAAAAACCTCATTGGGCCCTCCTCCTGCTTGGCGCCCACGTACCCTCCACGGCGCCCCAACCGCCCGGTCGCAGCCCTCTCCACAAAATGCACTGGCAGCTGTGGTGCGTGTGTGTGTGGAGGGGAGGTTCACCAGCCAGTCGCTGCCACTGCCTATGAGTCCAGGCAGGGCTATAACGAGGAGCCCAAGCTGGGACTGCCTGCAACCGGCTGGATGTGCCATGCCTCCCTGTGCCCCAATGGCCATGCCCTGCCAGCAGCGGTGCCTCCTCCTCCTCCTGGGTGGACCGGATGCTGCCGTTCAGTGTCTACCTCCCCCCACACCAGCCTCCAACATGCAGCGAGCGAGGTTAGGTGGGCAGCCGTGGGCCGGGAGCCCCTCCGTCTCTTCCTCCTTCTCCCAGATCTTTCTATTAGAGAGAGAGTACCAGTCCCTAGTCAGCTGCTGGGCTCAGTATTTCTTTCATTTTGCGGCTTTTCTTTCAAAGGGTATTTTCTAAAAAGGAAAAAAAGGAGGCTTTTAAACTGCTGAATGCCCGTCTGCTCTTTTCTCTTCAGCACAGTTTGTGCCTGTGCATATCCATGTACAAAGGCAGCGTGGTTTGAAAGCTCATAGCAAATGGGGCTTGTTAAAAGACTGAAGACTGGCTGGCTGCAGCAGACTCTTGTGTCCACCCCCCCTTCATCTGCCTTTATAATATTACAAAGGCGGAAGCCCCCAGCAGTTAGAGGAGTGAGGGCTTAGGGTTGCCAACCTCCAGGTGGTGGCTAAAGATCTCCCTGAATTACCACTGGCCTCCAGCTGACAGAGATCAGTTCCCCTGGAGAAAATGGCTGCTTTGGAAGGTGGAGTATGTGGCTTTGTACCCCACTGAGGTCCCTCCAGTCCCTAAACTCCACCTGCCCCAAGGTACACCAAATCTCAAGGAATTTCCCAGCACAGAGGGCAACCCTGCCTCCCCACCTGGAGTCAGAGTGGATTTACATTTCCCCTCTTTCCTGCCCATGCTCACTATAAACCACCCATTTTGATTTTTTGAAAGGCAATTTGGTGTAGTGGTTAGGAGGGCAAACTCTAATCTGGGAGAAGTGGGTTTAATACTCCACTTCTCTACATGCAGCTGCTGGTGTGACAAGTTCTCTCAAGGGCAGTTTCTGTCAGAGCTCTCTCAGCCCCACCTCCCTCACGGGGTGTTTCTTGTGGGGAGGGGAAGGGAAAGGATATTGTAAGATGCTCTGAAGGGTGGGGTATAAATCCAATCGCTTCTGAGAACAGTTTAGCTCCTGTTTTACAAGCGACTTGTAATTGTTAGAGGAAAATTTTAAAGGAAATATTCTGGAAATCTGCTTCTTTTTAAAAAAATAAATAAATAAATCTGAGAATGACCTACAAAAAAATTTTCCTGCTCTCAAATTGGACAACTTTTCCCATGATGGGTCAGCGTGGGTTAATCATTAGAGCAGGGGGGCCCCCACCTTTTTGAGCCTGCCAGCACCTCTGGAATTCTGACACTTCGTGGTGGGCGCAGCAACAAAATAGCTGTCACAGGAGGTGGAGCCAGCCTTTCAGTAACACAGTCCTTGTGCTGTGGTGGCAGCTGATGCCAAAGCAACATTTTTCAAAAATCTGCACAGCACAGAGGACCCACGGGGGTGGGGGGGCACCAGAAGGTAGCCTCGGCCTAGTGTGCAAAAAAACCTGGCACCAGCCCTGAGCAGGAGCATCAGAAGGATGAGGCCATTTGTCTCTTCCCCACCCTCTTATAAGAGGATAGCTCTTCCTTTTACACCTCCACCACTACTTAGAAAGCAAATTACATGGATTTAAAGCTACTATACAGGTGATCAGAGGCTGCTTCGGACTGACAAAAAAACTCCTGCAAAAAACTCCTGCAAGGTCAGAGAGATAAACAGTGGCAGCTTCCCAACCCTTGCCCATCTGCTTGCTAGCCAGCATACCCACTTGACCCTGCACATTCATCATCATCATCATCATCATTACTATTTAATTTATACCCCGACCTATCCCATGAGTGGGCTCAGGGCAGCTTACAACCCAAGATTCATAAAACAATAAAAGTGATAAAACCAATAAAACAACAGATGGCACAATAAACAATAACAGAAAGGACCCTTGCCTCATGGCAGGTGAATGAAAGCTCCAGTGCCCAAGTAATGTTGTCTAAGCAGCATGGCACTGGGAAGGGACCATGAACAGGGGAGGCCAGAATGGTTGAACGTCCACCACCTCAACTGAAAGCCTGGCAGAACAGCTCTGCTTTACAGACCCTGCGGAACTGTAATAGGTCTTGGGTGGGGAGCATGTTCCACCAGGTTGGGGCAAGGGATGAAAAAGTCCTCGCCCTGGTTGAGGCTAAGAGGACATCCCTCATCTAAGGTTTTAGTTTTGCAATGTTTCCCCATTGCCTGGGGAAAAGACAGGGCCATCTCTCTCTGTGATTAGGTGAACCTGGTGGTAGATTTTGAGGGAAACAGCCTGTACGCCATCCTCACTACCACTATCTTCCCCTTGCCTCTGATGCCCTCTCCTGACATCTCTCTGTTTCTTATTCCCACACCCAGGAATGCTGCCTCCCTTCCTTTTCCCCAGCTGTCTTGAAACACAGCACTGCCAGTTGTGCATGGGACAGTTGTGCATAAGGTGGCAAACTCAAGCAGCTTCAGCTGCCACTGAGGAGAGACCTGTTCATATTTGCCTAGTTCCCCTGAATTCAATGGGATTTACTATCTAGCATGTGCACATTGGACTGCGGTCTGAATCAGTAGCAGCCTGATGGATGTCTTTGCAGCATGGCCATGCAACTTCCTAATGCCCCACACTGCCATGTGGATAAATGCCCCACTCAACTGTGCCTTTAGGAGTTGATGCAGATTGCAGTAGCCCAGCCCTACCATGAAGAAGAAGAAGGAAGTGGAGGAGGAGGAGGAGAGATTGAAAAGGAGTGGCCAACTACTGGACCGGTTTCTGCTGGCCAAGCTGTCGAAGCCACTCACAGTGCTTTAGCCAGGGGCAATCCTTCTTCACCTGTAATGTGGGGTGGCATGTCAAAAATGGAGAGCACCAGCTACAATTTCAATAATTGACTCCTGAAATAAAGAAAATCAATTAGAAAATTGCAATGTTTTGGAATGAAACTGTAGCAATCAATTAAATGGTGTTCCAAAGTCATCTTTGAGTCCAAGCTGTAATGCTGCATCTTGCTGTTCAGCAACAGCTCTGAGGTCCTTGGTTTAAAGTGCCGCCTCAGAATGCTGCTTAGGGAAAGAAATGAAGCTGTGAGAATTGTTACAGTTTCTCACTGAGTTGTGTAATGATCATCTCCAACCAAGAATCTGCAGTCTTGGTGATCCTCCCAGCATTCTCCTGTCGTGTCCAGAATCCTTTTTTTTTTTTTGTAGTTTGCTTTCCTTCGTTTCAAGCTGATCCATCTTTTTCCTTTCTGACTACTCTCTGTATCTCCTTTTGCTCCACTATATCTTTCTCCCACTATCCTGCAGAACCCCACCATCTTTCTATTCTTTGGTTCTCTACAGAACTCTACGTCCCTTAATCATCATAGAGTACTGAATATACCTATATTCATGCTACTTAATTACACACCTTCCAGTACCTGCCAGGTTGTACTTCACCTGAGGAGATCCACTGAGCAGCACTGAGCTTTTCACAATCCAACTGGCAAGACCGGATTTAGATAAAGAGAGGCCCTAGGCTACTCTATTTGTGAGGACCCTCCCAATCCCCCACCCTCACAACTAGAAGAAAATGGAAAACTGTTATAAACAAAATTGAGTGAAGCCAAGGATGATGACAGGTATTTAAAATTCTGCAATTCAAAACTTCTCCTCTAAAGGACATAAGATGTTATTGTTAAATACCATAGTGATTGAAAAAAAAATGCATTAACATTGAAAAACTTTTGCAATAACTGAATTTTGTAAACATTTTGTGGAATAAGCATTAATTTTTAGGAAAGTGAAGTTGTAATGTTATTTTTAAAAAAATACCTTGAGTTTACAAATTATATTGCCTGGGAAGTATAAATAATATGATCATGATTACCTGACAATGTGGCACTTTTAGAATCTACTTTATGTTGTTATTAAACAGTCAGCTTTAAAATACATATTAAGAAGTAAACTACAACCACCAAATACAGTAAGACTAAAAATGTTTTTTTCTAGCCTTCCTCATAGCAAAATCATCCAAACTTCATCAGAATTTGTTTGTCTAAGTTTGTCACTTTCAATGAACAGAATACTCAGTGCAGACAACCTCTCTTGAGACACTGTAGCCCTTGTAGACCCAGCTGAGCTCTGAGAAGGAGCAAGGTGTTTGAGCTGCCAGAGGGGTGAGTGGTATTTTTATTTATTTACTTTCAGCTGAGGTGCTTTAGCTGAGAGGGTACAGTGTCAGGGACTGTATTTGGGAGTGTGTGGGTGAGTTATAACAGACTCCTGACTGCTGGAGTTAGGGTTTGAAAGGGTCATTGTTTGCCTGTAATTAAGTGCTTGGGTGAAATTGAATAGCAGACTCCTGGCTGCTGGAGTTGGGGTGTGAAAGGGGCTTTGTTTGACCGTCATTAAGTGCCTTGGGTGATTTGGAGTAGCTGCTGGCCACGCCCTCTCCTGGGAGACAATTCCATTTAAGGCAGGAAGTTTGCAAGAGGCACGAGCCAGAAAGCCAGGACCTTGGCTCCTTGGCTAGGTAAGTAGACTCCTACAACAGGAGCCATATAAATACAAAGTGTTTTAAAAGGGGGTTATAGAAAAGTATTTGTTTAAAAACAATTATGAAGCCAGAATGCCAGCAGGGGGTTGGGGGCTATCCAGTGTTTTGCATGGAGTGTCACATGTATGACTATCTGCCCACTGGTCAGATGTCTTGGGTGTGTGCTCGGTGCAAGGAGCTCCTGGTTCTCAGGGAGCTCAGGTTCTCTGGAGAAGCAGGGACAGTCAGTTAGGTGCACGGGGAAGACTCTCGGGGACTTGTTAGATATGTCCCATTCTGGATCTGGCAGCCCGGCTGCTGCCAGGGAGCATGAGGGTCAAGGGGAAAAGGGGCACCATGCTGAGGATAAGGGGAATGTGCCCTCAGAAGGGACCTCTTCTTCAGCTGGTGAACGGGTATCCTTTCGTACCAAGGAACCGTCCCTGGGAAGGGTGGGAGGGGGCTCTTGGTAGTTGGTGATTCGATCCTTAGGCAGGTAGACAGCTGGGTGGCGAACCCGCGTACTGACCGTATGGTGACTTGCCTGCCTGGTGCGAAGGTAGCGGACATTACGCGTGTTTTAGATAGGCTGGTAGATAGTGCTGGGGAGGAGCCAGTGGTCGTGGTGCACGTCGGCACCAACGATGTGGGGAAATGCAGTCGTGAGGTCCTGGAGGAGAAATTTAGGCTGCTGGGCAGGAAGCTCAAGGCCAGGACCTCCAAGGTAGCCTTCTCGGAAGTGCTACCTGTTCCACGCGCAGGGCCGGAGAGACAGGCACAGATCAGGAGTCTCAATGCGTGGATGAGACGGTGGTGTAGGGGGAAGGGTTCAAGTTTGTTAGGCACTGGGATGCTTTTTGGGACAAGAGGGAGCTGTACAAAAGGGACGGTCTCCACTTGTCCCGAGAAGGAACCAGGCTGCTGGCGCTCAAAATCAAAAAGGTGGCAGAGCAGTTTTTAAACTGAATAATGGGGGAAAACCGACAGGAGATGAAAAGTCTCTGGTTCGGGATGGCTCATCTCAAAGAGATGAAGGGGTAGCTATTACTTTTGTACAAGGAAATGGATTACAATAGTCCACTGAGACTGTGGCTAATGATAGGAACTGCCTGGCAAGGTCTCGAGGCAGCAAGAGGAAGGCTGTGGGCTTAACAAACATGGGAAACTATAAGTGTTTATACACAAATGCTAGAAGTCTCCGAGGTAAAATCGGGGAGTTGGAATGCTTGATGTTGGGGGGGGAAATAGACATTGTGGGTATTTCAGAAACTTGGTGGGATGAGGAAAATCAGTGGGATACGGTGATTCCTGGTTATAAATTATATCGGAAGGATAGGGGGAAAGGGTTGGAGGTGGGGTGGCTCTGTATGTCAGAGAGGGTATACCGTCCAGTAAGATTGAGAGGGTAAGAGAATTGGATTCCCTTCTGGAAATGCTATGGGTTGAAATAGTGGGTCCAAAAGGAGGCTTAACAGTGGGAGTTTGTTATCGCCCACCAGATCAAAAGATAGAGGAGGATTATAAAATGATGAATGAATTAAAGATAGCAGCTAGATGAAATAACTGTGTTGTAATAGGCGACTTTAACTACCCACACATTGATTGGGTCAATATGAGTTCTAGTCGGGAAAAAGAGATTGCGTTCTTAGACACTCTCAATGACTGTGCTGTGGAACAGATGGTCACAGATCCTACCAGGGGAGAGGCGATCCTGGATTTGGTCCTAAGTAACACCCAAGACCTGGTGAGAGATGTAAAAGTGATTGCACCACTTGGAAACAGTGACCATAATGTCATTGAGTTTAACATTTGTACAGATAGGGAGTTGCCCAAAAAGACTGATGCAACCACTTTTAACTTTAAAAGGGGTAACTTCTCTGGTATGAGGGGACATGTGAGGAAGAAATTGAAAGGAAGAGTGGAGAAGGTCAAAACCATTGGGGAAGCTTGGAGACTATTTAAAAAGACAATCCTAGAAGCTCAGAAAAAATATATACCTCAGTTTAGGAAAGGTACAAATAGGTATAGAAAAAAGCCTGCATGGTTAACAAATAAAGCAATGGAAGCTGTAAAAGGTAAGAAGGATTCCTTTAAGCGGTGGAAAGCTAGTCTTAGTGAGGTTGATAAAAGGGAACACAGACTATGGCAAATAAAATGCAAGTCTGTGATCAGGCAAGCAAAAAGGGAATATGAGGAGCATATCCCAAAAAACATAAAGACCAACAATAAAACTTTCTTCAAATACATTAGAAGTAGGAAGCCAGCCAGGGAGGCAGTGGGGCCCTTGGATGACCAAGGGGTAAAAGGAGTAATGAAGGATGATAGGGCAATGGCTGAGAAGCTGAATGCATTTTTTGCCTCTGTCTTCACTGTGGAAGAGGAGAAGTGTTTGCCCACTCCAGAAGCACCGATTTCGGGAGGGGGTTTGAAAGACCTGAATCAGATTGCGGTAACAAGAGAGGAAGTCCTCCAACTGATGGACAATTTAAAAACTAATAAATCACCAGGCCCGGATGGCATTCATCCGAGAGTTCTGAAAGAACTCAAATGTGAACTTGTGGATCTCCTGACAAAAATATGTAATCTTTCTTTAAAATCTGCCTCCATTCCTGATGACTGGAAGGTAGCTAATGTCACTCCCATCTTTAAAAAGGGCTCCAGGGGAGATCCAGGAAATTACAGGCCAGTCAGTCTGACATCGATACCGGGTAAGTTGGTGGAAACTGTTATTAAGGAAAGAATTAGTAGGCACATTGATGAACAAAAACTATTGAGGCAGACTCAGCATGGGTTCTGTAAGGGAAGATCTTGTCTCACTAACCTGTTAGTGTTTTTTGAGGGAGTGAACAAACATGTGGACAAGGGGGACCCAATAGATATTATTTACCTTGACTTCCGGAAAGCTTTTGATACAGTTCCTCATCAAAGGCTCCTAAGTAAGCTCAATAGTCATGGGATAAAAGGACAAGTCCTCTTGTGGATCAAAAACTGGCTTATAAATAGGAAACAGAGAGTGAGTATAAATGGGAAACTTTCTCAGTGGAGGGTGGTAAGCAGTGGGGTACCACAGGGATCAGTACTCGGTCCAATGCTTTTTAACTTGTTTATTAACGATTTGGAATTGGGAGTAAGCAGTGATGTGGCTAAATTTGCAGATGACACAAAGTTGTTCAGGGTGGTGAAAACCAGGGAGGATTGTGAGGCACTCCAAAGGGATCTGTTGAGGATGGGTGAGTGGGCGTCAACGTGGCAAATGGGGTTCAATGTGGCCAAGTGCAAAGTGATGCACATGGAGCCAAAAATCCTAAATATAAATACACGTTGATGGGGTCTGATCTGGCAGAGACGGACCAAGAGAGAGATCTTGGAGTCGTAGTGGATAACTCGCTGAAAATGTCTACACAATGTGTAGCTGCAATAAAGAAGGCCAACGCTATGCTGGGGATTATTAGGAAGGGAATTGATAACAAATCAGCCAGTATCATCATGCCCCTGTATAAATCATTGGTGCGACCTCATTTGGAATACTGTGTACAGTTCTGGTCACCATATCTCAAAAAGGATATTATAGCATTGGAAAAAGTGCAGAGAAGGGCAACTAGAATGATAACAGGGTTGGAACACCTTCCCTATGAAGAAAGGTTAAAATGCTTGGGGCTCTTTAGCTTGGAGAAACGACGGCTGAGGGGTGACATGATCGAGGTTTATAAGATTATGAATGGGATTGAGCAGGTTGAGAAAGAAGTACTTTTCTCCCTTTCTCACAATACAAGAACTCGTGGGCACTCTATGAAATTGCTGAGCAGTCGGGTTAGAACAGATAAAAGGAAATACTTCTTCACCCAAAGAGTGATTAACATATGGAATTCACTGCCACAGGAGGTCGTGGCAGCTGCAAGCATGGACAGTTTCAAGAGGAAATTAGATAAACATATGGAGCAGAAGTCCACCAGTGGCTATTAGCCACAGGGTATAGAATGGGAACTCTCAGTCTGGGGCAGGTGATGAACTCTATTCTTGGTGCTGGAGGGGGCAGCAGTGGGAGGGCTTCTGGTGCCCTGGCCCCACTGCTGGACCTCCTGATGGCACCTGGTATATTTTGGCCGCTGTGTGACAGAGTGTTGGACTAGATGGGCCATTGGCCTGATTCAACATTGGCTTCTCTTATGTTCTTATGTTCTTAATTCATTTTTAATTCTTTTGGGTCTTGAAAAACTCCTCTTTCCCAAGCAGTTAGTGACCATAAAGCTAAGAAATAGCTGCAAGATTGCTTCCACATTAGGAAAAGCCATCTGAATTTTTTCCTCGTATATAATTTGATAAAGGTCTGTATGAGACAGAGAGTGCTCTTCTGTAAGCCTATGGCTTTGTCTCATGTACAGGTGAAAGTGCAAAAGTTCATCAGTAAGTTTCAGGTCAATATCTTCTGGGTATGCTTCCATCAACAGTTTAACAACTTGCTGAATTTCTTGCTTAGATGCTGTCAGATTAGCAAGAATGGAAAACAATTGTGCAACATCACTGTACACAGTACTTCTTTTTAAATTGGCTTCAAGTGCATCTAATATACGAATAAAGGATTTCATCCTAAACTTATCTCTTGAAGAAAGTGCATCTAAGGCATCAGGTGCACTTCTGTCATTTCTTTGCCATTCCCTTACTCTTTGTCTCCTTGTTTTGTAGTTAACATTTGGCAAGGTGGCTTTTGCTTGTTTCTTAAGCTCATCAAAATCTTCTCTAATTTTCCTTTAAAAATCCAGAAGTGAACTGTACAAACTTGCACAAGAACTCAATAACAGGTCTGATTTCTGAAAGGCTTTGCTGACCTTGTGAAAATGATCTAGCAGACGGGTCCAAAAATGCAGCATAAACACAAATTCCAGTTCTTCCATTTTCTGCAAAAGATTGTTAGCTTGAAGCCTGGTCTCCCCCTTCCCATTAATGTCAGAGTATGAATGACTGAGGGCATCAGTGATAGCACTGTGACTTTTGCGTGTGCATCCCACCTAGTGTCTGACAGATATTCAGGCACTTTAGACTGAGGTGGCAAAAATGATTTTAGAACTGCCTATCTCTTTGTGGAGGATGAAAAGAGGGTATAAATTTCATTGATAATGCCAAAACAGTTCACTGCATCAAGGCAGCAATCCACAGCTGAACGGCCCATCAGATTTAAAGAGTGACCTGCGCATGGAATAAATCCTACACATTGGGTTTTTTGTGATGACTTTGTGCTGCATACCATTGTACTTACCAGCCATTTTGGCAGTGTTGTTATAAGACTGCCCGCAGCATTTTCTAAAGTCAATTTCCAGCTCAGTAGTGAAATAGTTGAACACTAAATCAGCCATGCTTTCTCCTGAGTGGTCTTTTAGCTCAAGGAAAGTTAAAAATCTCTAAGTTGGCAAACCATCTTCAGGTGATACATATCTGATAATTAAAGTCAACTATCAGTATGTGAAATGTCAGGAGTGGAATCTACTGAAAAGCTGAAATGTCCAGCCTTTCTCACATTAGCCAGAATTGCATCCTTAACTTTTTTTGCCATGAGTTGAATCATTTCCTCACATATTTTGTTGTTCAGTCACACAGTCGAGTCCGACTCTTCACGATCTCATGGACCAGATCACATCAGGCCCTCCTGTCTTCCGCTGTCCTCTGAAGTTTGCTCAATTTTATATCCGTTGCATCGATGACACTGTCTAACCATCTCATCCTTTGCTGTCCCCTTCTTCTTTGACCTTCAACCTTTCCCAGCATCAGGGTCTTCTCCAGTGAGTGCTCCCTTCTCATTTGGTGGCCAAAGTATTTGAGCTTCAACTTCAGGATCTGGCCTTCCAGGGAACAGTCAGGGTTGATTTCTTTTAGCATTGAATGATTTGATCTCCTCACAGTCCAAGGGACTCTCAGGAGTCTTCTCCTCATATATAATTTTTGACAAATAAGAGGGATTGCCTGATCCAGAATGTCCATACCGATTGATATGAGCAAGTAAAAATGGATCAAATTTTGCCACTAGTTCTAAAAGACCAAGATAATTGCCATTATTTGGAGATCCAAAATGTTCATTGTTTCCTCTGAATGGTAAGCCTCATTCTACAAAAGTGCATATTACAGTAATAATTCTCTCCCTGACATGCCACCAGTACTGCTGTTCTGCTTTTATTTGTTCCCCTTGGAAGTTAACGTTTGCCCTCGCTTCCTTGTTAGGTAGGCCAACATGGCATTCCTATGCTTCTCTGAGTTTTCATGAGTTTGGATAACGGGGGTTTTTGCCAGTCACCAAACCCTTCAGTAGCTAAAACTGTGGAAGAAGATGCAAGGTTTGGAAAGAGTTTACAAACAAAGCAATAAATCCGGCCTTTTGAGGGAGAATATACAAGCCACTCTTGGCTATAAGTTTCCCCATTTGCTTTTGTTGAATAAAAAAGAACTTTTGTGCAAAACCTGGACTGCTTTTTGTACACTTGCTTGGAATTTGAAAATGGTCCACAATGATGCAGAACTTGAGAAGGATCCCTCTCTATCCAATAGGATACTTCCTCATGTGATAATTCTGACCACAAACCAACATCTGTTACAGTAGATCTATGTTTGGCATTATCTTTATCTGCATCTGGAACACCTTGGACTTGGCCTATCTTACCAGGTGTGAACTGCAAAATCTGACTATTTACATTATTTTCTTGTGGCTCTTTAGCCTCTCCCTATCCAGTAAGTGACTCTTGAATTAGTTCTATATTTTCAGTTTGAGCCAGCATCATGGCTGCTTCCTCATAATCAGCTTGCTGTTCCATATCCTGCTTCACTGTTTCTCTTTCAGGGAGTTTTGTCTGGTTGCATGCTAGTAGTTGGCTCAGGCTGGATAACTTCACTGCTGGCTCTTGTTGCTTCAATGAGTGGTTGATGCACAAAAGCAGTGATTGGTCTTAACTTCATTACCATAGCATTTTCAAGTCTCTGTCTCTTGCACTTGCTAGCACCACTTTCAAATCTTTTACTGATGCTCAGATTAGAATCTAAAAATAAAAAGTAACATTAATCTTCAACTGGATAAACATATGGATCAAAGGCCCATCAGTGGCTATTGGCACAAGGTATAGATGGTTGCTGCTGAAGGGTTACAGAATTCAGTTTTCCACTGTGGCAAAACGGGCACCCACCCTCAGCCCTGGGGAACTGAGTAGCCAGTTTGTGGCTCATGAGCCCTGCTTTGCCTTCCCACCTTCTTGGTGAGCTTCTATCACTCTTTAGTAGCTGCCATCACTCACTGACTTCCCTATGCCTTTCCTGAGGGGCAGTGAGACCCCTGTGGCTGACTACTGGGGTTTGGAGATGAAAACCCCTAACTTTGGGTTTCTTCTGAAGGGTTGGCACCTGCACATTTTTGGGCTTTTTCCCTCCCAGGACCCTTCTTAAGGCAGTCATAGTGGACAGAGTGGGGGAGACTCCGTGGTCAGAGCATCAGACTGGGGTTTTAAACAAAGGACAAAGGTTTTATTGACTATTTACAAGTAACAGGATTTTAAACACAGGGGGACCTGTGCATGCGTCAACTCGATTAAGACGCTCCCAAAGCTGCCTCCCGGAGAAGTTTACTATTAAGCCGCCAAAAAGAAAGATAAACTTTGATAAACACCCTGAAACATCTGTGAAGGTGGAGGAGAACCAGAAAGGATTGGCTCCGAGCAAATTTCTGAGGTGAGAGACATCTGTTTGTACTCCCTAGAAGCGAGCCTGGTGAAAGACAGAGAAGGGAGAGGCATTGATAATGGCGACCAAAAAAGAACTGAAGGACTTAACTCAACTCATTACCACCTTCGAACAGAATGTTAGGGGTGATATTAAAGCTCTTCAGAAAGACTTGAGACAAATGGCCTCAGAAATTAAGAGCATAAAAATTACGGCTGATAAGGCAGTTCAAAAGGCCGAAGCTAATGAGGCTAAAATTAAGGAACTGACTAACAGATTAGCTTCTGTAAACAACCGTCAAAGGAGAAGAAACATTCGCCTATCAGGCATTCCTGAAGATATCGCACAGAAAGACCTTGAAGGAAAGCTTGTTGAGTGGTTTCAACACTGTGGAATTAAAATTGAGCCAGAGGAAATTGAGAGAGCACATAGAGCCCTGTGACCAAGGCCAGGGCCGGGAGCAAAGCCAAGAGACGTTATTATGGCATTTGCAAGAGAAAAAATAAGGGATAATATTTATAAAACCCTAAAAGCACAGAAGAACTTGCAATTCAATGGATCTAAAGTGATCATAAGGGAGGACCTTTTTCCAGAAACGTTGCAGCAAAGAGCAATATTAAAACCTTACACTCAGAGGCTTTTTGATAATGGAATACTGTTCACATGGGGATACCCAGTGGTAATTTTGGTGTTCAGAGAAGGTAAACTGCTGCGTGCAAAAAACCCAGAAGAGGCAAGAAGAATGCTGGAGAGACTGGGAGTCAGTACGGCATCATTAGACCCAGAAAACTTGGAGGACCAAGAACGTGATCTGCAGGAAATCCTCAATAATACTCCAACCAGCAGTGAAGAAGAAGGAGAGTCGAGTCAGGCACTGCAAGGCAAGGCAAAATGACTGAGAAAAGACACTAGTGGCTCTTAGGTTACATCTGGCATTGTATAATAAGGAGTTGTGTAGAGCTATAGAACTGATTTCAGTTTATGTTTGATGTTATTTAAATGAATATATTAGGAATTAAGGATGGTGGCTTATATTGGAACATTGAAATAAAAATAACCTTGGCATTAAGGGAGGAAGAGATGGGAATGCGCTCCTCAACCAAGTGACGAAGAGGTCAGGTGGCATATGCTAATTGTATTCCCACCAAGGGAAGCTCTTCGGGAAGAGGGGAAGGGGATGGGGGTGACCACCAGAGTAAAAAAGGATGGAAATGAGCACACATATATGAAATTTTCAAATGAAAATGGTTGAGTCAATTAATTTACTTTCTTTGAACATAAATGGTTTGGCTTCAGAGTCAAAGAGGTACAGATTAAAAAAGATGATTAACAAACAGGGGATAAATATAGTATGCCTCCAGGAAATCCATAAAGGCAAAAAAGATAAAAAGTCTTTGCTAAATTCACCATTATGGGAAGTAAAGGGGGAAGCAAGAGGAACTAAGAAGGCAAGAGGAGTAGCGATCCTTACACATTCTGATTTAAAAATGGAAATATTAGATCAAATATCTGACTCAGAAGGAAGATATGTTGTTATGAAATTTAAGTTGAATAACAAGATATTTACAATAGCTTCTATATATGCACCAAACACAGGGCAACTAAGATTCTTAAATAAGCTATTTCAAAGGTTACAGAATTTTTATGAGGGGGAGTTGATTGTGGCAGGAGATGTTAATTATGATCTTAAGAAAAGTAAAACTTTAAAGCTCAAAAAGTGGAAATTGAAGGATGTATTTACTTATGGGGGAAAACCCCACAACCTACATACTTTTCGAATAGATTTAAGACCTTTTCATACATAGATTACATTTTAATAAAGGAAACAAGCGAGATGGAGGTGGTGAAAACAGAAACTGAGCCTATATGGATTTCAGACCATGCCTCTCTGATAGCACAATTTAAATTAAGTGAAGAACAGAAAGAAAATATCTGGAAATTTAAGGCTAATATGCCATTAACAGAAAAAGATCAGATGGACTTAAGAAAAGATATAGAAATGTACTTTAGAGAGTATACAGATTCAGCTACGAAAGAAGTGGTTTGGGACGCGGCTAAAGCAGTTATAAGGGGAGCCTATATAGCTAAAGAAATTAGAATTAATAGGGAAAACAATAAAGAAAGAAATAGGAAAGTAACTGAAATTAGACAAAAACAAAAGGAACTTCAGGAAAACTATAGTAGCAAGACTCAAGAAATTTTAAAAAAACTAAAAAAAGAGTTAGAGAATTTAGATTCCCTATCTTTATGGAAAAAAGAAATACTAGTGAAAAACGAATATCAAAGAATTAATATCAATACAACGAAAAGAATGACCAATTATCTAAAGGCAAGAAAGGAAAAGCAAACAATAGGATGTATTAAGGGAGATGGGGGGGGAAAGCTTTTTAAAAATAATTACATAAGAGAGGAATTTGCTAAATTTTATCAACAACTATTTAAATCTGGGGGAAATCAAAAATTTGATGAACAATTGGATAAGAAACTAACGAAAGAACAAAGTGAAAACTTAAATAAAGAAATTACAAGGCAGGAAATAGCAGAAGTAATAAAGGGCTTAAAAAATAGGAGATCACCTGGGCTGGACGGATTTACGGCGGAATACTATAAGGAAATGGTGGACCTGCTGATTCCAGAAATGCAAAGTGTATTTAATTATATATTAAAAGGGGGTAAAATGCCAGATTCATGGAAGAAACCGGAAATAATGCCAATACTAAAACCCCAGAGAGATCCTTTAGATGTAAATTCGTATAGACCAATTAGTTTAATGAACCAAGATTATAAAATCTTCGCAAAAGTGTTAGCCAATAGACTGGAAAATATTCTGCCAAAATTAGTCAAGGAGGATCAATATGGCTTCGTTAAAAATAGATCTATAGCCCATCCTCTAAGAAATATATTAAATGCCCTGTCTTGCAAAAATAAGAAAAATTTAACTTTATTAAAATTAGATGTATACAAGGCATTTGATACCTTAAATCATAATTACCTAATGCAGGTTTTGGAAAAATTTGAATTTAGTGGACCATACTTAAGTGCAATAAGGGAAATCTATAGGAGTGGTAAAGCAGTTATTAGGATAAATGGAGGGCATACCAGAGAAATTTTAATTCAGAGAGGAGTAAAGCAAGGCTGCCCACTATCCCCCATGCTATTTGCACTAGCAATGGAACCTTTAGCAGATAGGATTCGAAATAGTGGCAGAATTCAGGGATTTCAAATAGCTAAGGAAGAACTTAAACTAAATCTTTTTGCGGATGATATTTTACTGACACTAACTAACCCATTGCAGGCAATAAGAGAATTGCTAGTTATTCTAGAGGATTTCAAACTAATTTCAGGGCTTGGTGTTAATATTAAGAAATCCGAAATAATGTTTCTTAATGTAGATAAGGATACTAAAAGAGAGATATTAGCCTTAACGGGGATGAAATCAGACGTTAGTAAAATTAAGTATTTGGGAGTATACCTTGACAAACATATAGAGAGGTTACAGAAAATCAATTATAGTAAGACTTGGTCAAAGATAATAAAGAAAATGAAGGAATGGAAGAATAAACATCTGAGCATTTTGGGGAAAATTAGAGCAGCAAAAATGTTTCTAATACCAAAGATGCTATACTTATTCCAGGTGCTTCCAATAGAAATTGATCAGAAAGTTATAGGGAAATGGGATGAAAGTATTAAAAGCTGGGTGTTTGGTAGGAAAAAAGCAAGAATATCAAAAAAATTGGTATATATGCCCCAAGATGATTTAGGATGGGGGCTACCATACTTACAAGCTTATTATGACGCATTCCAGTTGAAGGCACTAATGGAGTTAGAATGGAGGACGGAGGATAAACGGGTAAGATTTGAATCAGCAATCAATAAGGGGGTAGGCAGCAATGGAATCTACACTAGAGATTTGCAAAAGGAGATAGGAAAAGCAACAGGCCCAAGGAAAACAGCTTTGACGGTTTGGAAAAGGTGGAGGTCGACTTTGCTGCCTCAGACTTCAAAGTGGACCCCACTTAAATATATTTGGGAGAAGGAGATGAATCCAAAATTTTGGGAAGCCCTTAAGGAGGAAGGCATAATTAGAGTTAAGGATATGTACAATTCACAAGGGAATCTCCTACCACTTCAGGAGCTGAGCCAAAAAATGGGGAAAAGTTATTGGCTACACTTAAGGGGACTATCCCATTTAATTAAACAAGATAAGTATATAGAAGCCATAAAAAGGGAAGACAACAACTTAGAAAATGTATTATATGTGGATGAAATAAGGAAAGGATTGGCAGGAAAAATTTACCTTGAATTGGTGAAAGATAAGGAGTTTATACTAAGAACCTTAAAAAACAAATGTAATAAAGAAAAACAAATAACTTCTGACGATGTCAATAAATTAATGGTGAATTTGAAGAAAATCAAATTAGAAAAGTACAGGGAGCTTGAAAAGAAGATAATTTTGAAGTGGTATAGAGCCCCTGCCCAACTGGCATATATGATTAAAGGTATGAAACCTAACTGCTGGCACTGCAATGCAAAAGAAGGGTGGTACTCTCACCTATGGTGGGAATGCCCAAAGGTTATAGATTTTTGGGAAAAGGTACAGGGGAAGATAGTAGGGCTATGTAAGGTGGATCTTAAAATAGATGGGGATTTATTATTTATGGGCGTACTGGGAAACAATAACATCGAGAGACAAAATCAGGATATTTTCAAAGCAATGTTATTAGCTGCGCATGCTGTGATTGCATATGGTTGGAAAGAGAACTTAAAATGGTCTTTAGATAGATGGAACGAGTATCTATATGAATATATTCAGTCGGATATATTGGAATGTATGAAACAAGATAAGGCATGGGATGGAAAGATGAAGGAGATAAAAAAGAAATGGTCTGTATACTTTCAATGGGTAAATAATGGAGAAGCCAATCTCGCTATACTCGAAAAAATGGAAAAAATGTGCTCATGGTTAAAAATTTAAATTTGTAGGTATATGATGGTCACCTTGCGGGGGTGGGACAAAAAAGGGGGGAAATGAATCATAAGAGAACTGGAATTGTATTGTATTGTAATGTAATAATAATTTATGATGCAAATAAAAAAGTTTAAAAAAAAGGATTTTAAACACAAAAAGGCACTTTAAATCAAACACAGAAAGGAAAACACCACCGGACACAAATAAAATAAGACAAAATGCAGTTCCTCTGTCCCTGAACTGATCCCTATACTTATTTTCCCTCGGGATGGGGTTCAGTTACCAACCTCCAGCCTGGCCTCCTGCCTTCTATAGGTAGTTCTGGCTCCCTCCAAGGATCCCTTCCCACTGCTGCCTTCCCTGATCCCCAAGGCCTTTCTCTGCCTGTGAGCAATCTGCAGCAAGAGCCTCCTGGCCTCTCTGAGGGTTGCAGGACGACTCCCCCCTCCTAGGCTGGCTGGAGCATTTATATCCTCTGACTCCGCCCCTGGCTTTCCTGCACTTTTTGGCCATAGAGGCATCTGGGATTTGTAGGCCTACCCTGGAGTTTTGCCCTACTTCCCAGGGTGGGTGGCCATTTTAACTAAACAACCTAAACTAAAGCAAACACAAGATGGAGTCTATTCTGTCACATCCAACAAGCCAACCCTATAACACAACATCATTTTCCAATCTAAACATTTTCAAAAGTTTATAAACTCCCAAAATTGCCAAAAGGATTCAAAATAATTTTCTCCAAGACACATGCAATTAGGAGGCTTGAAAATGATGCAAAAACATAGGTTAATTATTAACTATAATTTCTCATCTAATAATTCCAGCAGCAGTAAACACCAGGCTCCCATCCAACAATCAATACTAGCCATTTAAAAGAGCCAACTGCCAAAAAATGTTATATAAAATAAATATGTAAAACTTTGATTAGATTCTGCAATGGCTTTAGAACAATTATTCTACTATTAATGTATGAAGCAGTATTGTTTGGATTTATTGACATGACAATTGACATCATCAATATTTCTTTTCATATCCAAGAAGTTCTGAGAAAGGGGTTGCAAGTGCATGCTGCAGGCACTGACAGGGCTCTGTGAAGTGTGAAAGATAGATTTCCCTGCCTGGGAGGGGTGAGGCCAGTGCCAGTCACATGTGCTTGCTATGTTCAAGCCAAGGAGGAGGGAAGGAATAGAAGGGACTTGGGAGAGCTTGCTTGCCTGGTCTATCTGCCCCAGCTGGGGAGCACATACCACTACTGACCTGACTCTTGAGCTGGGGAAGGCTGTGCAGCTGGTTGTTGACTCTGGGCTGCTGGCTCTGGAGTCTGTACTCTGAATAGTGGCACAGGGACCTCAAACATGCAGCCTTGATCCATGCCCAACCACATGCAGCCTTGATCCGTGCCCTTCCTGGCTCATTAAAGTGGGCCACAAGGGGTTTCGAGGTGCCCTAAGGGATATAGTGTGTGTGCATGCTTCATTTCATTTCTTTGTGCTTAAAACTATAGTCCCCTCCCCCTTATTTGATGATTATTTTTAATACTTTATTTATACAGTTTATCATATGGTACAGCTATGTATTTAAGATTCTCCTTATATTTTCGGAGTCTTTTACATAGAATCTTTTTCCCACCATTTATACACTCTTGACCATCTTTTTTGAAATAAGGATTCATCTTTTCCATGTATTTGCATGGTTAATTTGTCCAGCTCTGCAGTATCCAGCAGTTTCAAAGCTATTTCTTGTCTAAAGGGTAACCTCTCATTTTTCCAGTACCGGGCTAGTAATGAAGTTAAGATATAAGTTAACAAATATCTATCTTCTCCCTCAGCAATCTGGGATTATATTTAATAGATATATTTCTGGTAGTAAACTGAGATTAGCGTTTAGGATTTCTAGTATTATTTTTTTCACCATTCTCCAAAAGTTTTGTATTTTTTCACATTTCCACCACATATGGAAAAATGATCCAATATTATTTATACATTTCCAGCAGTTTTTAGAAATCATGTCTGAGCATTTGGCAATTTTATCAGGTGACTAGTACCACCTGTGATACATTTTATATATATTTTCTTTAAATGATGTTGATCTAAGAAATCTCATTATCTTCCATATTTTGGCCCACTCTTCAGTGTCAATACTGTAGCCCAAATCTTGCATCCACCTTACCATAGAGGGTTTAACAATCTCGTCCTGTATAAAGTTCTCCAACAAATATCTATATATCTTTTGAATTAGCTTATCACTGGATGAGAGCCAAATTTTATCTAATTTGTTATTTGATACATAAAAACCTAAGCTTTTATCTTTACAATATACAGATTTTAACTGTGTGCTTTCCCACCAGGTCAAATTTATATTTAGTGACTGCAACTTTTCTAAACTTTTTAAATTATTGCCTTTATCTAGTAGATTTTCATAAGTCTCTTTCTTGTTTTCAGATAGTAAAGTGGGTTTAATAAATGCTTCCAGTGGGGATATCCAATTTGCTGGTTATTTTAAGATTTTAAGTTATTAAGAGAGGGTGGAAAATGTTCTGATTGTTCCTTAACTTCCTTTGCCATATAGCTTGTACAATCATACACTATAGCATAAGGGTCCCCAACTTATTGAGCCTGTGCACATATATGGAATTTTGAAAATACTGAGTGGGTGCCACCATAAAATGTTTGCTGGAGGGGTGCAGCAAACCAGAATGATTTCCAATGGGGCTGGGACCAATGTGTCCTTCTATAATAGAGGCAGCAGTTTCTGAATAGGTGTTCCATGCAGACAAACAGGAGATGTTTCCTGGGTGATTCTGAAGTACCTCATAGTCCAGTGAGATGGCAGAAAACCAAGACTGACTCTTTACTTTGAGGAACACATGTTTTGGGGATGCTGGAAATGACAGCAATGGGCTCCATGGCACCCGTAAGTACCACACTGGCCATCATTTCTATAGCTAGTACAGCAGATAACAGCCCAGTCTTATTCATGCTTACTCATAAGGAAGTTTCTTTGAATTTAGTGGAGATCAGTGCCAAGTGATATCTTGCTCCCTGGTGGAATCTCACTGAAAGGACTTTCGTGTGTCACACTCCACTCTGGGGGCTGTCATTCCAGTCCTAGAGTACTCTATCTGGGCCAAGAGACCTTAAAAGACAATCCATTCTGCATTTTCTTTGCAACTTTTGTGTGTGTGTGCTTTAGCCCAGAGGAACTTCCTGCTGGAGGAGAAACAGGCGAAGACAAGGCCCTGCCAGTTAGGAAGTTCAGAAGCCCCGATCCCTCGGAAGGGTGAGGACAGGCAGGAGAGGACAGAAGGGGAGGGGGTGGGGTGGAGAAGAGAGCTGTGAGCTAGATTAAAGCCCTGGCAAGCTGATTCTGACCCATGGGCCATAGGTTTGACACCCCTGACTTAGATGATGTAAATCAGTGTGGTTAAAGGAGGAGGAAGCAGTATCAAAGCTAAAGGGGGCCCACTAATGGTCTCTTCAAAACCACTTACTTGGCCCTGATTGATAGCCTGTGAGCTACATCTGGCCTGCAAGGAAGTTTAAAGGGGCTCAGCAATAGAGCATGTGTCTTGTCTGTAGCCAAAAAAATCCTACTGGCAGCTGGGATGGAAAATATCATCCTTAGTCAAGATTCGAGAAATCTGCTTACAGTAGAGTAGACAGCTCTGTGCTGGGGCAGGGCCATAGTTTGTAAGACATCCATTTATGTGTATATTGTTACACTGGGGAGAAGATTCTTTGGCTAATGTTACCATCAAATAAAATGTGGTGGCTTTGCTTTTATATTGATCTAGGTCTCTTCTTAGCATGGAAAAGAATGTGTTCCAAATTCTCCTCTCTATTGGGGATATACATTAATTAATATAGCAGTGTTGCACTGTCATAGCAGCATGGTATTGTGTGAAGTAAATATACTCCAATGAAGTATATTGAAAAAAAGGTAAAACTTACATTTCATTGAGGTACATTCAATTCACATGCATGTTGCAGTTGAAAAGAGAGAGAGAGAAAAACCTAATCTGACGAATACTACTCCCTATCACAAACGGCCAGCTACTCTGGCATCATGTGTGTGCAAGTAAGAGTACATAGCTTCTAGTATGGAGAAGACATAGAAGACTCTCCATGTAGAGACAAATGGCACAGGAAGAGAGAAGGCATCAGAGAGAAGCTCCCAGGTTAAGACAAAAAGAAGCATCTCATTCATTAAAGAGATAACACACAGACATCTAGAGCAACGAAGTGCGCCCCCCCACCCCGCAAATGTCCAGGCATGTTGAGTTGCTCTGTTCCAATGGTCTGCCCCTTTCATCATAAGCAGAGCAAGGAAATTAGAAGCAATAGAAGAACACTTACACTAGGGTTGATAAGCCAGTCCTTGCAACCAGTGGGTGGGTTGGTAATAGGGTTATTGGGGAGGGGGCATTAAGTACATGCTATATTTTGTCTGAACCTCTTTTTCTGTTGTAATGACCATGTGCATGCCCATCTGTTATAGAAAGTCATGGGAGTAAAAGCATCTGAAACAAAGAAAGATGGTGTTTTGTTGACGAGAGGATTTTGTTGTTACAGTTACCCCAAATGGAATGATATACAGTGTGTGGATAGTGTTTTAGAATGCAGTCTCTTTCCCATTCCCAAGCCTGCCACCTTGAGTAGCTGCTGCAGGCAGGAAGGAAAACAATATAGCCAGCATGTGCGAGAACAAGCATTCCCTCTCAAACGTGCTGGTGTCATCTTGTCCCTACACTGCTGCAGCTAGCTGGGAACAAAATGAGCCTGGCTGGTTTGGAAGCAGGGCTGTAGCCGGGGGGGGGGCTCACAGGGTCATGCCCCCTATCTAATCTGCAGCACCCTCACTCCAATCTCCCTCTTTAATTCCTTTTACTTCAGCAGTAGCCTCCCTCCTCGCCCTTTCCCCTCTTCTTCCCTTAAGCTCCTTACCCTGGCCCAGCAGGCAGTCACCAGCTCTTCCTGCTTCCCCCTCCCTCACCGCGCTTCCCTCCTCTCTCTTTTTCTCAGTGACTGTGTTCTGACAGACAGCATCAAAAAACAGCATCATGGCTTTCCAGCCAGGAGCAGGCCCAAGAAGTTGAATATGGCAAAGGGGAGGATGTTTGCATGATCTGGCCTCTTCAAAAGGAAAGTGAAAAAGAGTGGGTGGAGGGAGCCAGAAGGAAGGGGGTGTAAATGCTTAAAGTGATTTATGATACTGGAGGGGCTGAAGACATTCAAAGGTACAAGAAGAGGGGGTTATTTTGTATATGCAAAGTGTGGATTCAGATGGCCTCATTTTCTCTCTGTTCCTCTAATGCACGTGTGAAACATTTTAATTGTCTGACGTCTCATTCCAAAAAGGCTTGTCTTTCCAACTCTTAATTGCTGGTGGCTTTAAACAAATAATGGGAAGGGATTAATAATAGGAAGGGATTAAAATATTTGGAGGCAAGTGAAGGCAAGAGGCAGCCATGGTCAGAGCATTTAATTTAATGTAATGTAATTAGCATCTCTCCTTATAATAATTATCTTTTGGTTTCATAAGATTCCATGAGTTCCCATTGGCTGTAAAATGCCCTCCATCAGCCATTGGCCCATCAGCCGCCATCAAGAGTACTTGCGTGCCATTGGCCGGGTGCTGGGTCTGCTCCTCTTCCCCACCCACTCCCCCTTCAGACAGATTTGCATGTCAGATTTACTGGCAGACAGCTCTCTCTCCTGAGGAAGACAGTTCTCTTGACTCCTGTGAGGGACTGTCCCCTCAGTGGCTGTTGGTAGGCAGCCAAGCTTGGTTCTGTGAGTAAAAAAACAAAGGATTTTCAGCATAACCCCTCCCCCGCCCATAACCCCCTCCCCAGTGGCCACTTTCCTGTCAGAATAAATGGAAAAAGGCTCTTTCTCCTGCTTAGCTTCAGCATGGCTGGCTGGCTAATGAGGTGGGCCAGCAATGATCAAACCATTTTCTTCAACTCCCCGCTGTGCGGCTGACTTCCCCCTAGGGTTGCCAATTTCCAGGTGGGACCTGGAGAGCTCCAACTGTTACAATTGACCTCCAGATGACAGAGATCAGTTCCCCAGGAGAAAATGGTTGCTTTGGAGGGTAGACTCTATGGCATTATACCCTGCTGAGTCCTTCCACACACATCCCAAATGCTGCCCTCCACAGGATTCTCCCCCCCCAAATCTCCAGGTATTTCCCTAATCAGAGTTGGCACCTGTACTTTCTCCTCTGTCAATAAAAGGCCCTTTCTGCACCTATGTTGGCCTTTGGGAGAAAACTCATTGGGTCCAGTCCTGATCAGATTGCCAACTCCAGGTGGGCAATTCCTGGAGATTTGAGGGATGGAGCCTGGAGAGGATGAGGTTTAAAGAGGGGTGGCACCTCAAACAGGTATGATGCCATAGACTCCACCTTCCAATCCAGCCATTCCCTGATGGGAAACCATTGTTGCCAATCTCCAGGTGGGGGCTGGAGATCACTCAAAATTACAACTGCTCTCTAGGAGGGAGGGGGGAGGAGATGGAAAACTAAAGGTAGGTTGATGGTTGGCTGGGAGGGAGATAAGGTTATCAACTCCAGGTTGGGAAATTCCTGGAGATTTGAGGGGTTGAACCTGGAGAGGGTGGGTGTTGAGGAGGGGTGGGACCTCAGACAGGTACAATGCCATAGAATCCACCCTCCAAACCAGCCACTCCCTCCTGGGGAACCACTGCTACCAATCTTGGGGGTGGGCTGGAGATCACTCAAAATTACTACTGCTCTTCAGGTAGCAAAGATCAGTTCCTCCGGAGAAAACAGTGGACTCTGCCATTATACTCTGCTGAGATTGCCACAACAAATTGTCACTGAGTGCCCAAAGTCGGGGCACTCTCCCAGAGCCTCTTTCTAGAGCCCGTTGTATTTATTTCCACAACAGGCCTTATTCCTAGTTTAATATAATTTGTGACAGAAAAATTCCTGGCTATGAGGCTGTTTGAGGGAAGAAACAGTAAAGCTGTTCTCTGCTCCCCCCCCTCCAGCTAGTCACTTTCCTTTCCTCCTGAGCAGCAGTGCCTGAGACGAAAGGAGACTAACTAGTTTGAAGGGAGGAGGGAGTTTGAAGGTAGCCAGTTGCCTGTAAAAGTAAACTTGCAGTTTTGTAGTTGGCTGCACCTCTTCTGGTAGCTATTTTGTGCCTGTGCGCAGGGCCGGCTCCAGGTGTCTGGGCGCCCTAGTCAGGACAGCCTGGGGCGCTCCCCACCAGGGATGCCAACCTCCCAGTGGGGCCTGGAGACCGGGGGCGGCAGCAGAGCGCTGGCTTTCCTGGGTGCTCCGTAGCTGTGGGACACCCAGGAAAGCCGGGAAGGGGGTGGAGGGGTCTAGCCACCAGCCTCTCCCTCCCAGCGCCGGCTTTCCTGGGGGCTCCATGGCTGCAGGACCCCCAGGGAAGCTGGGAAGGGGGTGGAGGTTTAAACCACCACCCCCTCCCTCCCAGCGCCGGCTTTCCTGGGGGCTCCATGGCTGCGGGACCCCCAGGGAAGCTGGGAAGGGGGCAGAGGTTTAAACCGCTGCCCCCTCCCTCCCAGCGCCGGCTTTCCTGGGGGCTCCACAGCTGTGCCGGCTTGCTTGGGCGCTCTGCGGGGCACCCAAGAAAGCCTGGGAAGATGCGGGGAGGCGTCTTTTGGCACCCCTGTGGCAGCCGCGCTCTAGGCAAACGCCTAGCTCACCTAGTGGGCAAGCCGGCTATGCCTGTGCCCACCATGCCATGTCACAAACCCAAAGATGTCCATAGGCTCAAAAAGGTTGGGGACCCCTGCCCTAGGAATACAGTTCCTGTTAACATAGTTCCATTTAACAGTTAACAAAACACATCCTCTCTCTTTTTCAATTTTTTAACAGAACCACAATCAATAAATCCATTAAATGAACTGCCTGGTCTAAGTTTTCTCTAACCCCAGAACTGAATCCAATAAACTGATATTAAAGTAGGGCCTCTTCTGTTAGTTACATAATCCTTAAGGTATGTAGATCTTCTCCACATGCCCCCATATTGTGAATGCCCAATATTAGCCTCTAGTCCTGATTCTTCTTCACTCTGCTGATCTTCCCTTTTAGCAGATTTAGTGTCTGGAGATCTCCTTTACTTCTTCAACAAGCACTTCCTGTTGCTCCCCAAGTTGTTCAGTCATATCATATCTGCTCTATTGTAGTTGTTTTCGGTCCTATGAATCACCTGCCCTCCTTGTGTAATGACCTCATATGATCTGTGTGCTGTTTCTACTTTCACTATTCCTTTCATCTATAGCTTGCGGTTCATTCCTTCTGCTTGGATTTTAAGATGTGTGCTGGGAGTCAGGGTATTAAGTCTTTTCCTGACTTTTTTTTTTTTTAAAGCACCTTGTAGTCTCTGCTTGTGAATCATTTCTTCTCTACAATGTTTTCCACCTCCTGGCTGAAGAAAGCCTTCTCTTGGAAACAGCAGAGTTTTTGTCCTCTGGCCCATTACTGCTTGTGCTGGACTAGCCAGGCAACCTTGTGAGGGAATATTTCTGAGTGCCGAAGACGCTAGCCAGGGATCTGTATCTTTGATAACTGGCTTCAATAGCAACTTTTTGGCAGTTTTCACCGTCGATTCCACCTTGCCAGGATTTTGTGGGTAAACTGGGGATGAAGCATGGTGGTCAAACTCCCACTTTGTTTCAAATAGTTAAAAGTCTCCTGAAGAGAACTGAGGTCTGTTACCAGAAAATTCCCTGATTGGAATGCCATACATTGCACATTCTGTTTAGCAATAACCATTTTACTCTTAGTGTCTGACAAGGCATCAACTTCCAAAAAGTTGGAGTAATAATCTGCAGTGGCTAAGTACTACTGCTCCCTAGAAGAAAATAAATCAACTCAACCTTTTCCCATGGTCTGGTAGGCACCTCATGAGGCACAAGAGTCTCCTTCTGCTGTTGATTGTCACAAGATCAACAAGTATCACATCCTTCTATCCAAGATCATAGTTGTGGATACATATTTGGCCAACAAAAATACTTCTTTTCTCTTCTAAGGCAACTTTCAATGCCTTCTTGAGAAGCATGGAATTTTTGCATGACCTTCTTATGCAAGGAGGTTGGTGCCACTGCTCTCTGTCCTCAAAAAATGATTCCGTCCTGTACATTCAGCTCATCTTTGAGATGAAAGTATGGCTCCACTTCTTTTGGTTCCTGATGTTTGTCTGCAGGCTATCCTTTAAGTATTGTTGCATTGACAGCTTGCAACTGTACATCCTTATGACCTCTTGAATCTCCCAGAGTTTCTTTGCTGAAATGGGAAGAGATTGTAGCATAATGATGTATTCAATGTCCTGGTCCCCCTCTTCAGACTCACTGCGATTAGAGGTATATGCTCTGTTGAGGGGTGTCAGCTAGTACCATTTATTGGCCTGGACAATATTCATTTCTCTTAGATGAGAAGTAAGTATCTAAGGCTGTTAGCCCTGCTGACACACTAGATTCTTTGCTTACTTTGAGAGTGCCAAATACTTCTCTGCCTCACTCTTCCATCAGATAAAATTAAAGCTTTACTTTTCTGGCTCCGTCCTCTGCTCTTACGGTCAGGTCTGTCTACAGCCAAAATTCTTCCTTCCAGTGACTCCATTGTTGAGCTTGATTGCTGTGAGTGAAATCCAGTGGTATAGGGAATCTCAGAGTAACTTTTAGGGTTGTGTTTTGTAGTAATTAGCATTTTCCTGCTGTCACTATGTTATGATATTGAGAGGACATTGACAGACAGTTGTGCTCAAAACCAAGGCTTTATTCAACTGCAATGATAGGCCCAGAGAGGTGGAGCTCTGTTCCCTTAGAACCCTTCTCCTTAGAAACACAGTTCCTGTTAACATTTATTATGACACAGCCATGGGCTGGGTGTTCAAAGGTCCTCTTGCTCCAGTTCAAAACCTGCTTATGTTGTTAGGGTTCTGTTCAGAGACACAGTTCTATGTTCTCTGGAGATACCTGGAGACTTTGGGAGTGGAGCCAGGAGAAGGTGGGGTTTGAGGAGGGGAGGGGACTCAGCATAGTACAATGCCATAGAGTCCACCCTTCAAAGCAGCCATTTTCTCCAGGGGAGCTGATCTCTGTCAGCTGGAGATCAGTTGTAAAAGCAGGAGATCCCCAGGCCCTACCTGGAGGCTGGCAACCCTAGTTCTCTGCCATCTAAGTCAGGAGGGTGGCCAAAAAAAGAGGTCCTTTTCTGTCTGTTGTGGTGCCTTAGTTGTGGAATGCCCTCCTTGCAGTTACCTGGTTAGTGTAGAAGCTATTTTTGGTGCCAGTTTAAAAATGTATACCCAAGCTGATTCTTCTTCTTTGTATATTCACTGAGTCCTCTTTTTTTGGCTACCTCTGTCAATGGTGCCTCTGACTGCTGAGACTTTTAAGCATTTCATATGATTACTGTTCATATCATGCTTTACTTTTTATGCTGTGGCTTTTAATGCTTTTATTCTGTTTCATTCTGAATGTCAGCTTAGCAAAATATTTGTATTATTAATTATGGGGTTTTGTAATTATCTTGATAGCCTTTTAAATTATTTTTGTAAGCCTCTTAGGAAGCATAAGTGGAATATTAATAATAATCAGATAAGTAAATAAATTACTTCTCCCCTATATTCCAAGTCCCTAGAAGTAAGTGGACACTGTAAAGAAAGGATAGGGTCTCTAGCCCAAGCAGCAAAGCTAATAAAGCAGCATTTGTTCTCAGAGCAACTGAGCTGAACATGCACAGTGGATTCCCCTATCTTCTGTAGCCAAGAGAAGGACTCAGGTTGTAGGACTTAAGTCTGTTTTCTTTTTCCACTTTGCCTTGGTCTTCCAGCATAATATTTTGATTTAATAGGTACTAAGGTCTGTCAGGATTAAGAGGTCACTGTCTTTTTTCTTACAAAGATACTTGGTATAGGTTGAAATGCCATTTCCCTTCAAAGTGGAGCATGAGCTTCTTGCCAATCTTCATTTACCTGGGGCTGTGTAGACAGCTACTGTGTGAATTATAAGACACATGCATGAGTACAGTTGACACAGAACTGCCCTTTCATTATAATCAATGCAGCTCTGGACATCAAACAGGAGTCAACCAAAGGAACAGGGTCTGTGGCTCCCAACTACACATTATAGGGAACGTGACCTACATATTCTCAGTACGTTTATTTTGTAAGCTGCCTTGAACAGGTTCCTTGGAGAGGCAGCATAGAAATCTTCTAAATAAATAAATTTAGTGGAGGGAGAGTGGTGTGACATAATCATGGGATCATTCACCCCCACCCCCGCAAAGCGATATAGCTGAGCAAGTTTTGGCAAAATAAGATAATGTGGATTTTACATTATTGGGAAAGTGTGTATGGAGGAAGACACAGGCTGGCAAACATCTCCCCATAATGTAGGCTTTGGAGCCTAAAACTATCTATGCATGCTGAAGTACTAAGTGCAAAATGAATTTATAATCTTAGTATCTTCGCCTCTAGCACAGCATATATAAAATTACTAAAACTGTCCTGTTCCAACACACACAGGGGAAAAAATAATCAATATATTTTGTCCCTGTAAAGAGCATGTTGGATTCCCTTATATATCAAAAATGAATCAAACTATTAAAAGAGCAATAACTGACTGGTGGAGAATGGCAGCGGTGTAGGTGTGAAGAGCTTTATTTAATTGGTCTATTAAAATAAGTCTAATTAATAGAAAATACGCAATAGCAGCTGCACAGCAAAAACAGCATATGGAGAGAGCCACATTCATTGTCAAGTCTTAAAAAACTGCAAGCAAGAACAAACATCTGCAAAAGTCTTTCTTCCCTGCAGTGAGAAATTTCCCATCAGTCTCCTTGTGATGTTTTTTGCTAGGATGCAGGCTTGTTTTCTCGCATATCTTTGTGCTTCTGGGAGAAAAAAAATATCAATGCATATATAGCCTACAGTAGATTCAATTCTCAAGAAAAAAGGAGGGGGAAATATTTGTATCAACCATTTTCATGCATCAAGGAACTGACCCATTACTTTCAGGCATACTGTTTATATGACAGACCCAGAGTGATTAATCTCAGATTCTAGGAGCAATTAAAGTTGCAGTGTTAGTAGTTACAAAACTACAGATCTAAGCATTAATTTGATCTGCTTACCAATATGAAACCCAATTTTGCTTAACTGTGAGCGTGAAAATATTGATTCCTCGCTTATGAGTTATGTTCTTCCTGTGAAATCTGAAGTCACAGTTTTCAGTGTAGAACAAATTAAGACATTTACAGTAACAACTGACCTTCTAGGCTTCAAGAATCCAAGAATATGCTTTCTAGAACTGGGGAGATTTGCACCTGTGTAGCAAGCCCTGACCTGGATAGCTCAGGCTAGCCTTATGTCATCAAAGCTCATTAGCTAAGCAGGGTAGGCCCTGGCTAGTATTTGGATGGGAGACCACTAGGGTTGCCACCCTCCAGGTGGTACCTAGAGACCTGCTGTTACAGTTGACCTCCAGATGACCAAGGTCAATTCCCCTGTAGAAAATGGCTGCTTTGGAGGGTGGACTCTCTGACATTATACCCTGCTGAGGTCCCTGCCCTTCCTAAACACCACCCTCCCCAGGCTCCACACACCCCAGATCTCCAGATATTTCTCAATCCAGATCTGGCAACCCTACAGACCACCAGTGAAAACCAAGGTCACTAGTCAGAGGCAGGCAATGGCAAACCAACTCTGGATGTCTCTTGCCTTGAAAACCCTACGGGGTCACCATGAGTCATCTGCAATTTGATGGGGGAGAAGGGCAAGAGGAATGAAGAGCTGGATACTGTTTTCCCATATAATACAACTATATGGTCAGAGTCAAAGTCTGCAGCACAACTGTTTTGATGTGAAAACCCCTATGTTAGTTTTGTTTCTTGGTTATGCAATTCTAGGGCTGCCAAGTGCCAACCTTGTGGTGTGGCCTGGAGCTCTCCCAGAATTACAGCTGATCTCCAGACTACACAGATCGGTTCCCCTGGAAATGCCTGTTTTGGAGGGTGGGCTGTATGGTATTATATCCACTGAGGTGCCTCCCCTCTCCAAACTCTGCCCTTCTCAGATTCTGTTCCCAAATTTCCAGGATCTTCCCTGCCCGGAGCTGTCAAACCTAAGCAGATCAAATTCATGGGTCATTTTTGTGCCATTTACTCAGGGCTGGCTTGCCCGCTAGGTGAGCTAGGCGCTAGCCTAGGGTGCACTGACCCACAGGGATGCCAAACTGTGCCCCCCCCCCAGTGAAGAGCGCCCCAGCAGGGTGCAGGAGGTGGCGGCAGAGCTTGCCCACCCTCCCCCCTGGGGGAGGGAGGCAGGGGTGGCGGCAGAGCTTGCCCACCCTCCCCTCCCCTCAGGGGGGAGAGGAGGCAGGGGCGGACACCAGTGAAGAGCGCCCCAGTGGGGTGCAGGAGGGCCCGCTGGCCTGCCAAACTGTATCCTGCCCCCCTGTGAAAATCCCCCCGCCACTGCCGCCTCCCCGCCACTGCCACCAGTGAAGAGCACCCCAATGGAGCACAGGAGGTGGCGGTGGAGCTTGCCCACCCTCTGTCATGACGGGGCCCGGGGGCCGGTACAAGAGAATAGTCCAAGAGAAGAGTCAATGAGAGTTCCAGGGGTCAGCCAGAGTAGTCAACAGAAGTCCGGGTGAATAAGTTTCAATACCATAAACAAAGCTGTCGTCAGTCATTGCCAGTAGCCAGAGTCCAGGGTGGAGTCCAGGAGTGCAGCTGAGGTTGAGAGCCGGAGGGAGCGTCAGTACACGAGCCGAGATCGGGAGCCAGGGAGTCTATGAGAGGCGTGGGTCGAGCAGGAGATGCAAGCCGGGTGGTCTAATGACGAGTTTGCCAGCACGGTTTGTTCACGGCCGGTGACGTTCTCAAATACCGTGCTGGCCCATTAAGCAATTAGCAGGTTGTTACAAGGTCCTGGCTCTCACTAATACTCTGGGTTCATCGACCGTCACCCACACATACATGCTTCCTTTCGCCTGGCCACCAAATCCCAGTGCCTGCAGTCTCGCAGCTGGTCCGCACATGGGGGCGAGTTGGGTGGTGATGTATCCTGGCTTGGTCTTGCCTGATCTGTTCCAGGTGCCCGTTGTCCCATAGTTGGGAGTCCACCTTCCCCAGCACTTAGGTACCCTGAGGACTCAGGCACACCAGATGGTCTTAAAGGTGCTGCGTCCTCATTTTCTAGGCTCCCAGGTGCTGGGTCAGGGGGTGTTACTGGTGTCAAGTCTTCCCTTTCCAAGCTTCTAGGTGCTGGGTCAGGGGCAGGCATGACACCCTCCCCCCTTGCCACCGCCAGCAAAGCGCGCCCCAGCAGGGTGCAGGAGGCGGCGGCAGGGCTTGCCCTCCCTCCCCCTCCCCCCCTTGGAGGGGGCAAAAGGTTCTCCAAGCCCCACCGAGCCTAGGGCACAGAACCACCTCGAGCCAGCCCTGCATTTACTGTTTCCTTATTCTGATTTTTTTCCTGCTAAATTTATGCAAGTTTTAATGTTATTTTTGCATCAGCTGTTTAAAAATGACTTTAAAATGAGGGAGAAATAGCACAAAAACACAAATGAATTAGAAATATGGGTGAAATCAAAAGTCTCACAATGATCACACCCCAAAACAAAATGAAATTAAAAGGTGTACATGCATCATACATCCCTACTTTCCTTTTATCACTTTCTTGAGCAGTGTTGAAAAGTGCTGTCAAGTCACAGCTGATTTATGGCGACCCCGTAGGGTTTTCAAGGCAAGAGATGCTCAGAGGTGGTTTGCCGTTGCTTACTTCTGTGTCATGACCCTGGTTTTCCTTGGAGGTCTCCCATCCAAATACTAGCCAGGGCCGACCCTGCTTAGCTTCTGAGATCTGATGAGATCGGGCTAGCCTGGACCAGGCAGTTCAGAGCTAGTATTAAATAGGGACCCAATTAATACAGTGAACTGGTTGTGTGTGTGCACACATTTGTTTATTTAGTATCAAATGGCTTCTGAATGTCTGATCTCTGACTTTTCCCTCTCCAGGGCTAACTATACATTACACACTAATGTGTTAATGTGACCTGATACCTTTTTTCCTAAAATGCAAATCATCTTAGCGAGGGGAGACATTTGGAGCACAGAAGCAATGGGGAAGGGAGGAGATGTCCCATTTAACCCTTTTCCTCTCCTGCTGTTTCTCTGTTCCTAATCACCACAAGCAACTTTTGTCTTTGTGAGGCTCAGTGACTCAATAAGCTTCCAAGGATTGACATACGTATGTATGTACAAATGGATCCCTTCTCTAGAAATCATCCTATGCTCCATTTCTACCAACCCACCAAGACCCAACAAGGTTGCTTAACAAAAGATTTTCCTAGAACTTGGCAAGGAATGACAGAACAAAGCCCCAGATTTTAAACTATACACTATAAACTGTATACATAGTGGCAATTATGTTAACTTTGTATAAGTATAATTCTTGAGAAGGAATTGCTATGACAAAATATTTACTTTAATTCTGAATCATAAAGATTGTCTGAACCAAAGTAGATCATTAGCAAAGCTCCAAATACCAGCTTCAGAAGAGAAGAGAAGAGAAGAGAAGAGAAGAGAAGAGAAGAGAAGAGAAGAGAAGAGAAGAGAAGAGAAGAAGAAGAGAAGAGAAGAGAAGAGAAGAGAAGAGATTGGATTGATACCCCGCCCTTCACTACCTGACGGAATCTCAGAGCAGTTTATAATCCCTTTCCCTTCCCCTCCCCACAACAGACACCCTGTGAGGTAGGTGGGGCTGAGAGAGCTCTTTCAAGGACTGTTTGTGAGAGAACAGCTCAGAAAGGACTTATGACTGACCCAAGGTCACACCAGCAGCTGCATGTGGAGGAGCGGGGAATCAAAACCCAGTTCTCTCAGGTTAGAGTCCATGCTCTTAACCACTACACCAAACTGGACATTCAGTAGATGAATGTCCAAAAAGTTGTATTTTTCATCTATAGTTTTGTGGCCTAAAAAGTCAGCAATATTATACCCAGGATTTCCCACTTGTGTGTTAGCACAAAAACTGCTGAAAACAGACCATCAATGTTTTTAACCCAGTAGCTCATAGGATTAGTATAGACACTATGGATGTTTGCCTGAAGGCCCAGGGTTCAAATCCAAGCAAGATCAATAGGGCAAAGAATCTAATGAGTGAACTCATTGATTTGCTATACGAGAACTCCATCCCCCACTAGAATGCCTACAGCAAACAGAATCCTATCATAGGTAAGGCAGCACTACTTGGCATTTCTCAAATTTGCACTCCTTGCATTAGAACACAGGGGAAGCAAAGACCCTCTAATGGCCTGTTCATAAAAGCCACTGCATAGACACACTGATTCACAGCATCATCAGAGAAGATTCTTAGCATAAAGGAACAATTATTCACAAATCCTCCCCTTCCAGCTCCACTAGGATATAAATCTGCTATGGATATAAGTGTGCCCTCACTTTCCCAATAATACCTGCCTTCACCATGTACAAGGCATTGACTACTGCTTTGATGAAGGCAAATATGCACTTTATATAGCATCTTCACAGATGAGCTAAAGGGTCTGGTGCAAAGTGACAGACAGCATGTGCGTGGTTCTTTCATTCCTGTCCAATGGCAACAGTTGCAAAACAGAGGCAATGGCTGCCCCAGAGAAACTGCCAGTGTTGGACCCAGAGGCATCAGAAGGGAAAGCATAGGGAATGCCACTGCCAATGTGGAAGCAAGTGTGGCCCCATAGGACAGAAATGTGTCAGAGGAGGCATCATAGCAGGGAGATGGCTGTTGGAGCAGCAAGGCAGCAGAGGCAGCTCTGAAAGCAGACACTGAACCCAAGAACAGGGAAGAGCCAGGCCTTCTCTGCGGCTCCCAGATGGCCAGGTGGTGTGAGATGACACCAAGGAAAGCCAGACTGGTGAGCCAAGATTCGAGAGACTCTGAGAATGACACAAGGGAAGGGACTTGAGGGCACAGAGGCTGAAGGACATAAACAGGGACTAAACAGAAGGAATGTCATGTACTATATAGTGTTGGCCAAGGAGGAATGTGGAAGGGCAACCCCTGCTGGTTGGTGCAAAGGGAACCCCTGATTTGAGGCAACATTGAACTTGCCTAATATATTAACCCATTCCTTTGTGAATAATCTCCTCCCCCCTTTAACGGCATCCTACATCTATTAAGATTGGGGGGGTATTCCAATCCAACAATTTATTTATTTAATAGACATCCACCAGGAAATAGAGAAATTATAAGAATGTAGTCCAAAGAATAGCAAACTCAACAACCAGTGAGCAGCAGTGTCTAGAACCCATAGATTAAAACATCCACCAGGTACAACCTAATGTCTGGGCAAGTTAAACATTTCAGGTTGCACCTAAACACAAAGTAGATAGCTGAGAATAATGGGGGGGAGGTTATTTTCTTTTGCATTGGTATTTTAATGCAGTATCATGCCTAAACAGACATACAGTGGATTATGGAACATTTTCCTTTGTAGCACAAGAATATCAAAAAATCACACAAAAAACATCATTTGAGCAAATACTCCTGTCTGAGGGCAGTGCCTGATTAATCACTACCCTGATCTCCCAGAGCATTCACACTTACCATCCAGATGATGGTACTTTCATATCACAGACACATGAGTCTTTAAGAAGGAATACTGGAAGTACCCTCAAAACTGATCTACAGTATCAGGTGACTGAGGCCCATTAGAGGAAAGAAAAAGGTCCCTGTATTCCTGTCTTCATGAGGAGATGGGACCACAAGTCTTGGGGAGGAGAGTACGGTATTTGTTCTTGTATGGAGTCACTAGTACAGCAGCTGATCTTACTCCCAGCCCCTGCCAGCATTCCTTCTTTATTTAGAAATTGGAGACATGTCCTGAGACCATGGCGTATTGGTATTGGCAACACTCAGAGAGAGAGAGAGAGAGAGAGAGAGAGAGAGAGAGAGAGAGAGAGAGAGAGAGCACTGATCATATTTAAAGGGCAAGGTCCCAGTGGGGCAATACCTCACAGTCCTATTACAGCAGTGTTCAATGTTCTCCCCCCATTTCCAACAACTTAGTAACAACTATGACATTTTTGTGAATAAAATTGTCCTTACAACCACTTACAAAAACATTTTTCTTCCTTGCACTACATAGAATTACTGACAGTTATAAAGTTTTGCCATTTGTCTGAAGGTAAAAAGATATTTTCTCTCTAACTGGCAAATACAAAATGTCTTTAATTACTCTCTGAAAATTAGTTATTCTTTGACATAAATTATATACTTGAAATCCTCTCTATTCTGACACTTGATGGCATTGAAATCAAAATATATTCTGGGCAGAAATAAGCATGCACATACAAAACACCCTCAAATACCTAACCTATCAGTCATAAAAACACCACTTGACATTCATCTTTGATAAAACTGAAATAGACCATTGCACAGCTGCAAACAGAATTTAGCTATTGGTGTGCTTGAAGAAATGCAAATTGAAATTGTTAATTGTTCATGAAAACTAGAAACCAAAGCATGCAAAATGGTTTCTGCAGAATATATTGTAAAGCTGAAATGAAAGGCAGGGAGAAGTTCTCAAACAAATTCTCTAAATTCTAGCTTGACCTGGGAAAATCTGAATGTATATTTTTACTAATTCCAGGTTATTGTACAGTTGGAATTCTACATCATATTAAAACATTAGTAGTATGTGGACAACTGGACTTAAAATTTCAAGTTTTTAAATTAGCTCTCACACTTGAATTTTAGAAGCAAACTTTGGAAAAATTCAAAATCCAAACATGAGTTTATTAATTTACTATCATTGTCTTCCTTTCTCACTGAGACTCAAAGCAGACTATAAAGTGTAAGTTGCTACAATCAGTATGATAGCAGAATGGGTATAATATGCTATGACAGGCTGTGCTTTGAAAGCTCATAAGGGCTGTATAAATATGTGTGAAGGGTTAATGCCGCATAGAGCCAGTGAGCCTTTGAGTGACAGGCTGTTGAAATGAATTTCATTGGATAGTGTTAGTTGAGAAGAAAGAGTTGGGAACTGACTACTGAAGAAAAATCGGTTTGACTGAGTACTGAGAAGGTGGCAAGGAGGAATGGGAGGATTGCTGAAGACCCCCATTTGGGCCAGGAAAGGGACAGAGTTTCTAGTTTAGAGAAATAATTCCCTGCCCAGTTGAAAAGGGAGACAACTCCATAAAGAGTGGAGTGATCCCTGGTTTGTTTAGGGAAAGATTTTAGGTACTTGTTAGTGTATTCCTGCCTTTTGAAACCTGAAGAATCAATTAAACTCAAGAAAGTGAACTGGAATCTTTAGTAGACACTGAAAATACAGCCTCTTATCTCGAAGATTCTAAGACTTCCCAGGTTCCCAGTTTGAGGGACTATGTTATTTTTAAATGTTCACCTTACTTTTCAGTTCAGTTCTGGCTTCTTTCCAGCAATAAAGCAGCATGTTCTTTGGACAGCAATATCTTTATTTTTAATTAATTTTTTATTAAATGCAATAAAATTACAATAGCAACTGTAGTAGAAAACTGAAACTAAGAAACTAAAATGTACAAGTTCTAACACAATATAAAAAATATGTCAGATAACAGGAATAGTAACTTGAAATAATTAAGAGTACAATTAAAGTTTAGTATACCAGTGTCATTCTTGACTGAGATGCATGCCTAGAGGAGAAGAAAAACGCACAGGTCAACATAAGAAGAGAAGAAAAATTAACATTAAAGATGCATCCATGTATGATAACGTGGGTTAGACAGGAAAAGATCCTTATTTGACATATATTCCAGGACTGGGAATCAGGTATGTATATATTTAGAATGTGACTTGCCTGAGCTGTGAGAGTATCCAAGAGATTTCAAAATCTTGCACATGATGAATTGATCCCAGATTTTGTTGTACCAAGAAGGTCTCTTTTTGTAGCAGGAACTCCTTTGCATATTAGGCAACACACCCCTAATGTAGCTAATCCTCCAAGAGTTTACAGAGCTCTTCTTACAGGGGCTACTGTAAGCTCTTGGAGGATTGGCTACATCAGGGGTGTGTGGCCTAATATGTAAAGGAGTTCCTGCTACAAAAAGAGCCCTGGTACCAAGTATCAATTTTAGGGGGCTTTGGGGAGTTCCAGACCACTGCAATCATCAGTCTTGCTGCCACAAGCAATATTGTGGTGAGCTTCATGAGGTTGCTGCCTTCATGCATGGAATCTCCCAAGTCTCCCAAGACTTCCAGAAGACATTCAAAAGGTTTCTGTAGTCAATTAAAAGTCCCTATGGAGTTTAAAAAATTAATTAAGCTTCCAAGTTGGTAGTAGCAGAGCCAAGGGATGCTTCTGCCAGTATGCTGTTCCAAATATACTTTATTGTGCATCTTTCCTTGTTTAACAAGATCTTGTACACTTAGGAGACCTTATGCAATCCAGTCATTGAAAGCAGTGGTATTCATTCCAGGTGGAAACCAAGTCTGATTTATGTAGGAGGAGAGTGGTAATATTTCCGGTGCAACTCATCATTTTCTGCAGTCCCAAACTCTTAGAGCTGAGGTCAAGAAACAATTGTGAGATATTAGCTTTGGCTGTCGTGTAGGTGGAATCCAAAAGACTTCTTGCAAGCGGAAAGGAGAAGTGTATTCTTGTTCTATCAGCATCCAACTTGTTGGTGTCTTGCTTTGCATCATTCTTGTTGCATCAGAAAGAATCACAGCATGGTAATATGTACATAATTGTGGTAGGTCTAGACCTACCAACAATGTTGGTCTGCTCAACATACGTCAGTCAATCCTGGATTTCTTGAAACCCCAGAGAAAATTAGAGAAGAGTCAAGCAGATCCTTTTCCAGTATTAAAATAGGCAAGGCTTGAAAGAGAAAAAGGAAACTGGGAAAGACAAAACATTTTATCAAGTGCAGCTGGTCAGGTAGAGTGAGTCGGAGGGAGTTCCAGTCCCTGAGTCAATTTTGAGTTACTTTGTATAAACTACTATAGTTAAACGTGAATAGATTTTTGAGATTCAGTGGTATTTGTACTCCTAAATGCCTCCAAGAAGTTGTAATCCATTTGAACAAGAATTGCTGCTTGAGGAAGAATTTCAGTTCAATGAAGAGAGATATTGGATAAATTTCAGATTTATGCATGTTAAGGCAAAGGCTGGAAATTGCACTGAACCGTTCCGGTGTCTGATGGGCTGCTGGTAAAGAGTGCTGGGGATCTGAGACATAAAGAGTGAGATCATCTACATATAGGGTTAGATTGTGATTGACCCCACCAATGGGGATACCAGAGAACTTGTTATTCCTTCGCAGCTGCTCTGCAAGAGGTTCAATAGCCAACACGAACAGTAATGGAGGGGGGGCCATCCCTGTCGGGTGCCCCTGGAAGGATGGAAAAATCTGGAGTTGCAATTATTGACCCACACTCTGGGTTTGGGTTGAGAATATAAGGAGGCTATGGTGTTTAAAAAATTCTGACCAAAACCCATGTTCTGGAGTAGTGCTAGCATATACGGGATTTCAATTGAGTCAAATGCCTTTTTGAAGTCAAGAGCTAGAATTAAGGAAGGAGTTGATTTTCGTGTACCATGAGTGGTGACATTTAATGTGCGGTGGATATTATCTGTCAGTTGCCAAGATGGGATAAATCCCGTCTGATCAGAATCCACCTAGTTCACTTAGTATAGTCATAAAAAATGTAGGTTCACAAAAATATATATTACCAGAGATAAACAAAGTGATAATAAGGTGGGCTGGATACCAGCAAAGCAGATGAAACAGGTGTCATTTTAAAAATTGACATTATAGACTTCCACCCGGATTGGCAAGCTGACAGCAGCCTTTCTCCCCTCTCCTGGGGGAAAGGTCTGCAGACCAGCAGGTAGAGAGGGGGGTGATCGTACGTCCTCCCCCAGGGTTCAGTATGAGCCCTGAGTCAGGGGGCGCTGAGGTTCACCCCCCCCCCGGCTTCTAGCTGGGGAGTGGGGGCGTCCTTTTGCCCCGACGGTCTCCCTGCTGTGTTCCAGTAATGGCCGAGGCTTTGCATACCGGGAACCAAGCGGATGGTGATTAAGATGTAATCAAGCGACTGGCTGAATTGGCTTTTTGGCTGAAGAAGTGTGAGTACAACTTTAACGAAGCATCAGAGAGAAAAATATACCCTCTCAAGCATGGGTGGGGGAGACAACTGTAGACCCCCCCATGGAGAACTAGATAAAGAAAATTAACATCGGAGAAATGGAAAATGAAGGGACTGTGATGGAGGAGTACTGAGAGTCATGAATTGAGCAAAACACAAGTAAATATTTGGGACTTTAAAAATAGCAACTGAAAACGGCGTATCTGGTTAGCTAGAAATGGCTAGAAGGAAGAATTAGAATCTCCTTTAAAGACTGTTAATATCATAGTGAGAGACTGAGCCGGAATGCATTTCTCCCCCTCCCTCCCAGAAAAGAAGCGGGGGAAAGGGAATTCCCTCCCCATATATAACAATTAATAATTTAAAATAGGGAAGGGGAGAGAAGAGGGAGCATAAAAAAGAAAGAAAAAACTTACACTAGTTTGGAGTGTTTCTTGAGTGACGGCTGGAAACGAGGCAGAGCTCCTTCGGCAGGCAGAAGTGGGGGAGTTTTCTCCTCTAGTAAGATTGACTGTGCAAATATCTGAAGGTGATCTTTTGGGACTTTGAGAATCCTCTTTCTTCTTGGAGAAACTTTGAATATCTTGTAAGCGGTGATTGGGAAAGACGGAAGATTGGGGGAGGGGGGAAGCCCCCTCCACCTTAAAGAAGAAAAGGAAAAGAAAACGAAAAGAGTGCAATTCGGAACGAGCTGGAAATAAGACTGATTAATTTAGAGAACTTTTAGAGGCGGTGTAAAGACCCGATGGATTTATGGGACCTTGGCGGCTTGATGATAAGGAGAGGAGGAACAGACTGTGGATTTTGGAGTGCTTCCTTGGATATCTTCCTTGGAAATGGCGTCTGTGTGTCGCACCTTAAAATTAAAACGAAACTGAATCTCTGAAAGTAGCTCTGTCTCCCCTGCGATAAGTGGGGAGGGGAATTCTCCTCCCAAAAAATAAAGTTATTATATATTTTGACGGGGGGCAAAGCTAACAGAAGGTTGGGCGAAAGGGGGATATGTTTTAATAAATAATGGACTTTGAGTCAAAGAAGATTAAGGAAGATTCTATAGTGAGGTACCCTTTCTAGAGATGAGATGGCTGGCTAAGGGGGTATGATGGGAAAAGTCAAGGGAAAGGGTTTTTACAGAAATTGATAATGAATGGTTAAATTTAATTTTAGAAGGTTTTTATTAATTTAGGTTAATTCCATAAAAGGAAGAGGGAAAAGGGGTGTTCCAGTTCATCTATCTTCTTGTCTTGTTTTTTTTTTTCTTTCTCCCTTTTAATGAGAGGATAAATGGAGAGGTTTCTTTCTTTGAAGAGAATCATGTTTAAGTCTGACCCGGATGTCTCTTTTTTCTTTTAACAGCCAGGGGGGCAGAAAGTAATACGCAGAATTTATTGTAATGAGATGATGAGATTGTCTGATTGTACAAAAGATATGTTAGCATGTTGCAAAGTATACTCCAAACAGTCTGTAGGAGCTTAGAGCTTCACAAGCGATGTACTCAAATGTCACCTTCGAGGTTAACAACTGAAAGTATTTATCTGTCAATGCCATATTTGTAAGCACTATCTAAAATCATCATGTTTGGAATTTTCTTTTCTATCTCCCCCTCTTTGTAGTCTGTTTTGTTAGTAAAGGTAAAGGTAAAGGTTCCCTTGCTCGAAAGCCAGTCGAATCCGACTCTAGGGTTGCAGTGCTCATCTCCGTTTCAAAGCCGAAGAGCCAGCGCTGTCCGAAGACATTTCCGTGGTCATGTGGCCGGCATGACTAAACACCAAGGTGCACGGAACGCTGTTACCTTCCCACCGAAGTGGTCCCTATTTATCTACTTGCAATTTCTTGCTTTCGAACTGCTAGGTTGGCAGGAGCTGGAGCTAGAGACAGGAGCTCACCCCATCATGCGGCACCCGAGTCTCGAACTGCTGAACTACTGACCTTCCACAGCCTGCAGTTCAGCGTCTTAACCACTTGAGCCACCGCAGCTCCCTTTTTCTGTAGTTTAGAAAATGCAATAAAAAACCCCTTCAGGGGGATTTAAAAAAAAAAAATTGACATTATAAGGTTGGCCTGCTCTTCAGTGTGCAAGAACAGAGATCCAATAACAATAACTAGCCAACCAGAAATTTAAGAGCGCTTAAGTTAAAGGTAACCCATGCAAAGTAACTGGGTATCTACAAGGGAATAAAACAAATATAAGTAATAAAAACAATGAGAGTCTCTGTGTAGACAAAAAGGTACAGATCTGCCCCTTTAAGAAGATCCTGGGAGAGAAAGATAATGAAATATTGCTATACGGTAATTTCAGTATGCATTCCCAATAACACAGATCAGCTGGTCAAATATGTAATGGAAATAGTTTGAACACTTAAGAATCAGATATCAAAAAATAACACACTAGGAATTGATCAGTGAGTTTGGTGTATTAATTTGATTAAGTAGTTTTGAAATTAAAAAACCCTGGAATTAGTTAGAGTTAAACCCTCCCCCCTTTAATCACCCCTGAAATCAATTAACTCTGTATCAACAATCAAATAGCAATTAATTCAAATATGATATAATGTGCAATCCAGCAGTTGTGCAGAAGAGCTTTAAAATAAGACTTACTACGAGAAAGTATCAAGAGTCAAGTAATAGAAAGCAAGGAAATGATCAGTAAGTGTGGCAAGTCAATCAGATTAAGCAACTATGAAATGTTAAACCCCTGAAATTAATTAGGTTCAGACCCTCCCCTGTTAATCACCCCTGAGATTAAATAATTAATTAATTTCTTATCAACAATCAAACAAACAAGTGTGCAGGTGAGCTTTAAATCTAAGCTTACTTTAAAAAGATGAACTATGGGTCAGATTTGGAAAACAAACTTTACCTTTTGACACAGGTTAACTTCCAAAAAAGACCTCTTAAACTGAGAGCTAAAAATCAACCACAAACTCCCTCCTCCCTCCCCCTCCTGTAACAGCAATATGGAAGAGAGATTCTTTAAACAGCATAGAGCTATACTCGACGAATGAAAAAAGGAATGATAAGCATAGTCTTTAATCACATATATTTCTGGGCAATGAAGGGACTGCCAGACTGATAGGTCTCATGAAGCATTAGCAGGAGACGCACTTTCAGTGGACATAGGTGATCCCGGGTTTCTGATGGGGATCTTGCTATTTTTTTCTGGGGTTGCAGGGAACTGATGTTTTCTTTTCTGTGAATGTCTGTTACTGCCGAGATCATCTGATAGCCACAGCTTTTCCAGCAATTCCAGCCCAGATTCCTCATCAGAAGCCTGTAGAGTTAATCCATGGTGGAAGACATGTAGTCTTCCCTTTGACAGCCACCTGTAATGAATGCTTGCTGCTTGTAGCTTCATCGTGTAGTCTTCAGCATTCTCCTAATGCGAAGAGCCTCTTGGGGGGTACTGGGGAATACTACTATTTGGAGATTGTTAAATAAAAGATGCCCTTTTAATCTTGCCTCCTCCAGGATCGGTTTCTTCACTCTCTAGTCTGTGAATTGGACCAAAAGGTCCCTGGGGCCAATACATCTGGGGTTTGCTGGAGAGCCTAAATGGTACACTCTCAAAATGGCCAGCATGACTCCAGACTTGAGTCTTAAGATGGAGGCTAGCCAATTCATTGTAAAGCAGATCAGATCCAAGTTCTCCTCAGCGCCTTCCAGGAGACCCCTGAATTTTAAATTTAATTGTTTAGAATGGGTTTCTAGCATGAGGATCCCATCTCGGAAGTGTGTTTCAGAGACTTGAAGCTCATGAATGGCATCTTTAAGATTCACCTCTAGGCTGAGGGCTGATTCTGCAGTTTTTGAAGTGAGTGCTAGGGAGGCTTGTATTGAGGATAGTTGTTCCCTTACTGGATGGATGGATCTCTGAATTTGGTCACTGAGCCATTGTTCCATCTTCTCCAATAAGTTTGGTAAGTCCTGTTTACTTAATACTGCTCCTAACAGATGAGGAAGGGACAAGTCCCCCACCATTGCTGGATTTTTGGCACCAAAAGTCTTTTGATCCTGTTGAGCATCTCACAGGGAGAAAAAAGCCTGTGATGGTTTGTGTATCGATTTAGTGCAGCTTGGGGTAGTCCTGTTGTTCTTGCCCATAATTTTTAAAAGGAATGGACTAAGATTTTGAGCATAGGAGGGTCCAGGAGTGGGGAGGGAAGCGGAGCTGGAAGATTAAATGACCACCATTTTGTCCAGCATTTCCATGCCCCCCTGGGCAGCAATATCTATGCATGAATGTTATTATTTATGGTCATGGTTGAACTTCTTCCAGCTTGCTTCATAATTAGCTTGATTTCTCCAAGCTTCCTTAGAGGATAAAATTCATTTTTTTTTACCAATAATTTACTTTTAAAAAAACAAACAAACATTTTTTATTAGGATATATAATACTTCACAATTTTAGCTAAAATAATATAGATCATATACTTTTCTTCAAATTCCCCTCCTCCCCTATTGGCTCCCAGCATTGTTTCCACCATTTTACCAATACATAATGCATATTAATTCACTATTATCATATAACTTCTATAGGTAACACAATTTACATATTTGCAACCACTACTAGTACTTATTGATTATATACCTGTTACACATTTATTACATATCTAGTAGCTTTCCAAACTGAATATACTATCCTTCATTTCCCAGTGTTTCTCTAAATATTCTTTGAAATCATTCCAATCTACCAAAAAAGTTTCTGCTTCTAGATTGTTAAGTTTTCTTGTCCATTTGTCCATTTCTGCCATAAATAGCAGTTTTCTTAACCAGTCCCAGAGTTCAGGAATTTTTTTTCATTTTTCCAACTTTGAGCATAGATCATTCTGGCGGTTGTTATCATGTACCACATCAGTGTTCTTTTACCCACATTTATTTCTTCTAGTTTAAGACCTAAAAGAAATATTTCAGGTTCTTTCTTGAAGGTACATTTCAAAAAAATTTCCATCTCTGTATGTATTGCAGTCCAGAATATTTTTGCTTTATCACAAGTCCACCACATATGATAAAAGGAACCTTCGGCATGTTTACATTTCCAACATTTGTTAGATAGATTTTTACCTATATTAGCTATCTTTTTAGGTGTCATATACCATCTATACATCATTTTAAAACAATTTTCTTTAAGATTGGTACATGTAGATATTTTCATAGCGTTTTTCCATAAGAATTCCCAAGATGACATAAATATTTCCTTATTCATATTAATTGCCCGTTTAGTCATTTGCTCTTTAACTAATTCATTTTCTGTATACCATTTTAGCAAAAATTTATACATTTTCTATATTTTCTTCCTTCCCTCCAGCCATAAATTTTCAATTTCATTATAGTTTTCCCTAAACCCAACCATTTTTATTGGTTTTATACAAGTCATAAATCTGTCTATAACATAACCAATCATATTTAAAATCTAATTGGCTTTCTTCTTTTATCATATACGATTTCCCTTCCAGTCTCAACAGTTCATTATATTTCAACCAGTCCTGTCCCTTGTATTCTGAGAAGGGTTTTATTATTTCTGCTGGTACAATCCACATTGGTTTTTCTTCAGGAAAAAAATTTTTGTACTTAATCCATGAGTCAAAAAGTGTTCTTCTGATATAGTGATGCTTAAAGAAGTTATCCATTTTCAACTTACCATAGTAAAGATATGCATGCCAGCCAAACCTGCAATCATGTCCTTCTAATGCCAACAATTTTCTATTTTCAAGAGTGATCCACTGCTCTAACCATGTCAGATAGACCGCATCATGATATAATCTCAAGTTTGGTAGTTGAAAACCTCCTCTTTCCTTTGCATCACACAATATTTTCATTCTGATTCTCGGTTTTTTCCCTGCCCACACAAATTTTGATATTTCCTTTTGCCAAGAGTTAAATGCTTTCAAGTCTTTTACAATGGAAATCGTATGAAATAGACACATTAAACGTGGCAAAATATTCATTTTAACCACCAAAATTCTGCCCAACAAAGATAAATTTAATGTATTCCATTTTTTAATGTCATTTAGGACTTGTAACCATAATTTTTCATAGTTGTTTTTTAAAAGGTCAATATTCTTCATTGTCAAATCTATACCTAGATATCTGGTTTTTTTCACTACTTCACAACTTATAGACTTCTGCAGCTCCATTTGTTTAGACCTTGTCATATTTTACACATCATCTTAGATTTCTGTCTGTTCACATAGAAGCCTGCCAAATCTCCAAATTCTTTTATTTTATGTAGTAGGAGCGGTAGAGTCTTCATTGGTTCCTCTGCTAAAAACATAACATCATCAGCAAAGGCTCTGTATTTATATGTAAATCCCTTAATTGTCAAACCTTTAATTTCCTTGTCTTTTTTAATGTTCCAAAGTAAGATCCTCTAAGATCCATATAAACAATAACAAAGAAAGCGGGCAGCCTTGTCTTGTTCCTTTTTGTACTTTGAAGTGTTCCATTGCTTCATTATTGATCACTATTGTTGCTTTTTGTTCTGAGTAAATTGCTTTAATTCTATTTAAAAAAGGTTCTCCAATATCCATTTTTTCAATAACTTTAAACATAAATTCCCAATTCAAATTGTCAAAAGCTTTTTCTGCATCAACAAAGAAAAAGCCGACCTCCTTTTCTGGGTGCTTGTCATAATATTCAATTGCATCTACTACCATCCTGATATTATCAAATTTTTTTACAATAATTTTCTGAGAAAGTACTGGATGTTAGCACACCAGGGAAGCTCCCCACCAGTTCTACCTACTGCCCCTTATTTTCTCTAACTTCATTGACCCAGGAGGCATCAAAAAGGCTTTCCTAATGTGGCAACAGACATTTAATGGCTTGGGCCCTTCACTTTATTTCTGCTTGCACTCATCTCCATCCAATGTGACCGCAGTCCTCTAAAGTGGAGCCTGCTTTTCCTCTGGTGCTGTACATTAGGGTTACTAACTTTCATGCAGGGCCTGGAGATCTCTCAGAATTATAATAACTGCTCTCCAGAATACAGACTTTGGTTCCCCTGGAGAAATGGCTACTTTGGAGGGTGAACTCTATAACATTATACCGTGCTGAGGTCTCTCCTCTCCCCTCCTCTCCTCATGCCCCTCTCCCCACAATCTCCAGGTATTTCCCAGTCTGGAATCCTAACTTCCACTCATGCAAGATCAATGTCTTTCAAGTCGTCAAAAGGTCCTCATTCAAGGGGAGCATGTTGTGCAGTAGAGGACTGTCTCCACAATAGATGAAGAGGAACACAAGCAGAAACAAGACATAGGATTGAAGCTGATGTTTACAAGCTATATTGTGAATGTTGCTAGCCAGCCCTCCTCATTTAAATTGTTAGTCAGCCTCTCTTATAACTGTATGTTTGCTTTGTGAAAAGGTAGGGCTAGCAGGGAAGGATAGCTGGGGACAAACTCTTTATCAACTGGACCCAGGCTTCAGTGGAGTTTCATTCTTGGCTCATAATGGATTCATGAGGTAAATCTGTTCTGAACTTCATTTATACTTGAACATACATGAATGCATGGAGCTGCTTTATACTGAAACAGATGATTGGTCCATCAAGGTCAGTATTGTCTGCTCAGACTGGCAGTGGCTCTCCAGGGTGCCAAGTTCATATCACCTGATCATTTTAACTGGAGATGCTGGAAATTGAACCTGGTACTTCTTGCATGTCAAGCAGATGGTCTACCACTGAGCCACGACTCCTCTCCCAAACATGTCTCCTATACCAAATTATCATGCACACCGAGATCTTAAAAAGTAAGCAATCATGATGTTAAAAACCTCACCATATGAAAATCTATATGTGCAGCAGGCTCACAAGAGCAGAAGATTATATTGATAAAACCAGGTTTCCATTCCAGGAGTGAAATTATAGAAGAGTATTTGAAGAGGCAGAAAAGCCAACAGCACTTACAGAAGGGATGTGGAGATTTATTGCACCCAGGGGTCTTTTCATAGAAAAAGGGCTGCAGGAGCTCATTAGCATATGGTATGCTAATGATCTATTAGGCTATTAGCATATGCCACGCCCCCTGACATCACCGGAAGCAAAAGGGGGTGGGAGGCATCTTCAAAAACCTCCCCTTCCCTTCCCTAGCTGGTCTGGGTGGCGGAGCTAAGAGAGAAGGGGTTTAAAATTTAAACTCCTTCTCATGAGAGTTGGGCCACAGAAGGAGGAAAGAGGGAAGGAAAGAGAGAGAGTAGAGAGAAGGAAAGAAGGAAGGAAAGAGGGAAAGAAAGAGAAGGAAAGCGGAGGGAAAGAAATAGAGGGAAGAAGGAGGGAAACAGGGAAAGGAGGAAAAAAGAGAAGAGAAGAAGGTGGGAAAGAAAGAAAGAGAGAAGAGAAGAAGGAGGGAAAGAGGAAAAAGAGAGAAGGAAAGGAGGGAATGAAAGAAATTTGGCGGCAATTCGGCCCCATTATATCCTATGGGCCATTGAAGTCAATGGTGAAAACATAGGGTATATTCTGGGAGCTGGAGGGGAGGGGTTTGAGGAGAGGCTCCAAACTCACAGGATAGCTGGTGGAGCCTCTCCCCAATATACCCACCAAGTTTCAAGAACATTGGACCAGGGGGTCCAATTCTATGGGCCCCCAAACAGGTTGCCCCTATTCCCTCCATTGTTCTCTATGGTGAGAAAAAAACATATTTTTTTCCCACCATAGAGAACAATGGAGGGAATAGGGGCAACCTGTTTAGGGGCCCATAAGACTGGACCCCCTGATCCAATGTTCTTGAAACTTGGTGGGTATCTTGGGGAGAGGCTGCATCAGCTACCCTGTGAGTTTAGAGCCTCTCCCTCAAACCCACTCCCCTCCAGCCCCCAGAATATACCCTATGTTTTCGCCATTGACTTCAATGGCCCATAGGATATAATAGAGCTGAAATTGACATTCGGCTGCCTGAAAGACTCCCCGGGACGCCGGCTGGGGGCGGGGCTTGGCTCCTGAGCTCCCGGAGCTGCGCTCCAGTGCGCTCCCCCCCAAAAAGACCCCTGATTGCACCCCATTAATGGCATATCTCTTCCTCTCCATTCCCCAATTTCCTTTCTGCCCTCAGGGGAGAACTTGAAGTATGCACTTCAAAATTAATTTTTTCATGTCATTTTGTCATTTCAGAAAGGGCAGTTTTATTGATTTCATGAAATTTCAGGAGTATTAATATTATTTCAAAAAATTGCTTCCAGAAGAATTTTCAGTTTTGGAAGTACTGGGTATTTATCTCATTAATTCCCCAAAAGGTTGCACTATTTTATGTAATTTTCTTTGTAGATTTTGCTTTGGAACAATATTGCTACCTGCAGCTTCTAGAACCATAATGGTTAATCTTGTGGTAGCCACTCCACAGCTTGGAGAGCCACATTCACAACCACCATCATCCAAAAGAGGCACATGACTACTGTATGACCTGTGAGCCACCCCTCCAAACACAAAAATACAATAATATAACTTGTAACATAAATAACTATAACCTTGTTAAAATATCAGAGTACTTCTGCTCATGCTGGATTGTCTCTTCCCACCACTGTTAAACATTAGCTAGCCTTTCTGTATCTGGAGAGAGCCTTCATGCTTTTTCCTCAGCATAATGCACAGCATGGCAGGTCAATTGAGAGAATGAATTTGCCAGGGTGGCAAAAGAAGAGCAAGCTGGCTGTGGAGAAAGCAGCCCAAAAAACATTACCACCCCACTGTGGCCAGCATGCTCTTTTCCCTGTTGGCTGCCATGGTGGCAGTTTGATTCTCTGCAGGCAGTTTGCTAGCCTCCTGGCTGCCTTCTGGGTGCAGCATCTGCAAAGAAGGGTGGGGATTTGTTGGAGAGGATGGTTCTTTTACTTCCATCTCTGGAATGGGGCCCACAGGTCAGGGAGTCTTGCATCTTACCTGCCCTACAGTCTTCAGCTGTTTCCAGGTGCAATGAATTTTCAGGATGTAAAAAGTGTTCATTTCATCTAGTAATGAAAGAGTTGCAGAGCAGAGGTTCAGCCCAAGTGGTGATGGTGGGGAGGGCTTGCTATAGTTAGTTGTTTGGACTGTTCCAATGCAGAAAGTGAACATGTCTGCTCCTTTCCTTAAAATTTATGGTTCTCACAATTTTCTTAAACTTTTGACATTCACTGTTAATCTGGTAATCTCTTCCCAGATATAGGAAAATTTCAGCTAATGACAGCCTGGTCAGTAGGATAAACAGAACACCCTTGGGTATATAATCTTGGTATATAAATGCTGGCGCACATGACAACGCAGTTTATGGAATGGAGTATCAGAATCTGGTTCTTGTTTGTGAGGAACTTCTAGGTTCAATTAATGTAATTTGTTTTCACTTCTTTTTTTTTTGCTTTAAATACTGTTCTTTCATTTTTCATTTTTAGCTGCTATTAAGTGAACTTTGCCTTGACTGCCTTTTAAGCAGAAAGGTGGTTAAGATTTTTTAATAAATAAATTAATAAATTATCCTGGCTCCAGATTATTGAAAACAGTGGGAGCAAATGTTTGCTAAGCAAATGGAAGAAGATACAGTTGGACTGTCTAACTTAACTACAGTTTTTGCAGAGAATGTCATACAATGCACTAATTAATGTCAATATTGGGAAGAAGCAGCTGGCTCTTCTGATATAATGGCCTTTACCTTTGTCTACCATGCTTCATCAAACAACAGGAACTGCATCCCAAAAAGTACTGTTTCTATTGTTAACATATTTGTGATCAAACAGATTGCCTAATCTCATGCAACTGCCTCCTAATTAGGCAGTAAAAAGAACCTTCAAACTTTTAAGCAGAGAGAGACTCTCCTGTGTTAGTGTACAATATGACACTCTCTGTACACAGTGCTTTAAATAGTATTATAAATTCAAAAAAGAGTTCAAGCCAGATGTATCCGTAGTACCTTGTAGCTGTAATTTCCTATATGCAAAAAGGATACTTGGAGGGTCTGGAGTTGCAGCTGTTGTGGGTAATTAAATAGCACCAGTCAGGATAGGCCCTATTTGCTGAAACAACTGGAGGAAAGTGTTCAGTTATGGAGAATCTCTAGTCATCAGTGAAACTGAATATTTCTGGGCAAGGTGATGACTGTCCCACCAAATGCCTGTTTTCTGGGTGAAGCTTGTTTTCTTTATCTGTTTCAGTTGCACTTGAGGCTAGGATACACCTTTGTAATCTTGGTAGACTGTATTTATGTCAAACCTTGCTTCACTTTGGTTGCCATGGTTACTGGGGGGAGGGAATTCCTATGGGGAGGGGGGTTGAGTGAATGAGTGAGATAGTGGGACCTTTGCTTGTAGAAGTCATAACTTTTCTTGCAAGTTGTACCTCCTTTCCCTTTCCCAGGGTGAGGTGTCCTTGAGAAGCTTTTGGTACCAGCTTGAGCAGTAGATAACCAAGACATTTATCTTTCACTTGGTTGAGACGGCAGTGCTGGGCATGGCGTGAGTGTGTGACATATGCTTGAGGAAGGAAAGGACTTTTATTCAAATTACCTTTATTAAGCTTGTACCTGCCAAAAGTCTTTTGTTCTAACACAGTGACTTTCTGGATCATGCATATATCTCAATAAACATCACTGCCAAGAGAGAGTTGTTGAGAGTAACTTGACTGGGAGCCTGACAATTTATAGAGAAGTTGATAGGAAGTGTATTAACTCAAAACTGGATCCTAACTACTGCTAATAGTAGAAATATACATATCTTCCAGTTGCTTCTGACACCTGAAAAGTAGATTCCTGAGACGGCATTACCTACCTTGTTTAATAATAATCTTGCTGCTCTCATATATCAGGGTATGGAAGTGGAAGGGGGTGAAATCACCCTTTTTGCTTCTTCTGCCACTGGCACTACAATGACGGAACAGGGGGAAATTACACTGGAAAACACAAGGCTATTAAAGCTAGAGGGTCATGACTTATTATTGGATTGGCATGCATTTGTGTGGTATGGCAGAGACAATGCATATAAGTATTTCAAACAACATATTTTTAGAAGATCCTTATTGAAAGTATGGGAAGAAACTAAAAGAATTTTTAACACTAAGATACCAAAATGGGTTTCACCACTTGAAGCTTTTACAAATCCTAATTTATTTCAAAAAAATCCATTGTGGAGATATGAAGATTTGCTGGATAATAAAAATCAACTGAAATCAACAGAGAATCTCAAAAAACAAGATCCCGACTTGAGTTGGTGGGAAAGAGCACAATTGGATTCAAGATATGTTAAAGATAAACAAATGGGGTTTTATGAAAAGTTAACAGAGTTTGACAAAATATTGATTTATACTGATGAAACACTTATTAAGAAACTGTAAGTCATAATGTTAGAAATTAAAACCCAAGATGAAGTGGTTAAATGCTCCGTGGTTAAATGGGCACAAAATTTGGGGCATAATATTGACTTAGATCAATGGTCAAAGATATGGAAAACAAATCTAAAAATTACTAAAGCAATCTCTTATAAAGAAAACATTTATAAAATGTTTTATAGATGGTATATTACTCCAGATAAATTGTCAACATTTTATCCCAATATGTCAAATGATTTTTGGAAATGCCAAGAGAATGTTGGCTCTTTTTTTCACATGTGGTGGACTTGTGATAAAAGTAAAAAAAAAAAATGTGTTTAGATACATGAAATATTGCAAAAAATCTTAAAAAGTAACATACCTTTTTGTACCAGAATTGTGTTTATTGAATATACTTCCAGAAAATTGTAAAAAGCAGGATTCTTATCTTACCTTACATGTAGTTACAACTGCCAGAATATTGTATGCCATATATTGGAGAAGGAAAGAAGTACCTTCAAAAGAAGAAATAATAAATAAACTACTAGAAAATGCCGAGACAGATAAATTAACTTTAATTTTGAAAGGACAAAAAGAAGGAAACTTTGAAAATACATGGTCAAGATTTTACATATGGATTGAAGAATACTTTACATAAATAAACTGTGTATAAAACTGAACTAGAGGACAATAAGAACATTTACTGTAATATGTGCAAAAGCTTTATCTAATAGTACAAGGTGTAGAAATTTATTTTTTATTAGAGATATATGGGAAATTTAACAGATACTTTATTGATAGATTCTACCAATGAATGTTTGTATGTATTTTTGTCTGGTTTTGTTTGTTTGTTTTTGATGTGTCTGATATAAAATAAAATTATTTTTGCAAAAAAAATTCTTATTATAGTTTATGACCAGCACATATCAATTTATACGAATTATACTAGAATTGTAAAGGTTTTTTAAAATAAGCAATTTTACAGAAATGAATAAAAATGTTACAAATATACAAATATAAAAACAAAAATCAAGATTGACACATGAAATGAAGAGTATTTGTATGCTAATTTACTGCTATTCACAGATTTTACCAACTGCTTTAATCCAATCTCAGCTGGAATCAACCAGTCACTTATGCATTTTGACTCTAACTAGCACTTCCTGGCAACTACCCCTCCCCCAATATGTAATGGTTGAGAATGTCTTGTTTCACTGTATCTGAAGAAGTGAGCGTGCACACTAAAGTTTATACCTTGAATAAAACTTTGTTGGTCTTAAAGGTACCACTGGGCTCAAACTTTGTTCTGCTGTTTCAGACCAACATGGCTGCCCATCTGAATCCATAAAGACACAGTCTGCATACTGTTAACTAAGAGTTAAATATATTGAGGACAAATCACAAAAAGCTCAGCAATCAAAGGAACTAATGAAATATTCCAGAAGTTCTGCATCTGTGAAGGGAAGGAATCTATTTTAGAGCTGTTCATAATTCACAAACCATCAGATCAGGGGGGAAAGTAGATGAATGAACATGATGAGATATTTAAATATAAATGTTTCCTAGTTGGATACTTACAACCAATGCTCCCTCTAAGCTGTGGAAGCTTGTGAGCAAAAATTCTACTTTGTGAGCTACTGGTATTAAAGCTGGGAATGAGTGATTTGTCTACTGCATAAATTAGTTTGCCCTGGAGCCATCCTTTCTGAACTAAGACAAAAATGTGTGAGCCAGAGGCTAAAAAACTGTGAGCTAACTCAGCTTAGAGGGAACATTGCTTACCATCTATGAAAAAGGAAGGTTTGCAACCCTCTGGACCTTCTCATAAATGCAGATGATCAATTAAACTGGAAAGGAAGGTTTGATAATCTGCATTCTAATTTGATTAGTGTGGATATTATATGATGTAGTGGGCAAAATTCCTGTTAGCATGTTTGCCTTTTTGTGTTATCAGATCTGTTCCCTACTTGTAATGAATACTGTGTATATGAATATGTGAATATTAATTTCTGCTTTGTAACTGGCATGAATGGGTATTTTCAGGGGGAAATTAGCCCATTTAGGAAAGGTTATACTCCACTACAGGGGCAGGGAGACACATATTTCTGTATAAAGGTCTGCAAAATTTTTGCAACATTTAAGGCCACAGCATGCCTTAAACTGATAAGAGTTTTTAGATGTTGTGCTCCATAGACTACAGCTGCTTTAAATCATGGTTAAAAACATCAAGGTCAATGGAGCTCTGAACACCCCAAAATGTGGCATTTGGCATACCATTCCCGTGGATGAATTTGCTTGGTACTTGCGGAAATGATGCCAAAGTATTCAGAGTGTTATTTGGGGCTTGGCCCCAAGGGAAGCAGTGATGGGGGGGGTTGCCAGGCAGCAGCTGCCTTTGCTTTCCAAATCCTTCCAGCAATTCTACTTTATATTTCCTTCATAGCAGACAAGAACAGGTGCAGCAGCTCCAGTTCCGGTGCTGAGCTCAAGAACAGGGAGCTTTGACAGAGTGTAAACATTCAGATTTCCTTTGTATGGCAGAAGGATGACAGGGTCACTTCCTCTCCCATCACCCCCTGCGCCAATGCAGATGGTGCTGCCACTACTACACTTGCTGGAGGGGGAGTAACAGGGTGGCGGGCAAATGTGCCTTCCCTTTCAGATCTGTTGTTTCCCCTGCATTTTATGAATGGAAATAAAATGTGACAAGCTGACACTTGTAGTATCACTGCAGGCTGAACGGAACATCTTTTCAGAGTAATGCTTCAAGGCTCCAGAAGGTTTCAGTTGACTGGCAGTTCCCAGTAGTCTTTTCATTCCCTTATTATTAATGTACCATAAGAAATGCAGGTTCTTTGTAGTGTTTCAGTTTCTATCCCAAGTTCTTTTCAGCAGGTATGGAAATCATTAGAGCTGTACTAGGAACTCCACTTGTGTGTGCACGCACACAAACAAAGATGGTCTAATGAAGCAGGACTCATTGATCTACTATTCAACTTCCTGGTAGCACCAATCACAGCCATAAAAGTCTGTATGACTTGGGGAGGACTAAAAGTGATAGGGGTACTAATAGCACACAAGGAATATCCACAGATTTCATTTTCTCCGGTATAATTTATTCACTTGTAAACTCGTAAAGGATTTTATTACTGAAATGTTTGTGTCCTGCTTTTCCCTATATAGTGGATCCTGGCCTGGAAACCCTGCCATTAAAAACAAGCCATTGGATAGAAACAGCATACAAATGAACACATACGAAGGTACCTTATACTAACTCAGACCATTGGTCTGTCAAGGTCAATATTGTCTCCTCAGACTGGCAGTCATTCTACAGGGTTTCAGGGAGATGTCTTTCATGTCACCTGGTTCTTTTTTAAAAACTGGAAATGCCATGGATTGCACCCTCTTGCCCAATGGTGTGGAGGTTCAGGCTGGGGTGTCATCTGTACACTGATGATACCCAGCTTTATCTGTTGATCGGCAGCCAGCCAGATACCACTCCAAAAAATCTGGCAGAGGGGTTGGAGGCTGTGGTGAGATGGTTAAAACAGAGCCAGCTGAGACTGAATCCTTCTAAGATGGATGTTCTGTGGTTGGGCTGGGGGGACTCGGTTGGGGTGCCAACTCCCAGCCCTTGATGATGTGCCCTTGAGAATGGCACTTACCATCAGGAGTCTGGGTGTGATCCTGGATGCCTCCTTGACAATGGAGGCCCAGGTCACAAATGTTGCCAGACTGGCGTTTTACCATCTGTGACAGGTTAGGCAACTGGCCCCCTACCTGTCTCACCCTGACCTAGCCACTGTAATCCATGTGACAGTCACATCCCAGATTGGATTACTATAACTTACTATGTGGGCCTACCTTTGAAGCTTACCTGGAAACTCCAAATGGTGCAAAATGCAGCAGCACAGGTCCTTACGAGGACACCTCGCATAGTGTATATCCATTTGGTGCTATGTGAGCTGCATAGGCTTCCAGTGGAGTACCAGATCAGATTCAAGGTTATGATGTTGACCTTTAAGGCCTTAATGGTCAGGGACTTACATACCTCTAGGACCACCTCTCCTGGTATATCCCCAGAAAAGTATTACACTCCAAAGATCAGAACTTATTGGTGGTCCCTAACCAAAGAGACATCCCGCTGTCCTTGACCATAGACAGGGCTTTCTCTACCCTGGCTCCAACCTGGTGGAACTCTCTGTTGAATAACATCCACATCCTGCAGGATATTTTACAGTTCTGCAGGGTATGCAAGGCAGAGACGTTCCACCAGATGTTTGGTTGAGGGCAGTGGCAGTTCAGTCTTGGCACTCCCACTTTCCATTTCCTTTCACCCGTTTCCAATGAGATAGTGGCACAGCTCAGATTTTAGTGCCATTTGTAAGCAATTAGTCAGATTATTATGTTTTTGTTGCTTTATGTAAACTTTAATTTATTTTATTGATGTTTTATATGACTGTATTGTACACCGCCCTGTGCCTGGTTTTACCGTGGAGGGCGGTTTATAAATTTAACTTAATAAATAGATAGATAAATAATAAACCTGGGACTTTCTGCATGCAAAGCAGAGGCTCTTTCACTAAGCCACAGCCCTCTCTACATAAAAACTATGTATAAAACAGAAGCAGACCATTAAAAAGGTATAAGAGAAAAACCCTACCTAAAAGCCTGAGTAAAAAGATGTGTTTTAGCCTGGCACCTAAAAGAAAGTAAAGTGTCAAGTGAGCCTCGAGGGGGAGGACATTCCAGAGGCAAGGTGCTGTCAGGCCTCCAGAGAAACCACTCTTCACGCAATATTTCTCAGTTAAGGTTTATTGGCAAGATTTGGCTTTCTGTAAAGGTGAGTGTCTTTGTCAGAACCGGCGAGGCCAAAGCAAGGGAATAATTATCAAAGGGGTAAGGCTCACATTCCAAGCATATGTCACTCACACCAGTGTTACTATAGGTCATGACAGTAATAAGACCCAACTAGCTATTCCCAAAGTTTTATCTCTCTCCCAAGGCCATCCCCCAGGCCTGAGAACCTCTTGGGGGCTGCATTCAAAAGAGTTACAATTCAGCACATCATTGAACTACAGACATTCACACTCACACACACTCACCCCTTAGGAATTACATGTCAGCCAAGGGCAAGACAATAAGGGGCTGAGAGCAAAGCCAGATGTACCAAGTGGGGATACAAAAGCAAAACTAAACATAAGCAGTATAGAGGGTTGCATGACAGAGATCAATAACCACAAATCAAGGTCCCGAGTCCAGTGTTCCCTCTAAGCTGAGTTAGTGTGAGCTAGCTCACAGTTTTTTAGCCTTTGGCTCACACATTTTTGTCTTAGCTCAGGAAGGATGGCTCCAGAGCAAACTCATTTATGCAGTAGCCAAATCTCTCACTCACAACTTTAATGCCAGTAGCTGGCAAAGTAGAATATTTGCTCACAAGACTCCACAGCTTAGAGGGAACATTGCCCGAGTCTGACATATCGCTCCCCCTAAACTCACCCTTCCCCTGGTTTACCTGGGTACAGGCGATAGAACTTTTGGAGCAGAGTGGGAGCTTTAACATGCCTAGCTGCTACCCATTCATTTTCTTCAGGCCCAAAGTCCTTCCATTTAATCAGGTATTGCAAGCAGCCTCAGGACAACTGGGAATCAAGAATTTCTTCAATTACAAATAACTTCTGGCTTAAGTTTTTGAAGTTGATGAAATATTTTCCTTCTTTTTTGTGGTATATTCAAACCATTGATGTTAACAGATATAATATTAAGTTGTGTTGATAATGTCATTTTTATTTCACTTCCTAGTACCTCTTGTTTCTATCCCTGAATTTATATCTAGTCAGGTACTGATAGGTATTTTTATTTATCTTTTTTTTTTGTCTTTTCTTTGGTGTCAAGTCTTTCCCCTTATTTCCTTGTTGAGAGGATAAAAGTTCTTGTTGTTCCTTCTGCTGTCGCTGTTGTTCCCCCTCTACTTCCCTTTCAGCTGCTTCTACAACTTCACCCTCTTCCCCTTCACTTTCTCTTTCTTCTTCCTCTTCATTCTCATCTTCTGTTCTATCTCTTTGAAGTCCTGATTCCTCTCCATGTTGGTCCAGAAAGTGTTCTATTTTAAATATTGAATCTATTCTGTACCTCTTAGCTTTATGGACAAACAATATTCCTTCAGGAACCAACCATCTGAACATGATCGCGTTTTTTTTCAATAACTTAGTAAGGCTTCTATAAGGTATTCTTCTCTCCCTAACTCTCCATGGTACATCCTTCAAGAACCTTATTTCTTGCCCTTGAATAAAAACTTTTGTTTTGTTTGTCTCTTTTAATATTTTGTCTTTCAAGTCCTTTCTATAAAATTTTATGTGGACCTCATATAAGGAAAAAAGATCTAAAATATTTAGACTGTAAAAAATTGGGAATAGCTTTCACCTCTTCTGCGGAAGTTAAAAAAAGAGGGGTGGTAATGTACGTAAAAGATTATTTACATCCAGAGCTTGTGTGTAGTTCAGAGGATGGTAGATTAATAGCATTAACAATTTTGAGAAATGGGATTAAAACCTTAATTATTAATATATATGCCCCTAATCACAATCAGAAACCCTTTTTTAAAGAACTTCAGAAAGTAATTACTTTAGTAGAAGTTAATGAAATCTGTATTACTGGTGATTTCAATGCAGTGTTAGATCCTGAGATAGACAGAAGAAGAAGCAAAAGAAAACTAAGAGGAGGTAACACTTTGCCATTAGATTTTTTAAGATAGTGGAAGAGTATAGTATAGTAGATATATGGAGAACAAGAAATATACAGAAAAAAGATTATACATATTATTCAGCTCGTTATAAATCCTGGTCACGGTTAGATATGTGTTGGATATCTGCTGCTATGATCAACAAAGTGAAAGAATGTGAAATACTACCCAATACCTTTGCTGATCACTGCCCGGTGCAACTTACCCTTAAAGAAGAGGGGAAGAAAAAGTTTAAATGGTCAATGAACCTAAAATTACTCCAAGATGAAAAATTTAGAAAGAAATGTAAGAAAGAAATAAAAGAATTTTTTAGAATAAACAATACTGTAGATACGCCAGTAGGGGTAATATGGGATGCATTTAAAGCATACATGAGAGGCTGTTTTATTAGTCAAAATGCATGGCAAAAAAAACAAAGAGATAAGAAATACCAACAATTAATAAATCAAATTAAAACACAAGAAATGAAATGGAAAAATGCAATAGGTGATAATTAAAAAAAAATTAAATTAAATCTACTTCAGCATAAGCTTAATCTGATGCTAAACCAAGAAATAGAAAGGAAAATCGAATATACAAAACAATATTATTTTGAAAATATTAATAAACCCAATAGATGGTTAGCATACAAAGTTAGAAAAGAAAGGGAAAAGAGAATTATATCTTCACTACGAAATGAGGAAAATCAGGAGAAATATGATCTACAAGAAATAAAAAATATAACTGAGAATTTTTATAGAAAATTATACAAGCAAGATAAATTGGACCAAGAAGCAATATAAAAGTATTTGATTAAAAACTGTAAAAGATTTGAGGAATCTCATAAGCAGGCTTTGAATGAACCTATAACTATGTGTGAAATAATTCAGGCAATCAAAAGACAAAAAAAGAGAAAACTCCAGGTCCTGATGGAATTCCTGCAGAATTTTATCAAATCTTTGAAGATGAAATATCGATGCAATTAAAAGAAGTCTGTCAGGAAATAGGGAAAAGTGGAGTAGTACCAGATTCATGGAATAATGCTCTAATAACACTGATTCCTAAACCCGACACAGATAAAAGAGATATTAAAAAATATAGACCCATATCACTACTAAATGCAGACTACAAGATCTTTGCTAATATATTGGCTAATAGGTTAAAAGTGGTGCTAGCTGAAACCATACATCATGATCAGATGGGATTTCTCCCCAGGAGATATATGAGGAATAATTTGCCGGTAATCATTGATGTGTTAGAATATTATGAAGAACACCCAGAGAAGGAGATTATGTTGATGTTTCTTGATGCGGAAAAGGCATTTGACAACCTGTCTTGGGAATTTCTCTTACAGAAATTATTAAAAGCTGAATGTGGGACACTATTCTATAATATGATCAAGGCAATATACAAAAAACAATATGCAAAAGTTATGATTAACAACGACATGACAGACAATATTGAAATCCAAAAAGGCTCAAGGCAAGGTTGTCCGATGTCACCACTATTGTTCATTTTTGCGCTAGAATCATTGAATGCTTCTATTAGGGAAAATATAGCAATCAAAGGTTTAAGGGTGAGAGATGAGGAATACAAATTATTAGCATTCGCAGATGATCTGGTATTTATTGTAGAAGACCCAGAAACATCGACTATAAACTTAATGAATACCATTGAACAATACGGCCTAGTAGCAGGACTTAAAATAAATTATAAAAAATCTAAAATTATAACAAAAAATTGTTGCCTAAAAAAAACGCAAATACTACAAAAACTAACATCAATGGAGGTAGTTAAGAAGGTCAAATATCTGGGAATTATGTTAACTAACAAATGTAGTTCCATTATACAAGATAACTATTATAAGATATTAAAAGATATAGCTACTGATTTGTCAAAGTGGAAGACCATCCCCCTCTCCCTAATGGGAAGGATAGCTTTAATTAAAATGAACATACTGCCAAGAATCCTATTTTTTTTCCAAACAATACCGTTATTGCAAAATAAAGTTTTTTTTGATGAATTAGACAGGCTCATAAAGCCATTTATTTGGCAATATAAAAAACCAAGAATAAAGTGGAAAAATATGCAAGATAGCAAAGAAAATGGGGGTTGAGTCTGCCTAACTGGTACATTTACTATCAAGCAGCAGCGCTGGTTTGGATAAGGGAATGGCTAAACCTGGAAAATGAAAGAATATTAACTCTTGAAGGTCACGATCTACATATGGGTTGGCATGCGTACATATGGTACGGGAAAGACAAAATTTATAATAATTTTGGAAGACACCTATTAAGAGGAGCGTTAAACAAAATATGGAGTTCCGTAAGAGATAAATTTTATAAAAAAAACCCAAGATGGGTATCACCCTTGGAGGCCTTTATCAATCCAGTCTTAATAACACCGCAGAAAAAAGAGAGTTACCAAAAGTTGCTAAACCAGTTAGATAAGTTAAAAGCAGAAGACAAACTAAGACAAGAAAATAAATTATCTTGGTGGGAACATATAATGTTAAAGGACAGATTTGGCAAGGATATGCTAAGAGTTTTTGAGGATCAAAACAACCAAATAGACAAAATCTGGCTCTCGTCAAGTGATAAGCTTATTCAAAAACTATACAAATTTTTGTTAGAGGACTACCAAAGGGACGAGATAGTAAAAAATACAATGATTAATTGGATGAAAGATATAGGAACAAATATAGAGTTAGATCAATGGGATTTGATGTGGAAGTCTGTGAAAAATATGAGATCAATTGCATATAAAGAGAACGTCTATAAGATGTTTTATCGGTGACACTGGTCACCAGACAAGATATCGAAATGTGTTAAAAATTATTCAAACCAATGCTGGAAGTGTAAAGCCAATACGGGAACATTTTACCATATGTGGTGGAAATGCACTAAAACACAAAAATATTGGAAGATGGTATTGGTGATCTTGCGAGAAATCATAGACAAAGAACTTGTATTAAAACCAGAGACTTTTTTATTAAATATAATACCGAAGGTATACAAATCCAATGATAGATAATTTGTTATCTTATATAATTTCAGCTGCGCGTATTCTGTGGGCAAGAAATTGGAAATCCGATACTATACCCTCTAAGGAGGAATTAATTTGTAAAATTTTAGATCTCTCCCAAATGGACGATTTAAGTTTAAGACTGCAAAATCGAGATTTGAAAGTACATGTAAATAGATGGTCTAAACTTTATAGTTGGATAGAAAAATGTACTGAGACTTAAAGACTCTGTAAATATATGGAAATGATTTTGTAAAGAATACATGTTTGTTTGTATTGAAAAACCCTAAAAATAAATAAATAAATAAATAAAAAGAATTTCTTCAATTACATGGTGGAGTTCCCCATCGATCGGCAGAGGAGGCAGAACTGGAGGTCAAGGTGCCCAGGGTGAGGGTCCTGGGTCCCATTTCAGTAAAATGTAGTGAAACATAGGATGCAAAGCATGTAAACCTTCTCGCTCTTGTGCCAACTGCCATCATCTTGGTGTTGGAGACCTTCGCGCGCCACCAAGTAAGTCTTGCAAGGAAAAAGCAGCCTTAAATTTCTCCAACCACTCAGGCTCTGCCACTTCCCTCCCTGTTTTCACCTGGCTGTGTGTTAGAACTGCCCCTCCCAACTGAGCTGGCAAGAAGACAATGACAGTGACCTCCTCTCGCTGGCTTGCATGCTGCAGGTGGCAGGAGAGAGTGTTTGCCAGGAAATTTGCTTTGCCAGGGAGGTATTTTATAGTAAAGCGGAACTTGGAGAAAAACTCTGCCCACCACACTTGTTTAGCGTTCAGCCAGTGTGGGATTCTAAGTGCCTCCAAATTTTTGTGATCAGTCCACACTTCAAAAAGAACACATGCCCCTTCTAGCCAATGACGCCACGTGGTCAGGGCTAGCTTCACAGCCACAGCTTCCTTATCCCACACTGCCCAATTTCGTTCAGCCCCTGAAAACTTTTTTGACATGTAAGTGAGGAGGTGCAGTTTGCTATCACTGCCCCTCTGCAAAATGGCCTCTCCCATTCCCAGATCAGACACATCCACTTATACTATAAATTTCTGGTGTTTGTCTGGATGGTGCAAAATAGGTTCAGAGGTGAACAGCTATTTTAAGTCCTCAAATGCTTTCTGACACTCAGGGGTCCACACTAATTTACTCCCCTCTTTTGTAGCATCAGGACCCTTCCCCTATGTCTTGAACAGGTCTGTCAGCGGCAGGGACATCTGGGCAAAGTTGGGGATGAAGGAACAGTAGAAATTAGAAAATCCTGAGAAGCTTTGAAGCTGGCATCATGTTTTGGGGGGCTCCCACCCCAAAACATCTTGAACTTTTTTAGGGTCCATACCCAATCCCTGTTGGGAAATCCAATACCCCAGAAAGTCAGTCTCTGTCTTGTGAAATTCACACTTCGACAATTTGGCGTATAGATAGTTGTTGTAAGGGGCAGTCAGCAGCTCCCGGACTAATTTTACATGTGAGTCCAGGTCTTGTGAGTACACTAACACATCATCCAAACAGCAGACCACCCCTTTAAATAGGTGTTTACGCAAAACTTCATTGATTAAGTTCATGAACACCCCCAGAGCCCCAGCTAGCCTGAAAGGCATCACCAGATATTCACATTGCCCCAGGGGGGTGTTAAAAGCATGTTCATCTCCCTCTCAAATTCGGACTCTAAAATAAGCATCTCATAAATCCAATTCAGTAAAAAAATTTCCTTTGGCGGCTTCTGCCAATAAATCCTTTATCAATGGCAATGGGTAAGCATTGGGCATTGAGACTGCATTTAACCCAGAGTAGTCAGTACATAACCACAGACCCCTATCCTTCTTTTCCAAAAAAGCACAGAGGCCATGAAAGGGGACATAGCTGGTTCTTATCAATAAAATAGGTTCTTATCAATAAAACGTCTCAACTCCTCCCTCTCTTGCAGGGTTCATAGCAAACAATTTCCCCTTAGGCATCTTATGCTCCTCCAAAATCTCAATGGCACAGTCAGTCTTATGATGGGGGGTAGCTCATCTACTTCTCACTTCTTGAACGCCATCCTCAAGTCTCTGTATTCTGCAGGAATGGCATTGAGTTCTTCCTGAGCAAGGCACACTGTTTGGGGTGCAGGGCAGGGCTCTATGCCCCACTGGGGGCTCCACTGATGCTCCTTGCACCTAGGGTCCAAAAACATCATGGAGACCTTGCTCCACTGCACGTAGGGATCATGGGCAGCTAACCACAAGTTCCCCAGAACTATCAGGAATTGAGCCATGGGGTGTACTACAAAAGCCCTTTGTTCCCAGTGCTCTGCCACTCCCATGGGCAGGTCAACAGTCTGGTACTGGCATGATTGCATAGTAGTGCCATCCGAGTGAAGACTACTGGTTCGGCCAGTTTCACCACCCCAGCCCCCAGTCCCATAACTAGTGAGGGGCTTATCAGGTCGCGAGAGCAACCGGAGTCTATGAGGGCCTGCATGCATAACTGCACCCCCCCCTTGGGGGCTTAAAATAGTAATAGTCAGGAAAAATAAAGAAGTGCCATCTCTCACCGCTTCTTGCACTGGAGGATCACGGACCTGCTGGCTGGCACCTTTCACAGCAGGTCCTGGTCGTTTCCCTGCAACTGAGGCTCGTCACCCTCGCTGGATGATGGGGTGCTGAATGAAGGAAATTCAGCAGCTTGCAGTGCCCTAAGAGATTTTGCGCAGCTCATGGGCAACTTTCCTTTGCGGTCATGTGGCCCCTCATGGCGATTGTTGTGATGGTCTCTTTCATCCTCCCTGGCCCAATAGCAGTCAGCAGTGAAGTGGCCCAGCTTCCCACACCTTAGGCAAAGGCCCTTCTTCAGGCACTGTTCGTGGTCACCACCCAACATGGGGAATCTGTGTACTCTGGCCCCGCAGGAGGCCCCCCCCTCTATGACTCGGGACCCATTGATGATAGAACTTGACCAGGTTATGGCAGTTGTCTGCTTCACATGCCACCTGCATCCAACCCGCTAGGGTTAGGGGGTTATCTTGGGCTAAGGCCTTCTTGAGAATAATGGTATTCAGCCCTGCCCGGTAAAATTTGATGAGTACTTCTTCAGGCCACCCCAGTAATTTGGCTGTGGTGGCCTTAAACATGAGAATACTCTTGCACTGACCTAGCACCTTGGTGTATGCCTTGGAGGTGGGTCCTTGCTTTCTTTAGCTCCAGGGGGTCCTCACCCTGGTGCCACAGGGCCTGCATGAACATGTCCACATTCTTAAGTTCAGGGGCTAAGCTCTGAGAACCCCTTGGGGCTGCGTTCAGAAGAGTTACAATTCAGCACATCATTAAACTACAGACATTCACACTCACACACACACACACACACCCTTAGGAATTACATGTCAGCTGAGGGCAAGATGATAAGGGGCTGAGAGCAAAGCCAGATATGCCAAGTGGGGATACAAAAGCGAAACTAAACATAAGCAATATAGAGGGTTGCACAACAGAAATCAATAACAACAAATCAAGGCCCCAAGTCTGACAGGTGCCACCACAGGTGTCTCTGTTCACCATCAATGTCATTTCTGAAGGCAGAGGCACAGACAGCAGGGCTTGAGAGGCAGATCTTAACTCACAGGCTGGATAGTACATGAAGAGTGGTACCCTAGTTCCAAGCTGTTCAGGACCTTAAATGTAAGAACCAAAACTTTTAATTGTGCCTGGAAACAGATAGTTAACCAGAGCAGATCCTTGTAACCAACCCCTGCCAGTAGCTTGGTCCCTGCATTTTGGACCAATTAACATTTTTGAACCATTTTTCAAATGGAGCTCATTACAGTAATCTAACTTGGATGTAATCACTTGGAGGGATTTGATTTTTATCCTTGTATTTACCACATCATCATAAAGAAAAAAATATATAAGTATTGTTTTATGGCATACTAGTGAGGAAAGCCCGTTGTAGTGGTAGACAATGGGCCCTAGATAGGAAGGAAGGGCGGGTGGAAGGAAGGAAGGGAGGATGCGAGAAGCAGAGGTAGAGAGAGACAGAGAGAGTTGGGGGGGGGAGAAAAGGGGGGGACAGAGAAAGGGAAAGGGGGGACAGAGAGAGGGAAAGAGGGGGAGACAGAGACAGAGTGGGGGGTTATGATAGTAAGTTGGAAAGAAAGAAAGGAAGGGAGAAAGAAGGGTAGAAAGAGAGAGACTGAGAGAGAGAGAGTGGAAGGAAAGAAGGGTGGGAAGAAGGGGAGAAAAGAAAGAGAGGGGGAAACAGAGTGAGTGAGAGAGAAAGTGGGGAGGGGAGTGAGAGAAAGGAAGGGGGAGGCACGGGGTGGGAGAAGTGGGGGCACCGACGTGGCTTCTCCCATGTGCCCAGAGTGCCTGGTGGTGGGAGAAGAAAAGGGGGGGGTCCCAGTAAATGTTCTCCCATCCGCTCGGTTTGCCAGAGGGGAGGGAGAAGCCACGAGGGGTGGGGGAGCGAAGGGGCTTAGCCAGGCATCCAGTGGCTCACTCGAAAGCTGCCGACACCAGCTTTCACCTGGGCGGGAGAGGTCCGAAGCTGGGCGTGCGGCGGCTCAGTGGCCACTGCTGCCGGCCTTGTACTGGGGGGTGGGGGGTGGGGGCGTGGGGGGGGTGGGCCCAAAGCCAGGCATGTGGCAGCTCAGTCACTGCCGCCAGTGGCCTTGTACTGGGCGGGTCGGGGGTGGGTGGGGTCGAAGCCGGGCATGTGGTGCTTCAGTCGCCGCCACTGTTGCTTGCCACCGCCAGAGCCCTCCCAGGGCTCCCCCGGAGGCCTGCGTTCTTGGGCTGGGGTGGTGCCATAATTGGGGCTACGGTGAGCCAGATAGGGCAGCCAAGGCCACCACGTCTCTCCCTTGCCCCCCCCAAAGGCCTGCCTCATGGGGGTGGTCAGCCAAATCGGTTCCCTTACCTGGGTCCCCTTGCTCAATGATGGACTCTTCGGGGCTTTTCCAGCTGGGCCGCTTCAGTGGCCCAGCCGGTGAAGCCCCGTCCCCACACTCAGTCTGCACATCATCCTCTCCTTTCAGAGGCGCAGAGCAGAGTGCTCTGGCCGGGCTGATGTGGGCAGGACTACACAAAGCAGCCAGCCAACCCAACCAGTGTCTTCTAAGTTTTCTGACAGTTCTTGCCACCAAACACTGTTGGCGCACATAGAACGTTCCGAGACTAAAATTCAATTATATATAAGAAAGGATTTTCGAGCTTCCAGCACAGTTGCAGAACAAAATATTCAGGTGCGACTATTTTGTCTGGTTTGGGGATAACAGATTTTGACATGGGTGGAGATGGGGTGGAACTCTGCATCTTCTTTATTACATTTTTATCCCAAACTGCCCCTCCATTGTCTTCCCTAGTCATTGTAACTGTCATGGCTGAAGGAAAGTCTTGTTATTTTTACCACTGCCTTATCTGTTCTTTTTTAATTAAAGTACTTCTACTAACTTCAGTTTCTAGATGCCTTTTTAAAAATGTAATTCTTAGAACAATGCTGAATAATCTGAATGGCTAATTCTGCAAGAGTGACTTCCTTTTCTTTCTCTCTGCTCCTTCATATCCTGATGGTGAAGAACAAGTGCAAAAGATCACCAGTAGCTCAATTTTATCTACAGATTGTCTAATGAATGGTGATTACACAGGGTGTTTCTAAATCTCTCAATAAATTACTAAAGACTAGTAAGAAGTATTCAGGAATTCTGCTGACAGGTTTCCTTTTTGAATCAGTGGGACATTTCAAGACACTTTCCCAGACTCCTTTACTTCCTTCCCTTCCTAAAAGTTGCCACGTAGAAAGAACTCGCATCTATACTCTGTCTTCATACTATCAGGATCCTTTTTGTTTGACAGCATGTAGGCTCATTTTTGTTTCTACCCACTTTGCGTGTATTTCTTTGGATTTCCTTATTTTTCTGCAAACCAGGGTAGCCCTCAGCAACGTGAATGGCCCTTTTCAGTGCTGTACGCAGCCCCCTGTTTTACAATTAAAGAGAACAAGTGAGGACCCACAACAAAATGTTGCATATCATTAATGTCTTTTTTGTAGTATAATTGGTTGCTATTTAAATAGCTTTCTTGCATTAATCAATTTGTCAGGTTTTGGATTTTCTCATTTTGGCAGGGTGTCCCCTTTTGTGAGGTACTTTTGGCAGTGTATTGTTATGTATGTAACCGATGAGGGATTGTTGTTGCTGACAAAAAAAGGCAGAGATTCTTTCATTGTTCTGAGTGGTGCCCTCTTAAGGGAGGAGGCACCGCTCAGAACAATTGAAACAATCTCTGCCTTTTTTTGCCCTCTTAAGGGGGGAGGCTGGCTCACAACCAGCCAGGATACTGTTGGGAATTTTTCTATTTGTCTTGCTAATTGATATGTACTGGTCAATGACTGTAATAGTAAACTGACTGACTGACTTAAGGGAGGAGGCAGCTCTGTGAAAGCATTCTGTGAGGGGAAGGGAGAGGCAGTTGGAGCCCATTTTCCCCTTTTTCCCTTTGTTTTCTGCTTTTTCTTTATCTTTATTGAACACTGGAAAGAGAGCCCTCTAGCCTTGCTCAGTTCCTTTGTGCATGGTCAGTCAGCTGACTGAAGTTGGGAACTACAATAACTTTGTTTACGTGAAGTAAGATTTCAAAGATTGCCTTACTGGGTACTTCAGGTCTAGAAGTGCTACAGTGTCCTGTACCACACTCCTCCTAAGTGCCTTTGCCTAAAGCAACTGTTTAAATGGCCATTGGTTTATCAATGGATCAGCCTGAGACATCTTTGCTTGTTCAGTCTCTCACCTTGCCATGGAGAATTGTGTGGCTGCAGGGTTCTAGTCTTCTTCAGTCTGAGATGAGACCACATTCACTCCCAGCACCACGGCTGTCTTTGGCTGTTTATTTGTCTGTCAGGGTTGCTAAGGAACATTTTAAAAGGTGGTGTGTACAAACTGATACTGGTTGGAGGAAATCCCACCTCCTCTCCACCTGCCCCCTACCTCTCAGTCACTGTGCCCACCCATCATTAATGATGCCTCAGTTGTCCTTTTATAACTTCTCTCTAGCTTCTAGTCAGTCAGAAAAGAGAAGCAGTGCCCAAGCTACCGGGGGAGTGGGGAGCAGAAGCCAGAGAGAATAGTTTTAAAGGGCAGCAGAGCCCACAGCTACAGAGATTGGGGTGAGAACAATCCTTATCTCCTGCTTGCAAGGTTCTAGAGTTGCAGGCTCAGATGTCCTTTTAAAACTCCCCCCTGCTATTTAGCCATTCATACTGCAGGAAGAACAGCACTGGAGATGGGTGAGTGGCAGTGAGGAATCCTCCCCAATCCCAGCTCCAGTTCTGCTGTTGCTTCCTCCCCTCTTCCCCCACCCATTATCTCTCTCTGTCTGTGTGTGTGTGTGTGTGTGTCTCACTCTCAGCCAGTAAGTCTTTCTTGAGCTGGCAGTCAGAAGGCTCCCAGGTCCAGAAAGTTTTAAGAGGACAGTGGAGCCCATAGCAAAAGAGGTAGGGGTGAGAAGCTCAGATGTCCTTTTAAAACATCCTCCTGCTATTTAGCCATTTATACTGCAAGAGCAATCCCATGAAATCCCAGCTCCAGTTCTGCTTTTGCTTCCTACCCTCTTCCCCCATACATTATCTCTCTGTGTCTCTGTCTGGCTATCAGCCAGTCTATCTCTCACTGTTGAGGCAGCAGGGCCTGGAGTAGATCCCTGCAACAGCCATTTCAAAAGGTAAGAGGAGGGGATTCAATCCTTCCTGAGTTGTTATTTTTTAACTTTCTGAATTTTCTGTAAATCTATAGAGTCCCCTGAGTCTGTAGAGAAACCTGTTGGGGAGAATGTGCCCTCTGTTTGTGGAAATAAGTATCTGCATGCAGAGGGGACTGTTGAGAATTTTATATATATATATATATATATATATATATATATATATATATATATATATATGTATATATATATATATATGATCATGTCAACAATGGCAGAGGAGTTGTTACCTTGTTGACTGGAAATTCCATAAAGAAGCGTGGTGACCTTTGAATAACTATCAGCAATGATTTGTGAGTCAGAACCCTAGAATTTCTCCTGGAGGCAAGGCAAATAAGAAAATCTAGTGCCTATAGAGCCCCTAGGGTACAAGCCAGTTTGTGTAGTGGTTAAGTGCACAGACTCTAATTTGGGAGAACTGAATTTGATTCCCCACTCCTCTACTTGCACTTGCTGGATGACCTTGGGCAAGCCATAGTTCTGGCACAGCTGTCCTTGGTGTCTGTTGTGGGGAAGGGAAGGGAAAGGAGTTTGTAAGCCGCTCTGAGACTCCTTTGGGTAGTGAAGGGCGGGGTATAAATCCAATCTCTTCTTCTCTTCTTCTTCTATGAGTACAGTGACTAAAAAATAATGTTGAAAGTATTCCCTTTCTACAGTTTCAAGTGTACTAAAAACTAAAATAAAATGTGTTGCCTCTGAAGATGGGTGAGCCATCGAACAAACATGAAAATTTACTGTTCAGCAAAAACCTTGCCACATAACCTGGAACAGTAACTTTTGCATGGGCAGGGATATGGTTGGCTAGACATTTTAATGCCTTGAGATGGGCTATTCCAGATCTAATTTTGAAAGCAAACAAAGAGACAATCCACTTCACAATCAGTTTTTGCTAGAAAAATTACACTTTACAGCCCATTCCTGCCCTTATAAGCTGACTATAACCAAACTTATTAGCTGACTCAACTCCATTTCGTGTGAAAGACTGAGAAGGATAGCCTCCAGCTTTCATCCTCTTTATTCTAATTATCAAGTGTGTACCAGATTAAATTCAGAATGAAGTAGCCGGGTCAGGAAATCTACTTAAAGTTTAATGGAAGTTAATGATTCATTGATCAAACTCATTTATGTCTAATTAAAGCTTTCCTGCACTGGAAAAGACAAGGGGTAAATTTTATAATGTACCTCTTCTTGCACATGGCAGATTTGAATCCAAAGTGAATAGAAAATTCATGGCATCTGGATTCTGTGTTTCAGTAGCACATGGCTTGGCAGAAAGAATGCATATTTAAAGCATAATTATTTTAGATGACTTCACCAAGTGGATTCTTTTTTTGCATGACACTGCCAAATACAATGCTGCTATCCAGCTGCATGAAACCAGATTGTCAACTAAGCTTGTGTGCACCAGCATCAGCTCCCAATAATTAAGCTCTGAGAGAATTATAATAATTAGGCTGTGGAATGGTTTCAGGACTGAATCTCAAAGCGCCTAGAAAACAGAAAACTGTGACAGCTTGTAACTGAAAGGCGAGCTTCCATTTGTTCACAGGTACCTTTCTTTTTCTCTTTTATATTGCAGGAGTTACTAAAACAGAAACTGCATCTAAAGGAGGGAAAGAAAGAGAAACAAAGCTACATGAATGAACCACATCACCTGGAGAACTAATTCATCCCATCAAAGGATTTTTAAAAAAAGGCTTTTTAAATTTGTGACATGACAGCTTTCATTTACAAATGCGAGCTTGAATTTATTTTATTAATATTATTACATTTATTATTCTATATATCATTACAATACAAGGAGAAAACAGTTCAAAATCCAAAAATAGGGAAAAAATTAAGTAAAAACAAAAAAAAAGATTTGTACTAATCGAGGTTGAATCTTTGCTTACAAAAGTCTATAAATGGTTGTCAGTGTTTAGATCTAATGGGTAGAAATTACAAGGGAGTCAATACTAGCTAAATATCAGAAGAACTTCCTAACTGTAAGAGTGGTTGAGCAGTGGAATGCTTTGGGAAGTGGTGGAATGCTCCTTCGCTGGATGTTTTCAAGTGGAGGCTGGATGACCATCCTTTGGGTATGTTGTAGGGCTATCTTTCAACTATGCTCCTGCAGAGTGCAGGGGGTTGGAGTAGATGACCTGGAAGGTCCCTTCCAACTCTAACATTCTATGATTCTAAGATTCTTTTTGTTGCTTTTTTTTTCTCTTTCTCAGTGGTATGATATCAGTAATCCTTGGCAATTCTGATACTTCCTGTTGTATAGTGGGTTAGACGCATAAAGAAACCACAGACAGCGATGTAGTGATCAGCATGGTTCGCTATTATACAACACGAGCCACTGATAACCGGCCCGGAGGCCAACTATATACATTGGGGAGGGGCCGCCCCCCTGGTACCATTGGCGGGTTTGAATTCCCGCCGCCGTTCCCATTGGTCCCCCTACGCGGGAGCCAGGAACCTCAGTCCCATTGTTCTCAGGTACTCAAGCTCTGGCTCTTCGTTGATGGCACTATGTTGACTGCATACACAACACCCCTCCCCCCATAGTCCCGATCCTGTCTAGGTGACATAGTCCTTCAGGTATGCGGGGGCTCTGCGTCCCCTGATGGACCGTCGTGGTGTAGGCGTTGGGGTTTCTCCGCAGCCAAGTCTTGGTGGTGTGGCGGGGCCTGCCCCCTCACCTCCTTCCGCTGGGGAAGGGTACGCCGTCTGGCCCTCGGCTGATGAGGCCTCGGGCATACTGAGCTGGCCGTCGCTGGGGTCCGCCTCTCTGCAGTCTCGTTCCGCCTCGGGCTCTCCCTCAGCTTCTCGTGGGGCCTGCTCCACCTCCCCTTGGTTACCCCGGTCTCCTACCGTTGGAAGTAGGCGCCGCCTCAGCTGGTCCACGTGGCGCCGCAGGACCTGCCCGTCATTTGTCGACACCTCATACGAGACCGGGCCGGTGGGGCGGATTACTTTTCCTGCTATCCACTCCGGGCCTCGGCCGTAGTTCCTTGCGAACACCGGGTCCTCTGGGAAGAAGCCCCGTGGTGCCTCCCGGTCCTCGACCCAGTTCCGTCCTGTTGGAGCCCTGTCGGGGTGCAGGCGGTCCAGGAGGATGGCGGGTCGCCGGCCCATGAGAAGCTCCGCGGGGCAGTGGCCACTGACCGGGTTGGGTGTTGTCCGGTTCGCCAGCAAGAACCGGGCTATGCGTGACTCCCAGTCTCCCTCGGTCAGGCGGCTTAAAGCTTCCTTAGCCGTGCGTACCATGCGTTCCGCTTGGCCGTTCGTGGCAGGGTGGAAGGGTGCTGACCTGATATGCCGGATCAAGTTGTCCCGCAGGAACCGCTGGAATTCCTCGGATGTAAACGCCGGGCCGTTGTCGGAGACGATGGTGTCCGGCAAGCCATGCGTGGCAAATATCTTCCGGAGGGCTCGGATGGTGGCGCTTGCGGAGGTGGAGGAGACTGGACTCACCTCCAGCCACTTGGAGTATGCGTCCACGGTGACCAGGAATGTTAACCCGTGGAAGGGTCCGGCGAAGTCGATGTGGAGCCGGGACCACGGGGTCCTTGTTGACTCCCATGCCTGGGGGGTGCACATGGTGGGCTTGGCCGGACCTCTTGACAGATCTGGCAACGCTTCACCCAGGCCTCTATTTCCCCATCGATGCCTGGCCACCAGACGTAGCTCCTGGCGAGGGCTTTCATCCGCACGATGCCGGGGTGTGCCTCGTGCAGAGCCTGCAGGACCTGTTGCTGGAGTGCTCTGGGGACTACGACCCGGTCCCCCCACAGCAGGCAGCCCTTGTGTGCCGATAGTTCCTCGCGCCGTGTTGTAAATGCGCTGAACTCAGGGCCCGCCGAGGCCGTAGGCCACCCCCTCACCACCCAGCCGAGAACCCGGGATATGATGGGGTCACGGGCTGAGCGGCGGGCGATGTCCGTGGCCTGGAGAGGGGCGTCTGGAAGACCCTCCAACTGGAGGACATGATGAGCTGGGGCCGGGTCCTCCCCTTCGTCTGGCAGGGGAGGCGGCTCAGCGCGTCTGCATGTCCCATTGCCTTGCCTGGCCGGTGCTGGAGCGTGTAGTTGTAGCCCGCCAAGAAGATGGACCACCGCAAGACCCGAGGGGAGAGTACCTGTGGCGTCCGGCGGTCCGCCGCGAAGAGGCCCAGCAGCGGCCGGTGGTCTGTGACGACTGTGAAGGGACGGCCATAGACGAAGTCGTGGAACTTCTTCACCCCGGCCACGACTGCCAGTCCCTCGCGGTCTATCTGGGCGTAGTTCCGCTCGGCCGCAGACAGGGTCCGCGAGTAGTACGCGACCGGGACCTCCCGGCCGTCCGGGAGACGGTGCGCCAGCACGGCTCCCACCCCATATGGAGACGCATCGCAAGCCAAGACCACGGGCAGGGTCTCGTCGAAATGTGCCAGGACCGCGTTCGAAATGAGCAGGGCCTTGACGGCCCGGAACGCAGCAGCCTGATGCGGGCCCCAGACCCAGGGTGCCTTTTTGTCGAGCAACCTGTGGAGGGGCTCGGCTACCGCCGCCTTGTGGGGGAGAAAGGCGTGGTAAAAGTTCAAGAGTCCGAGAAAAGCCTGGAGCTCGGCTTTGGAGGTCGGGGGCGGCGCTTCTACGATGGCCTTCACCTTGTCCCGGGCCGGGTGGAGTCCCTCTGCGTTCACCGTGAAGCCCAAGAAGTCGACGGATGACACCCCGAGCTGGCACTTCTCGCGCTTGACCTTGAGGCCGGCGTCCCGGAAACGGCTGAGGACCATGCGGAGGCGGGAGGCGAACTCGTCGGGCGTGGCGGCGGCGATCATCACATCATCGAAGAATGGTGTGACGCCGGGGATCCCTTTGAGGAGAGAGTCCATCAGTTGCTGGAAAATTCCGGGTGCCACGCTCACCCCGAATTGCAGGCGATTGACCCTGAAGGCCCCCCGGTGCGTTACAATTGTTTGGGCCTCTGCGGTCGGCCCGTCGACAGGCAGCTGCTGGTACGCTTGGGCCAGATCTAGTTTGCCGAAGATCTTGGCCCCTGCCAAGGTGGCCAGAACATGGCTCACCACCGGGACCGGGTAGGCATGGTCCTGCAATGCCCGATTTATCGTGCATTTATAATCCGCGCAGATGCGGACATCCCCGTTAGGTTTAATGGGGGTCACGATCGGGGTTTCCCACACTGCGTGAGAGACCGGCTCCAAAACCCCTTGCGCCACCAGTCGGTCCAGTTCCGCGTCTATTTTTGGTTTTAAGGCAAACGGAACGGACCTGGCACGCATGCGGATAGGGGCCACTGTGGGGTTGAGTTGTAGCGAGACCGGGGGCCCGTATATCGGCCCAGGGACCCATCGAAAACGGATGGGAACTCGCGGCACACTTCCTGGAAGTCGCGGGTTGCGCAATGCTGGACCCCCTCTATCGCGATTCCTAGGGGTCCAAACCAAGCCCTCCCCAGGAGGCTAACTAGGTCGCCCTCGACTACGAGCAAGTCCAAGTGACCCTTGAAGCCCCGGTACTGCACCCTGAAACTCCCTACCCCCTTCACTGGCACTTGGTTTCTCTGAAAGTCCATGAGCGTCACGGGTGATGGCCGCAAGCGGGGGCCCCCTTTGGGCAAATCTGTCTTAATGTGGCCTCCGAAATGATGGAACAGGCGGAGCCCGAATCGAGTTCCATTTGTAGGGGGCCCCCTCTACTTTGATCCGTACGTATATTTTTGGGGTAGAGGCCTGACTGGGGAGTTTCAGTACCTGTGTTCGGGCGGCCGGCGCGTTGGTCAATTGGTATAGGTCTGCCTCCGGGGCCGCGCAGTCCTCGAAATGCGCCTCAGACCTGCGGCGGGGCGGTTTTTGTGCTGCGCGTGATGGCTTGGACCGGCAAACCCTTGCGATGTGGCCCGTGCGGCCGCAGTCCCGACATGTGGCGTCCCGGAACCGGCACGATCTCCTCTCATGCTGCCCTCCGCAGCTGGCACACTCCTGCGCCGCCGAGCCGGGTTGCTTGCGTGCGGAGCTAGCGGACGGTGCTGGCGGGCGATGCTGGGCTAGTGTGCGGTGTACCTCGGGGTCGTCGATGTCGCTGTTTCCGGGGGAGGCCACACGATGCGTCGCGGTGGTGGTGGTCGGATGTGACCTCTCCCATGCAGTGGCGGTGGCTAACGCTGAGGTGATGGTCACCTTCTCGCCCTCCATTATTCGGCGCTGGAGTTTCTCGTCCCTGAGGCCAGCGACGAAACGGTCGCGGAGAGCCATCTCCAAGTGCTCACCGAAAGCGCAGTCGGCCGCCAGGCGGCGGAGCTCTCCGAGGAACTCCGCGGCGGTTTCTTTGCCCTGCTGGTTCCTATGCTGGAAAACCACGTGGCAGGTCATAATCCGACGGCTTTGGGGAGTAGTAGTTCTGCACGGCCTTCACAATCTCGTCGACCGTGCACTCCTCCACCTTCTTGGGAGAGAGAAGGTATTGGGCCAGATCCACGATCACGGGGCCGCAAGAGCAGAGCAGCAGTCCTCTCTTACGGTCTTCGTCCGTGATCTGGTAGAACACGAAGGCTTGCCGCAAACCCGTGACCCAGGCTCCCCATCGTCGGGGCTGGGAAGCGTCGAACGGCGGTATCAGCCCGGATCCTGGAGCGATGGCCATTGTGCTAGTCGGCGGCAACGACGCGGCTCTGGATTCACCCTCGGAGGCGCTCATGGAGGATGCCCGTGGAGTGGTGGAGCGAGTCTTCGGTAGCGTTGTCCGACAGCCCGGCTGGAGCGCTCAACAGGATCCCATCCTCGTCGCCATTGTTGTATAGTGGGTTAGACGCATAAAGAAACCACAGACAGCGATGTAGTGATCAGCATGGTTCGCTATTATACAACACGAGCCACTGATAACCGGCCCGGAGGCCAACTATATACATTGGGGAGGGGCCGCCCCCCTGGTACCATTGGCGGGTTTGAATTCCCGCCGCCGTTCCCATTGGTCCCCCTACGCGGGAGCCAGGAACCTCAGTCCCATTGTTCTCAGGTACTCAAGCTCTGGCTCTTCGTTGATGGCACTATGTTGACTGCATACACAACACTTCCCTTACATGATACATACATTTTTTTTTTAAAAAAAAATAGCACTTCAAGAAGAATGCCATTTCAAAAACACAGTAATTCTTGGCACTGTTAGTAAATGAAAGATTGAATTCTGTTGATTTTTGTCTTTACATCTTATTATTGTAGGAAGGTTTATCTATGGAGGATTTTTCTTATTAATTTTATCAGATAAATTTTCTTCCAGATGTGGTGTTGTTGTCTTGAAGTTAAAGTTTGCACCATATTTATTGCACCTCCAGCATTGCAATATGTTCATGGTATATTTTGTTCAGTTTATTTTATTTATTTACAGAATTTATACACTACCTTCATCAGGACCATCAAGGGATCTAAAGAATTAAAAACAAATTTACATAATAAAAACATATCTCAAGAAACATTAAAAGCAAAACAAAAACCCATAATTCAAACAATTAAAGCTAATTTAAAATATATATAGGCTGCAATCATACGCACAATTAGACCTGCCATAGGTACGAATGCCAGGCAGATTTAAGGGGCACGATCAGACAACAACATCTGGGAAGTGCCCCGCAGCCGTTGGCAACCCATTCTGCTCTGCCACAGAAGTGGAGTTAAAAGACACCAGGTAAAATCCAGTAGTAAACAGGTTGTGACAGGCCACGAATGGACTTTCCCATGTCTGATCACTCCAGCGCACTTTCATGGCATCGGGATGGTCTAATCAGGCCATCCTGACTCCATGCTGTTGTTTTTTCCCCCTTCTCAGTATGCCCATCATCACAAACTCCATATGGAGCCCTCAGTGTGGGGTGCGATTCACTGATTCCTTGTTTAAGCGCATTGGAAACAAACAGCCAAAAAAAAAAAAAAAAACCAACTCACCCGCTGTTGCATCTGATTACACAGTGGTGGGCTGTGCCTGCAGCTTCCAAGGACTGTGTGATCACGCAACTGCGGGTCAAATTCCCCTGGAAGAGATAGCCTCGCTCCCCCCCACCATTTTCTCTCACACATGTGACCACAACTATGCAATACAATAAAATACACATACATGAAACAACAAAAACAGAGCAAGAAGGAGGGATCATTGAGAGAATGTCAGAGGAAAAAAGTCTTCACCCACTGGTGGAGGACAGGAAGTGGGTAGGCAAGTCTCTCTGAAGAGAATTGTAGAATTTTCATCCCACTAACCTTCTTCCAGGTAGCCACCCACCTAATCTCAGAAGGTGGAGGCAAGCAAAGCAGGGCCTCAGAAGATTACTGTAGTGATCCAGTAGGTTCAGAAGGGTGTAGGTGATCCTTCAGGTGTGCTGGTCCCAAGCCATATAGGGCTTTGAAGATCAACACCAGCACCATGACTTGTGCTTGGAAACAGTTTAGGAGCTAGTGTAGATGAGCTTGCTGGAGTGATATAGGCTGTGGTCACACTGGCAAGGTAATCGCGCTTTGTTCCTGCTTTGATTAAATCGGGAACATTTTTCTTCGAGTTGGGCTGACTAGATGCAGCCGGCCCCTCTCTTCACCACCCACTCACCTGCCATCGTGCTAGTCCCTCTAGGCGATCCTGCCAGCCATGGGGCAGGCTCAGGCGGCTACTGCTCCTGCCGCCGCTGTGGGGGATGGTGCCGCTACTGCTGCTGCCACCATTGCCTCCATTGCCCCACGAAAAAAGGCTCAGCCCTGCCGTCTCCACCATCCTCCTTGCCGGCCCCCGTCCAGGCTGCCGGAGCCCCACCTCTCATTTCCACCTCCTTTCTAGACTAAAATGATCAGTTCCCCAGGGAGAAAATGGATGTTATGAAGGGTGGACTCTTTAAACAGAAAAATGAACATAAAATGCCATTTAATAATGAATTTACTAAGCACATGTTTACTCAAGCGCTCAAACCGGAAGCTTAAAAAAAATGCACAAAGAGCGGTCAGATGACCCTAATCGCAATCACTGCGAAAGATGGCTGTCCAGATGGGCGAAATCAGACATTCAAAGTGCAAGTGCCAGGAAAATACTTGATTTTCCAGGGGGAAGGAAAAAAATCGGAACAATTGTGAGAGTAAGCCTGCTTCGGCACAGGAGGCGGATTAGCACATGTGAACATGAAATTTACATGTGCGAGGGAACAGCGGCAAACCCTGATCAAAAGGACCGTGTGACTGCACCCATAGTCCCTATGACCCCCTCCAGTCAACATCCTGGCTGCAGCATTCTGCACCAATTGAAGTTTCCAAAGACTGTTCAAAGGCTGCCCCATGTAAAGTCCAGTAATCTAATCTAAAAGTAACCAGCCATGCACCACAATAGCCAGGTCTTTTCTGCTCAGGAAAAGCTGCAGCTGGCTAGCCAATCAAAGTTGGTAAAAAGCACTTCTGGACATCCTGCCACCTGCTTATCTAGCAATAGGCCTGGGGTCTAAGAGCACCCCCAAACTACAGACCTGTTCCAACAAGGGGAGTACAACCTCATCCAGAATGGGGGACACCTTAAGTCCCAGGTCAGACTTCCTGCAATTAGCACTACTCTTATCAGGATTTACTTTATTAGCCTGCATCTACTTCAGAGCTGCCTCTACGCACCAGTTGAGTGTAAACATCAACAGTTTCCCCACCACCATTCAGTAAGGCTCCCCATATGCTTTCTCCTCCCTTACATATACTACAGATGCACGTCTGCTAATATTTTAAGGTTATTTAGTGTTTCCTGTCCTTTACTATTTATTGTTCTTCCTTCCTTCTTTCCCACCCTCCAGATCTGTGGGAATTTATTTGATCCAGCTTTAGTAAACTGATTTTTCCCAAACTATTTGGCCTTTAGTATTTTTCCAATTGATTGTAAAGATTCTTGAATGGCATTTTGCATAATCTGTGATTAAATCCTTTGTTAAAGTACATACAATAATGTCAAACCTACATAGTAATTTCCTGTGAACTCAGCATTTCTAAACTGTGTGATGAATCCCTTCCCTTCCAGGAGCTCTTATCTCTTCATTTATAACACTTGAGTAAATATACTATATTCTATATCATCAACAGAGCAAAAGAATGATCAACAAACAGAAGTGCAGGTTGGGGGGGGACTTCTTTTTCTACATGTTTTCTGACTGTTTGAGCAATTCTAAAAGGATGGTAATAATGAAGAGAAAAAATCCTCTTACCAGTGTCACATAAGAAAGCTTAGCAATTGTAGGATGAAATTCAGGTGAAACAGCAAGTTAGCAGTTTGAAGGGAAAAAAAAGATTTAGAGAACAGAAAATCTGAAACTGATTGCAAAAAGCTTTCCTGTGGAATGGAACCCTTCCTTTCCTGTCACTTTGAGCTCCTACCTACCAATGTATGGCTCAAGAAGTGTCACTCTGGATCAGCCCTGTACCCAGCAAAATTTTCTTGGGGGTGCACCAAGGTACCACCTGGGGAGGGAGAGGGGTTCTGCCACTGGAGACTAGCCAGGCTCCTCCACAAAGTGCAGGTGGGCATGTATTGTTCTCGCTACCTCAGAAGCATGTGGCCTGTGAGGTGGGCTTGGCACTGGCATTTCTCCTCTGCCCTTCAGAGGCCAGAACTTGCAGGGTCAGTAGCAGGTAATCCTCTCTCCAAGCCTTTTCCCCTGAGGCAGCAGCAGCCTACCAGTGTCTTGCACCAGCTGGCCGGCCCCTTCTTAGCCTCCTTTCCTCTGCTTTGTCACCTCCCCTGATTGGAGAGGAACAGGCAGCCGCCTGACTGAAGCCAGCTGGAGTTCAGAAGCAGCAAGCAGCCAGTCCACCTGGCTGGCTGAGTTAGTCTGTCTCTCGCATGCCCCTCCCTGACCCAACCCTTCCCTCCCTCCCTCCCTTCCCCTCCCTCCCTTCCTGCCCTCTTAGTAATCCCACTGACTAAGGGAGCCTGGCTGAGCGAGTGGTGCCAGTGTCATGTGACAGCACTGCCGAGAACCAGGAGCCCTTGCTAGACTGTGTTGGGGGGGAAGCAGTGAAGGAGAAGGCGAGCACAGCTGTTTGGATAGGTGCTGGATTATTTGGGAGGGTGCCAGGCACTTGTGGGGGGGCCTGGTCTGATCATCATCATAATGAAATCATCATTCAACAGAAGTGCAGGTTAGCATAAAAACTAACTTAATCCTCAGACCCCGAATACCTGGTATCCGTTTGGATGCTAATTTTTTTTTCTGTTGAAGTTTGTCTGTACATTGAACAAACTTGACTTCAGCAATTTCATCCTCCAGTTTAATCTGTAGCCACAATTTTGAGCCTCTTAAAAGAACCCACTTGAACCATCAAAGTTCAAGTCAAAACAGCAAATGTGCAAAGCTATTTTACATCTTTATCTTATTCAGAGTATTTATTTGTGATGCTAACATGTTCCATGAAAAATGCTTCCACAATGATGGGTTTATATCAGTTTCTGCTGATTTTTCATCCATTTATTTGAAGCTCAAATGGAAATCGATCATCTCCACAGAAGGACTAAATAGTCAGCCCTACCCTTGAGGAGTTTACATTGCCCATGAAAGAGAAGACTTTAAGCTTGGGGGTGAAGTTTAATCCTAGCCTGTGGTTGGAGGCTCAAGTTCCATTTATGTCATGGAGCATCTTTTATCATCTTCAGCTGATATGCCAGCTATGATGACTCCTTACTAGAAAAGCATGATCTGAACACAACAATCCATGCTCAAATCACATCCAGATTAGATTACCATAAATGACTATAGATTCAGGTGGGGTAGCCATGTTAGTCTGAAGCAGCAGAACAAAGTTTGAGTCCAGTGGCACCTTTAAGACCAGCAAAGTTTTATTTAAGGTATAAGCTTTCATGTGCATGCACAGTTCTCCAGATACAATCATCTGAAGAAGTGTGTGTGCACACAGAAGCTTATACCTTGAATAAGACTTTGTTGGCCTTAAAGGTGCCACTGGACTCAAACTTTGTTCCATAACTGATTATGTATGCCTTTGAAAACTACCCAGAAACTTCCATTGGTCCAAATTGCAGTGTCTAGGCTACTGCTGGGGACTAGAAGCAGGGATCATATCACCCCTGTGTGAAAAGATCTGCACTGTCTGCCTGTGTGTTTCCATGCACAATTCAAAGTGCTGATTCTTACCTTTAAGGTCCTAAAATGGTTAGGATGGATTATGTGAAAGATCATTTCCTTCCACACTGTCCAGCCTACTAGTTAAGATCCTCTTCTCAAGCCTTGGTCTCTGTGCCTGCAGAAATCATGTAGAGGTGACCAGATAAAGTTCATTTCCCAGCACCTTACCTTTGAATGCCCTCTTCCGAAAGACTTGCCTAGTGCCTACCTTACTTTCCTTTAGGCACCAGACCAAAACATTTACTTTTACCCAGGCTTTTAACTGAGGGGTTCCATCTTTTTAAAGTTGTTTTGTGGCCTATGACTAGCCTGACAATTATTTAATTAATACTGTTCTAGGATGCTGATTGTTTTATGAAATTTTTATGGCTTGTCTGGTTTTGTTGTATGGCTTCGTTTGTGAGCTGTCTCAAGCAGGTTTCTGAAGAGGCAGCATATAAAATAAATAGCTATGGCCCTGGATTACAGAATGAAATAGCACGAGATGGTTTTTTTTCCCCTGAGTGTGCCTTCTGATGGGAAAAATCAGCTCCCCTGTAACTATACATATCAAGCTTTTTAAAAAGCCCTGATAATTAATTTTCTTTTATCACTAATTGATCTTGAAGGTCTGTTGTTGTTTTGATGCTTAGTTAGAGAGTTAGGTTTGGAAGCAGAAAACCAAAGTACACATCCCTGCTCAACTATGAAAGTCCCTGGGTGGCCATGGGAAAGTCAATTGCTTGCCTCTGTCCAGCTCTAGCTGTGGGCAGCTAGCCACACATGTCTGGTGCTTCTAGATGTTGATCTGTACCCCTCCTTCCTAGATGCCATTCATTAAAGCTTAGATGTGAATTGCAGCATAGACAGAGCGTACATCCAGATCTGTATCAACATTGCACATGGAATGCTCCTTATGTATGCAAGTCTTTCTGCCTGAATAAAGACAAGCATCTGTCCATCTAAGCTCTTCCATGGCTTGTTATTCCAAAATGAACACTATGTGTGCTGTCCTGAACTCTTTGGAGGAATACCAGGATGCAGATCTAGTAAATGTAGTTGAGGCTGGAAATGAGGAGGTTCAGAAGTAGGCTTCTTTGCCAATGCAACTAAAGGTCATATTGAAGGCAGGGTAACTGTTTTCCAGCAAGCAAAACCACCCATAGAAATCCAAAGATGTCCATCTATGCAGTTCTTAATGCTTGGATGGATCACACCAAGACCTTGGCAGAGATTAATGATCCTCAAGTGCCCCCTAGTGGAATTTTATCTCAGCTTTCTTGACTAACTCTAGAATCATTCTTAACAACCACACTATTGGGAATGTAAAGAGAAAGGAGGGAAAACAAGGATAACTCACAAGTTTATTTATTGGAAATCTGGTCTTGTGGACCAAAAATATAGTGGATAGGTCAGATTCTGAAATCCTAAGATACTAGAAGATTGGATCCTCTCACTTACAGTGTCCAAATGCAAGCTCAGGCAGAGAAAGAAGGCAAGCTCAACAGGTATCTGAAAAGGGAAGTGGTAACAACATCAGCCAAAATTGCCAGGGGGAAGAGAGAAATTATTCTTGCATTCTTTTGAAACTCAAGTGATAATTGCCAAAGCATTGCTAGTAGAAATGTTCACGGTTTTCATTGTATTTCTTAAAACCATATGGTTAAAAATAACTCAAACAAGCATATACACAAAAAATGAAGAAACAAACCTGCCATAATCAGAACATAGCAGCCCTGCTGAATCAGACCAATGGTACATCTAGTCTAGTTTCAAGCAGAGGCCACCCAAAGAAGGGAGTGATTATGGTAAGCTAAGCTCAGACTAGTTCACTGGTGTGGCAAACATCCCAAACTCCTCACAAACTGCTTGGTGCCTGCACCATAGTTTTTTCCCATCTACCCATACTATTTGGTTGATCTTTGGTTGTAATTAATAGACAGACTCAGATTCCTAGTGAACCAAGTTGTTTTAGGAATGGAGAGTGTGTGTAATGAAGCCATGAAGCACCTTGGGTACAAAGATTCTGGTCTGCACTGAGCCAGAAGTGGAATAAAAAAGATTTAGTTGCATCCAGTAACACCGGCAAGGCAACAGGATGTATTTTTGTTTGCAAGCACAGACACACAGTCTTGTGTTCTTGAGCTTCTCCCTCCCCCCTGCCACTTTGCCCTTTGTTCAAATAGTGTCAGTGTTTTCTAAGGCTGCAACAAACCTTGGAATTGTGCCCCAGTGCAAACAGAATGCTCCAAGTGAACCAGAGCTTCACGACACTTCTCTTATCTTCTGTAACATATACTGCCGCCTCACCAAGATCAACATTCTGAAGCACCATTTGTGATTAACACAGGGTTGTGTAAGGACCTTGCCCTCTCCTCCAGCTAAGACCCCCTTGGTCAGTGGGATCCCCCCTCTAATTTTGGACTTAGTTGGTTTTCCAGTTTAAGTGTTTTGCTGCTCAGTCGCATCCCTGTCTTGCTCCAATGGGGTTGTGCCAAGACTCAGCTGACAGGGAGGGTCCGAGAGAGTCTTGGACCCTCCTGGGGTCTTTGTAGGAGGCCTTCAGCCTGAAGAGCTGAGGAGAGCCTCTTCCAAAGTGATGGCTAAGGAATTGAGATTAACCTTTATCTCTGAAAGGTCCCGTCACCGCAGAGCCAGCATGGCACCGAGAGACGACTGCCGGACCAGCAGACACGATCAAAAGTTTTGAAAGGCTTCTAAAAGACTTCCAAGGCTTCAAAGCATGAGTTAAGCAATGCTCAGGTGATTTAAATGAACAAAAGAGCCTTGGCAGCAATTAGAAGCACCTAAGGGCAAAGCGACAGGGGGGAGGGAGAAGCTCAAGAATTCACACACACCCATCTAAAGCAAAGCGGTTTTAAATCAGAACTAAAAAACTTTGAATTAAGCTAAACGCATTAGACGATTAGCGAAAACAAAAGCGGCATAATAACGAAAAGCGGATTAAGTTCTGTTAACTTTTACTTTGTTTTGGGAAACTTACTTCTTGCTGATATTATGGCTGGGAGAGGGTGGAAGCCGGGTCTGGAGGAGAAAACGTCAACCGGAAATAGCCTACCAACGACTCCTTCCCACAACCAGGAAGTAGCTGTAGATATGTCTACACTGTTGGTGAATGCACTGTGCCCCCTAATGGAGCAGATGACTAACGTCAATGTTAAAATGGATAATATGCAAAAGCAGATGACTCAAATGGACAGAAGGACTTCAGTAACCGAAAAGACGTTAAAAAATGGAAAAACAGACTGAGAGTATCAATAAAAGAGCAGATGAAGCAGAAAAAGAGAGATCCTCCAATAAAACTCAACTAATACAGCTTCAGCTGGAAAGATCCATATACATCCTACATTTCCAAGAGATCCCAGAAGAAAAGATTGAAGACTTAAAGGCTCCTTAGCAGAGACTTTGGCTCCAATAATGGATTACAAACAGGAAGATTTACTGAAGGAGATGGACTGGGCTTACAGGACTTATCCAGACTTTATAAATGAAAATTAAACTCCCGGGAGAAATATGTTTGAAATTCACGAGAGGGTCTACCAGAGATCTGGTGCTGAAATCTACCCGGGGAACCCCTTAAAAATCTAGAATGAAGAGATAAAAGTCTTGAAGGATATCCCCTTTGAAGTTAGAAAGCAGAGGAGCCTCTACAGGGAGCTTACTCTCTCTCTACAGATGAAAGGGGTCCCTTACAGGTGGTTATTTCCCAAAGGATTGAGTTTCAAATATGAAGACAGAAAGTATAATATTGACGCTGTTCCTAAGGCCAAAAAGTTTGTGGATCAATATTGTAATTTAAAGCAACACAATAAAGATAAGAAACCTAAAAAGGATGAGGAGGAACAAGAGGAAGAAGAAGAATCCTACTCACAGGATTCAGCAAGCAGTAGTCCAAAACTCTTTAGTTCTTCAGATACATCAGAGTCAGAGAAAGGAGCAGCTCCTCCCAAATCCCAAGGAAAAAAGAAACGCAAGAAGAAAATAATCTAAAACTAAGATAATCGTTGATAATGCAGTTTTTGCTAACCAGTCAGTTTATGCAACTTTTATTATTTTTTGTTAAATTTTTATAAGCAATAATAACTTTGTAACATTAGGTGACAATGACATATATGTAACCAGATTGTGTCACCATGTTAGTCTTCCCCTCACTATATCCAGTAGTTTGTTTAGAGTTAGGGTTTAGTTTCCTTTCCCCATCGTTGTAGAGTATGTTGTATTAGTTTTCCTTCCCTATTTCCCATAGGTTTTAGAAGTAGGGATTTAGTAACCTTTCCCCATATCCTGTAGTAATGCAAAATCAATAAAATACTTATAAAAATAATAATTTTGGACTTAGTTGTTTAATAGGTACCCCCTATAAGAGCCTAAATGCTAGAGGATCTGAAGCTAGGGAGTCTCATAAAGGCACCTGGATTCTGTCATCATGACACTGGAAATTCCGACTTTCGGTTTCGGCGGAGTGAATGGCGGCCACCTCTCGGGACGCTCCCGGAGATGGTTAGCCCACGCGCAGTTTGGGGGGGTCTTCGCCTATGCAAAAGACCCTAGTGAGCCTTAGGTAAAGGCTCCGAACCGGGGGCGCTTGGGGAGTAGCCTCTTTGCCGGCAAATAGCCGGGAAATTGAGGCTTTCTCCCCGCCCCAATTGGCCCCGCTGCATTGTGCCCGTAATGGGACTTAGCAACGCCACCGACTTCCAGGAGTGAACAAAGCGATCGAATTAAAGTTAAATGGAATGACTTGGCATCGAACCGTGAGTTGGAGATCTATTTTGAAGCGAAAATCCGAAACCCCCCGCAAGCGTATAAGCGGATGGGAGGAGGGAGGAATCCCCACCCCCCTTGAGAAATGGGACTTATAAAAGAAAAGTGGAGGGGGGTAAAGGGGAAAAAAGAGTTGGTGAAAATACCTTTGGGGAAACACTGAAGATTAAAAGTTTGTTAGTCTCCTGAGTGGCGCAGCACGAACTTTGATAAAGTAAACAATTAAAAAGATGTCCGCATTGAAAAAGGTCCCGCAGAAACTGGAAAAGAAGGGGGGAGGGACTTCCGGTCCGGGTACCCCCCCACTGGAGTTAGCTGTCAATCAACAGAAAAGCGAGTCACTGCGCCCTCTGCTGGATCAAATGCAGAAAATCAGCGAAACTCTGTGTAACATGGAAAGTGTTCTCAACAGTCAACAAAAACAATTAACAGAAACATCAAAGAAGATGGAGGAGATTGCGCAAAAATGTTTGGTCTCAACGGAAGACACCAAGAAAATAAAGAAAAAGGTCAATAAATTAGAAAAACATCAGGATATGCAAGAAAAAAGAATTTTAATGTTACAGATGGAAAAATCAAATCGGACTCTCCGCTTTCAGGGCATCAAAGAAGAGGAAAAAGAGGATCTCAGAACTACATTGGCGAATGCCTTGGCACCTCTAACTGGCAGAGAAGCGCTGGAATTGAAAGAAGAGATGGATATGGTCTACGGAGCCTATTCAACCTTTACAAAGAAAAATAATCTGCCAGCAGAAGTGGTTGTCAAGTTCACAAAGCAGCGTACCAGAGATCAAATTCTGCGTTCAGTTTCAGCGGTTCCCTTGAAAATTGGGGAGCAGACCATTAGAACTTTGAAAGATGTTCCCTATGAAATCCGTATGAAAAGAAAAGCATATAAAGGATTGACCACGTTTTTACAAAGACATCAGACAATTTACAGATGGTGTATTCCCGAAGGACTAATTTTTAAATATAACGACAAAAGAGAGAAGATAGACTCCGTCTTCAAAGCACAAGAATTTCTGAAGAGACACGCCAGTACAGAGGAAGATGCAGCACTCGCAATTTGGACCGACTCAAGCAGCGAAGAAGACAGCGATCCGGAAGAGGGAGGTGCTGGAGTGGGAGACAAGAAGCCTAAAGAGGGCCCATCTTACAACTTGAGAGACGTAAAAGGAAGATATCCAAAGAAGTAGTTCGTGGAACGTCAGAAAGGAGCTGATTAATAACTAACCCCAATGGACTTTACTAACTTTACTAACAGAGTTATTTTGGACTTTTGTAAGATGAAAAGAAGATCTTCCAACCGTGGTGGTTGCCAAAATTTGTAATTATACTAACTAAAACTAATCTTTTAACAGGAAAAATTCACTCCACTCTTTTTCTTAATCCATCTATATACCTTCCCCTTTTCTTTTATAAAGAGTAATAAAATTCTCTCCTTTTTAGGAGTTTATTCAAAAAAAAAAAAAAAGAAATTCCCAAGGACAGGAAAGAGGCAGGGCATGATGGCATCGCAAGCTGATTAAGTGCAATCTCCCCTAGCTTGGGGTTCTCAAAAACAAAATACCTCGCAACACTGGAACATCCTAGCATACCCCTTTTCTTCCTAATTTTATTTTGGAGTATCCCCTATGGTATACATAGGCCAAGGCCTTGCGTTATTGGCTGCCGCAGCCTGGCCCAGGGAGGTCGCGGGCCCTTCTTTGGGGGGGGGGCCTAACGGGCTTCCCTGTACCACCCCCAGCCTCACTCTATTATGGTTAGTTGAGAGTTATGTTGCTCTAATATGGTTAGTTGAGAAGGGGGCCCCATAAGAGTTCAAGTTTCAGTCCCAAAAATGTAGGTCCACCACTGCCTCCTTGAGAATAAAACCTCTTCCTCATAAAGTTTTCCTTTTGTCCCACCAAATGAATGAATACTACTTTTGTAGAACAATACAAGCCTGAGAAAATTAGGAGCAGAGATATTACCCTGTATCTTGACTATTCTGGATTAAGTTAAAAGTTAAAGGTTTCGCAGAGTTTGGGATAAAATAGTCATTGTCTTTTCCCTGAACCAAATAAGTAAATTAGATGGTAAAACTCACATTGATGCCTGTTTTTTTCCTTATAAAAATGCCACCTAAAACCTCATTAAAATGCAACAAAGATTCCATTGAAATTGTATATAGTGAGAATATATTTTATATTATGGAAACTATAAAAGAAATTAATGAAATACAGAAATTTACAAAGAAAAAGGGGTTGATGAAAATTCTCACAACAAATATGTACAAAACTAAATGAAGCAAAAAATAGCATATTTGTACATCCCTAATAAATAGCAAAATTTCTGCCCTAGAATCTCTATTCTAGACTATCTATGGAATAGGTTTTCTAACTCTGTTGTTGTACAGAAGTGAGTAAATTGTTAATTTCTAGCTAGCAAAGACAAATACTAGTGTGACAAAATCATTTGGGTAGATTACCAGAGTATTATGGGATTCAACCAGGTTATCAGCTGATGCATCATGTAAGTGTTGTCAAAAGAAAATCTAGATAAGGAACAATAATCACATATAATAGTTTTGTGTTCCTCAAGGCCCCATACCCTACAAGTCTATATTTCAGCAGATGAACAACCCAGTTCAGTCTTAAATACCTGGCAGACACCAATTCAATAATTAATGTTGTATTGGCCTGTCCAGGCAAGCCCAATTTCATCAGCTCTCAGAAGCTAAGTAGAGCTAGACCAGGCTAGTACTTGGATGGGAGACACAGACCAGGTGATGGTAAGCCACCTCTGAACATCCCTTGCCTCCAAGCCCCACTAGGGGTCACCAGAAGCAAAGTTCCCTCTCAGCTGTGCTAGGGGATGCTGGTGCAAAACATTTTAGCTGGCAGTACAGCCTACAAGTGAACTGAGAAGGCATTTTCCCCTCCATTGGAAACAATGGAGAATGGGGGCACCTCCTTCTGGGGCTCACAGAATTGGACACCCTGGTCCAATCTTTTTGAAACTTGGGGAGTTTTTAAAATTTAGTGCCTCTGCCTCAAAAAACAGGGGGACCCCCAGAGCCCTAGATACCCACATATTGATTCTCCATTACAGCCTATGAGGCCCATTGACTATAATGGTCCCCATAGGCTATAATGGAGCTGGGAAAAACTGATTTTTTTTTTTTTTTTTTGCACTTCGGTGGGAAGGTAACAGCGTTCCATGTGCCTTGGTGTTTAGTCATGCCGGCCACATGACCACGGAAACGTCTTCGGACAGCACTGGCTTTTCGGCTTTGAAACGGAGATGAGCACCGCAACCCTACAGTCGGATTTGACTGGCTTTCGAGCAAGGGAACCTTTACCTTTAACTTTTATTATGCTTTTAAGTATGATGTGTAAGCTGCCTTGAGTCACAGGGAAAAGTGGGATATAAATATTTGAATATTCTGACAGTGATTGTTCCACCTCTGTTATGCCTGATCTATGATGCTGGTTGCCATATTTCATTGGGGGGGAGTAGACTGCAAGAGTTCCCCAGTGCTGGTATATTTTATAAGGCTCAGCGCAGGACGATGGTCCAAGGCCAAGTCTACCAATATAGTGGAGAGGGGTAGGTAGAGTTGTTGTCTGGAGGCCAGGTCTACCAATATAGTGGAAAGGGTGGGGTAGACCTGTTCTCCAGAGGCCAGGTCTACCAATAGAGTGGACTGGGGTGGGTAGATCTGTTCTCTGGAGGACAGGTCTACCAATATAGTGGAAAGCGGTTGGTGAAATTTGACTTGATTCTGTTTTCTCTTATAATGTTTAAATTGTTCTTAAAATGTAGTTTAAATATAATTTAAAATAATTTATTCTGAGATTTTTACAAAGTTATGGAAATAATCGTCTAAAAAACTAATTTACATGATAATCAAATGTAGATTCACTCATACTTTAATGCTACTAGCTTTTTTCACTCATAAGGTAGAATTTCACAACATTGGGGAGATTAGAGGGAACACTGGCTAGAAGTCAGCTTGACCTGAGGACAAAAAAGTATATTGTATTGGTAATTTTGTGTCTGTGTGTGTATAATATCTTGTCCCTTAAAGAATGTGACTTCAAATTTAACAAATAAAGTAATGAGTTTTACCTTGTTAATTAATAAACATGGTTATTAAAGATTTTTTTCCTGTGTTCTCCAGATAATACAGAGATAAATTTGCCACTCTTTTACTGCATAGAATTTTATGGCACCTTAGGGAACAACAGATGGATTGTGTCGGGGCAAGAACTCACTTCACAAGATGCAGCAAGTGTATCCTCAGCTGCCATATATATATTTTTAAAGTGTAGGAAGAATGGCCATAAGGCAATGAGATGCAAGAGATACAGACTGTTTCTCTCTTTAAAAAAACAAACAGATAGGAGTTATGGAAGTAGCAAATCACTGTTAGTCTTTACAATAGTAAAATATTGAATCACTTTCTTTTCTGCTCCCAAAGGACAAACTTTGAAAGAGAGAGTTTTAATGCTATTTCTCCTTCCTAGTGTATCCCATTAGTTTCAGGAGTTCCACACAGTTCATACAATCTCAGTCTTTTTTATATGCTAGGCCTGTAGCAAAAGAACAGCAGTTGCTGTTGGTATTCGTTGAGCTTAAATTCTTGTTAGCCAACTGTTAGCCAATTGACAATATTTCTGATTATGGATGTTCTAACAAGAGATCATTGGGGATCCTGAAAAATGCAGGCAGGCAGTCTAATGCCTGCTCTATGTAAATTGGTGGAAAGCATTTTTAAAAGAAATAATTTAGTAAACAATTAGAAGAGCATGGCTTTCTGAAGAAGAATCGGCATGGCTTCTGCAAAGGGAAGTCCTACCTCACTAACCTTTTTTGTTCTTGGGAATGTGAATAAGCATATGAATAGGGGTGATCCAATTAGCATTACATATCTGGAATTCTAAATATCTTTTCAAACAATTCACACCTAGTCAGGGATAACAGAACAGGCATCTTCTCATGTATTGGCAACCCATTAAAGGTTAAAGAAGCAGAAGCTGTGGGTAAAAACAAATGGACAACTTTTGCAGTGGATGCAGTAAGCAGTTGGCTACCCCAAGGACTGGCTACCAGCTTCAATCGGTTAGCTAGCTGCATTCTTTCCATATCTCTCCAGTCTTGGCCCATCTACACTGGCTCTCAGTTTATTTCTGAGCCCAATTCAAGAGGTGTGTGTTCACATTCAAAGCCCAATATACCTGAAGGACCATTTATTCCCATGTGAACCTATCCAACTGTTCAGGTCATCTTCCAAGGCCCTGCTTTGGGTGCCCCTGCGGCACCAAAATGATAGAAGTTTCTCCCAGGGACATGTTTTCTATCTCCTTTTGTCACTGTCTTCCATAAGCAGGTGAAGACTTTTGTCTAGTGTTCCCTCAGTGATCCATCTGTTCTGCCCTAGGTTTTAATTACTGTTTTATGTGCTTTTACTATGTACTTTAGTTTTAGTTTTGGTTTTGTTTTATATGTTTTTATAATGCTTTGTTCGAACTTTTAGCTACCTTGGTGGCCTTCATTTGGCAGCAGGGCAGCATACCCATTTTGTAAGTAAATAAAGGATTAATCTTGGGACTAGCCCCATTTCATAAATGATCTGGAGTCAGGGATTAGTGATGGGGAGGCTGAATTTGCAGATGGCACCAGTTTCTTCAGGATGGTGAAGCCCTAAAGAGACTACAGTGAGTTACAAAAGGACCTCTCCAAGTGGGTGAGTGACAGTGGCATGCATGACAAATTTAGTGCAAGGAAAAGTAAAGTAATGCATATTAGGGTAAAAGATCTTAACTTTATTTTTATGGGTTTAGATGAATTTATGAGGAATATGGCTGTCAAAAGCTATGGTGCATAATGGCTAAAGGAAATATCCATGGTCGGAACAGTATGCCAGTGAATACCAGATTCTAGGGGTAACAGTGGAGTGGGCTGTTGCTTTCTTGCACTGCTCCTAGATGTCTTGGGGGAGATCTGGTTGGTTACTATAGGAAATAGGATCAGGGTTGGACTAGGATGTGCTGAGACCCTAAGATATATCATGGCTAGGAGGCCCCATAGTGTTAAAGTGGTTATTTAGTAATGTTTAGCATTTTTTTTTATTTAAAGGCTCCTCGTGATCTGAAGCCTTAAGCTGTAGTTTCCTAAGCTTGTGCATAAATTCCACTCTGAACAGGCTAATCAGACCTTTTGTCTGATCCAAAGGGCTCTTACATTCTTATTGGATGAGGAAGTGTAATGCACTTGGCTTCCTTTTGACCCTCACTGTTTGACAGGTCTAAGTCCCCTTTTAATGAGAAAACCACTTGTGGAAGCACCTTTGCAAAAAATGAGAAACAAACAATCAATTTCAAAAGTGAGAAGGAGCTAGGAGTTTGATTGCCACTCCTGTTTGTTCTGCACCATCAAAAACGCTGTGCATGTATGCTGTAATTCTTTTTTACTCTAATGCTTTTTCTTCTTATCTATGTCCTCACCACCTCCTTCTCTCTAGTCCCTTCTGCGTACTGTTGTCAAAATGACTTTGCTCTCATCCCGACTTAGGTAAAGCCGTTTTTCTATTTTATTAGTCTCATTAGTATTCTACTGCCCTTTAAATGTCACAGGTTCAAGAGCACAGCTGTACATATCCTGGAAATATTTCTGTTTGCTGTAATAAAGCACAAGGATACAATTTCCTGGGACACAGATAAGCTGAAATGACGGAATGTTAGAAGGAGAGGAGCTGGGACGGGTAGACGGGAAACCTGGGCTTGACCATGAATGAGGAGAAGGAAATTAGGGCTTTTACTATCCCATTATGGCACTTGGCTCCTTTGTGTCATTTCTGCTTGGAGCTGAAGGATTTGTTTCTGGCTGCAATTCAAGGAACAGGAGAAAAATTACACAGGCACAGCTTGCAGTGCCTTCCCTAACCCATCAGTTACTGTTTTCAAAGTTACATTGTGCTTTCCGACAACTGACTTTTAATAGCAATAATTTATCTGAAGGAAGAACGCAGCAAAAAACCTCTGTGAGGATTTTTATATTAGCTGAAAAGTGTTAGAGTTATAATCAAGAAGAAAGAGGAAATTACCCCTCAGTGGCTAAGTATGGATAAAACAATCAGCCAGTCTGAGAAGGAATAGTGGTTGGTTTTCTCATGAGCAGAGGAGAAAGGGTAAGAGGTATATGCAAAATCAGAGAATATTGAAATGTCCAATAGATATCTGCAGAATTTCAGAAACATGCCATTTCAGGAGAGATCCTTAGGGCAGGTTACAATGGGCAATGCCTAGTACATTTCACTAGATACAATAAATATAGCAACACAAAACAGCAGCCAGCTAAAAAGCAGCTAAAAACACTGAAGGAATTTAAAAAATGGTTCTATGCCATTCCTTTCAGCATCCTGGAGTATTGCATGCAGATAATGTGGATAAGTGTGTAACGCATTTGGGCAACTCTGTGGTTTGTTTGGAGCTCCACGTCTACTCCACAGTCCCATGGAGCACTGGAGCAAGTGCTCTGCAATGGCTGTGAATGGTCAGTGCCCTTAGCAATTCCAAGGATCACTGTCAAAGGCCCTGCTTTGTAGCCCTCAAGGGCCATTACCTATGGCTGCATGATGTAATTCTCATTCCTCATTTTTTCTTAAGAAAATGAAGAGCACTGTAGAAGGAAGGGGAACATTGGTTACCACTTTCTTTCAGAATGTTTTCCCCCATGCTTCTTTTCTTTCAGATACTGGGATCTGTGTCTTCCCCTGCTTAGGACACAAAAGTAGCTGGTGAACATTTTGAAAAAGTGGCCCAAATGGAAAGAGACTGTTGTTTTAGTGTAAATATAAGGATTCCAAAAACTGAATTTCACTGCACAGTAAAGTGAAATCCCTGTATGCTGAAAGCTCTTGGTTTCATATATAATGAAAAGATACTCTAGTATATTATTCATATTAAAGCAAACTAATAGTACATCAAAGGCAAGTGAAGGAAAACTGATTATATAAATTTTTCAAGGTGAAGTTCTCAGAACTACTATGGTAATCTAAATGTTCATGTTTAAAAGCATTGTAGTTTCCTGTATGCAAAGATGGTAAGTAACAAGCAGAGAAGTGGGTGGAAATGAAAGGTGCCACTTTTCTTGTTTTATTTTTCAAGTCTTTCTGCTTTGGGGAACATGAAAGATGTTCCATTTTTTTTAATCTTCTCTGGTTGAGTCTGCATTGCAAATTGATCGCTACCCATTTGGTTAGGCAAACAGAATAAAGGCAAAAAGAATGTGTAGTAAATATTGTATCTGCTCATACAGTCTCTACCATTACCCTTAGGGAGGTGCTATTTTATTTATGACTAACAGCAAGAATATGGCCAGTATGATGTCTACTTAGAGCTAAAGAAAGGAATTCTCATGCCAAGAATCACAATAGCTTACAAAACTTGTCAAAATGGGAGGCCCTTCCATTGCCAGGTGCAATTCCATGACTTCATATGAAGTCCACCACACTAAAGAATACAAAATCAGTCATGGCTGTTTGAGCCCTACGTGGCATTGTGCCAGTCTCTCTGTTCAAAAATTGAATGAGAAGCTATTGGCAGGCCTGGAGGAATTCTAGCGTATTGGCAGGTTAGGATGAATGCCATATAAGCTTACCAATCAGAACTTGGGAAATTCCTGAAGATTTGAGGGGGGGGTTGCCCCTAGGGATGGCAGCTGGAGGTGAGGGAGCTCAGCAGGGGTGTAATATCATTTGTTGTTGTTGTTCAGTCGCACAGTCGAGTCCGACTCTTCGCGACCCCATGGACCAGATTACGCCAGGCCCACCTGTCTTCTGCTGTCCGCTGAAGTTTGCTCAATTTCATGTTCGTTGCATCGATGACACTGTCTAACCATCTCATCCTTTGCCGTCCCCTTCTTCTTTGACCTTCAATCTTTCCCAGCATCAGGGTCTTCTCCAGTGAATGCTCCCTTCTCATTTGGTGGCCAAAGTATTTGAGCTTCAGCTTCAGGATCTGGCCTTCCAGGGAACAGTCACGGTTGATTTCTTTTAGGATGGAATGATTTGATCTCCTTGCAGTCCAAGGGACTCTCAAGAGTCTTCTCCAGCACCATATTTCAAAAGAATCTATTCTTCGGCGCTCGGCCTTCCTTATAGTCCAACTCTCGCAGCTATACATTACTACAGGGAATACCATTGCTTTGACCATGCGGACTTTTGTTGGCAAGGTGATGTCTCTGCTTTTTATCATGCTGTTTAGGTTTGCCATCGCATGATGTACTCGGCATATAAATTAAATAAGTAAGGTGAAAATATACATCCTTGTCGTACTCCTTTTCCTATGCTAAACCAATCAGTTGTTCCATATCCGGTTCTAACTGTTGCTTCTTGACCCTTATACAGGTTTCTCAGGAGACATGTGAGGTGGCCCGGTACTCCCATCTCTTTAAGAACCTGCCATAATTTATTGTGATCCACACAATCAAAGGCTTTAGCATAGTCAATGAAGCAGAAGTAGATGTTTTTCTGGTACTCTCTTGCTTTCTGCATAATCCAGCGAATGTTGCCAATTTGATCTCTAGTTCCTCTACCTCTTTGAAACCCAGCTTGTACTTCTGGCAGTTCTCTGTCCACGTACTGTTGTAGCCTAGCTTGTAGGATTTTGAGCATGACCTTGCTAGCGTGTGAAATGAGTGCAATTGTGCGATAGTTTGAACATTCCTTGACATTGCCCTTCTTTGGGATTGGAATATACACTGACCTTTTCCAATCCTGTGGCCACTGTTGTGTTTTCCAAATTTGTTGGCAAATTGAGTGCAGCACTTTAACACCATCTTCTTTTCAGACTTTGAATAACTCAGCTGGGATACCATCACCTCCACTAGCTTTGTTGTTAGTAATGCTTTCTAAGGCCCATTTAACTTCGCTTTCCAAGATGTCTGGCTCGAGGTCAGGGATTATACCATCGTGGTTGTCAAGGACATTGAGGTCCTTCTTGTATAGTTCTTCTGTGTATTCTTGCCATCTTTTCCTAATCTCTTCTGCTTCTGTTAGGTCCCTACCGTTTTTGTCCTTTATCATGGCCAGCTTTGCATGGAACGTTCCCTTGATTTCTCCAATTTTCTTGAACAGATCTCTAGTCCTTCCCAATCTATTGTTTTCCTCTATTACTTTGCATTGTTCATTCAGGAAAGCTTCCTTATCTCTCCTTGCTGTTCTCTGGAAATCTGCATTCAGTTGGGTAAATCTTTCCTTTTCACCGTTGCCTTTAGCTTTTCTTCTTTCCTCTGCTATGTGTAAAGCCTCATCAGACAGCCACTTTGCTTTTTTGCATTTCTTTTTCTTTGGGATGGCAGTGATTGCTGCCTCCTTTACAATGTCACGGACCTCTGTCCATAGTTCTTCAGGCACTCTGTCTATCAAATCTAGTCCCTTAAACCTATTCTTCACCTCTACTGTATATTCATCGGGGATGCGATCTAGGCCAAATCTGAATGGCCTTGTGGTTTTCCCAACTTTCTTCAATTTAAGTCTGAATTTTGCAATGAGTAGCTCATGATCGGAGCCACAGTCAGCTCCAGGTCTTGTTTTTACTGACTGGATAGAGCTTCTCCATCTTTGACTGCAAATTATATAGTCAATCTGATTTCGGTGTTGCCCATCTGGTGATGTCCATGTGTAGAGATGCCTCTTAGGTTGTTGGAAAAGGGTGTTTGCTATGACCAGCGTGTTCTCTTGACAAAACTCTGTTAGCCTTTGCCCTGCTTCATTTTGTTCTCCAAGGCCAAACTTGTCTGTTATTCCGGTTACCTTTTGATTTCCTACTTTAGCATTCCAGTCCCCTATGATGATGAGGACATCATTTTTTGGTGTTAGTTCTATGAGCTGTTGTAGGTCTTCGTAGAACTGGTCCACTTCAGCCTCTTCTGCAGCAGTGGTTGGGGCATAGACTTGGATTACTGTGATGTTGAATGGTTTGCCTTGGATTCGGACCGAGATCATTCTGTCATTTTTGAGATTGTATCCCAATACTGCCTTTCTCACTCTCTTGTTGACTATAAAGGCCACACCATTTTTTCTACGGGATTCCTGGCCACAGTAGTAGATATAATGGTCTTCTGAGTTAAATTCGCCCATTCCTGTCCACTTTAGTTCACTGACTCCCAAGATGTCAATGTTCATTCTTGCCATCTCATTTTTGACCACGTCAAGCTTACCTTGATTCATAGACCTTACATTCCAGGTTCCTATGCAGTATTGTTCTTTGCAGCATCGAACTTTCCTTTCACCGTCAGACACATCCACAACTGAGTGTCCTTTCGGCTTTGGCCCAGCCGCTTCACTCTTTCTGGGGTTACTCGTACTTGCCCTCTGCTCTTCCCCAGTAGCATATTGGACACTTTCCGACCTGAGGGGCTCATCTTCCGGCGTCATATCTTTTAGCCTTTTGTCACTGTCCATGGGGTTTTCTTGGCAAAGATACTGGAGTGGGTTGCCATTTCCTTCTCCAGGGGATCACGCTTGGTCTGAGTTCTCTGCTGTGGCTTGTCCGTCCTGGGTGGCCCTCCATGGCATAGCCCACAGCCTCATCGAACCACGCAAGCCCCCTCGCCACGACAAGGCAGTGATCCATGAGGGAGTGTAATATCATAAACATCACTAACATCTACAACTGAGATTAGTTCCCCTGGAGGAATGGTGGATTTAGTGATGTTTATGTAATATCATAAACATCACTAAATCCACCATTCCTCCAGGGGAACTAATCTCAGTTGTAGACCCAGGAGAACTCCAGGCCTCCCCTGGAAGTTGTCGATTCCAGTGCCTTATAAGGAGACTCCACCCTCTTAGCCCAGACTTTTGCCCAGACCTGCCCACCCTTTGGGGGGGGGGCAATGAGCAGGGCACCTGTGGGGAGCAAGCAGGATTTCTTGGATCTCCTATGATTGGCTCAGATAGATGGGGGAGTTGCCTGCTTCCTATTATTCTTGGGTGGCAGCATGGAATAAATAGGTCTGGTCTGGAGACTAGTTTTAAGGACTAACTAGTCTCCAGACCAGTCCTATTTATTCCATGCTGCCACCCAAGAATAATAGGAAGCAGGCAACTCCCCCATCTATCTGAGCCAATCATAGGAGATCCAAAAAAATCCTGCTTGCTCCCCCACAGGTGGCAGGATGGCAGGGGATGGCAGGACTAGGGTGGGTTGCTCAGCATAGGTAGTGATAATTGGGATGCCTCCTGAGGCATTGACGGATGAAGGAATGGAGGAAGGTATCCAGTGGAGTCCCACAGGGCTCGGTTCTGGTCCTATTTGGGTATCCAAACAGAGTACCTGCATTAGACATGAAGCATCTGATTTGGGGTTGGGGCAGAGGGGGGAAATGCCAACCTTGTAAAGACTCTCACTATACTAGCAAAAGTCTAAGCAGCAGTGGAGAGCTGGACAGGATCAACAGCCATCTATTCCAACTGTTTGTCATAACCAGCAGCATTCACCACCATGCACAATGGATTAGCCATATTATTCATGTGGTATCAGATTCCATTACAGTTAATGCAGATATAAATGAAGGGAGTGAGGACTAGGAAAGAATAGGAAGAACAGGTGAGTGCACAGTATTTGGAAGGGAGAAGAGGATTGTGGGAGGGGATGTCAGGAGAAAGGGCAGGCACATTTGTCCTACCAGTTCTCTTCTTGATCCTCAGACAAGGGTGTGCTTCCTGGCCTTTAATGGCAGCTTTTTTCTCAGTCACATCCACATCTCTTGGAAAGTCGCGATGCTTTAGAACTGACACAAAATCCACCAGCAGCACCTTCTTGAGGTAAAACAGAATTGAGCACTGGCACTATGGAAGTAGCCTGTCAAACACTGTCCAAATGCTTACTTTCATCCTTTAATTCTTCTAATCTCTTTTGCCTTGTATACCGTGAAGGTGAAAATTGGTTTGTTTCTGGCCCAAGCTCTCTCTCTCTATCATCTTCCATTCAACATGCATATGTATCACAGTTCAGAGCTGGATAAGACCAGAGGGTGCACTTTATGAGGCTTAGCACATTTTGGCAATGTCGCTCGATCCTCTTAGATGCATCTTTGCTCATGGGGGGGGGGGAGCCTAGAAAGAGGCAACTGTCCAGAGAGAGAGGAGCTCATGTTAACAAGTAGAGTTTGCAGAGACAAAAGAAACTGTTATCTGCACTTACCCACATACACACACACACACACACACAAAGACCATGGACTGGAATCTAATTCTTTCTTTTCTTTGAGAAATGAGGAGCTGTAAGCTGATGTGCCTGTAAAGTAGCCAGGGCCTGCCAACACTGACCTTACAGGGTGATTTGTGCATGTGCCTTCTATAGCACTGACTCCTATACTATGTACTGGCAGGGAAAGGCTGTTCATCATCATCTGCCAAATTACTGGGAAGAGATGAAACTTTTTTTCCTGCACACTTGTTCAGAAGCCAGGAGAACAGGCTGCCCCCGAGGGCCTGGCTTGGGTTATGCTGTAAAGTGTTCTCTCAATCTAGAGAGGGGACATGTTTGTATACATTCTTGTCCTCTACGAGAGGGAATGTCAGGCATGACTGTGGGTCCATCATGTTGCCTTTGCTTGTGTGACTGAAGCAGTCAGTTTGCTGGTCTGAAAAGATACAAGCAAGGTATTGGACTGGGACTATGGAAACCTGAATCTTTTGTCACTTAAAATCTTCAAGGCCCTGTGTTCATTACCTTTCCACATTTCTTGGAAGCCAATTGGGTGATAGTAAACTAGGTAGCAAAGAACAAAAGATTAGAAGGAATTCAAGATGGCATTCAACAAGATGAAGATAGTAAATCACACAAGTTTTACTCCACTCTCAGAGAATGGGCTTTCTATAAAAGAAGAAATGCCATTTCTGAGGGAAGTAATTGAGAGGGCAGTGGCTGAGCAGTTCCAGGAATTCCTGGATGAAACTTCTGCATTAGATCCATTCCAGTCTGACTTCAGACCTGGGTATGCGATGCAGACTGCACTTGTTGTGGCCCTGGTTGATTACCTTTGATGGCAATTGGACCATGGTGGATCAGCATTGCTGATTTTACCAGATCTTTCAGCAGCATTTGACACAGTTGACCACCCAGTACTGAATGACCACCTCACCTCCCTCGGGATACAGGGTACTGCACTTCAGTGGTTTTCCTTGTTTCTACAGGGACATCTACAGAAGGTTGTTGTCAGTGGTAGGAGTTTACTTAGTATACCACTTGCTTGTGGTGTTACTCAGGGTGTGATCCTGTTGCTGATGTTATTCAACAACTATATGTGTCCTCTGGACAGTCTCATCATGGGTTGTGGGATGGGGTGACATCAGTATATGGAAGAACACAGATCTATCTCCTCCTTTGTGATCAGCTGGAATCTGCTCTCCCTAAATTATCCCAGTGTCTAGACACTTCCAAGCATTCACAGGGCTTGCAAGTCAGTTTTGTTCAGAGGGAGGCCTTTTTCTGGTCTTGTTCTGTTGGCCCTCCTGGAACTCATCCACTCATTCACTTCTCTATATTTTATTGATTATTTATGAATAGTCAGTGTCTGATTTTATTACTTCAGATACAGTGTATTTTTATATGCAATTGTTGTTTTATTGTTGTAATCTGTCCTGAGCCTCCAAGGAAGGGAGGGAGGGAGGGAGGGAGGGAGGAAGGAAGGAAGGAGGGTGGATTTGGCCATGTTGAGAATTTGACATATTGATCAAGACAGCATTCAAAGAACATAATTAAACCTCTAAAGGATCTAAGAACAATAAAACCTTAAATCAGCTTCCCGAAATATTCATATATACTAGAATTCAGCTTCCCTCATTGTAACCATAGCTCAGTACTCTGTTCCTCCTAAGGTTGCCAAATCTGGCTTGGGAAATTCCTGAATACTTTCCTCCTCTCAACCTTACAGCAGTCCCTTCTTCCAGAAAAAAAAATGTCCATGTGCCACAGTTTACACTATGAACCTTGGCCTGGTGAAAATGGATTAAATGAATATTAAATAATCATGTTGGGAGAAGTTAAACTGTTTCGAAAGCATGCTACACAGGAGATGAACTGCAGGGCACTAGTAAAATGTAATTGTGAGACAGTTAAGCAGCTCTTCCTTTTGTACAGAGCATTCATCCCAGACTAGCTCTTTGGTTTCTGCTGTTTCTCTGCTGCTTTAACTGACCCTTTTTCTGCTGTTGTGTTTGCTTCTTTGTGTTCTGCAGCTGCTCCAGACACAACCACCACATTTTGACATGCATGTCCCTAGGTAGGCTTTATCACTTAATTTCAATAGGCCTGGGTGCACAGAGCTTGTAAAGATGCATCCATGTGACAAAAAAGATAATTAGAAGCAAAGGTCTGGGGTTGCTTGTAAAAGCGGCTTTCTGCCTTCTTAGAGAAACATGAGCATTTCCTGGCAAGTGTACAGATTTTGCATTTGTGCGACACTGCCTAAGAGATAAAGCACCAATAAATGGGTGAAATTTATGTGAGCTGAACATCCTTTTGGCAGAAAGAAAATAATGTTTCAATTTTATAAAGCTTTCTACTGCTGTTGTCAGTTTACAGGCCAAAAAAACAGAACCAGCAAGGTTTGGGTACAACTGTTCTTAACCTATTGCAGGTTGAGAACTGAATCACATCAGATTAAAACAAACAAACAATGTGCACTCTGATGGGTCCTTTAACAAATACAAAATATTTAAGGTAACCTGTGCCATATAATTAGGTAAAATAAAATGTGTTAAAGTTAATAAAATGTGTGACCGAGCTCTTCCATCAAGCATTTTAACATGCTAGCCACACTGGCAGTACTGCAACAGCATTAGCACAAACATCTTGAGATGGTTGCCACACCGGTAGTACTGCAACAGCACCAGCACTTTATACAGCACCTTACACAGAATGTCGCCATATTTTAATGTAATCTGTATCTATTGTATTGTTTTTAGATGTAGTAACATCGTGTTTTAAAGTGTATATTGGTTTTAACTGTTGTAAGCCGCCCTGAGCCACCTCGGCGGGAGGGCGGGATAAAAGTAGAACAAATGAATAAATAAATAAATAAAATTAATGGGCACTTACCTGATATTTGAAAATAGATTTTCAAATATCAAATAGATTAAGGTTGTATCAATCATTCATTAGATGTGTTAACATGGAGATTCAAAAGTAGGAAATACTGTTGTTTTATGGACTTTTTTTAAGAAAGGTGGACTATAAATACAGTAAGATAGGTAATAATGATGATCATGATGAGAGAGAGAGAGATAGGAGATAGCTCACTAGACAATTCACCCATAAAACCATGGAAATATCATAAACACAGGATTGAAAACATAGTCTTCAAAGGAGGAATTTGACTCAAAGGAAGAATACCAGCTTTACATTCAGAAGATCGTGTATTGAATCCCTGGTATCAGACAGAAAGATCTTTTTCAGCTTGAGGCTCTGGAGAACTACTGCCAGTCACATGGGTACTTTCAGAGAGGAGCACAAAGAAGTACTTACCCTCCCTCAGAACCCTAAAACTTCTGATTTTTAAAAAATATACCGGACACACTTCCGACTAGTCAACAAGAAGTCAATCAATGTTTATTATGATTGAACATCAGAAGCCAATCAGAATCATCAACAGACATATCCATTAAATACATGTCATCAGGGCTTTTTTTGTAGAAAAAGCCCAGCAGGAACTCATTAGCATAATAGGCCACACCCAACAGCAGAAACTTATTAGCATATTAGGCCACACCCCTGACAGCACATCTCAGTAGCATACTAGGCCACAACCCCCATGTTACCAGAAGTGTGGGCATCCAGCCTCACCCACCTTTTGCTTCTTATTCTGTTTATCTTGTTTGTTGTCAAAACCCAGGACTTTTTTTGTAGCAGGAACTCCTTTGCATGTTAGGCCACACACCCCCTAATGTAGCCAATCCTAATGAGCTCCTGCTGTTGGGAGTGGCCTATTATGCTAATGAGTTCCTGCTGGGCGTGGCCAACTCGGGAGCCAGCCGGAACTCCGTTCCTGTGCGTTCCTGCCCAAAAATAGTCCTGTATGTCATACAACTAAAGGTATACTAAACATAAAATGTCATTTTTAATTATTTTTTAAACAGAGCTGTGTTCTTTGCCAGCCATGTGTCCAGCAGCATACACTGCCCAGAGCTATCAGGTGGGCAGTGCAGATGGCTGTGAACATAAGCAGTGGGTCAATCTCCTGCCCAAGATCTGTGGAGACCCCTGACCTCACTTTCTCCAGAGCAAGGCACTGAAACACCCTAAGATGCATTCTTTTGAACCAAACCTAGGGTCATGCTTCCTCAAAAGGATGGGCTCCAATATTTACAGGTGGAGCTTCAGATAAACAAGGTGGGGGCAGGAAAGGAAAATGGAAGCAATTTGGAAATCTCACCCAACCCCCTTGGTTGCATATCACACACAAAGAAACACCCCCTTATTCTACAAGATCTCCAGGGCTTGAAATGCTAATTTCCCATCTCTCCTTTGTTTGTTTGTTTGTTTGTTTGTTTGTTTGTTTGTATGTTTGTATGTTTGTTTGTTTGTTGTTCATTTGGTAAGGTGTGTACTTCTCTTTTGGTTAATTAGCAGGGGCAAGGCTCTTTTTGTAGCAGGAACTCCTTTGCATATTAGGTGACACCCCCCCTAATATAGCCAATCCTCCAAGAACCCCTGTAAGAAGAGCTCTGTAGAGGATTGGCTACATTAGGGGTGTGTTGCCTAATATGCAAAGGAGTTCCTGCTACAAAAGAGCCCTTAGGGGCATATTTTTCTGCATATTCTAGATTCCTTCAAATATGTAAAGGCCACTGTTGCTGAATATGTATGGACTGGGCCACCTTGTTTTCTTGTGTGTGAGCATCCTAGTGTCAAGCAGCTTTCTAGTGTCTTATAGTTTTTGCATTCTTTTCATATATTAGTATTTCACTTTGCTTTCTCCTACAATTGTTCTGCTTATTCATCATGGGCTGGTACTTTCCCATTGTAATAAAGAAATCCTCCCCCAAATCTAACTTGGATACATGTCTCATTCTTTTTGTCAGAACTCTTCAGCTATGTGACTGTACCCTGGAATTTGATTCTCTTTAACCCTCGTCATGATTCAGTATAGAGGTAAGTGGCAGGCAGCTAGATTTTTTTTCCTGTGTGAAGTGAGAAGGGGGCAGAGGAAGAGCCCTACAGTGTAGGAATAAGGACTGATTTGAACATCCAAATTGTTGTTTAATTTTGCCCAACATCTGCAATGCCAGAATATTGATTATGAGTATCCTAGTTCAGCATCCTAACCACTACACCACATTGCAATTTCCCAGTCTCTTGAGGATGAGCCTGGTAGCGTCCAAAGCCTGCCAGTTGTCCCAAGTCCAAAGGACAAGCCAGGTAATGTCCAGCTACTGCCAGTTGTCCAAAGTCCCAGAAAAGTTTTGCATCTCTTTAAAGCATTTGTGATTTTTAAAAAAATGTAAATGGTGAGTGCAGATGTGCATAAATACATATGAAGCTTTAAAATTGTTTTTAAAGGTGGATTGCTTGCCTGAAACAAAAGAGGAGAGGCAAGACTGAGAGCTGATCCAGCACATGATTTGCAAGAGACATAAATGTGTAAGGAAGTAGCACAGCTGGGTTCATACCACAGACAAATAACATACTGTGGCTGCTGTTAAGAATATTACTTTGTCTTCAGTCATGGCCTCTAATTTGCCTAAATAGTTCAGTCTATGCACCAGTCTCTACCTTAGCTATCTAGATGCTCCCTGAAAAGGTGGGGGGTAAGCTTCAGTCTTTCCTTAGAGGGATCAATAATGGTGAGGATCTTGACAAAAATTCAGCCCTAATGCAAACCCCAGGTTAATGTCCCCATTGGAATTGTCATGGTAAGTCTCCCTATGGCATTCTCAAGGTAAGCAATGTCCCTGGACTTACCTGAGGCCCTATTTGTGGTCAGAGGGTCAGGATTCCTGTGGTCATAGGGTCAGGGCTGTCAGGGCCGGCCCTAGGGTTCTTTGCGCCCTAGGCGGGGCTACCTTCTGGCGCCCCCCCCAGCGCCTGAGCCTGAGAGCTGGGCCGCGGCTTGGGAGGGCCATGGGGGGCGGAACCTGTTCTCTGCCCGGAGGTGGGCTTGGGAGGGCTGTGGGGAGGGGGAGAGAAGCCCGCCCCACGGCCCAGCCCAGAAGCCCTGTGCCCAGCAGAGGGCCTGGGAAGGCCGTCGGGGGGGGAGCCGCGCCGCCGCCACCTGCCCGCCCCGCAGCCCAGCCCAGAAGCCCCGCGCCCAGCGGAGGGCCTGGGAGGGCCGTCGGGGGGGAGAAGCCATGCCGCCGCCTGCCCGCCCCGCCTGCCCACCTTCAGTGTGGATTGTTTTTGAGCGCCCGCTAGGGTGCTCTTTGCTGGTGGCACCAGCCGCCCCCCACCTCCTCTCCCCCCTCCTGGGCTTTGGGGAGAGGGCAGGCAAGCTCTGCTGCCACCTCCTGAGCCCCAATGGGGCGCTCGGGGAGGCGGCAGGAGCGGCGGAGGGGCTTTTCGCGCGGGGGAGGGGGGTGCAGTTTGGCGCCCCTGCCACCGTTGCGCCCTAGGCGAGCGCCTACCTCGCCTAGTGGGCGAGCCGGCCCTGAGGGCTGTAGCCAGCAGTGGGGCTTTAGGGACTGAGCCTCCTATGAGATCTTCAGAGCCCCTCACTCCAACACCCCCACCCCAATCTTAAACTGTAATCTTAAACTGTAAACTGCACTGTGCTGGAAGGAGGCACTGCTTATTTAAGGGGATACTGCTCATTTAAATTAATTTAAATAGCTGTGCCCCCACACCCTTGGCACCCTCTCCCTCCAAAAATCCTGGCTATGTGGCTGGTCAGGAGCAAGTTGAAGGAGGACGTCTTGTTGGCCCCAAGCAAGCACTGAGGAGTCCAGGTGAGACACTGCAGCAGCCCTAGTTGGCCAATCAGCTCCTCTGTGGGCCGGGGGGGGAGGCAGAGCTCCAAGCAGATTTGGAGCTTAGAGTTTTCATGCTGGTCTGCCCCTTTCCTATTTGGCTGGGCTGCTGTGGGGACCACAGTTTTAGTTGGACCTAGTTCTCCCCCCACCCTCCCTTGGTTTCATGTTTTTGTTAAGAGTTGCATTTCGGTTTACTTTGTTATTTGCTGTTTCCTTGCAATTTAGCCAGTGGTTGGGCATTGGGACGGATCCATTTGGGGGAGGAAGCTGTGCCTGCATGCCTGCCTCACTTTTTTGGAGTGCTTCCTTAAGGGGTCTTAGGGGTGGAGCCATACAGCAGCATGCCCAGCTCAGGTGGCAAGGGGATCCATTCAGTGGCTTGTGCCCTTGCGGGATCCCAGGCCTTACTACTCTGTGTGCTTCCCTCCCAACAGATGGGCTGGGGCGGGGCGAGGTAATATTAGGCTACAGGCAGGTTGCCCAGTGCAGGATCCATCCACATGCTGCACCAATGCTCCTGCAGTTGTGTTCAATAAAAGCTGTGGCCAATTTCCCCCGTCTGGCCTTTGTTGTTGTTCTTCCTCCAAACTTAGAATTGGTGGGGAAAGCATTTGAGAAGTGAAAGGAATGGGTTTACAAAAAATGCTGGTGAACTCTGAATATTTAAGATACAGGAAGAGCTCCTGCCATACTGATTTCTAAAGCTCCTTGGGAGACATATTTAGAGTTTTTATTCACCAAAGCTCATTGAGAAGTCATAGGAAGATCTAAAGGAAGTTTATTTGGAAGAAAACACAGTGTAAAATTATATTTCATGATTTCCATCTGAAGCAGTAAAAGGAAAAGAATGTAATGTATATTTTTATGTTTGAAGCCCAGTGATCATTCCACTATGTCTGCTGAGCCCAATACAGTGCTTGCTGATCAAAAAAAAAGTATTGATAAAAACCAGCTCAGAGAATTATAGTATGTTGTAAAAAAATGCCAAGATTAATAAAAGAGAAAAGGCAGGACCTTTATTACTCTCTTCTGTACCTGCCAGACTGTGAGTCATCTGTTACACACATCACAGAACTGAGGTCCCATTTAACTGGATTAGGATTATGGGCAGGGAGGTCTCTTAAATACATATGGTATCATGGATCAAATCCCTGTTTCACATCCATCCAAGATTTGTGCAAAAGGTACATTGGTCAGTTTATCACATCTGATTATTTTTATTTCTAATTGATTGCAACAGCATTCTCAAAGTATACAATAATATACAGCCCAGCCACAACAAATATGGACTCGGTGAGGGAATACTGATGACTATTATACTTGCTCAGAATGTAATTAACAGCAGTAGCTTTCATTGTCTGATTTAGGATAGCTGCATCACATGACACAGAAATGGAAAAAGAAGTTTCATTGGGCAGGACTAAAAGAACACCAGCTGTCATTTATTTATTTATTTATTTCATTGCATTTCTATACCGCCCTGCCTGCTGAGTGGGCTCAGAGGGGTGTACAACAGTTTAAAACCAGGAAAAATTAAAGCAATCAAATATACTATCATAAAAACATAAACCTACATGGTGCCACAGTAAAAATTTGCCCCCCATTAATATTAACATGGCAGGAGGAGAGTGAGTAGGCAACCGATAGATTTGATTGCTGTTAAAAACCATTGCTGTCCTCAACTATACACTTAGTAGAACATTTCTGCCTTGCAGGCCCTATGGAATTGTAACAAGTCCTGCAGGGCCATGGTGTTATTTGGCAGAGAGTTCCAGCCAGTAGGAGCCAGGACTGAGAAGGCCCTGGCTCTGGTTGATGACAGCCAGACGCTCCCTGGGCCAGGGATTTCCAGTAGATGTTGTTCTCCTGAGCATAATGCTCTCTGGAGGACATACCAGGAGAGGTGGTCCCACAAGTACATTGTTCCCTGAGCATTTAGGGCTTTAAAGGTCAAAAACAACACATTCAACCTAACCTGGTACTCAACTGGGAGCCAGTGCAGCTGGTGAAGGACAAGTTGAATATGTGCTGTTACCAGTGTCCCCGAAAGGACCTGGGCCACTGTGTTCTGGACAAGTTGTAACTTCTGGATCAGCCTCAAGGGCAGTCCTGCATAGAGAGAATTACAGTAATTTAGCCTAGAGGTGACCATTGCATGGTTTACTATGGCTAGGTTGGGGTGAGACAAGTAGGGGGCCGGTTGCCTGATCTGGCACAACTGGAAGAATGCCAGTCTGGCAATGTTTGTGATCTGGGCTTCCACTGATAGAGGCATCCAGAAGCACACCCAAGCTCTTGGCTATTTGTGCTGGTGTTAAAGGCACATGAGCAAGAGCCAGGAGCTGGTGCCCCAAACCTGAATCTCTCCCACCCAGCCAGAGAACCTCCATCTTCGGTGGATTCAGTTTCAGTCAGCTCTTCTTCAACCACCTCACCATGGCCTCCAAACCCTTGGCCAAATTTCATAGGGTGGTGACCATCCATCCATCTGTCAACAGATACATCTGGGTTGTATTCCCCCGACATGCGCTCCCATGTCAAACTGGTCAGGGAGGTCCTGCAAACGTTGCACAAGCACAAACTATTTGCCAAACTCTCCAAGTGTGAGTTCCATAAATCGGAAATTGCGTTCCTGGGCTACCACATCTCACAGAGGGGGATTGAAATGGACCCAGATAAAGTGAAGGATGTGGTGGGGTGGGAGCCCCCCAAAACGAGGTGGCAACTCCAAGTATTCCTCGGTTTCGCCAATTTTTACAGATCATTTTTATTGAACTTTGCACAGGTGGCCCTCCCCCTCACTGACCTCCTCAAAACAAAGGGGAAAAGCCCAGAATGCACCCGGCCGGGGGCCCGTTTAGACTGGACCAACGACTGTCAGAGGGCGTTTGTTCAACTTAAATCCCTTTTCACCTCTGAACCGGTCCTGGCACACCCAAATGAACTTAAAAAATTTATTGTGCAAGTCGATGCCTCAGACGTCGCTATGGGGGGGGGGGCATCTTGCAAGACGGGGACGATGGCAAACTCCACCCACTGGCGTATGTCTCCAAAAAGTTTACTGATGCTGAACGAAACTGGTCGGTTTGGGAAAAGGAAGCAGGGTCGATCCGGCTGGCCCTCTCGACATGGCGGCACTGGCTAGAGGGGGCGAGAGTGCCGTTTGAGGTGTGGACAGACTATAAAAATTTGGAGTTGCTCCGCTCCCCTAGGTCTCTGAACGCAAAGCAACTGCGATGGGCGGATTTCTTCTCTAAATTTGACTTCACCTTGCACCATTTCCCCGGGAAGGCAAATTCCTTGGCTGACGCTTTGTCCCACCTTCCTCAACACGACAGTAAGAGGGAGGAGGTCAGAGACTCTGTCTTCACCCCCTCCCAACTGGGGGGGGCGGTGACTACGCGTAGTCACACTAAGTTCCCAACCCCTGTGCCTCCCTCCTCCCAATGGGAGGCGAAATTTGCGGCAGCTCTGTCCAAGGCGGACCATGACGTACTGGCGAGGGAGGAGGGGGCCGTAGAAGATGACCGTGGCTGCTGGAGGAAAAATGGGAAGCTCTTCGTGCCTTTATCCCTGTGGGGGGAGGTAATGTCCTGGGCCCACGGCTCTAAGCTGGCGGGACACACAGGGTTTGTTAAATCACTGCAGTTGCTCCAATGACAGTTTTGGTGGCCGGGACTCCTCAAAGATCTCTCCTTGTTTACGCAAGCGTGCCAAGTGTGCCTCATGAGCAAACATCGGCCAGGGAAGCCCCCAGGTCTACTCCAGCCTCTACCGACCCCAATGCGGCCGTGGGAGGTGATCTCCATGGATTTTATCACTGACTTGCCTCCGAGCAAAGGGAAAACGGTTATTTGGGTGGTTGTGGACATGTTCTCAAAACAGGCACACTTTGTCCCTTTCGCGACCATCCCTTCGGCAAAGAAACTAGCCAAGGCATTTTTGCAACATGTGGTGCGCCTCCACACGCTTCCAGTGAAGGTGGTCTCCGACAGGGGGTCCCAGTTCGTTTCCCATTTCTGGGGGGAGTTGATGGCATTGCTAGGGGTGGAGAGGGCAGTCAGCAGTGCATATCACCCAGAAACCGATGGGCAAACGGAAAGGGTTAACCAAACCTTGGAACAATATCTTCGGTGTTTCACTAACTTCCAACAGGACGATTGGGAATCCTTGTTATCCCTGGCTGAGTTCTGCTACAATAACACCTGTCACTCCTCCATGGGGGTGTCTCCTTTCATGGCGGTCCATGGCTATGAGGCCCCCCCTCTGCCTTTTCTAGCTTCTCCCAGCCTCCCGGCAGGAGAAGCAGGCAATTGGTGCAAATGCCTACAGGAGGCGTGGCCCCTGTTGGCAAAGACTTTGGAACAGGCCAAGGCTGCTTACAAGGAACACGCTGACAAAAAACGTGATGCTGCTTGGACTCTGCAGTGTGGAGAGTTTGTCTACCTCTCCACACGACACCTCAAGGGCTTGCAGCCTAGTAGGAAGCTGGGGTGGAAGTATGTGGGGCTTTTCCAAATCAAAAGAGTGTTGAACAATGTGACTGTTGAACTTGTGTTGCCTAAATCACTGAACTCTATTCATCCTGTGTTTCATGTAAGGCTTTTGCGACATTTGCCTGCAGAGAATGTGTGGAGACCGCATCGCCCCGCCTCGCCTCCGCTGATGGTGGGGGGGGAACCGCACTATGAGGTCGTGCAGATTTTGGACTCCAAGATTTCTCGCAACAAGCTCTACTGCTTCATTGAATGGGTTGACTTTGGGCCTGAGCAGAGGGAGTGGGTGAGGGCGGATCATGTTCGTGCTCCAAAGTTAGTCCGTCAGTTCCATAAATTGTACCCCTTGAAGCCTGGAGGGTAAGATGTATTATCAGGGGAGCAGGATGTCAGGTACCCCTGCCATAGGGGTGAAGGGTGGGAAGGAGGTGCCAACGAATGTATCTGTGTTTTCTCTGGTATGTGGGGAGGTGATGGGGTTGCCTGGGAGACAGAGCAATTTCCATATTGGGCTATCGCGCACCAGGCCATTTGGCCTTGAAAGCCAGGCTGTTTGTCTCTTTTCTGTTTCTTAAGACAACAGCTAGGCCTGGGAATTTACTGCTTTGTGGGAATGCAATTTGTAACACCTTTTGCTGGTTCCTGCACACGGGCTATGTAGCCATTGGTAGTGTGTAGGGAGGGGCCCCCCTCCATAGAGTATAACCAAGGATGCTTCTTCTTTGTGGGTCATTCCTAACAATGCTTATGTACTAGTGCTTTGGCTTACAGTATAATAAACACTATCCTTCTTCATGAGGCCTGGTGTGTACTGACTATCTGGGGCGCCTGACAGTCATCAGTGTACCGATGGCATCCCGGCCTGAAACCCCGCACTACCTGGATAAGAGAGTGTGTATAGATTTTAACTAACACCAAGGGGAGGATAGTCTCCTGAGAGACCCTGCATGCCATGGGGTATCAAGAGGAGACCCTCTCTTCCAGCACCACCCTCTGTCTCTGACCACAAAGAAATGAGTCAACCCATTTCAGCGCTGTCCCACATACTCCACCATTGGCAAGGCAGTGAGCCAGTAGGTCATGATTGACTGTGTCAAACACTACTGTCAAGTCTAGCAATAACAGCAGGGCCAACCGGCCTTGGTCCAACTGCTGGTGACCAGCACAGTCTCTATCCCATGACCAGGGTGGAAGCCAAACTGAAAGGGGTCTAGTGTTGATGTATCCTCCAGGAAGCTCTGGAGCTGCTCAGCTACCGCTTTCTCCATTATCTTACCCAAGAATGAAAGATTTGAAACTGGGTGGTAATTGGATGGATCAGAATGATCCAGCTATGGCTTCTTCAAGAGCAGTATTACGATTGCCTCTTTTAAGCCCTCTGAATAGACCCCTGAGCAAAAAGATTGATTGATAATGGCCCCATATACCCTCACTGCTGGCTCACACCAGCAAATGAAGAAGAAGAGGAGGAGGAGGAGGAAGAGATTGGATTTAAACCCCACCCTTCACTTGGAGTCTCAGAGCAGCTTACAAACTCCTTTCCCTTCCCCTCCGCACAACAGACACCCTGTGAGGTAGATGGGGCTGAGAGAGCTCTTTCAAGAATTGCTCTTTCAAGGACAGCTCTGATTGAACTATGACTTGCCAAAGGTCATCCAGCAGCTGCAAGTGGAGGAGTGGGGAATCAAACCCGGTTCTCCCAGATTAGAGTCTGCACACTTAACCACTACACCAAACTGGCTCCTTTAAAGGTCAAAAACAACACATTGAAGGTCAAAAACAACACATTGAAAGTAACCTGGTACTCAACTTGGAGCCAGTGCAGCTGGCGAAGCACAGGTTGAATATGTGCTGTTACTAGTGTCCCCATAAGGACCTGGGCCACTGCATTCTGGACAAAAATATAAATAAATAAATCCCTCCCGAATCCCAGATGGAGATCCAGACTGCTAAACATGAAGAGCCTACACTGAACTAAGATACTGTGAGAACTGGATGAATCCCAGGCCATATTTACAAGTGCAGCGAGGAAACAGCTTTAGTACAGCATGATTCCCTGCTATAGGAAAGCACATCTGACAATTGGGTCCATGTGGCCAGAATCAACTATGTTGTCCTTCTTATATAATAGACACCCTATGGGGAGGGAAGACATCACAGCATGGGAAAGACCTATCTAGTTTACATCAGCCATATGATGAATTAGTCCCAAGTTACACCTGCAATAGGATTGCACCACCCAACAAGCAAATCCCATGCTGCTGAACTATGTGTGGAATGGGAAACCTGATTGGCTATTGGTACAGAATCCCAGTAGAGCTGGTTGAGTATTCTTCCAGTTTTCCCTAGAATCCTAGAGTCCTGCCCAAGGAAGCATTAGTCTAACATATTGTTCTTCAAGCTGTTGCCAGCCAGCTTGGTGTAGTGGTTAAGAGCAGTGGGCTCTAATCTGGAGAACTGAGCTTGATTCCCCACTCCTCCACTGGAAGCCAGCTGGGTGACCTTGGGTCAGTCACAGTTCTCTCTCAGAGCTCTCTTAGCCCAAAAAACAAGACCAGCTCACCACCTAGTGATTCATAACACTAAAAGAGTTAGAGCTTCTGGCTGCTAGACAATCTTAGGATCTCCTGGCTATACTATACACAATGTCATATGATAATTATAATTGCTGCTGCTGCTACTACTACTACTAAGTATTATTATTATTATTATTATTATTATTATTATTATTATTATTATTATTATTATTATTATTATTATCATTATTATTATCCACAACCCTTATGGGAGAGTTTGCTTTGACTCACTTTGGAACCTGCCGCTAGAGTGAAGGTGCAGACACATAAGCAAATCTAAGCAAATCTGATAGTTGGTGAGGGAAATATATCTCTGAGTGTCTGGTGCCTATTTCCAAATGACAGCATCCTATAAGGGTGAAAGGATGACCCCTGAAATCCTTACAGATTCACATCAATTTGGCTTTTGAAAACAAACACAGGTGCTGATCAATGGGGTCTCACCAACCAACATTAGGGGCAAATAACACATTATTGGATCTTCTGATGTTTTCTTTTATGATGAAATGCAGCTGCAGATAACGGCTAGTTTTACTGGAGCCATGGCACTAGGGAAGAATGCATTTAATTCTTTCCCTATGATATTTTCCTTATAAAATGCCCTTCCTTCTGACAGCTGTTTCCCCTATGAAAGAATTCCCCTGTGTGCTAAGCAGTAGCCAGGGAACTACTATTTTCATCATGGAAATAACTGAAGGGAAAAGGGCTAAATATCCCTTTCTCAGTGCCACTACTCAGATCTAATTGGCAGCTTCCTTCAACTACATTTCATTTAAAAAGAGAATGATAGAAAAGTCAGTCATGGGATTCCCATGTAACATGCAGTTTAGCACAAATTCTCCTTAATAATTATTGTATTTGGAGTTTACATTAAATTTCAGGAATGATACTATGGTAGTTATATCATCTTTGAAGTTGAGTCTTGGGGGATTCTGTGCAAAGTTTCATGCAGCTGTGGGATTTTGCTATACTTCAGCAAATCTGGCCTGGTTAATGCCCTCCTCTGATCATTTTGAAAGTCTAGTCAATAAATGTATATTCAGGAATTTCACAAAGCCATTCTGTCATTGGGGAAGTTGTTTCTGATGGTCTGAGGCCAAGTTGGTTGCTATTTTTAGCTTGCTGCTCTAGCCAGCTTCATCCCTTGAAACAAGATACTATAACTTTTTTAAAGGTAGCTAATGAGATTAAGGAGCAGTAAAGCTGAAAAGGTTACTCTTCCTGACCTTTCATGGAGGCCTACCTGTCTTAATGAATTCAGTAGCTGTGACAGGTCTGCTGAAGACATTGGATTCCACATTCCCTTCCCATCACAAGGGAAAACATCTCAGACTTATTGAAGAACTGACTAGTGGCACAGAGGGAACAGGAAAAGGAAAATCATTCAGTACTGTCCTAACCTCGTTAAGTAAAGGAGAAGCAGAGGTCTCTGTGACAGCAGGATACACAGTTGTAAAAGCAGGTACATCAGATGTCAGTAGTCTTTAGAGGGGCCTTCACAAGGGATAAATGAGTAAATAAAGGGTTTGGGGTTTTTTTTAAAAAAAAAAACACCCTAGAAGTACTATCTGCTGGATTTCTAAAGAGCTAAATTCTAAACTGAGGAAAGGGGCCAGACTTCCTAGAATCTGTGTGCAAATGTTTAATTAATTGCAGAATGTAGACTACTGAATACCTTGTAAAGGGTACAAGAAACTTACAGGCAGAGACATAGATGGCCGCACAGACACACTGTACAATGGGAAACAGAGAGAACACAGGAGCATAGACTTCTTAATTTCTAGGGAGCAGGAGGGCAAATCTGGACAGAGGGTGGGACCAAAGACCAAGATTCAGAAAAAGTGTTCAGAAATAAATTATGTAAAGCAGACTATAAATATATCACAACTATCTAAAATATTCATTTAAACAAATGCAGTCTATACATGTATTGCTAGGGTTGCTCAGCCATGAATATATTTCTTCTAATTCGTGTTCTGTTCATGAACCCATTGGTTATAATATGAAGAGTCATCTTTTGAGAGATCAGTTTATGTCCATGTACAATAGCCCTCTGATTAAAGGCGGCATGCCCCATGCTTGACTGCAGAGAAGTCTTTGCCCTACAAAGGCATGAGAATGATCTTTCTGATGTACTGAATGAAAGAGCTATAGTAAAGCCTATTTTAACCACAGGGCTAGAAAAATAAAACAGAAGTCCAATGATACCATAAAGAACATCACCATTTATTTTAACTTGTGCTCTAATGAGTCAGAGCTCGCTTTCAGATATGTTAAGAAGAAATCATTTTGGGAATTCTTATAAGGAAAATTACAGAAGGAGAGAAGGAGGACTAGAGGCAGCAAGGTTTGGTGTGGATTGTGTCATAAATCTTTCAAGTGTGAATCTCTGTGTAAGGAACTGAAATGGAATTAGTTGTTACATATTTTAACCAGCTATTTTTATCAGCTTTGTCAATTCTGGTAGTAGCTATTGCAGACAGTTTCCTTGTTTTCCAATCAGAACCTCAACCACATCCTGAAGAGATGGAAGTTTAACTTTCTGGTCTCTTGCAACACCCAACAGTATAGCAGGAAAATTTATCCAAGAAGAAGAAAATGCATCCAAGTCAGTTGTGTAAAAGCCTGCAACATATGTGCTATCATTTTCTCCTATAAGGAACTTTAATTTTTCCCTCTTATGTCAGTGCTCATCTTAGGAGAAGCAACTGTGTAAGTGCTGATGATATTATCAGTGATTTAATAAAATCCCTTTAACAGAATTCCTTACAAGATTCTGGTGAGGTTCACAGCAAGCATCAGTGTTCACACCCAGCTTTGGAGGCTTTCTGTGCCTAGAAAAAAAGTTGTTACGTGTCCTGTGTGTTCCAAAATCTAATCTAAAAACCAGAATATAACCCACATTTTCAGTACCAACCAAATGACACATAACAATGTACAAGTTTTCAAATTTGTTTATCAGGCTGGATGTTACAGCAAACACTTTAAAAAAAAAAAAAAAAACAGGAAGACTCCTCAGGTCATGATGATGAATCCTGATCAAGTCTATATTGTCTGCTTCAAATGGTGCTGGTTTTCTCCTTTTCCCCTCCTTTTTATTTTTTCTATCATCTAACCTGATGAAGGGTCTGGATGAGCTTGAGAGCTTCAACAGTGTTTTGTCCAAAAACAAACTACAGTCCATCTAATGTCTTTTATAAGGTCCAACCAAAACAAGAAAAAGCAATGTGCAACTCTTCAACTAGCAGTACCTTACAAAATAAAATGGGGGGGGGGGGCATGTTTCAGGCTGTGATTTTAAGGCCTTTTCTGGCCAGCATTCCTAAATGCAATGCAAGCTGGCAAGCAGATACATGTGGTGCCTTTAGTGTCTGGTTCCTGTGAGCAGGGGGTGCGGGGGTGGAGGTGCCTCTCCACTGAAATTCCAAAGGCCAGAAACTTTCTTTTTATCTTTTTGATACCAAGCACAATACACAGATCCCTTGTATGGCAAAAGCAAAGGAATTACCTGATAGTTATTGTATTAACCATTTTGGAGATTAAATTTAAGGTGATACATGAGGTATAAAGTTAAATAAAGCCAAGTAGGGTAGTTTTACTTCATGTTGTGGGTAAATTCCCACTTACAAAGTCTCTTGGTAGTTCATTCTCTTCTAGTTGACACATTCCTCTGAGATGAATTCAAGTACATCCAACACAGCTTCTGTATACAATGTTTTATGTCATTTTGGTTGGTTCTAGAAAACAATATTACATGGATTTTGTTTCTTGTTCTGGATTTTACCTGGGCCAATACAGCTGTTTACTTTTCTTTCTTTCTTTGCAAGAAGCAATAAATCAGTTAAACCAGTTCAAGTCCATAAGTATTAACAAATTCCAACAAGACAGAGTATCTATCACAGTAAAGTAATAAAGCTGCCATGAAAGAAACACAATTATTTTATGTAGGGCTATTATGTCTCAGTGGTCCTATGGTCCTGTCAGCAGAAAAGAAATCCCATTGCCTCCATTGCTGTCACACATCAGGTAGGTGGGAGCTGCTGCAGCCAAAAATGTAGGAAGGTGTGGCTATTTTACATCATTTCAGCTGCTCTTATGCTTCACTGGACTCTCCATCCTTCTAAGGTGTGGAGGGAAATATGTTTCCCTTATTGCACAAGGCAAACTGGGGAATGCTGATGTTCTTGCTAAATGATTTGTGGGAATAATTTGTAAATGAGCCATCAATTGAAAGTCAACGCTTCGCAACTTGCAAGGACTTGTTTCATTTGGGTTAATGTGTATGAGAAATGTCCCTGGTGGAATTAATGTGGCAGGCGGAAAGCCTCCCCACAACAGCTACTTTACCAAGAATGTACAAAGCAAAATAACAGTAATTAAGGAAGATTCACAGCCTGGAAAAGTGCTTGCCTGAGCTTACTAGCCACCCGTACTGAAAGCCCTTTCAGTCTAGCAGAACAAGATACTTTATCTTCATGATGACAATTCAGTTGCACCGTTCAACCTTCTAAACACTACGTAGATCATGTCCTTATTATCTGTATCCCAGGAAGAATCACTATCATGTTGTACAAGGTCAACAGGCATATCACTAACAATTATTTCCTTTGGCCACTATTTCGATTACTCAGCAGCTAACATTACATTTCAGCTACACAGTACGATTGCAAGTTACTCCCATATCTTAAAAACTGTTGTAAGAAGAGTAAAGGCTCATTATGACCCCTGAGAAAGAAAAGGTACTTACATAAATGCTCCCAGATACTCAGCAGTACTTGTGTGTTTCTCAAAAAATGTAATGTATTTCATAACTGTTCAACTGCAGTATTTTAAGACATAGGAGTGACTTACAGGAGCAATCACATCTTGCAAAAATCTAATGGGGAAAAACAAGAGGAGTTTAATTTCAGACTAATGCCCATTATGACCAAAAGCAAAACTATACAGATTATGAGCATTATTGTTTATTTCTTTAGAATATTTATGTCATATTTTCATGAATGTATCCATGAGAGCTTATAATAAACCTTCTAAACAACTAATCAAACAATAAAAATATAACAAAAATAATCATACAGTGGCAATAACAAAAGCATGTAGAAGCATAAAACAACCACAAAGTTGTAGCACTAAAGTACTCTGCAACTAATTTTAAAGCTTCTTCCCATTTTACAATTTCTGATGCATGTTCTCCTATTGTATGTAAGGAACTGGCCACAAAAATGTTAAAGGTAAGCATCAATGTAATGAGCAAATAATCAGACACATCATCAGATGCATGTTTGGCAGTTTTCCTCACATCACAAAGCATTAAATCATATATCTTGAGCAATTTTCTGGATATTTGTCTACTTGCATCTTAAGAAATGTGAGTATGAAAAGTATTGCTCCCAGATCCAGGCAGAACAAAAAACAAAGCAGAGCAAATGTCCACAATTTTATTCAGTGGATCTACAGCATGAGCAAAACAATGTGTATATGTTGTTCAAGTGAGCAAGCCTAACAATCTGCCTCCATAGCAGCACCAAAGAACAAGGTGATTCTGTCTTTCAAGCAACCATACAACCCAGCCATGGAGAGTCTACCAGACTTACGCACAATTAATAACCAGAAAATATTCTGAACACTCTAGTCACCAGGCCATGATGTGCTGTGTCAAAACAGGCCAAACAATTCAAAATCCAATCCATAGGAAAAGGGGGGGAAATCTGCTACATCTAGTTTCAGCTATGCTGCATTGTCTTCTAAAGTGCAAGTAGGTTTCCAACATAGTTAAGGTATGGCCTTTAGGCTATTAGAGATGAGCAGGAGTACCCCAAAATACAGTGTCATCTCCTTCTCTTCCACATTAATGCCCATTACCCCTGTTAGAAAGTTAATCTTCTATAGGCTCATAATTGGGCTATTATCACTATATCTACCTCTCAACATGGCCAAATCTGAGGATATTTAAATCCAGAGATTTGAGCCATGTTAAAACAAGACAAATCTTTCTACAAACCTGAAAAAAATAGTCTGCAGAAAAATTTGAAATCTTTAAAAAAGATATATATTTGGGGTTAACAAAAACCCCAAAATGATAAAAGGGCTGTCTGTAGCTTTAAGAAATGGATGACTCCAGTGAACATTGTTAGGCAACTACAACAGTTTTGCCAGGCTTCTAGGCTTGGTTTCTGCCAGGAAAAGGTAGGAGAGGCAGGGCTCTTTCCGGGGCTGTTTGGGCTTTTGAGGTAGGCTTAATTAGGACCAGACCCAGCAGCAACCACCAGGTGATTTACTACCGTGTGACTTACCTGACTTACCCAGGCCTGGCTGCTTGCTACTATTCAGTAGCAGCCACTTGACAAAAGCAGGTATGGTGCAGTGATTAGAGTTTCATACTAGGGTTTCAAATCCTCACTCTGCTTAGAAACTCATTAGGCAATGTTGGGCCAGTTACACATTCTCAACCTAACTTACCGCATAGGCAGGGTCAGATTGGCCATTAGGAACACTAAGATACCTCCCAGTGGGCTAGTGTCTTCCCCCCACCAACATCTGGACCAGGCCAATTCTCTTCATTTTTGAATCAAGATTGGTTCTCAGAGGGACAAACTTGTGCCCTCTTCGAGTTATGGAAACACTCTAATATTACTAGACTAATTGACATCTCTACTAAAAATGGTATCCTCAATAAAGTAAAGCTGGAAGACAAGACTGGGGATAAAATACCTTAGTTTCACTATCTTAGGCTGAAAAGCCTTTGTGATAGTCTAAATATTAGTAGTTTAATGTCAGCTCCATTAACAGATTTTGAACAAATTGTCAAAAACTGCTTGATGAGTAATCATAATTCCAAAGCAGCCATTTGCTCCAGGATAACTGATTTTTATAGTCTGGAGCAGTGGTCCCTCTAAGCTGAGTTAGTGTGAGCTTACACATCTTTGTCTTGGCTCAGGAAGAATGGCTCCAGAGCAAACTAATTTATGCAGGAGCCAAATCACTTGCTCACAACTTTAATGCCAGTAGCTCACAAAGTAGAATTTTTGCTCACAAGACACCGCAGCTTAGAGGGAGCATTGGTCTGGAGATCAATTGTAATTCCAGGAGATCTCCAGGAATCACCTGGAGATTGACAACACTAGCAGGCAAACAACCATTTATCAACCCCTTTATCAGCAGTTATCAAGGCTCCATATAACTTTACAAATGAGACCAACTCAACCAGTAGAGTCACATTCTCCATAGCGTCTTGCCATACTGCTCTGGGGACTGTTTGGATACTCACATTGTGGAAGCAGCACTAGTAGTATGATTTCTCTATCCTTGAAAGATGGTCAGGTAGGAAAGTAGAGTGCAGTTGGTCCTGCCTATTTGAAACTTGCATCCAAACAGTTCCAGAACAGCTAGATTTTAGTCCAGTAGTACCTTAGAGATCAAGAAGATATTCAATGTATACATTTTTGAGAGTCAAAGGAAAGGGAGCATTGACTCAAAAGCTTATACTCCCGAAATCTTGTTGATCTCTAAGGTGCTACTGAACTTGAATCTAGCAGTTCCAGAACAGTGTGCAAAAAACCCAGTGTGCCTACTATTCCTTGGTATCTATGAACAAGGCCTAAGTCAGAGGCTTATGCAAAATAGAGAAGATCCCTTCCTAAACAATCCTACATAGAGATTTTTATATTGTACAATCATTTTGAATAAGGAATGAGCATAATCTGATGGAGCAGAGGTCCATCCGTGGTTATTAGCCACAAGGAACTCTCAGTCAGGGGCAAGTGATGCTCTGTATTCTTGGTGCCTGGGGGGCAACAGTGGGAGGGCTCCTGGTATCCTGGCCCCAATGGTAGACCTCCTGATGGCACCTGGTATTTTTGGCCACTGTGTGACAGAGTGTTGGACTGGATGGGCCATTGGCCTGACCCGACATTGGCTTCTCTTATGTTCTTATGTAATCCATTGATCACCTCTTCCATATACCAGATATATATCCCACAATCTAGTTCATTGCAAACCTTCCCCTTAAAAATATTTGTCTTGCATATTTATAAAATATATTTTAAAATATATTCTTCACCATGCTTAGCTTTTCTTCAGCATAACTCATGCTGTTCCTTTCTGATAACTTGACTTTTAAACCATACATGTTTTTAGCAGCTGAAAATTATTGGTTATGCATGTGCTGGATATTCAACATATTGTGCCAAAGGTGAGGAAATGGTGAAAACATTATGGTGAAGAATGAACAAGCTACAAATGGCATTTGAAAGTTTAATTGTACTGAGGATCACAGATATGGAAGAAGAGGGAGAGGTTCCCTTTCTGTCCTTTCATAGCAAATCAGGGTCATCAGAGGGTTAGAATTATCATATGCTGAAGAGGTAGGGGAATGATAAGGAACCTACCGGGACTGCTTGACTTATTGCTGCTGCTGCTGCTGTCAGTGGGTCCTCATTACTGCTAGGTTACTGAAGGGATGACTCCAGCTTTGAGTGCATTAAATTGGCCCTGAACATCATCAGAGGACTCTTAAAGGGCCTCAGAGCACCTCAGATGGCCTCAGAATACCTCAGAGGGCCTCAGAAGGCCTTGGAGGGCCCTGGAACATCTTGGACAGCCTCAGAACATCTTGGAAGGCCCCAGATGCCTTGGACCATCCTGAGGAGCCCAGAGCATCTTGGAGAACCCTAGAAGGCTCCAGAGGGACCCAGAGGTCTTGGAATGCCCTGAGAAGCCTAGGACTATTTCTGAGAGCTTCAGACAATCTCGGAGGCCTTTGGGGTACCTGGTCAATAGACACTAACTGGACTTTGTGGGTCTGGGGTAGAAAGAAACAGGTGATCTGAAGACTGTGCGGGGAGCTTGAGAAGCAGATGGCCAAGTAGATCTGAGTTGTCAATGTCCCAGCAGCTTAGAATAAGATCTGAAACCCTCTGAATGCCCAGAACAGCAACCAAGGATATTGCTACAGGTCATGAATCCCAGTTGTGAGAACAATAATCAGGACAGTTGCTTTATTCATTTTAATCTGCAATCACTGAACAAGCCACCACCCATATTGGGAAGTGTAGGCTAGAAGAGCCGGTTATAGGAATGTATTTATTTCCAGTCCTGCTAGGCCCTTAAGGCATTTTATTAACTGGATTTACTGTAAACTTATTAATAAAGGGCTGTAGGGAGGGAGGGAGCAGAATAGTTAGGGATTGTAGTAATTAGGCTAGGTATCATTGTTATTCTGTTAGTCAGCTAGTATTAGTGAATTGTTGGTTAGGATTAGTGAGTTAGTGGACTGATGTATGTAGATGTAGTGTGGAGGGGTGGATGAAATTGATGAGGGGAGGCCACTATGGAGTTGGGGATCCCAGTAATACAGGGGATATGGGAGGTATGGTGGTGGGACAAGGTATTATAAAGGAAGGAGGTGGAAATATGGTTATGTTTGGTGTCCTTCCAACCTTCATCCCATCCTGAGATATGCTGATAGTAAGGCTAGGACAACACGCCTTTCTCCTGTACTGATGCTGTGTAACGCCAGATCCATTCAAGATAAGACCTCAACTCTTCAAAACAACTTTACAACACAGAAAGTGGACCTAGCATGCATGACCAAGACCTGGGTGAGAGAGGGCAAGATGTCACCCTAAAATACGTGGCTCTCCTGGTTTTCTCAGTCCTCCAAGCCAAAAGGTGCAGGGGTGGGGTGGTGATATTCATTTGGGAGGCTTTCTCCTTCAGGTCACTCCCCACACCAAAGATCACTGGTATTGATTGTGTAGGGCTGTATCAGGTCCAACTGACCTTGGGGTTCACTTCAGTAGGTAAATTCACAGCTCGCCGGTAGAAAGGAAACTCTCAGTATGCAGCAAAATATTTTAAAAAACTGTTTCATTTAATTGAGTAAAAGCATTCAAAATATCAGGATGTATGTACTGCAGAAATCATCCAGCATATGAGTAATCGGCAATAAAACATTCAAGTGCCAAGATAGGCTCACAGTTCTTAAAAGGAAGGTTGCAGCTTCTTACATATTAAGTCCTCATAACAAGCTCTGTAATAAATCACAATAAAACGGGAGTCAATTCCATCTTTTGAGGCAGCTTACCCTTCAGAAAATACTCTGATCCCTCCTGTGAAGTTGACAACAGTGCTATCCCAACCAAAAGGAAGGGAAAAGAAACACAAAGGAAACTCTTCCTGGCCTGCTGGCACTCCCTTCAGATAACAGAACCTTGCAGCTGCCAGCAATTATCACAACCAAATTTATGACCCTCTCCCAGTTGTCAGGGCTTATCAAATTATAGGCTTGTTCAGCCCTTATCCCTTACAGCCTGGCATGGGATGCTGAAGAGAGTTTGGCTATCTGGCTTCTGTACCAGCCACCTAGTGCACCAGCAACTATCCCGTCGCACCTGCTGGAGGCTTGGAGTTCCCCAGGCTTCTCATCCTGGGGGACTTGAGCGTTCGTGCTGATGAGAGCACCTCCTTGCAGGCTGCAGACCTGGTGTCATCTATGGCAGCACTGGGACTCTCAATTTGTATCAGGCCCCATGCATCAAGCTGGCCACATCCTGGATTTGATCTTTGGGATGGGGATAAATGTGGATCTAGATGCCACTGACCACTTTGCCATGAAGACCTGAGTGAGTATCCCAAAATGCCCCCCCCACTTAGGTGACAAGTGGATTTATGCTTGCTCACTGAGACTAAGAACATAAGAACATAAGAGAAGCCAATGTTGAATCAGGCCAATGGCCCATCTAGTCCAGCACTCTGTCACACAGCGGCCAAAATATACCAGGTGCCATCAGGAGGTCCAGCATTGGGGCCAGGGCACCAGAAGCCCTCCCACTGCTGCCCCCTCCAGCAACAAGAATAGAGTGCATCACCTGCCCCAGACTGAGAGTTCCCATCTATACCCTGTGGCTAATAGCCACTGGTGGACTTCTGCTCCATATGTTTATCTAATTCCCTCTTGAAACTGTCCATGCCTGTAGCTGCCACCACCTCCTGTAGCAGTGAATTCCATATGTTAATCACTCTTTGGGTGAAGAAGTATTTCCTTTTATCTGTTCTAACCCGACTGCTCAGCAATTTCATAGAGTGCCCACGAGTTCTTGTATTGTGAGAAAGGGAGAAAAGTACTTCTTTCTCAACCTGCTCAATCCCATTCATAATCTTATAAACCTCGATCATGTCACCTCTCAGCCGTCCTTTCTCCAAGCTAAAGAGCCCCAAGCATTTTAACCTTTCTTCATAGGGAAGGTGTTCCAACCCTTTTATCATTCTAGTTGCCCTTCTCTGCACTTTTTCCAATGCTATATAATATCCTTTTTGAGATGTGGTGACCAGAACTGTACACAGTATTCCAAATGAGGTCGCACCAATGATTTATACAGGGGCATGATGATACTGGCTGATTTGTTATCAATTCCCTTCCTAATAATCCCCAGCATAGCGTTGGCCTTCTTTATTGCAGCTACACATTGTCTAGACATTTTCAGCGAGTTATCCACTAGGACTCCAAGATCTCTCTCTTGGTCCATCTCTGCCAGTTCAGACCCCATCAACGTGTATTTATATTTAGGATTTTTGGCTCCAATGTGCATCACTTTGCACTTGGCCACATTGAACCCCATTTGCCACGTTGACACCCACTCACCCATCCTCAACAGATCCCTTTGGAGTGCCTCACAATCCTCCCTGGTTTTCATCACCCTGAACAACTTCGTGTCATCTGCAAATTTAGCCACATCACTGCTTACTCCCAATTCCAAATCGTTAATAAACAAGTTAAAAAGCATCGGACTGAGTACTGATCCCTGTGGTACCCCACTGCTTACCACCCTCCACTGAGAAAGTTTCCCATTTATACTCACTCTCTGTTTCCTATTTATAAGCCAGTTTTTGATCCACAAGAGGACTTGTCCTTTTATCCCATGACTATTGAGCTTACTTAGAAGCCTTTGATGAGGAACTGTATCAAAAGCTTTCCGGAAGTCAAGGTAAATAATATCTATTGGATCCCCCTTGTCCACATGTTTGTTCACTCCCTCAAAAAACACTAACAGGTTAGTGAGACAAGATCTTCCCTTACAGAACCCATGCTGAGTCTGCCTCAATAGTTTTTGTTCATCAATGTGCCTACTAATTCTTTTCTTAATAACAGTTTCCACCAATTTACCCGGTATCGATGTCAGACTGACTGGCCTGTAATTTCCCGGATCTCCCCTGGAGCCCTTTTTAAAGATGGGAGTGACATTAGCTACCTTCCAGTCCTCAGGAATGGAGGCAGATTTTAAAGAAAGATTACGTATTTTTGTCAGGAGATCCACAAGTTCACATTTGAGTTCTTTCAGAACTCTCGGATGAATGCCATCCGGGCCTGGTGATTTATTAGTTTTTAAATTGTCCATCAGTTGGAGGACTTCCTCTCTTGTCACCGCAATCTGATTCAGGTCTTTCAAACCCCCTCCCGAAATCGGTGCTTCTGGAGTGGGCAAACACCTCCTCTTCCACAGTGAAGACAGAGGCAAAAAATGTATTCAGCTTCTCAGCCATTTCCCTATCATCCTTCAGTACTCCTTTTACCCCTTGGTCATCCAAGGGCCCCACTGCCTCCCTGGCTGGCTTCCTACTTCTAATGTATTTGAAGAAAGTTTTATTGTTGGTCTTTATGTTTTTTGCGATATGCTCCTCATATTCCCTTTTTGCTTGCCTGATCACAGGCTTGCATTTTGTTTGCCATAGTCTGTGTTCCCTTTTATCAACCTCACTAAGACTAGCTTTCCACCGCTTAAAGGAATCCTTCTTGCCTTTTACAGCTTCCATTACTTTATTTGTTAACCATGCAGGCTTTTTTCTATACCTATTTGTACCTTTCCTAACCTGCGGTATATATTTTTTCTGAGCTTCTAGGACTGTATTTTTAAATAGTCTCCAAGCTTCCCCAATGGTTTTGACCTTCTCCACTCTTCCTTTCAATTTCTTCCTCACATGTCCCCTCATACCAGAGAAGTTACCCCTTTTAAAGTTAAAAGTGGTTGCGTCAGTCTTTTTGGGCAACTCCCTATCTGTACTAATGTTAAACTCAATGACATTATGGTCACTGTTCCCAAGCGGTGCAATCACTTTTACATCTCTCACCAGGTCTTGGGTGTTACTTAGGACCAAATCCAGGATCACCTCTCCCCTGGTAGGATCTGTGACCATCTGTTCCACAGCACAGTCATTGAGAGTGTCTAAGAACGCAATCTCTTTTTCCCAACTAGAACTCATATTGACCCAATCAATGTGTGGGTAGTTAAAGTCGCCTATTACAACACAGTTATTTCGTCTAGCCGCTATCTTTAATTCATTCATCATTTTATAATCCTCCTCTATCTTTTGATTTGGTGGGCGATAACAAACTCCCACTGTTAAGCCTCCTTTTGGACCCACTATTTCAACCCATAGCATTTCCAGAAGCGAATCCAATTCTCTTACCCTCTCAATCTTACTGGACAGTATACCCTCTCTGACATACAGAGCCACCCCACCTCCAACCCTTCCCCCCCTATCCTTCTGATATAATTTATAACCACGAATCACCGTATCCCACTGATTTTCCTCATCCCACCAAGTTTCTGAAATACCCACAATGTCTATTTCCCCCCAACACCAAGCATTCCAACTCCCCGATTTTACCTCGGAGACTTCTAGCATTTGTGTATAAACACTTATAGTTTCCCAGGTTTGTTAAGCCCACAGCCTTCCTCTTGCTGCCTTGAGACCTTGCCAGGCAGTTCCTATCATTAGCCACAGTCTCAGTGGACAATTGTAATCCATTTCCTTGTACAAAAGTAATAGCTACCCCTTCATCTCTTTGAGATGAGCCATCCCGAACCAGAGACTTTTCATCTCCTGTCGGCTTTCCCCCATTATTCAGTTTAAAAACTGCTCTGCCACCTTTTTGATTTTGAGCGCCAGCAGCCTGGTTCCTTCTCGGGACAAGTGGAGACCGTCCCTTTTGTACAGCTCCCTCTTGTCCCAAAAAGCATCCCAGTGCCTAACAAACTTGAACCCTTCCCCCCTACACCACCGTCTCATCCACGCATTCTCATCCACTAATTGACTTCCAGAATGCTCTGCAGGATCCAATGCCCCCTGGTGACTTGTTGAATGCACTGATAGAGGATTGGCAAGCTGTATTTCGGAAGCCATCGACGAAATTGCTCCCCAATGCCCTCTTTGCTCCCGTATCAAACTAGCCCGGTGGTATACCTTAGAGCTACAAAGGATAAAATAAGAGATGAGACAGCTAGAGCAAGTGTGGTGGCAGACTCATGACGAAGCTACAAGAACATCTTATAGGACATTTATGAAATCCTATGAGATGGTGCTTGTGGGGGGGGTTGTCAACAGTGGGAGGAGCTTCTAGTGTCCTGGCCCCACTGCTGAGCCTCCTGGTGGCACCTGGTATTTTTGGCCACTGTGTGACACAGAGTGTTGGATTGGATGGGCCCTTGGCCTGATCCAACATTGGCTTCTCTTACGTTCTTATGTTATGTTCTTATGGCAGTGAAGGCTGCAAAGGAGTTCTATGCAGTCACCACTGCATCCGCTAGCTCTCACCAGCTCAATTATTTAGAATAATTAGATCTTTAATTTCTCTCCCTCAGGATGCAAAAAGATAATAATTCAGCTATTAGTGCTGAGGCTTTTACAAGCTATCTTGCGTATAACGTCACTCTGCCAGGACTTGCCAGCCACTACTGAGAAAGTATGAGAAGTGGAGGCCCCTTGGCCATCTTCAGGTCCAGTAATGGACCATTTCAGCTGACTCTCCCAGGATGAGGTTGACAGGATCCTGGGGGATGTGAGGCCCAAACCATGCCTCCTGGGCCCAGGCCCATCATGGCTTGTGAAAGCCAGCCATGATGGGATACGGGGCCCCCAACAGAGTTCAAGGACTTTTCCAGGGATTTTAAAAGAGGCTGTGGTGAGACTACTCCTAAAGAAACTGTCTCTGGATCCCACTGATCCAGTCAACTACCACCCAGTTTCAAATCTTTCATTCCTGGGTAAGGTAGTTGAAAGAGTGGTAGCCAAACAGCTTCAGGCTTTCCTGGATGACTCCTCAATCCTGGATCCATTCCAGTCTGGCTTCTGCCTGGGCTATGGGATGGAGACGGTGCTGGTTGCCCTTACAGATGATCTCCAGAGACACCTGGATCTGGGCAGATTGGTGCTGCTATTATTACTTGATCTGACAGCAGCATTCAATATGGTCAACTATGATCTCAGGGCCCACTGCCTTGCCAATGTGGGGATACATGGGCCTGTCTTACAGTGGCTTGTCTCCTTCTTCCACAGTCAGGGAAAGAGGGTGGTGCTTGGGGAAAAAATCTTACTGCATTACTCTCTGGTATGCAGCATCCCACAAGGGGTGATTCTTTCCCCTATGTTATTTGAGAGCCAGTTTGGTGTAGTGGTTAAGTGCACAGACTCTTATCTGGGAGAACCGGGTTTGATTCCCCACTCCTCCACTTGCACCTGCTGATGTGACCTTGGGTCAGTCACAAGCTCTGGCACAGCTGTTCCCTCAAGGACAGGTTCTGTCAGAAGTTCTCTCAGCCCCACCTACCTCACAGGGTGTCTGCTGTGGGGAGGGGAAGGGAAAGGAGATTGTAAGTTGCTCTGAGACTCATTCAGGTAGTGAAGGCCAGGATATAAATCCTAACTCTTCTCTCTTCTTCTATTTATATGCACTCCCTCACCCAGTTGGTCCAGAGCTTTGGGCTGGGTTGCCTTCAATATGCTGCTGACACCCAGCTATATCTGTAAATGGATTGCCAATCCGATGCCACCCCAGATATTTTGGCCAGGGCATTAGAGGCTGTGCCTGGGTGTCTAAAACAGAACTGACTGAAACTAAATCCATTGAAGACAGAGGTCCTATGCCTAGGCCAAGGGGGAGCGAGAGTGTGGATCTAACTCCCAACTCTTGATGAAGCATTGTTAACACCAGCACCTTCAGTGAAGAGTTTGTGTGTGACACTGGATGCCTCCTTATCTATGGAAGCCCAAGTCACAAATATTGCCAGGTTGGCATCTTACCATCTTCACCAGATCAGGCACTGGCCTGGCTACAATGACCCATGTAATGGTCACCTCCATGCTAGACTACTGTAACTCACTCTATGCAGGGTTACCTTTGAAACTGATCTGGAAACTTCAGCTGGTCCAGAATGCAGTGGCATATGTTCTGGCAGGAACACCATTAAGAACACACATACATCCAATGCTCCACCAGCTGCACTGGCTCCCATTTGAATACCAGGCCAAGTTCAAGGTTTTGATTTTGACCGTTAAAGCCCTGTGGGTATGTCCCCAGAAGAGCGTTACACTTGATGGACCAAGATCTGCCAGTGGTCCCTGGCCCGAAAGATGTCCGCTTAACCTCGACCAGAGCTGGCCTGGTGGAACACTCTCCCTGTTAAGATCTGGGCCCTGAAGGACTTAATGCAGTTCTGTAAAATGGAGATGTTCCACCATGCCTATGGTTGAGGCCATGGAGATCTATTCACCTGGCCTTCCCTTCTCTGCACTGCTTGCTTTGCTTGCCTGGTATGACCTATGTCTTTCACCTGCCCTGATAGCATCAACTACTATCCATCTGCATACATTTGGGGATTTGTACAGGAGCAGATGGAACTGGAAAAATCAGACAATGCCATCGATTGTTATTACTGTATTTATTGATGTGATTTTAATATTTTTTGTTACTATTGTTAATGACTGGTTGTTTTAGAAAGTGATTTGTATTTAATCCTTATTGTGACCCGCCCTGAGCCTGCTTGCAGGTTAGAATGGGCTAGAAGCCCAATAGAACAAACAAATAAATAAGATGATACAAAAAGAAGTTTCCCCAGCAACTGTGGGGAAGTTTCTTATTGCTACTGACACCTTACTGATCACTAGATAACTGTACTGAAAGCAGAATCTGCGAAAGCACCAAAGTAATATATGGGACTTTTACAACTGTGGTTATTCACAGTTCCCATACATTTCAATGGGACTTGCGCGAGAGAAGTTCTTGATGGAATGTGCTCAGCAGCCTGTAAACATACTTATTTACACTTAAGCACTTAGGTGTTATGTTTGAAATGTCAGCGCTTTAAAGGGAAAAAACACCTTGAAAGCAGCAGCAATTTTTGTAGGTGGGCTAATAATCACACAGAGTCATCTGAAATGACACATAAGTGTTAAAGAAAAGCACATCTCAAGTCTCTTCAATAGGCAAAGACTCCATTCTTGCTTGCTTCCTTATGAAAACGGTGCAAAATGCAACTGAAATATTTTGTTCTTCTGCACTTGTTGGATAGCATCAGGAAGGGATGCTCAATTATAGTCATTTGGGCAGAAGGTACTTTGAAATGGCAAAAAGCAAAAGAGCTGGGGAGCAGAACATTGCTCTCAAAATAGGATAGAGGGGGACAGGAGGAAACACAAAGCTGGAAACAACCCATCATTAAATAGGGAAAGGGCATTTCAAGCAAATGGTGGTATGTACAACCAAGTTTCAACAGAGTTTTCAAGCAGCAGGCCTCATAGATGGACCATGATTCTCAGTGATTAGCCTCCTGTCCCACCTGATATTCATAGCAAGCAGGGGTATTTTCGTAGAAGAACAGCTGCAGGAGCTCATTAGCATATGGTATGCTAATGAGCTATTAGGCTATTAGCATATGCCATGCCCCCTGACATCACCAGAAGTGATGTCAGAAGGGGAAGCAAAAGGGGGGAAGCATCTTCAAAAGCCTCCCCTTCCCTTCCCCAGCTGGTCTGGGTGGGGGAGCTAAGAGAGAAGGGGTTTAAAGTTTAAACTCCTTCTCATGAGGAGTTGGGCCACAGAAGGAGGAAAGAGGGAAGGAAAGAGAGAGAGTAGAGAGAAGGAAAGAAGGAAGGAAAGAGGGAAAGAAAGAGAAGGAAAGGGGAAGGGAAAGAAAGAGAGGGAAGAAGGAGGGAAACAGGGAAAGGAGGAAAAAGAGAAGAGAAGAAGGTGGGAAAGAAAGAAAGAGAGAAGGGAAGAAGGAGGGAAAGAGGAAAAAGAGAGAAGGAAAGGAGGGAATGAAAGAAATTCGGCGGCAATTCGGCCCCATTATATCCTATGGGCCATTGAAGTCAATGGTGAAAACATAGGGTATATTCTGGGGGCTGGAGGGAGGGGTTTGAGGGAGAGGCTCCAAACTCACAGGGTAGCTTATGGAGCCTCTCCCCAAGATACCCACCAAGTTTCAAGAACATTGGACTAGGGGTCCAATTCTATGGGCCCCCAAACAGGTTGCCCCTATTCCCTCCATTATTCTCTATGGTGGGAAGAAAAGTTATTTTTTCCCACCATAGAGAACAATGGAGGGAATAGGGGCAACCTGTTTAGGGGCCCATAGAATTGGACCCTCTGGTCCAATGTTCTTGAAACTTGGTGGGTATCTTGGGGAGAGGCTCCACCAGCTATCCTGTGAGTTTGGAGCCTCTCCTCAAACCCCTCCCTCCAGCCCCTAGAATATACCCTATGTTTTCACCATTGACTTCAATGGCCCATAGGGTATAATGGAGCTGAAATTGACATTCGGCTGCCTGAAAGACTCTCAGGGATGCTGGCTGGGGGCGGGGCTTGGCTCCTGAGCTCCCGGAGCTGTGCTCCGGTGCGCTCCCCCCCAAAAAGACCCCTGATAGCAAGTAATGCCTCTACTTCCTCTTAGATTGGCTCTCAAAAACTTAAAGAGGGGCACTATGTTTTGCTACAACAGCTGTTCAACACAAATGATCCATTACTAAGTGGTAATTAATTTACCCAGATATATAAGTAACCATGCAGTAAACCAGTCATCAATTCTATCATACCAAGTGGTGAGGAAAATTTTATGCTACATTTGTGCCCAGTCAGAAATCTGGAGCAACAGAAAAGTAATGAATTCTCTACACCATAGATGACCAGCTTAACATGTGGTTGCAAAATCTTATTGATGAGATATACCACGATTTTGGGTAAGTGATTGTCTCAGGGGGAAATATGACCTCCCACATTCTAGGACATTTATTCCTAGGGAATAGGCCATAGCTCAGTAGCTGGACACATCCTTTGTATGCAGAAGGACTCAGGTTCTATCCTCAGGCATCCCATTTAAATGGGGAGAACCATGTATACTGCTTTGGGTTTCTTGAAGGAGGGGAGAGATTAAATATACATCAGACATATATGATGTTGGGCTGAGTGTTGGTCCTGGGAAAAGCCCTGTTCTCCTTAGACTTTGAAGAGCCATTGTCAATTAGTGTACAAAATGGAGGTGGAGGGACCAATGGTCTGATTCAGTATAAGGCAGCTTCATAGGTTAATGGAAGCTTACAATGCAACATAATCCTATGTTCTCTTTCCCAATTTGTCACTATGAGTTAAGACCTCATTGGTATACATGTGATGTTAATATCTTTTTCCAGACAGACATGCATCACTTTACACTGATTTGCACTGTATTTCATTTTCCATGTTGCTGACTGTTCATCCAATCTGGAGACATCTTCTTGGAGTTCTTCCTAACCTTCTTTGGTTATATCTCATTCTGGATGGATTATACTTCCCTTGAGGATCCGGACAAAAGAAAGTAAATAATCCGTGCAGCCTAAGACACAATGCCTCAGTCCTCCCATCCTACTGAAATGAAGCCTAAGCATGTGTAGATAGAAGGAATACATTTTTACACTGTTTCTCTCCAGTGACTTCCATCACCTCCCTTTTTTCCATTGCATAACATTTAACACTGAACTTACAGTTGGGGTGGATAATTCAAGGACAATGCTGACTGGTGAAAGAGGCACACTGTGCTAGAGTCATTAGGAAAGGGACTGACAATAAAACTTCCCATAATGGCTGTGCACAGATCCATAATGTGGCTGCATTTCTGGAATACTGTATACGATTTTGGTTACATTTTTTCAAAAAGGGTATCATAGAGGTGGAAGAGTGCAAAAATGGGCTGCTTGTCATGTGGTTGGAGCTCCTTCTCAATGGAGAAAGCCACAGAGTTTGGATGGAAGTGTATAGCGTTATGCATAGTGCAGGTGAAATGGGCAGAGAGAACTTTTCCCCCCATAATGCTAGAATTAGAGGGTACCCAATGCAATTGATAGGCAGTAGAAGTGGGACAAACAAAGAAAATATGTTTTCACATATTTGTTTGTTTGTTTACATAATTTGTATGACACCTTTCTGCCCTTACAAGGTCCACCAAGGCAGCTAACAATTTAAGTTATACACAATACAGCCATGTTTTAAAACCATTTAAAAATGACCCACCCAACAGACAGCAACAGAAGGAGACAGACAAACCTCCCCAGGAGGTGCCATGACTGAGAAGGACTTCTTCCAAGTTGCTACCTGCCTAATCTCAGAAGGTCAATGCACTTGAAGCAAGGCCATCAAAGATGACCGTAAGGGACTAGATGATCCTTCAGGTATAGCACATCATTAATGTATAGATTTCATTGTCACAAGATGTCATACCATTAGCTTAGATGGCTTTGAAATGGGATGAATCAGATCCAGCAAGGATAGGTCCATCAATGCCTATGGTGGGCTTAAATGAAACCTACATGTTATGAGAAAGTATATCTCTGAATGTCAGGCACTGGTGGGCAACCTGCAGTGGAGATTTTGACCTTTATCCCTTGTTTGTAGGCCTTCAGTTGGCCACCATGAGAAAGAGGATGCTGAGGTATATGGACCTTTGGCTTGATGCTGCACAGCTCTTACATTATCATGAATACCATCTCCAAGGCCACTTGTATTTCCAAGCAACACCAATTGTCTGGATTGATCTACAATTTATTAGTTCTCATGAAACCCATCACCATTTCTGGGCAACTGTTAAAGGCATTTCCTGCTACAAGTGGATGAGATGAAATGGACAAATAGAGCTGGATGTTATCAACCTATTGATGCCAAATCTTTCCCTTAATTCTTCATATCAGGAATCCATATAATCAAGAGAATCAGATGAGGTTTTGATAATAAAAATCCCTTATTAGTCCACATTCATTGTCATTAAAATACTGAACATTTTAATTCAGTTCTGAAAAATTGTCTCTTGCATGTGTTTAGATGTGTTCTGTTCCCCTTGGTTTGGCAGCAACAGGTAAAAATGTTCCACACCCAAGCCTGGAGTGACTTTGTAATGGACAGTCTTTTTGCCTTTCAAATAGATTGAAGATAAAGTTTATTACTTTAGCAAAGTTGGAGCAGACTGGCTACTATATTTCATGTAATTGGGATCATTTTAATTGGTATGATGCTTCCCAGCTTTGATTTTTTAAAAAAATTAGAAATAAAATGGAAATAGAGTGACTATAAATTTTACTTAGTATTTTGTCATTTTCATTTTTTACCTCCAACTTGGCTTTCTTTTAAAGGATGCTTTATTAATCAGCTTAGATATTTAGTTAAGATGGCTACTGTCCACTTAATTTGGATAATAAACTGTCAGTTTAAGCCAATTAAAAAATTTCTGATGTAACATGATTGAAGGCAGAAAACAAGGAAATACAGTGAACAAAATGCGCAGACTTTGATAATGAATCTCTAAAATAGTATGCTTATCTCATTTCCTTCTTTGCCTCTTATTAAAAGCCCCCATCACAAAAGCCTCACAACAAGATTAAGAATTATTTCAGAAATAAATCTAGGTGTGATTTAAATGTGACACGACTGGATGAAAAGCAGTTCTTCATCATGGTGAGCATTTTGTTTACAATATGCTGAATCCCCCTTAAGCGCTAGCTGCGCACTATAGTTGCATCCCAGACACTGACAGGAAAATGCTGCTTGCCTATTGGCAGGCACATACAGTAAGCACTTTTTAAACAAGACAGCAAATGCATGGAATGTCTATGTAGGGTTTTTGCCTGACAGTGCCACAGCTGAATCAGGCCTTGGGTAGGGTTGCCAACCTCCAGGTAGTTATATGGATGCTTTTGCCGGTCCTACAAAAGACACATAGTGCAGCTACTATTCATAAGCGGAGTACTCCTGTCATTCTCAGCTTTGACAGGAGTACTACGTTTATTAATAGTAGCTGCACTATGTGTCTTTTGTAGGACCGGCAAAAGCATCCATATAACCACTGAGAAGGCAGTCCCCCTTTTTGAAAGACTTCATCGCAAGGAAAAGCAGGTTATTATTCTAGGAATTCCCATTGGGGCTTGACTTTTTAAAAACATTGATGCTAAACTGTCTGGTAGTTAGAAATCTATATGTACTGAATGTTACTGCTTAATGAATACAATGAATATTTATACCTGACCAGGATGAAATAATGATATACTATGCACTTTACTAGATAATGACTATAAATAGAACACATTCGTTTGTTAAAAGGTTTTTGCAGTGTATATTTATTTGTTGCTGGACTCTTCCAACACTGCAGCTCAGGTTTCTTCAACCTCCAGGTGGTGGCTGGAGATCTCCCACCATTACAACTGATCTCCAAGTAACAGAGAATAGTCCACGTGGACAAAATGGCTGCTTCGGAAGGTGGACTCCATGGCATTATACCCCACTGAAGTTACTCCCTTCCCCAAAGCCCACCTTCCTCAGCCTCCCTCCCCCCAAATATTCAGGTATTTCCCAACCCAGAGCTGGCAACCCTAGCACTGGAGCTAACAGTGGCCTACCTCAGGCTGCTCAAAATTCCTTGGCTGAAATCAAGTATGGAAACATTATACAAATTTAGGCTTCTCCTGATAGCGCCTGAAGAAATAAGAGTCACATATGGTCAAGGCACTAGCAGCAACTGAAAGCCTGTATAAACTCAGAGATCTGTACCACAATTCTTGTGTCTTTAAAAAAGTGGATTACAAATACCACAAATATATTATGGACCACATTTCAGTTTTTCCTGAAATTCATCAAAGGGCACCAAAACCACTTCAGGGCCAAAAGGACGATATACACTAGTTTTTCCCCTACATACAAAGGGAAGTAAGAGAGTGCAAGCCCTGCCTTTCCTGTACCCCACCAAACATACCCATCAGGCATCCCTACCTGGGTATAATGTTTGAACACATTGTATTCAATATATAAGCAAAAAATAAATGCAAACGCATATATGCTCTGAATGTGTGGTTGATTCCTACAGTTTATGGGGGATCAGACACAGAGTCTGCTGTTGTACATGTTGGTTTTTATATGTGTATGTCATAGGGGTGAAAACTGGCTGGGAGCATTGGCGCTGGCTGAATAAGACCTGAGCTAAGCATCTGCCCCTTCACTTTTTGCAGGTAACTTAGCTCAGGAGCTTGGCTGTGACTTGTAATCTGCAGCCCTATAGGTGCTGTGTAAGCAGAACCGGCACCAGCCCCAGATGCCCTTGTGATTCAACAGCTGTTTTTAAGACTGATGAGCTGTATATTTTTGTTTCAATTTATGTTAATTATTTTACTTCATTTATAGCCATCCTTTCCAAGTGAGTCTCAAGGTGGATTACAAAATATAGAAAACAATTCAATCAGACAATATAAGATGCCCATTAAATAATGCAATATAACTAGGATTGCAGAGTTCTAAAACAATGCAAACAAATACTGGCATAGGCATTACATTAAATCAAATGCACACTGCTTAAATGTGTGAGACCCTAGTGTGTGAGGGAAGAGGATATAAATATTTAAAATATATAAAATATCTGAACATTATATTCATATGCAAAGCCGTGGGGTGAGGAGGAAAGCCATGCTATCATTCCTGTCCCTGCTCCCAGCTATGCATCCAGGAGAGGATGGGGAAGTAATCCAGTGTTTGACATTTGGTAACCCTGGCATTTATTATCAGCTCAACTAAGAGCATTTAAGCTTGGCATTTATTTGTTAATATTATATTACTTTGGTATTTGAATGTTTTTTAAAAAAACAATCAAAATGAATATTGGGTAATATTCCCCAGATATATAGACTTAAAATGCACAGTTAATATCAGTTGTTTACAGTTGTTTCCTCTTCATCATCAAACAATGGAGGCTGTCGTAACATGGGAGGCCACAACTCCATTACGGGAAGCTGGAGAGGAAGGGAAAGGAGCCGTAGAGAATCAACAGTCTGAAGTCAAGTCCTTCCATAAGGTTTGTTTCAAGTGGGAGGGATGAGAAAGCAGAATATATGCCAGAACAGTGTTGTGGTTTAAGTGCTGGGCTACCCTGCCATGGAAGCTCACTGGGTGACTTTCGGCCAGTCAAACACACTCGCAACCTAACCTACTTCACAGGGTTGTTTATAGGATAAAATGGAGAAGAAGAGATTGATGTAAGCTGCATTGGGTCCCCTTTGGGGAGAAAGGTGGATACATACATACATACATACATACATACATACATACATATATATATATATATATATATATATATATATAAGAAATAGTCAAAAGGGATGGCTAACACCAAAGTAGTCTTGTAGTAGGCTTAGGGCATAATGACTGCTGCTTACATCTGGTGATTCTGCAATGTTCAGTTGAACATGCAATTTAGTTTGTGGGGGGGGTCAAAACATGAAATACTGATCCATAATGAAATTTCAACCTATGTCTTTCAAAACCCCACACTGTAATTTATGTATATAAGTGCTGTCAAGCTGCAACCAACTTAGGGTAACCCCCAGCAACAATCTTTCAAGGCAAATGAGAAGCAGAGGTGGTTTTCCATTGCTTTACTCTGCAGAGCATTCCTTGGTAGTCTTCCATCCAAATGCTGACCCTACTTAACTTCCCAAGATTTTACAAGATTGGGCTATATACCATGGTACCTTATATCCCACATTCTACTTTACTTTCTCCTTACTTCCTTTCTCTTCATCTGTTACTAGATAGTAGCAACAAGAAAGGAGAGAAAATAAACACAGAGGTGGAGCTCGTATTTTCCATCTCTTTGAGAGAAAGGCCATTTATAATTTCAAGGACGACAAGAATTTTTCCCAAAATTTTTATATGAATTACTATGTCCATTTGGAGTTACAGTTTGAAGACTGATCTAAAACCTCAATTTTTTGTTGTTCATTCGCACAGTCAAGTCCGACTCTTCGCGACCCCATGGACCAGATTACGCCAGGCCCTCCTGTCTTCCGCTGTCCGCTGAAGTTTGCTCAATTTCATGTTCGTTGCATCGATGACACTGTCTAACCATCTCATCCTTTGCCGTCCCCTTCTTCTTTGACCTTCAATCTTTCCCAGCATCAGGGTCTTCTCCAGTGAATGCTCCCTTCTCATTTGGTGGCCAAAGTATTTGAGCTTCAGCTTCAGGATCTGGCCTTCCAGGGAACAATCAGGGTTGATTTCTTTTAGGATTGACTGATTTGATCTCCTTGCAGTCCAAGGGACTCTCAAGAGTCTTCTCCAGCACCATAGTTCAAAAGAATCTATTCTTCGGCGCTCGGCCTTCCTTATAGTCCAACTCTCACAGCCATACATTACTACGGGGAATACCATTGCTTTGACCATGCAGACTTTTGTTGGCAAGGTGATGTCTCTGCTTTTTATCATGCTGTTTAGGTTTGCCATCGCTTTCCTCCCAAGGAGCAGGCATCTTTTAATTTCATGGCTGCAGTCACCATCTGCAGTGATCTGGGATCCTAGGAACGTGAAGTCTGTCACTACTTCTACGACTCCCCCTTCTATTAGCCAAGAAGTGATGGGGCCAGATGCCATGATCTTAGTTTTTTTGATGTTGAGCTTCAAGCCCACTTTTGCACTCTCCTCTTCCACCCTGAGCAAGAGGCTCTTTAGGTCCTCTTCACTTTCTGCCATCAGAATGGTATCGTCTGCATATCTGAGATTATTGATCTTTTCCCCAGCAATCTTAACTCCAGCTTGTGATTCATCCAGGCCAGCATTTCGCATGATGTACTCTGCATATAAATTAAATAAGCAAGGTGACAATATACATCCTTGTCGTACTCCTTTTCCTATGCTAAACCAATCAGTTGTTCCATATCCGGTTCTAACTGTTGCTTCTTGACCCTTATACAGGTTTCTCATGAGACAGGTGAGGTGGCCCGGTACTCCCATCTCTTTAAGAACCTGCTATAATTTATTGTGATCCACACAATCAAAGGCTTTAGCATAGTCAATGAAACAGAAGTAGATGTTTTTCTGGTACTCTCTTGCTTTCTCCATAATCCAGCGAATGTTGGCAATTTGATCTCTAGTTCCTCTACCTCTTCGAAACCCAGCTTGTACTTCTGGCAGTTCTCTATCCACGTACTGTTGGAGCCTAGCTTGTAGGATTTTGAGCATGACCTTGCTAGTGTGTGAAATGTGTGCAATTGTGCGATAGTTTGAACATTCCTTGACATTGCCCTTCTTTGGGATTGGAATGTACACTGACCTTTTCCAATCCTGTGGCCACTGTTGTGTTTTCCAAATTTGTTGGCAAATTGAGTGCAGCACTTTAACAGCATCTTCTTTTAAGACTTTAAATAACTCAGCTGGGATACCATCACCTCCACTAGTTTTGTTGTTAGTAATGCTTTCTAAGGCCCATTTAACTTCGCTTTCCAGGATGTCTGGCTCGAGGTCAGTGATTATACCATCGTGGTTGTCAAGGACATTGAGGTCCTTCTTGTATAGTTCTTCTGTGTATTCTTGCCATCTTTTCCTAATCTCTTCTGCTTCTGTTAGGTCCCTACCGTTTTTGTCCTTTATCATGGCCAGCTTTGCATGGAATGTTCCCTTGATTTCTCCAATTTTCTTGAAGAGATCTCTAGTCCTTCCCAATCTATTGTTTTCCTCTATTACTTTGCATTGTTCATTCAGGAAAGCCTCCTTATCTCTCCTTGCTGTTCTTTGGAAATCTGCATTCAGTTGGGCAAATCTTTCCTTTTCACCGTTGCCTTTAGCTTTCCTTCTTTCCTCTGCTATGTGTAAAGCCTCATCAGACAGCCACTTTGCTTTCTTGCATTTCTTTTTCTTTGGGATGGCGGTGATTGCTGCCTCCTTTACAATGTCATGGACCTCTGTCCATAGTTCTTCAGGCACTCTGTCTATCAAATCTAGTCCCTTAAACCTATTCTTCACCTCTGCTGTATACTCATCGGGGATGCGATCTAGGTCAAATCTGAATGGCCTTGTAGTTTTCCCAACTTTCTTCAATTTAAGTCTGAATTTTGCAATAAGTAGCTCATGATCTGAGCCACAGTCAGCTCCAGGTCTTGTTTTTACTGACTGGATAGAGCTTCTCCATCTTTGACTGCAAATTATATAGTCAATCTGATTTCGGTGTTGCCCATCTGGTGATGTCCATGTGTAGAGACGCCTCTTAGGTTGTTGGAAAAGGGTGTTCACTATGACCAGCGTGTTCTCTTGACAAAACTCTGTTAGCCTTTGCCCTGCTTCATTTTGTTCTCCAAAGCCAAACTTGTCTGTTATTCCGGTTACCTTTTGATTTCCTACTTTAGCATTCCAGTCCCCTATGATGATGAGGACATCATTTTTTGGTGTTAGTTCTATGAGCTGTTGTAGGTCTTCATAGAACTGGTCCACTTCAGCCTCTTCTGCAGCAGTGGTTGGGGCATAGACTTGGATTACTGTGATGTTGAATGGTTTGCCTTGGATTCGGACCGAGATCATTCTGTCATTTTTGAGATTGTATCCCAGTACTGCCTTTCTCACTCTCTTGTTGACTATAAAGGACACACCATTTTTTCTATGGGATTCCTGGCCACAGTAGTAGATATAATGGTCTTCTGAGTTAAATTCGCCCATTCCTGTCCACTTTAGTTCACTGATTCCCAAGATGTCGATGTTCATTCTTGCCATCTCATTTTTGACCACGTCAAGCTTACCTTGATTCATAGATCTTACATTCCAGGTTCCTATGCAGTATTGTTCTTTGCAGCATCGGACTTTCCTTTCACTGTCAGACACATCCACAACTGAGCGTCCTTTCGGCTTTGGCCCAGCCACTTCACTCTTTCTGGGGTTACTCGTACTTGCCCTCTGCTCTTCCCCAGTAGCATATTGGACACCTTCCAACCTGAGGGGCTCATCTTCTGGCGTCATATCTTTTAGCCTTTTGTTACTGTCCATGGGGTTTTCTTGGCAAAGATACTGGAGTGGGTTGCCATTTCCTTCTCCAGGGGGATCACGCTTGGTCTGAGTTCTCTGCTGTGGCCTGTCCATCCTGGGTGGCCCTCCATGGCATAGCCCACAGCCTCATCGAACCACACAAGCCCCCTCGCCACGACAAGGCAGTGATCTATGAGGGAGAAACCTCAATTAGAGAGGTATAAATTCTGTGTCACCTGAAAAATAATGAGAAAATAATACATGATTCTTCAGGGAACTGGCATGATTAGTTTATACTGATGTATGCTTGATAAGGGAATACAAAAACAGATGGGGGTGATAAAACATACATCTTGGTTGATGAGAAATGCCAGAAATAAGAATAGGACCTTAGGGCTTCAAAAAGTTCCTGTGAACACAAAAAAATAATGCCTTATGGTTGTGACCTTTTCTGAAAGCCTGAAGGAAGAATCATCTTGAACGTGATACTGGTCATTGCAAGGCAGTGTGAATTTTGAACATCTTACCATTCTAGGTCTGCTTACCTTTTTCAAAGATTAGCTAGCAATCCCAAATGAGGATGTGGATCCCCATTCACATTTGCATCCACCAACTTCGGTAGGGATCAGATAAGCTTAATGACAAGCATCTGTGCCAGCTCTGCATGCCAATCCTCCTTGTTGGATTGGGTCCCATAGGCACAGTTCCATCCCCAAAACGGACTATTTTTGCAAGGAGGAAATGTTGGGTTTTGCAAGTAACATCCATTCAGCCATGAAAGGGTTAAACTGAAGTTTCTGTAAACCTAATAATAGCAAGTTTAGCATAGAACCAATTAGATGTAGAGTAGATTCTTCCCACCAAAAAGGGAGGAGGTTTCATTCTTAATGAGATGACCTTAGATTGGCTAATCAATATATTGGAGATAGTTCATGCTATTCTGCAAGTACACAAGGGGTGGAGCTTTGTGTGAAATTTCCATTCCTTCCTTCTGAGGTCAGAGGGAACAAAGAAACAAGACGGAGTAGATGAGAACTAGAAAGATAAGTTAGTTAGACTGCTGTTGTTTTCTTTCCATTTAATCCTTTTCCTAATTTTGAAGTAAATTTTTCTTAGAAGTTAAACACACATGTGTCTGTGCTGCATTATTCTGCTGCGCTTCATTTACTCTGCTAAATATCCAACAGGAAAACTGTATTGCATCCAGAGATCACCATTGGGCCAAATGCAGCATCCTTCCTCATAAAGGACTTTAAACAGATTAACATAGTACAGTAACACAGCTTCTGTAAAACCACTTTGAAGCATCACATCAAAAGCTTGACTTATGCAAATCTCCAAGCAGCAGAATGACAAGATACTTTGTCTGCAAGATCCGCTTATTAATATCTCCAAATAACTGATTGACATGATACATTGTGTAGAATCCCTCATGCAGTCTCGGCCTTCTCTGTGTAGGGTGTTTTGCAGCTTCTAAGCAGCTCCATGGTAGGCAAGTAATGAATTATCTGAAGCAAAAAGTCCTCAGGGAGCCACGAACACAGGACTTGACAGAGTTGTGAACCAGCTGCTGCGTAGTATCTATCTCTAACTGAAGATCACAGATGGCCCTAATGATCACTGATGCCCCAAAAGACCATATGACTGGACCTTGCACAGGAGAGATCTAGGTTTGCTGAGTTACTTGCCCACAAGCCAGGGAAAGACGGGTTAAGATGTTAGCTCTCTGCCATCCCCTCTCCATCTGTTCCTGTGCTCACTGGCTGGTGCAAAAGGGGCTTCTGCCACCTGATGTGCCAGCCATTGGCAGCATTATTCCCTACTGACATGTGGACTTATCTGATCCTCTTGTGCTGCCAAGAAGAACCAGGAGAAATTGTGTCTTCTCTCCTTGTTTGTTACATCAAAAATACTGCTTGCTCTGATGAGCTCTGGAAAACAATGAATGGAGCAAATGGTAGCTTTTTTTAAAGTAGCCGTATGATATTTTTGGAACAAGGATAATCATATTAACTACCTATTTGTAGGCAGATCCCTATTAAGAAATTATATTTTGGAGAATCGACTTCCATTCCAGCGGGCTGTATCAGTCTCCCATATTTAAGACACATACTTCAACACAGTTAATTTTGATCAAGCTACTTTAGGATGCGTAAGGAGAGAAAAGAATAAACTCATTGACTGTAACATCTTGCTTAAAGCTGTTTTCCAGCCGCTGAAGCAACCAAGGCACTTTTTGGCAAGGAAGTTAGTACAATATCTTCCTTCAATTGAGTGGGGAGGGACAAGGCTCAGTAGTAAGGCATTTGCTTTGTATGGAGAAGGTACCAGGTTCACACCCTGGCATCATTAGCACTGAAGTAGGTGACATGATCTACTGGAGACCCTGGAGAGGTATTCCCCTCTAAAGTAGACCATACTAACCTCGACAGACCTATGGTCTGACTCAGTACAAAGGCAGCTTCATTTGTTCACCCTTAACTGTAAAGGACAGTCTCCCCAAATGAAATTCATTTTTGGTCCTCAGATTCAGAGTACAGCTTTCTTCAAATAAAACAAATGATGAAGATTTTGGTTCATCTTACACTGCCCTGAAAACTTATACAGACACTTCATTTTTCAGGACTTGATCCTATATAGGATTAAATCAAGATAGATTGCAGCAAAGAAAGGCTAGTTATCCTGAGGGAAGATCGTGAGGTATCATAGCCATAAGAAACTGTGGCCATTTACATCTTCATTGTAGGCAATGATAATTAAAGATTGAACTGAAAGCAACACATTTGTCAATTGCTTTTTAAAATAAATATTCATACAAAGTGTAAGAACATCACTGTTGCTGAAATGCATACCATTTAATTTGGGGACTGAGAATTCAGCAGTTCTCTTTGCAGCTGCTTTTGAACCTGTAATCTTTGCCATACCATGCTGCTTACACAAGAATTCATCTAGGTTTGTGATTGCAAGGAGAATAGAATCAGTGGAGTGTGAGAAGAACCAGAATGGGGATATCATGAGGAATGAACCACATCTTCAAGGCTTGTCAAGAAACATAAAAAATGAGTGAACTGGTTATTTTTCAGGTGATGAGAAAATCTTTCAGTGTTTCAAGGTGACATGACCATTCCCAAGTACACAGCAGTCAGCAGTCAAGAGGCAAGTTCCCAGAGGACAGAATGTGGCTTGCAAGTGGGACAGCCCTTTGTCTTTGACCACTGACTAAAGCCTAGCTTAGAGGAAGTGTCATAAAATATTATCATAAAGCTGTTTTTCTTAAATCACATGCCTTTGGTGGCCATGATCAAGTTACTATTTATATCACAATCTATTACTCAAGCTGCCTGGACCTTTTAGCAATTGTATCAGAAAAGAGTCATTCATAATCTGAACTATGGCTGTAGAGCTGTGAGGCTATATCCTCTGCCTCCAAACAGAAAGGTCAGTCACTGGCAATCATAACCATTACAAATGACACTCAGTAGCTAATTTCATACTACCAGTCCTGGTCACACGAGTGAGATAATCCGGGGGGGGAAGTGAGGCTTTTTGCCCCAGGGCTAAATGAAGTGCATTAGTGTGATCAGACAGTCCCCTGACACTCAGCGCTCAGGCCATCAGCTGCTGATCACACATGGCTGGTGGAGCATGGCAAAGGAGGGGAGAAGAAGTGGCTTGGCACAATCATAACTTGCAGCGAGTGCAAGCGGCTGCTTCCGGATCAGATGGGTTTTTTAAAAAATCCAGAGATCCCATATGTGCATGACCATGGAAGCGAATCGCCAGACCAGTAGGCATGTGCACAAATGGACATCCGTTGCTGGGCATCCAATCGTGAAAGCAACAGATCAGCTGTGCCCATGGCTCTCTAGACAGGGGGACAGGCTCGCCAGGACCCCCCTGAACCCACTCCACAGCCACCAATGGAGAGGGAGGAGGACATCCTGGGGAGAGCCTTAACAGCATGCGTAGCAATGGCACAAGCCATCTGCCAGATAACTTATGGTGCAAGCCACCTGCCAGACACCCTCTTCGAGGAGGTCACTCACTGCATGGGGGAACAGGGGCACTGGCTCATGGCAGTCCAGTGCCGGGCCAAATTCAAAAGAGAAAAGGTGGCATTTTTCAATGCCCTTGAAGACTGGGAGGGCATCCCGCCATGGCAGGAGCTCTCCCCGTGGTTTGAGCTCCTGAGGGGCCTATGGGAGCAGGGCAGCCACCCCGACTGGCACCACCAGACTCCTACCATGAGTATCCCCCATCTCGATAGTACCCAGCACTCCCATTGTGAACTGTGACACATCATCTGCTGCATCCCCACCCACAGGGCAACCCCATGCGAAAAGAGCCACGGAGCTGTCCTCCCCCACCAAAGAGGACCCCAGACCCCCCGTTGACCATGGCCCATGGGCATCAGGTGTGTTGGGCGCAGTGGCAAGAGAACATGGCACATGGGTGGGTGGTGCTGGAGACCCTGGCCCAGTGCCAACCACTGGTATGGCGTCAGTGAGTGCCCATCATCCATGCCGCGGTGGCCAGTGGCTCGGTGGGCAACCCACAGCTGGTGGCAGCTGCTCATGCCAGCCAGGTTTCCTGCAGGCACCTGTGGCATGTGACCTGGCGCCCACAAGGGGCACGGTGATTGAGCCTCTGTGGTGATGCTGTTCTCCTTCCGCAGATCCGGTGGCAGTGAGCTCCCCCCACACGTCCCCAGGGCATGCAGGAGCAGGTGACTCAGATGTGTTGCTGAGGTCTGGTGGCCTACCTGCCTGCTGAGGAGATGGGGACCTGAGAGGCAGGGGCGATGCCCTTGGCACTACCAGGTGGCCTTGGCCAGCAGGGCATTATGTGCCTTGTGCTGGTGTCACCCTGAGGCCATCACACGTGTGTTGTAGCCAGGGATGGCTTGGTTGCAAAGGGCACCTGGAAGCTGGCAGCAGCACCCTAGGGGCCCACGGCAACCATGTTCGGATGGGTTCCCAGAGAGCTATGGGCAGTGTGGGAGGGTGGACATGGCAACGGCTGGCGTTGTGGCTCCATGACACCCTCCTTGTTTCCTGCAGGGGAACCAGCAGAAGAGGGCGTCGCCAAGGCCACAGAAGGCTCAGCCGTGGTCATCAGCTCCGCCCTGGAGACTGATGCAGGTAGGGCTCTCCTCCCTGTGACCCTCTAAGAGTGACTGTAATGGATGTTCACCTGCTGCTTTCTCCCTGGAGGAGAGCCCTACCTGCATCAGTCTCCAGGGCGGAGCTGATGACCATGGTTGAGCCTTCTGTGGCCTTGGCGATGCCCTCTTCTGCTGGCTCACTCCCTGGCTGAGCCAGGACCATCATCCAGATTGGTGTCTAAGCAACTGGAGGCCCTGGAGGGTGCCATGGCTGATGTGCAAGAGACATGTGAGTATTCAGTCATTCTGGGGGGATGTGTGCCAGGTGTGTGGCTGACCTCCGGGTGGCATCCAGCTTGCCCAGGGGACTGCCCTGGACTGATCCCATGTCTTGCACCCTATGGGTGTGTGGCAGGCCAGGGTTGATAGCCAGGCTGGCTATGTCTGAGCCTGTGGGTGGCCATCCTGGCATTCCCATGACTGAACCGCTGCCCTCTGTCTGCTTTGGCCAACAATGGTGTGGCACGATTACTGCCTTTCCTTTATCCAGTGGGGGATGGGCTGGCTGCATCATCTCCTGCTGAAGATTCACCTAGAGGATGTCCTGGCGCATCAGCAGCGGGAGGACAGAGAATGGTCAAGGTAGTGTTTGTTTCTACTGTTACAATGTTCTTTTGAATTAAACCACTGTTGACTGACACCATGAACTCTGTCTTCCTTGACCCAGGGCTGCCCCCCCCCCATTAACAGTGACTCGGAAACGAGTGCTGGTGGTCTGGCAGGCTTTTTATTTCACCTGACAGTTCAGTGCAGTGTTACTCTTGCCAGTGTATGGGCTGGCATTTCCTAGCAGCAGAATGGTCAAGGGATGCCCTGAGCAGTGGTCGCAACCCATTCACGTGTCCGGTGGCCAATGTCAGACACCTGGGCCAGCTGCTGTGTGGCCCTCCCCCCCTTGGACCTGCACTACGAGTGCATTGTCTGTGACCCACCCTACACCACAGGTCACCCTTGGTGACATCTCCCTCCCTCCAACCATGGCAGATGCCCTTTTTGTCCATTGTGGATTTGGACCTATCCTCATGGGTTGTCAGAGAAACCAGGCCCATAGCAAGGGACGGGAGGGTGGGACAGAGTTCATGGGCATGTGGTCAGATGCCATGGGAGTGTGTGTCCTCTACTGTGGAGGGCTATAGGGCTGTGTCTTCTTCCTTTTCCTGGGGATCCCCCCACACCTAGCAGGTGCCTGGGTGACTGGCCTGCTGGGGCCTGGCTGCACTGACTTGGCCACTGAAGCCCGGGTGACTGGCCTGCTGGGTCCTGGCTGCGTGGGCTCAGGCACGGGAGCCTGGGCAACTGCACAGCTGGGGCCTGGCTGCACAGGCTCCAGCACCAGGGTCTGGGGACAGAAAGTCTCCATGAGGAGGGAGAGTACTCATGTCACCTCTACTTGGGCATTGGCTGATGTCTCCATGACTGCATGGATTGCTGCCCGATCCTCTTGGTCCTCAGCACAGCCAGCCCTCAGCTCTGCGAGGAACTCCTGATGCTCCCTTTGCTCTTCCATCCTGGGCCTGTGCTGCCAGGTGTTCCCCAATGCTCTGGAGGACTGAGACCCACTTCTTCCTGGCCCTGGTGACAGACGCTCTTTCGGCGGCCATCAGGCCCCCCCCATATTGACATCTGGTGGCAAACCTAATGAGTCAGCACAACATGGGAATCACGACTGAGGCCCAGGTGCTGCTTGCCTTCCCATGTGCCGCATGCAAACCCCCTCTGTCCCTTGCTTCTGCTCACTTTCTGGATCCTGTTGACCAGAATCCAGGGGTTCTGTGTCCTCCTCATCGGCATCTTGTGCTGCTTCTGATGCCCCTGGGGAAGAGAGAGACTGAGTGATGGTGGGGCCACCGAGCCCCAGAGGGCAAGGCGATGGCACTCGAGGCGCCTCATGGCCAGACATCAGACACTGACTTGCCATCCCTGCTGTCATTGTCCTCCTGGTCACTGCTCCATGGGGGTTGTGCTCAGCATTCTAGAATCTGGGAATGGAAGGGGAGAGGTGGTCTTAACACCATTGCTGGCTTCTGTGCCTGTCATCCCTGCAGCTGGGTTGTGGCATCTCTGCCTGGGGTCCCTCTATCAGCACCTACTGGCTCCGATGTCTGGGAGCTCCACTAGACTGCTGTTTGGCCACTGTGGCATCTCCCCATGATATGGCCACATGGGAGGGTGGCCACCTGTGGTGGGAGTCTGCTGCCACAGTCTCAGGCTTGACCAACCCCCTGCCATGTGCTCCGGCATGCTGTGGCGTCATGGAGGCCGACCTGACCTTGGTGGAGTGCACTGGTGGTCTGCGTGGTGTCTGAGACTGTTGTGTGGGGCTTGCAGTTTTGTGGCTATCATGATGCATTTGGGGTGCTGGTCTGTGACATCCAGGTTTTATATGCTTCCCATGGTGCAGATCTGGGGATGGGACCAGGGGCTCCCACGGTTCTATGGCCTGGCATGGCACCCAACACAGGTGCTGTGGGACCAGGCTCTAGGGAGTGCAATGTCGTCCGTGTCCTCCTGTGTGCTTGGACTGTTCACACCCACCAGTAACTGTGGCCTCCTTGTGGTCAGACCTACCTGCCTGGCTGCCAGTGGATGACTGAGGCTCAGATGTATCCCATGAGTCCTCACTGAAGAATTCCTGGGATTGTTCCTCAGAGGATGTGGAGGGGGCCTAGGAGGATTCTGGATCACCTGTCTTGCCCATGTCTCTCTGTCACCACAGAGGATCCTGTCCAGCTCCTTGTAATATAAGCATGTTGCTCTGTTGTGACCGGACTTGGAATTCAGGGCCAATACCTTCCAGTATATGAGGTGCATGGCCTTGGATTTCACCCGGCACTCAATGGCGCTCCATTTGTGGCCACGGGCAGCCATGCCTTGGGCTACCTCCTTGAAAATGTCAATGCTTCAGTGGCCCTCCCTCAGGGAGTCCTGGACCTTGGCATCTCCCCACACAGCCAGCAGCTCCAATATCTCTGGCCGCCTCCATGATTGTCCACGAACCCCAGACTTCTTACATTTGCCACGCCCCCCATGGGTGGAAGGGGGATTGGCTGCTGGTGCTGGTGGTCTGGGGGGCCATTTCCATCTCTGTTCAGTGGCTGTGCTGTGGTGCGGTACACTGCCTAGCTCCATGGCGCTACGTTTCGTCTGTGTCACGTTTGTGCGCATGCATAGTGGCACGTTTGTGTGCATGTGTAGTGTCACATTTGTGCGCATACTATGGAGGCTTAACAAAAACATCCGGAGTCATGTGGGATGTGAACGGGTGCTGATTTCCATGGGATACCAACACTTCCGCGATCAGACGCCTGCTCATGCCCTGCGGTTTCCGGATGATACTGCACTTTCCCCAGTGGCTTTCTACCACGCTCATGCGGCGCAACACAATGGCCCACCGATGACTCCAGGACACTGGGCAGATGTTTCCATCTGATCGCACCCCTTTGATCCGCATGGGATTCCCACGTATGCCGCTTCTTGTTGTACGTATGATCGGGGACTACAATTGGCTAATAGCATAATGTGCATTATAACCTTCCGCCCCCACCCCAACTGAGCAGTCTGTACTTGGTCCTGGGACATCTCGAAGGAATGGTGTGGATCTCAGTAAAGGGTGCTATGTGGCCCAGAGATTCTTCAGGACTGAAATCCATCACTTTCTAACCTCCCTTAAGGCCAAATCCAAGGAAATATGATGAAATAAATGGGAAAAGAGCTTTTGGAAAGATGAGAAACCACTTCAAACACATTACCACGAAGCTCTGTAATGGTCCATGTTACAAGATTTGAAAGAGATTAGACAGGTTCATGAAAGGTGTTGCTACCTGAGCAACTTCACACATATGGAAGTTTGTGAAGCTGCCTTAAATGAAATCAGACCACCTAACTCAGGACGGTCTATTCTGACTGGCAGTGACTCTTCAGGGTCTTTCCTTTGAGATCCTTTTACTGGAATTGCTGGGGGCTGAGCACAGGACCTTCTATGTACAAAGGACACATTCTACCACTGATCTATGGGCCTTCCATCCAACTTGACTATACCATAGTATTCCATGTGATACATTGAAAAATGTTCTGACTTGACAGTTCTCTGTGCAATTGAAAGTATCTGTACGGGGCTTGCTATGTGAGTTTGCATAGATTCATACTGCATCTCCAGATTAGTCATAGCCACTGCTGGACAAGTGTAGCATTACCAGGGAGACATGAGTGGGCTCTATCATGCTGTAAGCCAAAGAAAAACATGATATCCTGCTGTGTAGATGAATGCCTGAACACTTCGGCAAATAACATTTGAATCATCCCTCAGTGGGAGGCATGCATGTTTGTGGCTCAAAGTGCCCCTAAGCCCACAATTGCTCAAAACTGAGAATGAACAACCACAGAGGAATAGAATAATCTATTAATACTCTGTGCTGTCAATACAGGACTAACCGGGGGGGGGAATGCTCTCACAGTAGTTTTTCTTGTGGTTTTCTTCCTTTTAACTTTACTTCGACTCAGGGCTCTTTTTGTAGCAAGAACTTCTTTGCATATTAGGCAACACGCCCCTAATGTAGCCAATCCTCCAAGAGCTTACAGTAGCCCCTGTAAGAAGAGCTCTGTAAGCTCCTGGAGGATTGGCTACATTAGGAGTGTGTTGCCTAATATGCAAAGGAGTTCCTGTTACAAAAAGAGCCCTGCTTCTACTCCTGTATCTCTTTCCTGCTTCATGTCACCACCAGTAACAGTACTAGAACATACATACATACAAAGCTAGATTTAGCCAATAAATAGATGATGGATGGATGGATGTCCCAGTGTTTTCTCATAACAATGAGTACAATCTTTTTTATTATAGACTAACAGTGCAAATCAATGGGCTTAGCCTGGAGTCACTCTGTTTAGGGTTGCACTGTAGATCTTTGCAATGGGAGGGAGGGGTTGTTCATTCTCAAGGTTCTGTCATGCTTTAGCATGACTAAGAAAAAGAATATAGGATGGGACTATAAAGAAGGGAGCAGGCATGGATCTCAATGGTCAGGCTCACCAGGGTCCTGTGGTAAATTTGCTTCCCCCCCACGCACACACCGCAACAGTATCCAAGTACATCTTTTAATATCTCCCATAAAATTGAATAGCTGCCGTTTACTCTCCTGGAGGCAAGGAAACCAGTGCAACTGGGAAGACTCCTAAAGGGAGAGCAATCACACCCTCCAGTGGGTGGCCTCTCTCTCAAGGAGATCCTGGAAAGGGTTGTGTGGGGGCTGCATCTTCATGTGCAGAGTATAGAGAGATTCTCTGCATCCACCGTCAAGCTCTGTTCAATATCCAATTCTTTCTCTACTCTGTCCTATCAGAATGAAGAGCATTTTGCTAGTAGTGAATAAGTAGCACAAATAATCAAATGGATAGTACTTGCATGTTGGAAATGATAAAATCTTAGAAGTAGATCTTTCCTGCTACCTAGAAAAGACATGCATTGCTTTTATATGTTGGGAAATCTGTATATTTTCCAGTGTGTCACAGAAATCTAACTCCCAGTTTTTGCAATTTTTACTCTTTCAGATCTCAGTGTATTCTAGAAATGATAGAAACAACAAGGAAGAAGATAGTCTTCCAGCTAAAGAAACCATATTAATGTTATCCTAATAAATGATATCCTACATCAAGGGCCTATTCAGTACCAAACACATACTAAGGAAGTCAAGTACTATACCTGTGGGAAACAAACTCTACCTTCCTCAGCCCCTCCAGGGAGGCAAACGACAAAAAGAGCAGTCAGTCTGGAGTATCCTTTAGTTTGTTTATTGACAATAAAGGGAGTCTAAGCAAACGAGCTCTCAGAACATTCCAAACTGTTTCATTTTATACTCCCTACCCCCCAACCGCAAAATCCCTCCTTCATAGAATCATAGAATGTTAGAGTTGGAAGGGACCTTGCAGGTCATCTGGTCCAACCCCCTGCACTCTGCAGGAGAATAGCCGAAAGATAGCCCTACATACCTACAACATACCCAAAAGATAGTCGTCCAGCCTCCTCTTGAAAACATCCAGGGAAGGAGTATCCACCATCTCCCGAGGCAGACTGTTCCACTACTCAACCACTCTTACAGTTAGGAAATTTTCCCTGATATCTAGCCAGTAACGATTCCCTTGTAATTTCCACCCGTTAGATCTAGTCTTGCAATCTGGAGCAAGAGAGAATAGATCTGCTCCATCTTTTACATGACAGCCCTTCAAATACTTGAAGACTGCAATCATGTCCCCTCTGAGTCTTCTCTTTCCCAGGCTAAACATACCCAACTCTTTCAGCCTTTCCTCATAAGACTTGGATTCCAACTCTCTCACCATCCTGGTTGCCCTCTTCTGGACACGCTCAAGCTTGTCAGCATCCTTCCTAAAATGTGGTGCCCAAAACTGGACACAGTACTCCAGGTGAGGCCTGACCATAGCAGAATAGAGTGGAACTACCACCTCCCATGATCTGGACACAGTGCTTCTGTTAATGCATCCTAAGATTGCATTAGCTTTCTTCACAGCCACATTGCATTGCAGGCTCATGTTGAGCTTGTGATCAACCAGAACACCCAGATCCCTTTCACATGTGCTGCTGTCAAGCCAAGTCCCTCCCATTCTATATCTGTGCCTTTGATTTTTTGTGCCCAGGTGTAGGACTTTGCACTTAACTCTATTGAAATTCATTTTATTTGCCTCAGCCCACTGTTCCAGCCTATCTAGATCATTTTGAATCCTGACTCTATCTTCTTCAGAATTAGCAATCCCACCAAGCTTTGTGTCATCTGCAAATTTGATAAGCATCCCCTCTATGTCTTCCTCCAGGTCACTTATAAAAACATTGAACAACACTGGGCCCAGGACCAAGCCCTGTGGCACTCCACTTGAGACTTCCCTCCATGAGACTTCCCTCCACATAGATGCAGAGCCATTTACGAGCACTTGTTGGGTACGATTTTTCAACCAACCATGAATCCATCCATGAATCCATCCATCCATGAATCATTCCCATAGGCCAAGGTAATTGAAGCGTACAGGCTACACGACCACCTACTACATACCAGCTCATGCCTCTCCCAAACATACATCAACATACATTGCATGTGCATTAAAATTAGTTAATTAACTATGCTGGGCTGGTTAGGTAATATTTATGAGCTGATTACGTGTGCATGGTTGGTTAGTGCTCTATTTTGCCAAGGCCATCTTGGCTTGTTCACACACACACCCCTTCATCTTATCTTTAGCTCTGCAACGGCGTTTTGCCTTTTCAGACAGGCTATGATTCTGTATTGTTCCTTACCTCATAGCTGCTTCAGCTCATTTTAACTAGTTAACTTCCCTCATGGTGATCCTGCTAACACTGTTCATTTCTCTCTTGATTGATAGAAATGTATAGGAATGTAATACTGTTGACATTGTACAGTTCAACACCAACCAGGGAAACAGTGCATATAATGCTATGTTTATATGGCAAAATCATGCAATAGTGTCCTTCCTGTACCATTCCACATCAGATGACAATAGAAGGATTGCATTTTAGAAGGGCTAAGCCAGAGGGGGAGACTTTGTAAACACTTAACCTCTCCCAGCATTTTTCCCCAGGAACATTGAAAGGCAGTGCTTTGTTTAGCCTCCATGATATCATCATGTATTCAAATCTGTTCAGCTGCATGGCTTTGTGACGTCACACTCAATGTATGGCACCAATGTAACAGTTGATGGGGAGAGATTGGAAACATTAATGGAAAAAAGCCAGAGAGTTTTGCCATGAAATATTTCCTGTCACCTGAGCATAGTTACAAATAGGAGGGAATTACTCATAAACAAGGGGAAAACTGCTTGTGATCGGATTATACACATTCTTTATCATGTAAAAGAATATTATCTGATACCAATTTTGACAGATACTCTTATAATGATATAAGGGTGGGTCTAAAAAAGTGATATAAAGTGTGATAACAGTATGAAAGGGAGTACACTTTTAGTTACCTGGTTGTACACTGTCCTTGCAAATAGATTTTAATCTCAAGGTTCTGACAAGTTTGAAAACGTCCATTCATAAGGTCATTGGATCATAGTGCGGAGTTGGAATATAAGATAAGTCTTTATTAAAGACCTGTAGTTCTTGTTCTATAAATGTTTGGTCAGATAAATTGTAAACTAATGTCTCTGCCTCAGCTTTGGTTGTTAATGTGTCTTCTCTTGATTTTTTTTCTTTTGGTTGATAGTATACACCATGTAGCTTGGGGTTGTGTAGTTTGACAGTATTCCAATAGAGTAGATACATGTAGATCAATTTTAATCCTCTTTTTTCTGGGAGAAAGACTAAGTCATCCCAAGAAAAGTAGGTTTCTGAAGGACTGGATCAAAAAATGGATGGCTTTAGTAGCAGTTTATCAATATGTTCTTGAGAGAAACTCAATCAGGTGGACCCCAAGATGGGAAATCTAAAGCATGGCCCTGTTAGTAATGGAGTCAGACTTGACTCCAACCATGCTAGCCTAAAGGCAGAAAACTATGATAATCCCCTCCAACTAGTGCTATGACCTGCCAAAGTCTGTCTGAACATCTTCCCTTTTAGGGGTTGTACTCCAAACTGGAACACCAGAATGGCGGCTAAGAAACACTTGAAAGCACTGATGGGTGACCAGCTGGAGATGAGCAACCTAATGGACCTGGAAGTTCTACCCAGAGTGGATTGGTGTGAACGTACTCCTTACCTTCAATACTCTGTATATCCTAGCCTTCCTTCTAAAGAACAAAAGGTTTCTTTGGTCAAGAGGCACCTCCCCAACATGAGTCTTTGAGAATGGCATCCTGAAACCTCTATTATCGAGGGAAAGTACCCCAGATCTCCAGTTTTATGCTCAAAATACACCCCCAAACCATGGCAATCTCAAGGATTCAGCCAACGAAGACAATACCATCAATAAACTCAGTTCAAACATTATTTGTCCAGAGCTGACACAAGATGAAGAAGATCTTGTTGATGATGAAGTTCAAAAAGTGTTCATTGAGCTATCAGACCATGAGCAGAGCGAAATTATAAATAGATTGGAGAGACTGAGGGACAAGCTGGTTAAGCTTAGAACAGACAGCCAACAGACCACGGCCCCTTCCCATTCTGTGCCAGTGATGGAAATGGACTTCAGTTGTGCCTTCCCTCAACCCTCTACCTTAACATCCCCTCTGGCAGTCCAGGAAAGTGTGCCAGCCAGAACTCACCTCTGCTTAGTGGATGATGGGTTAGGGGCTAACAAGTCTCAGGACAGTTATAAGGCCACAGGCCGTATAGCCCCGAGGAATGGAAGTGTATTCTTTGACGAGAACAAGACACTTAATCAGATAACGGATTCTGAATGACTGGGCTATGAACCAGCAAGCCCTAACCTTAGTATAATTTCATGGAATATCATGGGATGGAAGAACAAATTTAATAACCCCACCTTTAAAAGTTTCCTGGCAAGATTTGAGGTGATCTTACTGCAAGAAACTTGGGCCTGTTATGAAATTTCTACGGAAGGTTTTAAGTCCCATTCATTATGTGCCTTTAAAACTAAACACTATGGTTGCCCTCAAGTGGGCTTAGCTATACTTTGGTCCAATAATCTAAATTGGGAGGTCTGTCTGTTAAACAATTGTGGTCATATTGGGCAGGCTTGCATGCTAAATAGCCCGGGCAAATCTTTAATTGTAATTAATACCTGCCCACCATGTTTAGCAAAGGATCCTATATCTGACTACTGGGAGAAGCTCTTCTCATATTTAGAGGGGTTAGAGCAGAATCACCCAACCTCGAACCTACTGATTGCTGGTGATTTTAATGAAAGAGTAGGCCAAAATAATGCAGGGTTGGTGGGGAAGATGGGTCTTGACTCAGAGGACACTATCCTTACTTGTCTTTCCGAACTGAGGATTTCTAAGAATCAAACTTTTAATGAAGCTGGTGTGTATCTTGCTCAATTCTTTATGAGAGTCCCTCTTGTCATCCTAAACAGATCACACCCCTATGACTACCCTGGTGAATTTACGTTTGTCTCCCTCTGGGGCTGTAGCATGGTGGACTACATGCTAATCACACCGGCCCTTAGGGAGGAGCTGAAGGACTTTGCAATCTCTGAACACCTTGAAAGTGATCATTTGCCACTGACTTTGATGTTGGGTGCCCCTGTCAGACCCTGTAGGAATGGAGGTTTGAGGGTTACATGTGGCAGCGCATCATCTAAGCTACCTAGGGTTATCTGGACACAAAGGGTAGTCGAGATGACCAAGAGGTACATGGATCCCAGTAATCTAGATAAGTTTGTAGCTCCGTCTGAGAACGGATTCCATTATATGATGAGCTTGTTAATAATCTCTCCAGGATCATGAGGCTGCAAGTAAAGCAGCATAGGGGCAGTGGGGAAGCCTCTAAGCATGGGTGGTTCAATAATGAATGTCAGGTGATGAAGAGTCATTTACATGGTATTTACCAACATTATAGGATGGCAAATTTAGCGCACCTCCCCTCAGAATTCTTTGAAGCTAAAAAGGCACTACACCAACTTTATAAGAATAAGCAGAAAGATTTCCTGATCAAAAGTTGGAAACCCCTCTTACAGGCCGCAACCAACAATGATTCAAGGATATTCTGGGCCTTGATAGCTGAGTCCATGGGAAGAAAGGGGTCAGCAAACAATTTGGTCACAGCTGATGGCTGGTACAATTATTTTACAATGATTTTCCAGGTGACCAGACACATTCCCAAAGAGGATTTGGATGTCTGTTTGGACGATTGTCCAAGTTGGGCCCCTGTGCAGACTGAAGAGACTGATTCTTTAAAGGCTCAAATGGAATATCCATTAGTGACAAGAAAATAAAGAGCTGCACAAAGTCACAGGAGATTAAAAAAAAAAAAAGGCTAAAGCCAATGGTGCAAAATCAGGTCAAAATATATTTTATTACACAGTTAAATTTCCAAAAATTCCCAACATTTTTTGCCAACAGGCTTCATCAGGGGAATCTGTAATAAATAATAACAACAATAATAGCAATAAAATATATTTTACCTGATTTTGTACCATTGGCCTGGACCTTATTTTTTATTTCCTGTGACTGGTGCGGCTCTTTATTTTCTCGATACCGAGTAAATGTACAATCTCCATATCAGCTTATCTTCCTAATAGGAGACATTGGCCCTTAACTTATGAATGATATTTTGCACGTAGCTAGGAGGCACTCATTTTGTGAAGTATGGCCTAGTTGATATAAAGGGAAGGATATCAGAAACTCATACGGTGTAACACTCAGAATGCTGAAATAGGCCCAAGGCAGGTACAGGTTCAAACTATTAACCAATGTGTTTTTATACCAGTTTAACTTTTCCCAAAAGGATCTTGGGGAATATAGTTTAGTGAAACGACAATTATTTGCTGAACAGCCTATCCATAGCTCAGAACTACAGTTGCCAGAGTGTCCTTGGGAGAAAGAAATGACTATTGAACCAGTTTAAACTTGCGCTGTAGATAAACCATCAGTCTATATTAGAATAGCACAAAGTAGAGCTGCCATCTTTTTCTGAGTGGAGGCTCTCTGCCTTTAGCTTTGCACAATAAATCAAAATTAATGGGTGAGGCCTTTGATGCATGCAACTGCAGCGATAGAAAAAAGCTGCATCTGTTGATTACCTCCTGACTTGCAGTTATTAAAACGTGAAAGCAAGCGGCCCAGCTGCAGGTATCTTAGGGTAGTGGTATGCTCTTTTTCTGAATCTTAGAACAAAATTAAACATGGTGTTTGAGCTCCATAACTGGAGCTTTGGTTGAGTAATTTGACCTTAGCAATGACCATGGGGGTGATTTGGATTTGGAGCATGAACTGGGGAAGGGGGAAATTAGATCTTCCTCACTACCCTCTTTCCCTCACTTGAAATGGTTCCTTTAGACTCCTTTAAGTAGTGAGAAGGAGAAAAGGATAGTTACCCTTATTGTGCCTATCTTTTTTCACTTTGGGGGTTTGCTCATTGGGTTGCCATCTTTATTAAGGAAACGGAGCAGGAGGAAAATTTAACACAGGTCATTCCTCCCCCCTGTGTTACAGTTCCAATACATATTTCCTCCCATGACTGCTTCATGTATAGTTTGGCTGTCATTATAAAGTATACCATGTAGCAATAAATTCCATTTCACTATTCCTTTTGAAATGTAAAGGGATGAAAGGCAGCTATGCAATCCAGACAAAACCAATACTGATCTCTTCAGTAATAAGGACAGATATGGAAGGGCTAAGCAAGTCAATTACCCCATCATGTGTCAGGTATCATAGTATATTTGTACAAAACAAAGTTTAAAGAAATCTAATACTTAGCTTGTAAAGGTAACAGTTGCATCTTGCAGAATCTCTTATGATGAACCTGATACTAGACAAACAACATTACATACATAAACTGGATGTATCTTCTGGATTCTGAGTATGGCTATAACTGAATTTCTTGATGCATCAAAAACTGATGAGAGGAGGTATCCTCATCCAATAGTAGGCTTCTAAATTAATTTGCAACATAACAGGGTACAAATTGCTTTGCTATAGGGCTGTTTAGCCCAGCAGTGTGGATGCCAGCTAAATCTCCCTTATTTTGTCCCAGTTATGAAACCTACGCTGTGTGTAGCTTACATTCTTAACTGTTATAGCTAATGGTTATCCAGTCAGGGTTTCAACATTTTTATGATTGCCATATAATTATTTATACATACATTTATACATACTAAGAAGTTCGGTCTTTTGCCTTCTTCTACAGGATGTGGCACAGTGCTTGAGCTAGATAGATGTTCTACTGCTATCTCTCTATAGACCACTTAGTCTCTAGTTGTGGCATATAATTCTGATCCATGTGGGGCTTCTGTGGTGTGCGTGAACCAGATTCAGAAGGCTGAAGTTATTGCCTTTTAGTTGATAATTTTATTCACACACAGTCTTCAAACCACTTAGTTCAAAATAGTCCCATTGAAAATCACTGAGTAAGCAGTTTGAAAAGTCTCAGCATCCTACCAAAATGGCAACTTTAGTGGGGAAGTGTTTTTCCATTCCAATCAACCCCTTTTGTCTGCTTCTTTCCTGTGAAGGGGATGCTTCTCTCTTCCACTCAGTATCCCACCCTGCTAATCATTGGCAGAGCTGCCTCCATCTCTGCTCAAAAAGTGCTCTGTCACCAAGGCATCTGGGAGATCCTGAAAAGGAGGAAAGGCATTTTGCTACAACAGCTGTAGATCATTTAGCACACTTCTCAAAGTACATCCTGATTGGAATAAATTACACTGAAGCCTTCTGAATTGTGAAAGGGGGGGATGTTTACAGTACGTTGTATGGGATCAGATGCCTGCCATAGTACACACAGATATGCCTGGAGGGTTTTCTCCAAATGTTTGACTTTGAAACATTATAAATATTAAACTCTGAGAAATGATTTTGTAAAACAGATTCATTTCACAGGCAAGAGCTTCCGATAAATCAGATGGAGTGGAGACCCTTCAGGGCCAAGCTGCATGGCCACAGAATGCCACAAACAACTCATTTCCTATTCATTCCCCCCCCTTCTTTATTTTGTCTATATTATTATATATTACATTTCTATTCTGCCTTTCTTTATATTATGAATCCAAGACTGGCCACCCAAACATTGCAGTCTCTTGTAGTCCAACCTATCCTGCAATTAGATTCTTGGAGGGAGGGAGGGAGGGAGGGAGGGAGGCAGCTGAATGTGTGGGGTAGCCAGGGGTCATTTCATAGTTTATACAGGGCCAGCCTCTGTACGTTAGTGCCTTGGGCAGGACCTTAGCACAGCACTTTACTAAGCCATGTCTCCTTGTAGGTTTCCCTTTTCCGATACCAGAGTATATAGATATCCATAATGAAACCCGCTTATTTCAGTAGAATTCAGATGGGGCTCCAGCAAAGCATTTCCCAGCAGGACAACAGGGAAGCAGCTTGAATAAATGTACTCCACCTACTCCTAGCATAAAAAGGGAAAACGGCCTGAACAGTTCTACATAGTAGTTCAGTGAATTAGTCCCTTCCTCACCCAAAAATGCAGGTGATGACACTATAATTAGCTATGATAACATACCTTTAATGCATGGGAGGATCAAGTTGGCAACCATCCCTGTCTTAAGCCTATTGCTTCCCCCAGATACAACCATCAGTTCATAGCTGATTCTTTGTCTACCCTCTAGATGTGTTTCAGTTGCCAGTGCACTGCAGTTACTCACCTCCTGCTGTTTGTCACTTTTGCATGTATAATTTTCCTGCCTGACAACAAGTGAGCAGCAAGGTGGGTCCAGAGTCAGGACTGATTTGGTGCCAAAAAGTTTTAATCTTACTGGCCAATTTGACTCTACTGATAAGCTCTTTCTGACCCCAGTGGGGATGGAGGAGGGACTTACCAGGAGCAGGAGGGAGGCCCAGCTGATGTTGCACCAACATGTCTACCTCACTTCCAACATGACCCAGAAGTGACACCATCGTGCAGTGACATTGGGACAATGTTCTGAACTTTGGGCAAAAACTTTATGGTAAATTTGGCTTCTGTCATAGATTTTTTGCCCAAATACCAGTGCATTGCCTCAATGTTGCTGACGTGATGGTGTCAATTCCAGGTCATATCAGAAGTGATGTAGACACAGCATTGCAATTTTGACTGGGCCTCACTGTTTTTCCAGGTAAGTCCCCCCGCATTGGCCAGCTGATTGGTGGCTGGGTGGTTGGAGCCTGGTGGCAGGGGAGCCCCACCTCCACCAGGGTGTCTGGCAACCCTATTCTGAAGAAGATAAGAAGGAGGCAGGTGTCTCAGGTGTCTTTGGATGTCTGTGCTCTGTTAAATGTGGATGGCATTATCTCATAGTCAAGGAACTCTGCCAACTGTCTTCCAAGGGTCCTGGAGATGGAGGCAGCCTCAGGGCTGATTAAGTCTTCCTGAAAGTTCAGGGGGATAGGAGGCAAGCAAGACATCTCTGAAGGCATCTGTCATAACAGCCACACTCTCCTTCTCTGCATGCCTACAGCCTTCTAGCAACAGCAGTCCTTTAAAGTTTTCTAACTTAGGTGCCAGGTGATGTTGTCAATCTGCTGATGGTTACGTACTTGCCATGGCTTGCCACTTATGCCACTGTCCCCATCTGGAGCTTCTAGAGCATCCAGTATATTACAGTCCTCTGAGATTCTGGCCACATCTGGCCACCTGCACATGTTCATTGTCCTCACAAACACGTTCAAACTCCAGAGTAATTATATTCTTCTCCCCTCCCCCAACTGACTTCTTCTTGCCTTCTATTTCTCTTGCTTCCTGTCCCCTTGACTCCCATTTGCCTCATGGTATGGTCGAAAGGTACTTGTCTAGATCTGGTCAATGGCTGGCTAGGAAACCTTCTGGGAACCCTACAAAGCCACTTGGAATTCCCTAATAGACAGATTTCTGTATATAAATCAATAAATAAAATCTTCCCACCATGGCCATTTCTAGTATGAACTGTATGTCCTCCTTGACACTGCAATTCCCTAGCAACAGAAACCTGTCTTACACCCACTTAGACCCAGTGAAACCACTGTGATAGGGTTGAAGCACTGATTGATAACTCACTGTTCCATGTCACCTGTGGCACCTGTGGTCAGAACAACCACAATGTGTATATTCATGGGATCAGAGCAACACAGATTTCAGTTTGGTTAGATAGTAACCTTTGAAGCCATATGGTCACAGTGGAAGATGGGTGCTAAACCATGCTGGAGTTATAGTTACCCTGTTGTTTGAATAAATAGTTAATTCATCACTTAAGGCAGATCATGTACTGCATAATATGCTTTAGCCATTCTGGATAGAAGTGTACCGAAAATGGTAGCAGGGTAAGGTTTTCTTACTCTTCTACTAAATGCTTATGGATAGCATCTGACTCTAATTTCTATTAATGACTGCATATGGGACCAAAGGCTGTTATTTCTTCTAGGTTAATTAACCCAGAGTTAAAAGGCGTGATCTTGCATATAACATAAAAGCAGTGTACCCAGATGCCAAGGAGAACAGAAGCCTTGCACTTTTAACAGTTGCGCAGAACTTGCCTGCCTTACAGATTTAGCTTTTGTGCAAGAAAAGCTCAAGGCACCTGCTATAAAAGCTTTAGGATCATAAGACAGTCAATTTAAATTTGCCTTGTCAGAATCTAGGAATATTGGTAGCAGCATTTTTGGTTGTCTGTGTTGGAGCTTCTGCTCCAAGTCTCTTTGGAGTACACAGAAACAGATCCCCCTCTTAGATATGACAATGGCGGCCAGCTGTGCTATAGAATATTAGCCTGTCTGGTTCTCCCATGTTGGACCTTTAAGCTGCTTCTTCGGATGAAGAGCTAGAATTGGGTTGCCAGCCTCCAGGTTGGATCTGAACATCTCCCAGAATTACAGCTGGACTACAGAAATGATTTTTCTCCTGGAGAAAATGGCTGTTTTGGAAGGTGGACGGTATAGTGTATTCTCTTTTTTTAAATTCCTTTTACAAGGTGGCTAACAAATTAAAACATATAAAACAAAACCACATTTTAAAACCATTACAACTAAATCCCCACCCCCAAAACACACATCAATAAAACAATTAAAAACAAGCTAAAATACATAGAAAGAGTTAAAACAGCGATTAAAACATTGATCAGGAAAAAGAGATCACTGAGGGAATACCAAATGGGGGGGGAGTCTTTACCCACAGAACATGGGGTTCCAGGGTTTTTGTGCTCCAATGAGAAGACCCTCTCCCAAGTTGCCACCTACCTAATCTCAGAAGGTGGAGGCACCTGAAGCAAAGCCTCTGAAGATGACCGTAGAGATTGGGCAAGTTAATAAGGGAGTAGGCAGTCCCTGAGATATGTTGGTCCTATAGGGTTTTGAAAATCAGCACCTGCATCTTGAATTGTGCCTGGTAACGTATTGGGAGCCAGTTTAGATGGACCTACTGGAGTGATATGGTTGCTACAACCCGTTCCAGTCAACATCCTGGCTGCAACATTCTGTACCAACAAAAGTTTCCAAACACTTCTCCAGGGCAGCCCCATGTAGAGTGCATTGCAGTAATCTAATCTAGATGTAACTGGCATGCACCACAGTGGCTAACCAGTCGAAACTGGTAAAAGGCACTCCTGGCCACAGCTGTCACCTGCTTATCCAACAGAAGGACCATATCTAAGAGTACGACCTTTTCCTTCAAGGGGACTACACTCCCATTTAGAACAGATGATACAAGGTCAGACTTTTTGTTCACCAGTTGCACTACCATCCAATGTTCCCTGTAGGTTGTGGAATCTTGTGAGCAAAAATTCTGCTTTGTGAGCTACTGGCATTAAAGTTGTGAGCAGGCAATTTGGCTACTGCATAGATTAGAATTCTCTGGAGCCATCCTTCCTGAGCTAAAGCAAAAACGTGTGAGCCAGAGGCAAAAAAACCCTGTGAGTTAGCTTACACTAATTGAGCTTAAAAGGAACATTGCTACCATCTTGTTTGGCTTAATGTTCAGTTTATTAGTCTGTGTTCACTCCAAAACAGACCCCAGGCACCAGTTCTGGATTTATACAGCCTCCCTGGGATCAGCTGGAAGTGGAAAACAGAGCTGAGTGCCATCCACAAATTGGTGAGCATCCAGGCCAAAACTCCAGATAACAGCATTATACACCTCTGAGGTCTCTCCTGTTCCCATCCCAAACCCTTCCCTCCATAGGCCCACAAAATCTCCAGGAATTTTCCAAACCAGTGTTGGCTAACTTAAGATGGGAAAAGAACAAGGTCCCTCCTACAGCCTTTTTTGAACTCTTTCATTGTTGTTGTTAGCCATCTTGGGGGCTTTTTCCTGTTGGAAAAAGAAAGATAGGATCCCTAGTTAATACTAGCAGGCAGGGAAAGATAAGGCCTAGAAAACTTAGAGCTTTATAAGAAAAGTTATAGTCCATACAGTGAGAAATATAAATTGTAATTCCAAATAGACTGTAGGTGTGCATTAGTAAAGGCTATGGATTGATTACTGTTGATATTCTGTGTAGCATGGCAGAAAAACACATTGCTTCTTAGGCATTTTTTTTTATAGTCAGCAAGTTATGAACCTTCTCTCTTCTTAACAAACCCATTCAGGACCATAGCTATTGTGGGCCAATTTGGAGTATCTTCCCCTCAGTCATGAGCCATGCCCCACCACCCCACCCCAAAAGGTGGGAGCACCACCACACTCATTTGCCTCACTACAGGAGAAGGAGAGCCGGCCAGCTCTCTTTCTCTCAGGCCAGGTGCCCTGGGGGAGACAGGCAAGGGATAGTGGTGGTTGCCATGGCTGGCATGAGTGTGGTGCTGTCGGTGGGCACCTGCTTTGCCTTCAAGTGGGAAGTGCTGCTGGGGCCCTCCGAGTGACTGCATGCACCTGAGCACCACCACGTGTGCCTCCTCTAAGGCCAGCTCTGCTGTGTAGGTAGGTCATTCAGAGGGGAGCCCTCCCCAACATGTTTAGCCACTGAGTGCAGGCCCCAGAGGTGGGGTGGGCAGGCTCCACCTGCAGGGAAGCCCCAGACAGCTCTGACAGCCCCTGAAGGGCTTGTTCAGCAGGCATGCTTACAGTGCATGGCCCCAAGGAGGCAGGGATCTGGTATGGCCTGCCTCTGTACCACAATCACTCCTTGACATGCTTCCTGTCCCGGCAAGCTGGAGACTGGCCATGCCCAGGAGCTAGTCTAATTAGTAATCGAATTAAGTTCCCTGCTACACACTACCCTGCCTCAGTGTCCTGGCACTTGCCCCACCAACCAAAATTTTCTGGCTATGGGCCTGAACCCATGTTACAAAGAGTCATGTCTGCAACCCATGAGTGAGTGAAATTATGTATGTTCATTACAACACAATGCTAACAAAAGTTTCTGTTCCAAATAACAAAAAAGTCAGTGACTGCCATTTTTTTCTGAATCACTGAGACCTATTGTATTGAAGTCTGTAGCCTTTTCATTTGTACCAACCTTGGCATTTAATAGGGCAATATAATGTTTAGACAGATTCACATGCTGTATCCCTTATAGGGGGGGACACTGTGGATCTTGCCATGAACGTGTTTGGAAGTTGAAACTCACTGTATTCAAAGGTGTCAAAGTTGAATACTCAATCTGCTTGGTTCAGACTAACCAGCCTCGAATCCCTGCCAAACTGGTTTGTATTAGGTTTGTTCATAATTGCACATGCACAAAGATTCTGCCAAATCAAACTGATTGGCAGCCATTAGTGTCACCAAGGACTATTTAGACAAACACCACAGGGTCAGATTTTATTGAAACATGGCATTTGTTTATGACTGATTTATATGATTTATGCTTGATCTGATTATCTAAACAGTTGCCTCCTGAGCAGAACAGTTACTCAGCAAGGATGGGAGGGTAGTAGAACTTGGTTGGGCTGTGTGATAACATGCCTGGCAAAAAGCCAACTGTATTGTACTGTATGGTTAGGAAGGAATATAGTAAAGGAATACAGTGAAGCAGCCTGTCAAACACTAATGAACAGATTGACAAGCTATCCAACTGATTATCAAAAAACCAGGTCCCTTTTCATGACTGGCCAACAAGACATGAGTGGAACCAGCAGATGTTCAAGCATCCCTGACCCCTCACCTTCACAGAGCTCATTTAAAACACCACCAGTCATAATTATATGATTTTGCTTCTCTTGTACCTGTGACAATTGCCTCCTTCTGTATTGTTCTACCTTGCACATGGCAACTATTTTAAAATTTCTATTTCGGATAGCTATTAGGAATTGATGATCTAAGAACTAGAACATAAATTCTCTCCAATGTATGAAATTCTATTGGATAGTAATGTAAGTGCATGCAAAGGAATTTTTTCAATTCAAATGGGGAAAATATCTTGGTTTTGAAATCTCTTGTTTCAGTTTTAATATTTACTAATGGGTCATTCTTTTCAGTATATCTACATCTTATATTAAAAGAGAATCTAACGGAAATGGTACATCAGTGGTACCTAACACCGCAGAAATTTGCAAAAATATATACACTCTCTAAATGGTCTTGTTGGTATTGAAAATTTTCTAGCTCTGCTTTCATGTACGTGTGGTGAATGTGTGCAGGGGGGGGGAGTTGGCAGACATTTATAGATACAATGAAGCAGGGACTAACACTGGAGTTCCCTTTCAAACGACAGACTTTATTACTCAATTATACACCAAAGTTTCCCAAGAAAGTTTTTGGATCTTTCTACATTTGATCACAGCAGCTAGAAATGCTAAAAATGGATTGATAAAATTAAAGAGATACATATACTGATTAAGCTCATTGCATTGAGAAACAGAATAGGCTGGCCAACACCTATCCTGGCACCCATCAAATGCTTCAGAGTGGGGGAAGCAAAGTAGAGGGGTTTAAAGGCTTCCTCCCAGGGAATCTGATCTGTTAACCGGCATACCCTCTGGGATGATTGGTTTCCCCTGGGACAAAGCAATTTCAGTGCTCCTTTCACTTCCCCTACTCTGGAGCAGGGGAGAAAGGGATCCCTGAAATGGCTGCCAGGCATTTAAACTGAACAGCTGATGGGTGGCTCTGCTCCTCAGCTTTAGGTTTAAATGGCCAGGGGTTTTGGTATAGCTGAAAGCACGCAAATAAAAGCTGAATAAAATTGGCTTTTTTCTGGCTCAGCTATATCGGTAGCCAAATATAGTCCTCTGATCTATATTTGGCTTACATGATACATGAAAAATACTGATAAGGTATTTTTGGGGTATTTATTTGGCTTGGTTACTGCCAAATGCACACCCCAGTCATGGTCTTAAAAACTGGTGGATAATTCAATCAATATTACACATATTTGTCATATGTGTTTGTTTTCTACACAAACTCAGACAAGCTTAATACTCATTTGTTCCCCCCCCCATCCTACTTGCTTCTGCTTGCTTCTGCTGGGTATTTCAGGGGCTCCAACAGATTCCCCTACCCCACCTTACCCCACTCCAGCCTTTCACTGTGGCACTATTGAAAGGGAAGCTTCACATCTGCCAGCTGAACATTTGTTCTGAGCCGCTTGCATTTAAGCAGAAAATGACACTGTTTGTCACTAAATATAACGAGTGTCGTATGTATGTTTCATTGGAACCGTAAGCTCAAATTAGCCTGTCAGAATTTCAACATACCCTGATGCAAACCTGTCAAATGACACAATTAGCTCAAGAGAATAAAGAAAAGGCTTGTCAAAGGCATCAAGGCTTTACTCTTGATCAAGTCCTGTCCCTTTGCTCAGTACCTTTATTAAATCCAAATGCATTTCATGCTTCCTGTTAGGTCAGTACTTCTATTCCTTGCCTCATCCTAGCACCGTCATTTCAGACTTTTAAATGTGTTAATTTTAGGAAGGGCAGCACCCTATTTACAGACCCCTAAATTGTGGATTACCAGGAAGGTGCATAGATGTACACGAAACCTTATCAAAGACTGAACCCTAGTGTTGGGTGAAAAAAGCAAGGAAAATGCACCACATCAGAGGGACACTGGAGAGAAACTGTTTTAAAGCCTTAATAATGAAATGATCTTCATGAAGGAGGAAAAAGCCATGCACAGTGCTGTTGGTGCAGAACAATACAAGTGTGTTTTGTCAGAGAAATATAGCGCCAGAAGCAGGGTACTTTCAGGAAGTGGGGGGTGGATATGTATGAAAGAATGAGAGAGAATAATTCACTATTTTTCTATGGATTTTTTTCTGGAAGTGTACTTTGCTTCTAAATATCCTTCATGTGTTTTATATACAGTCATTCATCCCTAGCCTTACAAAGAGGACCATGTTCAGTGAAAGCCATCTGAGGATATCACAATGCTTTCTACAGAGAAAATACAGCCAGTGGATTCTCTGAGTTCATTCAGCTCCATGACAATCTGCAGCCAGAAAAGAGAACAAAGATGAGCCTGAATTCATGGGATTCATTTCCCTGACTCCTCATTAAGACACAATATAAAAGCAATATTAGAAGCTGTATATAACTATTTCCAGTATTTACCTCACCATATGGTTGATTAGAGGCACAGTAGTACCAGGGGTTAAGCATCTCATTAAAGAGATAATAGAGGAAAAAACAAAATATAACATTGAGGATCACCATCCACTTCAGTACAGTACTCTCCCATTACCAGGTAAGGCTGTGGTCACACACACACTAAATAATCCATTTTCAATCCATTTTCAATGCACTTTCCAACTGGATTTTGCCAGTTCACATAGAAAAATCCCTTTGGAAAGTGCAGTGAAAGTGGATTGAAAGTGGATTATTTAGTGTGTACATGACTGCAGCCTAAGCCTCTAATGAAGAAGTTTTCAACAGTAGATATCATTCCCAACTAGCAAAACTCATGGATGGTGAACTTCCCAAATGATAATGACTGGCTTTCATGTCACAGGTTTCTGCCACTCAAGTTCCAGATTGTCCATTGGAGTTGTCCACTGGAGTTTTCATAATATCAGACCATTAACTACTGCTTGACCACCCAGGTCTTGAGCATGACTTTTCCTATCAATTTGAGCTGTCAAGGTGTAAGGGAAGATTCATCATATAAAAATCTTCCACAGATCATCATAAATATTTCTGTACCTAATAGCACTTCATTATTGGTTATTAAAGCAAATTATTTTTCAGGTTATTGCACAAAGACTGTGCAAAGATTATACCTTGACCTGGATAGCCCAGGCAAGCCCAATATCATCAGATCTCGGAAGCTAAGCAGGGTTGGCTCTGGCAAGTACTTGGACGGGAGACCTCCTTGGAATACCAGAAGGGGGAGGCAGGGGCAGGCTTTATTCAGCCACCTCTCTGAATATCCTCCAGGCCCCCAGTAGGGGTCAGTCACCAGAGGTCACCATGACTTCTAGGTGCTCAAACGGACACTCATACACACACACATGCACATACGAAAATTACCAAAAAAAATCGTGCAAAGATTGCCAAGTAAAAACTATAGATGCACACAGGAAGAAACTAAAAGAGCATAACTAATCTCTTGAATGGTTAAATATTAATAAGACAAGAACGGAACATGGAAATGTTTAAAACAAATGTTCTTGGTGGTATTATTAAATGTTAACTTTTATGCATACGAAATCATTTTGTAGCCAGTTAAAACGTTTTGGGTTTTTTTTTGTGGTCTAGCAAATGCATAATTAATACATTTTTTCTCGCCATTGATGTTTAATAATTAACTGGTATGCCTAACATTTAGACAGCAAAAAGAAGAGAAAGCCTTTGAAAAAAATGTAACATTTCATGAAGAATGTTATAGAGATTAATCATTTTCATTAAGGATTTGGGGGAGGTTATAATTTATTTTAATATACCAAGTAACAACCTCTTTAGATCCTCTTAAAGTCTGACTGGGGAATGAGGAGCCTTTTCTGTTATTTCCTGCATCCAGTGCAGTATTCTGTTTCCTAGCTGTGTGAGAAATCCAGCAATGCACAATAACTAAATGCTGACCACATACACAATTTTGGGAAATAGCTTTTAAAAGCAGCACACACAACCCAAAAAAGGAAAGGTCTTCCATTGACTAGTCATATGAACTGACTCAGTACCTATTTGGGGAAAAAGTGGTAACTGGCAAGTGTTAGGCAGCAGTGCCTGGCATACTGGAGGTTACAGCTGGACTTGAATGGCAATTGGAACGCAGGAAGAAAGGACTGCATTCTGGGTATGGATTCTATGTTTTTCTTATGTTGCATTCTATTGTGTCCTTATCCCATTTCAATGGATGAGAAAAAAGCAGAAGTCAAGAGAAAATAAGACTGGGGAAGTTCCTCCCAATGTGAGATTTTACAGAAGGTGGATCTGGAGAATCACTGGCAACGCTGCTTAGGAAATTTCCTTCAGCTGGGACAACAGAGAACCAGTTCTAGGTTATCCTAGAAGATTCACACTAGTCTAAGAGTTGGTTGGAGCCAGAACACAGTAGAGCAAAGAAAGGGCTGATTTTTAAAAGCTGTGGGGCTGACATTTATAATTACTTGCACATCCAGCTCATTTATAATTACTTGCACATGTATCTCTCCAGCTCATAATGCTCAGCTGTATTATGAATCATGTGCCATAAATCTCAGCAGTTGTTCTTCAACTTGGAACATCAAATGAGATTCAACACATGCACAGACAGTGCTGCTTTATAGGTACATGAACAAGGAGTTCCCTAATGTCAATCCCTTATTCTTGATGAAATTTTCATTGTTATCTGTGAATGCTATGATCAGGCCAAGTTACCAGGTTTTTATTTAGTGGATATGTTTTCTGTTTGGGTCAATTTTCTTCATAGTTTCTTATAAATGATTTAATGTGGCAGCTGTCCTTTATCATATATATAAGTCTGGACTGGGCCATATAGTGTGGATAAATAGATGTATAAAGGCCACGGTCATATGGGCCGGATAACGCAGGGGCGAGGCGGGGCTATTTGCGGTGCTGCAATTAGAGCCGCCAGAACGTGATCCCACGCATCGGTGGCATGCCACAGTTCCTTCCTTCCATGCCTGTGCGTCAACGAGGGGCCAGAGGGAAAAGCCACACGCCAGCGCGATCACACCGAGGGAGTCTGGAGGCAGCCCATGGCAAACCGTTTGCTAGTACCTTGGAGGAGGTAGTTTTTTTACTGCGCATCTTCGGCAGGAAGCCGTGGGTTGCCCACGGGAGTGCTATGCCTCCCAGATGTTGTGGTGTGATCACGCCCAGAAATTCCGCTATTCAATCGTGGCTCTCCCATGGCAAATTTGGCGTGTGACCGGGGCCAAAATGGGCTAGGAACAGATGGGGTATGTCTCTACAATCCTTCAGGAAGTCCAAAGTTTGCAGAAAAATCTGAAATCTAAACAACAATAACAAAATCAGGGGACTAGAACTCTCCAAAATAATAGAAACAAAGCCTATAGTTTTAATAAAAGAATGCCCACTGAACTCTCAGTAGCCATTTTGGAGGTTGAACAATCACAACATTGCTTAGCCTTGTAAGTCTTGGTTTCTGCAAAGCCAAGACATGGAGGGGAGCACTTGGAGGCCAAAACAGCACTCAAAAAGATCCCACCCCCTCCCCTGTCATGTCCTCTGACAGAAAAGGATTCACCACAGACAGGCCCAGCAACAACCGCCAGAGACTCACAATGCACAACTGGGCCAGACTTTTCCCAGGGAGAGACTTCCAAGACAAGGGGAAAGGGAGAAGCTGAATGCAAAGCAATAATCAAAGGTAGGTTGGCTGGTGAGTGGGAAGGAAGCAAGGAAGGAGGGAGGTTATGGGGTCTGCCAGGGAAGGGAAAGAAGAAATAGTGGAAGAGGGGATTCACAGGAACATGAGATGCCCCCTGCAAGTCCTTTAGGGTTCCTTGCTTGTCCATATCTAAAACACTTTCTTGTTTCTGGGTATATTTGCTTGGGTAGGTAAAGGCTGAATTTCCTCATTAAGTTTCTTCACCATGGCTGGTGCTGTGGAATTGGTATAGGACAGGTGAAAATAAATTATAATTCCCAGGGAACAATACAATAATAATCATGTGCACAGCGGTATTAGCATTCATGCACCAATGTTACAGGTAGGGATAAGATGGAATTTTGAAGGCTTGTTGATTCACTTCTAATAGCCCCATTTCATGTATGTAGGATCAGCCCAATGTCAGGGCATCTAAGCTGCCCCCACCTTTCTCATAAACCTCCTTCCACAAGGAGTCAGGAAAACAGCACCCTTCCTCCTTTATATGCTGTACGGCAGGGAGGCAAGGAGAAGTGGTGCCTAGGGTTCTCCCCTTGCATGGCAGCACTCACCTTCCTTGGCCAGTGGCAATGAGGTAATGTGTGGAGGCACAAAGTGAGGTGGCACCCTTCCTCACCAGCCACTGCCACAGCCACCACCACAGCAAGGTGAGGCAGAGAAGGAAGGAGGAAGAGGGCCAGACCCTCTAAGGAAAGGAGGAAGAGGGGCCAAGCCAGGCCTGCTCCCCTTCCACAATGGAGGGAAGAAGCAGAATGGAGCGAGGGTGCCTCCTGCCCCTGTCCCTTGCCATAGCCAACCACAACACCATGAGCAGGCCAGCAGGAAGACAGGGGTGACAAGGACTGTTGCTACCCTTCCACCTCTGGTGCCCTAGATCAGCACCCTACATTTATGTTTTCCCCTGGTGAGAAATGAAACCAGAAATCAGAGCCTGCATGATGTAGTGTTTAGAGTGTTGGGCTAGGATTTGGGAAACCCAGGTTCAAATTCCCACTCTCCATGGAAGCTTTCTGGGTGACATTGGGGCATTCATATATTGTCAACCTAACCTACCTCAGGAGGTTGTTGTGGGGATAAAATGAGTAGCACCATAACCAGAATTTTTGGGGAGAGGGTGCATCGGGGTGCACTAATTAAATTTAATTTAATTTAAATGGGTTCAAGTGGGGAAAGGGGCACAATTTGGCTCTGAAGTCCTCTCAGTTACATAAGAAGCATGCTCAGGCCGGGATTGCACCTTTAAGAGTGGTGGAGGGGTGTGGAGGAAGCCTAGCCAGCTGGCAGGTGTTGTTAAAGGAGGCTCATGCCAGGGGAATTCAAGGCAAAGGCAGTGGGATGGGGATGTCCCTGATGTGATGACATCACCTGGAGTGACATCATCATGCATCACAGCAGGCAGTTTACAGTTTACAGTTCTTTTTTTTTTTCCTCTTCATTTGACTTATAGCCACCTAAAGGGTGGGGGAGCTGTTGGGGTGGGGCACTGTAGATTTGAAAGGGGGAAGAGCCCCATGCACCCTACTGCTAGCTACAGCCCTGAAACAGAGGACATAAGACTGATTTAAGCCGCTTTTGGTCCCGAATGGGGAGAAAGGTGCCTTAAAAATGAAGCAAAATAAATAAACTAGGGTTGTCAGGTCCCGTCATCACTCCAGTAGGGGGGGGATTTGAGGGGCATTTCAGGATGTCCCTGATGTGATGACATCACCTGGAGGTGACATCATCATGCTGGGGATGTAGCGCAGGGTTGCTTTGGTTTGAGGGGAAATCTCTATGGTAAAACAAGCTTAAACCATAGAGATTTGCCCTCAAGCCAGAGTGTCCCCATGATGACATCACTTCCGGGTGATGTTATCACATCGGGGAAGTCACATGGGGATGTGGCTCCTTGGGAGCCAGATTTTCCCCACAGGCCAGCTGGCTAGTGGTAAGCTGAAGCCCTGAAAACTGGGGAAGCCCCCGCCTCGACCTGGGAACTGGCAAGCCTAAAATAAATCCATGAGTATTTAGACTTGTTTATAAAATTGGTGTCTCTTATCCTGAAACCTGCTCACACAGCTCACAAAGTGAAAACAATACAATATAACCATAGAAACACCCTGATCTGGATAGCCCAGGCAAGCCCAATATCATCAGATCTTGGAAGCTAAGCAGGGTTGACTCTGGCAGGCCCTTGGATGGGAGACCTCCTTGGAATACCAGCAGTTGGGAGCCAGGGGCAGGCTTTATTCAGCCACCTCTCTGAATATCCTCCAGGCCCCCAGTAGGGGTCAGTCATCAGAGGTCGCCATGACTTCCAGGTGTGCATATACACACACATATGACAAATACAACCCCTCCACCAATAAAAACCACACCATAACCTAACTCATAAAAATGATTAAGGGACACAAAAACTTGATAAAGAAATCAGCAGCTTCAAATAATATTCATAAAATAGCCCTCTGAGTTGATGCAGGTTAAAAACAAGCTTAAAAGATGATCCCTTAGATTAAAAGCTTCAGTAAAAACAGATGTTTTGGCCTTGTATCTAAACAACAGCAAAGACTAGGCAAGTCTCGTGAGACAGGGCATTTCAAAGGTGAGGTGCTGCTACTGGAAAAGCCAGCCTAGAGGTGGAAGTAAATTTCTTACTGGTATTGTTGCATCACCTAGCTCCTCCTCAGTTGTCCTCAGTCTTCCCAATTGTTGAAAAGCCAGTTTCAAAGGTAAGCCATAGGGCAGCAACCTCATCCCTTCTTGTAGCTGCTATCATTCACAGGTGAGGAAACATGGGCTCCCAGGTACCAGGGTTCCCCATGGCCACTGTTTTGGCCATTTTCTTATCAGTATTCAGCCATGTCCTGTACAATCTCACTTTTCCAATTCTTTGTTTGCCACCCACCTTACCTCTGCATGAAGGGGCACAGAGAGGAGGGCTTAGGAAGGTTATTTTTGCACCATTTTCTCTGATCTCATGCTAACTTTTTTTGTAAAAATATACATGTTTCTCAACAAAATTTGTTCAGTGATTTCATCCAAATCACATACAAATAGTATGAAAATGTCATAAAAAGTACCATAAAGGAAACAAAGGAATAACCCAAGACCAAAATGGACGCATCTCTAAAACCAGAACAGAACTCTCAGAAAATATACAAGACTTTTCTAAAGATTCACAAACCAATGACAAATTGACCCGGGGGGGGTTAGCTTTCATGTCACTACTGACAAATATTTTTTAAAAAAAAATAAGAAGGGCCTCAAAGAACCTTTGCAGCTGAGGCTATCTGACTTTTAAAACCTTGCACCGCCTTGAAGTTCACTGAATGCCTTGGACAAGCACTACCTATAACCTTAATTTGTTGTTGTAGCTAAAACATATGGAATCAGCAATTGACCGATATATCATCGAATAAAGAAATATCCAGCTGCTTATTTCAAGAGGGCTGCAAGAGAAAAGTGTGAGAGTCATGTCCCAAGGCATCCATGAGGGAGATGCTCTAGAAGTGATACCTGCTATGATACTGTATTAGGAGAACATTCATCTCCTGAGCAAAGATATGTACCTCTCCCAATTTTTGGAAAAAAACAAAAGCAAGGGGATATGTTCAAGCACTACAATCTGAGCATTAAAAATACTTGAAGTGTAAGTATTTCATTTCACATACAGGGATATGCCTTTATTGTTCACTCTGACCTGTGTAAGAAACGTTGATGTGGTGGTTCATGACTGTATCAAGATTTCTTTCACATTGTTTCACTGATGCACGTACGTGCTTCTGTACATGGGTAAACACTGTACAAAAACCTTGATGTATCCAAAGACATACACAATCACATGAAGTTTGGGGGGTTTTTTGCAGTGTTTTATTAATGTACATGTGTATATCAGTAATGTGGACAGGCAAAAATACAAATGAATATCTGAAAGCTGTGACAAACTATGCATACAACAGTGTTCAGTACAAAGTTCAGATTTTTTTTAAAGAACACTAATAAATTCCTAATATGTTCAACTTCTGGAAAAAATTAGGTAAGCTAGAGCTTCAAAATCTGGGGAGAAATTCAGGAGGAATTGAATAATATCTCAAGACTCACAAAGGCGTGCTAGGAGGCACCTCAGGAGGTGGCATTGTTCCCTGTGCCCTATTTTTTGGGTTTCCAGGGCAACTGTTTGGTCAGTGTGTGAAACAGGTTGCTGAACTAGATGGAACATGAGTCTGCTCCAGAAGGGCTGTTTTACGTTAACTCCAGGAAATCCCTAGCTGTTGGAGAAAGTTTAATTTGCACTCTGCTCATGTTCAGAGGACGTCCTAAAGCTGCTTCTCCAGGTATGGCATCAAGCAGCTGTGAAAATAGTGTCCCTAGGTTAGATTTCATCAGAAAATGCATAGATATGTTGATGCCTGACTTGGGGAAGGAGAAAAAAATGTCCTATATGTTCAACCACAATCATGAGCACCATTAATACTGGAAAGACCCAGAAAAGCCTACAAGATAGAACCAAGGAAGCTGAAGAGGAATAAAAGAAGAGAGGCAATCCATGCTCTGATCACACCCAGGTTACACACCCTCTCTGTGTGGCTCTCTTTAAAAACTGTTCAGAAACTTCATTTGGTCTAGAATGCGGCACTCAGGGGCTAGATGAATGGATCATACTATTTATTTATGTATTTATCAGATTTTTACCCCGCCCTCCCGATTGAAGCTGGCTCAGACGGCTCACATAAAAACAGATAATTACATTAAAACATAGTTGTGGTTAGAACAATGTAAAATCATAATAAAGTGGTTGTTGTTGTTGTTGTTCAGTCGCACAGTTGAGTTCGACTCTTCGTGACCCCATGAACCACATCATGCCAGGCCCTCCTGTCTTACGTCATGCTCCGTCATGGCCCGACCCCCCAAAGGCCCTGGTGAGTCCCTGGGAGTCCTTCCATAAACCCTGGGCCAGGCTTCATCTGGATTTCACAGGTCCCTTCCAGGGCCAAATCCTTTTTATCTTGGTGGACTCTTACACCAAGTAGTTGGAGGTGGTCCCGGTGCCTTCCACCTCATCCAAGGCCACTATCCAGGCAATGTGGTGGATCTTTAGCACACATGGCATCCCCGACCCGCTAGTAACAGACAATGGGGTGGCATTCACCTTGGCAGAGTTCCAGGCATTTGTGGGATACTACAGCATCTAGCACATCCATTCCACACTGTTCCACTCTGCAACCAATGGCCAGGCCAAGCACATGGTCAGAACGACCAAGCAGGCTCTACGCAGCATGGATCAGGGAGACTGGGACTACCAACTGGCCGCCTTCCTCTTCAGACAGTGCGTAACACCCCACACATCCACCAGCCACAGCCCAGTGGAACTCCTGATGGATTGACACCTCCCAACCAGCCTTGACTGCTTGCACCCTAATCGCGCCCCGGAACACAATGCAACCATGGAAGACTGGGAAGCACCAAGAGGCTTCTTCCCAGGTGACCAAGTCTATGCCAAGAACTACAGTCAGGGTCCAGCATGGCTCCTGGCCAGGGTGGTCAGGATCACAGGATCCCAGTCCTATGAGGTCTCCAAGGACGATGGCCAGCTGCTGCGGAGACTCATAGATCAGCTGTGCCACCGAATCACACCGGGAAACCCAGAGGGTCCAGAGGACAGCAAAGACGAGGGAATGTGACCAGAGACTGAAGGCTACAATGAGCCCGAGGAACCAGGGCGAGCACAACAACAGCCTAACACACCACCAGCCAGTCACAACAGCACACCACCAGCCACCAGGGAAAGAAGCCCTGCTGAGCCAAAAGAAGCCCCAGGGCCTAGTAGCACGACAGTCCTGGCCCAACCACTGGGACCCTCCACATATCCAATCAGCCCAGCCCCCCGAGGCAGCACCTCCAGCCCCAAAAGTGCACCGGTTGACCTGAGTGTGGCGGAAGCCGGAATACTTAAGGGACTATGTTTGCTAGGGGGGGTCTGAACCATGGAGCGAGGGGTGTTGTATACTAACATGGACCATGCACGTGGTTGGGGTTTACACATGGCCATGCAAACGGGTGTAGCTTCACATCGGAGAACAATGCCGAGCACAGATCCTAGAATGGACCAATAGGATGGCTTGGATTCAGGAAAGGATCTATGGGATTTGGGTGTATAATAATAGACCTATCACTAGGAGTGTGGTGTGGTTTTGTTGGGGGATTTAAGCCAGTCTTCAGACCGGCTATTTTGTCTTTACTTTGTGCTTCCTAATAAACCTTATGAGCTGATTTCACTACAATGTGTCTTGAACCCAGTACTTTATACCCAACACTTGAGATCCTCTTCTCAAGCACTGTTCTCTGTGTCCCTGCCTGCAGAAGTAAGCTGGGTGGCAACTAGAGACAGGGCTGTTTTGGGGGGATGGCTGCTTGCTTTCAGAATGCCTTCTCCCATGTGATTTACCTGGTGCATGCTTTACATCCCTTTAGATGCTGGGTTAAAACAAAACTTTTTAGCCAGGCTTTTAGCTAAGGGATTCCATCTTTTAAAGCTGTTTATAGTCTGTTCCTAGCCTAATGATTGTTCTATCAATATCATTTTAGACTGTTCTGTTTTATACCCCGTTTTTTAATTGGCATTTTTATTATTTCTGAACCTCCCTTGAAACAATTTCCTGAATAGCTCAGGCCATTTAGCGTGATTGTTGAGGAACAGAAATACCACAAGATCAGTTAAAAAAATTAAAATTGGTATTTTTAGTATTTATTTTATTGATATGTTTTTATCACTTGCTTTTATTGTACACTTGCTTTTGTTTTGTTGTTGTCAGTCACCTTAAACAGGTCTGATGAGGCATCGTGTGTGTGTTTAAAGGGCCACTGAGTCACAGCCAACTTACAATGGCCCTAGCAACAGTCTTTCAAGGCAAGTGAGAAGCGGAGGTGGTTTGCCATTGCCTTCCTCTTCAGAGTCTTACTTGGTGGCCTCCCTTTCAAGTACTGGCCCTACTTAGCTTCCGAGATCCGATAAGATTGGGCTATACTATGCCACTTCACTCCCAAAAGAGGCATCGTACAAAATTTCAAAAACAAAACAAGCATATAAATAAATGGGGGGATTGGATGGAAAGGATGTAATATGGGGCCAATGGATGGGAAAAGGTAACTTAAGTGCCTCAAAGTCATGGAGGGGGCAACTATAGTATGCTGACTTCAAATTTATATATGTACTTTCAACCCTCTACTTGGTAACAGTAAGGGACAAAAGGAATGTGTCTATTTCCAGCTTCTGTTTCATCCTTTACCCAGTTGTTTTGTATAACTTACTTTCTCAATATGCTTATTATGTTCAATAACTTCTTTGAGCTAAGTAAAGGCTAATTTTTTTTTCACCAATGTTGTGGTATTTCTGTTCCTCAACAATCATGCTACATGGTCTGAGCTAATCAGGAAATTGACTCACAGGAGGTTCAGAAAGCTCTTCTGGGATATGTGATTTCTCGCAGAAATTCCCCTCATGCTCTATATTAAGTGGTGTAAGAGGCAAGGGGAGAGAGACAGAGACAGACCATGGAACCATTTTAATAAGTATCTCTCCCCCCACCCCCACCCGTGACTTAAGGAGGTAGTTCAGTTACAGGGCATGCTTTTCCACTTTGTTGAAGGTTTTCATCCTTTTGTGGGTAATGAAACTAAGGCGGGAGTGGAATTCTCATTGAGGTCTGGTAACTTGGGATGTTGATAAATCTGGTAAATTACTCATCTGGGTAATGTGGGACAGCCTGTAGATACTATTTAGTCTTATAGAAAATTTTCAAAGTATTCTTATTCACGCTTTTGAGAAGGTCCCAACTGGCTTTCTACACCTTTTTTTATTCTTTCATGCCGAAATAGACACTAAACCCTGGCTGAAGTCTGCTTTTACCATACCATCACAGTCCCAATTATTGCAGAGTATTGAGAACTGTATGGAAAACCCAGTTCAAAAGCCTTTCCAACCACATATAATCTCTGAAATTCAAGACCAGAAAACTATTTAACGTATCAGTTCAAAACATTTTAAAAAATCAAGATATAGACACAGGCTGCACATTTGAAAATGCAAACTCCATGAATGTGAAAAGCTAGAACATGGGGGCTAAGGACTTCACTATAGTGTGTAAGGGTCCCACATGCTGGAAGCATTCAAAATATTCATCCTCCCCCTGCCTATCAAGGGGTGCAGTCGAATTCAGAAGAATTTACCACATGGTTTTTGTCTCTTTGAAGAATGATTTTTTTTTAGTGTTTTCTCCTAATGAATACTGAATAAATAGCTAGGCACATTCAAAAATGTTTAAGTATCAACATTTTGTTTCAAATTTTGTGAGAAATTCTACTGCCAAAGTGCTTTAACCTTTCTGTATATCTTTAGAACATAACTTTTCACCATGTGCATGTGATTATTTGATTCACACTGCCACCTTGTGGTTGTTTGCAAAAATTGAGGATGGGTGCAGCTTTTGTAATATGCAAGTAGGTTGAAATGGATTTGAAATGCATTTTGTGATACATGGTGCTTTACCAAAACCAGCATGAAATCACCAACAGAGTAATGGTCTGCATTAAAAATAAGGACCTCTTTTTTTTGGCTAAAGAAATCCACTAAAGAACTTTTGCCTTTTCTTGGTCCCCTCAGAAATAAGCAGGCTTGTATGTTTTTGTTGGCCCTAACTTACATCTAATATCTGCTGAAACATCCACAGTGCTCCTGGGGCCAATGGGCTAAACCACATTAGTGCCTAATTTTAAAGATTAAATCCCTCCTAGAGTCTTCAAGTGAGTAAACAACAACAACAAAACCTCTTTTTTCTCCTGAGGCTTCTCATGTAGCTTCCTCCAGAGAAGCTTTCCTTCCTTGTCCTTTTTAGTACACAGAGCAACAGAGACACAGCAGGAAAATCACATCCTAAGTTGTGATGATAATCACACACCCAAAAATTCAACCCTGTGTTGATTTTCTCAACAATACATAATTTCAAGCATATTAAGCAGCAAGTGGAGCAGAGCTGCATGATTAGAGAACTTACGAAGCAAAGAATATTTTTTTCACCATAGTAGAGACCAAAACATGAGGACAGAGTGTGGGATGAAGCTTATGAAATACCATTGTAACTCTCTTTCCCCTGATGATGAACTCCTCAGGTATCATACCCCTGACCCCGGAGAGCCTTCCTGCTAAATTTCAGTCATATCGAAAAAAGCATGCCAGTTTTATAGGGAGTGTGGGCAGCAGGAGGCAACCTAAGAAAGCAACAAACAGAGCAGGCACAAAAAAACAAATAATAAACAAAATGTCACGGAGCAGGCACCAAACTAAACCCGCATATAGGCCCATCTCCTTACTGGGCATGATGGCAGTGACACTGGCTTACAGAGCCACCATCCAAACCCCCTCTTCACTGCATAACATTGATATGTAACTTCTTCCTCCTTTCCTTAGGGACTGAATAACATTGTCATTAATCAAATAGCAAAAACAAATGGAGGCTGAAGGGTGAAATCCTGTTTGCCTCCCTGCATGGCCTTAAGAAAAATCAAGGCTGCACAAGCTTCCTGCATTTTTTATTTTATTCTTAGTATCCTTTGTTTGGGCCCTAAATCAAACTATCTGGGGGATCTACAGAGCCAGCCTTTCCATTAGGTGGACCTAGGAGACTTCCTAGGGCATCAGTGCAGAAGGGTACCAAAAGAGGCTCACAGCAGGTCTCAGTTAGGTCTGGATCAGCTCCAGCAAGTGGCAGCCCCAGGCAGTGACAGTGGCCCCAGCATCACCACCCAGGTGCTCTGCATGTTCAGTAGTAGCACTGAAGATCAGGGCATGCTTCCACCGCCTGCCTTCCTTGCCCACCAAATGGAGGCAAGAAGAAGAAGAGTTGGATTTATACCCCGCCCTTCACTCAGAGTCTCAGATTGGCTTACAATATCCTTCCCTTCCTCTCCCCACAAGAAGCACCTTGTGAGGTAGGTGAGGCTGAGAGGTTAAAGTGGGGGTACTAGAGTCATGGGCTGGCTAGGGCACAAAAAAACTTTGGGCTGGCCCTGTGGTTCCACCTAGCCCACTCAATATCTCAGAGCTGTGCTCCATGCTTATATGTAAAAGATTACTTTTGTCTGTATGTAGGACTTCACCAGGTGAACAAATAGGATGTGCCAAAAATGATTTTTTCCAGGTTCAGGTATATTGGACCCCCAAAATATTGGTATTTCCTGGTATTCCCAAATCCCAATACAAGTATGGTATTCAAATTCAGGATTTCTTAGGAATCCCAATTTTTGTTTTGCTCCATTATACCCTATGGGGACCATTATACTCAATGAGGAATCTATCTGAGGGTATCTGGGGTTCTATGGGGGCTGTTGTTGTTTTTAGATAGAGACAACAAATTTGCATCATAGCTGCTGGTGCCTCTCCCCAAAAAAATACATCCTAGGATTCAAAAAGATTGGACCAGGGGATCCAATTTTATGGGGGCCCCCAAAGAAGATGCCCCCATCCTCCATTGTTTCCAATGGAGGGAGAGAAAGCAAAAAGAGCAAAGGCAATAGAAGCCAAGCAGAACAAAACCAAAGCCCCTGACAATCTCTGCAGTAGAAACTGAAAGTGGAGGGGCATTTTTACAAGCCCAGGAGAACCAGTGCCACTGTAGCAGTGCAAACCCAACAGTACTGAGGTCAAACCAGAGAATTTCTGCAGTAGAAACTGAAGGTAGGAGTCATTTTTGCAAGCCCAGCAGATCCAGTGCAATGTACAGAGTGCTCAACAGTACCAGTGCAATGCACATAGTGCCCAGCAGTACCAAGGTAATCACAAAGTGCCCAGAAGAACCCAGTGCCACTGTGTCAATGACAGCAGTGGGGAAGCCAAGCAAGCTCAGGAGTATCAGTGCAATCACAGATGGCCCAGCAGAACCAAGTGCCATTGTGGCAATGCCAACTCAACAGGGCTGATGTCAAACACAGAAACACACTCCAAGAAAGGGGGGAGGTTGGAACCCCAGCAGAACCAGTGTGATGTACTAGAGTTCAGCAGAACCCAACGCTACTGGCAATGCAAGCCTAAAAGGACTGATCTCAAAGCACAGAGCCACAACAAATCAAAGCAAGGGGGGTGGCAAGCTCTGTTCAAGAAAATCGGAAAGGAACAGAAATGAATGCCACTAAGGGGGGCAGATCCCTCTTGAAACTAACAAGACTAGTTTGAAACTGATTAGAGCAATGGGGAAGCCCATAGAAACCTTGAGACACAGAAACAAAAGAAAAAAAGAAAAAAACAGTCCCTGGAAGTCTGCAATGCTGGCTCCCAACCTTCCTGGAAAATCCTGAATATATTTGGGGATTTTTTCAGGATCCCCCCCCCCCAGTTTTCTGAAAAATCTCGAATATCTTTGAGATGCCAAAAATATACACCCCCAAATACTGATAAGGTATTTTTCAGGTATATTTTTGGCTAAGATGTATCCAAATGCACACCCCTAATGTACCTTCTCTGCAAAAAAACACCCAGCTTTGTTATATTCTAGTTCCTTTAGCACATAGTACTTTTCAAAAAGAAATATTTTGCTTTGTTGGATATTCTGATTCTGTAGAACACCATTTTGATTATGTAGAAAACTAGTAATAGATATTGGAAGGTCTTCCAGTGTGAGGTCTTAATTCCTCAGACAAATGTCAATAAATTTTTAATGGGACATATAATGACATCTTCAGGAATAAATCTGACTTTTTTATACCAAGAAAATACTTTTAAATTCAAGCGTATATTCCTGTTTCCACTATAACCAAAGACACTGTAACATTGCAATGAATTTCATTGTGCTTGAAACAGGAAACAGATCACATTGTACGTATTCAGACTACCTAAAATTTTATTCTCATATAAAAGAGAAGTAATTAATTTGAAAAAATTTATTGCAGCAGAGAGCCCAAATTTGCCAAAGCGAAGTGCTGATACAGTGGCAGATTTCCTGTCAAAACTACAACTAGCCTTCATTAACAACACTTACATTGCAAATGGAAACATCATTCTATAGTCATGATACAGAACCACATTAGGAAACACTGAGACTTCTTTCTCATTTGTCAATTAACATGAGAAGACATGCATTCTGAGATGTCATATCTTTCCTTTTTTCCACAGTGTAGATCCTTTCTTCTTATAAGCAAATATTAACATCTGATGTTGAAAAGGAATCCACTTTCTCATATGATCCATCTTCACTTTCTATATTTTCTTCACTTGCTGGAAGTGTCAAGAAACTGTTCATCAACTCCCAAAAACCCCTTAAAATAAATAAGACCGATATAATTAGTGGAAAATATACTTAGTACTAATGGCTATACTGCTAATGTCTGTTAGAGAAACACAACAAAACATTTTCCCATTTTCATATATGGGTAACCTCAGATGTTTTACGAAATTATTATTCTTCTGTTTCATCTAGTCACTCTTCTGCAAATACTCAGGCGATCCAAAGAAGAGAAATGATGAATAAGGATAGGCACAAACCCAAAAATTCTAATTTAGTTCAGGGTTCAGGGAAGTCCTAAACCAAACCCTGAACTGAGCCAAAAATGCCCAAACTGAACCAGGCAGTTTGGATCCCCCTTTCTCTCATCCATGGCAAGCTGCAGCAAGGAGAAATAGGGAGATCACTCAGGGAGAGTTAAATAGCTGGCAGCCATTTAAACCTAACAGCTGATAGGTGGACCTTCTCCCTGCTGTTAGGTTTAAATTGCTGGCAGCCATTTTAGCCTAACAGCAGGGTGGGTACACCCATCCACTGTTAGGCTGGAATGGCCCAAATAGCTGAACCAAACCAGGCAAAAGTCTGTTAAATGTCCGGGAAGGCGCCTTTCCTGGACATCAGATCAAGCACTACAAATTGAGCCAAGTTCATGCCGAATTTTGGCTCATGAACAAGTTTATGCCCATCCCTAATAATGAACCATCTCAGTTACTGCTCAGGGAGTGGGATAGGCTACAGAAAAATGTTCTGTGTCCATCATAATCTTCAAGATGGATCTGCAGCCACCTCGCAATGATGCCATATATATGCAAGATTCATATGGTGAAGGTGTGTTGCAGAAATGTACTCTCAGTATTTGCTTTGCTACTATGTGTCCCACCTACTGAAGACCCAAGGCTCCTCATCTTCCAGAAGTGCTGGTTCCAAGGTTCACACTTAAAATGCCATCTACAGCTAATTGCTCAGCAGGCAATTTGGGTGGAACATCCACTCACTGCTTGTATCCCATAGCTAAGCTAAGCAGATTTCAGTCTTGTCAGTGCTTAGGTGGGAGACTACATGACGCTACCACGGAACAAACACTGAGGCATAATGTTTGTAATGACTCTAGAAACTCCAGTCCAGCTCCCTGCTCAATGCAGGAAATTCAAAATAACAGCATTCCTGACAGATGGCTGGTCATATTCTCCTTGAGAATCTCAGGTAAGGAAAAACTTCTGCCTCCCTAGGTAACTGTTTTCATTGTTAATCTGCTCTTATGGTTAGAAAGTTTTTCCCAAGGCTCAATTTAAATCTACCCTCCTTTAGATCTAGTCTTGCCCTCAAGAGTCTGCTATGGCCAAAGTTACAAGGAGTTGCATAGCACCAAAGAGACTAACACAATCAACAAGTATTTGCAAACAAGAGCCTACTTTGTCAAATCTTTCTGACAAAGTGGATTCTTGCTCACAAAAGCCTATCCTACAATTTGTGTGACAGTCTTTAAGGTGCCATGAAACCCTTATTTAAAATAAATCTTTTGCATGCCTAGCTGCACCTGGATGTGGATTGGGGATGTGCATTCAAATGTTGTACAGAAACAAAAATGTACAAAAAACAGCACTCATTCAAAGGGATGGGCATGAATCACATTTTTGCAGTTCATTTTATGGTTCATGGCTACAGCAGGGAGCAGAAAGCAGGGGTTTCCCTGTGAAAAGCAGCAGGAAACAGAAAGCTGGGTCTTAAATGGCCCGTAGCCATTTAAACCCCTGCTTTCTGCTCCCAGCAAAAAACAACTGAGTGGTGAGGAGCAGAAAGCAGGGGGTTATATGGCTTGGAGCCATTTAATGCCCTGCTTTCTGCTCCCCACCAGTCAGCTGTTTTTTGCCAGGAGCAGAAAGCAGGGGTTTAAATGGATCCAAGCTTTCTGCTCTTCACAAACTGCCACAAACCACCTTAAAGTTCATGGAAGTTCATGGCAGCTCTTCAGTTCACAAACTGTAGTTTTCAAACCACAAACTGGCCAAAATTCATCACAAACTTAAGTTTGTGAGCTGATTCATAATCATCCCTACTCATTCTTGTATGTGCATTCTAATGCATATTTCGATATGCATCTGATTAATGCCTTTGGATTCCTGACCCAGCAAGTGACACACTCACAGATGCCTGTGCACACATACTGCTATCATTGTGTAAATTATGATTTTGTGTTAGGGATAGTCTACAAAAGAAACTAAGTTAGCTGGGTATATCACATGTATTTAAATATTGACTCAGCCATAGACATGGGCCACACATTCTTCCTTCAGCTCAGTGGATAACATCAGAGTACCTGGGATGTTGCTCCTTTGGGGACTGCATAGCTGCATTATTAATCTGTGCCTTGCTGATAATTAATGTCATTTAAATAAGCTTGAAGGAACCAAGGGCAAAAAAAAAGATGATACAGTTCTGACTTCACACAATTAGACAACCTCCTTCAATTATGCCTCCAAGACAGACTTTGATTCTCCTGTTCCTCACAGTGTTTCAGTCTCTCTAATCTATAATGGAGAAGAGTTATGCCAGCTCCTGAAATGAGAATCATAATAAAAGAAGGGCAAATTTTGGGAGCTCTCTCATTCATAAACTGTCTTATTATGCAAATATCCCAAGGCACTGCACAATTTAAAAGAGCTTAAATGTGCTCTTTGCTGGGAGTAAATTTTAAAACAGTCTTAAAAGCACATTTAAAACTATTTAGGGAGGGTACTTCCTTAACTGTCTTAGGGCTAATTACTTTTAATAATTAACCGCCTATAAATGAGACTAATTAACCTTGTATTCCAGTATTATCTACATGTAATTGCCATAATATTTTATTTCTAATAACCTCTGGGATGGCCATATTTTAATGATTTTAAAATGCTGCTAAATTTTTGCTTCTGATATAATTATTTCCATTATTTGCTCAGGGAGACAAGCTGTTCCCATTCATGTAAATTTCCTTTGTCTGCTGTGGCTAGGCATGGGCAGACCTCACTTCTCCTTCCATAGTGCTGGATACCTGCCCATGCTGGGCTCCTCCTTTGCATTCAACAAGCCTTTAATTGACTGAGCAATAACCCCATTCCTGGAAGATCATGCTAGCAAAGTTCTTGTGGTTATGGCCACTAATGAGTCAGAGTCTTTTTCACTTGACCAACTGAGTTTCATTCTCACCAGCTGTTTCAGGGACAGAGATGCAGATGGGAGGCTTACAATATTAGAGAAATTTAAAATGTATATGATATCTCAAAAAGTTAGCATTGCAGAGGCTGGAATTACCTATTTACTTGTTCCATAATTGAGCAGCTCCTAATGACTAAACCATTTACAACTTGCCTTTGCAGGGAGGGGGTGATGACCACGTGTTATGATGAAACAAGCTTTCATAATCAAGGTATGAAATGTAGCATATGGAGATGTTGGAGATCAAATCTGTCAGCAAACAATACTTTTTTATCAAGAAGCCTATAGTGAGGGAAACATATCTGAACCCATTCATGGGTACTCTCCTCGGTACATATGCCAAACCTGATGTTACTCAAAAAGGCAGTCTCCTAATTAGTTGGGGGAAATTTGCTTTAAAGGAGTCAAAGCGGGAGGGGGTAACCAAGATCACCACCAACGTTTACGGGGATTTTTCCCTTAGAGAACTCTCCAAATAAACCAGTCAGAAGTTAAACTGGAATGGGGTTTATTGAAATAAAAATAAAAGGACGAAACAAACACAAACACACAGAAGATCACACACACTAGCTAATAGGAAATCGTGGAGGAAGTGATTTCAGGAAGGCAATAGTTACCAGTCTCGGAGGGTGAAGTTCACAGAAGCAAAATGGCAAGTGTTTCACAAATTGAAGGAGAAGGAGGCCCACACACAAGTGGGGATGTGAGGCTGATGTTGAGAACATACACACACGGCTATGGAGCACTATGCTTGCAGTTATAGGGAAAATGTTCCCTGGGGAAGTTTGATGTGTTTACCCCAAAACAATACCTTGGCTGAGTTCAGACTGGCAGTATGAAGTGCAAGGGAGTCATGGTAAAAAGACCCAGAACAACCTGTTCCAGGTATTCCCCAGTCACACTGTACCAACTGATGCGGGAGTATACCGGGGAGGAGCCACAAGGGAGCATTTGCATTGTTGGCCCACCCCGGTGGAGGCATGGTTGTAAGTGGCTTTTTTTTGTAATTCAGTTATATGTACATGAGCGCATCCCTACTGGATCAGCTTGTTCGTGGCTTTCAGCATTCACACTTCTGGGAAGCATGATCAGTGCACTCTCCAGGGTTTGCTACCACTTTCACCTGGTACTTTTTAAACTTGGGAGGGAAGCATTACAAGACGGGTTGAGTACAGCTGGGGAACGCCTGACAGCTGTACCTGTGTGAACTGGTCCCTTTAATCCGTTTCTGAAATGTGCCTATATCCGGCCAAACTGCCAGTCTGAACTCAGCCCTTCATTGGTTCTCCAGAGTTGGACAATAATTAGGGTGAAACCTTGATGGGTTTACCTGAGGTGAACTATAGGTATTTACATTTCTTGAAGACCCTCTGAGTACTACTCAGGAAACTACTAGGTTTTGTGAATAGTGTTAAGTGCTGCCTAATTAGGGTAAATGGGCAAGGGGAAGCAAGGCTGAATCTTGATGAGATTAGTCCAAGGTGAGGCAACCTATCTTGAGAGACCCATTATCCTATAAAATATGCCTGGAAGGGTGTTTATGTGTTTTCTGTCTATAGACTGCCCCTCAGTGAGAGAAGGGGTCTGACTGCTAACATGAGTGCTGACACTGAAAGCAGAGAATGAGTTCTAGAGATCTCTGACACAAATTAAGCTCATCTTGGCTCATATCACACTTACTGCTGATTCTCTGGAGTAATCTTCTGCCTTCTTAATGTACCACTGATATTGTTTTCAACATCCTATAAAACATGACATTAAAAATATAATATTTTTATAAAAGTCACTTCTTTGTTAAAAACAAAAATAGTACTTGCATCACACATTTCTAATGCTTAAAAGCATATCACCTTCATTATCTCAGTAATCCTTCCCCAGTATTTTATTATGACCAGGTATGGCCCCTCACCCAGCTCCACCCCAGCAGCCCCAGACCTGCCACACTTACCTAGTCTAGTGGGAGAAAAGTCTTCACAGCTGGAGCCAGGTAAGGTGGCAGGCCAAGAGTCGTGCTCCCCACTGGGTCCCATGCTGATCGGGAAGCTGAGGACCCAGCCCTCACAGCCAGCTTCTGCAACAACTGCTAGCAGGCCCATAGCCAGGATTTTTTTTTTTGCTTGTGTGGCATATTTTTTTCTTGTGGGGCAGACACAACATCATATAAAAAATAAAATAAATGTGAATTGCAGCTCTTCAAATCTGAATTGTATCTCACCCCCCTCGGATCACCTGCTAGACCTAACAGCTATTGGTCAAGGAGTGAAATTGAACAGAAGGGCAGGGCAGCTTTCCTTTCTTTCCCCAGCCTCCCAGCTGCTGCAGAGAGGCTGGAGGAAGGAATGGAAAGCTGCCCTGCTGCTTCTGGTCAGTTTCACTCCATGATCAATAGCTGTTAGGGCTAACAGCTGATCCGAGGGGAGTGAAATTGACCAAAAGCAGCAGGGCAGCTTTCCTTTCCTTCTCCAGCCTCCTGCAGCAGCTGGGAGGCTGGGAGAGGAGAGGAAAGCTGCCCTGCCATTTCTGGTCATTTTCACTCCCCTCCAATCAGCTGATCCTTAGGAGTGATGCTGATCAGAAGCTGCAGGTTGGCTTCCCTTTCCCCAGCCTCACTGCTGCTGTTGGGCTTGGCACACTGGAGGGTGGGGGTGTCTGGAGGTGTCTGGCATCCTCAAGGGGTGGGGCAGGGCTTGTGGGTGGGGGGCTCTGCCCCCAAATGCCCCCACCGTGGCTACAGACCAGACTGCTAGTCACCTGCCAATAACATCATCAGCTGGCAACAAAGAGCTAGCAGCCAACTCATGCTACAACAGGGAATCTCTGGCAGCTGGCCAAAGCTCTCAGTTAAAGGCTAATGACAGACACCTGGGCAAGGGGAAAGATGAAGGGACCCACTCTGGTCAGGCCAGACTCAACCTTCTCTCACACATTCTCTGAGGGGCTGTTCACTGAGGCACTTAAGGAGGCAGTGATGTGCCCTCTCTTGAAAAAGCCATCTCTGGATCTGGCCAAATTGGTCAACTATTAGTTGGTTTCCAACTTGCCCTATTTGGGCAAGATAACAGAGAGGGCAGTGGCGATGCAGCTATAGGGCTTTTTGGATGATGCTTCCAATTTAGATCCCTTCCAGTCCAGCTTTTGCCCGGGCCACAGGATGGAGACAGCACTGGTCACCCTCACAGACAACCTCCAGAGGCACCTGGATCGAGGCAGATTGGCAGTGCTGCTGTTGTTAGATCTGTCAGCCACGTTCGATATGGTCGACCATCAGCTAATGACCCACTGCCTTGCTGACATTGGGGTTCAGGGACTAGCCTTTCATTGTGGCTTGTCTCCCTTCTCCAAGATCGGGGACAGAGAGTGGCACTGGGGGATCAACTATCCTGAAGGCACCAACTGGAATGCGGAGTGCCCCAAGGGGCAGTGCTGTCCCTGATGCTTTTTAACATCTATATGCACCCTATTGCCCAGATTGCCTGGAGGCATGGGCTGGGTTGTCACCAGTATGCGGATGACACCCAGCTCTATCTGCTGTTGGACGGCCGGTCTGAATCCAAACCAGAAGACCTACGTCCAGCGCTACAAACTGTGGCTGGTTGGCTTAGGCTGAGCCGGATGAAATTGAATCTGAAGAAGACAGAGGTTCTGTGCCTGAGTCGGAGCAGTCCAAGGGTGGGGATCCCACTCCTGACCTTTGATGGGGCGCTACTCATGCCAGCGCAGGAGGTTAGGAGTTTGGGAGTGCTCCTGGATGCCTCCTTAACAATGGAGGCCCAGGTAGCAGCTACTGCCAAGTCGGCCTTCTACCATCTTCAGCTGATTAGGCAGTTGGTTCCCTTCCTGGAACGCAATGACCTGGCAACAGTGATCCATGCAATGGTCACCTTGATATTAGATTACTGTAATGCCCTCTACATGGGGCTGCCCTTGTCACTAATCTGGAAGTTGCAGCTGGTGCAAAATGCTGCAGCCAGGTTGTTGATGGGAATCCCGATTCAGGAGCAAATCCAACCTGTACTAAAGATGTTGCACTGGCTGCCTATAGCATACCGGATCCACTTCAAGGTGCTGGTTTTGACCTTTAAAGCCCTTTATGGCCAGGGTCCTGCATACCTAAGGGACCACCTTTCCCCATAAGTACCCCAAAAGACACTGTAATCAAGGACCCAGAACCGGCTGGCTCCCCCAAGCTTCAGGGAGGCCAGACTGGTGGCAATCAGGGCCAGGGCTTTTTCAGTGGCAGCTCCACTCTGGTGGAATGAGCTCCCGGAAGAGACTAGGGCCCTATGGGACCTGTCACAGTTCAGCAGGGCCTGTAAAACGGAGCTCTTCCACCACCTTTGGAGCTGCCACCACTAACACCCACAACACCAATAGTTAATATCTACTTTGGCGAAGCCCTGGCCCACAGGTTCCTTGAACACAGCCCATGCCAATGACCTGAGATAGCTGCAGAAGGCTGAACAGCCAATTGGAATAAGAGGAATGTTGCTAGCACTTTATTTTGTTTGAATTTTAATGTTGTATTTATTAATGTATGTGATTTTATCATGACTGTATTATGAGAATTTTATCTGTTCGTAAGCTGCCCTGAGCCAGCCTCAGCCAGGAGGGTGGGATAAAAATTTAATAAATAGATAAATAAATAAAATCAACATCTTCACACAGGTAGAGATTGCAGAGGTTCTAGTACTTAAGCCTACTCCTACCGATCTTCCTATTCCTGATCAACACTATCTCAGCCTTCCAAGACAACAGTTAGTTTCTAATAAATCAACTGTCTGCATTCCTTCATTGTATAATAGTGCTCAGTTTATAGTGAAATCCCAAACAGAATTATAACTTTCTATTAAAATCAATGGGTTTAGAAGGGTGTAACTCTGTTTAGGACTGAATTCATAGATGCAATATCCCAAACCTTAAACAGCCACAGAATAGGTATTCATCTGTTGTTGTTTTCCATTTTGTGTATTTAGTATTCTTGCTGCAACTATCAAACGTGACACTATTTCCTAGTCATCAGAATCAACTACATGTTTTATATATCACAGTATAAAGAATAAAATTTTAGCACTAACAATCATATTTTTAATCTGATCCCAAAATTATTTCCAAAATAGTTTTATCTTAGCACATCTCCCCAAAATGTGCATTATATCTGTCTTTTGATTGCCACATCACCAACAAGGTAGATGAGTATTATTGGTGGTGGTAGTGGAAGGTGTCATCGTGTCACACTCAACTTACAGCAACCACATAGGGTTTTCAAGGCAAGAGATGGGCAGAGATGGTTTGTCATTGCCTACCTTTGCACAGCAACCCTGAATTTCCTTGGTCATCTCATCTCCCATCCAAGTACTAACTAGGACTCAGCCTGCTTAGCTTATGAGAACTAAGGAGATTGGGCTAGCCTGGGTCATCCAGGTCAGGGAAATGAGTATTGTTAAGATCCCCATATTATAGTGGGAGAGCTTAGGCTAGCAGAATAGTGACTTGTCTCAGGCCATGGTGTGGATTTGTGATAGAGATGAGACTTCAGCTCAGGACTTCCTAACTTACAGCTCACGACCTTATCTATTACACAATCCTTGCTCTTTTTCTAAACTGATTTAATATATAGCACCTAAGAGACTGTGCTCCAAATCAGGAAGTCTCTGGTGCAAATCTTTCTTCTGCTATGAACTTATCAGGTGGCCTTGGGCAATTCAGTCTGTTGTAGCTTTCCACCTCTTCAATATAAATAATAGCATCAAGCTATGTTACAGGATCATTGTAAAACTTTCATTAATATATGTGAAATGCTTTGAAAATGCTATATAAATGGACTGTTATTATTGTGATGAGTTGTGGCCCACACACAAAAAAATCACAGTGTGAGTGGTTGATACAACTGGAAAATTTCCCATTTGCTCAGCTCTTCCTTTTGGTGTAGTTTAGTGTAGTGGTTAAGTGTGCAGACGCTAATCTGGGAGAACTGGGTTTGATTCTCCACTCCTCCACTTGCAGCTGTTGGATGACCTTGGGCAAACCATATTTCTGGCAGAGCTGTTCTTGAAAGTGCAGTTTTTGAAAGAGCTCTCTCAGCCCCACCTACCTCACAGGGTGTCTGTTGTGGGGAGGGGAAGGGAAAGGAGTTTGTAAGCCACTCCAACTCTGAGTGAAGGGCGGGGTATAAATTCAATCTCCTCCTCCTCCTCCTCCTCCTCCTTCTTCTTTCCAGAATGCGATCAGCTTTTGAGATTCTTCCATAATCCATGAGCCACTCACTTTCCTATTATGTACTGTAACAATTTTTATCATGAGCCACTCATTCTTCTATCATACAAAAAGCCAGTAGTTAATTAATAGTCAAATGAAAAGTACTGAGGCCAGAGACTCAGCATAGTGAATCAGCTCTTGTTTATTGGATTACATCAGGAATGAAAGATTAAACTGGCCAGGCAGTGACCAGCTTATATGCGTGCCCCACACACACATCCATTACTCGTGACTGGCCTTATTTACAAGTCAACACTTCAATAGGTCTACTTTTGGATCTGGGCGAGCCCATAGGGGCACCTTCGGATCCGAAGTAGCTATTGTCTTTGGAATGAAGGTCTGAGGTTTGTCGGACCACATGGTCAGGCCATCTCCATGGCGGTCATCTTCTACAGCTAATACATAACACCCCTCCCCCCATAGTTCAGGTGTTCCCACAAACATAGTCCTCCAAGTACTCTGGGTGCCGCTGCTCCCAAGTCAACCTGTGTGGCTCTGGAAGAGGATGGTCGGGAGTGTGCTGGGCTGGCTCTGGTGGAACCTGTGGCTCTGGGGCCACTGCAGATGAAGCGTTGTCAGTGTTTGGGGTGCAGGAAGTGCTCTGGGGGGAGGGACATCCGTCGGTTTGCTGCTAGCCACGTTGACTTCCAGCTTGGCCTCCATGTCCCCGGGTTCATCTAACGGCATCAGCCGGTGGCGGAGCTGGTCCATGTGTCTCTGTAGTAGCTGGCCATCTTCAGTTGAGACCTCATATGTGTTGAAAAATATTCAAAAGTATTTAATTACTCAGAGTATCGATGGATCTTGCTCTATTGGAAAGAAGAGATTTCTGTGTGTTTAAAAACCTTTATTTCTAAGGGTAAAAGGTATACAGGAAACCTACAAATAAACAAACATCTAAGAGCTACATTTCTAAGCTCCTTACAGTTCAAGTCATGGCTACTCACTACAGACAGACAAAGGAGAAGCTGTGCTTCTTCTTGACCCCTAGAAAGGAAGTCACCTGAAACGAACAACCAATCTGTATCACAATAGAAGTTACTTTTCCCAGGCTAAAGCCCCATTGGCTCTGTGCCAGTTTTCCCTTCCAGGTCAGTCTAAACAATAGCAATACTAGGTAAACAAATTAACCCTATAATGACTGGATTGTCAGACCTTGTAAGCACATAGATTTTCAACAATATGAAAGAGGTCCCATCACTCAGACCACTCGGGCTGGGATCCAGGGTGGCCCGTGTGCATAATTACGAGCATGCATGGGGTCCTCTGGGAAGAACCCCCTTGGGGCAGTCTGTAGTTCTACTCCCGGTGTGTGGTCGGGTGTCCAGTCTGCATGTAGGCAGTCCAAATGGGTTGTCAATCACCTGCCCATGAGCATCTCTGTGGGACATCAGCTGGTGGCGATGTGGGGTGTTGTCCTTTGGCCGAACAGAAAGGCAACTAACCAGTGGTCCCAGTCCCCATGGATGATTCGCAGCAGCACCTCTTTTGTCATCTGCATCATTTGCTCCACCTGTCCATTGGTGGCCAAGTGAAAGGGCACTGAGTGAATGTGCCAAATCTCATAGTACCTCACAAAGTCCCCGAACTCGGCCGACGTGAAGGCAGCTCCATTGTCGAATACCAGCATGTCCAGGATGCCGTGGGTACTAAACACCTTCCATAGGGACTTGATCATGGCCTGGGACGATGTGGAGGGGACTGGAATGACTTCTAGCCATTTGGAGAAGGCGTCTAACTAAGATAAAGAAAATTTGCCCCTGGAACGGTCCAGGGAAAACCAGGTGCAGGTGGGCCCATGGTTTGCTGGAGGATTCCCATGCGCACACTGGGGCACCAGGGGGGGGGCTGGCTGTGTCTCCTGGCAAGCCTGGCAGCATTTGACTAGGTCCCCATTCAAACCCAGCCACCAGACATAGCTCCGCGCAAGGGCCTTCATTCACACAATTCCTGGATGGGTCTCAGAGCAGAAGCCATGACTTGTGGTAGCGACGATGCAGCAGCCGGTTGTAATGATGCGGTGGCTGTGGTCTGTGGTTCGACAGTGGGAGCGGTGCTTGGTGGGGAGTCCTCGGCCTCTGTGGTGGTCACCAGTGTGGTGCTTGTGGTCACGGTGGAGTCAGGCTTGCTCACAGGATCCCACCATCGCCAGTGAAAAGCACTGAGGCCAAAGGCTTCCGGTCGGAGTTAAAATGGCGAGTTGACGCACTCTGCGAACTGTGCAGGGTGGATGGTAGCTTCTTTCGACAGTTTGGACCCTTCTCTGGTCCAACGCAGCACTCCCCAGGCGGGGGGGTGGCAAGCAAGCAGCCAAGTCCAAGCGGGAGTTGAGATTGGCGTGGGCAGGCTTCGGAGGACGCTGTTGATCCCCTCCCACGAAGCAGGCAGTTGTGAGACAACACTACAGGAGCTAACCGGGCTGACAATTCAGCATAAACCCATCATCTACCGACCTCTTTACCATCAAAGTCAACATTAAGTTAAGAAGAAGCAATGCGAAACCCCGAGATCGAACTTTAAGGTAACAAAGAACTTTTGCTTACCGGTTTGAAGACATAGAGAAATTTGAATCAAGTGGCTAAGCGTATAAAAGCATTTCTGATGTAATCCGCTTTGTTTGGAACTGAAAGAAGCTTTCTAGAACATGAAAATAGTGAAAAAGAAACTTTTGTTTTGCATTCCTGTGGTCAGTTAGAGATTAATGGCAAGTTGTAAAAACGAAAGTGATGTGAATCTGTGCTACCAAAAACAAGTTCCGGCTGAGAAAGACAAGCTTGGGGGCAAGAGAGGCATTTGAAAAGACTGAGTAACCAGAAGGAGTAGGAAGAGTTAGTGCGCTGCACAGGAAGTTGGATTTTCGGGACAGACACTAAACCAGAAGTTACAAAATAGCCTACTCTTGCCAAAAAACCATAGAGAAATTGCGCCTGCCATTTGGAGGAGGACTAATTTTTTAAAATTGAATTTGAACTATAAAATTAAAGAGAAGAAATATATAAAGGCGGCGATTTGACGGAATACTTAGAAGAAAAGAGATTTGGTGACATTTAAAAGTTTTCAAAACGGATTTGAGGCCAAGACAAAGGGCTGCCTCTACATCAAGTCCCAGAATGGCAGCAAAGGATAAAAAAGAATAGCAGGCAGCAATAGAGGCTATGGAGAGGAAGAGGATGGAGGCAGTGCAGAATCTTGGAAAACAAATGGAATTACAGACTAAACAAATGGAATCACAGATGAAACAACAAATGGAAAAGCAATTGGAGCAAATAGAACAAGTACAAGTGCAAGTACAAGAGAAGAATATGGCAGCTATGAAAGAACTGGTCCTAGCAGAAGTGGCAGAGTTTAAAAAAGATACAGAAGAAGTCAAAAAAGAAGTCCAAGGTTTAGCAGCTAAGTCGACGGAGCTAGAACAAAAAATTAAAAATACCCTCCAGGAGAACATAAGGTCAGAATCTATGATGGAATACAGAGCTACACAAAACCACCTGAGGCTAAGGGGAATTGAGGAGGCAGAAGACCAAGATATACATGCGTTGGTAATAACAACATTGACGGCATATATTGGTGAGGATCAAGGAGATCTAGACTCAGATTTCGACTTAATTTACAGAGTAAACTCAACGTATGCTCAGAGAAAAAAATTACCCACATATGTCATTGTGCAGTTTGTGACAAGAAAAATGAAAGAGGATATTTTCAAGAAGCAATTCACACAACTGTTGGAAATTGACGGCAAAAAGATAATAATATTAAGAGAAATCCCAAGGGTGATGTTGCAGGACAGAAAGAAATATAAAAAACTGGTTGACAAATTAAAGGCAATGGGAATTAGATTCAGATGGGAAATACCGCAAGGATTGTCATTTACATACAATTCAGTGAGATTTACGATCAAATCAGAAGGAGACCTGTATAGGTTCAAAGAAAATAATTTTGAAGAGTTTTTGGATATATAAATCAAGACACCATGGATTACAAATTGCTATCTTGGAATGTAAATGGACTTAATTCACCTAACAAAAGGAATTAGTAAATCATTGGCTGGAAAAACAAAAGAGCAATATAATTTGTTTGCAGGAAACTCATATCAGAAAGCAGGACTATAAATATGTGATAAATAAGAAATTGGGAGAAGAACTTTTTTCACTAGCGACTAAAAAGAATAAAGGAACAGTGATTTACATTAAAAAAGAATTGGAACCCAAGAAAATTTTTGTGGACAATGATGGGAGGTATATTGGAGTAGAAATAATGATACACAGGAAAAAGACTTTGATTGTAAATTTGTATGCACCCAATGGAGCTAAAGAAATTTTTTTTTAAAGATTTGACAAATGAGATGGAACAATTAACTTATGATCAGGTTATCTTCGCAGGAGATTTTAATGGTATAGTGAACAACTTACTGGACAGACATTCAAAAAAAGCTGGAGATGTGGCGGGGAAATTACCAAAATTTTTCTTTAAACTGATGAAACAAGAGAAACTGGAAGATGTTTGGAGAAAATGGAATCCCAAAGCAAAAGACTATACTTTTTACTCCAATAGACATGACTCTTTTTCCAGAATTGATATGATTTGGATGTCGGAGGAGTTGGCATTGAAGACTCAAAAGATTGAAATCTTAACAAAAAATAATTCTGACCACAGCCCCTTACTTTGGATGTCGAGAGAAAAACCTAAACAATTATACTGGAAAATTAATGAGGACTTATTGGACAGAAAAATAGTTAATGAGACATTGCATAGGGAAACACAGAACTTTTTTGAAACAAATTTGAACAAAGGTACGGAATTACAAATTGTTTGGGACGCATATAAAGCGGTCATAAGGGGACTCCTTATTTCATTAAACACTAAAGATAGAAAGCAAAGATTGCAACAACAAAATGATTTACAGGAAAAGATCCGGCAGAAAGAAAAAGAGTTAAAGAAAAAGCCAGGGAAGAAAAAGATTATAAGAGAAATCCACATGCTACCAGACCAGTTAAATGTATTGTCAAATCGAGAATTGTATTGGAACTTAAAGAAGTTGCAACAGAAATCGTTTGAGGGTGCTAATAAACCTGGAAAGTTCTTAGCATGGCAATTAAAAAATAGACGTGAAAGAAATTTTATAAACAAGATAATAGAAGATGGAAAGGATATTGTGGACTTGAATGGCTTAAAGAGAGTCTTTTTCAATTTTTATGCCAAATTGTTTCAAAAGAAATGTATTGATTCACAGAAACTTAAGAAATATTTGGAGAATATTGAAGTACCAACATTGGGACAACAAATGAAAGAAGTGCTTAATGGTCCAATTAAAAATGAAGAAATTGTTAGTGCGATAGAAGAAGCAAAATTGGAGAAAGCTCCAGGTCCAGATGGATTTACTGCAAAAATTTATAAAAAATTAAAGGATGAGCTAACCCCAATTTTTGTACTTTTGTCAAATGAAATAAGAGAGACAAAACGGATTCCAGAGTCATGGAAAGAAGCAAATATTTCGCTTATACCCAAAGAAGGTATGGACCTAACTAATGTGAAGAACTATAAACCAATATCCCTCCTGAATAATGACTACAAACTGTTTGCTAAAGTAATTTCTGAAAGGCTGAAAAACTATTTGAAAGACGTTATAACAGAAGAACAAGCTGGCTTTTTACCGAATAGGCAAATCAGAGACAACTTAAGAGTGGTGATAGATGCAATTGAATATTGTGACAAACACCCTGAAAAGGAAGTTGGATTCCTCTTCTTGGATGCAGAAAAAGCTTTTGACAATTTGAACTGGGACTTTATGTTGCAAGTGATAGAGAAAATGGAAATAGGTCAATCTTTTTTAAACATGATTACTGCAATTTATTCAGACCAAAAAGCGGCATTGAATGTAAATAAAGAGAAAACGGAATACTTTAAAGTGCGAAAAGGGACGAGACAAGGCTGCTCCCTATCTCCACTATTGTTTATTTGGACATTGGAAGTATTATTGGGGAAAATAAAAGAGGACAAGAACATTAAAGGATTGACAACGAGAGGCTTGACATATAAATATAGAGCTTTTGCAGATGATGTAATGTTTATGATTCAAGACCCAATAGAGAATATACCACGACTGATGCAAAAAATTAAAGATTTCGGAGACTTGGCTGGTTTTTATGTTAATAAAAGCAAAACAAAGGTGATGTGTAAAAATATGACGAAACAGAAGCAAATGGAACTTCAGGAGAAAATCCAGTGTGAAGTGATTACAAAGACAAAGAATTTAGGGATTGAATTGACTATGAAAAATATAGATTTATTCAAAAATAATTATGAGAAAATTTGGTATAAGATTCAACAAGATATGAAAAAATGGGACACCTTGAATTTATCACTAATGGGAAGGATTGCAACAGTTAAAATGAATATTTTGCCTCGGTTAATGTTTTTGTTTCAGACTATCCCAATACTACGACAAAGTAAGATATTGGATGGATGGCAGAAAGAAATATCAAAATTTGTGTGGGCAGGAAGGAAACCAAGAATTAAAATGAAAATTTTATGTGACACTAAGGAAAGAGGAGGACTTCAACTACCAAATCTTAGACTTTATTACGATGCTGTCTGTTTAACATGGATAGAACAATGGATTAACCTTGAAAATATGAAGCTGTTGGCGTTAGAAGGTCATGACAACAAGTTTGGATGGCATGCGTATTTGTGGTATGAAAAATCAAAAATCGATACATTTTTTAAACATCACTTTATTAGGCGATCACTGTTCGAGACCTGGACGAGATACAAAAAATTCTTTTATGAAGAACGACCACTTTGGATAGTGCCGGCAGAAGTGATTAAACCATATTCGAGACATGAAGGACTAGATTGGTTACCTTATAAAAATCTTTTAAAATCTGAAGGGGAAAGCTTTGTTATGAGAGACAGAGATGATGTGGAATTTGATTATGATTGGTTGAATTATAGACAGATTTATGATTTGTTTAAAACTGATAAGAGAAAATATGGCTTTAGGGCAAAGAATAATGAAATTGAAACTATATGGGTGGAAAAGGGGAAAAAATGATCTCAAAAATATATAAGGTTTTATTGAAGTGGTATACAGAGGATGAAATTGTAAAAGAACAAATGATAAAATGGGCTGTAAATGTAAATAGTGAAATAACTATGGCATCATGGGAATGTTTGTGGAAAAATCAATGAAAATCTCAACTTGTGTTAATGTCAAAGAGAATTGTTATAAAATGATGTATAGATGGTATATGACCCCAAAGAAAATTGCTAATATAAATGAGAGCATGTCTAGCAAATGTTGGAAATGTAGAAAGAAAGAAGGCTCATTTTACCATATGTGATGGACTTGTGATAAAGCCATGAGTTATTGGTCAGAGATTCATAATGAAATACAGAAAATCTTGAAATGTACTTTTAAGAAGGACCCACAAATCTTGTTGTTAGGTCTTAAATTGGAAGAATTAAATGTAACCAAAAGAACATTGTTATGGTACTTGGTTACAACAGCTAGAATGACTTATGCACAATTCTGGAAACAAGAAAAGATACCTGAAACATGGGAATGGATTAAGAAGATGCTTTTTATGGCAGAAATGGACAAAATGACAAGAAAGCTCAATAATGAAGAAGATGAAGCATTTTTTGAACAATGGAAAGATTTTAAAGACTATCTTGAGAAAAACTGGGATGTTAAAAATAGATTGATTTGTTTTGACAGTTATTAAGGTGAAAACAAGAAAAAAACGATAAGATTGTTAAAATGTTACCTAATTTGATAATGGAAGTGATACACTTTGTTAATGGTAATTAGATAATAGAGTTTATAAGGGGGTAAGAGCATTATGGAGCTGCGGTGGCTCAAGTGGTTAAGACGCTGAACTGCAGGCTGTGGAAGGTCAGTAGTTCAGCAGTTCGAGACCCGGGTGCCGCATGACGGAGTGAGCGCCCGTCTCTAGTTCCAGCTCCTGCCAACCTAGCAGTTCGAAAGCAAGAAATTGCAAGTAGATAAATAGGTACCGCTTCGGTGGGAAGGTAACAGCGTTCTGTGCACCTTGGTGTTTAGTCATGCCGGCCACATGACCACTGAAACATCTTCGGACAGCGCTGGCTCTTCGGCTTTGAAACGGAGATGAGCACCGCAACCCTAGAGTCGGATTCGACTGGCTTTCGAGCAAGGGAACCTTTACCTTTACCTAAGAGCATTGCGGGAAGCCTTGTACTGGGAGGAGGGGGGAGAAATGAAAAAGGCATGTGATATTTATAAGGTGGAATTTGAAATATGTGAAACATATCCTATAATAAATGGTTTAAAAAAAAATTGAGGCCAAAGACTCGGCATAGTTTATTGTTTATTGGATTACATCAGGAATGAAAGATAAACTGGCCAGCAGTGACCGGCTTATATGCATGCCCCACGCCACACACACACACACACCCATCACCCGTGACTGGCCTTATTTACAAGTCAACACTTCAATAGGTCTACTTTCAGACCCGGGCGAGCCCATAGGTGCACCTTTGGATCCAAAGTAGCTATTGTCTTAGGAACGAAGCTCTGAGGTTTCTCGGATTGCATGGTCAGGCCACCTCTGTGGCAGCCATCTTCTACAGCTAATACATAACATCACAATTACCTAAGGTTGGGTTCTTAGAAGCACACTGTTTAAGGAGAAGAAGAGATTGGATTTATACCCCACCCTTCACTCAGTGTCTCAGAATGGCTTACAAACGCCTTTCCCTTCCCCTCACCACAGCGGACACCCTGTGAGGTAGATGGGCCTGAGAGAGCTCTGAGATAAACTGCTCTTTCAAGAACAGTTCTGACAAAACCATAACTTGTCCATAGCAGCTGCAAGTGGAAGAGTGGAGAATCAAACCCAGTTCTCCCAGATTAGAGTCCATGCACTTTACTATGCCAAACTGGCTACACCAAACTTTAAAGTCTAGAGTTGGCTACACAATCTAGCCCACTACTATGTCTCATTGGTAAGCCTGCACAAGTCCAAGCTTTTAAAGAGGTTCTTCCATAATCCATGAGCCACTCACTTTCCTACTATATATTGTAACAATTTTTATCATCATACAAAAAGCCAATAGTTAGTTAATAGCCACAGTTACCTAAGACTGGATTCTTAGAAGCACAGTTTAAAGCCTACACAATCTAACTCACTACTATATCTCATGGGTAAGCCTACACAATCCACCATTAGCAGACAGCAGATACATGGGAGAAAGCATCCTGATAATACATCCCTCCAGATTATTAACGTCAATGAATCAAGCTACATGGTATTGGGGAAAGTTAAACATGTTAACAAATACACCACAAGGAAAGATGTTGTTGAAGCAAGTGTTCACACATAGAGCCAGTTAACCAAGTGTGGACTCATCATCATTTGTCTTTCCCTATACACATCTCTCTCTCTCTCTCTCTCTCTCTCTCTCTCTCTCTCTCTCTCTCTCTCTCTCTCTCTCTCTCTCTCTCTCTCTCTCTCTCTCTCATCATAACAGGGTCACTTTCATAATACAGAGAACTGGACACCTGATTTGACAAGGCCTCTCCCCCAACCTCATTAGGCTTTCATACTATGCTCCCACCAGGCCAATTTCAGATGCCATTCTATAGCTGAAAAATGTTAGCATCAGAATAGGCTGTAATGCTACTGGCCACGGGGACCTCCACAGTTTCTCTGCTGAGCACAATTTGAGATATCTTGCATGCCCTTGACTATCTCTTAAACCTTGTTTAGTAAACTTACCTTTATCTGCTTTCTTAGAAATTTGTTAGATGCCTCAAGCTTTGCTGCTTCACTCTACAAAAACCGTTAAGAAAGGGTTTCTAAAATATCTCACCATATCTTACATGATCAGTAAACAATTGAGTATTTTGAACAGGGTTTAAGACCTGAGACTACCAAGAATAGTTGTACTTTCCTCATTTAAAGATACTGCCAACTTGATCTCCAATTTTAGCTGGAGCAGGATGACCCTTGAACATGGTTGCATGACTAGGCAAAGATAAGGATTTCTCTCAACCAAATATCAGAATAAATGATACATAGAAAGTCCTGGATTGTGGGGAAGAAAGAGTAGTCAATACTCAGGGACCTTTGCATTTTGAATATCATTTGGGAATGATGCAGAGGTTGATAATCTAGCATAGAATTCAGGATTCTGAGGAATTTAGCCTCCAGTTTAAGAAATAAAACCACCAAGGTTGTTTCCCCTAGTAAAGGTAAAGGTTCCCTTGCTCGAAAGCCAGTCGAATCCGACTCTAGGGTTGCAGTGCTCATCTCCGTTTCAAAGCCGAAGAGCCAGAGCTGTCCGAAGACGTTTCAGTGGTCATGTGGCTGGCACGACTAAACACCAAGGTGCACAGAATGCTGTTTTTTGTTTCCCCTACATAATGCTGAAACCATCAGTACAGGGTTGCCAATTCCCACTCTGGAAATAAGTGGAGATTTGAGGATGGAGCCTGGGGAGGGCAGGATTTGGAGAGTGCAGGGACTTCAGCAGGCTATAATGCCATCGAAACCACCCTCCAAAGGAGCCATTTTCTCCAGGGGAACTGATCTCTGTCATCTTAACATCAGTTATAATTCTGGGAGATCTCCAGCCCCCACCTGGAGGCTGGCAACAATACATAAGCACAACAAAAAAGAAGAAGCTATTGCAGCTGTATCAGTGTACATAGAACTGAGTTAGAAAAGTAAGTACTGCAGAGAAGCAGAGACAGAGAAAGACAGAGAAAGACAGAGAAAGAGTGTTCAGGAGATAAAAGCAGATTTATTTAATAAAGACTTTTCCTTATGACTTTGGCCTGACTCTCCATTAATTACTACTCCACTTGAAACTGAACCTACAGGAATATATCTCAAAGAACAATACTACATCATTTGCAACAGTGAAGTTTCTTTTTTTAAAATATATTTTGAAACACTCAAAAGCCAGCTAAGGTGTTTCAGTGGTTAGAGGGTGGCTTTTTCAGTGCTCTCGACAGCTCTTTCTATATACAGTTTGTTGGGGGGGGGGTGTTGTCTTCAAGGCTTAACCAACTTATGGCAACCCCATAAGGTTTTCAAGGCAAGAAAAGTATAGAGGTAGTTTGCAATTGCTTGCCTCTTCATAGCAACTCTAAATTTCCTTGGTGGTCTCCCATCCAATCACTGACCAGAGTCAATTCTGCTTAGCTTTTGAGATCTGATGAGATCAGGCTAGCCTGAGCTATCTAGATCAGGGCTCCTATGCAGCTAGTAAAAAAGACAACAACCCACATTCAAATTAAGTATTTGCATGCAAAATAGAGCATTTTGTTACCTACTGATTCAAGACTAGATGTCACACCTGGGATATGCTTCCTCTTAGTTTACAAGGAGGGGAAGGGACCTTGCAGCTTCTCAGGCCAAGCCTGACAAGCTGCAACTATTCAACACAATGCAATTCTGCAACAAAACATTCAGGAGAAAATAGGGAAAGAAAGACGGGGTCATCACTGCAGGCCCTATGGGGCGGGGGGTCAGCAGGTGCATCACGCCAGGGCCCTTGGTCTCAGAGGCGGCCCAAAGGGAGCCAAAGAGTTTCCTGGAGTCCCATAAAAAGTTTTCATGTGAACCCTGACCTGGATAGTTCAGGCAAGCCTGATCTCATCAGATCTCAGAAGCTAAACAGGGCCAACCCTGGCAAGTAATTGGAAGGGAGACCCTCAAGGAATACCAGGGCTTTGAACATAAAGATAGGCTATCAAGCCACCTCACTGAAAAATGTCCAAGCCCCCAGTAGGGGTTGCCAGAAGTCGTCATGACTTCCAGGCATGCAAGCATGCACTCATGCACACATACAACCCCCCCCCCCAAAAAAAAATTCATATGTAGACTAGTATTTATATCTTATGTTGCTGGCCTACATAGCATAGTTTTATCCTTTGCATTGTTGTTACAGAAATGAAAAGAAAAGGAAAAAACTAGAGGAACATGAAAAAGGGGACAACAAAACCTCTTTAAATCTGGATTAAGGGTGCCTTCAAAAAAATTCTCATTTAACCCACCTATAGAATTAGAAAAAAGAAAAAAACTCTTGGAAACCTCACCCCCAAACAAGGAGCAGTTGATTTGGGTAATAATGTATAAGATTCTGATAAAGGAGCACATGCAGAAAATGACAAGAATGAACTGAAAGAAACAGAAATACAGGCTCAGATGGAAGTGAGTTTTGAAAATGAGAAGAACACTGTAGGCCTTGACATTGGTTGCATCACAACTGAGTTTCCTTCTCAAAAAGAAATAGAAAAGTATTTTATTGAGGGTCACATCTCATTGTCTAAAGCAGTCCCTCCCAAAAGATACCAGCAATCAAAATTTTCCACAAAGCATACTGAAATTTCAAAGTGCCAATGGAGAAGAGCATGTAAGAGACTGGCTTGTCTGGAGTCAACAGAAACAAGCATTATATTGTTTTCCGTGTCGATTATTTTGGCACAAAACTGGCAGCTCAACATCTAAATCTGCACTGGGATCTGCTGAAGGCTGGATGACTAGTGGGAAGTGGCAGAAACTATGCAACAGGATCCCAGAACATGGAACAAGCAATAGCCCAGAGAATGTTACCTAGCTTAGAAAGAACTCGAAAGGCACCTGCTGTCTGGGATAGAAGTTAACACCATCTCAGAAGTATCAATAAAAACTGAAGCTGTGAAATGGTACAATATTTTGAAGCACATCATCGCTGTTGTACTCTTCTTGGGAGAATGCGGTCTGGCTTTTAATGGTTCATCCTATCGCATTAGTGATTCAAATAATTGAAACTTTTTAGGACTCATAGAACTACTCTCCATGTGGGACCCCATCCTTCAGTACCATATGCTAAGTGTACAGGAGTCACAGAAGAGGGGTGAGTGAATTTAAGTTCACAAAATGAATTTATTCTAGAATGCTTAGATCTTGCAAAACTATGTATTTTGTTTGAGAGGCAGTCTGCAAAGTACTTCACAGTAATAATAGATGCCACACCAGATTCCTCACATAGGCAACAAACTTTTTTTTTTAGATTTATAATTTTAAAATAAACAGAGTATGAAATTCAAGAACGATTTATAAAGTTTGCAGGTTGTAGCTACAAAACAGGGGGGGGAAATTGCTCAATTGATAATTGATACTTTGAAAGAACATGTTATTCATCTCAGTGATTGTAGAGCTCAAGTTTATGACAATGGACCAAATATGGCTGAAAGATACAATGGCACACAAGCAAAAATACAAGAACTGTGCCCAGCAGCAATTTTTTCACCTTGCTGTTGTCACACACTTAACTTGTGTGGAAATCCTACTGCTGAATGCATACCTGAAGCCAGGGCTCTTTTGTAGCAGGAACTCCTTTGCATATTAGGCGACACACCCCTAATGTAGCCAATCCTCCAAGAGCTTACAGAGCTCTTCTTACAGGGGCTACTGTAAACTCTTGGAGGATTGGCTACATTAGGGGTGTGTCGCCTAATATGTAAAGGAGTTCCTGCTACAAAAAGAGCCCTGCCTGAAGCAATAACCTTTTTTGGAACAATTTAAACTATCTATCACTTGTTTGGCTCCAATCCCAAGTGCTGGGAAACACTTGAAAACCACATAAGGGCCCAGGACAGACTGGCAATTTGCCCCGGTAGCCAGTCGGGGCAAAAAAACCCCAGAGTAAACGATACCGGGTTTTCCCGCCCACACAGTGGGGGCCTCTGCCGGAAGATACCAGATGGAGGCGCGCGGGAGCGTTCAGACTGCCGCGCCGTAGGCGCGCTATATTCGCTGTTTCCCCATTATTTCGGCTGTGGGTGTATGTGCGTATGCACACTTGAGCGCTCATGCGCTCATGCGCATAAGCGCATTTTGCCGGTTTTTTTTTTTTTGCCCTGCAACGCCGGCACCGTATTGGGCAGCGGAGCGGAGCCAATCACACCGCTGCTGCCTCATGCCCAACGCGGGTTGCTCCCGGCTTTTCGGCTTTGCGTTCAGACTCCCCGGAAGCGGAGAAACGCGCGACGAACGCAGGCTTTCAAGATTTGCGCCAGCTTTTATCAGGTGTTTTTTTAATCCGGCAGTGAAGCGCGAGAGCACCGGTAGGCTACGGGTGGGGGACGCCAGGCAGATGTGCCTGTGTGAACATCCCATTTACCCCGATATTGAGTCGTTGTCAGCCCGGGTCCCATCCCGCAGCAAATTGCCAGTCTGTCCTGGGCCAAGGTATTCTCTTCATGGTATGTCTGAAACAAGATGGTCAGATTGTGTGGAAAGTGTAAAGCCCTTTGCAGCTCACCTGCCTGGAATTAAATTACCACTACAAGACCTCCTAGAACTAAATTTGACATCCAAAACAAGAAATGAAGTCCAGGGAGTTTTTTAATCTCTGTGTTAATGTCAGCTCCATGGTACAAAACATTAGCTCACATAGACAACTGCAATAAGGTAATGTGGTTCATGCCCATCCCTAATGTTGGGGTCCAATTCAGATCACAAATGTGGCACATGGAGAGAGGGGAATTAAGCCTTCCCACCCACTCTGTTTGTGAAACAGCCCTGAGAGCCACTATTTGCCTTACTGGGGAAGTTTACATGTTACACAAGTTTCTACAACAGGAAAAATAGTGGCTTTCAGAGTTGTTACAGGTCAGGTCAGGGTTGTTACATGTTAAATGCCCTTTTTCCTCATAGAATCATAGAGTTGGAAGGGACTTCAGGTCATCTAGTCCAACCCCCTGCACAATTCAGGAAATTCACAAATATCTCCCCCCACATACACCCAGTGGTCACTGTTCCATGACAGAAGATGACAAAAAGCCTCCAGGATTCCTGACCAAACTGGCCTGAAGAAAAATTGCTTCCTCACTCCAAAGTGGCAATCAGCATTTCCCTGGACTTGTAAGAAAGGGCCACAAGAACTAAGCACTGACACAACCCTTCCTGCCCTCCCTCTCATGATCTGCCTAAGTTTACAGAATCAGCATTGCTGTCAGATGGCCATCTAGCCTCTGTTTGAAAACCTCCAAAAAAGGAGAGCCCATCACCACCCGAGAAAGCCTGTTCCACTGAGGAACCGCTCTAACTGTCAAGAAGTTCTTCCTGATGTTTAGCCAAAAACAATTCTGATTTAATTTCAACCCGTTGGTTCTGGTCCGACCTTCTGGGGCAACAGAAAACAACTCCGCACCATCCTCTATATGATAGCCCTTCAGGTACTTGGAGATGGTTATCAGTTGTCTCCTTTCCAGGCTAACCATACCCAGATATTTCAAACTTTCCTCATTGGACTTCATCTCCAGACTCCTCACCATCTTCGTTGCACTCCTCTAGACATGTTCCAGCTTATCTATATCCTTCTTAAATTGTGGTGCCCAAAACTGAACACAATACTCCAGGTGAGGTCTAACCAGAGCAGAGTAAAACGATACCATCACTTCACGTGTTCTGGACACTATACTTCTGTTGATACAGCCCAAAGTTGCATTTGCCTTTTTAGCTACATCATCATACTGCTGACTCATGTTCAGTGTATGGTCTACTAAGACCTGTAAATCCTTTTTGCACATACTACTGCCAAGATAAGTCTCCCCCATTCTATAATTATGCATTTGATTTTTCCTACCTAAATGCAGAATTTTACATTTATCCCCATTGAAATTCATTTTATTTGTTTTACCCAGTTTTCCCACCTGTCAAGATCATCCTGACTCTGTCTTCATGTTCTGGTCCCAACCTGAATCAGGCCCATGTATTTGTGAGAGTCATTTCACTTGGGAATTCCAAGTGCATGTTTGTTTGATAGTACCTGAGGCAGACCCATGGACAGATACAGAAACAGAGTTTCATGTAGTTAGGCCCTTTCCAGTGGTTTCATCAGTGCTTTAAAAGGGATAAATTCAGGTCGCCTTCTGCTTCTTCCTTTTTCTGTGAAGGATTTCTTTTTCTTTTTCAAGGGCCTAAGCTCAATGACAAGCCTCAACAAGACCCTGATAATGACTAGACAAGCAGGCTATATTAGTTATTTGACTTTTCTTGAAGTCAAGAGGAACTACTTTCTCAAGGATGATGACTGCCTTGCTGCAGTATCTCAGAATGAATGGGGTTCTTTTCAGCTTGTAGGATCCCATTCTGGGTGATCCTGGTGCAGATTTAAGGAGGGGTATTCAAAGTATACCCAGTCTTCAAAATATTAAAACACAGAATTGTAGTTTCTCACCTGTCCCACTGAGCCTTGCCATAAACAAAGCTTCCCTACTTTCTTGGACTCAGCACACTTCAAGATTTGGGGGGTGGGGGGAGTACAACATATGCTATGCCTCTTCACACATTACAGAATATACAGGCTGGGTCCAAAGTTTCCCATCCAGTGTCTTATGGAACAGTCACGTGTGTGTTGTGTTCAGTTATTTCTTTTATGGACATTATTTATAATCTGCCTTTCTCGCTGGGATTTAAAGCAGATGACACAGAGTAAATCATTACAATCAACATGATGGGACATCCAATAAACAATGCAATCGGATATGGACTACAGAAATCTGGAACCAACCAGAAATCTAAAATAGAGGTGAATCAAAGCATAAGTATTAATATGATGCATTAAACCAGGGGTGGCCAAACTTGCTTAACATAAGAGCCACATAGAATAACTGTCAGGTGTTTTAGAGCTCCAAGACATGAACAAATATTACACACATGTTTTTATTGGAAAATATGCAAATTTGCTTTTTATTAACATTAAATGGGACTGCCAAAAATAAAAAACAAAGTGGGTTAAAAACAGATACTGATAATGATATTTATTTGTCCAATTATATTTATTTGTTTGCTAATGATATTTATTTGTTAAAGAGAGAGAGAGAGAGGTGGAAAGAAAGAATGAAAGAGGTAGAAAGATAGAGAGAAAGAGAAACAAAGAAAGCCAATAAATAGTGGGAGGGAGGGGGATGTAAGGAAGAGAGGGAAGGTGGGAGACAGTTAAAGAAAGCAAATAGATGGGGAGGGGAGGGAGGGGGAAGAGAGAGAAAAACGAAGAAAGCAAATAGATGGGGAGGGAGAGGAGGAAAGGAAAGAAAGAGAAAGGTGGAAAGAATGAAAGAGGTGGAAAGAAAGGAGGAGAGAGAAAGAAACAAAGAATGCAAATATATGAGGGAGGGGGAGGAAAGAAGGAAGGAAGAGAGAAAGAGAGAGAGGAAGGAAGGAAGGAAGAGGGGGAAAGAAAGCAAATAGATGGGAGGGAGGGGTGGAAAGAAAGCAACTTTAACTTTAAATGTGTTCTCCAACTTCTCCCCTAATGCTCCCATGCCAGCCAGCTTGGCTTGGAGAAGGGATTTAAAGAGACAAATGCCTTCTCCAAGCTGGCCAGCAAGGGGTAGGCTTTGAGAATGCATTTAAAGTTAAAGTTGTTTTCTTTCTCTGCTTCCTCCCACCTCATGCCTACCCAGGGAGGAAAACACTGGCTGGGGAAGGGAAGACTGATTGGGGAGGCATGCCTCCCCTTCTCTTCCCCAGCCACCCTGCCGGGAGCCACAGAATATGTGTAAAAGAGCCACATATGGTTCCCAAGTCACAGTTTGGCCACCCTGCATTAAAAGATGCTAAAAATTACATAGCAGGATTCTACTTACACTAACAGACAGTGCTAACTATACACAGTAGTCCACATTCCCTAACTCTTCACCTAACCTTCTTTTAGAACCATTTTATTACAATACAACCCTATTACTGTAAAAAAAAAAAAAGCTCTCTTGAATAAATTAATTTTGTACAGCTTGCAGAAGGCCAGGAGTGTGGGAGACTTTCTGACCTCAGCAAGCAGCCCATTCCATTAGGTAGGAGCTACAACAAAGAATGCCCATATATGGGCCTTTTTATGTATTGCCCATTTGCAGGGTGGCATCTGCAGAATGGGTGAAACTGTCATGATGGAGCATGGGAAAGAAGCAGTCCTGCGGGTATGAGCACCAAGGTTCCATAAGTGATAGCCAATGCATTAAATTGAGCCCAGTACTAAGGGGCAGCCCATGGAGTGACTGCAGAAGGTATATTCCAAATGTGTCCCCACTCAAAAAGGTTGGGAACCCCTGCCCATGGCTCTTAAATGAATCACCCCATACAGGGCTGGCTAGCAGTTGCCACCACAGCAAGCCAGCAGCCCTCATCCTGTGCAGAGGCTACCAAAACCACCCACATGCCACTGCTGTGGAAGTGAACCAGCCAACTGCCCAAGAAAGCTTCAGCCACCACAGGAGGTGAGCAAGGCAGCCAGTTGTCCAAGGCAGCTGCAGCCGCTTGAACAGCCCATGAGCAGCCTCTTGCTTTTCCTCCTTTCCCTCTCCATTGGGATAGGTTGAAGCCAGCAGTAGGTGGGGCCCTTTCCAAAGCTGTTTTTGACTTCCGGTACACCCCTGCAATTAGACCTTATGATGATTTCACTCTCCCTCACAGGATTTCCCTTTATCTTCGTTTTGGCTGAGCAGTCCCATTTTCCTTTTTTTCTTCTTTTTTTCTGGCTGTCCCACCCAGTCATTTGAATGTGTATTGGTAAAAGCTAGCCCAGCCTAGGAAACTGAGACTAAAAATCCTACTTTTGTCTTAGTTTGATAATGGCACATGAAAGGCTGATGCTAATTCAAAAACAACAAACTTTTATTTAATTTTGAGGGGAAATGGTCGAGTACTAATCAGTTATAGGACATAAGGTGAACAGGCAACAGGAATGAGGTAACTTTGTATAAAAATAAATAGTTTGTCACAAACAGTTAAGTGTTTATGTTATTCAGACAGATCTTTAAAACTTAAGGAGAGAGATTTCTTGGCAGTCTCTGCTTACATAAAAAAGCATAAGCTTCTTAGTCTATTAAAGTTGGTGAAGGCAGGAATATTCAAACTAGTTCCAATTTCCCTTCTTAACCACTTAATAGGTATCACTCCCCCCCCTTTTCTAGGAGCTATTTCCCTCAGGCATGAATGGGGATCCTTCTTGATCTTCTTACTCCCTTAGCCTTCCTTTCCAGCCAACTGTAAATTCTTAACTGCCAGTCCTAACTGACACTCTCAACTGAAGAATTCCACTTGAATCCCTTGTCACTGAGGGTTCTCAGACAGGGTTACAGCATTAACCATTTACTGTCCATCACAGACCTCCTTCTGGTTTTCAAATTATTCTGAATAGTTTGAAGCATGAGGATATGAGCGCTGCCTTACACACTGCACAGTAATGAAGGCCGATTTGCCACTGCGTGAATACACAGCAGAAAACTTGACCACTCTGGTGCTGGCGGAGTCAAATCTTTTATATCTTATCTTCCAGTGCTTTATTATTAATAACTCCTTTTCAACTTCACTTCCTAGTGACAGTTTGAACACAAAATATTTTTAAAAATCAGTCAACAAAATTGAAAACAAAAATCAGAAAATAATGGAACAATGAGATGTCCCCTGCAAGCTCTTTCATTTTACACAAACACACACAAAAAGGTCCTACCAGTAGTTCTTTAACTGTTTTCTCTCTGATGCTTGCGATGCCAGCAAAAATCATAGTGTCTTTAATTTCTTTTTCCATTATTTGAATTTCCTCCCATTTGGTAAGGATTTGTAACCTCAGAGATTCAAGGTGCTCACCAGTGGAAAGTGATGCCTCCACTTTTGGCGGTTCTTCATGTTTAGATGCTGCAAGTATAAAGAAATGGATATATAGGTGCAGCCTTGTGGGTGCAGTTTCAAAAACTAGCAGCAAAGTCAATATAGCTTCTGCAAACCAATACTTTATCCCCCCAAAATGAGTAAAAGTAGCTACCAGTCAAGTGTAGCCAGTGGGATTTCAGTCGGCTAGGAGCATGTAGGACTCCAGCATAAGACTCAAAGGCTGTATTCAGATGACATTTTCACTCACTTCATTGCCATCTCCATACCTCCATTTGCTTCTCCCTTGCTATGTGGAGAATGCCACCCAGAAGCAAACTCTGTGTCCAGCAGTGGGGGCTTTCCACAGATTTACCATGGCAGCGGGGGAGCAATAAAAACTGCATCAGTGTCCTCAGGAGCAGCCCACATACCTCTCACCCCAGATGCAGTTGGCTGCTCTCCAGTGATATCAGCAGTAGAAAAGCTGGGACCAGTGTTCCCTCTGAGCTGTTGACTGTTGAGAGCAAGAATTCTACTTTGCGAGCCAAAAAAACCTATGAGCATAAAAGTTCTGAGTGAGCCTAATTTTTTTAATTTTTAATTTCAGTTTGGGAAGGAAGGGAGGGAGGGAGGAAGGAGAGAAAATAAGGGAGAGAAAGAAATGGAAAGCACTGGGAGAAAGGGAGACAAAGAAATGGATAAAATAAATGAAGAAAGAAAGAAAGAAAGAAAGAAAGAAAGAAAGAAAGAAAGAAAGAAAGAAAGAAAGAAAGAAAGAAAGAAAGAAAGAAAGAAAGAAAGAAAGAAAGAAAGAAAGAAAGAAAATAAATCTTGATTCTCAGCTTAGGATCCTGACTGGAATTTACTCCAATTAATCCATTTGCCTGCATTTGCACACCACAGGCAACCAGAATTCATTCTCAACAGAGATTCTTTGTGCAAGAAGGGAAGGCAGAGGACAGGAGCATACATATGAGCATGGCAACAAGTAAGCTTTTTGCACATGTTAGTTTCATGTTGGCTTAAAGTGCCATTTAAATGCAGTTTAATGTATAGGTTTTTAGACACGGGGCAATTTTATACAGGCCAATATAACTATTCAAAGCTTTTGTTATTACTTACCTGGCTTTTCTGAGACAGACTGACTCACCCACAGTTCCATTTCTAACTCATTTCTGAATCTAAAATCAAGAGGAGAAAGTAATCTTATATTAATTTTAACCAAAATCTATCTTCTAAGTCTGGTACAACATAAAACAAGACCCAAACTACAGAACCAGTGTGGTGAAGTGGTTAGAGCATCAGATTTGAATCTGGGAAGCCCAGCCTAGATTCCTCAATCTATCATGAAAGCTCACCTTGGGCCAGTCACACACTCAGCCTAACCTACCTCCCAGGGTTGTTGCTAGGATAAAATATAGAGGAGGAGAACAATGTAAGCTGCTTTATACACACACACACACAGTTTATATATGGCTACTTTCATATTCAAATAACCATCAACAACCATCTCTGATCACATTTTTGTGTTTAGATTTTGTTATATTTTAGCTATTGTTTTATATTGAAAGCCATCTTAAGGGTGTTTCACACACCATAAAGCAGGACACAAAGAATTAAGTAACAAGTGAACAGACAGAAATTCAAAATTGAACACTGCAGGAATTCTCACAGGAAACTGTTTTCAGCTAGCAGCTTTATTCCATTAGATAAGGCTTTGTTCTGCATTGGTTTATCAGAGGTTGGATTGCTAGGATTGCCAGCCCCCTGGTCTGGGTGGGGTTTTCCCTGCTTTTGTGGGCTCCTCCCCACCCACAAATGCCCTCAAAAGCAGTACAATGACATCACCCAGAAGTCGCATCATCATGCCACCAATATTGCATGGCAACACTCTAGGTTTTGGGCAAAACTCTGTGATAAATTTGGGCTTAAAACCATACTTTTGCCCCAAACCTAGAGTTCTGCTAAATGATGTTGGCAGCATGATGATGTCATTTCCAGATGATGTCATCATGCCCCACACATGAAACGCATGTGGCAGAAGCTCCCAGAGAGGAGTGAAGATCCCCCACCAGCAGCAAGGTAAGACCTGGCAACCCTATGTATTACTCCAAGATGGTGACTGCAGCAGATGATTTGTAGCTCTGTTCTTTTTAACCATTTTAGATTGTTGATAACAAGTTCCCTCCACAAACAGGAGAGACTCTGCCTGGGAACCAAGAGAAAATAAGGAAATAAGGAGAGCTCTTATGCTTCATTTTTTTCTCATTATGCTGTTTAGTTTTCTACTCCCAGCAAAGTGCCAGTTTGGTGTAGTGGTTAAGTGCACGGACTCTAATCTGGGAGAACCGGGTTTGATTCCCCACTCCTCCACTTGCAGCTGCTGGGTGACCTTGGACAAGCCATAGTTCTGTCAGAGCTGTCCTTGAAATGGCAGTTCTTGAAAGAACTCTCTCAGCCCCACTTACCTCACAGGGTGTCTGTTGAGGGGAGGGGAAGGGAAAGGAGTTTGTAAACTGCACTGAGATTTTGAGTGAAGGGCAGGGTATAAATCCAATCTCCTCCTCCTCCCCCCTCTTCTTCCTCTTCTTCCTCTTTTTCTTCTGTAGAGACCTAATTGGACTGAACTGAATGCTATGAAGACTTAGGCCCTGGTCACATGGCAAGGTAATTGCACTTTGTTCCCGCTGTAATTTAATCGGGGGCTGACTAGATGCAGCCAGCCCCTCTTTTCCAGCACCCGCTTGCCTGCTGCTGCGCCGTCCCTCCAGGCGATCCTGCCAGCCACAGGGAGGCTTGGGCGGCTGCTGCTCCTGCTGCCACTGTGTGTGGGGGGTCCCCTGCTGCTGCTGCCGCCGCCATTGCCCCATGAAAACAGGCTCCGTCGTCTCCGCCATCCTCCTTGCTGGCCCGTCCAGGCTGCCGGAGCCCCCGCCTCTTGTTCCCACCTCCAGAGCCATCTTTGTGCATTTTTTTTTTAAGCTTCTGGTTTGAGCGCTTGACTAAACATGCACTTAATAAATCCAGTATTAAATGTTTTGTTGGTTTTTTTAAATCCCCCCGAAGGGGGTTTTTATTGCATTTTCTAAATGTCTACAGAAAAGGGGAGGGGTACTAACAAACATAACTACAAGAAGGGGGAGATAGGAAAGAAAATCCAAAACATGATGATTGTATATAGTGCTTACATATGTGGCATTAACAGATAAAAACTTTCAGTTGTTAACCTCGAAGGTGACATTTGAGTACATCCCTTATGAAGCTCTAGCTCATACAGACTGTTTGGAGTATACTTCTGCAATACACTAACATTTCTTCTGTACAAACATCAGTCACTATCATCATCTCATTGCAATAGTTTCTGCCTGTTACTTTCTGCCCCTCTAACTCTTTAGAATTTTTTCCAGTCAATACATGGAATCTAATAACATTTCAATACCGCTATTAAAGAACATCCAAGTTAGCCTTAAACATGATTCTCTTCAAAGAAAAAGCTCTCCATTTACCCTTTTATTAAAAAAGAAAAGAAAGACAGACAAACTGGAACCTCCATATACATCAGATAGCATCCCTTTTCCCTCTTCCTTTTATGGAGTTTTAATTAATTAATCCTTTTAAAATTAATTTAACCATTCATTATCAATTTCTGTAAAAACCCTTTCCCTTAATTTTTCCCAACACACATCCTTAGCCAAAAATCTCATCTCTAGAGAGGGCTCTACACTGTAGAATCTTCCTCAGCCTTCTTTAACACAAAGTCCATTATTATTAAAGCATATCCACCTTTCATCCAACCTTCTATTAGCTTTGTCCCCGCATCAAAATATATAATAACTTTATTTTTAAGGGGGAGAGTTTCCCCTCCCCCCCGCTTATCATAGGAAAAACATAGCTACATTGCTGTCTCATCCAACTTCCAGTTACTTTCAAGTTCTTAATGAAGATTCAGTTTCGTTTTAATTTTAACTGCGACACCAGACGCCATATCGAAGGGAGCGCTTCAAAGTCTAAAGTCTGCTTATCTTCTCTTTATTATCAAGTCTCTAGGGTCCCATAAATCCATCGGATCTTTACACCGCCTCTAAAAGTTCTCTAAATTAATCAGCCTTATTTCAGCTCATTCCGAGTTATTTTCTTTTTAAGTGGAGGGGAGCTTCTCCCCCCCCCCCTTCAACCTTCAGCCTTTCCCAGTCACCGCTTACAGAGATATTTAAAGTTTCCTTAAGAAGAAAGAGGGTACTTCAGTGTCTAAAAAAGATTACTTTCCGATGCTTGTACAGTCTTATCTTTCGAGAGGGGGAATTTCCCCCCCTCCACCTGCTAAAGATGGATTCTGCCTCATTTCCAGCCGTCACTCAGAAAACACTCCAAGCTAATGTAAGTTTCCACTTCCATTCAATACTTCTCTCTTTTCTATTTATGCTTCTTCTTCTCTCCCCCTATCCCTTAAAAATCATCATTTTATATTATTACATTGTTATGCGGGGGGAGGGAGTTCCCTTTCCCCCGCTTCTTTTCTGGGGGGGAAGGGGGAGACTTTATTCCAACTCAGTCTCTAACTATGATGTTCACAGTCTTTAAAGGAGATTCTAATTCTTCCTTCTAGCCATTTCTAGCTAGCCATATAGAACGCTTTCAGTTGCTGTTTTTAAAGTCTGTTTTGCTCAGTTCATAACTCTCAGTATTCCTCCATCACAGTCCCTTCATTTTCCATTTCTCCGATGTTAGTTTCCTTTATCTAGTCCTCCATGGGGGGGTCTACCATTGTCTCCCCCACCCATGCTTGGGAGAATGTATTCTTCCCTCTGGTGCTTCGTTAACTTGTACTCACACTTCTTCAGTAAAGAAAAACCGATTCAGTCAGGTACTTAATTACAGCTTAATCACCATCCGCTTGGTTCCTGGTACGCAAAGCCTCGGCCATTACTGGAACACAGCAGGGAGACCGTCGGGGCAAAAGGACACCCCCACCCCCAGGTTAGAAGCCGGGGGGGGTGAACCTCAGCGCCCCCTGACTCAGGGCTCATCCTGAACCCTGGGGGAGAGTGTATGATCGCCCTCCCTCTCTACTTGCTGGTCTGCAGACCTTTCCCCCAAGAGAGGGGAGAATGGTCGCCGTCAGCTTGCCAATCCAGAAGTCGAGTCCCATTATTAAATGTTAAATGGATTTATTAAGCACGTTTGCTCAAGCGCTCAAACCGGAAGCTTAAAAAAAAAAAAAAGCACAAAGAGCATTCAGACAGCCCTAATCGCAATCATTGCAAAAGATGGGCTGTCCAGATAGGTGAAATCGCGAATTCAAAGCAGAAGGAGTCAGGAAAACTCAGCATCATTGCAGAAGTGAGCCTGCTTTGGGGCGGGAGGCGGATTGGCACATGTGAACATGAAACTGACATGCACAAGGGAACAGCAGTGAACCCTGATCAAAACGGCAGTGTGACCAGACCCCCAGATATCTTTGACAACTCATGAAGAAGAAGTACCTGCAAGAGCCAGAAATAGAGCAAACATGGCCACCCTGTTTTGCTTTAGCTTTGTCCGTCCATTTTAGAGACTAGTAAATTTACAACATAACATAATATATAGCACTGAAGTAACATGAGTACACATCTTTTTTCAAGCATAAAATAGTGAGGACTGCTGTGAGCATATCCCCCTTGAATTGTCTCCAATTTTAAGAAGAAAGTGGCTAGGAAGAGAATTGAAGTAAAGATTGTTTGAATGATTCAGTGGGGGAAAAATATCTTTATTTGTTGGAAATTATAATTAACAAGAGTGCTGGATATAGGAGAATGACATCAGACTGTTTTGTGTTGGTATTTGAATTTTGATAAAGAGTGCAGCTGAGTAAAAAAAATGGAGATAGTGGAGGAAGTCAAGGAGGCAGAGGATCTGGAGAACACGGAGATTGGGAATTTAACCTTGGAGCAATTCCAGAGACTTTTGATGAACGAGGTTCAGTAGGCAGTTGAGGCAGCTTGTGAGAGTCTCTTGGGGAAATCTCAGAGATTAGATTTGGTTTGGAAAAATGAGGAAGACATGGTGTAGTTGCAGCAGAGCCCTGATGAGGACCGGGCTTACTACCAAGGGACGGTGTTACAGGATACACAGTCCCCACTCACAGAAGATATGGGAAGTGAAATCAGTCAACAGTGCAACTTGGAGGAAACAACAACTTATTCGCCAGAGCTGGAAACACAAAAGAAGGTCTTCAAAATATCATGCTGTAGAAAAGGATCAGTGTGGTCCAAAAGAAAACAAGATGTCAAAGTAAGGAAAATTAGTAGAGGAGGCAAAAAATGGAAGTTTGGTTCTTTGAAATTTAGATGGGAAAAGCTGGTAATAAGACTTTATGTATATAAAGGAATAAGACATTTAAACATGCTTGTTAAAAAAGAGGCTATTGAAAAATAGGAAGAAAAAATATAAGAAACAAGAACTGTACATGAGAGTATTTTTCCTTGTATGTGTAATGAAAGAAAGGAGGTTCTTATACTGAAACTTTAATAACAAGCAGAGAAAAATTGAAGAATGCTGTGTAATTTGCTAACTTTTTTCCTTTTCCTTTTCCCTTTTTTCCCTGTCGTGCTGACTTAAAGCAGGGTGTTTGTTTTTTATTTTCTTTCACCTTTTCTGGATTTTGGATTTTGGGTAGCAATAGAAGTAACAATATAGGTAAAGGTAAAGGTTCCCTTGCTCGAAAGCCAGTCGAATCCGACTCTAGGGTTGCGGTGCTCATCTCCGTTTCAAAGCCGAAGAGCCAGCGCTGTCCGAAGACGTTTCCATGGTCATGTGGCCGGCATGACTAAACACCAAGGCGCACGGAACACTGTTACCTTCCCACCGAAGTGGTCCCTATTTATCTACTTGCAATTTCTTGCTTTCGAACAGCTAGGTTGGCAGGAGCTGGAACTAGAGACAGGAGCTCACCCCATCATGCGGCACCCAGGTCTTGAACTGCTGAACTACTGACCTTCCACAGCCTGCAGTTCAGCATCTTAACCACTTGAGCCACCGCAGCTCCATTGCAGTAACAATATAGTAGAGTATAAATAATCTATAAGAAGGCAAAACAGGATGTTAAGACTTAGAAAATAAAAGGTTACTGAATAAAGTAACAGGTCAAGGACTGCTGCAGAGAGAATAGATTGAAAAATAAACATTTGTTGGTATTATTATTTTTTTAAAAAATAAAAATCTATAGATTAGTAATATAGGATGCAAGGAAATAAAAAAATGAAGAGGAAAAATGGGAATGCCAGGCAACTGGGCACAGTCACGGGTTAAGTAATCGTCTAAAAGAAAATAGACGAGAAAATAAGTAATTGTCTTTCCATGTAGTAAGATAGACCAGAAACAACTGGTAACAGATTGATAATTTTGATATATTATCTATTTAGTTGCCAGAACATTTCATCATGTTTATGTTTGAACTATGTGTTGAGTAGTAATTTGCCCTTACTATTGTGTTAAGAGTAGGATAATTATTATAAATTCGTTATATTATGTTTTGAATATGTTGTGACAAGAGAAAGAAAATTATAACACATGAGATTTTGAGAAAACTAATATAGGTTTAATTTGGGTAGCAATAATAGTAATAGTATAAACAATCCGCAAGAAGGTTAAATAGGATGTGAAGATTTAGAGAATAAAAGGTTTTTTAAAAAGAATAAAGGATTCAAGGATCTGTTTAAGGAAAATAATTTTAAAGAATAAACATAATCTTTGGATTAGCACTATAGGATCAAAGGAAACAGGAAAATTAAGAGGAGAAATGAGATTCCTGGTGCAACTGAGCATAACTGTTAAAAGAAAACAGATGGGAAAATAAAAATTTTACTTCACATGTAGTAAGACAGACTAGAAATAATAGACCGCAAAGGCCTTGTTTGACTGGGTAATTGATTTGTAATTCTGACAAACCAAGTATTTAGTCGGTAGAACATTTCATTGATTAATTGCTTGAAAGATGCACTGAGTAGAAATTTGTCTTTGATATTGTGTTAAGAGGAGATCAATTATAAACGTGTTATAATAGGTTTGATTATGTTAAGAGAAAGGAATTTATAACAAATGAGATGTGTTATGTTTGAATATTGTGAAATGATATTATCTTTTATATCTCTTTTTATGTTTGAAAATTCAATAAATAGATTATTTTAAAACAAAAAAGTATCTCTTGCTGTGTGGAACATGGGGGAAAAAAGCCATTACTGAAGCATGCTGAAAGCGTACTAAACAGCCTGTCTGAACGTACCCATAGTTTACCTTGACTTGTCAATGAGAAAACCTCATTTATGTGGTCATGATAGCTCTGGAAAATCACTAATTACTACTGGAGAGTTTGTTGACCCTAATACAATCTCTTCAGAAATACATTCCAGCTTTAAGAATAGAGTATATATCTATTGAAGAATTCTTTAGCATTTTCAGTATTTCCCCTGCCCATGGGTCACACTCCCAGATGGGAATCAAAGTCCCAGATTGATTAGAGCTAACTTGGTGCAATTGATCAATTTTCCAGTTAGATTGGGAGAGATCAAAATGTTTTGCCAGCATCAAGACCAAATTTGAGATGTGTAGTAACTTTAATCTCAGCAGAGTTGCCCTCAATTATTTTGAAATGCAAGAATTTATTGTTAAGACACAATGTATAGATCACACGTATATTCGAGTCTCAAGTTATAACCCCATTATTGGAGTCAAAGAGTAGCAGATTAAATTAAAAACAGGTGAATAGCAATGTAAATACTGACCTATATGTTAAGCATAGGACATACCTTCAGATTGATAGGAATATCAGGGAGGAGACGAGTGTTGATTTAATGATAATGGTGATATAAATATTGTCCATGAACAGACCAAGAATGGTGTGGATAGGTCAAGTACAAATTTACTCTGAATGAATTAATAATTCTAAATTGCTGCCCACTCCAATGCAAGTTGATGATCTGCTCAATTTATCCAATTACCCTTAGCTAGATAACAGTCAGATACCACTGCAGCCCAACCAACCATAGAAATATCAAATATTGTGGTACATGCTGAGATTCACCAACCCCTTAAAATTAATGCAAAAGATATGAGAGTATATCCCCCTCTTATGGTCAGGTCAAGAATGTCCCTTCATTGTAACAACTAATGCTGTTAATGCTATTCACAATCATGGTAAAGATAAAAGCACAGGGACAGTATGTTACAAGTCCTTGCAGGATATATCCCAGATTTCTGCTTCAGATTGACTGACATGGACCCAGTGTAGACACCATCTGAAATGTATTTCTTGGAATGTGGCATACAATTTATTAGATGTTATGATATAGCCTGTATCCAAGAATCCTGGTTAACATCAGACGTAGTGTTAAACAAGTACTTATCTTATACTCTTAATGCTACCCCATCTAATAACAGTGGACACCCTAGTGGCAGACTGGCATGCTTGATATCTACATCAATTAAATGGACTGTAATTTCACTGCCATCTTCGGGATCCTTGGTGATGGCTTGCCTTCTGATATTTACAAACCAGGAAATTCTAGTAATTAATGTCTATATTCCCTCACATTCTTGTTTCTCCTATTATGAGCATTGTTGGCCTGACTTGGAAGATTACCTCCTACAGTTTCCCCAAGGCAAATTTCCCAAGGCAAAACTTATGTTTCTGGAAACTTCAGCACCTGCATTGGTGATAATATTCCAAGACATAACATTGAAGAGTACGCCATGGACCCTTATAATGAGAAAAGGAGAACAAAAGACCAATTGATTAATAAAACAGGCATTTTTTAAATCAGCTGATTAATACATTTAACTTGGTAATAGTTAATGGTAACATGGAAAAATATAAATATGGTGAATTTACTTATTTTAGACAGAAGGGTGCTAGTGTGATGGACTACTTACTAGCATCACTGGCTCTTTTGGGTGATACCTCACTGTTTGTACTGGGGTGTTTCCCAGAAAGCAACCATCAGACACTTATGTTTTACACTTGTATTTCTGAAAACATTTTGAATGATAGGACAACTGGTACTCTTCCAGTACCTCAAATTGAAATCACTGCTGATATTTGATTAAAGTGGTCCCCCATGCTTCAGTCCCAAATACAACAGGTGCTAAGCAGTGAATTGGCTGTTAAACTTAGGGATGGAATCCTTGCAGCTAAAGACATTCATAATCTCTTGGCCCTCTACAATAATTTACTTACATCTTTGAAGCCCTTTCTGGTAGAGAACACAAGATCTTCAAATCAGAAATCTAGGCCATGTGGTCTTCCATCGCCCAGGATTTGTATTAGAACGCAAAAGATATATTGGGAATATTTTATTACGATATCCAGGGAGAGCAGACAATGACAGATTAATTATACTGCTTGCCGATGAAAGCAAATGGGTAATGCTGCAAATGGCAAAGTTAGTTGCATGGATGATAAAGGCTTCACCCAAATCATCCACCCAAAATGGCTGATTGATAAACTTATGTATTAAGTTGACCAATTGATTGAATTGTTGCTGTTTTTAACTTACATTGCAGTTGCTGATATGATTTTAAGAATTGCTTATAGAATTGTCATGGATATTAAGGATTTTAGTTGCTATTGTGATTGCTGTATTATAGTTTTGATGCTGGTTTTTGTAATTTTGGTGTTATTTGTAAGGCTATGAGTTAATGTAATAATGTTTATGTATGTGTATGTATTGAGTTATCTAGACTAATTAACAGTGAATACTATTCAGCTATAATACTCACTGGACTGATCATTTGGGCCCACTTGATCACCTGGGCCAGTCATTCTTCTTCAGCATAACCTACCTCACAGAGTTGTTGGTTTTTTTGTAAAGTTTATCAGTTTTCCACATTATACATCAACTTATATATGTTTCCCATATATACATTTGAGTCTAAAGTTTCCAAGCCTTATTAACCCACTTATATACCCACGCCCATCTTTTGGTGAAAATATTATCATCCTTCTCTTGAAGTAATAAGCTTAACTTATCAATTTCTGCTATCTCTAATAGGTTATATGCAATTTCCTCTCTTGTGGGTAATTCTTCTAGTTTCCAATACTTGGCCAACACTATTCTAGCAGTTGTTACAATGTAGATTATCACCTACCTCACAGAGTTGTTGTGAGAATAAAATAGAAGAGGGGGAAATCATCTCTTTGAAATGCAGGCAAGATAAAAATATGATAGACTAGGGAGCAAAGCCCATTGTAGTGGAAGACAACGGGCCCTAGAAAGGAAGGGAGGGAGGGAGGGAGGGAGGGAGGGAGGAAGGAAGGAAGGAAGGAAGGAAGGAAGGGGGAAGAGTGAAAGAAAGGAAGAAAGGAAAGGGGGGAAAGGAAGGGAAGAGGGGCGGAAAAGGGCTTCTCTGGGCCTACTACCCCCATAAAAGGCCCAGGGGATGGTGGGAGGGGCAAAAAGGGCTTCTCTGGGCCTACTGCCCCTATAGAAGGCCCAGGGGATGGTGTGGGGGGGACAGAAAAGGACTTCTCTGGGCCTACTGCCCCATAGAAGGCCCAGGGGGTGGGGGGGTGGAAAAGGCCTTCTCTGGGCCTACTGCCCCCATAGAAGGCCCAGGGGATGGTGTGTGGGGGACAGAAAAGGCCTTCTCTGGGCCTACTGCCCCCATAGAAGGCCCAGGGGATGGTGTGGGGGGTGGAAAAGGCCTTCTCTGGGCCTACTGCCCCCATAGAAGGCCCAGGGGATGGTGTGGGGGGGTTGCAAGAGGGCTTCTCTCACCTGCCTCGGCCTTGAGGGCCTGTCCCTGCGCTCACACTCCAGACGGTCCTCTCCTGTCCGAGGACTGGAGCAGACTGAGGCGAAAACACTGATCGGGGCTGACATGGGCGGGACTTCGCCAAGCAGCCAGTCAGCCCTGGCCAGTGTCTTCTGACTGCCAGTACTTGAGCCGAATCAATTATGGCAAGCACAGAATGCTGTGGAACCAAAATTCAAATATTAATAAGGACAGGATGAGACAGACCAATCCATTACACTATTTAATTAGGTATACTTCACTCGACTCTGCCCACTCTGGAGATCTAGTTCAGGAGTTAATCATATTTAAGGCATGGTACTTCTGGATATTATTCAAGGCAGATAGCATGGAGAAAAGGCCAATGAGCTATTGAACTGTCAATGAGAAACAGAATCTACAACCAAGCTTACTTATTATGCACTAATTGTCATTAAAATCAGTGGGATATATTTCTGTTTGTTACATGTTTATTTCTCCAAGAAGGTCAGATAGAGTAGGTTGTGGTATTTCTTTATTTCATCCTCACAATACCTGTATGCAGGAGGTTAGGCTGTAAAAGCAGTTGGCCCATGGTAACCTAGTCAGCATTACTGAGGTCCTGAACCTGGGTATCCCCAGTTCTAGTCTGACACAATAACCACTGTACCACATAAGCTCTTAGAGTAAAGATACATATGGTCTGGGTGGCTCACAGTGGCAGTTTTGCATATTGTTAACCTGTTTACATTCCAGTGGGATGTAAATAATTTATCTTTGAGCAGGATTGCAACCCATTTCATAGGTGACATGAAGAAATTGTATTATGCTAAGCACATGGCCCATGCTATGAAAAGCAAGACAGTAAATTGGGTAAACCAATTTGCTGTTCAGAAGAAAATAAATTCCAACAGCTTGGGAACAGCCATCAGGTATCCTGCCCATTTGTTTCTGTCCTGTTGCTAATAACTGCAAGTTGGCTCCTGGTTCTATGTGACAGTCTGCATGGCAAGTCCATTTCCAGACCCTGATTAATTGTCTGGAGGACTGCATGACTCCAGATAAGTTGACCATTCCAAACTGTAGGCAAAAATTTCTCCATGTATGTGGTCTCTTCCATTTAAACATCTCACACTCTCACAACTTACTCTTCATTTCTTTCTAAGACCTGTTTGGACTTCTGCACAAGAAACTGGACTTCATGCCTGGCCTCCACAATTTCATGAGTCTTCACCGTCCTCTTCTCCATACCTTTTACTTCATTCTGCAGGGTCTATTGCATTGCCAAAACACAAATGAAAACTGAAACATTTGTCAGTATTAACTTACATAATTGCTACAGACTTTTGCTTATGCAAAGACATTGCTAGCCACCTGCCATGGAGAGCAATGGAAAAGTTAATGCCTACATATGAGCAGAATGAGGACTAGTTCACCATACATGTACTTCATTGCTTGGTACTTGATGACTCAGAGCTTACTCCATTAAATAAGATGTGTTTGTTTTTGTGTTGTTGTTGTTGTTTAGATGAGGTGAGATGATTTGAAAGTTCTGTCGGTAGCATGTGACCCATGATAGCTCACTCATGTAGGAAAGTTACTCCTGGATGTCACATATATCAAATGATAAATACAGTCATATTAACTAGCTCTGCCTTTCCATCAGCACACCTGGAATTAAAAATGTATCATATGTTCCCTTCTGACATTTGGTTGTGATCAATAGGCTAGTCTTGCCAGATTTTGTTGCTGCATAATTTTTCGAGGCAAAACACAAAAACAGAATAACATACTGTTGGAAAAGGCAATGTCTGGTGTACAAAGAAGAAGAGAAGGGGGCAGCAAGAAGACCATTAGAGAGGATAGTGACCTTCTCTCCTTTTAAGTGTCATTCCTTGTCTGTCTGCAGATTGCTACTCTCAGGGCAATTTCCCCCTTCTTCTTGGAAGTGCCACATTCACTCTTATCCTCTCTGTCAGCCAGTGATATATTTAGGAAACTATCTCTGTTTCTCTTTTTTCTTATCAAGTATATTAACTCCTAAATAAACCTTTATCTGCTCTTTAATCAGGTTGTGCACCATTGCTGTGTTAATTACTCTGCCAACGCATACAACACAACACAAAAATATGAATACAACACCTGTAGAAAGGTGAAAGTAGTGCTGAGCATGCAAAACAGAATTTCACAGTCTGGCTGCTTGAGAAATAAATTCACACTGAGGTTTGTTACTTAGGAAAAAAACAGAAGTTCCTTATAAAATAAAATAAATTATTATAACATAACTCCATACCAGATAGGAAAGGCAAAGCAAAGGTTTCTAGCTACCTGTCTGTCAGGCTCAATAGCAAGTAAGTCCAGGCATTCTTCTTAGAAATATATGCTTTATTGGAATACAAGGATGTTGCCCACAGTAATAACGCTATTGTCAGGAATGCCTGTCTAGGCCAGGACAAGTGCAATTATAGTATGATGCAAAGCCGGACTAGCAAATAAACTCTTAGCACGCGCGTGGGAAAACTCCCAGCGGGGTGATACTTAATGACCGGGAGAACTACCCCACACACACCGCCTAGTCATGTAGGACTGGAATATTTCCTTGGGCTGAGAAACTATTCCAAAGCCTCCATGTCAAGGCCACTCCGATAACAGGCGGCAAAGAAGAGTTCTCCCACAGTTGCAGCTGGCAAACTATGCGCAAGTGTAAAAGCAGGAAGCAAGACACGAAACAATGAATACAGTGTACTTGGCATTCTGACACTGTCTAAGCTAGAAGAGATTGTAGAAGGCATGTCCAGCCCTCAAGGTGGAAAGAGGAAAAGAGAGAGAGAAGAGAAGTGACCAGCAGCATTCTGGCTAACAAAGGTACAGCAGCAGGAGTCCCCCTCTCCACATGGTACTTTTGTAACACATTTATGCCCTCAGGGTGGGTCATATGAGCAGGGCTCTTTTTGTAGCAGGAACTCCTTTGCATATTAGGTGACACACCCCTAATGTAGCCAACCTCCAAGAGCTTACAGTAGCCCCTGTAAGAAGAGCTCTGTAAGCTCTTGGAGGATTGGCTACAATAGCAAAGTAGTTCCTGCTACAAAAAGAGCCCTGCATATGAGGAAAATTAAAGGGGAGAAAAGGGTCAAAGAGCCCTCTTTTTTCTTCTGACCAAATGGCTTTTCCCCTTCAAAAAACAAACTGGACCCAGTGACTGTATTTGGAAAAAAGAAAAATACAGGGCCATCCTTACCTGGTCTACTCAGAACATGAGTCAGGTCTATTCGATGGGACTTATTCCCCAGAAAATATTCTTAGGATTGCACTGTAAGTCTTTAAATTATCACAGTTCAAAATGTGATGTGCAGTCCTCTCTAAAGTAGGAGGAATCTGCTACATAAGAATATACATCATAAGCAGTGTTCCCTCTAAGCTGAGTTAGTGTGAGCTAGCTCAGTTTTTTAGCCTCCAGCTCACACATTGTTTTTCTTAGCTCAGGAAGGATGGCTCCAGAGCAAACTAATTTATGCAGTAGACAAATCACTTGCTCACAATTTTCATGTCAGTAGCTCACAGAGCAGAATTTTTGCTCACAAGACTCCGCAGCTTAGAGGGAGCATTGATCATAAGAGCCATGCATTATGTTTTCTTGGACTTTCATGAGCTTTCATGCCATTGTAGAGAGAATTTTACATTACTGTACATTGAAAACAGAAATATTACCCTGTATTGCAGTGTTGGCAGAGAATCCAGCAGGATCACCATGTAAAGCTCATATTCATTCTGTAAAGTAAAATAAAATCGGAGTGTTGGAAAATAGCTAAATTTGGAATAGGGAGAGATAAAATCTTACTCCTCCCTTCTTTATCTTTTAAATGTACTCTTAAATGCACTGGAGTTCATATGAAGCACCTGTAATTAAGTTAACAGGATTCCAGTATAATTTTATAGCTGTCAACCAATTAAGGATGTGCACTTTATTAATCACAGAGTGTTTAATTGGCTAATTGGTAAATTAGACAATAGCATTAAAAATACCGGGCAGCAGGATACAACCAGTGTGATGTCCTGGACAGGACAGGACAGGGAAGACCCAGGTTCAAAGTCCTACTTTGCCATGGAAGCATGCTGGGTAACCTTAGACCAGTCACACATTTTCAGCCTAACCTATCTCACATGGCTGGCATTATGAGGACAAAATGGATAATGGGAGAAGTAGGGTTGCCAGATCTTGGAGATCTGGTGATGGAGTCTGGGGAGGACAAGGTTTGGGGAGGGGAGGGACCTCAGTGGGATACAATGCCATAGAGTCCACACTCCAAAGCAGCCATTTTCTCCAGGGGAACAGATCTGGAGGATCAGTTATAATTCCAGGAGATCTGAGGGCCTTCAGGACAAGCTTCATTAAACAGTAGGGATGCCACAATACCTTCACTTCTTTCAGAATGTCACCAAAGATCATAGAGCTGTTGCAAATATCTTCAAACACATCACCAACAGCCTGCAAGCGGTTAAAGTGGGGACGTGTGCAATCACAAATATTCTGGAGTGCCTGGAAGGAAGTCAGATTCACTTGCAACATTTATTTAGATATATTGTCCTGATCATTATACCCTGGTTCTTGCAGATATGAGAGGGGGGGCTGTAAAATATAATCCCTATCACACAAAGTTTACCTAAAGACAGGCAGATTTCTGGAGATAAACTTTTTTCAGTCAATCTCCTGGAAGGCCAGGAATCATATAGCCACTTACATATCAGCATGTAGTATACTAAGGTATATGTGAAGATAAACAGGAGCCTAGTGACATATTAAAGAGTAACAAGTTTTCACTCTAACATAAGCTTTAGTAGACCCTCTTCCTCAGAGGGTCTTGAAATCTTATGTTACTTGTTAGTTTCCAAGGTGCCACATTCCAGGTTATTTTTGCTCTAACACTATTACACATTTAGAATTATTAGAAAATTACACACCATATTTATGAAATCAATACACTGGCTGAGTTCAGACTGGCAGTTTGCCCCGGTAGGGACCTGGGCCAGTGACGATTCAATTCCGGAGTAAATTGGGCATTCACACAGGCACATCTGCCTGGCGTCCCCCACCCTTAGCCAACCCGTGCTGTTGCGCTTCACTGCCGGATCAAAAAGATACCTCATAAAACTGGTAGCAAATCCATGAGCCCGTGTGTATTGCGTGTTTCTCCACTTTTGGGAAGTCTCAACGCGCAGCCGAAAAGCTGGGAGCAACCCGCGTTGGGCAGCAGTGATATGATTGGCCGTGCTCCACTCTACTGCCCAATGCAGTGCTGGCGCTGTGGGGTCCTCTTCCAATCGGCAAAATGCACACATGCACACATACACCCATACACCCACAGCCGAATTAATAGGGAAATGCCGAATACAGTGCACCTCCGGGGCAGTAGTCTGAACGCTCCTGGCCGGCTCTGCCCTGTATCTTCTGGCAGCAGCCCAGGCTGTGTGAACGGGAAAACCTGGTACAGTTTATTCCAGGGCTTTTTTGCCATGTCTGGCTACCAGAGCAAACTGCCAGTCTGAACTCAGCCATTGGTAGGGTCTAACTTTGTTCAGTGAGAAAGAACTGCAAAAATCTTTGGGAATGTTATTTTAACACCAGTTGGTGATTCAGGACTAGCGTTTCTGTTGTAATCTTTTCCATTCTTTACTGTCTAGATTGTGAGTTGCCGGGACCAAACATCCTTAAAAAGAACTTAAAAAAACATAGAGGCCAAGGCCTTCTCTGTTGTTCCCTCCTAAAATTTGTATTTAGAAGCCCACTTCTTTTGAATATGGAGTCACCACAGCTACAAGCCATGGTTTAGTTACCATGGCTAGTAGCTGTTGATGCAACTACACTCCATTAATCTCTTTACTTCCCTTTTCAAGCCATCTATGTTATGACCATTACTACATCCACTGGCAGTGAATTCCATTATTTACTCATTTCTTTGATGAGTAAAGAAATGCTTTCTTTTGACCATCGTGAATGTACTGCTCATCAATTCTTATACAGAGTTACTCCAGTCTAAGTCCATTGAAATGAACTGGAGTAACTCTCCTTAGGATTGCATGAATTAATGGCATGTTCAGCTCACAGTCTACTAGACAAATAAAAATATGAAAGAGATACAATTGAAAGTTTAATGAAGAAGAATTTACTAATAAGTGAACATGGGGGTTCTGGTTTCAAATGCTATTTGAAAAATCAAAACTAAAAGATATTACCAGGAGTCCAGTTGTTCTGCAGATGACAAATTAAAAATGGATAAATAAGTTAACAGAGGAAATATTGGACTTAATAAAAAGTACTATGCTACTAGAAGATAAAGGATGGGAATGTGTGTAAAGAAATGAGAGAGCAGAACAAAGGAGACAAAGCATGAAGATATTTACAAGGTATTAAAGAAATTTTAAATGAACAGATAAATAGAAGAGGAGAATCATACATAAGAATGCAGCAAAAAAAAAAGCAAATGCACTGCAAAATTTCAGACTGATAAATGGGATTATGAGAAATGGGAAGAACAAGTAAAATAGCCTTAAAATAAGTCCAGACAGCATAGGAAAATTAAGATAAAAACAAAGGGTCTAGAGACTAGAGATGGGCATGAACTGGCTCACGAACTAAAGATTGTGATTAATTTTGGCTGGTTTGTTGCTCACAAAGTGAAGTTCATGGCAGGTCAACTGGCACGAACTTTCAAGTGGTTCACTGCAGTTCATGAATGGATATATTTCTGGACAGACTGTCTCCACTCAATCAAAATGTTTAACAAACTTCAAAGCAACAAGGGGGGGTGGAATTCTCCAGCCTTGGAAACATCAGTACGGCCTCTCCAAAGTTTAACAGGCACTGCTGGCTGCCAATAACAGAGTTTCCATTCTGCCCTATGGGATCAGAATGCTATATACACCCTCAACTCAGCTCTATAGCCCCTCCACTATTGGCTGTTGGCAGTTAGACAGAGAGGTAGGGAACCTGTTAAAAGCAGAGAAAATTCATTTATTCTTAACTGTGAATACCTCTCCCCTGGTGGGATTTGGGTTTTTAGTGGAGTCAGGGCTCTGAGCCCTGTTCAGCGAGCAGAGGGGCTTAGCTACCTCTGAGGATTCACATTTTATACCCTTCCATTCCTCCTGATTATGAACACTTCTCCCCTGGTGGGCTTTAGGTGTTAGGTGGACTCAGGGCTCTGAGCTACCCCATCTCTCTGCTCATGCCAAGCAGAGGAATTTAGCTACTAGGTGCCTTGACTGAGGACCAAACATATATACCCTCTCACCCTCCTGATTGTGAATACACCCATGTGCCATTAGGATGAAACTGGGGGCAGTGTGCTCATTGTGGGAGGAAGAAGTCTTCCACTCCCAGTGCTGAGGCCAGTACACCATCCAGCCTTCAAATCAGGGGGATGGCATGCCCCAGGCTGGCCATATGGGTAAAGAGCACATCAGCGGTATTCTGTAAGGGCTTGAGGATATGCACCATTTGGGAGAAGGTCAGTCAGTCATTAGAACTAATGCTGAGCTCCTCTTCCCCATGTAGGATGGTCATAGAGGAGATGACATCCTGCACCACATTCTTCTGCTCCACCAAATGCCCAGTCATGGCATACTTGAAGTTCCAGTGGGTAAGCTGAGGACGAGCTGATGTTCAGGCTCACCCCATCCCCCTGCCTCTCACACAGCAGACAGGCAGACTTGATGCTGCATGAGAAGTGGGCAGTCAGGTGCTGGGCAGGTCTCAAGCAAGGACTGCATTTCAAGGGGGGTAGTGCCCCAGGTGGCCTTGACAGTGCTCCCCAGCCTCAGAGAATCCTTCACCACTAGGTGAAGCATGTGCGCCAAGCAGACAACACCCTTGTGGTGCACAGCCTTCACTGCTGCCAGCATGTTGGCACCTGCATCTGTGACCACGTATTCATGGATTGCTGCTGCCCACCCATTCTTTAAGGCTACACTGTATCACAGCAGCAATGTTTTGCACCAGGTGTTGCAACAGATAGCAGAAGGCTAGATCCTCCACAGGGGAGAAGGGTTGGCCATCCACAGCAATCATCTCACCAACGAGGTGAGTGACTGCTTCCTGGGCCCTCTACATAACCCTTTTGGATGGCACTGACCGTGTCCCTGTGGGAATGACCTCTTGGAGAGTGGCCTGCCTTGATGTCCCACCTATGGCACCCTGAGTGTTGGGAGCCTTTCTTAGAGGGGCCTCCTGCTCCTGCTCTGCTTAGAGGGTGTGGGCCTCTTCTTACTCCTGCTGGCCACAACTCTTTTTTCTGGTGGCAAAATAGTTGGGTGCACCCTTTGCAGGTGCCTATGGAGGACAGAAGATGACAAGTGTTGGGGGTTCGCACCCCTCCAGACATGGATGTGGCACACCTGGCATTCTGCCATACAGGGGTCACTGGGTGTCAGATAACTGCCATGTTTTCTGTACAACCTCATACCTTGCTTACTCACATGCACATAGCTTTGCGTTACTGAAGCAACCATGGGAGACATTCCTCTGCTAGACACCACCAACGTTCCCTCTAAGCTGTGGAGCCTTGTGAGCAAAACTTCTACCTTGTGAGCTCCTGGCATTAAAGATGAGAGTGAGTGATTTGGCTACTGGAGTGAGTTGGCTCTGGAGCCATCCTTCCTGAGCCAAGACAAAGAAGTGTAAGCTGGAGGCTAAAAAACTGTGAGCTAGCTCACACTAACTCAGCTTAGAGGGAATACACCACTATCAGTGTAACCTTGACAGAAGGGAGGGCTTGGGTTCCCAGCTGGTGTGAATATATTGGCCCTATTGCAGGGGGGGGGGTGTCTCCCGTTCATTATGTAATGTCCCACCAGGAGATTTCCCGCATACACACTTGGATGTCATTTTCTTGGCTAGTTGAAGCATCAGAGTGTATACACAGCCCCCCATGCACTGCCCGTTATTCCTGGCAATGAATCTGTACTACTGGGCAACAGACTGGTATTCCAAGAAAGCATAACTTTCTGAGTGAAGTGTGCCTGGACTTGCTTGCTGTTGAACCTGACAGAAATTGTCAGGAATCTTTATTTTGCCACCGGGCCAAATCTCTCCCTGCCGAGATGAGCAGTGCCGGGGAGGAGGGGTACCCACCACAGTCCCCTCCACAATCGCGCCCCTGACAGCACCAACCACAATGGTACCAATGACTACGGCAATGCCGGCCACCCCTCCAGCCTCTACGGGGACAGGGGTCCCGGTATCGACAGTCCGGGTGATGTGGAAAGGTTTCCAAACTGTGAGCTGGAAACAGGGCCCCAGGATTGGAGAAGGTAGGAGGGACAGCTGCTTTCTGGGGCTTAGCTGGGAGGGGCCTCAGGGGGGTGTATTTGAGGCAGGAGCAGCAACAGGGAGTTGGGATGTGGAAGGGGAGAACACTTCCCTACCATTTGGCTACGTTCCTGCAGAGTGCAGGAGGTTGGACTAGATGACCGGATTCTATGATTCTATGATCCTCTGAATCACTGCTGTCAGAGTCCTCCTCTCTAAAGGGAGTTAGCAACTGCTGGTGTATGGATAGTGCTAACAACTCTTTTGCCTCTGTGGAGAGCCCTAGGAACAGATCAGGAGAAGGAAGCTCTGAGAGCCCTGGTGATGTCCTCTAGATCTGGGCTCCAGTGTACTGGAAGGAAGAGTTTTATTATATATCATACTCAGGCAGCTCATTAACAAGTAATTTCAGCTTTATTACATCAGAACAACCAACAATAAACAACAGGGGCAACAAGCTCCTTTTAAACTTCCTGGGCTGGCCAGGCCATGCCCAGTTGCTCAGTAAGGACCAATCGCTGTTCGAACATAAAGACCAATGGTTGTTGTTCCCTCTGAGAACAATCCTGAGCTCTGATTGGTGTGTGTTTCACCACAGCCAATCAGACTGTGCATTTTACAATACCAGAGTTGAAGCTGGGAATAACTATTTGTAATCCCAATACACAACACCCCTCCCCCTAAGATATGTCCATATCTTTAACACACAAAGTCCTTCAGATAAGTTGGGTGCCCTCGTGTTCTTGAGGAACGCCACACTGTCCCAGTCAGAGGGGTAGCTCTAGCGCAGTGTGGAGGGGACAGATCAGTGTCTGTTATTGGATTATCTTCCTCTGCTGCAGGACTATAGTCTGATAGGTCAGCCAGGTCACTGTCCATTAGCGCTGGTGTCAGGGGGGTCTTGGTTATTGTGGCTGGAGGTTCGACGTTGTTGACCAAATGTGGTTGCCCTCATCCAGTTGGCAGGACTGGGCCCCAACTGTCGTCCGAGTCATCCCCAGCCAGCAAGCCCTGTCGGTCTGTCCAGTGCCTACGAAGCTGGTCAAAGCGCCACCTAAAACTTCTTCCATCGGATGAAGCCATGATATAGGAGAGTGGCCTAGTGACTGTAGTTATTGCAGCCAGCATCCATGTGGCCCCCTCACTGCAGTTCCTTGCAAAAACAGTGTCACCCACCTGGAATGATCACAGTGTTGCTGGCGTTTCCCCCTGCGGTAGCGTGTCGGACATCAAATCCGGATGTAGCCGGTTGAGCAGTGATGTCAGGCTGCAGTTCATCAGGAGTTCTGCCAGGCTCCTTCTGGTAGCTGTATGTGGCGTTAGAAGCTGGTACAGTAGGAATGATGCCAGTCTTTGGCTCCAATCCCCATGGACCATCCGGCCAAGAGCCTCTTTGGTGGTGTATACCATCCACTTGGCCTGCCCATTTGTGTCTGGGTGGAAAGGTGCTGCTGTAATATGCTTTATTAAATTGTCTGCCATGAATTCCCGGAACTCAGCAGAAAGGTGTCCCATTATCAGATACCAATGTGTGGGGTAGCCCATGTGTTGCAAAAATGCAGCGGAGTGCCCTAATTATAGCGGTTGAGGTCATAGCGGACATTTGTACAACCTCTAACCACTTAGAGTAAGAGTCAACTATAAGCAAAAACACTTGCCCTTGGAATTGCCCCGCAAAGTCTATGTGCAAACAGGACCACAGTTAAGTGTGTGGTTTCCCAGTGGTGCACGGGTGCTTGTGGGGGCTCTGGCCGAGACTCTTGGCAGGTTTGACACACTCTTACCCAGTCCTCAATGAATACCATTCAATGTAGCATATGCGGGGAAATTATATGGAGGGTCTGGCAATCAGGGGTGAACAACCCAAGGAGTGGCTTGTGGTCGATTACCATGATGAACCAGCGACCGTAGAAAAAGTCATGAAAATTTTTTACACCGGCGACCAAAGCCAATGCCTGTTTATCTATCTGTGTGTAATTTCTTTCTGCAGCAGATAGTGTTCTAGAATAGTACACCACTGGCGCCTCCCATCCATCTGGCATTACATGACTCAGTACTGCGCCGATGCCAAAGGGCGACGCATCAGCCACAAGGACAAGCAGTTGGTTTTCATCAAAGTGCGTTAGGATACTGTCTGATGTCAATAGTTCCTTAACAGCAGTAAAAGCCCACTCATGTTGCCTCCCCCACCTCCAAGTCATCTTTTTGTGCAGCAGCCGATGCAACGGCTCAGCGATGGATGCTTTGTGAGGCAGGAAAGAGTGATAGAAGTTCAGGATACCAAGAAAAGATTGCAATTCTTTTTTATTGGTGGCCATGGAGCTTGCTGGATCGCTGTAACCTTGCTGTCAGTCAGGTGTACGCCACTTGCATCAATGAGGAATCCGATGATTTTGACCATCAGCCCCCCAATCTGACACTTTTTCGATTTGACCTTCAGCCCCTTCCCTTGGAACTGACCCAGCACCTCCCGCAGGAGCCCAGCCAATTTTGTGGCATCAGCACTGGCAATAAGCACATTGTCAAAATAGGGCATGACTCCCTATATCCCCCAGAGGAGGCCCTCCATAAGACCCTGGAAAATCCCTGGGACCACGTTGACACCAAACTGAAGCCAGTTGACTCTAAATGCACCCCAGTATGTAATGATCGTCTACACCTAGGCTGCATTCTGGTCCACTGGCAACTGTTGGTGGGCCTGTGTGAGGTTGAGCTTCGTGAAAATCTGGCCACCAGCTAGAGACACTAGTACATGGCTTATCACAGGCACCAGATATGCATGCTGCTGGAGGACTCTATTTATTGTGCATTTATAATCAGCACAAATGTGAATAGAGTCATTTGGCTTAATTGGGGTTACAGTTGGTGTTTCCCATTTAGCATGGGAGACAGGTTCCAGCACACCATGTTCAATTAACTTGACCAGCTCCTCCTCAATTCGGGGCCATAAGGCAAATGGGACCATGCGAGCCTTTAGTTTGATGGATGCTACCATGGGGTCTAGGTCGAAAGTCACAGGTGGGCCAGTATATTTCCCCAGGGACCCATCAAAAACTGCCAGGAACTCATTACAAATTGATTCCAAATCAGTATGTGCAATCCGGTTGACACCCGTGACTGCTATGCCCAGGGCATTGAACCAGTCCAGTCCTGGCAAACTGGCCATCCACCCCTCCGCAATGATGAGACCCAGCATTCCTTTGAACCCCTTGAACTCTACCTCAAAGGATGCTGTGCCCACCACCGGTATGCGATGCCCCTAGAAACCAGACAGATGCACTCTGCTGGGCTCTAGGCAATGCCGGTTTCTCTGCGGGAAAAGTTTGTGCAGTGTCTCAGTGGAGATGACAGTCAGCACTGACCTGGAGTCGACCTCCATTTCACAAGGCTCACCATCGAGTAGCACTGTGACCTTGATTTTCCTTCTGGTCCGCATTCTGGTGTTCAGGATGGTTGAAGGGCAGGAACAGCAGGCTGTTTTGTAGCAGTCAGCAGATCTTGCGTTGTCCGCACACTGGACCCTGCATCCTGATCTCAGCGAAGGTGGCGACGACTTCTTTTTGAGAGCAGTTTGGCACACCCTGGCTAAGTGCCTCTGCTTGTCACAAGCCTGGCACTTAATATCTCGGGCCCCACACCAGTCTTGGTCATGGTCGCCTCCACAGCCCACACATGATTGCTTCTGTGTTGTTTTGTCTGGGATGTGCTTGCGGTTAGCGAACCTGGACTTGCAGACCTCGTCCATCTCACCCTCGAACTCAATGGCTGATTCATGATGCACCGTCTTGTCATGCTTTTGTAGAGGTGGGTTGTTGGACTGCCGTACTTCCCACATTGACCTTTCTGCAGCCTCGGCAGCAATGGCTTCTGCATAGTGTAGGAGAGCTCTGTCTTTGCAAACAGCCATTGCTGTAGCCTCTCATCCCTCAGGCTGCAGACCACTTGATCGAGGAGCGCCACTTCTAAGTTGGGGAAGTTGCAGGTTTGAGCAGTTTTTCGTAGTCAGCGATCGTTTCTCCTGCAACATAGATGCACTTGTAGAAGGCGTGTCGGTAGGTGATCTGTGAGGGATTTGGTGAGAAGTGATTTTTTAACTTCTCCTTGATTCTGGTGAGGGACACTGTCAGAATATCATCTGGAGCCACAAGGGTGGCCATGTCAAAAACGGCCCTTCTACAAGAGCTGAGGAGCGCTGCCGTTTTTGTAGCTTCCTCCTCGATCTTGTTGCTGTGCAGATAGAACTCAAACCATGTGTGATGTATGAGTCCCAGTCTTCCAGCTCTGGCTCAAAGGTGTCAAACTGTGCTGGCTGCCATTCTGTGGCTTGCTATTGCCGCCGGAATGAGAGGGTGTACTTCCCTTGGTTTCTCAGGATGCTCTGCTTCATCCGCCATGGTGGTGTTGGTTCAGTGGGGCTGCCTACCTGCTCAGAATCCCACCCTCGTTGCCAGTATTATATATCAGATTCAGGCAGCTCATTAACAAATTATTTCAGCTTTATTACATCAGAACAACCAACAACAAATAACAGGAGCAACGAGCTCCTTTTAAACTTCCCGGGCTGGCCAGGCCATGCCCAGTCGCTCGGTAAGGACCAATCACTGTTTGAACAAAAAGACCAATGGTTGTTGTTCCCTCCGAGAACAATCCTGAGCTCTGATTGGCATGTGTTTCACCACAGCCAATCAGATTGTGCATTTTACAATATCAGAGCTCTATGTAGCTGGGAATAACTATTTGTAATCCCAATACACAAGTTTGGTGCCCGGGGATGGGGCCTGTGGTACTCAGGGAGTGGAGGACTTCTTCCCCCCATGACAAATACCCTTTGCACCCAACTTTCACCCTCATGGCACACAGAGGTGTTCACAATCAGGAGGGGTGGAAGGGTATCAGTGTGTGTGTAGGGGGGTGGCCTTTCCAGCTTGACATGTGTTTCTATTCCTTTGCTGCACAGCAGAATACACCCTGGTTGATGGATGTGCTTGGCACCTGTGTTTCAGCCTTGTGGGGCTGTGAGAGTTGTGGGCATGTTTCCCTTGTTTGTCTTCTGTGGCTAGGATGCCTGCCAAGCTTCCATGGGGTTACTTTTGGGGATCCCCTGTCAAAAGGATGTCTACCTTTCTGTCCTTCAGAACCTGCCTTTGGAGACTTGGGGTGAGGCTGTAAATATAGGGGGGATGCTTGCCTTGCTTCCAGTGTCTGGCTGGGGGTGGGGGATCTGCCCAGGTGAAGTTACAGGATTCTAGATTCTCAGCATAAATATAATTAAATATAAAGGAGTGCAAATGGGAGTCCTGAGGGGGAAGTAAACAGAAAACAAAAAAGGGCCCAAACCAAAATGCTGCTGAACTCCAAAAGAACAGGATTGCGACTTGAGATTACTCAACTTTAGTTCATTCACAGGAGGGCTGAATAGGAACATTGGATGTTTATCACACTATAGATGCTGACTTTCTGCTACTAAGCATTTCTCCCCTGATTTTATCAAACTAATTACATGTCTCATTGTACCTCTGCATCCTGACTCCTTTCTTTGCAACACCTCTCCCACCTTCAGGGAATATAAGGACTCCCAGATCTCCATTCCTACTTGTATATGACAAAAGGAATATTGACTCTCAAAAGCTCATTCCCCCAAAATCTTGTTGGTCTCTAAGCTGCTGCTGGAGTCAAATCTGGAAGTTTTGTTTTGTTGTCCAGCAGTAGAAATGAAGTACAGCTACTAGGGATGTGCATTTGGTTTGACTGAACTGAATAACCCGCAGGCAAGGTGGGATATAAATCTAAAATAATAAATAAATAAATACGCAAATAATGCCTATTCAGCATTATTCAGGCATGCCGAAAGCCAAATCAGATTCAGCAATGCTGAGTATTTCCCGAATCTCAGTATAATACTGATATTGGCATTTAGGAATATTGGCATTTACTGATATTTTTCAGGTTTGGTTTACCCGAACCTGAAAAATACCGATTTCCCCCCCATGCACATCCCTAGCAGCTACATGATGCAAAAGGTCTCTGTTATTCCTATTTCAACAAGTTAGAATTTTGCAGCTTGATCAAAACTTGATGGCTTTAGAGTCCCAGCGAACTCCACAGAACCCAATTCTATTTTACTCCTGCAAAAGAAGTTAATCTGGTTTTTGAAAGGTGACTGAAATAATCAAAAGTGATCCATACCAAAGTGGCAGTTTGGGAAAACTGAGCAGAGACCTAATGGTATTTTCTCTCTAAGTCTTCCTAATAGCCAAATAACTCTTTTCTCATATTGATGTGGATTAGTTTGTGCCTTCATTTAATTTCCAAGATTTGTGTTGGTGCATGTCACAGCTATTTTCTGCTACTTGTTTACTTACTTGTGCCAACTTCTTTTCATGTTGCTCTACTGACTTGCTCCCAATGAAGTCATTTTCCAACAAATCTTTCTTGGCAATAAACTCCTTCTGAAATTGCATAAATTTGTGAAACTGGTCCATTTTGGTCACACCAGCCAAGTAGGAAGGAAGGAATTTGTATTCATCTTTAGACCCCTCTGTGACACAAAGCTGACTGTTCATAGTTGGTTTATATTTCAACATTTTTAGTTCTTGAACATCTAACTCTTCCCTGATAAGAGGCTTCCGAAGTATGCCAGCTTCTTCATCCATTGTCTTAGCTGTTTCCTTTCTTTGTATTTCCCATGAAGGAGGACCTAAAGAAACACTTTCTGGAGTGCCAGAGGTGGTCTGGAATGACCAAGGTTGATAATATGAATGAGCCATTGATTTAGCTCGGAGGGGAATTGGTGTGGCATCATCAATGAAGTTGGCCAAAGTACATTTTGTCTTTCCGGGTACCTCAGTGAATGTTCTGGGTGCTGTGAACTGGGTTCTTTTTGCAATGATGTATGCTGGTTTTTTGCCACTTGCCCAGATATTATGCTTTATGTTTTTGGGGGGCTTGTAAAGCTTACTAGGGTTGAGGTGACCTGAGATGTAAAGTTGAATTTCAGCTTTGTGGGCCTTTTCCACTCCATCTATTAGATCTGAAAGACTGTTCTTCTGCTTTCTGTCTGCCATGTATAAACTAGACACTGAATGACAGAAACAGATATTTAGCTTAAGATAAAGTTGTAGTTACATAAAATGTTTTAAATTCACTGGGTAGTCTAATGAAAGCTGTCTAACCATACTTAGCTAGTATGGCTTTCCCTAATTTATACATGCAGACTAACTTAAAGGATGCTTTGTAGTGCAAATGATCTGACTCTCAGGGAACAATTGGTAGGCAATTAGTGCAAGACCAAACATTGTTTGTGGCAGAGGCACAGACTTGAAGCAAATGTGCAAATTACTTCATTAAGAGTAGCTAAAACTGCTGGCAAACTTTTAGTGGGAAATCACAAAACTGGCCTTCCAAATTAAGACTGGGCCTCCATTGTCTGATTCACAGATAACATCTTCTGTGCCTTTGCTGTGTGCATGTGCTATTAAAATGGCTGTTCCTTGGAAGAACTGTGATAAGAAGAGGAAAACCAAAATTTTAAGGGACCTGCCAAGGACTTAGCTACTCATACTGCTCCTGGCTATGATCCTTTTGCAACAATTCTACCTAGCACCATGGCAGCTTGAAAGTAGGACTGTCAGTCCCCTGGTGCGTGGGGGTATTCCCCACCCCCGGCTGGCATTTCACACTGCCTCTCTGAGCAACCATGGGAGAAAAAAAATAAAATTTAAAAGCTGCTGTCAGCTGACAGCATGACACTTCCAGGTAAACCCAGAAGTGATGTTAATCCTCACTAGGAATTGGCCAAAACTTGATTATAAAATGATTGTTTCCCCCAGAAGTGATGTCAATCCTCTCTAGAAATAACTGGAAGTGACATCATCATGCTGTTGGCTGATGGCCACCCAACCCAATCTCCCATTAGTTGCCAAGCCAAGCCTGGCAGCCCTATCATTGTCTGATCCAGAGTCTGCCTTCCAGCTATGTTGCTTAGTGTCCTAGCTATGAGCAAGCTTCTTTACTATTAGACCATGACTCAGTGCTCTCCAAATGCAGCACATATGATTTTCCACTGGCAGCAGATCGAGGCCTTGCTGATAAATTGTCCAAATGAGTCACAATGAGACAGCCCCATAATGTACTGAAACACAATACACCTGCAGGTTCTGCTGCTTGATGTGTTCTCATTGCTTAGAAACCGACTGATGCTGAAATACAGGGCAAGCATGCTTTTGTATTGCCGTTAGGTAATTCCTCATGTACACCAGTTGCACAAGCTGGTTCTTTTTCTTTCATTATTCTTTAGCAATGCTTGGGTGAAAATGACATTAACAATAGAAGTACCAGCCCAAAGAGCAGCATACCACTTTTGCTTTCAGCCATTGATTCATCTCAGCATGAGTTACATAGCAGCTACCCTCCCAAAAAAGCAAAGGACTTCTACTCTCCCCTCCCCACAAATAATCTAACAAAGTCACAAGTTAAAACTGAAATGTATTTAAACTGCACACTAACTTACATTTCACAAGCTCCTTAAAGTATCCGGCATAACTGCTGCCTTTATGCTGGTTTGCTACCAAGGAGACCAGTCAAACATTCTGAGTTCCACTTGGGCTCTCCATGGCTGTTAAGCAACAATACAGGACTGAACAGGTCTGATCAAAAGCAAGCTGGCACGTTAGAGACAAAGTCTCAGTTCCTTTCTTTACACCAGGCACAGGAAGGATAGTTAAAATGATGTGTTTTTAAGTACAATTTCTTTGTTGGTTACATCATTTGATGGGAAATCTCCAGACTGCAAAATCTCAAAGGTGGAATAGTTTTTCTAAGCTCTTTCTACTAAATATGAAAACAATAGAAAAATATGCCCCCATTGTGTGACCTTGGTTATACCAGCCACACTGAAACAAACGAGGCAAAGGTGAAGTGAGAGAAGGTGTAAAAGGCAAGTGAAAGACTTTAACTGGTAGTCTGAGCAAGGTCCCCAAATTTGGAAGCTTTTATGGCTGTGGGAAAACTAGATCTTTGACATATTAAGAAAGTTCCCAGTACACTGCTGCCACAGAAGGTTGTTGGCATCCAGGAGCAAGCCAAGCAGAGCTCCAGTGGTGCTGCCAGTTCAGTAGCCTATGCCCATCATTGCCACCACTGGAAAGAGATTGGGATGATCTTATCGTTTACTGTAATTATGTATTATTTTCACTGTACTTCTGTGTTGCTGCTCAGCTGTGTCTGTATAGACAGAAATTTTCATGGTACTTCCATTTGAGAGATGATGTACCTCTTTGCTTCTTCTCATGCAACCATATAGCAGGATGATTTGGAAGTATTTGAATGCAGAAAATACTCTTACATTGACCCTTGGGGACTGATCACATACAATTTTGCAAGAAACTCAATATGTATGGGAGATGCAACAAAACATGGGGAAATCCCCAGCAGTAAGTTGCTGAGCTCAAACAGGACTGTCTGCAGTTGACAGAATCTACTCCAAGCGAAGGACATTTAGTTTTCTGCATCAGCACTTTTAATGAACAATTAGGAGCAAGAGAAGTTAGACCTCTAAACAGACCTCTGAATAGATGGCATGGCTTAAGATTTCTGCATCAATTTCTGTCTTTCCCTGTAGACCATGCAACATCAGGCTACCCTACACATCTGCTGCCTGAAATGGAAGGTGATGCTGTTGAGAGTTTAGGGTGAAGGAACGCATCCAAAACATAAATAAATGGCCTATAAGCCTCTTGACACAGCATTACACATATACAGAAACAGAGAAAAAATCATGGAAAAATAAAAAAAATGTGTCCCCTATGGATATAGTGATGTTTCCACAGACTTTGGGTAATCCACAGGATTATACAAAAATCTGGAAACTAGAAAAGATGCATGGGGGTTAAACTCACAAAGTTTTTAAAAAAGCAGTGTCTGCACAGCTGCACATGCACAGATATTGCCAGAGGGAGGAAAATACAATCTAGCATTTTGGGTTGCAGGAGACCAGGATTAGGGGATTGGAGAGGACATAGGAGCCACAAGGGGGAAGAAGACTGGGGGCCTTACTATTGGATATTGTTGAAACTGTGTATTCAAATCGATCTGGGAGGGAAAGGGCTAATAAAATTCTCTCACTCAGGTGCACCTAGAAAAGAGTCCAGCAGCACCTTAAAGACTAACAAAAATTGTAGTAGGATAGGAGCTTTTGTGAGTCAGTGCTCACTGCTTTATGAAAGCTCATTCCCTGCCACAAATTTTGTTAGTCTTTAAGGTGCTACTTGACTCTTACTCTTTCCTGCTGCTACTGACATACACAGCTACCCATCTTGATCTATCAGGTACGTTGGCCTCATGCTCTCATCGGTTAGATGTTGAGCCTCTTTGGATGTTGATTGGCTTGCTGTTTCATCTTATATAGGACCGCTCTTCTTCTGTCTCTTCCCTGGGCTTGAAGCTGTAGGAGTTAACCTTGTTGAAGTTAATTGTTAACAATAAGTTAGATGTACCTACGTGAATATGTCATGTAAAGATGTGCTTCTATTTTTGTAAGTAAAATTTCTTTCTTTTGTTGCCGTTGGAGTCAGATCATTGTAATTTGTATGAACAGCATTTTCCCCTTAACTGGGAAATGTGAAGGAACAGGGATACTACTTAAGCTTCTGTGCTTCCAAGGCAATTGTTTTTCTTTTACATTTAACCCAATACTTACAGCCCCAATAATCTGACCAGCAGGGTCTTCAGGGGTGGCTTGAAGTTGAAAATGTGTCTTCCTGCCTTCTTTCATTCCCAAGTTAGATCTATCATAGTGTGTGTGTGGAGGGAAGAACAGCACATAATAGGATAATTAGACAAAGCAAGAGGGGAGGAAGTGGGGATCAGTGGTGGGGGGAGGAATGCTTGTTCTGTGAGTTCTCATGGGTACCTCACTGATATGTATTTTACTGCACATTTATATATTGTGAAATGTCAAGCTACTCTAGTAATAGAATTCCAGTGCATGCATTCATATATGACCATGTACCTATTTTCTCCTCTATACCTGTATATAGGTGAAATGTCATGGCATAAATACACACTTTAGGAATGTCAGCTCAAGCCAAAAGAAATGAGACAGTTTCCAGTGCTCTAAATAAATCAAATAATTTTAACTGAGGCTGGAATACTTAATTAGCATATACTCATTCAACACATATTCAAAATATTTGCTTACTATTTAAAATGTTAACATCTGAGTTGGGTTATAATTGAGAGTTGTCAGTTTTGAAAAGATGATCCCATCTACTGATCCAAGAAACTGATTTGCAACAGTTTCCCAAATGTTAAATATTTTTTCCATGTCATAGGGATTCTATGGGTAGTCACAGAGCTTCTTGATCATATGACTGGAGTCCAAAGTGATAGGAGCTGAATCCTGTCTATCTAAAGCCTCCAAAGTAAGTGGAATTGTCACATTCAAAGGAAACTGGAATTTGGGAATAGTCACATCTATCAGGGTCCATTCAGTTTTCTCACTCCATTTTCTTGCCTTGCAAACTTCTTATACAGTATGGACAGACATGTGCACAGTCAAGGGAAGCCTTGCACTGAAGCTGCATGTTGAACTAGATGTGGACCCATGGAAGACCCGATGCCATCCATCCCTGCATCTCTAAAGTCACTGCAGACCCAGGTAGATGGCACGTCAGCCTCCCTGAGAATTACAGACACATGGAACCAGCATCCAGACTTATAGAGAAGCCATACTTTGCAGAGACAACCTGGACTGTCTTGCTCAAACAACATGAACAAGCATTGTCTCCATCATGCAGGCATCTTCCCCCACACCTTCTCCTAGCAACGTTACCTGAAACTGCACATAGTCATCTTCAAGTTAAACAAAATAACTTGGCCATGACAGGATTAACTGGGCTGACCAGCACACCCAATGCCCATCAAGGTAACACAGCTGCAGACCATTGGATTGTTGATGCTAATGGCTAGCCAAGCACCTTTAATGACTGCTTGTTCTTCTCCTTTTGTCTTTTAGCCCAAACTCTGAACACTTAAAGAAACATCATGTCAATCGCCCAACACTTAATCCTAGTCTTTTTGCCTATTAAGCCGCTAACAGCGTCTAGCACATTCCTGGGGACTACGTGCTTGGTGGCTCATACCCCCAAGCCCCTTTTAGGGTATAAAAGAAGAGCATCTGCCCATGCTTGCTCTCTCATTTCCTCTCTACTTGACCCCACACTACCAGTTTGGTGTAGTGGTTAAGTGCATGGACTCTAATCTGGGAGAACTGGGTTTGATTCCCCACTCCTCCACTTGCACCTGGCTGGATGACCTTGGCCAAGCCATAGTTCTGATAAGAGCTGTTCTTGAAAAAAGAGCAGTTTCTGTCAAGAGCTCTCTCAGCCCCACCTACCTCACAGGGTGTCTGTTGTGGGGAGGGGAAGGGAAGAGAGTTCGTAAACTGCTCTGAGACACCTTTGGGTAGTGAAGGGCGGGGTATAAATCCAATCTCCTCTTCTTCTTCTGATTCTCGACCTAATGCTGTCCAGAGTCTACCATATGTATTGGTGGTCAACATACAGCCCTTTTCTCTTTTAGTCTCCCTTCATTTTTCATTGCAGGATTGCTTCATCTCATTGGACGGGTAAGTATTGCCCAACTAACGAACTTCTCCTGCTAATGCAAATATCTCTATACCTTTCCATCTAATTTTCTTAGTTCTGTATTGTTGTTTGCATGCTTGGATATTATTGTATGTGTGTGCAAATTCCCTAGTAAAGAATTAAGATCTGATCTCTGGCTCTATTTCTGGAAATCGGGACTAAGTGGGACTCCTGTATACATAGGTTATTGCTCCCTTATATGCCTATTGCCATTTAATAACTATATTTCCCCAAGCTATTATTAAGAAATAAGGCAATTTGGCTAACAATTTCACCCAATTTTCCTCCTTACTACAGCCCCTTTCCCACATAGCTTTTGTATATGCAGGTCCCACGATCACCAGCAGGCTTTTTTAGAGGTCATAGGGGCCCCCTTCTCATAGATGACATAGTGATGTGACCCTCGTAAGTTAGTAAGAATATTAAGGTGGTTCTCAGAGTCTTGGGAATTGTACTATTTATTATTTATTCATTCCATGTAAGTTAAGGTGGGTACATAGAGCTCCCAGGAGATTTCTCATCCAAGCACTGATCAAACTCAGACTAGTCTGTTGCTATGTCATGTGCTTTCCAACTATGCCTATTCTGTCAGTTCAGTCTTCAGAGGGATTAAAGACACACACAGGATGGCCAGTGGCTCCCACCCCATTTCCTTTCCACAATATACCAAAAATGAACACAAAGAGGTTTTTTTTAAAAAAATCTGTATTCAGTAATATTCACATCAAAGTGTGTATTTATACATATGTATACAATTAAAATTATGAACATTTTTAAATATTGTATGTATCATACATATATTTATATGTATAATTACATATCCACAGAAATTGCTTTGCTGCACTACAGCCAGCTGTTAAAGCAGAAACAGGTTTCACAATAGGACTCCCAGATATGCATATATTCTGGCTGTTTCATTTTGCAAATTTATTTACAATTTATCTAGACCATAATAAATGATTATGTGTTGTATAGTACAAACATAATAGTAAAGGTCTGGGGGTTTTAAATACAAAGACTGCAAATGAATACATGAAAAATTACATACCATGTACAGTATTTATAATTTATAAATGCAAAGTTAAGACCTCTTCAGTTATTGCACTTGCATATTTCTTTTTATAAAGAGGATTTTCTAAGTATCATATATATAAAACCTTTTCCCCCATCTCCCATATATAGTAAAACTGGATGTTGTTGCCTTGAAATGCCTTCTTCTCAGACCAACCCATTGGAACCTGGGCATGCATGGACCTACTCTATAACCCAATTAAATCACTAATGTTTTGAGTGTATGTCTGAGTATACACCCAAATATATAGTTGAGCACAGTTTCTGGTCAGAAAGGAAATTTTTAAAAAGAAAATGACTATGAAGTTGCTAGGTTAGAACTTAAGAACTATCATCAGATGCTCCTGATACCAATTAAGGGAAAGCAACACAACTTCTTGTACTCAGAACAAATCCACTTGCCCTGTCTGGTGCACTGCATGGGACTGCATCACAGTGTTTTAAGTACCTACAGAAGGCTCATAACAGCATGGGCAGTTACAGGCCTTCTGCAGTTCGATTCAAATAAATATTAATGTTCTACATAGTTCTTAACACTGGCCAAGGAAAGACTCAGTTCTGTTAACAATCAAGCACTATACAGATAACACAAACAATTCTGTCTATTTATGCCATTCATGTAGAGTATATCATTGTGCCATTGAGTACCACACCGCATGCTCCATCTGAGCTGATTTGTAGCTTTCTGAATTTGTTCCCTTCTCTTAAAATTACAGTATTCTGCCATTCTAAGGGTATTAAACAGTATACTACAGAATGTCTGCAGAACATTGACTCATTGTGTAATATTACAGTCATTCTAAAGTTTGCTTTAGAATAGTGCAATTTTCAGTGAAACAGTTTGAGACACAGATCTGGAGTCTAATTTATCATAATAGTGTCATGGGCAAAAGCATCTGTATATCTACTTCAAGCTAAATTATTCTTCCTTAGAAAACATAGGCCAAATAATATAAGCTGAAAAGTTAGTATTCAATATGCATGAGTATTTAAGGCCTGCATGTGTGTTATTTGGCCCTTGGAATTTTAACTATGCTGAGACAGGAGGTCCTGGCCCCACATAATTCCATCCTCTTTTTCTCACACCTTGACTGGAATTAATATCTGAACTCCTATTTACTGCAGACTGTCTTCTCCCTGGTTTACTTTCACCCAGGGGTCTTTTCGTAGAAAAACAGCTGCAGGAGCTCATTAGCATATGGTATTCTAATGAGCTATTAGGCTATTAGCATATGCCACGACCCTGACATCACTGGAAGTGATGTCAGAAGGGGAAGCAAAAGGGGGGGAGCCATCTTCAAAAGCCTCCCCTTCCCTTCCCCAGCTGGTCTGGATGGGGGAGCTAAGAGAGAAGGGGTTTAAAGTTTAAACTCCTTCTCATGAGAGTTGGGCCACAGAAGGAGGAAAGAGGGAAGGAAAGAGAGAGAGTAGAGAGAAGGAAAGAAGGAAGGAAAGAGGGAAAGAAAGAGAAGGAAAGGGGAAGGGAAAGAAAGAGAGGGAAGAAGGAGGGAAACAGGGAAAGGAGGAAAAAAGAGAAGAGAAGAAGGTGGGAAATAAAGAAAGAGAGAAGGGAAGAAGGAGGGAAAGAGGAAAAAGAGAGAAGGAAAGGAGGGAATGAAAGAAATTCGGCGGCAATTCGGCCCCATTATATCCTATGGGCCATTGAAGTCAATGGTGAAAACATAGGGTATATTCTGGGGGCTGGAGGGAGGGGTTTGAGGGAGAGGCTCCAAACTCACAGGGTAGCTTATGGAGCCTCTCCCCAAGATACCCACCAAGTTTCAAGAACATTGGACCAGGGGTCCAATTCTATGGGCCCCCAAACAGGTTGCCCCTATTCCCTCCATTGTTCTCTATGGTGGGAAGAAAAGTTACTTTTTCCCCACCATAGAGAACAATGGAGGGAATGGGGCAACCTGTTTGGGGGCCCATAGAATTGGACCCCCTGGTCCAATGTTCTTGAAACTTGGTGGGTATCTTGGGAAGAGGCTCCATCAGCTACCCTGTGAGTTTGGAGCCTCTCCCTCAAACCCTCCCCTCCAGCCCCCAGAATATACCCTATGTTTTCACCATTGACTTCAATGGCCCATAGGATATAATGGAGCTGAAATTGACATTTGGCTGCCTGAAAGACTCCCCGGGACACCGGCTGGGGGCGGGGCTTGGCTCCTGAGCTCCCAGAGCTGTGCTCCCCCACAAAAGACCCCTGCTTTCACCCATGTGGAGGAAACTGTGGTATGGACTGGGGAATGTTGGGAGTCCAAGGCCCACTCCCAGTCTCACAGTGTCTAATATTCTGGAGAGAAGGACTAAGTAAAGACAATCTAGTTTTAAAAAAATGTTTCACAGCTTAAAAGATTCCCTTTGTTGTTTTTATTAAAAACTAAACAATAACTGGAATTGTGTTGGAGTTTTTTTAAGATTTGAAAAGTAATTTTAAAATTCATTTTCAAGAGGTTCGTTTACAAAAATATCCTTTTGTATGCTGCCATACTGAAGGCAGCCAAAATTTAACCATACCCCAAATGATATCAGTGACCACAATGTCTATGTCAGGTGCTATTTGGCATATTTCCAGTATTCTATACTGGAATATCTTTTTAAAAGTAATGTAAAGAATTACAAGTTGTATAATCAGTTAAAATAGTGACTTCTTTTAACTTCTTATATAGTTATTTTCTTATGAATTCTTATATTTTATGAGATATAATTCAAAATGTAATAGGGATGTTCTATAAGCATTGCAATTATGGCTGGGACAATATCTCGTAAGAACTAACATGCTCATTTTTAACAAAATTCCACTGAGAGGGAAGGCCATTTATAAACATAAAAAACACAGCAGTTATGTAATACTGCCAAGAACATTAAATGTTTAAATCCATCTATCTTCTGAGATTCTTTTAACACTGTAAAAATATGCTCAACTGACAAGATAGCAGGTGGAGTGAAGAGAATATTATAGCTGTTTAAATCCAAAACAAATGATGTTCACACTGTCAGTGATGCATAAAACCCTCTTTCTGATTGGAAGGAAGGCCTGATGTGACTCAGCCAACCATGCAATCCCTCTACAGCCTGTTCTCATGACAGTCCTTTCAAGTGGGTATCATTATTGTGAAACTAGGGCGCATGCCTTTGTATGTACAATGATCATGTGCATAGCCCACAAATAAAAGAGTTTCCACACACAAGCATCAATAACATGAATGTCCAGAGGGTAGAATGTTTAAATTTGTATGCGATATACACTACTGTAATGTGAACCCATTCTCAGAATCTGTATACTTTGAATATCTGTCAGCTTTTATAATGCCACACATCCAGAATGGTTTCTTGCACATCACTATCATTTTTCTAGATACATACAGAATACAATTTAGATAAATAAGAAACAGCCTGGGCTCTGCTCTCCATCTGAACCAAGTCAGATCATATTAGGTGTGTGTATCTATTTGTGTTAATATCTGTTTGGTCCAGCTGGGCAGTAATGCTTATGTATAAAATGATGTCTGTAAAACTGATTAAAATGAACGGGCAGAAGATCACTTCTTCAAGACCCTGTTCAAAGACCTGGGTCTTTAAAATGATTCGCCAGAGCTCAAATGTAAACATACATATGGAAAAGGATCAAGTATATTTCTGCAATTACATTTATGATTGCACGGTGAAAATCTATTTGTAAACCTAAAAGAACTTGACTACTCCCTAAGCAACTCTTGTCACTATTTTTTTTTAAATGGTGATCCCCCGCCCCCTTCCCGGCTAATATAGTATTGTGAATAATGTACTGAACAGTACAGCATATTGAAGAATGGAAAGACATTTACTGATCTGCTAAAATAGACTTTTAACAGTTATTATTCTAAAGCAACACTGCCTTGAATCCATCTTAGGATCTGTATGTGTCCTTATAAAAAGTGCTATATGCATTTCAAAGGAGGAAAATACTACACTGAAGTCTGCTTCTAATATTCCTCATAATGTTATATATGTACTCTTAAGCATCTCACCCATTACTTAATTTTTTCAGGAAAAAATAGCATTTTGAGAATCACAGTATCTTAATTTATTGTCAAAAAAGACCTAAGTACACCAATCATTTTCACTGTTTACAGACTGTTTCTCAGGTATTATTGGAATACCCTTCCATATGCCTGAAAATACACCTGACAGTGCACTCCTAAATAGAGTTACATCCTTGTAATCCCACTGAAGTCAATGGACTTAAAAGGGTGTAACTCTGCTCAGGATTACATTGTAAATCCCTAAAAAGTAACAGGAGAAACTGTCTTAGTACAGTGTTTCCAATGTCCCCTTCAAACAAATTCTTAAATAGGTACAGTCTTGTGAGAGAGCAGGATTATGACTGCCCTCTGGGAGTTGACCAACTCCAGGACCCTCCACATGTCAGACATGATCTTGAAATGGGAAGTACATGTGTAGAGTCCAATGTGCATGACCCTTATTCTTAAAAAATGGGGTATGTGTGTAAAGATTGGACAGATTAGGCCTACAAATGCTAGACCTCCACTTAAATATAACATCCAACACAGATGTTAGCCAGGGCTATAAAACAGGTACGATTTTGTGCCCTGTCAGCTCTTATATTCTCTACATGCTTGAATGTTTGTGGAAACAGGTAAAAGATGAAGGGCAAAGAAAGAGACTTATGAGCTCCATATCCATTCAAGTCAATAGCAGATGCTCACTGAAGTCAGTGAGGCTAGGATTAGACCCCATGGCTTAAGTTACATACCATATAAAATTATATTAAATAGTTAAATGTTTGTACTAGGTCTCTAAAACCCAATTCTGCAAAGAGGTATACACATACTTAAAACAACATAATAATCTGCAGAACTGGGAGCCAAGTCAGCACAGACCTTCATTCACAGTATTCAAGTGCACGGGTTTCCAAATCAGCTTACTTGTTCAGCAGGCAACTCTACAGCTGACAGTGTCTGCCTACAAGACTAAGACAGGGGGGAGATCCAAGCAGTCTGGAAGTCAATTGGGAAGGGCAGAATAGTACACACTGAGTACTACTGAACAACACAAAAGCTGGCAAGAACTGCTGTTTCATTTATTGTGATGGTACCAAAATGACTTTCAATAAATATGACTGTCTGGAAGGTCCTGTTTTTTGTAGATTAGTTGGGATTTGAAGGAATGTCTCTCTAATACTTGCTAAAATATAACTGGCCAGCTTGACAAATCTCTGCCTGCACATTTAAAATTACTCTTACTCAGTGGTACTGACAACAAATATTCTATATTTCTAGTGTGCAGATGGACACTTTTTCTACCTTATGATATCAAGCTGGGTAGCCAGATATTATAACCACCTAAATGTTCAATGTATGCCATAATGCAGTTGCCCTCAAGATATTAATGAGATAGTTTCTGAAGCCTTCTATCTAGAAGTTAAATTCCCTGTCTGCAGCAAGATAAATTCAAGTACTGTAAACTCAATGACAGTTTCAACTCCAGAGAGTTTCTGCTGGAGTTCAAACTGATTACACAAAGATCAAACATACAGATTCACAACAGCAAGGTGGAAATATCCTACTTATAGCAAGAACTTCCCCTAGTGAACCTGGCATTAAAGCCAGTTTACTATACCAGTTATGGCATACTAAAAGTACCAACAAAATTCCATACTATAAATATAAAATTTAAAAGCAATTCCCAAGTGTTGCCCTCCCGGCCCCAATTGTTTTAAATTAAGGCCCCAGCCCATGAGAAAAGCTAGTCTTGTATATTTACAAGTCAAACATTTGTTTTTAATAGTTGATTCTGGAACCATTGAATTGTCAAGCTCTCTCCCAGTTCATACTGTATCTGTGAAGAAAGGAAACTTCAAAATCTTCCCAGTTAACATTTGCAGTTTTTATCCCTTGAAAAATAAAACAAGCACAGATGCCTAAAAGGAGAGGATGATGACACAGTATTTAAATAGGAATCAGTCATCAATCTTCACTGGAAGTGAATCTGATGTCTCTGTTTCATCTTGCTGGGCTGGTAGCCATCCATAAGCTTCTTCTCCTTTCATCACTTTTTCCCATTGTTTGAGATTTTCCCTGGAGAGGCAAAAAGGAGCCAGTGTTAAATTCTCTTTTAAGAATGAGATATCAATACATCTAATTCTCAACATGGCTAAATCTGTGAATACTTAAATCCAGAGAATGGAGACATAAAAATACAAGACTTATCATTTCACAGACCTGGAAAATACCAAAAATCTGAACTCTAAGGAAAAAATGGGCAGGTTAAACCCCTCAAATTAATAGAAGCTTTAAGAAATGAGTATGTTCAGTGGCCATTGCTAGACAACCACAATAGTACTGCCAGCCCTCAAGCTTTGGTTTCTATCTGCAAAGGCAGGGTACATGGCCCTTTCTAGGCTTGTTTTGGCCTTTAGAAGAGGACACCTTGGGGCCAGATCCAGCAGCAACCACCAGTGACCTGATACCATAGGACTTGCATTATTCACCCAGGACTACTGTTCAAAAGTATCTACCCCCTGAATGTCAGAGTGGTGTAGTGGTTAGAATTTCAGACTAGGATTTGGGAGACCCAGGTTTAATTCCTTACTCTGCAGTGGAAGCTCACAGGGTGACCTTGGTCTAGTCATGTACCCTCAGCCTAATTTACTGCACAGGATTGTTGGGAGAATAAAATTGGAGAGGAGAATGATATAAGATGGTTCGGATCCCCATTGTGGAGAAAGTCAGGGTATAAATGAAGTAAATAAGTAATAAATATATGTGAAGATTGGTGGCAGATAAAAGGTATGTTGGTTGGTTGGTGGGAAGGCAAGAAGGAAGCAGGGAAAGGTGAGGATATTGGGGTTGCCAGGAAAAGGGAAAGAGCAGGGGTCTTTTCGGGGGGGGAGCGCACCGGAGCGCAGCTCCGGGAGCTCAGGAGCCAAGCCCCGCCCCCAGCCGGCGTCCCGGAGAGTCTTTCAGGCAGCCGAATGTCAATTTCAGCTCCATTATATCCTATGGGCCATTGAAGTCAATGGTGAAAACATAGGGTATATTCTGGGGGCGGGCGGGGCGGGGGTTTGAGGGAGAGGCTCGAAACTCACAGGATAGCTGATGGAGCCTCTCCCCAAGATACCCACCAAGTTTCAAGAACATTGGACCAGGGGGTCCAATTCTATGGGCCCCTAAACAGGTTGCCCCTATTCCCTCCATTGTTCTCTATGGTGGGAAAAAAATAACTTTTTTCCCACCATAGAGAACAATGGAGGAAATGGGGCAACCTATTTGGGGGCCCATAGAATTGGACCCTCTGGTCCAATGTTCTTGAAACGTGGTGGGTATCTTGGGGAGAGGCTCCATCAGCTATCCTGTGATCTTGGAGCCTATCCCTCAAACCCCCTCCCCTCCAGCCCCCAGAATATACCCTATGTTTTCACCATTGACTTCAATGACCCATAGGGTATAATGGGGCTGAATTGCCACTGAATTTCTTTCATTCCCTCCTTTCCTTCTTTCTTTTTCCTCTTTCCCTCATTCTTCTCTTCTCTTCTCTCCTCTCCTCTCCTCTCCTCTCTCTCTCTCTCTTTCTTTCTTTCTCACCTTCTTCTCTTCTCTTTTTTCCTCCTTTCCCTGTTTCCCTCCTTCTTCCCTCTCTTTCTTTCCCTCTTTCCTTCCTTCTTTCCTTCTCTCTACTCTCTCTCTTTCCTTCCCTCTTTCCTCCTTCTGTGGCCCAACTCTCATGAGAAGGAGTTTAAACTTTAAACCCCTTCTCTCTTAGCTCCCCCACTCAGACCAGCTGGGGAAGGGAAGGGGAGGCTTTTGAAGATGCTTCCCCCCCTTTTGCTTCCCCTTCTGACATCACTTCCGGTGATGTCAGGGGGTGTGGCATATGCTAATAGTCTAATAGCTCATTAGCATACCATATGCTAATGAGCTCCTGCAGCTGTTCTTCTACGAAAAGACCCCTGGGAAAGAGAAAATAGTGTGGTGAGGGGACCTGTATATGTGTCCTTAAAACAAGAGCTATATGTACTTTCCCTACAACTGCTTGCAGATCCCAACTGCACAACTGGGCTACCCAGCCCATCTGGTAGTACTACAGTACAGGGCCATAGTTTTTCCTGGTAGAGGCTGCTAGAGTGAGGGAAGTGGGAAAAGCTGAAGACAAGGGAGTAGATAAAGAACTATGTACATCCTCCAATCAAACTGCTAATAAACCTACCAAAGAATTTGATCCATTTGTGCTATAAAAATATAAAACAGTTTTAAAAGGTAACTAATAGTGTTTCACTTTGAAGGGATGACTCTAAAAATTAAAATTGCATGTTAACTGCTATCATTATATCTTTGATTGTGTAGAAGGCCTGAAACAATATCTTAGAGATATGCAATCTACATCATAAATAATATACGTTAAATATATATAATACATTAAAATATACATTAAGATGTTCAGCTTTTATAGGAAAACCATTTTCTCTTGGGATAGAATCACTATTGAGATGGAATCATAATTCAAAGCACTGTAAGCAAAGGAGACTGCTCAGTGCTCTGAAATTCCCAGTGTGCTGCAGTCCTTCCAACAGGCTACCTCTAATTTTCTGTCACAGGTTATTCCTATGAAGAAAGAGCACTAAAATAAAACCTTTAACTGAATTAAGAGGACTGAGCAGGATTTATACTTAGCTCTTAGAAACCAGAGGTGCTTTCACACATGCTAAATAATGCAGTTTCAATCCACTTCTGCGACCGTCTGCAAGTGGATTTTGCCATCTCATACAGTAAAATCCGAGGAGCTGCAGTGGCTCAAGTGGTTAAGACACTGAACTGCAGGCTGTGGAAGGTCAGTAGTTCAGCAGTTCGAGACCCGGGTGCCGCATGACAGGGTGAGCTCCTGTCTCTAGTTCCAGCTCCTGCCAACCTAGCAGTTCGAAAGCAAGAAATTGCAAGTAGATAAATAGGTACCACTTCGGTGGGAAGGTAACAGCGTTCCGTGCACCTTGGTGTTTAGTCATGCCGGCCACATGACCACGGAAATGTCTTCGGACAGCGCTGGCTCTTCGGCTTTGAAACGGAGATGAGCACCGCAACCCTAGAGTTGGATTCGACTGGCTTTCGAGCAAGGGAACCTTTACCTTTACCTTACAGTAAAATCCAGTTGCAAAGTACATTAAAAGTGTGTAATTCAGTGTGTGTGAAAGCGCAGGATTCTATCCACAGAAAAGTATGTCTTTATTCTTTCCACCTCTATAAGTTTAAAACTGCTTATTGTGCTTCATTTTCCCATCATTAATTTGATTAGCAAACATACACATTTTGCCATGTTTTGTGAAGCAACTGAATACATTTTCCTGAATTGGAATTTAGCCAACAAACAAGTCTTCAGGAGCCTTCCAGAGAGGAACAGCCAAGACAGAAAGTGAGGCTGCCTGAATGAATACTACAGGCCATTCTGCCTAAATAGCACAGCATAGAAAACCTCTTACAAAAAAACAAAACCCAACAAACAAACAAACACCTAAAAATGCCAGAAGAAGATGCAGGTTGGGTTCAAGTAAAAGCTACCTAGAAAAGAACAACCCACTACATCCTGTTTCTCCTCTCACTCCAACACTATCATATGAAATACACTGCCTTCTGTGCAACTTTTTAAAGGTTCCGAGGAATACTGAACACCTGTATCTGACAGTTCTTAAAATAACAGATTTACAGTGTATTCCTGTGCAGTTATTTCCGTCCAAGCCCACTGATTTCAAGGAGCTTAATCTGATGCAACTTTTCATAGGATTGTACTTTTGGTGGGTTGGCTCCCATGTACAGTGAGCTCAAGGTGTTCCTTGTTATGTATATTTCCCCACCTCACATCAGTAGCCCCCTAACACCGCAATCTTAAGCCTAGTTACATCTTTTTAAGCCCATTGCTTAAAAAGCCCACTGCACCACAAGGCTCCAGAAAAAAACACCTGGGATCAAGAGAACTTCATGGCCAAAAATCCCATGAGATGCATTGGGAAACAATGAGGAAGAGGAGTTGGGTGAAATCACCACTTTTCACTCTTGCACCAAAAGAACGCTCTCTCTGTCAGCATAAGGATGGACGTGGAGGCTGTTTTGTTGGATTCCCCCTCCTGCAGAGTGTCTTATTCATAAGGACTACAATTCTGGCATTCAGATCATTCAGAACTCACCCGAAATGTATAGCATGGATCTGTTGTAACATCATTAGCAATTTAGCAAAAGATAAAATACTTTTTAAAGATCAGAGCCTTGTCTCACCAGTAAAAGACATTAATTTAACCTACTGTACCATTAGAAAAGAGGTTAAAGGGAAAACAAAACAAAACAAAATAAGAATGTTTTTATATCTACAAGCTTTGACAGGGAAGGTCAGATAACAAATATAGTGCTATGCTATTTCTTGTCTAGAGGCATTTCACTGCAAACATCCAAGTTGCACACCTATCAAATACATCACATTATCTGATTGCAAATTAGTTGAAATAAGAGATATTAAACAATATGCTTAGGAATCAGGTTTGCTTGCTTCCATCTAATTGGTTCAGTGTTCTGTGATGGATGATCTTCATGGTCAATTTTCACAATCAAGTAACATGCAGTTCTACATATTGTTATGGGGAAACATCAATCACCTACATATTTGACAATTTCCAGAACAGGGATAGTTATTTTAATTCACTTATTGCTTCACAGTAGACATCTTATCAAATGGCTCTCAACTGGCCAAAGTATTCTGTGTAAAAATGTGCGTAACTCACTTGCAGGCCCGAAGCAGTGGTGCTGAGGCAGGGAGGATCTCCATGAGTGTAGTGTAGCATGGAATAGCTACAGCATTATAGAACCCAATCTGAAAAAAATGGAAATTAAAAATGACAACAACAAGAAGCTGCATTATGTGAACTGGAAAGGCAAGAAAATTAATCTACTTAGCTAGGTAACTGTCTATACTAGAAAATATTAGCTAAGTATTTGTTACTGGCAATTGTGAAGAAATGTCTTTTTACTTCAGGGCTTGGGGTTGACAAATTCCTATATTTAGTTTTAAAAGTCAGGCAGGAAGGGTGAAGTCAATGGTTTTCAAGTATCCTTCAAGTACCAGCCACCAAAGCTCTGGAAATGCTACTGGCCAGCCTAGAGACAATAAAATGGTCATCTCACATCTTAGCTGCAATCTGACAACCAGGACAGAAACAGGGGCTAGATTGTATCTTCCTGGGGATTTCAGGAAAGGAATCTGACGCACAAGGGTAGGGAAAAACAGAAGAGATAAAATTTGTTGACATGGGGGGGGTGCTTTTTTGCAGGTGTATCTTGGCTGATTACATCTGGAGAAAGAAATGCTTGTGCCTGAGCACCATCTTGATGGCTGCCATTGCTATGTGGGGCAGACAAAGGCTGGCTGATTGGACAAAAACGCCAAGGTAATGGAAATTTTTTAGTAGACTGTATCATCTAAGCTAAGAGCCTGCCTTAAAATAAGATCAGCTAGAGCATGCAGAGACTGAGGGGAAGGGGAACTGTGTGCTTGCACCTTTCTTTTGTATTTCTTGCTCAATCTGTTGCTGTATAGACAGTATGTGTGTAGACTTCTTACTTTTAATAAATTCTTAACCATTTAAAATGCTAGTAGTTGTTCTTCATACCATATGAAGAACCACTCAAACATGCTATTCAAAATTGCCCTAGGGAAAGGGAGGCAGTTAAGTGCTAAAGTGCAATATCCGCAGCAGTGTGCAAGTGCAGCAACCAATCTCTGGACAGCAGGAGATGCAGGCACTAGGTGAAGCCTTAGAACAGCAATCCAGGAAGGGAAGCTGGAAGCACTGGCTTTGCAGCAAGTAATTTGTAAAACAGTCAACTTGTGGCAGGGGTGCCAAAACAGCAAGAGATAATCCCTGCAAGGGTCAGGTAGGCTGGAAGAGCAGCATGTCACCAGGCAGAGACTCTAACGGCCACTGGTACCTAGATGCCTTGGAGGGCTGAATAGAGTGGTACTTGCTGGTGAGAAAAGCAGCAACTATTTATTTATAACTATTTATTTATATGTTGTCAAAGGCTTTCGTAGCCAGAGTACATTAGTTGTTGTAGATTTTCCGGACTGAATGGCCATGGTCTTGGCATTGTAGTACCTGACATTTCACCAGCAGTTGTGACTGGCATCCTCAGAGGTGTAACACAGAAAGATGGAGTACTCTCTGTATCAATGTGAGAAGAAAGAAAAAGAAGAAGAGATTGGATTTATACCCCGCCCTTCACTGCCCAAAGGCATCTCAGAGTGGCTTACAAACTCCTTTCCCTTCCCCTCCCCACAACAGACACCCTGTGAGGTAGGTGGGGCTGAGAGAACTTCTGACAGAACCTGTCCTTGAGAGAACAGCTGTGCCAGAGCTTGTGACTGACCCAAGGTCACATCAGCAGGTGCAAGTGGAGGAGTGGGGAATCAAACCCGGTTCTCCCAGATTAGAGTCTGCACACTTAACCACTACACCAAACTGGCTCTCTGGGAGAGCCTGCCTACCATTTTTCTTCTCACATTGACACAGAGAGTACTCCATCTTTCTGTGTTACACCTCTGAGGATGCCAGTCACAGCTGCTGGCGAAACATCAGGTACTACAATGCCAAGACCACGGTCATACAGCCTGGAAAATCTACAAAAAAAGGTTGCTTACCTGTAACTGATGATATTCGAGTGGTCATCTGTGCATTCACAGCTCTGGGATATAGTGCGCCTGCACCTACCCCAATCGGTATAAAGGAAAGAAAAAGGGACTTTTGCGCCTGGTCCCCAGTCACATGCCAGGCTCCACTGCGCATGACTAGGGGAGGGGCACAATGATCCCACCAGTTCCTTCTGACTGCTGCCCTCAGTCTCCAAAGAAAGGAAAGGATTGAAAGCAGAGGGGAAGGAGGGTGGGTGGTGTGAATGCACAGATGACCACTCGAAGATCATCAGTTACAGGTAAGCAACCTATTTATCTTCTTCATGGTCTCTGTGCATCACACCTCTGGGAGACTAGCAAGCAGTACACGCCTACCTGGAGGAGGGAGCTGAAGGTCCTAGGTCTGCGCCACCTACAACACAGCTCATCCAACTACTGAATGCTGATGAAGATGTACATCTAGGGCATAGTGCTTCACAAACGCATGAGGAGTGGCCCAAGTCGCTGCATTGCAGATATCTTCAAGTGACACACCTCGCAGGAAGGCCGTGGACATCCCCACAGCCCAGGTGGAATGCGCCCTTAGCGGGCCCAGGGGCAACCTTTTAACCAAAGAGTAGCATAGCTTAATAGTCTCCACAATCCATTTGGATAGACATTGGGATGACAGTTTCTTCCCCTAAACGGGTAAAGCATAAGAGACAAACAGGGCCGGTGATTTTCTAAAGGGCCATGTCCAATTCAGGTAAAAGAGCAAGGCTCTCTTAACATCCAACAAATGGAGCCGGAGTTCTTCATCCATCGTAGGGGATGGGGGAAAACACTGGGAGGACAATGTCCACTTGCAGATGAAACTTCGAGACCACCTTCAGTAAGAAAGAGACATCTGGAGCCAATGTGACCCCATCATGGTGGAAGCTCAGGTACAGAAGGTCACAGCGAAGCGCTGACAACTTGCTCATTCTTTTGGCGGAGGTGACAGCTACTAAAAAGGCTGTCTTCCAGGATAAAAGCTGCAGACTATAAGTAGCCATCAGCTCAAAGGGTCTGCCCATAAGTCTTGTGAGTATCAGGGGTAGGTCCCAGGCTGGCAAGGGGCCATGCAATGGAGGAAAAAGGTGGATCAGACCCTTCAGGAATTTCTTGGTTTGAAGGTGGGAAAAAATGGAATGACCATCAATTGGTGGGTGATTAGCTGAGGTGGCAGCTAAATACACCCTCAACGAGGCACAGCTAAGGCCAAATGGGATAACAAGAACCCAAAGATCACCATCAAGTCCGATAGGGGTGGTGGTAATCCTGACAAGTCAAGGTAAGACAAGAATTTCTTGCACTTTCCTGCATAAGAAACTCATGTAGATGGTTTACAACAATTCAAGAGGACATGTGCTATCTTCTCTCTAAACGTCAAAAGAGGCGCTGCACATCATGATGCAGTATCTGTCCCTTCCCTGCAATGAGAAGATCTGAAGCTGGGGGAAAGTGGATGAAGGAGCCCTTGGATAGATGGAGCAGAATGGGGAACCAGTGTTGCTGGGGCCACCATGGAGTCACCAGGAGACAACGTGCATCATCTTGATGAGTACCCTGGAGATTAGAGGAATCAGAGGAAAAAGGAACACATGCATGTGTGACCATAGGACAAGAAGACCGTCGCCTAGGGATAGTGGGTCAGTCCCCGCTGTGGAGCAGAACAAAGGACATTTCCTGTTCTGGAGTGCTGCAAATATGTCTACCTCTGGGTGACCCCATAGATGAAAAATCGCTAGGAGGTAACTCCAATTGAGTTCCCACTCATGCCCCGATGCACCTCCTCTGCTCAGGAAGTCTGCTTGTAAGTTCAGAGTCCCTGAAAGATGGGCAACCCTCAGGAACGTGTTCCACGACTAACATTTGTCCCATATTTCCAGGGCTAGATGGCACAGCCCCTTGGATATCATGCCTCCCTGCCTGTTGATATAACACAGGGCTGTGGTGTTGTCAGTGAGGACAGTGACCACCTAATGGGCCACTAGGTGGCAGAAGGATCTGAGTGTGTACTGCACAGCCAGCAGTTCCAGGAAACTAATGTGATGGTGAGCTACATGGGGCTCCCATTGAGCCCCGACACAAAGTCCCTTGAGATGTGCACCTCTTCACCATAGGGATGCATCTGCTGTCAAAGTCAATGCTGAAGTTGGTGGGTGGAACGGTACACCCGCCAGGAGATTCAGTGGGTTTGACCACCAAAGTAGTGAGTCCAATACATTCGGTGGGAGGACGAGATGTAGGGACTGGGGTTGTCATCAATGTTCCCTCTAAGTTGTGGAATCTTGTGAGCAAAAATTCTACTTTTTGAGCCACTGGCATTAAAGTTGTGAGCAAATGATTTGGCTACTGAATAAATTAGTATGCTCTGGAGCCATCCTTCCTTAGCTAAGACAAAAATCTGTGAGCTGGAGGCTAAAAAACTGTGAGCTAGCTCACACTAACTCAGCTTAGAGGAACACTGGTTATCATTGTGGATGAAATTTCTCGACAACCACAGATGCAGTGGCCACATGTGGAGCCTGGCAAAGACAATTATAGTGGTGGTGGCTGCCATCAAGCCCAACAGTCATTGAATTTGTCTGGCAGTGGCACTTCCCGTACTGCAGAAGAGGACCACTAGATTGACACTGTCCCTTGTTCTCCGAGGAGGGAGGAATGCCTTGCATACGACAGAGTCCAGAATTGCCCCTATAAACTGCACCTCGTGGCAGGGAGGAGCATTGACTTCTTCAGGTTTACCTGGAGGCCCAAAGATTCTGTGGTGGTCAAGGTCAGTTGGATGTAGTTGAGTAGGGATGTCTTGGAGTCTGCTATCAGCAACCAATCATTGATATAAGGGAAAATTTGGATGCCCTTCAAATGTGCTACGATGACCACCATCACCTTTGTAAAGACTTGAGGAGCTGTGGACAATCCAAAAGGGAGGGCTTTGTATTGGAAATGCCTGTTTCCTACTGCGAAACGGAGGGTAGAGTGAATGGAGATATGAAAATATGCATCCTTGAGGTCCAACATCACCATCCACACTCTCGGTTTAGGAGTGGAAGAATGGTTTGCAATGTTGTCATTCTGAATTTTTTGTAAGTGATGAGACAGTTTAAATTTCTGAGGTCCATTATGGGATGGAGGCCTCCGTCCTTCTTCGGAACTGTGAAGTAACGTGAGTAGAAGCCTGTTTGATGTTGGGTTATGGGCACCGGTTCTATGGCATCTTTTTGGAGGAGGGTCTGAACCCCTGATAAGAGTACCTCTGAAGGAGGGGTGACAATTAAATGAGCAGTCATAGGGATTTGGGAGAACTCTATGAGGTATCCCACTTTGATAATTGAAAGGACCCATTGGCCCGACGTTATGAGTTGCCAGGTGGACAGGTAAGGAGACAGGCGAGTGGGGGATGCTGGGAGGAAGCTGGAGCCAAAGACTCTGCTTGGAAGCCTTAGAAGCTTTCGATCTGGATTGGGAAGCAGGCGAAAATTTAGGCTTTCCCCCATAAGGTCGTGACGAACTGCTAGGGGATCTTTGCCAGTGTGGCTCAGGGGAGGATTTTGACAAGGGTCTATGGGACCATTGTTTGGTCCAGGGTTTCCCCTTATTGTACTTAATGACAGATGTGACCCCCAGGTTGCGAGACCTCTTGATGCTCTTATCGAGCTCTTGGAGCACTGTATCAGTGGTAGAGCTAAAGAGCCCATCGCCCTTGAAAGGAAGATCTTCAACAATGGTTTTGGTGTCTGGCTGCAATGCTGAAGAGTGTAGCCACACATGCCATCACAGAGCAACCGAGGAAGTAAGGGTCTTCACTGCAATGTCCAAGGTATGTTTGGACGTATTGAGTTGGTGTTTCGCCAGAAGCATACCTTCTTTCTGGATCCGTCTAGCTCAGTGATTGATATCATCTGGGAGAGAAGAGATAAATTCTGACATTTGTTCCCATAAGGCATATTGATATCGACCCATACAGGCTGCATAATTGGAGGTTTTGATGCCCATTGCTCTGGCTGTATAGAATTTTCTACCAAAGGAGTCAAGTTTCCTGCCTTCCTTATTGGAGGGTGTAGAATGGCTGAGTTTGCCCTTGGCAAAGGATGTCACCACCACAGAATTCGGTTTTGGGTGGATGAAGAGGAATTCTGCTCCCGGCTCTTGTACCTTGTACATATGGCCCAGTTGTTTGCTGGAAACAGGGATGGATGAACGATGAGCCCAGGGAGCTTTGGCGATTTGTTACAGGACCGAGGTCATTACTGCTGTTGAAGTGCCCATCTGGACAATATCAAAGACCGAGTCTGTAACTGCTAGAGGTGGTTGAACTGTTGATAGGGCTAGCTTGTTGGCCATTCATTTAACAAAGTCCCCATAAGACTTGATGTCCTCAGAGGGAGATATCGGGAGATCATCTCCTACTTGCTGTGGTGGGGAAGGCTCCATAGAGGGGCGTAGGCTTTCCTCACCCGATGACGAATTGGAGGAACTGGAACAGTCCAAGGGTTCGGAAGACAACATTTGGAGGATCGGTATCGATGGCATCGGTTCCAACAGTTCTATGAACTTTTTTGATGCCAACGACTGTTGAATAGAAAATCTGGCAATCGGTTGTGACGGATGAGGTTTGGCGAACTCTGATGTCGGGGGAGGGTCCCAATACCGAGAGAGTCAGGATGAGGAGGATTGGCAACCCCATTCCATAGGAGGACATGGGGGAAGCCATGGCATTCCTCCTGGGAAAGGATAAGCCCCATAACAAATGCTGCCACTGGCATTGATCCCTGGTGGGAGAAGGCTGAAAGGGTCCTGCAGGTTGATCCCAATCATCAGGTCCGTATGGAAGCAGAGGGACAGTGACGTTTGCCCCATGCTCTAGATGCAGGCTCTTGACACTGGGGGAGCAAGGAACCTGAGTTAAGTCCATGTCCTGCTCGGAGTTGTTGGACTGGGTGGGGCGAAGAGAAAGCAACTGAGATGCACCTTGTGGCTGCCCACAGCCAAGTAAGTCAAGCAAAGTGGCTCTGGACGACATCGTTACCTCAGTTTGGAGAGGAGTCAATGGAGTTTTGTCAGAAGAGCCTTTCTTGTGCTTCTTATGCTTGATAGGCTGATTGTCCTTGCCCTCCTTACATTTTTTGAAGGAGTATGGGCTTCAGACTGCAGTGCTGGGATCCAGCATTTGAGCTGTGAGACAACGTCAGAGACAGAGCGGCCGTCGATTCTGATGCAGGTGTCGACATCGAGGCGTGACCAGACGTGCCTTGCGATGATGCCATCGGAGAGAGTGCGACCTCCAGCAATGTGACACAAAGTCTGGCTGCCCAGTTCTTTCTGGTTTGTTTGGAGAACTTGGAACAGTGGCTGCAAGAGTCTACTCAGTGCAATTTCCACCGGTACAAAAGGCAAAGTGAGTGACCATCAAGGGGGGCAATTTTGCTACCACACTTCCAGCACCATTTCAAGAAACCCCACCGTTTGGCCATAGGCCAGAGGGTGGGGAGAAAAATCTCCGCTGGAGCAGGGATAAAGTCCAAAGGGAAAAAAACACACCACTAACTACACTTTATTTTCCTAAAACTAACTAACAAAAAGGTGAAAAGAGGGGACCTAAAGGCCAAGATTGTTACCGACCCAGGCGGAGAAGGTCCTACCAGCATGGCGGTCAGAAGAGAACTGGCGGGATCATCATGCCCCTCCATCATGCACAGTGGAGCCCGGCACGTGACTGGGGTGCGTGAATGAAAATCCCTTTTGCTTTCCATTATACCGATCAGAGTTGGCGCAGGCGCACTATATCCCAGAGGTGTGATGCACAGAGACCACAAAGAAGATCAACTATTTATTTATACCTTCCTTCCCCAACCTTTATCTATATGATAAAGCTTTTCTGTATTGTGAGAGGGTTCTTATCCCAGGCTCCTGAACATGTAGATCCAGAAAATATACAGGTCCAGGTAATAGACTTCAGGATTCTCCTGGAGCACAGGCTGGTCCTAGTTGTATGGATGACTTTCAGTTGGTGAGGCGTGATGAAGTGGAAAGCCTGCTTAAAATTATGTGCCCACCATGCCCACACTTGTGACTTGCTGGTGTCAAACCAAGTTGGGTTGGTCAACTGAGTCCAGGTGGTAATAAATGCCTATCTGTGACAGGGTATAGATCAGGGGTGGCCAAACTGTGGCTCGGGAGCTGCATGTGGCTCTTTCACACACATTTTGAGGCTCCCGGCATGACAGCTGGTGAAGCAAAGGGGAAGCATGCCTTTCCAATCAGTCTTCCCTTCCCCAGCCAGTGTTCCCTAAGTAAGCCTGAGGTGTGGGGGGGAGCAGAGAAAGAAAGCAACTTTAAATGCATTCTCAAAGGCCCCCTTCCTAGCTTGGAGAAGGCGTTTGTCTCTTTAAATCCCTTCTCCAAGCCAAGCCAGGCAGTGTGTGGGGAGAGGGGGCTTGGAGGATGCATTTAAAGCTAAAGTTGCTTTCTTTCCACCTCTCCCATCTATTTTCTTTCTCTCTCAGACCAATTTCACACATGTTACTTACCCCTGTTTACTGGCAGGGCAGTTTGCCCCAGACCATTTAAACTGATTTCACATTAGAGTTCTTGGCATGTGGCTGTTTTCAATCTGCTCCCGGAGTTTGATTTCCTTGGCAAAGTTTTCTGTGGCTGCCTGCATCTTCCCTCCTCCCACTCCCCTGTCTTCGCCCCCTTAATCCCTCCCCTTCCCCCTCCCACTTTTTCTCTGCACGGCAACAGGAAACTTCTGGCAAATCAAGGATCGAGCTGAGCCGGAACAAAACAGGGGAAGCTGTGGGTCAAAAGGCGGCCGCAGGACAAATGGTGTGAAATTGACCTCAGAAGAAGTGGAGGGAAAGGAGGAGCGAGCCTGGGACTAAGGCTAGTGTGAAATCAGTCTCTCTCTCTCTCTGTCTCCACCTCTTTCATTCTTTCTTTCCAACTCTCTCTCTTTCTCTCTTTCTTAGACAAATATCATTAGCAAACAAATACATATCATTGAACAAATATCATGATCAATATCTGTTTTTACCCCTTTTGTTTTTATTTCTGGCAGTCTAATTTAATATTAATAAAAAGCAAATTTGCGTATTTTTTCAATAAAAACGTGTATTACAATATTTGTTCATGTCTTGCAGCTCTCAAATACCTGATATTTATTCCATGTGACTCTTACGTTAACCAAGTTTGGGCAGCCCTGGTATAGATCCCACCACTGTGAAAGACAGTTGTAAAACACTTCCTGTAGAAGGCATCCCTGGATCCCAATGACATAAGCAACTATTGCCTAATGGTCAGCATCCCATTCTTTGGCAAAGTGGCAGCTTCAGAGCTTCACATGATCTGGGAAAAGACAGATTATCTAAACCCATTCCAATTCATATTCAGGCCTAGATTTGGGATGGAAACAGCCTTGGTCACCCTGACTGATCTTCACCAGGAACTTTGGGTCTGTTGATTCTCCTGGACCTGTCAGTGGCTTTCACTATCATCAACCATGGTGTCTTTCTGGAGAGAATGGCTGAGATGGAAGCAGGGGGCATCATGCTTAGGTGGTTTCATCTTATTCGGCTTGCCAATTGCAGAAGGTAGTGCTAAGGGGCTACATCTTGGCACTATTGGTGTGTATGAGATCCTGCAGGGATTTATCTTGACCCTTATGCTGTGTAATAGCTACATGAAACTGCTAAGAATGATCATCAAGGGATCTGAAGGCAGACTTTGACAAATTTTCTTTGGCTCTAGGAGCCAGCCCCAAACTTTGGGGAACAGGCTGATTTTTCAGCCTTCAATGTTTTGCATTTTAATGACCATATTTTCTACTTATTGCTGTGACAATACCCATGCCTAACCTCTTCACAGTTCATCATAATTTAATTAAAGCTATAACAGAAGTGTTGTTGTATAGAAATAACTGCAGCATTAACACATGACATAACCACATCAAAAAGCTACCTTCTAACCTTAGTTTACCTTCTTACCAGTTTTTCTTAATTCCATTATTGCTTTAAAAATTCCATTTAAGTCTAGGAGTACCACCTCGGCATCAGTGGGTTTATAATCATGAATTCTCTACTTCTGGATTCTTTGGAGATATGGCATATTGGTCCAAATATAAATTAATGAGGGTGAGGATTTGGTTAGAGGTAGGAATGAAGTTATCTTACAAAGTGTCAGATAGGATACAGGGGTATTACCTGTTGTTTCAATAAAGGATTATTGCTGGGAAACTGAAACAAAACTGATTTTAAATTATTGTTTTAAATGTCAACACAGAAAGAAAGATTAGAGGAATATATAATACTGCTTTGAAAGAATGGGATCTGGGACAATGTGTCTCAGAACATAATAAATACGTCTATGAAAGAACATAAATACCATCTTAGAAGTTTATAAATGCCTCAGAGATTGAACCATATTTACAGTTTAGACAATGCAGATTGTCAGTGTTGTCAAACTGCTAAGGCAGATTTAACACAAGTTTTGGAACTATAGTACACTTTTGGAAACAGAGATTCATTACACATATTCAAGGTATTATTAGATATGAATAGTTAAGTTTTATTTTTAGGATTTTATTTTTAAAAATAGTGTATGGATGGATGATATAGAACTGGATACAGCTTTGATAATTGCAGGGTGAATGTTTGTGGCATCTGCTTGGGAAACAATAACAGATGGGTTTTAAAAGATCTGGAGTGTGACCTTTAACCAAAATGACATATTATAAAAGAGACAGAATGAAACCAAAATCAAACAGATTTGTCTCAAGCTAGATTTTGTTTATAGAGCACTGAAATATAAACTTGCAGGATTCTGTAAGACCATATGTATTGCTTTTTAAAAAATAAAATAAGGTTAATTTAAAAACAATACAATAAAACACTTCATTTAATTGAGCATTGGAGTCAGTACAGAAAAGAACTGATTTGTCAAGGCTTGGAATAAGGACGAAGATGACGACCAGCTCTATTTTTCCTTAACCATGGAGCTGGGTGTGTCTGTGGAAGTTCTGAACAGGTGCCTCAAGATGGCTGATGGCCAGTAATCCAGACAAGACTGAGGCCCTGCTGCTCAGTGACAAAGCTGCAGGAGGAGTCACAGCCTGTCCTGGAGGGGGCTGCACTCCCCTAAATAGCTTGAGGGTGTTGCTGAATTCTGTTCTATAGTTAGAAGCTTGGGTCTTCTTCATGGCATGTAGTGCTATTTGTCAGCTTTGACTGACATGCCAGCTAAGGCTCTTCCTTGGAAAGCATGATCACATCCTGGTAAAATGAGGAGGAGGAGAAGAAGGAGGAGGAGGAGGAGGAGGAGAAGAAGAAGAGTTGAATTTATACTCTGCCCTTCACTCTGAGTCTCAGAGCGGCTTACAATCACCTTCCCTTCCCCTCTCCACAACAGACATCTTGTGACTCGAAATAGGTGGTGCTGAGAGAGAGCTCGGAGAGAACTGCTCTTGAGAAAACTGCTCTAAGAGAGCTGTGACTGATTTCCCCCCTTCACAATGGAAAGTCATTTTTGTTTTTTCTAGTCTGCTCTATAACTTTGTTTTACATTAAAGTACATAAAATAGATCATAATCCAAATCTCTACCTAGCTGAGTAAACCTTACAATGGTCTTCCTAGGCAGGCTAGTAATTTTATCTGCATATTGTACAAACACTGCTGTACTTTCATCTAGCGGAACAGGGAGAAGGAAGCAACTTTACCGAATCCTCCCTTATCACTCCAGTGCCCCGCACTGTGGTGCTTTTGTTTATGAGGCTCTCCTCACCCTCAGCAAAGAAGCTTCAGAACAAAATGCAGGTTTGGGGAGGAGGGAAAAGATCCACCCTGACAATTCCTTCCATGAGCTCTGCCACTACACTCAACTTCTAAGTTTCTTTAATCGATATACACTTAAATCAGCAAATGGGAGCTATACAGACATAAAAGAGATATTTCTACAAACCTGAGAAAAATCCCAAAACTAAAAAATGGGTTTTAAAGAACACAAAACAGAGAACACAACAAGGTTCTCCTGACAGGGGCAAGGCATGAGGATGAGGGTGGGGAAGAAAGGGTGAAAACTACTGACCTCTGCCATCCTCTGTCACTCAGGTGACAATGACAAACGAAGTAGCTGACAGAGGAGGCATGGGTCCCAATTCCCCATGCTGCCATTGAGGTGTACACACTGGAACTGGGTGGGAGAGATGGTGCAGGTGCTGTCACTGTCCCCTGGCCCCCTTAGCTGCTGGAGATGGGCAGGGAAAGGAGGAGCAAAAGTCGGAGCAGAAGTTGGCAGTGGACAAGGAAGAACATTACTACCAGCAGTCACTGCTTGGTGAGGGCAGGAGAGGAGCCTGGCTGGCAAGTAGCCTGCACACAAAGCAACAGGAAGAAGGATGGGATCACAAGCCTTGGGCTTCAATGTGAGAGAAGGGATGGGAGAAGAGAAGAAGAGAAAGAGAATATGCGTGATGGGGTAGGGGAGGGAATAAGAGACAGAGAATGAAAGAAGGGCTTTGCTAGAAGGGGTGGGGGAGAGGGGAGGAAACAAAGGTGGAGGGATGGGATGCCCTGTCTCCCTGAGTTTTTGCAAGTCACCTCTTGTAGTATTCTAATTCAGGATGTTTTTTGAAATGAATGAAAACCAGATCAGCTGTGTAAAAAGAAAGTATGTGTGTGTGTGTATGTGTGTGTGTGTGTATATATGTGTATATATATATGTGTATATATATATATATATAAATGAATATCTGCTTTCTAGTGAAATTATACCTTTTTGGAAAGTCAGATATTTCAAACCTACCTGGCCCTGAGGAACTTCATCCTTCTTGTCTCTGTCCATCATGGGAATAGGTTGAATACCTAGCTTCTTCATTTCATCACCCTACAATATTCAATAAACAAAAGGATTACTGAAGATACTTGATGATTCTTGGTGAGGTACAAGGAAAGCTTCTAATTTATATACAGCAAAATACTTAGAACTTGAATATATTAAGGAGAAGATTTAGAAAACGGGATGATTTTATAACATATAAAGGCCTATTCTTACATTACAAAGTACTTGTGGCTGGCACAAGGATCTTGGACCATGTGTAACAGTGCCTTCCTGTGCCTTCCAGGAGTCGTGGACTGGTTCCAGACTGAAACTGTGGTGTGCAAAGAAAAAGGCTTTAAGCCTCCCACCCAACACACCTGGGTTTGCCAATCTGAAGTGACTGAGTTGCTATTTACTTTGTTGGCCTTAATTACAAAAGTACCTAGGTGTGTTTTTCCTGTGAACTGTGAATTGCAGGATCCTGGAAATGTACATCAATAGTATTGTAAAAAATCAGGCAGCCTTTCCCTTGGCAGAAGTCATTACATTATAGATGAAACGCAACAAACTGCATTGAACATATAGAAGGAACTGCACACAAGCTGGAATGAATAAATAATAATAACAGGGAGCAGGGATTCTCGGGGGAGAAGAGGCAGGTGGAACAGAGTCAACTCGTTCCCTGCTCACTCTTTTTCCTTTGCGGCCCTTCAGTTTCTTGACTAGGAAAGTCAGTCTCTGAACCATGCTGAGAGAAAACTAGTGGAGGGGAGCTGCAGAGCAAAAGCAGCAGGTAAATGACAGTACCCTCCCTTTGATCCGATGCTTTTCCCCTACACTCTTCCTCACCTCCCCTTCTCTGTTTTGCATGGCTGCAGTCAGACATATCTTTAGATCTGACATAGCTGTGAATGCCTGATGGATCTGAAGTGCACAATCAGACAGCAACATCTGGGAAAAGTCCCGCAGTCATTGGCACCCCATGCTGCCCTGCCACAGAAAGGGAGTTAAAAGACACTGAGGAAACTCCGGTCCTAACACTTGCCAATGGGCCATGGATGGAGTTTCCCTAGTCTGATCAGTCAAGCATGCTCTCAAGCCATTGGGATGATCTGCCCATTCCATCCCAACTTGATGCCATTTCCTACCCCCCCTTGCTTAGCAGTATGCACATAACTGCATAGTCCATAGGGAACCCTCCGCTCAGAGGTTTGATGCCTTGTTTATGTGCAAGGGAAACAAAAGGCAAAAAAAACCCCAAACCCACTAGCCCAAACAGGGCATCTGGTCACACAGTGACAGGCTGAGCCTGCAGCACAAAGGGATGTATGATTGTGCAACTGTGAGTTAAATTCCACTGGAGGTAATAGGGGCGCTTCCCCTCCATGCCAAATGGGCACATCTGATCGCAGCCCATGTCAGAAACAAGGATGGGATCAGGATGGATTCCTGTGTTTGTTACTGAATGTCTAATTTTACCCACGGAGCAAGGCTTTTCTGAAAACCAGTACAGTGGTATTTTGAAGGAACAATGTTTCATTTAAATGAAAAGGTACATAAGGATCAAAACCATTTATGTGGGTATATTTCACTGAAGATAGGAAGGAGACATGTAGTCTATGTGGTTCTAGTCTGGAACAAAAAATCAAACAGAAGTTTCAGTTATGTGCCAAGACTAAGAGTTCAGTTCTCACAAACGAGAACTGAAGGAATAAACCTGTTTCTGGACTGAGCCACTTCATATTGCATGAACCAGCTCATATGACTGAATGCTCCTCCCGTTTAAAACCAAGGCAATCCTGGGTGTCATTCAGAAAGATACGTGTCTCCTTTTGTCCATGATATGCCAGTTTGCTATGTGAATGGAATATGTTGTATAGAAGCGCATTCAATCATGTGATCCCCACCTGTAAGTCTTAAGTGGTACAGTTCAGAAATAAACATGCCTCATTTCCTCTTTGTGATAACTAAGAAGCTAACCAATAATTTTCAAATAGCTTAGTTATTCAAATAAAATTAATTGGCACTCACAGACTGGATACAATATTTAATAAAATTAGTTGTAATTATCTATACTGCTGTGCTCACAGGCCTTCATCTTGTGTCTACAGATGCATATATAAAACAAGGTGGAAAAACACTTACCTCAGTCCAAAATTCTGCATATATATCACTGGATGTCATTCTGGTTACATGCCACAATTTTGTAACAGAACACAAGTCACAAGCTGTCATCATCAATGCAATCACGCGGTCCCTAGAATGAAACTGGAAACTTATTATACAGTTTAAGCATAACATATTTTGTATTTAGTTTTTAAATACATCACTGTCAATATAAGGGCAGATCTGACTATGTCAAAAAATAGCCATGCAAAGCTTAAGTTAAGAAGTTATAGGTAACCCAAGGAAAAGGGAGAAACAGATATCAATATTTGTGCGTTCAAGGAAAATCTATCTGGATTTACAATCCAGTCTTAAACAGAGCTACACCCTTCTAAGACCATTGATTTCAATCAACTTAGAAAGCTATTAACCCTTCTTAGGACTGTACTGTTAGTGGGACCCATGGTTGTTCTTACTGGTTTCAGAGGGAGCTAAAATGGGGGGGGGATTCTCCTTTTCCTTAAAAATGCAACCTGAAAAGGAAGACAACCCTGAATTTAAGGCTCCCCACACCAAAAAAAGTTTATATACATACATACATATATATAAAATTATGACAGCACATACTTAAAAGCTAAAATGACTGAATTGAGGAAATCTTAATTTGGTCACATTATGAGAAGACAAGACTCACTGGAAAAGAGAATAATGATAGGAAATGCTGAAGGCAGTAGGAAAAGAAAAAGACTGAACATGAAATGGGTTGACTGAAGAAAGCCATGGCCTTCAGTTTGTAAGACTTGAGCAAGGCTGTTAGCAATAGGACATTTTAGAGGGCATGAATTCACATGGTCATCATTCGTTGAAAACAACTTGACTGCACATAACACATACACATGCTTGCAACTTGCATGCAAATATAAGGCCACCCCCCTCTTTTCCTTAACAGCACTTCTGGGGGGTAAATGTCCTTTGGGGTAGATGCAGTATTTACTGGATGATGTTCCTGCAATTGTGTTTTTACTGAGATAAGAAAAAAAGAAAGGGTTTCTTTCTATATTTGCACCATCACAGCACCATAATGAGCAAGGAGGACAAGAGTCTCTTAGCAAACACTGTGGGAAAACAGGGCAGGCTGGACCCAACAACTATAGCAGCCATTACCATTGCTTTGCCACAAAGGTCTCTGTTACCAAAGTAGGGTACATTATCAAGATACTGCGGGTCTTCTGGTCTAAAGTTGGCAGGTAAATAATCTTAAATTCTCCACCCAGTTTTCCTGAAAGTGGAACTCCGTGTTGGCCCACCAATTATCCCACCCCCATTGTTAAATACAGAAAACAATGTAACAGTGTAATTCAGCATTATAACAGTGTAAGTCATTATTTGCATCACTCCACCAACAGTTAGAGAGAACTGGGTTATCACGAAGTAATCTGATGCACACCTAACTGCTGCTTTGAGTAGGGTATTGGGGGGAGAGGGGTGAAGGTATTAATAAAAAAAAGTTTTCCTAAACCATTATTTTGCCTTACAAAAATATTCAAATATGTCTATTTGGCTTAACTTCTTGCAAATCTAGGGTTGAATATGTTGTCGAAGGCTTTCATAGCCGGAGTTCATTAGTTGTTGTAGATTTTCCGGGCTCTATGGCCGTGGTCTTGGCATTGTAGGACCTGACGTTTCACCACCAGCTGTGACTGGCATCCTCAGAGGTATAACACAGAAATATGGAGTCATAGGTGTAAAGTTCGCAGGGGCACGGGCCATACCCGAACTTTTCCAAGAGGGACTGCACCTCCCCTGGACAATCAGTGCTAGGCACTGAAGATGGATGAGGAAGCAGACAAGTGTGCAGGCTTGCCTATTGGCAAGATGGAGCAAAAGCTCCTCCCCTCCATCGCAGGGGTGGCTGGGAGTAAAGAGAGTGTGAGTGTGGGAAAAGAGACTTTGGGGGCAGCATGCAGCCACATAGCTCGTGACTCAGGAAGCAAAGGAGAGTGAAGGAGCAATGGATGGACCCAGCTGCAGCAGCAGCAGCAGAAGGTGAGCCAGGAGCCAGAAGGCCAGCTGAGGCACACATGTGAACCCCTTCTCCTTCCCTTGGCTAGGTGGCTCGGCCGGGAGGCTGCTGGGGGGGGCAGCGATGAGCTGTGCCGAGGAGAGAGACAGAGCCACCAAGTGTGGCACAGAAAGTCAAAGCCAAACCAGGTGGGTGCTACTGTTGCTTGCTGCCCTTCCTTTCCCCCCCTCCCCCTGTTCAGCTCTGGCGCTGCCTCACCTACTTGTCCCTGGAGACAAGGCGAGCTGGCGGTGCTGGGCAAGCTGTCTCGCTCCACTTGGCCACAACTGCCCCCAAGCGAGCAAGTGAGTGGCTGGGCTCCGAAGCTGTTGGGGGCTGTGGGCATCTCACTAGGGAGGCCAGTGTAGTGGGGTGGGGTGGACTTGTGGGGTGGGGTTTTTCCCCAGGCCTGGGCCACACTTTGGAGCTGTCAGGGTGGCTGTGGGCCCCTCTCTGGGAAGGTTGGAGGTGGAGATGTGTGACAGAGTGGGATGAGTAAGCTGTCCCCAAAAGGGGAAGCTTCACCAGCCTGAGGATTCTGTTACATGCCCCCTTCCTCTGCTCCCATCGGGAGTTTCAGAATCCCCTTACCCTCCTCTGTGGGACGGACCGGAAAAGAGAGAGACAGCGTTTTTTTCTAGAAACCCTGGGAGAGAGAACAACAACAAAAAAGCATGGAAGAAAACCTTTGGAAATAAAACAATGATATTTTCCCCTCTTTTGCTCCCGGCAGTGGGGCTTCTGAGCTCTGGAAAGCTTTAAAAACAAGCCTGTGTCTGGATCTCTACTTGCAAAAAGCATGCTACTGCTGGATGTACTAAAAGGAAGGACAGGATTGCCCATTGGAAACAATGGGAAACACTTGAAGGCCCACTGGAAATAATGGGAGCCACGAATGCCAATTGAGTTGCATGGGCTCCATTGAAATACATTACAGTACAAGTAGAGTTGCAATAAAAATGTGGAATGGATTTTCCATTAGGGTCTCTGGGCCCAAATACACTACTCTGGGACTGGAATGACAGGCCCCAGCTTGGAATGACAGACCCTAGGAGTAACAGAAGTCTTCTGGGACTGAGATGACAGGCCCCAGAGTGGAATGACAGCCCCAGGGGGTAGCAGAAGCGTTCTGGTACTGGAATGAGAGACCATGGAGTGGAATAACATCCCCTGGGGGTAGCAGCAGTGTTCTGTGACTAGAATGACAGGCCCCAGAGTGGGACCACTCCTACTGCATCTAGGGGCTGTCATTCTACTCTGCAGCCTCTCATTCCAGTCCCAGAACACTTCTGCCACCCCCTGGGGCTGTAATTCCACTCTGGGGCCTCTCATCCCAGTCCCAGAAGACTTCTATTACTCCTAGGGTCTGTCATTCCAAGCTGGGGCCTGTCATTCCAGTCCCAGAGTAGTGTATTTGGGCCCAGAGACCCTAATAGAAAATCCATTCTGCATTTTTATTGCAACTCTACTTGTACTGTAACGTATTTCAGTGGAGCCCATGCAAGTCAACTGACATTCGTGGCTCCCATTATTTCCAATGGGCAAACCTGTCCTTACTTTTAGTACATCCCTGCTACTGCTCGGAAGCCGGGACCAGCTTGGGGAGGGGAATCCATCCACTCCCTCCCCCATCCTCTGCTTCGGGCTTCTGAAGGGAGGGGGTAGAAAGAAAGTGAATGTTTTCTCTTTCTCCTCCATTGAAGGCAGGGTTTGGAAACAGAGCAAAACAAATGTCTCTCCCTCCCAGCTCCAGAACAATGTTAGAGTCCAGTGGCACCTTTAAGATGAACAAAGTTTTATTCAAGGTGTGAGCTTTTATGTGCACTCATTCTTCATCAGACAGTGAAATGGAATTACAATCAGATCATAGTTGTATCCAGAGGAAGCATTTTTAAACACATGCAAGGATCTATGACTGTTAGGGTGATTTCCCACTAAAGCTGCCGCGGGGTTGCACCGCCGTTAGCCCCGAGATTTTTAGTCAATTTCACACCCGAAGCCGCGGGGCTGCATTTTGACCCGCGGCTTCACCCGATTTCCCCGCAGTTTCGTAATCCTGTTTTTTGAGGATTACGAAACTGCGGGGAAATCGGGCGAAGCCGCGGGTCAAAATGCAGCCCCGCGGCTTCGGGTGTGAAATTGACTAAAAATCTCGGGGCAAACGGCGGCGCAACCCCGCGGCAGCTTTAGTGGGAAATCACCCTTAGTGCCTTCCACTGATGGATTACTGGGTCTAATGGGGTCTTCAGATCCTTGTGTAGGTGTACAATGACCAACCATCTGGTTTGAGCTGCTTTGGGCAAGTTGGAGCAAATGATAAATATTGTTATTGAGTTTATATATAGACAATGAGTGCTACTATTTGCTTTGCAATCTCTATGTGAAATTTATCAGTGCTTAGCATTTGCTCATGGTGCCCTTTCAAAGTTTTGTTAATCCCTTTACTGCTGCAGAAAGATCTTTCTTGATCATGGGGCCAATTTCCTGGCATGGCCTTCTGGAGGAGGTTCAGCAGATACCCTCCTTACCTATTTTTAGGATGGTGTGCAAGGCCATCTTTCCATGGACTTTTTGACTGTTCTTTGTGTCTGATGTTGAGGGCTGCATTATAAAGAAAATGAACCTATCATTGGCTGGATATAGCTGTATTGATGTTGGTTATGCTTTTTTGCTATATTCTTTCTGCCATGTTGTTAATTACTTTGACACTCTGGAGAAGAAAGAGATATAAATATTTTAACAGATTTGATAGGTGCTTCATAAAAACAGGGTATTAATATCCAGATAAATCAACAGGAAATATAAATACCAAGTGCTGTTATTCCATCACAGAAAGATGGCCAGCTTAAGTGCAGATATCCTTAATCAGATGTGTAACAGATAAATAGCTTGTTGAGTACCAACTGAATGCCAAACTACTTGCTATTGAATGACAGGTTCTTGGATTAAAAATATTTTTATAAGTAGGTGTTCACTCACATTCATATGTTGAAAGCAAAGTTGGGTCCTCCCTATGATGTCACTTGGCCTTGGTTCTTTTAAGGACCTAGCAAAGCAATGCCTCTGGCCCAGCCCTAGCCCCCCCCTGCCCCCAGAAACTGGAAAGTCTACGCCCTTGGACGGAGTACTCTCTTGTGTCAAGGTGAGGAGAAAAATGGTAAGCAGGTACTTTATACCTACCCAGGAAGGTGGGGTTGGGCCAAGTCATTATCTTGTAGGAGTTCCCCAGGCTGTGACATGCTAATGAAGAAGCTTTCCTGAGGCAATTCTTTCACATATGGATTCAACAGCCAATCCATATGCAAAAGAACCTCCTTAGGAAAGCTCCTCCATTAGCATGTCACAGCCTGGGGAACTCCTACAAGATAATGACTCAGCCCTACCCCATCTTTCTAGGTAGATATAAAGTATCTGCCTACCATTTTTCTTCTCACCTTGACATAGAGAGTACTCCATCTTTCTGTGTTATACATCTGAGGATGCCAGTCCCAACTGCTGGTGAAACGTTAGGTCCTACAATGCCAAGACCATGGCTATACAACCCAGAAAATCTACAACAACTAATCTAGCATTGAATAAAGAACAGAATCTTCAGTTCACAGAAGGAATGTTTTTGTTCACTGAAGGATTCTTCAATGAATGGAAGATTCTGATTAGTAGAAAAGGAACCTGACTGTCTACCTGCTCATCATTTAACTTCCTTATAATGTAGCCAGAAATATAAAGTGAAATTTCAATAAGTTTATCTGTCCAATAGCAGGCAGAAGTCAGAGATTAGTTTAGATTTTGTTTCTGCAACCAGGCTTATAAAAATAAATTTATACAAAGTCCTATGCTTATTGGTATTGGTAAACTTCTAAACAGCTGGTTAATTTGTGTCATATGACAACAGTGTTACTCATCCTGACACTATTAAAAAAAAGATTTCTGAACAAATTTTCACATTCACAAGTCAATTTTTTCAGACATTAAAAATATTCACCCTGGCAAAACACCATTTAGAGCTGGAGCCAAATTATAAACATGAATTAGCTCTTTACCTATGTGCTTGATTTTTAAGGTTTAGTGTTCTTGTCTGATAAAGATCTTCTAACTGTTTTCTGTTTCCGAAGTACAAAGCAAGATCTGTAGCAATGATGGCTTTCCGAATGATTTCCAGGACCTGTTCATACTCTGTGGAATTCAAATTACCGAAGATATTGTGGCCTTCCAGCTATGAAAAGACAATTTTTTAAAAAAAATCATAGGATTTCAATTTCAGTTATTTTAACTTCTTGATTTAGAATCAAGCTTGAACACAATTCTTGTTCAAACATTTAAAAACTCTGCAATTTTCATTGAGTAACAAAAGGCTATTTTTACAAGAAGCACTGATGCACATTTTGGCCTCTTACAATCTAGGATCCCTAATTAATATCAGGGTTATTTTTGCTTCTTTTTCCAACTTGCTCTTTGAACTTACCAAGCTCTATGGCAAATGGAACTTTTCAAGGGCAATCCAAGAGAAAACTCTAGCAGGTTTTTTCCCACTGAATAGACCCCGGACTATTTTGAAGTGAAATTATATTTTACAATGACACAGAGAGTTCACCAAAAAGAGTATACCACTGATGAATACTCCTGTTCTGTCATATAAAGTTAATATTTACTCCATGTTGTGTTTCCTTGTCCCACATCACTGCCTGCTGCTTGTGAGATAGGGGAATGTACAACAATAACATTATAATATGGAGTGTTACTGCATGTTACCAAAGAAGGGAGGTTGGACTTAACATGGGAATGCTGTTTTTGGAAACATCTCTTGTTTTTAATATATAGCTTCATGCAAACTTTGGCTTACGTAGCAATGTGGATGTATACTCTTATAATATTTATGCAAGTTAACAAGAATTTATTAAGTGACACATAATTGTGTACTCTTTCTAGAAATATTCCTGGAAAATCAGAAATTTAAAAGATGCATCACACTGTATGTTTTTTAAATATTGAGTATTACTTGTAAGTATTACTGGAGGTACGCACACTCTGTAAACAGCAACAAATAAAGGGAAAAATCCACAGGCTGTGATAGAAATATAGCTGGCACACTAAAGCACAATTTTATCCATTCTCAAGTACTGTATTTTCAGGTGCTCTAGTAAATCCCACCAAAGAAACAAACATGCTCTAGAAAGAGCTTCCAGTTAAGTCTACTGCTCTTCCAGTTTGCACAGCTTTTGACTCAAGATTGCAACTTTGTACCTGCAGTATAGCTACTGTCTGTGAAAAGTGGTGTTGCTCCATGGTTGAGGTGGAATAAAGAGCAGCTAGTGGATGATCAAATTTCTGAAGGTAGCTGTTGCTGTAACCTCTATGATCCAGGTCATGGCATAAACATGCAACGAGGAGACCTCTTCGCTGGAGAAGCAAGCAGGCAGGATATGAAGTTAGTGTTCAGACAGATTTCATACCACTAACTATTTCTCTGCACCATTCCAGGCATTCATATTAATAGACAAAACACACCAAACAACATGCATCCATTGCTTAGCCTTAAATGGGGTAGACACCTACATGTTACAAATGTCAAGCTGGCACTGAAGATGAGCCCCAGGGCTGAGAGTGTATGAAATAGTCTTATGAAGACTGACTATTGGTTCATCAGGATTGCCTGCTCTGTCAGCAGCTCTCCAGTGTCTCCATCAGGTTTCTTTCCAACCCTTTCTGCCTGAAATCTTTTAGACCGGAGAATGGGTCTTCATGTGTGCAAAAGATGCTATGGTCCCATTCCCTCTGTAAGGCAGGACAACTTATCTTATGACTGGGTGATATCATATTTGAATTTTCCTATTCCAAACCAATCACAGGCTGTAGTGAAGGGGGATAGCATTTGCTTACAAACACATTTCATCTTTTAGAATCTAGGAATTAGACTAATCTAGAGGCATTTATCACTGGTAACATGTCAGTGTTTATTTAAAAGCAGAAATTATAAAGCAGGCAAAATTAATTCCTAAACCACATATTTGCATTTTATTTTATTTTTAAAAAACTAAAACTACTTTAGCAGTAGAAAAGAGCAAGAGTCCAGTAGCACCTTAATGACTAACAAAATTTGTGGCAAGGTGCAAGCTTTCTTGAGTCACTGCTCACTTCTTCAGATAGATAGCTGAAGAAGTGAGCAGTGACTCACAAAAGCTCATACCTAGCCATAAATGCTGTTAGTCTTTAAGGTGCCACTGGACTCCTTCTCTTGGCTACTGCTACAGACTAACACAGCTACCCATCTTGATCAAAATGCCTTTGTACTTTATTTTAAAGCAGACACAAAACATGTACTTTAGATGTGCCTTCTAGTGTGGCTATGATCACATACACTAAACAATCCACTTGCAATCCAATTTCATTGCACTTTCCCAACTGGATTTTGCCAGCTCACACAGTAAAAACCAGTTGGAAAGTGCACTGAAAGTGGATTATTTAGTGTGTGACCACAGCCTGAATTTCAGTTTCATTAAAGCCATGATGTGTGTGTATAAAGTGCCATCAAGTTGCAGCTACCTTATGATGACCCCAGCAATGCACTTTTGAGGCAAATGAGACACAGAGGTGGTTTTCCATCACCTTACTCTGCAGAGTCCTCTTTGGTGACCTCCCTTCCAAGTACTGACCCCGCTTAGCTTCCAAAATCTGACAAGACTGGGCTATATCATGCCGCCTTCCCTCCCTTCAAAGCCATGATACAGGGCAGGTATTTGACACATCCACTGTTTACTCTCAGATGACTGCTAAGAAAAGGCACAGAATATCTACTAACCATTGGTTCACACCAGTGTTCTCTCTAAGCTGAGTTAGTGTGAGCTAGTTCACAGTTTTTAGTCTCCAGCACTTTTTGTCTTAGCTCAGGAAGGATGGCCCCAGAGCAAACTAATTTATGAAGTAGCCAAATCGCTGACTCACAACTCTAATGCCAGTAGCTCACAAAGCAGAATTTTTGCTCACAAGACTCCACAGCTTAGAGGAAGCATTGGTTCACACCCTGCACAAGTGCTAGAGAGACCATGTATTCTTAGGGCTCAGAATTCAGGGGTTCCTAATGCTAACTGTCAGCACAAACATGAACTGTCCCAAAATCTTCTCTGGTTCTGAGCCAGAAAACTTCTTCCCTCCCTCTTCTTCATCTCTGTTCTTTTATCATCTGGTTGCTAGGGTAGGGAAGGGAGAAAGAGAAACTTTCTTCCCACCCATTAGCTGACCAGCTGAGGAGATGTGAATGGAGGCAGAACAAAAAGAAAAGGGTGGGGGAGATGAATTACTCTTTCAAATCATTTTCAGTTCCAATATGCCAAGCTAATTGCCAGTAAGCAAAGGAGCCACATACATTTTATGGTTTTTGGTTTTTTTACTCCAAGGACTCAGGAGATTCAGTCCATGATCCCAGCAACTTGTAAAGAAGGTTTCAAATGACCTGCTAGGAATTTCTCATGCATTTTATTCTCTATGCATCTACACAGAAATATGGCACATATGGCACTTATGCAGAAGAATGCATAAGGAAAAAAAATCCAACTTCAGGTAAATGTTTTGCCTTCATGAATTGCACTGGATTTGGAAAGAATGGAGCAGGTGCAGAGGAGAGTGACGAGGATGATCAGGGGCCTGGAGACCAAACCCTATGATGAAAGGCTGAGGGAAGAGATGGCTGAGGGAGAACATGATTGCTCTCTTTAAGAATTTAAAGGGTTGTCACTTAGAGGAGGGCAGGGAGCTGTTCCTATTGGCAGCAGAGGATAGGACTCACAATAATGGGTTTAAATTAAGGTTTGGAGGATACTGGCTGGATACTAGGGGAAAAAATTAACAGTAAGAATTGTGTAACAGTGGAATCAGCTGTCTAGAGAGGTGGGGAGCTCCTCCATACTGGCAGTTTTTAAGCAGCGGCTGGACAAACATTGGTCAGGGAAGCTCTAAGCTGATCCTGCATTGAGCAGGGGGTTGGACTAGATGGTCTGTATGGCCCCTTCCAACTTTGTGACTGGAAGATTTTATTCACTTACCGTGAAGTTTCCTTCTCAGTGTTCCGGGAGTGGCGCAGTCCTTGACTCCTTACTCCTGGGACTTGCCCCTCCCTCCCTCCAACGCAGGGCCGGCAGACTTTTGATCCTGGAGGGGAGGGGCTTGTCCTGTGGATCGCCAGTCGTAATCCAAGCCAAACTCCTCCCTTAATCGATTCCACACCTATATTGTGCCAAAAATATTAAGACAAACCCCCACTCTCCCCACCAGTAAACATGGGAACAGTCTCAGGTAATGTCAAACCAACAAGAACTTTATTTAATCAACCCAACAAGAAAAGGGTTCTACAAGTCCAGTTTGAACCTTATCCCAATACTGTAGAAAACCAGACCCTCAGTCCAGACCAGAATTCACAGGCATTAAGAACCACCGGAGCTCGTTCCTCCAACGGGCGGGGAGGACTGCCCCAATCCTAGAACACTGAGAAGGAAACTTCACGGTAAGTGAATAAAATCTTCCATTCTCTGGTGTTCCATGGAGTGGGGCAGTCCTTGACTCCTTACTCCTGGGACGTAAAAAAGCAGTTTCTCACCAGGGTGGGTCAAACGACCTCCAGTGTTCACAAGGCCTGCTGCAATACTCTCCTACCAAAGGCTGCCTCAGCTGATGCCCACCTGTTGACCTTGTAGTGCCTTGTAAAAGAGTGTACCGAACTCCAAGTAGCCGCTCTGCAAATCACTTCAAGTGACGGAAAAGCTTGATAGGCTGCTGATGTGGCTGCCCCCCTCAATGAATGTGCGGTGACCCCCACAGGCGGGTCAAGCCCTTGGACCTTATAAGCCTCAGTAATACATCCCCTCACCCACCTACTTATGGTGGATACCGAAATGGGTGTGCCCAAACTCAACTTCCTGAAGGACACAAACAAACACTCAGACTTCCTGAAACCCTTGGTTCTATCCAAATAAAAAGTTAATGCCCGATGGACATCCAATCTATGCCACCGCTTCTCCTTTTCATGTACGGGATTCTGGCAAAAGGAAGGGAGGATGATCTCCTCAGCCCTGTGGAACACTGAATTTACCTTCGGGATGAAGGCTGGATCAGGTCTAAGGACCACCTTATCTGCATGGAAAATGCACAACTCCTTATTCACTGATAACGCCCTCAATTCGGATACTCTGCGGGCAGAGGTGATCCCCACTAGAAATGCCTTACAGAGAGCATTTAACACCATGTTTAGGCTCCAGGTGTGAAACCTATGCACCTGGGGAGGATTTAGGAGTGTCGTACCTCTTAAGAACCGTTTGACATGCGGATGTTGTCCCAGGGAGACACCTTCTGTGGCTCCCCTTACCACGGACAGTACTGCTACCTGTCTCTTCAAGGTACTAGTACTTAAACCTTTTTCTAGCCCACTTTGGAGAAAAGCTAGGATATCACCCACTTGGGCCCAAAAAGGACTCACCCCTTTCTCCCCACACCACTTTTGGAATACTTGCCACATTCAGTTATATACTCTGTAGGTTGACAGTCTCCTAGATGCCAACAAAGTGTCAACTACCCCTATCTAATATCCCAACTCTTTTAGCAGCTGCCCTTCAATCTCCAGACTGCTAATTTTAACATCTCTAGTCTGGGATGTATTGACTTTCCCTGTAATAGAAGGTCCTTCCGTAGAGGTAGACGCCAAGGCTTGCCCACTGAAAACCTCAGCAGATCCTGGAACCACGCCCTCCTCAGCCAAAAGGGCACAACCAGGATAAATTCTGCCTTTTGAGCCACCAAAGACTGAATCACGCAAGGGATGAGGGGAAAAGAGGGGAACGCATACAACAACCTCCCCTTGGCCACGGGCAGTTCAAAGCATCTGTCCCCTTGGCCTCCGGCTCCCAGGACCGTGACAGATACCGTTCTACTTGTCTGTTCTGTTTCGTTGCAAACAGGTCCATAATTGGTCTTCCGAATCTCCTGCATATTTCCTGAAACACGTCCCTGTGCAGTGCCCACTTGGCCTGATCTACCTTTTGCTAACTTAGCCAGTCTGCAATCACATTTTCCATTCCCAGAATGTGAACTGCTTTGAGAGATTGAAGATGAGACTCTGCCCAGTACATCACCTGAGCCGCCTCCTCGTTCAACCTCCAAAATCTCGTTCCTCCCTGCTTGTTGATGAAGGCTTTCGCCATCACATTGTCTGTTCGTACAAGCACATGATTGTCTGTCAAATGACTCTGAAACCTGACAAGGGCCAGTATGATCGCTCTCAACTCGAGGAAGTTGATGCTTCTGATCAACTCCTTCCCTGACCAGGTCCCCTGTGCCATATGCCCTAATGTGTGAGCTCCCCAGCCGAACAGGCTTGCATCCGTCATCACTACGATTCTCTCGGGTTCCCTCAGTGGTACACCCAACTCCAGTCGAGCTGGCTCCAGCCACCATTGCAGTTTCTACTGCACCGTCGCAGGCACCAGTACCGTCCTGTTTCTCCTGATCTCAATGTCCTTCTGAAAACGCCGCAGGAAACTCTGCAACGGACGAGTGTGGAACCTGGCCCACGGCACCAGATCCCGACAAGAGACCAAGAGTCCCATTAAACATGTTAATGTCATCAATTCTGTTATCGGGGTCGACACCACCAGATTCACCAACAGACACAGTTTATCTCTTCTCTCCTGAGTCAGAGAAACTCTGTCCTGCGCTGAGTGAATCAACACTCCCAAGTGAGATAAAACCTGAGACAGCTCCAACACACTCTTTTCTAGGCTGACAACAAATCCATGTTCCTGCAGTGTCTCTATAGTTAACTTCAGATGATCTCTCACTTGCTGACACGTCCCTGCTCGAATCAAAATGTCGTTGAGGTAAGGAAATAACGACACACCCCTCAGTCTCAACAGCGCTACTAGTGTTACCAGGACTTTGGTAAAGCCCTTCAGGGATGATTTGAGGCCGAACGGGAGCGCTCGGTACTGGAAATGTCCCCCGTGGTAGGCAAACCTCAGATACTGATGGTGTGTGTCCCGAATAGGAATGTGCAAGTAAGCTTCTGACAGATCGATTGAGGCCATGAAATCTCCTGTTTGAATTGACATGAGGATTGATCTCAATGTTTCCATCTTGAACCTTCGCGTTCTTATGAACCGGTTCAGCCATTTTAAGTCCAAGATGACCCTGAGGTCCCCATTCTTTTTGGGGACCATAAAGAAGATTGAGTAGACACCTTTCAATTTCTCTTCATCTGGAACTTTCTCTATCACTCCGATGTCCAGCAGGTGTTGAAGGGCTTTCTTGAGAAGATTGTGTTTTATTGTGGAAGTTTTCCGTTGTAACGCCACAAAACGACTCGGGGGGAACCTCTCGAATTCCAAGGAGTAGCCGAGAGTGACTGTCTCCAACACCCACCTGTCCGTGATTGAGTGTTGCCACTTGGCAGCGAAGTGTTGGAGACGTCCTCCTATTTCTATTGACTTCTGATGCTCAGCATAGTCACGCTGAGGACCCCTTCTTGGGACCCTTGGGACTCTGACTAGGTTTTTCAGAGAAAGGTTGTGATCATTTAGGTTGCCATTTTCCTTTGAAGGGCTTACTGAAGGACTGTTTGTCGTTACGTCTGAAGTCACGAAAAGGCTGAAAACATTTCCTCTGTCTATCATCTTTCTTCTTAGAAGGTAGAACTCTCTTTTTATCTTTTCTTTCAATCAGATATCGGTCTAAACCTGCACCAAACAGATTTTCACCTTTAAAAGGGACAGCAGCTACCTTTGTCCAGGCAGAAACATCTGTGTCCCACGTATGAAGCCACGTGGTTCTTCTTGCCACTACACTGCTAGCCATAGCCCTAGCAGCTAACTGAAAAGCATCCAGTGATTCAACCGCAGCAAAAGCCGAAGCCAAGGCTATTTTCTTCAGCTCATCTTTTAAGGACTTTGGAATGCTGCTATCCGCCGTTGAGAGATCAGAGGCCCACGTGTAGGCCGTTCTGGTGAAAAGTGACCCAGTAGCTGAGGCCCTAAGGGAGTTAGCGGAGGCTTCAAAGTCTCTCCTTAACACTTTCTCCACTCTATCACAATTGTCCTTTGGTAGACCGTCTTCATCCATCAGCAGAACAGAGGTAGAAGACAAAGAGTTGATAGGATCGTCTACTACTGGTACTTTCATTCTTTTGTTGACCTCTGGAATAAGGGAATATAGTTTTGCAAATAATGGATTAGTTGATTTAGGATTAGCAGGATGTTCCCATTCAGCCATCATAATATTGTAGAAAGAGGCTGGCAGAGGAACCCCAGATTTTTGGGAACTAGATTTGGGAATGGCTTTTCCTGAACTTTCAGGAAGGTCTACAGTCTCTGGAGTATCCCTACTCTTAGGCATATAAGAGAGTTCTAGGGCATGCAACACTTTTGGTAAAAGCTTGCTATACAAATCCAGAGGGAAGAGTCTAGATTGCGAAGGAGGGACCACTTCTCCTGCTTCTTCTGCAGACAATTCCCCTTCCTCCTTTTCTGAGCCAGATACATCAGAGAGAGAGTCCTCTTCTAGCTCAATAAACCATTGGTCATGTTCTTCCTCACTACACAAGGCTTTCCTTCTTTCTAGGAATAGGGCACTCCCTGGTATCTGTCTTCCTATGTCTTTTGCCTCCCTGAGCAGCAGCAGCAACAGAAGACACCTCCCTGTCTCTTGGTGCCTGACTCCAAAGTTCTCTAAATTCTTTTCTCATTTCCTCCTTTAACCAGGAGAGCAATGGGGTGCGTGGATCTTCCCTGTCCATATCTGCATTAGCCTTGGAGAGCTGAAAAGGCTCCAGTGATTCTTGGGAAGGGGAACTCGCAACACCAGTTGTGTCCTCCATTTTGAACCAGTTCTGAAAATGAAAGTAGACACCTTCATCACCCTTTCTTAAAATGGACGCCCTTCCCGCCAAATTACTATCCTGCACACCAGAGGAAAAGGAAAAAACTTCTGATTCCTGCCCAGTTCCTCTATTCGAGAAAAACAAATGGAATCCAGTCCAAAGAAAAACTTCTTCCACAACCCCATTCATGGAAGGGGGGGGGTCTTCCCAGGAGCTGTATAATGACTGCAGATGGACACATTCCACCCTCTCCCAGTCAAACCACCTGGTTTCCCCCCCCCTTTAGGCTATTGATCTCCTACCGTGACTCAGAAGGCAGGAACAAAAGGAGACTCCGTGTTTTTCGCTCTGCAATCCTGCAGGCGATAATACACGGCTTTGTAATGCAAACTGGGATCGCGCCAGCCTGAGCCACGCTGCCCGGTTGCTTTCTCTTCCCCCGCCACTCTCTCCTGGCCTCCTCGGTATGCCAAGGCAAGACAGCTCCTCCTGTGGCGATAAGACTGTTGCGCACTTTGGGCGGGGGTAAGACTTGACTGCCAGGACTGTCTAGGGGTCTCCTAAAACCACCGGCAGCCACTCTCCGTTTCCCTCATGGAGGATTCAGAAGGGGTAGGGAGGAAGAATTCCCCCGTCTCCGCTTCCTACACTCACTTCTTCTGTCTTCACTTTCCAAGATCTTCGCGCTCTTCCCAAGCACAGCCGAACATCCTGCAAGGAAGGCAGGGCCAGTAAGACTGGAGATTCACAGGACAAGCCCCTCCCCTCCAGGATCGAAAGTCTGCCGGCCCTGCGTTGGAGGGAGGGGCAAGTCCCAGGAGTAAGGAGTCAAGGACTGCCCCACTCCACGGAACACTGGAGAATCTATGATTCTGTGTTTCCTTTTATTTTCAAATGGTGCAAGATTTACATTCTTCCCAAATAATTTATTGGTTTCATAGTGAAAATGTTGTAAACATACTAAGGAATTGAACTATGCATATATAGGTTTGCAAGGTATTTCCATTGAGAGCTACAGTGGTGTAGTGGTTAAAATGTTCGACTAGGATCTGTGAGACCCAGGTTTGAATCCCCACTCTGCCATGCTTGCTGGGTGACCTTGGGTCAGTCACACAGTCTCAGCCTAACCTACCTCCCCAGTTCCCTTTAAGCTGTACTAAGGGGTTCTGGTGCACCATATTTCAGAGAGTTGCATTTTAGCTTCAACTCATAACATTTTCTTCCTTCCATAGGAAACAACAGAGGATGATGGCACCTCCTTTTGGAGCCCACAGAATTGGACCCCCTGGTCCAACCTTTTTGAAACTTGGGGGGCGGGGTTTGAGGAGAGGCACCAGCAGCTATGCAGCTGATTTGGTGCCTCTACTTCAAAAAACAGCCCCCCGAGCCCCCGATACCTCCAGATCAATTCTCCATTATAGCCTATGGGGCTATGAGGTCCCCATAGGCTATAATTGAGCCAGAATCACCTATTTTTTTGCATATCCTTATTATGATTTTCAGTATGATTTGTAAGCTGCCTTGAATCACAGGGAAAAGTGGGATATAAATAATTGAATAAATAAGTAGTTTGGGCAGGTTGATAACATTTAAGCAACTTCCTGTTTGTTATGTTAGGCAGGGTTTTGCTCCTGCTAAGCTGTGGAGTCTTGTGAGCAAAAATTCTACTTTATGAGCTACTAGCATTAAAGTTGTGAGCAAGCAATTTGGCAGCTGTATAAATCAGTTTGCTCTGGAGCCATCCTTCCTGAGCTAAGGCAAAACTGTGTGAGCCAAAGGCTAAAAAACTGTGAGCTAGCTCACACTAACTCAGCTTAGAGGGAACACTGACCATGATTGTCCCACCTCTGTTATACTTGACTTGTAATGCTGGTTGTCATATTTCACTAAAAAACCCACAAAGTAGACTGCAAGAGTTTTTTCTCCCCTAAGTGCTGGTATATTTTCTAAGGGTCAATGCAAAGCGAAAGAGCAAACCCAGGTCTACCAATATAGTGGACTAGGGTGGGTGTTCTCTGAAGAAGAAGAGAAGAGATTGGATTTATACCCCACCCTTCACAACCCTAAAGAGTCTCAGAGCAGCTTACAAACCCCTTTCCCTTCCCCTCCCCACAACAGACACCCTGTGAGGTAGGTGGGCTCAGAGAGCTCTGACAGAAGCTGCTGTTTTTCAAGAACAGCTGTGCCAGAACTATGGCTTGCCTAAGGTCATCTAGCAGATGCAAGTGGAGGAGTGGGGAATCAAACCTGGTTCTCCCAGATTAGAGTCCGTGCACTTAACCACTACACCAAACAGGTCTACCAATATAGTAGACTTGGGTGGGTAGACCTGTTCTCCGGAGGCCAGGTTACCAATATAGTGGACTAGGGTGGGTAGACCTGTTCTCTGGAGGCCAGGTCTACCAATATGGTGGACTGGGGCAGGTACACCTGTTCTCCAGAGACTAGGTCTACCAATATAGTGGTCTACATTTCGTGTAATGAAATTTGACTTGATTCTGTTTTCTCTTATAATGTTTAAACTATTCTTAAAATATAGTTTAAAATAGTTTTAGAAAGAATTCATTCTGAGATTTTTACAAGGTTATGGAAATAATCTTCTAAAATAATTTATGCAATAGTCAAATGTAGACTCACTCACAACTTTAAAATGACTAGCTTTTTTCACTCATGAGGTAGAATTTTTTTCACAACACTGTGGAGCTTAGAGGGAACATTGCCTACCTCACAGGGCTGTTGTGAGGATAAAACAGGAGAGGAGAACAATGTAAGTTGCTTTGGATCCCCATGGGGGAGAAAGGCAGGATATAAATAAAGTAAGTAAGTAAGTAAGTAAGTAAATAAATAAAATAAAAATGTATGTCAATGTCAAGGACAGTTCATGCATTTACCCTCATTGCACATCTGAAACAGTGTTCAGCACTAAATTAAATGGGCAAATCTTCTCTCATCTCTGAGCAGTGAGGGGAGCTGGTTAGTAGCAAAGAAATTAAGCGTCAGGATTATTGTTTAAATTGTGGGAGTCAGGCAAAAGGGCAATATGTTAGAAATGCTACTTTAGGCAATGCGTGAACACAGAATTGAAGAGACACAAGTTGAAATACAGGCCACTTGCAACAATGTAATCTTGGAAGATCATCAGCAAGAGGATTATGCCCTGGTCTTCTTCCCTAATAGCTACAATTTAATCTTCTATAAATTCTAGTTCATTTTTAAACAGACTATATTGGTCTAATTATCATACCTCAAGGGAAAGTTTTAACAGTCAGTCAATCAGTTAATGTATAAAATGTTATTTCCTTTTGCTTATTTTAAGTCACCTGTCTGTTAACTGAACCAGATGTACCCCATTTTCAAAAAAACCCCAGGTTGCTTACCTATAACTGATGATCTTTGAGTGGTCATCTGTGCAGTACCACACATGGGTTGGGCGCCTGCGCACGACCTCGTTCGGAGAATCTTCTAGAGCTTTGCCTCAGAAGAGCTTTTGGCGGGCTCTCTTCCCACCCTGGGGAGGAGACATGCACTGCGCATGCCCAGAGTGGGAGAGAGAGCCGCCTCCCACTCAGTTCCTTCGACCGCCACTGTCAAAACCAAAGACTCCAAAGAAGGAAATCTGGAGATGCCTGCAGCGGGGAAGGCCGGGTGGGATTGTGGTACTGCATAGATGACCACTCGAAGATCATCAGTTACAGGTAAGCAACCTGTTTATCTTCGTCATGGTCTCTGTGCAGTCCCACACATGGGTGATTACAAGAGCTGAACCAGTTGGAGGAGCAAGCTGGCAGCTGCAAAGGACACAAAAATACTGGTTAAGACACAGCATCATCAACAAAACAAGTCACCCACGGGTCCTACCTGAGGGTGCAGCAGGATCAAGCGAAGAGAGATCGTAGCACTGTCTGACCAAAGGCAGCATCCCGTCGGGCTCGGGCGTCAAGGGCGTAGTGGGTCACGAAGGTCGATGCTGAGGACCACGTAGCAGCTGCACAGACGTCTTCCAATGGGACACCCGCCAGGAAGGCGGTGGACATCGATACCGCCCATGTGGAATGGGCAGTGAGACAGGTAGGAACAGGTTGACGTGCCAGCTCATAGCAGAGGGCTATGGTGGAAGTCACCCATTTAGAGAGACGTTGAGAAGAGACTGGTTCCCCCAACTGCGGGGGACCATAAGCTAGGAACAGCCAAGGAGATTTACACATGGGCTGTGTCCTATGCAGGTAGAATGAGAGCGCTCTGCGCACATCGAGACAGTGCAAGACTCTCTGAGAGGCATCAGTCGGGTTCGGAAAGAAAGTAGGCAGAACAGACAACTCAGAGAGATGAAAGGCAGAGATGACCTTAGGGAGGAAGGAAGTATCTGGTCTCAGGACAACCTTCTCCCTATGAAAAATTGTATGGGGGGGATTGGCCCTAAAGGCAGCTAGCTCCCCTACTCTACGTGCAGTAGTAATGGCCGTCTTCCAGGAAACTAACCTGAGGTAGGCGGTAGCCATGGGCTCGAATGGCTTAGACATGAGTTGAGAAAGGACCGGTGACAAGCTCCACGAAGGCACCAACAGTTTCCTAGGCGGGCACATCCAAAGGAGACCCTTGAGGAACATCTTGGTGAGGCGATGGGAGAACACTGAGGATCCTTGTATCAGGGGGTGATTGGTGGAGATTGCCCCCAGATGAACCCGCAAGGACGAGTATGCCAGGCCAGTATCCTTCAAGTGTACGATGTAGGCAAAGGTCTCACAGAGAGATGATCGGACCAGATCAAAGGAGTGATCAGAAGCATAGGATTGGAATCTGTTCCACTTGAACCGATAGGAACGTTGAGTAAAAGGCTTCCTAGCATTCAGGAGGATTTCAGAAACTTGAGGCGGGAAGTCTAAGGTTGGATCTCCCAGGCCGTCAATCTGAAAAATCCCGGATTGGGATGGAGGATTCTCCCTCGGGCCCGAGAGAGGAGATCTGGGATGACGGGGAGGGGATGGAAGGAACGACAGGAGAGTTGAAGCAGATGAGGGAACCAGACCTGGCGTGGCCACCATGGAGTGACTAGAATGCAGGAGGTGCCGTCTGCACGAATCTTCTGTACGACCCGGGAGATGAGAGGGAACGGAGGAAAAAAGTAAAACAGGGTTCCGTTCCACTTGTGGCGAAATGCATCCCCGAGACCGAACAGACAGGGGATCCCTGCTGAAAAACAGGCGACATCGAGCATTGTTGATGGATGCGAAGCCATTGACAGATGGGTGACTGAACTCTCGAAACAGAGGTCGAAGATACCGGAGGGGAATGGACCATTCATTGTCCGATGAGGCAGAACGACTCAACCGGTCTACATCGACATTCTGATCCCTGGGAATATGGATCGCTGAGAGCGTGATGGAGTGATCGAGGCACCAGGACCAGAGGTCTATCGCTAAGTTGCAGAGGCGAACAGAGGCAGTGCTGCCCTGTTTGTTGACATAATAAACAGCCGTGGTGCTGTCAGAAGCCACTTGGACGACACGGCCCCAAAGGGTCGGAAAAAATGACCAAAGGGCCAGATAAATTGCTTGCAACTCCAGGTAATTTATGTGGCGAGTTGCATCTCGAGCAGACCAAGCCCCTTGAGCAGCGAGCGTTCCGCACTGGGCTCCCCAACCCCAGAGGGAACCGTCCGTGGTCAGCAACAGCTCGGGAGGAGGAGGTTGGAAGGGCATTCTGGAGAGGAGGTGGACAGGTTGAGACCACCATTCGAGAGAGTCGAGGACGCTCTGCAGGATTGACAGAATCGTGTGCCAAGGACTCCGTAGAGTATCGAAGGTGCGGAGAAGCCACAGCTGAAGTGGCCGCATTCTGAGCCGTGCATGGGGGACTACGAACACCGTAGAGGCAAAGTGACCGAGGAGCCTCATCACAGAACGGGCAGATTGTTGAGGGAACGTCTGAAATGAGGACACCATCGCTCGAATGTCGGAAGCCCTTGACTCCGGGAGGAAAGCCGCTTCGAGGTTGGTGTTGAGTCGAGCCCCGAGGCATCGAAGGGTTTGGAGAGGCTGAAGGGAGGACTTGGTGATGTTGACGCAGAGTCCGAGAGCACGGAGGAGGGAAAGAGTCTCCTGAGTGTCGTGGAGCAACTGACCTGGCTTCGGAGCTACGAGAAGCCAGTCGTCGATGTAAGGATAAAGAGTGACTCCCCGTCGATGGAGCTTGGCCACCACCACAGCCATCAGCTTGGTGAACACCTGCGGAGTGGTAGAAAGGCCGAAGGGAAGCACCCTGTACTGATAGTGTGCATCTCCAACGGTGAATTGGAGAAACCAACGGTGCTGGGGATGGATCGTGGCATGGAAGTATGCGTCTTGGAGATTGACTGACGCGAGCCACACCGTCCGTGGAATCAGGGGAAGGATCGACTGCAAGGTGACCATTCTGAATTTCTGATACCGAATGTAACGGTTGAGATCTCAAAGATCCATAATTGGTCTGAATCCGCCGTCCCTCTTGGGAACCAGGAAATATTTCGAGTAGAAGCCACGAGTTCGTTGCGCCTCCGGAACGACTTCGATGGCTCCCTTGGCAAGGAGGGTGGTAACCTCGAGATCGAGGAGAGGGTCTGGAGGCGTGACAACAAAGTGTGGGAGGATCGGAGGCGAAACGAACTCTATGGCGTACCCGACTCGTAGAATGGTGAGGACCCAGGAGTCGGTGGAAATTTCTTCCCAGGTTGGTAGAAAGGGGAAGAGACGGGTCCGGACGAGAGGAGTATACGACGTCGGGGGAGGGAGACAGTGGAGACAGTCAAACAGACTGTTTGGGCTGTGGCGGCTTTTTGGTAGGTTGGGAACGGTGTTTGGAAGGAGGACGAGAGTCATAAGGCTTCCTTCTCCATTGGGAGTTACATGCCGGAGATGGGTATCGTCTGGAGCCGGGAGGCTTCCAAGGACGGTTTCGAGGTCGGTAAGGGACAGCAGAGACTCCGAGATTTTGGGCCTGCTTTCGACTGTCATTGACAGCTTTCAACACTTCGTTGGTGGTGGAGTGGAAGAGTCCATCGCCGTCAAAGGGAAGATCTTTAATACGGAATTTGATGTCAGGTTGTAAAGAGGTGCCCCGGAGCCAGGCATGACGCCGGAGAGCGACGGAAGAGACCAGGAGCTTTGAGGAACAATTAACAGCATGACGAACCGAATTGATTTGCTGCTTCGATATGGCACAAACCTCAGACAAGGCAGCCGAGAGAGTGGGACGATGCTCCTCTGGAACGAATTCCAAGATAGGACGGACTGCATTCGCAACGTTGAAGGCGTATGTTGACAGATAGGAGAGGTAAGTATCGACGCGAAGATTCAGAGAGTACATCTTCTTGGCCAGAAGGTCCAGCTTGTGACCTTTGTGGTCAGGAGGTGCAGACTGGCGAATGGGCTGCTTCGATCTCGAGGAAGAGTGGACAACCATCGAGTTAGGTGGTGGCTGACAAATGAGGAATCTGCCGGGATTCTGTTGAATCTTGTAGAGGCCATCATAGTGCCTCGAAACCGGGGGGATCGAAGCCAGGTGCTCCCAAGACTCCTTCAAGATCGAAAGGTGCACAGGAAGCAAGGTTAGGACGGTGGACGGAGGAAGGTCAGCTTGCACCAGTCTGTGAACCACGTCGGTCACAGCTGGGGATTCTGTAGAGCCCTGGACTTGAAGAGCAATTGCCATCCGAGTAACGAGCTCTAAATATGCTTTAGGGCCCTCAGTAGGTGAAATCGACCCAGAGCGTCGAGGCTCGTCCTCGATCCGAGTGACCTCGGGATCGAACTCCGCCGAATCCGACCTGTCCGAGATTGACATGGGAGAGGAGGATCGTGGTTGAACCAGATCAATAACTGGGTGATCGACAGAAGGACGGTACCAAGGTTCCACTGGGGAACTCTTCAGGGCATCTCAACTTCTAGAGGGTTTGGAAGGCTGTTCCCGAGGAAGGGAACGGGCCGAGGCAACAGACGTGGAGAGCCAAGGGCGGTCAGGGACATGGGTCCGATCCACACATTCGGAGTGCTGGATACGATCATAATGGTGCCTCTCCGGTGTCGGGGACCTGGAGTAATAGTAGGCCGCATCCGGGCGTTCTCAACACTCCTTGAAAGACCAACATTGGTCGTCAGAAGGGGAACCGGATGATGATGGAGACTGCCTACGGATCAGTCTTCTCCGGTTGTATTGTGATCGGGACCGCGAATGGCGGTGCACTACAACAGGGCCCTCGTCCAAAGTGTGGACTGGGGTAGCAGAACGCCTCGATGGAAACCGGGAACGTCTTCGAGGGGATAATTGTGGAGGCGATCTCGTAGACTGGCCCAAAGGGATTAAACCCGAAGGCGACGAGTGGGTATGCTGCGGGGTTGCTGGCCGCACCGCAGACCGTTGAGAGGTAGAGGCCAGGATCAGCATCAATGTCGACAACCCGGTCACGACGAAGGGTCCACCCTCGAAACCGAAGCGGACGGCGGGGCCTTCGACTTTGAAGGGGTCTTATCTTCAGCCCGCTTAGGTTTCTGTTTTGGTGCCTTCGAGGAGGTGTCCGATTTTTTAGCCACAGAGGCCTGGGAAGCCGCTGAGGACATTGTAGGACGTAGAGCCGATTCTAAAAGAAGAGCCCTGAGCCTAGCCTCTCGATTACATCGAGCCTGACAAGTGAAACTCGTGCAGTATGGACAAGTATCCACTCTATGGGCCTCTCCCAAACACACTAAGCATAAGTCGTGCCCGTCATTAGATGGAATCTTGGCGGGGCAACGACAACAGACTTTGAAAAACCTAGTTTTTCCCATACAAAGTCCCCACCCACCCTCCAAAGAAGGGGGGGGAGAAAAAGAGAAAGACTATTTTTTTTAAAGATAGAAGAAGACAAAAAGGAGAAAGAACAAGAAGCGAAAGAGAAGAAAAAGATATACTCAGCTGAGGCAACCATATGGAGGAACAGGGTGTGAACGCGAAGGCGGTCAAAGAAGAACTGAGTGGGAGGCGGCTCTCTCTCCCGCTCTGGGCATGCACAGTGCATGTCTCCTCCCCAGGGCGGGAAGAGAGCCCGCCAAAAGCTCTTCTGAGGTAAAGCTCTAGAAGATTCTCCGAACGAGGTCATGCGCAGGTGCCCAACCCATGTGTGGGACTGCACAGAGACCACGACGAAGATCCTTGTGTTTTCCCTAAACCATTTCTAATTTTATGTATTGCTCTTCTTTGACCTCAGGTGTTCCGTTATTTAGGAACCTTTATACTGTAAGCATTCCATAACCTTTTATCTACTTTTGCTACTTCTATTATATGCTTATATACAATGGTCACAACTGTACATGAACTAAAATACACACCTGATTAAATGTAAAACTAGTAAGACCATTATGTTACTTTCTTGCCAGGAATAACTTCACATTCAACAAAATTTGAAATGATGCTATATCTGAGATGCGACTCTTGATAATGAAACAGGATTTCAACTTACTTCTAAGTCTGTGAAAAGCTCATGGTTATGCTGAAGGATGGCATACATGCAATGGGCAACTGTAACTGCATGTTTCCAATTGTGATAGGGCACACGGCGGTAGTTCTTCTTTACAGACATAGTAAAACGGCATAGTTTTTCTAGTTCGAAACTTAACAAGAAAAAAAAGTGATGAGATGCAGGAAAAGTTTAGACCATTAATCAAGTGTACAAAAGACAGTTTCCTTAAATATGATTTAATCCTCTACCAGTAAGGTTACAAAATCTCAGAGAAACACATCTGATTTCAATTCCCCTCTGAACCACTGGGCCCAGTTACTTAGCATCTACTGCAAAGTAGGAAGCATTCTTGATACCAGTAAAATTACTTTCAAAAGCAAGCTGTTTTGCAAAACATGAACCCACTGTCCTCTCTCCCTCCATAAGAAATATCTTTTTTTACTACTGCAGAGATATTATGTATTTAGTTAAAGTAAAAACACTGACAGATAACTGAATGCCACTTCAAGCCACATTGGTGAAAAAAAATCAAAGGAAATTCTTCCAAAAATGCCACCAGGTCTGGTGGAAAATGGGAACTGTTCAGAAACCCCTGCCCAGCTCTCAAACTCCAGAAGCTCACTAATAAATGCCAAGCCAAAAAGAGAAAAGTAGATGATCCTGAAGCTCCGCTTGTGCATCAGAAGGCTCACATTGGGACAGAGCACTAAAGAAGTCACTTCCTTCGTTCTTACTGGGTCCCTTCTATCAGTGTGTCGAGAGACAAAACTAATTGAACTTATCCTGCTTTCTACCTTGTGAGTTTTATGACAAGTCCTAAGCAGCAGCAAGGGACATTTTCCCTCCACCTTCCCACACGATTGGATGCAGACTTGGGAGAACTCTTTTATCCCAAGAGTGGAGCTGTACACTTGGAGAACCTCCCGAGGCTTATGCTTTCCTGTATTTATGTGCAGGAACTATGCATGCTTGTTAAAGTTTTGCAAAGGGTCCAAAACTGTAATACAATTTTGGTTCCTTGTATAAACACCTACAGTTCTAGTGACCATGTGGCAAACCCACTGCACCCATGAAGGTCCCTGTTGTCTTTGGTGCAAGGGACTACTTCCACTGGGCATTTCTTGAGAAGCATCCCTCAACTCCCAGTAGAGAACAGAAAGCCCCTAAATATGCACAGCTGCATGTCCACATCAGAGCCCCGCAGAGATTTGAATTGTGTGCCTGGAGTCTTAGCTAAAATGTTTCCAGGCGGCTTCTTGGCAATCCTAATTACTTTTTTTATATATAAAAACACACACACAAATGCTCATATTTTGAGGGAAAGTCTTAGTAGATAAAAGGCACTGATGTGAACCCAAGTTCTATATCCAAGCTAAAGCCACAGTGTCATATTTCCCCCCAATCCATCTGTTCACAGCTGGTGTCCAGGCTGAAAGCTCTAATTACCCTTCCTCCACAATATCAGATTCCACATAAAGGCTCAATGCTGACATCATAGCAGTGCAATCTTCGTTCTTCAAACTCCCTTCCCTGTAGCTGTTCCTGCATGTGCAAAATGGGGCAGACTTACATGGCAGGAAAGAGAACTACCTTGCCTCTAAGGTAACAATTCAAGTTAAAATCTAGCTAACACATTTCACAATTCAAATTTGAAAGTTTCCAATCAGTAGTATCTTCAAATTAATCTAAGATCTTTAAAATAGTTCCACAAGTTTTACCTAAAGCACCAATTATAAGCACATTCAGAACAGGCTCACTGATTTCAGTGAAGCACTTGCCAGTAAGTGTGCTTGCAAATTTGAATATACTCAGATATTTAATGAAGTCAAAATTTAAGCATGGAACCACTTTAAAATTTTTGTAAGTCACTTCTCTAAGCAAATTATGAAACCTATGACAAATAATTATGACTCATATCACATACTGATTTAATATATGGAATATTAACGAACAAATGAATAGAGAATAAATGCCAACACTGGCATGTTAATATTCCCCAAGAGAACTTAGTCCAACTTGTAACTAAAAGTCTTCCATAAAACCTTTTTTTCTTTTTCTTCTTAAAGATTTTTGATATTTCAGTTAGGAATTAATAAACATTTATCCAAAATGTTTATTTTGTGTATTTGTTTCATACCATGAAGTTCATGAAAGACTTTCAGAGGTAGAGTCATTTACTTTTTCAAAAGTTCACTTAATCAAATAATAGTAATAAAAAAAATCCTTGATGTTTTTTAGTAATTTTCTGTTTTAAAAGTTATTGTAGAAAGACACCTGAGATTTAGACTTCATTGGCTTCGGTCACATGAAGAATTTGCGGCAGGAGAGGTATGAAAGTGATGCAGAGTTTCGGGGCGTGATCACAGGACCATATCTGGGAACCATAGCACAACTGTCAACGACCCGTAGCAGCTGCTCGAAAATCCAGAGTAAAAAAACCCCAGGGACGGCCTACTAGCAAATGGTTTGCTACGGGCCATCGATGGGATATACTTACATGTGATCACGCAAGTGCACTCCTTGCCGTGCATCAAAGGTGCTTCCGGACAAAGAAACCCTGATGTTGCTGTGGCGGGGTCTGATCACGTTCTCACGCATTTAATTGCGCCGCTGCAAAAAGCCATGTCTCCCCCCCGCATTATCCAGCCTGTGTGGCCAGGGCCATTGTAACTTTTTCATTAACTAACTAGCCAAAACATGATAAGTACTTTTAATCAGTTTAATTTGAGAAGCATTTTAATGAGACTCATTTATTCATAGGTTTGATTTGTTATCCTTCCATATGATTTTACATTAAAAAATCTGATAGCATTCAAATAGGCCAAAACTGTAATTTAATTTAAAACTGATGCCAAATGAGAAAAAAAAAACTTTATATTTCTATATACAATTAATTTGGGATAAAAAACAGGATGGTTTTGATCTACCACTCAAGCTACTTATAAAAAATGCACTGTAATCATGACATTGGTTGTTGAATGTTCAGCTTAGCATCAGAAAAAACTGATAGCATGTGTCTCCCATAATACCTCTATGGTTTTTCTTTTTAGAGATTCTGGACATTTTGGTTAAGAATTAATGAACACTTATGCAAAATATTCTTTAATACAGGATACTGCTCATACTGTATCACAAAAATCCTAACAAAATTCCTAGCCCATAACAAGCTCAATTTTTTCTGTCTTCACAGTACTGTAAGTATGGCTGAGTCTTTAAGAGAGATTCAGTCCTCAGTTTAAGGGGAATAAATATGCTTTCCCATATAAAAAGCAACATAAAATATAATTCATATAATAAATATATAAAATATCATTTTGGTTCCTTTAATTTTTCTCATTATCTCTGCAATGTCCTCTATACACACCAAAGCAGAATTATTGTCCTCTGAGCCAAAAACAATCTGAAAAAAGAAGAAAAACTCCCCCAATTAAAAGCTCTGCGGGGCTCTGAGGCACACATGGAGATCTGCAATAGCCAGAACTGCTCCATTCACTTTAATGTTCTTGATGCTGAAGTGATTGGGACAGTCCTTGCTCATGCACAGTTCCATGCACGTATCGGAGTTCCGCACATGCACAAGAACTGCTGGACTGGGGCTAATGTTTTTAAGATATGCAGTACTTATGTGCAGTTGATTAGATGGATAGCTGACACCTGTCAACTGGTCTCTATGTGTGTGGCTTAACCACACCAAGTTAAACACTCCAGGGCTGCAATCTCTTGCCTCTCCAGAACTTTGTGAAGCAGGAGAACGGAGTTCCAGTATGCCAGCTGCACATGTTCACTGCGCTGCTGGAGAGGTGAGAGGATGTGTCAGTTGAGTCTTTATGGTGAAGGAGGGATTCAGCTTCCAGTGAACATAAGGGCCTTCAAATTCTGAACCGCAGTCTAGCTGCTGCTTTAGAAATTTCTTTTTCTTTCTTCTTTGAGAAAATACAAAGGAAATGAGGCTTCCCCAAGACTTCAGCATAAAAGAACAGTATATGCATACAGAATATGATTCAGTAAATACAGTGCTGTCCCCTTCACCGCAGGGATGGCACTAGCTTCCTATGACTGCTAATATTCATTCTATTGCACAATGTCTATGGGGATCTAATGATAAATAGCAGGTATCCTGTCTCTGAACTACTACAATAATTTAATCTGTTCATCAACTCAAATACTTGCTAAGCTTCTCAAACTGGGGTAAGCCTAATCAATATGCCTCCTTTATGTTATTATTTAAGTCCACAAACATTATGCAATAAAAATGAATACATAAATATCGGTCATTTTCCTGCTGAGTGTGATAGAAGTCATATGTGCTGGTAGCTTGAAAATCTTTCTCTGCATCTGAAACTGGAAGGAAGGCCTCAAGGGTGGGATGGGGCCCTTTTTAACAGCAACCGTTCATCCCATCAGCTTTCTGCTAGTGTCACCGTGATATATAGGGTAAATATAAGAGTTGAAAATATCTCTCTCTCCCTCACACATACACCCCAGCACCAGCGCTAAGACAGATCAAGACATCTTTGCTTGGTACTTCATAGCAAAGGTGTTCTGATATCTTTATCCCTGGGGGTACTGAATGGTCTGGTATCAACACAGGATCAGTGTGACCATAAAAAGAAAGTTTCAAATTGCCTTTTATAGTTCTGTAACAGAAATCAAGTGTTTTAAAGTACTAATAACTTAACTCTTAAAACCATTCTCCAAATATTTCATATAATAGCAGTCTAATATCTACTTTTTCAATAAATATTTTGCATTATATACATATAAATGGCCACTGGATGCCCTGCATGGAAAACACCCTTAATGAAATCATCATTAATCTAAACTGAAAGCACTAGTTTATATGAATTGACAGCACTACATATAAAAGAACATAGCTCTTTACAGAAAGAAGGATAACAGTGGTGTAACAGGAGTTCCTCTTTGGACAGAACTCACATTTATAATAGACCATGTCTCAACAATAGAAGAATTAAAGAACAGAACTGGAAACAGAATCTTTTCAATAAAACAATCCTACACAGGCAAAGCTCTGCACAATAGTTAAGAACTTTAAATTCTGCCAAAATAATTACAGAAGCACTGGAATTAATGAATTCATACCAGCTTGTCCCACAACACTGATGGACCATATAGACAAAAATGGCTGGCCAGAAATCTTCATAGGGACTGATATCAAAGTGGTACCTGTCATAAAAATAAAATTAGTTGTAACAACACACTTGCATGCATATTTATACTTATGAATACAGAATTACTTCTGTTGCAAATAAATTCATACTGCTGCAATAAAAATTGCATTTATATATGATTAATTCCTGCTTGAGAATCTGAGCAAGTCTGTTAATGAGAGGATGTTCTGGAGGCCATTAATGCACAGGGTTATTACAAAAAGTCAAAAGCAATTTGATAGCACTTAACACACACAAACAATTCCTGCTCCTTGACCTGTCCAAGTTATCACCTGTGTGGCGTAGTAGTTAGAATACTGGACTAGGATCTGGGACACCCAGGTTCAAACCCCCACTCTGCCATGGAAGCCTTCTGGGCCAGTCACACATACTTAGCCTATCCTACCACACAGGGTTGTTGTGAGGACAAATGAAGGACAGAACGATGATCTGAGCTGCATGCTCTGAGAAAGTCAGAGCATGCATGCATAAATAAATAAATACATTTAGGCTGCTTCCAGAATATCACCATGCGCTTGATGAGCTCTTTCTAATAGAACGCATAAGGCAGTTCAAAACTCTGATGGCCTGGGTCAAGAAATGTTCACTACACTTTGCTTTGAGGCGAAAAGGCAAACAAGTTTGAATTTTTCTATCATCTTCCCCATATATTGAAAAGTTGTGCTATTTACCAGGGTGACTGCGCAGCATTTCAGTTTTTTACTTCCTTTTTCTAAATACTTCAGTAGTTATTTAGTCCCTTGCCTTTCTTTCAGTGCAGTGTATTCTTTGTCAAGGATACCCCAAGTTAGCCATGTAAGTATTTTGTAGTTGTCTTCATGCATTTTACTATATGGCTGTCACTAAGGTTTAAGTGAAGAATTCTACAATATGATTCATTCTATAGTCTTCTTATTAGCTTCTTTTACTTTATGTAATGTAACTTATGAGCTTCATCACCATAAGTGGGTGGCAGGGGGAGAAGAGGGACTATTTAACCTTTCCTCCCTATTTTCCCACTGAAAACTGTCACCTCTAAGATACTTCAATTTATGTGTATCCTTGTTTTTCCTGGTGGCACCAAAACCAGATACAAGGAAGGCTTGATTTTCAGCAGGAAAACAATATAAGAGAAAAAAGTTAAACTCCCCTTCTCTTCCACTTTACACTGCAGTTTGAGCATCTGTACTACATAAAACAAAACATCTACCCCCCAAAAAAAGGATTATGGAACCATTCATGGCATGTTGTTCTGCTTTAAGTCCAGCATTTATAACTAAGTGATTTGTTGCTGAACTTATTTGATATGCAGTTTGCTGTTAAATCTCTCAGAATATTTTGTCTTGCAGAAGGTGCCTTAATGTCTTGCAGTTATCAGCTGGAGCAGAAGGGTCATCTCCGTACTCAGGGGTCTTTTCGTAGAAAAACAGCTGCAGGAGCTCATTAGCATATGGTATGCTAATGAGCTATTAGGCTATTAGCACATGCCACACCCCCTGACATCACCGGAAGTGATGTCAGAAGGGGAAGCAAAAGTAGGGGAGGCATCTTCAAAAGCCTCCCCTTCCCTTCCCCAGCTGGTCTGGGTGGGGGAGCTAAGAGAGAAGGGGTTTAAAGTTTAAACTCCTCATGAGAGTTGGGCCACAGAAGGAAGAAAGAGGGAAAGAAAGAGAAGGAAAGGGGAGGGAAACAGGGAAAGGAGGAAAAAAGAGAAGAGGAGAAGGTGGGGAAGAAAGAAAGAGAGAAGAGAAGGAGGGAAAGAGGAAAAAGAGAGAAGGAAAAGAGGGAATGAAAGAAATTCGGCGGCAATTTGGCCCCATTATATCCTATGGGCCATTGAAGTCAATGGTGAAAACATAGGGTATATTCTGGGGACTGGAGGGGAGGGGGTTTGAGGGAGAGGCTCCAAACTCACAGGGTAGCTGATGGAGCCTCTCCCCAAGATACCCACCAAGTTTCAAGAACATTGTATCAGGGGGCCAATTCCATGGGCACCCAAACAGGTTGCCCCTATTCCCTCCATTGTTCTCTATGGTGGGGAAAAAAGTTACTTTATTCCCACCATAGAGAACAATGGTGGGAATAGGGGCAACCAATAGAATTGGACCCCCTGATCCAATGTTCTTGAAACTTAGTGGGTATCTTGGGGAGAGGCTCCATCAGCTACCCTGTGAGTTTGGAGCCTCTCCCTCAAACCCCCAGAATATACCCTATGTTTTCACCATTGACTTCAATGGCCCATAGGATATAATGGAGCTGAAATTGACATTCAGCTGCCTGAAAGACTCTCTGGGATGCCGGCTGGGAGTGGGGCTTGGCTCCTGAGCTCCGGTGCACTCCCCCCTCAAAAGACCCCTGTCCATACTAATAGCCAGAACTTGGAACTCCAGGCTCCTGGTAACAGGAGCAGAGAAATCCCCATGTGGAATATTTCAAGAAAGAAAATTCATGGGGGGGGACCCTCCTAAGGATCTGAAGAACTATACTGACTGTAGGAAATGCAAGACTGACCTTTGGAAGCCTGCATACTTAATTAGAGTAAAAGAGGGAAACGATAACATTGATGATAATGAAATGAACTCAAGAGGATGACAAATCTGATTACCATCTAAGGAGTAATGATTTTTTAAATAAAAAACAAAAGAACACAATCTAAACATTCTACATTGTATTTTATCTCTTCATTCAATATTACATTTTCCTGTCAACATCCATAACCTCATGCTGAGGCTCAGAATAGTGGAGCTGCTTGTCTTTTTTTTTATTAATTGCTCCTGCATCATAACCATTTGCAGCAGGTGTTCTGTTTCCCTTTCACTGAATTCAATAAAATATTAGGGTATGTTGGATACTCTGCATTGCACAGTCAGTCTGTCAGATCAGAAATCAGCAATTCTGCTTATACAAATGATTAAGTACGTTTTCAAGATCTTTTCTTATATTGGAAAAGAAAGTTAATCATATTTATAAATGAAAATAATTTTTGCTGAAAATGTAACATATGTATCTTTTAATATCAACTTGCTGGAACCTTAAGATGAATGGGAACCTGCCTGATAGCAGCTGAAACTGTTAGGGACTTTCACCTGCCACCCCCAGAATGCAGAACTCTCTTCCTCCAGAAGCAAGTTGGTACCATCTTTGCAGCACTTCTGGAGAAATCTGAAGAGTTTTCTGCAATTTTTGAACTGGTGTACTATCTGAACACCCTATGGTTGTTTTAGGATATTTCAAATAATTCAATTTTTAAAAATTATTACTGTGAGCCAAGTGAAGAGAGCTACTTGGGGCCAGAAGGTGGCAGAAGAATCTAATCAATTAATTAATTACTGCCAAGTACAGGCAGGCATTGTGAAAATTTTTGAAGGTGTATCTACTTGAAAACCTACTTTCCTCAACTGAGTTTCCTGCATTGGAAAAATACCAGGCCATGAAACATATTAGCTGGGGGAATACTGAAAGGAGCATTAGAAAGAGGACTTTAGGGAAGGAAGTGGAAGGCGTGAATTGTCGGACTGCACTACAGTGGGTTTGTTTGATAATGGCAACAGTTACGATATTACTAGTATTCAAGGAAACTAATTTAAAGCTTGTTGAGAGGAATCACAAACAATGTCAAATAAATAAATAAATAAAAGTAATTTACTCTTGTATCAAAAAAGACTGAATCAGAACTTACAGTTCAATTTCTTGGCTGATATTTGATGGGAGTACACAGTCCATGAGGTTTTTCCATTCTTCTGCTGTACAAACACTGTGATAGGAAAGTTTCTCCATAGTTACACGGTAAATGCACTCTGAATGGCGAATTCTGTGGTACATCTAAAATAAAATATTTTTTTAGAATATGAGACACAGCTATGTCCATCAAGGTTAAGCTATCTTCCCTTCAAGTAAAAAATATTGGTTTGCAAATCAGCACAATTTTGAAAGTATAATGGTATTTTTAAAAGAGGTAGTACATTGATTTGGTTACTGTTATATGACAGTATGAGAATTTACTATGAAGAATGGTAAAGACAGTATTTTAAACTTTAACCCCATTACAGACAGAATAAGCATAATTTGTCACTTCCTAACATAACATCGTTCCAATCAAATTTGTATAACTGATTAAACAAACATGATTATTAATAGTAAAATTAATAGATCCAAAATTGTTGTTAATAATTTATACAACAATATGTTATAAACATGAAGACATTTCTTCATCTTTCATTAGCTGTCTTTGTGGAGGAAAACTTACGTTAGCACAGTGTAAGGCTAAAGCACAAAAGACTGCAAACATTTTAAAGTTGTTCTCATCTGTTTTAGAGAAGGCACTTCCACTCAGTTTGTTCACCATTTGTACAACGCCTATCACACTTCCTCGGCTCACAATGGGCATGCATAAAATGTTTCTGGTGGTGTAGCCTGTGTAGACGTCTACTTCTCTGAGAGTTGAAAGGAAAAGAAAATAATTAGTAGGCATTTGCTCCACAGATCTAGATTCTTTCATTCTCTTGACATATGACTATCTAATAACTCTTTGTGATTTTTATAGCGCTTTCAGTGTTCAATGTATTTTTACATACAATATCCTACAATCCTTGTAACAACCCTTCAAGGCTGGTAAGTACTCTTATTCCTGTATTACAAACAGCGGCTTAGATTAGGGTTGCCAGGTCGACTTCCTCTGCCAACAGAGGGTGTGAGGTAGCTTTCTGGGACTGGGGTGGGCGGGGCAACAATGTCTCATAGAAGTCATCACACCAGGAATGTCATGCAGCATTTTGGACAGAACTCTATGGTAGAGAGAGCACTGCTGTGTGATATCCCCGACGTGATAATGTCACTTCCATGTGATGTCATTTCATTGGCAACATTGCTGCATGAGGAGGTTGTTTGGGGGTGGGGCTTCCCCCACCGGCCAGGTGGCCGGCGGTGGGCTGAAACCCCAAAAATCGGGGAAACCCCCACCTGGACTGGGGGTCTGGCAACCCTAGCTTAGACTAAGACAATGTGGCCTACCTAATGCTACATAATGAGTTCAGGACAGAGGCAACATTCAAAATGGAAACTTCATGATTCATAATTAAATCATGAATCCACTATACTTGATTACCTGTCCAACCACTATCTCTCTTAATCACAGAAAGATGCCATACACATTAGGAACAGCTGAATCATGATGCTAGAACTGTGCAGGTGAGGAAAATCCTAGGCAGATTTCTTAGCAAATGTTGGGTGACTGGATACATTAATAATTTCCAACATGCTGATATAAACAAATAGCTTCATCATAATGGGGTACTGTATCACATATCTAATTCTGAACACAGCATCAGAGTGCCGATCAAAGACACACACATATCCGTACACAATGGAGCCAGGTACAGAAGCCCCAGGTTTGTCAAAACCTGGATACGCCCCAGGTTTGTCAAAAAATCCCAAAGGTTAAACAACTGGGGAAAGTTTTAACCTACTTCCCAGTAAAGGAGTGATGTGTATGCATGGGATTTCCCTCCCCTTTGAGTCCTCATGGATCCCCCTCATTTCTGCCTTAATCCCTTCGGCAGATAATTCAAAAGTAAGACGCAGTGACTTTTATGAAGCGGGGATTAGATTAATTGTATCTAGACTCACAGATGCACTATGCCTCTAAACATACCAGTCCCATTAACGATATACTGTAAATAATTTTACATACATAAATATAAGACATTCTCAAACTCAATTATTTCACAATCAACAGCATGGCAGTTCTCTTTTTTAAAAATGTAATCCTCACATTAACCATTAGAGAAAGTAAACTTTTGTAGAAAAAAAGCCATTTTTAATGCAGAACTTTAAATATATACATTTCACTTTTAGGAGATAGCTGGTGATCTTATATTCTATTAGTGAAGTCAGAATATCTTTGGATACTTAAATCTGGTGACTGGAGAAGTGAACAGACAAGACAGATCTTTCTAAAAATCTGAAAAGGACCCTACTTTTGCAGAAAAATGTGAAATCTAAAAAAAATGCACTGGGCAGCTTAAAAAATTCAAAAACGATAAAAGGAGTTCCTATAGCTTTAAGTGATAAATTCCCTCAGTGGCTGTTGCTAGACAACCAGAGCATTCCAAAGCTTGCTTCTGTCAGAAAACACAAGAGGGAGGAGGCAGAGCCCTTTCCAGGCCTATTTTGGCCACTGAGGGGGGGGGCACCTTGGCTGCCAGGCCTGACTAGGGTTGCCATTGCCAAGTTGGAAAATTTCTGGAGATTTTGGGGTGGAGTCTGAGGAGGGCAGGGTTTGGGGAGGGGAGAGGCCTCAGCCGGATATAATGCCATAGAGTCCACTGTACAGAGCAGTTATTTTGTCCAAAAGGACACAATTGTGTTGTCTGGAGTTCAGTTGCAGTTCTGGCAGATTTCCAGGTCACACCTGGAGGCTGGCAACCTAATGCCTGGCAACAACCTCTAAGTGACTTGATACCACTCAACTTGCATGACTCAACTAGGCCTGGATGCTTGCTACTGTTCAACAGAAGCCACCCTATGAAAATCAGACCGATTCCCCTCAAGCAGCTGTGCCGCCCTTGCTCTTCCGTTTGCCCTGGTTGCATTGGTCAATTTCACACTATTCGCTGCACGGACGAATTTTGACCCACATGTGCCCAATTTTCCCTGTGTCTTCTCGATCCTTGTTTTTTGAGATCAAGAAGATGTGGGGGAAATTGGGGGGAGAAAATGCAGCTGCGCAGCAAATAGTGTGAAACTGACCAATGCAACCGGGGCAAATGGAAGAGCAAGGGCGGCACAGCTGCTTGTGGGGAATCGGCCTCAGTGTAGTATAGCTGTTACAACTTCAGAGGAGGGTCTGGGAGATCCAGGTTTGAATCCCCATCTTACTGTGGTGATTTTGGACTGGTCACATACTTTTAGCCTAATCTACCTCACAAGGTTGTTGTGTGGATAAAAAGACCATCCCATGGAAGCCTTTTTGAGCCGCCTTTGTGGGCCAGGGGCGTTTTCCCGTATGTCTCCTAGGTAAAGTGGAAGGAGAAGGAGAGGGGGATCTGGAACGTGGTTCTCTGCACCCCATGTTATTGGACAGTGCTATTTCCTCCCTTATGGCGTGTCTGAGAAAGGCCCTTATGTTAGTGGAAAAATGGGGGGGGGAACCCGAAATCATCGGTGTTACCGGAATCCACGTTGTCCCCTCTGTCACGTGCCTCGACAGACCTGCTTTGTCCTGAAGAGAGGCTTTCTTGTCGCCCATAATTTTTGGGGCGTTGTGGCTGCGGGAATGTGCGCATATGGCTGCTCCCATCTTCCTCGGCATGCCGGCCTGAGGATTTTAAAATGGCTGCCGGAGCCGGCGCGGGCTCCATTAACGTGCACATTTTGGCGCGCTTCACCTCATCATTGCCTCCTCGCCCTTCTGCCGCGGCTGCGGTCCTTTTTCAGGCCACGCAGTCACTTTCCAGGCGTATCATTCTCCAGTGTGGAGAGGAAACCGTCGTTGTCCTCCATTGGTGCCATAAAGGCTGGAGAGAGTGCTCTTAGAAAGGAAAAGGGCACTTAGATCTGGCCCCAGGTCTTCAATAGAAGAAGGGGGGGATAGGCAAGGAGGAGGAGAAACGTCTTTTTTTTTGTTTGTTTCTTTTGCTTTTTGTGAAAATTAGACAGGATAGACAAGTTAAACGCAGAGAGAGAAGAAGAGAAAGGATTCAGAATAGTAGGAAGGATAAGGCAAAGCCTAAACCTAGCTGCTCTCCCTACTGAGGCAGGAAAAGAAACTGAATCTAGGGTGACTCCCGCCACAGGAAACAGGAAGTTCTGTTTTAGTCCTGCCTCCCTGAGTGATGGCTGGGAATCACCCACAAGATGACAGAGATCAGTTCCCCTGGAGCAAATGGCTGCTTTGAAGGATAGAGTCTATGGCATTATACCCTTCTGAGGTTGCTTCCCTCCCTGAACCTTACCCTCTCAAGGCTCCAGAAATTTCCCAACCTGGAGTTGGCAACCCTAAGGGGAATGGATTTCTGTAGTAGGGAGATCCATTGTGGTTCCTGCAGAGCTGCTGCTGCCTCTGCTGCTGTGGAGGGGGGAAGCAGGAGGGAGGCCAGGAGAATGATGGGGAGAAAGAGAGAGTGATGGGGTGGGGGCCAGAAAGTGAGAGAAAGAGTGATGATGTGGGGAGGCAGAAAAAGAAAGAGAGAGGGATGGAGTGGGGGGGCAGGTTGAGAAAGGAAGTGGCAGACATGGAGGACAGAGAATAAGAAAAGAGGTGGCAGGAGGGAGAAAGAATGTGAGAGAAGTAAGGGAGGAAGCAAAAGTGGGGGAATGGGATAGCTGCTCCCGCAAGTTCCTTTGGGGTCCCCACTTGTTATCTATAATAGACAACAGTTTTATTTTCTAAGGCACCTGTGCCTAGCAGTGATGCTTAGGGAGCAACAACAAATCAGATCAGTATCCACCTCAGAAACAGCTTCATTATGTGCAACATGGAGCATTTTACCAACGAAGTCTACCTTAATGCTGGGGAGAAAACTAAGTCATCCCTGGTAAATTTGTGTTTGTTCTTGTAGGAAGAAATACAAGTTGTAAAGTAACACTGGAATAATACAAAAACACTAGCTGCCTTTACTTACTACATTTCTAACTGTAACCTACCAAATTCATACCTGTTGAAGCGTGGATCTGCGTAGGCGTCAGGAATGTTGAGGACTTCACCTGTTCTTGCTACTTGACCAGCAATTCCTTTTTCAATAGAAAACCTGTACATAATGAAAAGAGGTATGCACGTATTGAAGTAATTTTCTTATATCAAAAAGGCTATACAATGATCCACCAAAGACTAAAATGGACATAGTTCTTTTATTTATTTACTTCAATGACATCCCCTTCTCCGCACCTGAGACCTAAAGCAGCTTATAGCATTCTTTTCTCCTCCATTTTTACCTCACAATAACTCTGCAGCATAGGTTCAGCTGAAAATGTGTGACTGCCTTTAGGTCATCCAGTGAGCTTTCTGGCAGAGTAGGGATTCAAACATGGGTCCCCATATTCTAGACTGACATGCTAACCATTTACACAATACTGGCTCTACTACTCTTATAAGAACTTTATCACAGAAAGATGCTTTGAATGACAGAAAGTCTGGGACTAATAGAGATGAGCGTGCACATGCAAATATGTAAATAAAAAAATAAATATAAAGTCTCTTGGACTTTTTGATCTCTCAGATGCATCAGATTTCCAAATTGCGCAATGTGACTTTGCCTGAGGCCAGGCCTCTTCTACTGGCTTGGATCTCACAGAACAAGGAAGAGGATTTTTCCTGATTTCCTCTCCTGTTGCAGACCTGCAACTACCCCAGTCCTGTTCCTGTGGGTCTGCTATCTCCATGGAGCAGCGTTATCTGAGGGCATTTCAGGACAGGAGAGGTGAGAATGTCACACAGCATGAACAGAGAACCCTTCTTCCCATGGAAATCCTCCATGGGATCCAACCCACTGTCTACTCCTTAGCTCATCAGTAAAGCTGCTGACATAGTAGCTGTATTGAATGTTTTCATGAAGAACAGACAGGCAAGACTATAATAACAAATATCTCTTATGCCTTTCAACCTTTCAGTCAAACCACTTGATTGCAATGTCTTGAAAACAAACACAGTATTTAGAACTTTTAACAAAAGATTCCTGTTGCTCCTTTAGGAGAAGTGTACAATGGTGACCTAGTCCTTTGCAATCACAAGTCCAATGATACACCAATGCAAAGACATACTAGTTATACCAGTGCAACAGTGTCAATGTCTGGGCCGAAACTGGATTGTTTTGGAGGGGGTGTCAGGGGATGAATAGGTCTTCATATGCGAGGTTCCCTTTGACCAGCGTTACGCCCACAATCATGACAAAGTTACACAAGCAAAAGAGGCTATATAAAAAATAATGTCCACCCTCCAGCTCATGTTATGTGAATTCAGAACATGCAAATGGTAACTTTGGCAATGGAAACTATGATGAAAGACAACTTTTCATATGCAATTAACAGCACAGCCTGATAAAAATACAGGTGTATATGTATTTTGATTAATAAATCAATAAGAACCTCCATCCTACTCTTCAGTCTGGGATATAAGGACACCCCATCAAGATAAAGAAGGGATGCAAGGAAAGTATTGGATTCGTGGCAGAAAGAATTATCCAAATTCGTATGGGCAGGAAGAAAGCCAAGGATCAAAATGAAAATTTTATGCGATGCAAGAGAGAGAGGAGGCCTACAACTACCAAATTTAAGACTGTATTATGATGCCGTCTGTTTAACATGGTTGGAACAGTGGATTAATCTTGAGAATAAGAAGTTATTGGCTTTAGAAGGGCATGATAACAAATTTGGATGGCATGCATATTTATGGTATGGAAAAGTAAAAATGGACAAATTTTTTAAACACCACTTTGTAAGACAATTGCTGTTCGAGACATGGATGAGATATAGAAAATTCTTCTCAGAAGAAAGACCACTTTGGATAGTACCAGCTGAAGTGATTAACCCACATTCAAGAAATCAAGGGTTAGATTGGCTACCTTACAAAAATCTTTTAAAATTAGAAGGGAAAAACTTTGTGTTACAAGATAGATTTGATGTCGAATTTGAATATGATTGGTTGAAATACAGACAGATTTATGATTTATTTAAGACCAATAAAAGAGAACATGGTTTCAGAGAAAAGAACATTGAAATTGAAATTGTATGGCTTGAGAAAGGTAAAAAAATGATTTCTAAACTGTACAAGGTTTTATTGAAATGGTACACTGAGGATGAAACTGTAAAAGAGCAAATGATAAAATGGGCTGTAAATGTTAATAATGAGATATTAATGACATCCTGGGAATATTTGTGGAAAAAGTCAATGAAAATTTCAACTTGTGTAAATGTTAAAGAAAATTGTTATAAAATGATGTACAGATGGTATATGACGCCTAAAAAAATTGCTATTATAAATGAAAGTATGTCCAACAAATGTTGGAAATGCAAGAAACATGAAGGGTCTTTTTACCATATGTGGTGGACATGTGATAAAGCAGTAAAGTATTGGACTGAGATCCACAATGAGATACAAAAAATTTTGAAATGTACTTTTAAGAAAGACCCACAGATGTTATTGTTAGGTCTTAAAATGGAAGAAATAAATGTAGCCAAGAGAACACTACTATGGTACTTGATTACAGCAGCTAGACTGATTTTTGCTCAATGTTGGAAACAAGATAAAGTACCTGAAACATGGGAATGGATCAAAAAGACGTTGTCTTTGGCAGAAATGGACAAATTAACAAGAAAGTTAAACAACGAAGAAGATGAAACTTTCTTTGAAGACTGGAAAGACTTTCAAAAATACTTGTTGAAAAATTGGGACATTAAACGTGGTTTGATTTGCTTTGATAGTTATTAAGAAGAAAATGAAAGAGAATTAGATTTTTGAATTGTTACCGTTTGTAAGAGAAAATAAGTTTAGAAGTAATTGTAACAGAATAAGAGAGACATTAATGGGGTTGGAGCAGTGCGGGAAGCCTTGTTTGGGGGGGGAGAAGGGAAATAAGAAAAATGGATATGTAGGTAGGTTTAAATTGTATGAACATGTGATATATCCAATAATAAACTGTATTTACCAAAAAAAAAAAGATAAAGAAGGGATGCCTTGTGTGCCAAAGAATGACTTCTGCAGAAATATCCTAGGACCAAACTAGACATTTGTCACAAGTTGGTGTCCAGCCACAAGTTGGGGCAAAAAAGCTCTCCATGGGACTGTTTTGGGTCAGGAAAATGGCACACATAGTCCCACTCCAAATCACATCTGTCATATGCCTGCAAAATTATCAGAGACAGGATAGAGGGATGGGGACCTAGATGATGTCCAGTGTAGGAGGGGGAGAAGGGAGGAGTATTAGAAGCCACGGTGGAGGCGGGGCTGGCAGGATCACTAAGGTGTCACAGTTGGGGCGGGCTCCCTCGTGGCTTTAAGCATCCTGCAACCCCTGCTGCACCTAAGAGACAACTGTCTGTTAGGTGTAGGAAGTGCGGGGAGTGTGTTGGAAGCCATCCCACCTCCTCTCCTACACCAGACAGGCAGCTGCCGGTCTGGTGTAAGAAGGGGAAGGAGTATTAGAAGCCACTATGGAGGTGGGGCTGCACCTGACAGACAACTGCCTATTAGGTGTAGGAGGTGGGGGGAGTATGTTGGAGGCCATCAGAGAGGCTGGGCCAGCAGCTTTCTTCACCTCACAGGTGGTTGTTGGCCACTCCTGATTTCCTCAACTGTCATTAGCTCTCTGCAGTCCCCTGTAACTGGTTTGTTTGTTTTTTACCACAGAACACTGAGCTCTGCATCTGACCAGTCAGAGAGTGGGAGGTGCAGGGAGGCAGCTGCCTGGCAACTGCATAGCAATCAATGGGGGAGCACATTTTACCCCTTTTGACCCACTTAGGGGTCGAATTTCTAAAAATCCCTTCTTCGTGAGCACCTATGCACCTCTCCCCGAATTTGGTGTCTCTAGGTTCAGCAGTTTGGCCTGGACGTTAATTTTATGGTAAGGGGACTTGATAGATAGATAACAAATGAATCTCAGTGTGGATATTAGGGACATTACTGGAGATGGGGGCGGAGACACAGAAACTGGAAGAGCACCCAGAAGGAACTTGTACCTGTTACTTGCTGTCATGTACCTTCCAGAGGTTCGAGAGCCCTATTTGAATAAGAAACGATGGTAATCCCATTCATCTGACTGTTGCTGTCTAAGAAAAAGCTATCATTGTTTCAGCTGTTCTCTCCAGTACATGCAACAGGGTTTGTTTTTTTTACATCATGTCACAGCTGACTTACAGCAACTCCTTACGGTTTTCAAGATAAGTGACATTCAAAGGTAGTTTGCTATGCCTGCCTCTGCATAGCGATCCTGCTATTCCTTGGTGGTCTCCCATCTGAATATTAACCAGTGCCAATCCTGCTTAAACACCCACAGCCTTTCCCCTTCCATGTGGTTGCTCCAAATGGCAGAACTCAAATGTCATCTCTCATTTCCCATCACAAGACTTCATTCCTTGTAAACTAGTGGAGAAGTCACAGGACTGTGCCCAGTAAACACACAGTTATGCCTACTTTTGTTGCTTGTTGTAGTGGTTTTCTTCCCTCTTCTTAGCAAAAAGTATATTCCCCTCATAACAGCATTGTTCCCTTAGTATACTTGATTCTTATTTGGGATCGTTCATGTATATTCTTAATGTATATTTCTTCACATATATTCTTGAAAGGCCACAGGTCTTTCATGTACATTCTTTTCCATGAGCTGAAGTTATGCTATGAGTTTTGCTATGAACATGTTTGACAGTAGAACCTACTGTTGTCAAAGGTGTTGGTTAGTCATGAGCTGATCAACCAACTGTTTGCTTTATGCCAAACAGACATGAAAATCAGCCAAACAGGTCTGCACTGGGGTTTTGCAAAACTTTACATGCACAACAACACTGCTTGATTCAAACTGACTGGCAGCCATTAGCATCACTAGGGACCACTTAGAGAAACATCAAAGGGTAGGATTTTATTAAAACACATGACTGAGTTCTTTGATTTGTGACTGACAATAGCTTATTGAGAGTGGCAATTATGCCACAAGGAACAGGAGTAGTAGAACTTAAATCAGGCTAAGTGAGAACATACATGCACAAAACCCCAATTGTACTACACTACACCGTTTGGAAAAAACACAGTGAAGCAACATGCCAAATAGCTATGAATGGGTCACCAAAAGGTTCAACTGTTGACTGAAAAATCAGCTCCCTGGTCATAAATGGCAAACAGGATGTTAGCAGAACTGCTGAGTGTTCAAGCATGCCTAGCTGGGTGATGTGGTATGAATGCCCTTCTCTGCTTTCTGCCATAGCTGCAGAAATCTGTAGAGTATGCTGTTTACAAGCTCCTAATGTTTGTATTACAGGGGTTCATAATGTTAAGGGTGTTGTATTTAATTTTGCTGCTGACAGTGCTTAGGATACCAACTATACTACACTGTAGTTACCCTGGTGGAAGCAATCACTACTGTAACCAGGACTATAAGATTGCACTGTCATTCTAGAACCTGAAAATGCTTAAACATCAGAAGGAAAACAAAAACAAAAGCAGATCATGCACTAAATCTGCACATACTCAGCAGATCACTTCCACTAAACCATCTTTTAGAATAGCCTATACTAGACGGCAAAAGCTTTACCTCTTTTCTACAAAGACCTGTGTGGCTGCCATGTGTAGTTCTCCTGTAGGCCAGCTGTTTCTGACAGAAATGAAGGGAAAGCCTAAGCAAGCCAGGGATGGTCCATGGCCCTTACATTGCCACAGACACTCTACAGTCTCCTTTATGAATGTTCATTACAATTTATTTATTTGTATTTGGCCATCTCACACTAAGAAATGAAATTCCTGTATATGAAAAATTGTAACATACTTTAAGACTTCTACGTTATCTACTTTTGAGAAGCACCAAATTTCTCCATACATGATTTCCAAAAGGACCACCTCTGGAAGATGGCATTTCCAGGAGTATTGCTACAGCTTCAGAGGTGTAGCTTCACCAGCAAGGCAATATCATTCCCAAAAGTACTACGTTCTGGATGCAGGTCCTGGTGGGAATGATATCACAGTATGACAAGAATTGTCATAGTACCTGCAAATATGTGTACAAACTGGGTAAAGACATCTACACAGAATATTAAATTACTACCTGCTTGCTAGACCTACCTTATTTCTTTGGTCTTCTTAAAGACAGGTTTCCCTTCATTTTCTTCACCAATATCAAATAGGTCTGAATACAATTCCTTGTTCTTGTGGTCTACCTGGAATAGTGCACAGCGGTCTGCATTCACCAGATTTTTTGCATATATCTATAAAGAACAAAACTAGGATTAATCAAAGTCTGCTCAGATGAGTGCGTGTTACCTTTCAATATGAAAAGTAACTATTATGAAAACTTTACAAAAACCGTATAGGTGTTTTTTTCCAATTGCTTTGTTTTACATTATTTTTCTAACTACAAGCCTCAGCTTGCTTATATATTTCCTACTTGTTTGCCACCATGCTTCTACTAAGGAGGAGCATGGTAGAAGGCGGGAAGGAGGAACAGCATGGTAGCTGAAGGTATATTTTAAAATCCTTTTCAGTTGTGGAATGCTAATGGGGTATAAGTAATTTCTGAGAATCCAGAATAAAGCTAAGTGAGGCAGACTGACCCTCAAAGTTAGACAAAGGCTCTTTGTTTCCAGAACTTATATCTGTTTTGTACACTAACAGAAAACCATATCCATACTTTTTACCCCTCTGTGGTTTATACCAGTGTTTTTGTCAGTCAGTATATTAAGCACTAGGAATATGCATTTACAAATGTAGCTAACCAAAATGAAATGTCCTCCAATGTTTTAATATGAATGGACTGTGCCAGGTCTGGTTGTTTTTCTGGTGCTACCACCATGTCTGTGGCTTTCAGTTTTCAAATCCCTTCACTGTCTTTAAATTTCTATTTCCTACAAGTGGCAAAAGTTGAAGGATGGGCAATGAAGGGAGGATGGGACTCAGCAGATATGTCCTGTCTTACCAGAAAATATACTCCATTGCCCCGCACAACACTGAAATATCTGTGAAGAGAATCTGATCTATGTAAGGGAGACCACTGATTGAAGATCTGAGATCTCTCATCCTTTAAAAGCAGACCTTGAGAAACTGATTGTGAATGAGTCCATTAATTTGCATGTGTGGCAGGGGGGACCTGGAAGCCCTAGACTGCTGCCAGGCCTAGGGATGCCAACGTCCAAGTGGGACCTGGAGACATCCCCCCCCCCCGAATTACAACTGAACTCTAGACAGCAGAGATCTGTCTCCGTGGAGAAAATGGCTGCTTTGGAGGGTGGACACAAAACCTCTAGGAATTCCCCAGCCTGGTACTGACAATCTTTGTCAGGCCTGGCCCCAAGGATTCCTCCATCAAAGAAGAAGAGATTGGATTTATACCCTGCCCTTCACTACCTGAAGGAGTCTCAGAGCAGCTTACAATCTCTTTTCCCTTCCCCACAACAGACACCCTATGAGGTAGGTGGGGCTGAGAGAGCTATTTCAGGAACTGCTCTTTCCAGAACAGCTCCAAAACAACTGTGACTGACTCAAGGTCACGCCGGCAGATGTATATGGAGGAGTGAGGAATCAAACCCGGTTCTCCCAGATTAGAGTCTACGCTCCTAACTACATCAAACTGGCCTGGAAAGGGCCCTTCCCCTACCCCTGCTTTTTACTGAAACAGAAGCCTGCAAGGACACGGGCACCTCACTTTCTCCTGTATCCCCACTTCCCACACTATTACCTATATCCCTCCCCCTGGTATATCCTATGTCAACTCCCTTTCCCCTTCATTTTCTTTCCACTCACCAACCAACCTACTTTTATTTGACCCTCCCTTTAGCTATATTTATTATTCATGTACTTTATTTATTTTTTGCCTTTCTCCACAAGGGGGATCCACCAAAGCAACTTACATCATTCTTGTACACTTTATCTTCACAACCCTGTGAGGTTGGTTAGGCTGAAAATATGTGTCCAATCCAAGATCACTCAGTTGCAGAGTGGGGATTTGAACCTTGGTCATCCATACCCTGGTCTGAAACTCTAACAACTACATCACACTGGCTGTCATCAGGTTGCTGCTGTTGACCGTCACAGGCTGGGATGCCAGTCAAAGGGAGTCCAGAACAGGCCAAGGTCAGGAGCCAAGAAGACAGTGCAAAGTCCAAAGCCAAGCCGGGTTCAGAAGCCAGAAACACAGAGCCAAGTCCAAAATCACTAACTAGGAGAGTAGTCCAAAGCCAAGCTGAGGTCAGGAGCCAGGAACACAGAGCCAAGTCCAAAGCCAAGGGGTCTGAAGGTCTAGGTGCAAGAGCTGAGCCGAAGTGGATGCAAGCAGCACGAAGCTGACTTGTTGCTTCCACAAATAGTACTGTCCAGAGTGTAGAGTTAAATGCTGCTACCAATTAGCCAGCTGCATGATCGCCCAAGCTCCTGTTAGAACTCTGGGCTAGCTGGGCGTCTCCCCTGTAGCCTGGCCTCTTTTTGCCTAGTTGCTAAGTTTTGCTGCAGTCACTCCCTTAAACGAGTCACACGTGGGTGTGAGTCAGGAGGACTTTCAGCTTGCAGTTCTTCCTTCTTATCTGAGCCAGGTATGAAGACTGCTGTTGCAGGCACTTGCCAGCTATCCTCCTCTGCTGCTTCAGAGGGGCCGGCTGTGGTTTCTGCAGGCTCTGTCAGCTCATCCTCATCCATGCCCATGACATTATCCCCCTCCCAAGCCCCCCCCATCAGAAGGGACTGGCTTGTTGGGATAGGCGGCATGGAACTGCTGTAGCAATTCCAGGGCGTGAAGGTATTCTGCGGGTTCCCAAGAGCGATCTTCAGGACCGTACCCTTCATAGTCAATGAGATACTGAAGGCCACCCCTGTGGAGTCAAGACTCCAAGACCTGGTATACTTTGTATGCCTCATCATCACCCACCAGCATTGGCGGCAGTGGTGACAGAGGTGGGGGTCGAGCAGGGTCAGGAGGCACAGCCGGTATGAGGAGAGACTGATGGAAGATTGGGTGAATCTAAAGGGTGGGCAGTAACTAAAGCTGGAAGGCGATGGGATTGATTTGTTCCACAACTAGATAGGTTCCGGCATCCAACTGTGCAAGCGGCCAGGCCGTCATAGATAGTGGGTGGAGAGCCAAACACGGTCTCCAGGTTTGAGCAGTGGGCCTTCCTGGTTTTTCTGGTCAGCTGCTGTCTTGTAGGCCTCCTTGGCTCTTTGGAGCTGCTCTCACAGCAAGTCATGGAGAGTACAGAGTTCTTGTAGATGCACATCCAATGCCGGGACGTTCATGGGAGGCAGGACAGATGGGAAGAACTGAGGGTGATAACCATATGTCACTTCAAATGGGGTCATCTGCGTGGAGGACTGTACAGCATTGTTATAACTGAATTCCGCCAGGTGCAGGAGAGTGGCCCAGTCATCCTGTTGGTGACAGGTATAGCAGCAGAGGTACTACTCGAGGGTGGTGTTGGTCTGCTCTGTCTGGCTGTCAGTCTGCGGGCAATTGGCTGAGGATAGGTATACCTGAGTGCCCAAACCCGTATGCAGGGCCTGCCAAAACCGGGAGGAAAACTGGGCTCCCTGTTCTGAAATTAGGTGGTCAGTAGTCTGTGCAGCCGGAAGACATGTTGTTGGTAGAGCTGGGCAGTTTCTGGGGCTGTGGGGAGGTTTTGGCATGGAACAAAGTTGGCCATTTTTGTGAATAGGTCCACAACCTCCAGAATGCAGGTATGGCTTTATTACGCTCTGTAATAAAGTCCAGTGATACCGTGTTCCAGGGGCCTGGGGGTGTGGGCAAGGGTTGTAACAGGCAAGAGAGCTTGCCTTGGAGGTCCTCTGGCACACTTCACATGGCACACTTCACATGACCTGACATATCAGGCAACATCCGAGTGTATGCGGGGTCACCAGAACTCCCATTGTCAACAAGTGCAGGGTTTTCTGCTGCCCGAAGTGCCCAGCAGATAGGGAGTCATGGACTAGGTGAAGTACTTCGACCCATAATGGCCCTGGTGGTACATAGATGCACCCACAGTGTAGCAGGAGCCCTTTTTGCTTGGTGAACTCCCCCGTCTGGTCCCCATGGAATTCTTGGAGGTGCTATTGGGCTCAGGGATCAGTAACCTGGCTGGCATGGAGGTTTTCCACCAGAGTCAGGTGGGTCAAGGCAGCTGCGAATACAGAAGGCAGAAGAATCAAAGTGTCTGGAACTTCATCTGTTGATGCAGGGGTATACTCTGGCTTCTGTGACAACGCATCCACTTTCCAGTTCTGGGTGTGTGGGATGTACGTGATCTGGAAATCAAACCAGCAGAAGAAGAGGGACCCACCAGATCTGTCACTGATTTAGGTGGTGAGTGGTCTGGAAATGTTCCAAATTGCAGTGGTCAGTGAGGACCTGGACTGGATGGCGAGCGCCTTCGAGGTGGTGTCTCCAAATCTCGAAGGCAGCCTTGATGGCCAGCAGCTCTCTTTCCCAGATTGTGTAGTTCTGTTTGGCAGCTATTAACTGGCGTGAGTAGTATGTGCAAGGCTGCAGCGGCTGGGGTAGTGTATCACGCTGGCACAGCACTGCCCCAATAGCTACACTAGAGGTGTCTGCCTCCACTGTGAAGGGTAGCTGAGGGTCTGGATAGTGCAAGAGTGGCCCTGTCACAAAGTGTGTCTTCAAGGTAGTGAACGCCTGGCTGGTGTCTACAGTCCAATGGAAGGGTTCTTTGGATCGGAGAAGTTGAGTCAGTGGGGTGGTCAAGGAAGCATAGGCCAGAATGAACCACCTGTAGTAATTAGCGAACCTGAGAAAGTGCTGCAGGTCTTTGTGGTTCCGTGGGGGTCTGCCAGGTCAGAATGGCTTCAACCTTTTTGGGGTCCATCAGGATGCCTTGTGAGGATACTATGTGCCAAAGAAACTAGACCGAGTGTAGGTCAAAATCACATTTTTCCAGTTTGGCATAGAGGCCATGGTCCCATAAGCATTGTAGGACCTGACACACATGGTTCATGTGATGGGCAGGAGTGTGTGAATAAATTAGAATGTCATCAAGATAAATTATGACAAACCAGTCGAGCAGGTCTTGGAAGACGGCGGGGGCATTAGTCAAGCCGAATGGCATCACCAGGTACTTATACTGGCCATAACGAGTCCCAAATGCTGTCTTCCACTCGTCCCCCTGCTGTATACGCACCAGGTTGTATGTGCTGCAGAGATCTAGTTTGGTGTAGATCTAGGCCCCTTTAAGGTGATCCAGGAGTTCAGGGATTAATGGGAGGGAGTACTGGTCTTGGATGGTGATTTTGTTGAGTGCCCTGTAGTCGTTGCAGAGCCGAAGCGCCCCACTTTTCTTCTTGATGAAGATGACTAGAGCTGACATGGGAGACATCGAGGGCCAGATGAAGCTGCGCTTCAAGTTCTTAGCCAAAAAGTCCTGTAGAGTGGCTAATTCAGGTTCTGACATGGGATACAGTTGCCCCACCGGCAGAGGCACCAAGTCGATGGCGCAATTGTATGGTCAATGAGGGGGAAGCTGATTGGCCCCCTTCTCAAAGACGTCCACAAAGTCCACATATTTCTGAAGGAATTGAGGACTGCCAACTGGGGTGGCAGCCACAAGCGCAGAGGGTGGATCCAGATGGGGGCATGGTTCTTGGAAGCATAGCTCAAGCCAAGCCCAGTCCAGAACAGTGTTGTAGGTCATTAACCAGGACAGACCCAGGATGAGTGGGAAGCGAGGCATGCGTGCAACATCAAATTGGACTTGCTCTTGATGCTGGTGGATCTGGAGGGTGATGAGGCATGTCTCCTGAGTTACTGGGCCCGAGTGGAGGAGGCGCCCATCAACAGCCTCCACCAGCACTGGCGCCTCCTTGGTCTGTACCAGGATCTGGTGCTGTTTGACAAAGGTGGTGTCTATGAAGCACCGGGCTGCTCCCGAGTCTAGCATGGCATACACCAGCAGCCAGCACCCATCTGGTATGTGAAGCTTGACAGGGACCAGGAATGGGCCATGGTCCTGGGTGTAGAGTTCAAAGGACCCAGCTAAATTCCCCAGGCTGGAGGGTCTGTTCAGGCTTGAAGCTGTTCTTTTGATGTGAGGGTGGTGGGCTGAGGTGAGGCCATTTCGCAGGGCAACTAGCCAAGAAATGCCCCTCCCCACCACAGTAGAAGCACAGGTTTTGAGACTGGTGTCTTGCCTTCTCCTTAGGAGTCAGGCGAGGTTGTGCAGCTCCCAGTTGCATGGGCTCGCACTCCTCTCCTCCAGTGCTGGAGGTGGCCAGGAACAGCAGCGGAGCCGGGCAGCAGGAAACGGGCGGCAGGCGACTGCTACTTCAGGCTTGGCATTGACTTTCTAGATGGCCATTGATGCGGAAGCACAGGGTGATCAGTCCTTGCAGCGTGGGAGATTTATGTGTTCTTGAACTAACTAGAAACACTGTACACAAATGATTAAGTTCAGCAGTTATGTAAGGGGAAAGTTGCCCAAAAAATCCACTACAGCCAAATCTTATTTCAAAAGTGGAGTCTTCTCAAAAAATGAGATTAGACAATTCTACGTGGCGGCAGTTGCGTCTGCTAGCTCACGCCCAGCACAATTGTTTAGAACTACTTGGTCGTTAACAGAGCTGCCCCAGGGCAGACCAAATGCTAGGGAATTGGATATTGGTTGTGAGGCCTTTGCGAGCTATTTTGCAGACAAAGTCTTACGGCTCTGCCGCAGTCTTCCCACCACAGTTGAGACAGTGAGTGAACTCGAGGCTCCATGCACATCTTCTGGTTCTATTCTGGATTATTTCAGTCCACTCAGCCTTGAGGAAGTTGACAAATTGCTCTCAACGGTACGCCCAACCACGTGCAGCCTTGATCCATGCCCTTCTTGGCTTATAAAAGCTGGCCATGAGGGGCTATGAGGTGCCCTCAGGGATATTATCAATCAGTCCTTCAGTGAGGGCCTGTTCTCAAGTGCACTCAAGGAAGCGATGGTCCGCCCTCTCTTTAAAACCATCCTTGGACCTGACCAAATTGGCCAACGATCGGCTGGTTTCCAGTTTGCCCTATATGGGCAAATTACTTGAGAGGGCGGCGGCGATTCAGTTGCAGAGCTTTATGGATGACACTTCCATGCTCGACCCGTTCCAGTCAGGCTTCCGGCCAGGTCATGGAACCAAGACAGCACTGGTTGCCCTCATGGATGACCTCCGGAGGCATCTGGATCGAGGTGGATCGGCAGTACTGTTGCTGTTAGATCTGTTGGTGGTGTTTGATACCATTGACCATCAGTTACTGATCCATTGCCTTGCCGACACTGGAATTCAGGGGCTTCCCTTGCAATGGCTTGTCTCCTTTCTTCAGGGTCAGGGACATAGAGTGGCACTAGGGGAGCAGACATCTCAAGGCACCCACTGGTATGCAGGGTTCCTCAAAGGGCAGTACTGTCCCCAATGTTATTTAACATCTATATGCGCCCCCTCGCCCAGATTGCCCGGAGGCAAGGGCTAGGGTGTCATCAATATGCGGATGACACCCAGTTATATCTGCTGTTGGGCGGCTGATCCGACTCTACCCCAGATGACCTGGAGCGGGTGCCTTATGACGTGGCAGGTTGGCTTAGGCTGAGTCGATTGAAATTGAATCCAACGAAGACGGAGGTCCTGTGCCTGAGTTGGAGCGGATTGAGGGTAGGGATTCCACTCCCAACCTTTGATGGGGTACCACTGGTGCCAGCACTGAGGGTTAGGAGTTTGGGAGTGCTTCTGGATGCCTCCTTAACAATGGAGGCCCAGGTAGCAGCCACTACCAAAGTGGCCTGTTTCCATCTGCGGCTGATCAGGCAGTTGGTTCCCTTCCTTGAACACAATGACCTGGCTACAGTGATTCATGCCATGGTCACCTTGAGATTGGACTACTGCAACGCTCTCTACATGGGGCTGCCTGTGGCTCAGTTCTGGAAGCTACAGCTAGTGCAGAATGCGGTGGCCAGGCTTTTGATGGGTCTCTCCATACGAGACCATATCCAGCCTGTACTGAAGGCACTGCACTGGCTGCCAATAGCTTACCGGATCTGTTTCAAGGTGCTGGTTTTGACCTTTAAAGCCCTATATGGTCAGGGGCCTGCCTACTTGAGGGACTGCCTTTCCCCCTATATGCCCCAGAGAGCACTGAGGTCAGGGACCCAGGGTCGCCTGGCTCTTCCTGGCCTGAGAGAGGCCAGGTTGGCTGCTACCAGAGCCAGGGCCTTTTCAGTGGTGGCTCCATACTGGTGGAATGAGCTCCCAGATAACATCAGGGCCATGCAGGACCTTCTGCAGTTCCGCAGGGCCTGTAAAATGGAGCTCTTCCACCAGGCCTTCGATTAGGAGCCGCCACTGATCAAATGTACCATCAAAATACTCTAGGGCTGCATGAATACCATATGGATATTGCCGCTGGTGAGGGGAATGTAAACTGATGCCGCCATCAGCTTGTTCAGTTTGTCTAGTACTGTCAGTTTTTAGGATGTTAGATAGGATATTTATGTATATTTTAGTGTATTTTATCGCATTGTTGTTTTATTGATTGAATGTTATTAGCCGCCTTGAGCCGACTTTCAGCAAGTTGGAGTATAAATGGAAAATAATAAATAAATAATAATATAATAAATTAAAGAAAGTTGAAAGTACAGACAGAATGTATATCACATTAGGAAAAAATACCATCAGTTGTAAGAAGATGCCAACATGGGTAAACAGCAGAGCCAAGAAATCCATAAAAAGCAAGTAAGCTTCCTTTAAAAAGGAAATTAGCAAATGCAATGTAATACCCATTTTTAAAAACAAACCTGGGAGGGGATTATGGGCCAGGTAGCCTATCATCTTTCCAAGATGGAAAAAGGCAAGCCATCTAATGAAAGCATAAAGCACCTTTGCTATGAGGCAAGAATAAAGGATTTGGAAGGGGGGATTACTAAGAAAGAACATAACAGAGGCTTATAAAATTACATCTAGAGAGAACTTTTTTGCACTCTGTCAACACTAAAACTAAGGAACACCAATGAAATTGATGGGCAGTAGATTCAAATCAGACAAAATAAAATATTTCACATCAAATAATTTATGAAATTCATTTGCACAGGACACAGCTATCATCACTAGCTTAGAAAACTTTTAAAGGGGATTAGATAAATTCATGGAGGATAGAGCCTTCACTGTCTATTAGCCATGGGGGTAAACGGAAAACAAGAGTTGCACTTACCTGTAATTTTTGTTCATTGAGTGGTCACCTGTGCAGTCACACATGGGTACTGTACATGCTCAGGTTTCTGAAGCTCCTCCATGCTGTTTCCCACATTTCCACACTGCTTCCCACCTTGATAAGCACACTTCCCTCAGTTCCTGTCTGCTGCCACCATAATGAGATAAAGTCATCAGGTTTAAGCAAGAGTTCACAGTGGGGCTGGAGGGAGGGATGTATGACTGCACGAGTGGTACCGGTGCACAGTCCCATACTGGAGAATAGCAAGCTGACTTACCAGTCTTAGGAAGGTCAGTTGAACAGCGACTGTAGAACCACTCTTCCCATCACCACATCTCTTACAGTATCTGTGTCCATTGAAGAGCACTTGGAGAAGGTGCACAAGAATGACCGCTTTGCAGCCTTGCAGATGGAGTTGATGGGGAGACCATGGCAAAAAGCAGCTGAAGATTGGGCTCATGTGGAGTAAGCATGGAGCCACAAAGGACAGTCAACTTGGGCTAATATGTAGCACAGTCTTATATAGGTGACTGTCCATCTAGAGGTGGACTGTAGGATCCATTCCCTGTCATCTTGTAGTTGCGGATATAGCACTGGTAGAGTAATGTCTTGTATTAAGTGGGATTTTGATGTCACTTTGGGAGAAACTGGAGCGAGATTAATTGAATAGCTCTGGTGTTGAAGATCTTAAGGAAGGGAGGATCATGACACAATCCTTGGAGTTTGCTGACTCTCCTGACCAAAGTAGTTGCAACCAGGAACACCTTTTTCATGGTCAGAAGCCAATGGGGGCAAGTAGCTATGGGCTGAAACTGTTTACCCGTGACTTTTAAGAGCACGAAGGATAGGCTCCATTGAAGGACTTGTGGGTGAACCAGAAGAAATTGGTTTAATGGTCCCTTAAGGAACAGTTTGGATTCCTTTTGTGCAAAGAGGGATGTGAAGTGTGGAAGTGGATGTGAAAACAAGCTATGGCCACTAGGCATACCATTATGGATATTCATGATAATCCCCCATGTACTAAGCCTAGGAGACATTCAAGGACCTTTTCAGTAGGGCACGTCACTGGGTCGAAGAGATGACCTTCAGACCATGCACAGAAATAATTCCACTTGGTGGAGCAGGACCAAAAGTATGATGGCTTTTAGCAAGACCTGTTTCATCACCTCAGAGAAATGACAGTTCATCATCAAATGAGCTACACATGAAGGCTGCCAATGTTCAGGTACCAGAACAGGCCTTGTAGAAGGAGTTTATGTTTCAGGGGGAGAACAATGTATCTCTTGCAGGGCACTGACAGAAGTGCCAGGAACCACACTTGTCTTGGCCAAAGGAGGGCTATTAATATGACCAAAAGAGTGTTCCAGTGTGCGAACTCTAATCTGGGAGAACCGGGTTTGATTCCCCAGTCCTGTACTTGCAACTGCTGGATGACCTTGGGCAAGCCATAGTTTTGACAAGACCTGTCCTTGAAAGGGCAGTTCTTGAAAGAGCTCCCTCAGCCCCACCTATCTCACAGGGTGTCTGTTGTAGGGAAGGGAAGGGAAAGGACTTTGTAAGCCACTCTGAGACTCCTTCAGGTAGTGAAGGGTGGGGTATAAATCCGATCTCCTCCTCCTCATTTTGTATAGGACCCTTGGGGTTAATGATAGGGGAGGGAAAGCAGCCCCCCCTTTGAAATGCATCTCCTAAGGAGCTCAGGGGTTCCAGGCACCCTGGGAGCAGAATTTGCATTTCTGATTTTACCTTGTAGCAAACAAGTCTATTATCTAACAAAGGGAGGATTAGCTTTTGAAAGCTTATACCCCCAAAATGTTGTTGGTCTCTAAGGTTATACTGTCTTGAATCTAACTTTTCTGCTGCAGACCAAAATGGTTACCCCTCAAAAAGCCTATTATACTTTCCAAAGCTGGAATATTGGGGAGAGGAAAACCCAACTGAGTTGACATTTGTGAAGTGCTAGAGGGGTGAGACTGAGCAAGTCAGCTAACCAGTTGTTGGTATCACCTATATGTACTGCTTGGATGTTTGCATAGTTGTAGATGCCCATTCCCAGATTAGGATGTAAAGGTGACAAAACGTTAACAGATATCATGCCACCCTGTTTATGTAAAACATGACTGTGAGATTGTCTGTGGCTATCTGAATGTTTCTGCCTGACAAGTGGGGGTGGAGAGACAAAAGGCTGTTGTGTATGGCTTTTAGTTCCAGCATGTTGAAGTGAGAGAGTGAGTCTCAAGCTGACCACACTCCACTGATGGATACCTCCCTGATGTGGGTGCCCCGGCATGACAGGGAGGTGTGTGTTGCGAGTATAGCCTCCAGTAGAGGAAGGTGGAATAGGACTGCTGCTAGGAGCTTGGTGCTAAAGTCCACCACTGTAAGGATCATACAACCTGTCTTGGGATATTTAACCTCTTGGACTGGTGGTGGTGAAGGGAACTGAATACTACCAACATGGTGGAGGCCATTAAACCCAGCACCATTTGAATTAGAATCACAGGTTGGGAACATGGTTTTTGGCAGTGAAGTATTATTAAGCAAATTACCAGGATCCTTTCTGAGGGCAGAAAGGCCCTGACCAAGCTGTAATCTCAAAATGGTGCCTATAAACAATACCCTCTGTGTTGGTTTTAATTTGGATTTATTTGAATTGATCTTCAGGTTTAATGTTTTTTGTACCTGTAGAACGGTGCAAACATCTGCCTGGAGTTTCGGCTTGGTGTCAGATAAGATTAGCCAATCATCAAGGTACCAGTAGATTTTGCACCCCAGCATCCATAGATGCTGGACACTGGAGCTCAATAACACTGCTACCACTTTAGTAAATACTCTGGATGCTATGGCTAACCTGAAGGGGAGGACTGAGAAAATGGTGGGAACCACACTGGGGCTCTGGTCTTATTCTTACGTAGAAGTATGCATCAAGCAGGTCCAGTGCTGCAAACCATATGCCCCCAGATGTAACACAGGAAGGACACTGGAGCTCAATAACATTTTAAATGTTTTTATTAAAAGAAATTTGTCCAGGCCTCTCAAGTCTCACTCCCCTTTTCTTTGTATAAGAAAATATCTGGGGTAAAACCATAAGTGCTGATCTTTTAATGGCACTGCCTAGATTGCTTTTTTGTTGTTGTTGAGGAAGGTGTCAACCTCCAAGAGGAGTTCTGGGGACAGGGTATGTGGGTTAGATGATGGAGATGAGTAGGCTGGAGGGCAAGTGAACTCTACTGTGTACCCCTTTGACATAATGCTGAGTACCCACTGTTTCTTGGAAGATGTCCTGCCAAGTGAGTTGGTGGGACCTTTGTTCCTTTGCTAACCGGCATACTAGTTGTAGTTGTCAAAAGCTCTGCCTAGTGGGTTTATGGGGTTGGGGATTTTGAGGGATCGAACTATCCAAATGATTTGTTCATTATAGAAGCACAAATCCTCACTTTTGAAGTGTCCTCACTGTAGGACGAAGACAGGAGGGCCTGGCGTGATCTGGTCCATGGGGTCGCGAAGAGTCGGACTCGACTGTGCAACTGAACAACAAAAATACCTTAGGACTAGACTTCCTCATGTAGATCTGGAGGAAGTTCAGGATTGTCTAGAAGGCAGTGGCCCGCTTCTGCTTGGTTGGAGCCAAGGGGAGCCTATGGATTCTAGCCCTTGTCATAATAGTCACACTAGAGTTCTTCTTATAGCAATAGGGACAAATCCAATGGATCCAACTGTTGTGGATCCTAATGGTCTATAGAAATATTCCATTCGCAACAAGGGATAGAAAGTTCTGAGTCCTGTACTTCACCTTCCAATATGGAGTGAGATGAGAATGGTGAACAGCCCAATGGTGCAGGTGTTTTCGAAACAGGGACTGTCTCTTTGACCAGTTCCAAAGTTGACATGCAAAGAACTGAGTACTTAGGATGGGGTAGGTAGAAGATTACTTGTTTAACTTGGAAAGCTTCTGCAGATGTTTGTGCTTCCACTGAGTCTTCATGGCAGGTGGTTTTGATGAGCTATGATCTGGGATTGCAGATGTGGATACCTAGGCTTTCCTTGTGTTTTGGGGTGGGCCTGAGGTGGCCAAGTTTGGTCTTGGAACTGTCAGAATCGAGAATGATCAGATCTTTCTGTTGGCATTGTGAAGTACCGGATAAAGCAGAGCATCATTTTAAGGCAAGAAGCTTCATTGTACCTTGACTAGGGTGTAAACTGGTAATAAACAGAGGAGTGTGAGACATCATGCTCTTCACCAAAAAAACAAGAGGCCACGTGGGGGATATTTTTACCCAAAGACCAGCATTTTTTTATGAGGGCTTTTTGCACCATTTTTGGGATGCAAAGCTCAACAGAGGCAGATTTGAGGCAGGAACGCTGGCAGCTTAGTGCTGATGAAGAATGATGGAATTTTTAATAATGAACCTCTCTCAGCAACAGCAGGGAAAGAACCATGGGAAGGGCACTCTGTCTCCTCTTTATCATGTTGGAAAAAATGGGAAACAGCATTGGGAAGGGGGACAGAGAGCCCTCAGATGGTTTTTGAACTTCAAAAGCCTCTCAGCAGTAGGCTTGCATGTGCAAAGAACTCATGTTGGACTGCACAGGTACCATGATGATAAACCTCTGTGTTCAGAGCAGTGTGAACATCAATTGCTGGAAGGCAGCAAAAAGCTGTAAACATCCATGTCTTGCTGGTAGGGAACCTGGCTGATCACTGTGGGAAACAGGATGCTAGATTAAGTGGATCTTAGCCTGATCCAGCAGAGCTCTTATGTCCTTCGGTATGTTCTTATGAGTGAACGAGAGGTACCATATACATTGATTTGAAAGAGATACATATATCCATCCAAGGGTAAGTTAAAAAAACACCACATCTCTATACTTTATTTGAAACAGAGAGACTGAAAAGTTCAATATAATGCTGAAATTTCAAGAAAAAAAAACTTACCATGATATGTTCAAGTAGAGAATCTATTGCGACTATGTTATCAAAATATGTTCTGCAGAAGAAGAAATAAAGTTCTAATTTAAACAAAAAATAATTTTAGATCTCACCTCACAATGACATGAGCTGGTGTTTAGTTAATGATAACCTCAGTTGATGACCACCCGTCTAAGAAACCATCAAGGTAAGCTTTCTTCCCATTGCAGACTTTTGTGCATTGGGTAGTATGTGCCTTTCCAAGACAATATTATTTCTTCATTTACATGATTTATTAGTTTTATTCTCCATAACACAGACCCTTTCAACAAAATCAATTAAGTATAAAACACTAAACATTATCAAAAAAGCACAATAAAATAGCAGCATAAAAGACTCAGCAAACAAAGGGTAATTAAAAGATATAGAACAAATTAAGGGAAAGCAAACCCAAACAACTGAGAAACAACAATTAACAAAACCCTGGGCACATTTGGCAACATGGGTTGTATTAATAGATCCCGCTTTAGACTGGATCCATGAACAAAGACCTGTCAGAAGACTGGAGTTGTCAGCTTTGACCTGCCTGGGGACTGGAGTAGGGGAATGAATTCAATTCCCCCCTCACCAGCAAGAGGGGATATATGCTATCAAAGGTAAATAAGCCAGTCCTCAATTAGTTATTTAGTACAAGCACATCTATGTGCTGTGAAAACAGTTCTGGAGATTTTTATCCATCATATTTGTATCCCACCTTCCTCCAAGCAGTTCAGGGTAGCATCCATTTCAGTCTCACAACAGCCCTGGGAGACAGAGGGACAGATGGGGCCAAAGTCACCCAAGCAGCTTCCCTGACCCACCCCAAACTTTAGCCACAGTGCTACACTCCATATGGCCCTTCAATTCTGCAAAGCAGTTTTATTAATTTAAAGCATTTCTATCCTCCCTCTCTCCCAAAGAACCAGAGGTGGGTTACAATAAAATGGAAAACATTTATAAACAAGCTTAAAACATACAAATTAGACTTAAAACAGGCTAAAAAATATGAATAAGACCATTTAAGTGAAAACTGTAATCTTAAAGTACAATCCATTAAAAACAAGGTGATAACCAAATGGACATTAAAATCTTGCTTTAGGTACCTTCAAATATTTCTTCGTGATGTTTGTCTGTGCTAGCTCATTATATTTCATGCAATGCTATTTTGAAATGACTTTGTTAATGTAATGACAGGCAATTTTTACTTAGGCAATGTTTATTTCATTTTTTTCCTTCTGCACATTCTGAAGATCCTTATACTCCCCTTCCCAATGTCATTCTGCTTGTGTCAGAACACTTACATTCTTTAATAAACCCAGTATGGCATGTTGCATCTGGAAAGACCAACTGAGCTTCTGCAGAACTACAACTGCAGCAATCTCTGAATAAGATGTGCTATCCAAAGACAGACAAGTCATTAAAAAATAAATGTCAAATTTTATTAGGAAATCCAATATTCTACATACTAAGATTCAACAGTTACTGTATTACAGCATTTCCAGAAGGCAGACGTTAATCTATGGAGCTTACATTTACAACTACTTTTCTCTTGTGTTATATCTTGGGACACAAGAAGGCAAATACATAGGACAATTTTTCTACATTTTAATCAGTTAATGAAAATGGTTAACACCTATCTTTTATATCCATTACTACATTTTAGGAAAATGGGGTCCATCATGCTACAGATTTGCTGAATGAAAACCAGAGTTACTTTAAATATATATATACTGTACAAATCATGCCTATTAAGAAATGGTACACTGAATTTACCATGAATCTTCCTTGCCCACATTTCCCAAAATTCAAATATACTAAAGGGTTTCTAAAATTAGTTCAAGGAACAACTGAAATGTGCAACTAAAAAATCCCCCCCAGTGCGGGGGCTCCCAAAAGGGACATTTGATGGGGTTCACAGCACTAGGGCAATCTTATCCTGGCTCCAAGCTCAGTACTGACCTTAATCCCTGTCCCCCATCATTTCCTGTAGGAACTGAAAAGGTGATAGCCATCCCTCAACCCCTTCTCCTAGTTTAAGTCATCCAAGACTGCACAGACTGGGTACCTTCCTTTATCCTCAGATGTCTCAGGGTACTTGGTGTTCTACATTAAATTGCTAACACTAACTCACAGTAATCCTGCCAACCCTTGTAAGGACCTCACCAGTCCCCAGAATCAAGCCCACTTAAGCACTTACACAACCAGAACAATATGAAGAAAATGGAAAAGACTCCACTCCTGGCCACTTTGAGAAAAATAAGATTCCAATGATAGCTCCACCCAATCATGGTCTCCTTGGCTAGAGTGGTGTCAGGCAGATTAGCTCTGTCTTCTCCTCCCTAAGTGTCCTGATTATTTTACAGGATTAGCCATTTGGGGGAGGGGATACAAAAAGCAGTCCTTGGAGCCAAGGGGACACTAGGACAATAATATTTTCTCCACCTTTGCATATGAACCTGTTGAAGAACCTGTCCACTTTGCAATCTGTTTGGGATGTGCTTCCTTTGCCAGTACTATCCTATGTAGGCCATGAAGGCTTTCTGTTGTCTTAAATTCAAGGTGAGACTCTTAGAAACTGAAAACATTCTCAGCATTATCCTCACAATTTGCATTTCTCCCTTTTCAGGGTGAAGGGCACAACTTTCTTCTTTGTTTCAATAAATAAAATAATATTTCTCCTAAAAGTTTGCACCAAAAAAAAGAGTGAAGTGGTTATGTTGTATTTAGATGCTCAGCTGTTAAGCTGTAATTTACAACTGGCCACCACTGAATATGTTGTGATCCTGGATAAAAATCTGAATCCTGAAGGGAGAGACCTTGGTAATCTTGTATATTATCTTACAGAGGCACCTGTTTTGTGGTATTTCTTCTTGGAGTTTGCAAACCCACAAAACAAAGGAGACATGGCCACCAAGAATATAATATCTGAGAGCAGAATTCACATGGGTTTTCTGCAAGGCAAATTTCATCATTTGGTCAGTCATGTCCTTAAAGGCTCCCTTCTCCGTCCTTTGGAATTACTGATCCCAAGACTATAAGGCTGTCAACTAGGGAATCCAGCAGGAGCTTGAATAATTTTGATGATGTTCTTCGGGAGTGTTGTGTCTGCAGACACATCGTGCCATCAACGAAGAGCCAGAGCTTGAGTACCTGAGAACAATGGGACTGAGGTTCCTGGCTCCCGCGTAGGGGGACCAATGGGAACGGCGGCAGGAATTCAAACCCGCCAATGGTACCAGGGGGCGGCCCCTCCCTAATGTATATAGTTGGCCTCCGGGCCAGTTATCAGGTCTCGTGTTGTATAATAGCGAACCATGCTGATCACTACATCGCTGTCTGTGGTTTCTTTATGCGTCTAACCCACTATACAACAATGGCGACGAAGGTGGGATCCTGTTGAGCGCTCCAGCCGGGCTGTCGGACAACGCTACCGAAGACTCGCTCCACCGCTCCACGGGCATCCTCCATGAGCGCCTCCGAGGGTGAATCCAGAGCCGTGTCGCTGCCGCCGACTAGCACAATGGCCATCGCTCCAGGATCCGGGCTGCTACCGCCGTTCGACGCTTCCCAGCCCCAACGATGGGGAGCCTGGGTCACGGGTTTGCGGCAAGCCTTCGTGTTCTATCAGATCACGGACGAAGACCGAAAGAGAGGACTGCTGCTCTGCTCTTGCGGCCCCGTGATTGTGGATCTGGCCCAATACCTTCTCTCTCCCAAGAAGGTGGAGGAGTGCAGGGTCGACGAGATTGTAAAGGCCGTGCAGAACTACTACTCCCCAAAGCCGTCGGAGATGACATGCCACGTGGTTTTCCAGCATCGGAACCAGCAGGGCAAAGAAACCGCCGCGGAGTTCCTCGGAGAGCTCCGCCGCCTGGCGGCCGACTGCGCCTTCGGAGAGCACTTGGAGATGGCTCTCCGCGACCGTTTCGTCGCAGGCCTCAGGGAGGAGAAACTCCGGCGCCGAATAATGGAGGGCGAGAAGGTGACCATCACCTCAGCGTTAGCCACCGCCACTGCATGGGAGAGGTCACACCCGACCACCACCACCGCGACGCATTGTGTGGCCTCCCCCGGGAACAGCGACATCGACGACCCCGAGGTACACCGCACACTAGCCCAGCATCGCCCGCCAGCACCGTCCGCTAGCTCCGCACGCAAGCAACCCGGCTCGGCGGCGCAGGAGTGTGCCAGCTGCGGAGGGCAGTATGAGAGGAGGTCGTGCCGGTTCCGGGACGCCACATGTCGGGACTGCGGCCGCACGGGCCACATCGCAAGGGTTTGCCGGTCCAAGCCATCACGCGCAGCGCAAAAACCGCCCCGCCGCAGGTCTGAGGCGCACTTCGAGGACTGCGCGGCCCCGGAGGCGGACCTATACCAACTGACCAACGCCCCGGCCGCCCGAACACAGGTACTGAAACTCCCCAGTCAGGCCTCTACCCCAAAAATATACGTCCGGATCAAAGTAGAGGGGGCCCCCTTACAAATGGAACTCGATTCGGGCTCCGCCTGTTCCATCATTTCGGAGGCCACATTAAGACAGATTTGCCCAAAGGGGGGCCCCCGCTTGCGGCCATCACCCGTGACGCTCATGGACTTTCAGAGAAACCGAGTGCCAGTGAAGGGGGTCGGGAGTTTCAGGGTGCAGTACCGGGGTTTCAAGGGTCACTTGGACTTGCTCGTAGTCGAGGGCGACCTAGTTAGCCTCCTGGGGAGGGCCTGGTTTGGACCCCTAGGAATCGCGATCGAGGGGGTCCAGCATTGCGCAACCCGCGACTTCCAGGAAGTGTGCCGCGAGTTCCCATCCGTTTTCGACGGGTCCCTGGGCCGATACACGGGCCCCCGGTTTCGCTACAACTCAACCCCACAGTGGCCCCTATCCGCATGCGTGCCAGGTCCGTTCCGTTTGCCTTAAAACCCAAAATAGATGCGGAACTGGACCAACTGGTGGCGCAAGGGGTTTTGGAGCCGGTCTCTCACGCAGTGTGGGAAACCCCGATCGTGACCCCCATTAAACCTAACGGGGATGTCCGCATCTGCGCGGATTATAAATGCACGATAAATCGGGCATTGCAGGACCATGCCTACCCGGTCCCGGTGGTGAGCCATGTTCTGGCCACCTTGGCAGGGGCCAAGATCTTCGGCAAACTAGATCTGGCCCAAGCTTACCAGCAGCTGCCTGTAGATGGGCCGACAGCAGAGGCCCAAACAATTGTAACGCACCGGGGGGCCTTCAGGGTCAATCGCCTGCAATTCGTGGTGAGCGTGGCACCCGGAATTTTCCAGCAACTGATGGACTCTCTCCTCAAAGGGATCCCCGGCGTCACACCATTCTTCGATGATGTGATGATCGCCGCCGCCACGCCTGATGAGTTCGCCTCCCGCCTCCGCATGGTCCTCAGCCGTTTCCGGGACGCCGGCCTAAAGGTCAAGCGCGAGAAGTGCCAGCTCGGGGTATCATCCGTCGACTTCTTGGGCTTCACGGTGAACGCAGAGGGACTCCACCCGGCCCGGGACAAGGTGAAGGCCATCGTGGAAGCGCCGCCCCGACCTCCAAAGCCGAGCTCCAGGCTTTTCTCGGACTCTTGAACTTTTACCACGCCTTTCTCCCCCACAAGGCGGCGGTAGCCGAGCCCCTCCACAGGTTGCTCGACAAAAAGGCACCCTGGGTCTGGGGCCCGCATCAGGCTGCTGCGTTCCGGGCCGTCAAGGCCCTGCTCATCTCGAACGCGGTCCTGGCACATTTCGACGAGACCCTGCCCGTGGTCTTGGCTTGCAATGCGTCTCCATATGGGGTGGGAGCCGTGCTGGCGCACCGTCTCCCGGACGGCCGGGAGGTCCCGGTCGCGTACTACTCGCGGACCCTGTCTGCGGCCGAGCGGAACTACGCCCAGATAGACCGCGAGGGACTGGCAGTCGTGGCCGGGGTGAAGAAGTTCCACGACTTCGTCTATGGCCGTCCCTTCACAGTCGTCACAGACCACCGGCCGCTGCTGGGCCTCTTCGCGGCGGACCGCAGGACGCCACAGGTACTCTCCCTCGGGTCTTGCGGTGGTCCATCTTCTTGGCGGGCTACAACTACACGCTCCAGCACCGGCCAGGCAAGGCAATGGGACATGCAGACGCGCTGAGCCGCCTCCCCCTGCCAGACGAAGGGGTGGACCCGGCCCCAGCTCATCATGTCCTCCAGTTGGAGGGTCTTCCAGACGCCCCTCTCCAGGCCACGGACATCGCCCGCCGCTCAGCCCGTGACCCCATCATATCCCGGGTTCTCGGCTGGGTGGTGAGGGGGTGGCCTACGGCCTCGGCGGGCCCTGAGTTCAGCGCATTTACAACGCGGCACGAGGAACTATCGGCACACAAGGGCTGCCTGCTGTGGGGGGACCGAGTCGTAGTCCCCAGCGCACTCCAGCAACAGGTCCTGCAGGCTCTGCACGAGGCACACCCCGGCATCGTGCGGATGAAAGCCCTCGCCCGGAGCTACGTCTGGTGGCCAGGCATCGATGGGGAAATAGAGGCCTGGGTGAAGCGTTGCCAGATCTGTCAAGAAGTCCGGCCAAGCCCACCAGGTGCACCCACCCAGGCATGGGAATCAACAAGGACCCCGTGGTCCCGGCTCCACATCGACTTCGCCGGGCCCTTCCACGGGTTAACATTCCTGGTCACCGTGGACGCGTACTCCAAGTGGCTGGAGGTGAGTCCAGTCTCCTCCACCTCCGCAAGCGCCACCATCCGAGCCCTCCGGAAGATATTTGCCACGCATGGCTTGCCGGACACCATCGTCTCCGACAACGGCCCGGCGTTCACATCCGAGGAATTCCAGCGGTTCCTGCGGGACAACTTGATCCGGCATATCAGGTCAGTGCCCTTCCACCCTGCCACGAACGGCCAAGCGGAACGCATGGTCCGCACGGCTAAGGAAGCTTTAAGCCGCCTGACCGAGGGGGACTGGGAGTCACGCATAGCCCGGTTCTTGCTGGCGAACCGGACAACACCCAACCCGGTCAGTGGCCACTGCCCCGCAGAGCTTCTCATGGGCCGGCGACCCGCCATCCTCCTGGACCGCCTGCACCCCGACAGGGCTCCAACAGGACGAAACTGGGTCGAGGACCGGGAGGCACCACGGGGCTTCTTCCCAGAGGACCCGGTGTTCGCAAGGAACTACGGCCGAGGCCCGGAGTGGATAGCAGGAAAGGTAATCCGCCCCACCGGCCCTGTCTCCTATGAGGTGTCGACAAATGACGGGCAGGTTCTGCGGCGCCACGTGGACCAGCTGAGGCGGCGCCTACTTCCAACGGTAGGAAACCGGGGAAACCAAGGGGAGGTGGAGCAGGCCCCACGAGAAGCTGAGGGAGAGCCCGAGGCGGAACGAGACCACAGAGAGGCAGACCCCAGCGACGGGCAGCTCAGTATGCCCGAGGCCTCATCAGCCGAGGGCCAGATGGCGCACCCTTCCCCAGCGGAAGGAGGTGAGGGGGCAGGCCCCGCCACACCACCAAGACTTGGCTGCGGAGAAACCCCAACGCCTACACCACGACGGTCCACCAGGGAACGCAGAGCCCCCGCATACCTGAAGGACTATGTCACCTAGACAGGATCGGGACTATGGGGGAGGGGTGTTGTGTCTGCAGACACATCGTGCCATCAACGAAGAGCCAGAGCTTGAGTACCTGAGAACAATGGGACTGAGGTTCCTGGCTCCCGCGTAGGGGGACCAATGGGAACGGCGGCGGGAATTCAAACCCGCCAATGGTACCAGGGGGCGGCCCCTCCCTAATGTATATAGTTGGCCTCCGGGCCAGTTATCAGGTCTCGTGTTGTATAATAGCGAACCATGCTGATCACTACATCGCTGTCTGTGGTTTCTTTATGCGTCTAACCCACTATACAACAGGGAGGTTCTCTGAAACCACTGATAGATTCAGGTGGATAACCATGTTGGTCTGAACTAACAGATCAAAATTCAAGTCCAGTGGCACCTTTAATACCAACAAAGTTTTATTCAAACTATAAACTTTTGTGTGCATGCACACTTCTTCAGATACACTGAAAAGTAAATTACCGTCCATACATATAGGTGGTGAGCAGCAAATTAGTATACAACATAATGAAGATGTTTAACAGATGCAAGGACCAAACAGGAATAACAAGTTTAGTTATATGGTCACCATTTGTTTGAATTTAATTCCAGAGGGGAAACACAGTGAAGCAACTAAATATATCAGAATTAAAGACTGATGTGTAAACATATATTTCTTAATTGTGGAATGCTGAGAGTAATTAACTGGGTCTCAACAGGGTCTCAGTTGATTACTTTCAGCATTCCACAATTAAACAGTAAACTCACAGATCTATTTTTCATATCTACAATTCATTAATCCAGTGATCTGTTTGATGCTTTTCATCATATAAGAATAAATATTAGAAAGAAGTAAACCAGACCCCCAAAGATTAAGTAAATACAGCTGAAGTGGAATGGGACATCAATTAAGCAGGAAAAAATGCATGTTATATAGCTGTGGAGGCTGAGATTCAGGTTTCACTTACTTTGATACATCAAGCAGGAAGTCATTCAGTTCAGTCTGTTTGGCAAGGCCCTTTGACACCTGACGGGAACATGGGACATACTATTGCTTATTTAAGCAGAAGATTAGAATCAGAGTGAATCTGTGGAACATATATGTTTTATCAATAGGCCTGAAGACTGCCTTCCTCTTCCTTTGGATATAACTTCTGAAAACAATGGCCTGGGATACTTTCTGCAAACCTGTTTAGAGAGCTAAAGTGTTTAGTTTTTGCTTTACAAAGATTGCCTTTTCTCGGTTTCTTCCAACCAATGAATATGGTAAAAAAGTTAAGTCATCTTTTAATGACTCATAATAGCAACTATATACTATTTTTCCTTAGGTACATAGAAAAAGAGATACAGGCCTAACTAGAGGTGCAAAGGTGTGGGGGAGGGGGAACCGGTGGAAAAACCCAAGTATTTTCTGGTTTTTTAAAGGACTTTTTTTTGGAGGTGAACAATGGAAAGAAATTCCTGTGGAACATGTTCTTTTTTGAAATGAGTGAAAAGCTTTTCAAAACAAGGTTTTATTCACTCAAAATATGTAGTAGGAGGGTTTTTATGTAAGACAGTTATGCAAGACAATCTACAGCATTAGATAATGACAAGTTGGTACAAAAGGATGGCTGCAAAGGTGGGTCCTTTTCCATCTTGTGTGCTACACAGTGCTGGCTGGGACAAACTCAGCAGCACCCAGATCTGCAAGGAGTTGTGGAAGAAGGAAAATCCCACCCCCAATTCCTTCTCTCTTATTTTCCCTGAGGAGAGTTGATGGGACCAGCCACCGTTCACTACTAGCCAACTGCTTGGGGGAAGGGTGGCTGGAGTTCAAAGCACATGGTGAAGAGAAGGAGGGTTGGAACAAAAAGCTGGTCATGCACATTTCGTGCTCCAAGTGTTCCTTCATGAGCTGGATGGTGGAGGAAAGGAGACTCAGAGCAGAAAGCACACAGAGGCAGGTTTCTGTTTTAAGCATTTTTTTCCCCTGGCCACTGCTACCAAGTTGATGGGCAATGCTGACTCCATGCCCCCTTCCCTACCTGGCTTCCAGCAGCTTCTTTGCCACACGCCTGCTATCTCTCACCAGCAGGGGCCTTTGCTACCATCTATTACTCTGCTTTCCAGCAGCTTCTGTTACCAGCTTTTTTAAAAAGAGAGAGGTTCCTGAATTCTCAAGAGAGAAATGAAGGGGGACATTTTTAAAAACATTTTTTAAAAGAATTGTCAAAGAGGTTCCAGAACTCTGTTCCAGTGCATTCCCCCCCCCAAAAAAGCCCTGCCAGTCCCTTCCCTCTACCCTGGCAATGCATCTTAGGGGTTGCTAGGCAACTCTTAAGATAGCAGCTGACCTAATGATGTACCATAAGATCTAGTTTTATCTTTCACTTAAAAAGAAAATCCTTCTCTTCTTCAGTCTTCATATTTTTCTGCAAATTGGAGGATTCTCCCAGGTTTACAGAAAAATCTCCACTAGGGGCACATGTTACTGTGGTGTAAATTTTTTGATCCACACTCTGTGGCTATGTTGAGATTTTATTTTATTTTATTGCCATCAAGTCAAAGCTGATTAATGGCGATCCCATAGAATTTTCAAGATAAGAGACGTTTGGCCATGGTTTGCCATTGCCTATCTCTGCGTCATGATCTTGGTATTCCTTTGAGGTCTCCCATCCAAATACTAGCCAGGGCTGACCCTGCTAAGCTCCCAAGATCTGATGAGATTGGGCTAGCCTGGGCTATCTAGGCCAGGGATATTCAGAAGTAGTTATTTGCTAATAATTGCTGTGTGTTCTGTAAACATATACAACAAAGTTCCAATAATATCTTTATTCTTCAAATGTAACTAATTTTGTGCACTATATAAAATTAGTTTGTATGCTGATAATATACTACTGAAGAGTACAATGCTTTCAATGTTAAATCAAAATTGTGACCTTTTGTGTGTTTTTATAACTGCTATTTTATTTATATTATTTTAATGTGTTTTTATAATCATTACATTGTAAGCTGCCTTGAGTTTAGGAAGGGAGAAAGGCAGCTACTAAATGTTTTAAATAAATAAAATAAATGTTACAAAGTTTAACTCAATACCCAAATATGCTACCAGCCCAATAATAAGTATATGAGACTGTTTCCTTTCTATAAAGTTTGTTTTTTCTATTTCCAACATTTATTTGTTTCTGCCTCTCTGATAGGAAAATTTTACATGCATTTACTAAGGTGGCATAGGATACTGCAGGGTATATTGGCAATTATAAAAAGCTACAGAAAGTTTGTTCACATAGCAGAAAAGTTAATGTTACCTTTTGACAGTTACTTCTATTTTTCATCATTTAGGTACTACCAGACTGATGTGGTAATGCTTTATTATGCTAGCATTAGTATATTATTTTTATTCAGAAATACAACGTAATTCAGAGACTTACCTCTACTTGATGTAATGCTACTGAGGCCCATGCAAGATTGGCTGTTGCAACCTGAAACATTTTAAAATAGAAACCTTTTTCATGAATGATGTAAAACATTTTCAACCTTTCAAAGAGTTTAGTAACTGGCACAATAAATAGTTTTGGTGTATTTAAACAATCGTTTAAAATAATTGTGTCATAAAAGAGCTCGCCTAGCCTCCTTTCAGTGCATGCCTGTAGGAAGACTGGAGTTTAAATACTAAGTAAACAATACTGTTAAAATGTTTCTCTCGTTCAAAAGTAAGCCCATAAGAATGAAATATTCTCATTTAGTCAACTAAGTCAATAAACCATCTGTTAAATCTTCTGTTATAGAGTTCAGCTTCAGATCATTAACATACCTGTCGTCTGCCAGTCACAGGGTGAAATATGAAATTTCATAAATGAATTATTGGTTAAATTTGAACTTTTAAAAGTTTCAACTGATTTTTCCATGACAAAAGTGATGATAACAAAAATATGCTAAATTAAGTTTAAAAACACAGAAGAAATATTAACCAACAAAAACTTTAAAAAGGTCATACTAGTGAGTATAAAATATAACATGCCACTGTTTAAAATAGAACATCACTATTTAACAATGTCAATATATCATGAATCAGTCTTAATAATGGAAACAAAGGGTTAGGATCCAGCAAAGTATGAGTGGAAAGAAAAATATGTGTTGCACTGTTCAGTAGTGCAAGTTCACCAAAGTATTGATTTGAGCAAAAAAATACCTTGGGTACATCTTGCCTATGCAGAAAAAAAAGTTTGGATCTAACTGTTATAACTTTTTGTTTGTATGGTATTGTTTGCTTATGTGTTTTATTGACTTTTTTATAATTTTATTTTATAATTGTTCAAATGTTTTAATGTTTTTATATGTGCCATCTTGGGGACCTTGATTGTGTAGAAAGGCAGTATAAAAGTGTTTTAAATAAATAAACTTAGTACAAGCAGACTATGAGGCTGAGTTCAGCGACGATGCAATCCCGGAGTAAATTGGGTGTTCACACGGGCACATCTGCCTGGTGTCCCCCACCCGTAGCCAACCCGTGCTGTTGCACTTCACCGCCGGATTAAAAAGATACCTCATAAATCTAGTAGCAAATCTGAAAGCCCGCGTGTGTCACGCATTTCTCTGCTTCTGGGAAGTTTGAACACACATCCGAAAAGCTGGGAGCAACCTGCGTTAGGCAGCAGTGGTATGATTGGCCATGCTCTGCTCTGTTGCCCAATGTGGGTCCGGTGCTGCAGGGTCCTCCCCCAATCGGCAAAATGCGCTTATGTGCTCATGCACACATATACCCATACACCCACAGCCGAATTAATGGGGAAACGCTGAATACAGCGCACCCTTGGCGCGGCAGTCTGAACGCTCCCGCGCACCTCCGCCCCATATCTTCTGGCAGCAGCCCGGGCTGTGTGAATGGGAAAACCTGGAACAGTTTATTCCGGGGCTTTTTTGCCACGACTGGCTACCGGAGCAAACTGCCAGTCTGAACTCAGCCTGAGATTTACACATGGATGCTAGATGGCTACTTTTCCATGCACAAAAAGGATTATAGTTTTTGCTCCTGAACAGAACCACCAACAACCACCCTATATTGTTCCACAAAGTTTACAGTGGAGCACAGGTGGGCTTGTATCCTTAATGTTAAAAACACATCTTCCATGCACCTATGAAACTCTCTGAATCATAGCCAGTGTGAGGATGACACTTAGACAGTGTAAACGGTGTCAATGATAGTGGCTCCACAGTATGAGAGACATTGATCAATATATTTATTCAATAATTTCTAGTTTAAAACACTGAAAGCTTTCAAACAACATAAAAGTTTCCATTCTGTAAGGACAGCCACAGTAAACAGAGAGCACAATCCTTCCCCTCCCAGCCCTTTGCCAAATGCAAACAGGTGCACATGTACTACAGTGCATTAGCCATTCTGTTTAAGAGAAAGTCCATATACATTTCCTATGTACTGAGCAGGTTGCTTCACAAACTATTGCTGCTTGCAACCAAAGGCCAGTCAAGGTGGAGAAGAGAGGAATGATCTCCTGAGATTTGTTGCCCTTTTGTTTCCAGGCACACTTCAAAGAGCTCACTCGTATCTTTAAGGCCCTGAATGACCTGGAGTCTGGGTACCTGAATGACAGCCTCCTCCCATACTGTTGAACCTGCCAGCTAAGAACTTCCTCACAAGTACTGCTCTTTGTGCTCCTACCAACAGACATGTGGTAAGTGGCGACCAGAGACAGGGCTTTCCCAGCACTGGCACCACACCTCTGGAATGCCCTTTCCCTTGAGACTTGCCTGGCACCTACCCTCCTTTCAGGGACCAAGCCAAAATGCTTCTTTTCCCCGAGGCTTTGAAAGAAGCTGCTAGATAATGCTGACTCCTAATCCCAACCACTCAAGATCGTTTCTCCTCCAGCTACTTTTCTTGCAATGGGCTTCCCGATGCATATAAATATGCACCTGGTACCCTACAGGTGTAAAAAGCAGCTGGTGAGGTGATTCTCAGTGGGAAAACAGCCATGGAAAAGATTAAACACACAGTCTACTTGCTCCTTGCTCCTCTTCTCAATATAAAAATCTCCCAAGGATGCTTTGGAGGGGGGAACAATTACAAAAGTAATTTCCTCTCAAAAACATTTGCACATCACAAAAGCAACCTTTGCTCATTGTGCCATCTAGGCAGACTTACCTCTTGATGACTGACATGGAAGATGTCATTTCCCCAGTGCCGATAGAGTTCCAGGATACCTATCAAGTCACCAATTGCAGTAACAATTGGCAAACAAAGCACAGAATGTATACGAGTCCCTGATTCCAATCCAGTACCTTTGGGAAATCGCTCATCCTTTAAAAAAATCAAGAACAAGTTTATATTAATGGTGTATTTTTTCTTATCTTTAAAATTTGTCAGGGTTCTCCAAATGGAGAATATTGCCCCATAAAGACTGTTAAACTGGGACCTTGTATATCTCAGTTGAATTTACTAAATGGCCTTCATAGGTGACTATTAGAGTTTCAGTTCAACTATTAAATGATCTGCTCCACAGACTTGCTGTGAGGAATGTAAAAATGCCATACATGTTAAAATATTATAGAAATTATTAACAGCAACATTTCTTTGAGTACATTATCTAATTCTGGCCCAAGAGTGTAGATCAAAGAACCACAAGATCTCAATAGCCATTTTGAATGACCTAGGGGATGCATAGATAACCCAAAATTATCTAGACTGCTGCAGAGGTGAGCTAGGGGTTCCCTGGTTGTGTGATGTATAACTTTTTTGTCCTGATAAACATTAGGAACATTAGGAAGTCACACAATCAAGTGCGAGAACTTGCTCATGACTTTTTCCCAGTATTGTACTTTTTAAATATATACAAGATATGCTTAAGTATATGAGAGTCCTATGCACATGAAGCCTTTCTGCCCTTTTCTCTCAAGGGAAACACTGTGAATTAATACAATAATATTCTATCATTTTCCTGACAGAATGATATCATTGTAGCATTACAGTATTCCCATGCAAACAGAAAAGAATGAGACAACCCACACAGGCAGAGAGTTTCACGTTTGTAGCAGAACTGCAGGTTCACAAGCAATTACTCTCTGGCAGCCTGGTCCAATGATTCTCTGTCACACTGGGAGCGCCTTTATCAACACAGAGCTCCCCTGCCACCTATCACTTCAATTAAAAGAACAGCTCTGTAAATATTCACTGAAGTGAATGTGAGAAAACCCACATTTACAATGTACACAGATAAGCTTCAAGAATCAGATTTCTTTTCCACAGGTGAGCATAGATTCCTATTAAAAACATTCACTATTTATGTTTCTATAATTTGATGTAACTATTGTGATTACTAAATACGTCATACAAATCTGTCAAACAACGTAGGTACTTCATTGGTACAGCAACCAGAAAAATCATTTTATGCCAGAAAAGCTTTTTGTTTTTAAAAAGCATAAGAAAAAAGTGTAACAAAATGACACACATACACTTTCTTTTACTTGCTGAACTTATTTTCAATGTATGGATATTAAAAATATATTAAAATATAAACAAAGTGATGGTGACAAATGAAAGAAACCAGCAACCAGAACTGCAAACTGGACTAGTAGGTTAAGCAGCCCAGATAAGACTCTGGTACCAAGTTTAAATGTGTTCACTCCTCTTTAAATTCCTAACTTCAAAATGGTTTGGAAGAAGGTCTGAAAGGACATGAAAAGACGGGCAAATAAAAATTTGAGCATTTCAAACAAAATAAGAGCTGTAAAGATGTTCTTAATTTCTAAGATAATGTATCTATTCCAGACAGTCCCAGTAGAATTAAATATACAACAGTTAGAAAAATGGAATGGAATAATTAGGGAATGGATCTTCAGAAGTAAAAAACCCAGAACGCAAAAGAAGTTTATTTATAACCCGCAAAATATAATGGGGTGAGGTGTACCCAATCTAACAGATTATTATGAAGCTTTTAATATCAAGTCAATGACAGAGATAGGAGAAGATATAGATCAGAAATGGGTTAGATTGGAAAATGAATTAAACGAAGGAGCTGGGAGACTGGGTATATTTACAAGAGATGTGAAGAAGGAATACGGCAGAGCTGTGGGACCTAGGAGAATAGCGTTGAAAATATGGGAGAAATGGCAACCAATCTGGCTGAGCAAGCTCTCTGAGTGGGCACCATTAGAAAGTGTATATGGGGAACCCGACGACCCCCATTGGTGGAAACTACTCCAAGAAAAAGGGTTCACTAGAATAAGAGATATGTATGAAGAAGGTGGCCGGCTTAAGCCGCTACAAACAATAATTGAGACAGTAGGGAAACAGTATTGGTTGAAGACGACCGATCTATATAACGCAATAAAAAAGGAGAGGCAAAAGAGGGAGGGGGACTCAGAAGAAGTCGCAGAAATCTTGTACAAAGAAAAGAGGAAGACAAGTAAGGGTCTAGCGGGTAGGATATATAAAATAATGACAACTAATGAGGAGTCAATAATTAAAAGTACTCAAGCAAGATGGGCTAGAGAAGGATTGACCTCAGAAATAACCTTAAAAAAATTAATGGAGAGGGTCAAAAAGATTAAGTTCAATAAGTTTAGAGAAATGGAGCTGAAGTACTTTACTAAATGGTACCGGACGCCAGCCCAACTAGCCAATATGATATCAGGGATGAGTTCGAACTGTTGGCACTGCAATCAAGCCAAAGGATGGTACTCACACATGTGGTGGGAATGTGCCAAAGTCCAGGAGTTTTGGAAGGAAATATTAGCCAGGATAAAAGATAGGACAGGTGTATCAATACCTATAGATGTTAATTTAATGACATTAGGAACCTTAAAGACAGAGAGAATAGGAAGTACATATCAAGAAGTAGTTAAGGCAATGATACTAGCTGGAAAGGCTGTCATAACATTAGGATGGAAAGATAAGAATAAGTGGACAATGGAGAATTGGAATAACTATCTGTTAGAATATATTCAATCAGATATTGTGACCCTGACAATGGAAGAGAACACCTGGGAGGAAAAGAAGAAGCAAATAAGGAAGAAATGGTCACCGTATTTCAATTGCATCAAGGAGGACGAAGCCAAGAAGGATGCTTACTGGAAACTTTGGACTCTGTGTCCATGGTTGAAGCAATGAAGGAAGAGGAGTAGGGAGGGGGGAACTGAGAGGAGGGGTGGTGGTGGTGGGGGGAAATCTTGTTTCACGGTAGTGGGAAGATTACATGTGTGAAAGTTTGTTGAAATAAAAAGATGATAAAAAACTCCTCTTTAAATTCCTCAAGTGGTTTTATATCCAGTTCCAAGATACAGTGTTAAGTATGAGACTTAACTCGATTTCAGCCAACAAGTGATTTCAGCTTTATTTTCAAAGTGATAACAGCTCAACAATAACCAGAACAGCGAACAACTTAAACAGTGGAGCACAGCTCCTTTTAAACAGTCTGGGCTAATATAGCCACGCCTACTGTACAATAAGTAACCAATAAGATTACAAAGATAATGTCCAATGAGGTTTGTTCCCTCCAAAGCATTACACTAAGTCCTGATTGGACGGTAAGACAAAGGCAACCAATAGGAGTTCAGGGATTGCAATACTTGCCTTGGCTCAAGCTTAACATTGCATTCAATGGAGACATAACGATTCCTCCCCCCTAAGATGGAACCAACCCCTGGCATACATAATCCTTTAGGTAGGGGGTGTATGCCTGGCTCGCTGTGAGCATCTCAGAGGCTCAGGCTCTGGTGGTACACAAGGTTCAGGGGCCCTGTCTGACACACTACCCAGTGAGTCTGGATCACCCTGTTCAGAGGGAACACTTCCCATGGTAGGGGTTTGTCCTACCTCTGGGTCGGTGCCAGGCACAGCAACACTCTCCTCCGCAGCTGGAGGCCCTTGTTGCTCGTCTGGGTCAGAGACTGCTACAGGCTCAGTGTTTGATTCGAGGCTGGAGCGAGTCCAACGCCGCCTGAGCTGATCAATGTGGCACCACCATTTCTGCCGTCAGCTAGCTTCACCACATACATGCAAGACCCTAAGATGTCCACCATTATGGCGGGTAGCCATAAGTACCCCTCAACGTAGTTTCATGTGAGCACCTTGTCTCCAACGTTGAATGCTCGCACAGGTCCCAGGGTTTCAGGTCGGGGTGGTTTGGCATCAGTTAGGTCTAGGTGCAACCGGTCTAGCAAGGTGGTAAGCCAGTGACCCATCAGAAGCTCGGCTGGGCTTCTGCTGGTGGCGAAGCATGGTGTAATGTGCTGCCTGGGAAGGAACGATGGCAGTTCCTGGCCCCAATCACCCTGACCAAGCTTGGATAGAGCCTCTTTGGTCGTTCTGACCATCCTCTCAGTTTGTACCAGGGAGGATTGTGAGGCACACCAAAGGGATCTGTCGAGGATGGGTGAGGGGGAGCCTGAGGAAGCTCTGGCCTATCCTGCTGACAAAGCATGCATTCTTTTACCCTTTGTTCTATGTCAGCATCTAGCCCGGGCCACAAAATATAGCTTCTCGCAAGGCTTTTCATGTGCACAATTCCCAGGTGCCCCTCATGCAGTGACTCCAGAACTCTTTCCCTTAGTTTGTTAGGGATCACAACACAATTTCTCCACAGCAAACATCCCTTTGACACTGATAGCTCTATTTGCCGTGAGCTGTATGGCCGAAAGTTCTCCTCAAATGGACCTGGCAGTCACCCCTTCCATACCCAGTTTAACACATGGGCAATCGTAGAGTCCTTTGCTGACGCAGCAACAATGTCCGAAGAGCAGACCGGGGGTCGAGGCAGTTCGTCTACAGCCAAAATGTCCTCTGCCAGGACAGGGTCAGCATCCATGTGGGGTAGCGGGCAGCGGCTTAAAGTGTCCGCATGTCCAATTGCCCGGCCAGGTCAATACTCCAAATCGAACTCATAGGCTGACAGGAATAATGTCTATCGCAACATGCGGGGTGACAATACATTAGGGATCAGACGCTCAGAGGAAAAGATCCCTAACAACGGCTTGTGATCCATAACTAAAACAAAATGCCGTCCATAAAGAAAATCATTAAACTTTTTTACTCCAGAGACTAACGCCAAGCCCTCTTTATCGATCTGTGCATAGTTTTTTTCCGCAGTGGTCAACGAGCGGAAATAGTACGCGATTGGCGCCTCCCTTCCATCGGGCATTACATGCCTGAGTACAGCCCCCACTCCATAAGGGGAGGCGTCAGCCGCTAACACAACCATTTTATTTTCATCATAGCGTGTTAACACAGCCTTGGATGACAACAGTTCTTTTACTGCCTCAAATGCCCGTTCTTGTGTCTCACCCCATACCCATTTGGTGCCTTTGTGTAGTAAGGTGTGCAATGGCGCTGCCACAGAAGCCTTATGGGGCAAAAATGAATGGTAAAAATTAAGCAGCCCTAAAAACGATTGCAGCTCTTTTTTGGAATTAGGGCAAGGCATGTTTTGTATTGCTGATACCTTATCCCTCGTGGGATGTACACCATGTTCATCTATCATGAACCCAAGTAACTCCACGCACGGAACCCCTATATATCATTTTGTCTTTTTTACCTTGAGACCTGCATTTTTAAAATGGTTTAGAACCTCCCATAAGCATACCAATAACTCATCATCATTTGCCCCTGCAATCAGAAGTCAAAGTAGGGCACCACGCCTGGTAACCCTCTTAGCAACCCTTCCATCAGACCTTGGAAGATGTCGGGAGCAATGTTGACCCAAAATTGCAGCCGGTTTACTCTGAATGCCCCTTTATGGGTGACAATTGTCTGTGCCTCAACCGCTTTTTTGTCCACAGGCAGCTGTTGATATGCCTGAGTGAGGTCGAGTTTTGCGAACACCTTGCCCCCGTCCAAAGATGCCAGTACGTGACAGATAACTGGCATCGGATAAGAATGCTGTTGAAGAGCATGGTTAATAGTACATTTATAGTCTGCACAGTTGTGTACTGACCCATCAGGTTTTACAGGCATAACAATGGGAGTTTCCCATTTTCCAAATGGAACAGGTTCCAAAACCCCCTGTGCAACCAACTTGCAACTCAGTTTCAATTTTCGCACACATAGCAAGAGGAACCTTATGATATTTTAACCTTATAGGGGCCACAGAAGGATCAAGATCAAATGAAATTGGAGGCCCCGTATACCTTCCCAGTGCATTTCCAAAATCTTCTGGGAACTTGGCATACAGTGAGGCCCATTTATTTTCGCAAACCTTATTTACCCCTGTTATGGCAATGCCTAGAGGCCCAAACCAATCAAGACCAAGCAAACTGGCCCGGTCTCCTTCAGCAACCAGTAAAGACAACGACTCTTTCTGCCCCTTAAACTGGACTTCAAAAACAGCCCTTCCCACCAGGGGAATACGCCGGCCCTGGAAATCTGACAGATGCGTGTCGGCTGGCATCAGGTGGCAACTCCTCCTCCAGGGAAACGACCGCTGCCAGGTCTGTGAAGAGATGATGGTCACCGCTGATCTGGAATCGACCTCCATGGTGCAGGGAACGCCATCCAGCTGAAGGGTGACATTTACCTTCTTGCGAGGGCCGGCTCCGTTGTTCAGGATCGTGGAAGGACAGCTGCAGCATGCAGTCTGATGACAGTTACTTCCCGATGTGCTGAATCCAGCTCGAGCTTTAGGGCGTACTCTTGGAGATGATGACGGGGACAACCTCTTCTTAGAGTGGCAGACTCTTGCCAGATGGGCACGCTTACCGCAACCTTGACATACGACATCCTTGGCCCAGCAACAATCCCGCTCAAGTTTCCCACCACAACCGGTGCACGCATGCCGTGGTGCAGTTGCCACTGGGATCTGCTGGGGCCGATTGGCTTGGGTTTTGTTGACGTCATCAGGCTCCTCATCCGACTTACTAGCAGACTGATTGTGAACGCTCGGTTCCTTCAGGCCTGGCCACTGCCGAACCTCTCGCATTGATTTTTCCGCTGCTTCTGCAGCAACAGCCTCGGAGTAAGTGATTGTATACGTGAGGGCCAAGTGGGCAAACAGGCATTGTTCAGCTTCTCGTCTTTGAGTCCACACACCAGGTGGTTGAGCAGAGCCCCTTCCAGATCATTGAAATTACACGAACGGGCAGCCTTTCCCAACGCCATCACATACTCTGTGATCATCTCGTGTGAGGCCTGGTTCCTTTTGTAGACCGCATGCCGGCATGCGATTTGCGAGGGCTGCGAGGTGAAATGCGACTTCAGCTTATTGGTTATGTCTTTGAGTGACACCGTCTTGATGTCGTCAGGAACGACCAGGGACCGGGCGACGTCGAACACCGCCTTTTCGTAGCTCTTTTCTGGGCCTCGTCCATGATCTGGTTCGCCTTGAGGTGGAACTCAAACCTGGACAGGTAAGAGTCCCAGTCCTCAGTATCAGGTTCGAATGTCTCGAACTTCTGGTTAGCAGTCATTGCAGTTGTTGGCATGGTCACAACAGCAGGTGGAGCTTCAGCTGGCTCGATCAGTGGCAGCACTTCATCTGCCATTGTGGTGTCGGTTCAGCGGGGCTGCCTACCCACTCTAGAATCCCATCCTTGTCGCTAATTGTTAAGTATGAGACTTAACTCGATTTCAGCCAACAAGTGATTTCAGCTTTATTTTCATAGTGATAACAGCTCAACAATAACCAGAACAGCGAACAATTTAAACAGTGGAGCACAGCTCCTTTTAAACAGTCTGGGCTAATATAGCCATGCCTACTGTACAATAAGTAACCAATAAGATTACAAAGATAACATCCAATGAGGTTTGTTCCCTCCAAAGCATTACACTGAGTCCTGATTGGACAGTAAGACAAAGACAAATAGGAGTTCAGGGATTACAATCCTTGCCTTGGCTCAAGCTTATCATTGCATTCAATGAAGACATAACATACAGCACAAACTCTTTATTCTTACCTTCAAAGTCATCCATGATCTCTACCCCCATATATCAATGTAAGTATCCCCTGACATTTGCACTCTCAACTATTCAGTGGTCTTTTGTAGTGCAATGCTAACCACTTCCATCCTTCAAGCCAACCAGATTCAATGGATTTAGAAGCTGGGGAACCACAGTTTGCTGGGGAAGAGATAGTCAACTCTGCCTTCTTGTTTCACTGACTGGGAATACTGACTGGGATGCAGAACACACTTTGAGCCCAGTGGCACCTTTAAGACCAACAAAAGTTTATTCAAGATATTAGCTTTCATGTGTACACACACTTCCTCAGACACATTGATACTGGGCAGCAGTTAGCTTTGTTATGGAAAAACACAGTTAACCCCCTTATCCCTGTGTTTTTACTTCTCAAAGTAGCTGAGGGAAGGCGTTTATATCAGGGAAATGACAAGGGTGGGCAGTTAAAATCTCCTTTCTTGAGCACTGCAGTCCTGCTCAAATACCTACATATCTGCAGCTGCTTTCTGTAGCTCAGTTACACATTTAGGGATCTAAACATGGATCTCCAGTGTCATGTGGGGTCTAGCCATAAGCCATAAAACAGAATTGAATGTATACTCTTTCTTTCATTCTCCTCACCACCATCTTTCTCCCCTCCCTAGACCTCATTGTGCAGAACTTTAGACACACTCCCACCCCCCCTCCACCTGACAGGCGGTTGTCTGTCAGGTGCAGGGGCAGAGCACTGAAAACCATTAGGGAGGCTGCCCAAGCAGCATTGCCTTAGCAGTCCTGCTGGCCCAGCCTCCCTGATGCCTTCAGACATGCTACCCCTCCTACACCTCAACCCTCCTGGCTTCCCAGCCCACAAGCTTCTCCTCAAAGTAGGGGCTCCAGTGATGTTGCTGCAGATCCTCAACCCACCCAAACTCTGAAATGGCACCAGACTGCAAGTGAGGGCCCTGCACAGGAACATCATCAAGGCCACACTGCTCACCAGCAGTGCTCAGGGAGAGTCAGTGTTCAAACCATGCATACCACTCATACCACCAGAAAACCCTTTTGCATTCAAGAGGCTGCAGTTCCCCCTCAAGGTCTGCTTTGCTATGACCATCAACAAGTCCCAAGGCCTGAAGGTGGCAGGAATTGACATAACAGATGACTGCTTCTCACATGGACAGTTCTATGTGGCCTGCTCCAGAGTGAGCTCACCAAGCAGCCTGGTGATCCTAGCACCTGAGGGCAGAACCACCAATGTGGTCTACAGAGCAGTCCTTCAGCAGAGGGGGAGAAAACAGTGCATATGTCTCACCTCATTTTTTACACTACAATCTTCTCCATTAGAATTCCTACAACAAATGTTACAGTTCAAACTTCACATCATCAGTATTATAACTGAATTTACAGAACTTAAATACTGTAGCAAAGCATGGGTATCAGGCTAGTTCCAGTACATAATTGCTCAGTCAACTAATTCTTCAGAACAAACTTTAAATTAAATTGAGACAATATTTTAAAACAAGATGATAATTTACCCCCAAAATGTCTTCTACCAACAATGTTCTCCTAGATTTAGCTACATATGCAGATATTGTGGTTCCAAGTGTAATGGGCCCTACAGGAACAAGACGTGGCTGTCCATCATTTTCTCCTGGTGGTGTGAACATGCTGAGACTCTAATGAGAGAGGGAACAAAACAGAAAGTAAAATTAAAACATCTCATTATTTCCACAGTGAATCAGAATTTTGTATCACAAAAAACAACAGTAATCCATACACGCTTACGCTCTTTTCTGGAGATGTTGAAATATAGCAATTTTCAAAAGTTAATTACTTTGTCATCCTAAAACTTTCCAAAGTCAACAAGATTTGCTAAACAGTGTAGTATTTTTTACACCAGACCTCACCAATAAAACAGCTAAGCCTTCACAAACTTAATGTATTGTATGGAGGGCATGCACCCTCACTTACTAATCTGATTGGAGGCTGCCCAGCCATACACCAAGGTTTCAGATGGTCCAAAGGATCAGGAGGGCATGGCAACAGCAAAGAAGGCAGGGTGGGACCCTGCCCAATACAGGGAATTCCCAGACAGGGAGGACAGATCCAGGGGAGAAACCTGGCAAGGTGGAAGAGGAGACACGCAGTCCCAGCCTCACAAAGTCAAAGCAGGCTATAAGCAAGCTCTTTTTGTGGAGGCCAGGAGGGTGAAGCAGGGTGTGCCTGGACCTAGAGGGAAGCCCCGTTGTCCCTGGTTCCTGACAGTTTACAGGGACTAGCCCCTGGACTGGAGGGAGGAGGAGAGGATAGGGATGTTCTCTCCCACACGGAACCCTTCAAAAGGCGGATTGAAGAAGAGCCAGGCCATTCCCCAGGCTACAAGGCAGAGGACCGTGGAAGCCAGAAGAGACAAAATAGGGTGCAAACAAACCCTCCTCCTGGTAACTGAGGCTTTCTCAAGGCCTGCCAGGGAAAAAGGCAAAGCTGGATGGCACTACATCCCCAATATCTGTCCCTACAACAAAGGAATCTGACAAGTTCCTATAATCTATGGGCTAGTCTGTTCACATAAAGCCTGGTCTTCAATGCAGCAGTTCCCATTACTAGAGCATCTGCACAGACATTGAAACATATTACAAAGTTCTACATGTAGTCAGAAATGGTGTGCAAGCCCAAAGGTCACGTCTGCACCACCATGTGTAGAACTTGCACACCCAGACCATATGTGAACAGTTTATTTAACATAGGAAAAACTCACAACTGGAGAAGGGGAGAGAGAGGGAGGCCCTTTCCTTTTAGCCTGGTTGACTCAACTCTCTTCTGGTAACCCTTCCATTAGCCATTTTGCAGTTCAGAAGAACAAGAGGTAGACAGAACTCAAGGCCCTTCCAGAGGCCTGTCTTGACCAACTGATACCAGTGCCTCCATCAGTAATTAGCTATCCTGCAGGAGGAAGAGTCAGCAAGGCCCTTTCTGCAGGCCTGCTTCCACTAGTTTATATTTAACTAGGAAGGGAAGCCCGTTGTGGAACCGAGACAACGGGCGCTAGACAGGCCCCCTTCCCGCGAAGAAGGTGCTGGAGGCAGGCGTATCTGGCGGCCATTGGGGAAGGAGCTCACCCGCCGTCCCCAGCCTCCGCTGTCCCTCTCGCTGAGACTCCGTCTCTCCGGGGCTGCAACGTCCCCCTGGCACTGGCCCTGCCTCGCTCCCCGGCCAGCACCGTCGGCTGGCATCGCAGCCTCCCTTCCCTGGCTCCTGGTGGCGGTGTTCGCTGGCAGCGTTCGCCTCCCGCCTCCCAGCCAATGGCACACCAGCAGTCTTGAGCGGCAGCTGGCGGGCCAATGGCAGCAACGCAGGCAAGCAAGGCAGCCAGTGGCAAGGGATCCTGTCTCTGACTGACAGGTCCCTCAGCCAACTGATTCCGGCGCGCATTTTCACCATATAAGGTATGACGAAAATCCTTTTATATATAAGGAAGGATATTGTTTTTTCTTCTACTTTTTTTAAAGAAAGGAAGGATATACATATACTAAAGAGAGCCCAAACTCTTTTGAATAAACAGGGAAACAAAATAAGCAATATGTCAAAAGCTACCTACACTGGTGCCTGAAAATGCATTAACTTATTAGAGTCCATTTTACAATGTATGTAACGACATCTCAGAAGAGTTGTCTATTTTGTTAAGGGAGGCAGATGGATGTAAATTATTATAATCTATTCATACGAAGTTTTTAAAAACTCCTTCTCCCCAACTCATCTGGCAAAAGTAAGGGAACATAATGTACTGGGATGATAATAATTTGTAAGCAACTTTTTAAAACTGTGCTTAGTATTACTATCATGTTCTCAGATGCATTAAAAATGCATACCATGACAATTCACAAAACCAGAAAACTCTGTGATAAGCCTTATGATTGATCTCAGATCATCAATACACCAGTGTTTTCTGGATGAACAGAAGTGACAGTTACATCATAAAACTAATGTGATGCTGAGAGATCTGCAAATAGTATTTTAAAGGAGAAAATAACATCCAAAAAGAGTGTACCTGCCCTTTTTCCGTTCACAGCTAACCACAGATGGGGGTGGTGGGGGTGGTTTTAACTGGTAAAAATGCATATGTGAAAAAGGGTTAATTCTCCAATCACCATATCATGCCCCTGCTCTGAACTGGCTATTGGCTACTATCTTCATTTCTAAAACTCTGGGAAGATATTTTCATGAATTTTCCATTACTATTTTGGCTATAGGAAGAGCAGTTAAGAATGAAAAGAAACCCAGAGTAACTTCTTGCATTTTTCTAAAACTCATTCCATTTATAAATGCCACTATACTCAAATGTGTAACTGTATCAAACAATTTAAAAATGCAGCTGTTAAATGTAGAATGTATTTAGTTTTAAATTACCAGTGAAAATTAAGCAGTAGCCGATAGCTTTGACTGGTCATCAGAAAGTGAAAAGTAATTATATAAAATATATTTCAGTACTACCTATCGTAATATTAATCATATTACAAATAATTCACAGACTTAGATTAAAAACCAACACACAGCCTTTATTTTCTTAGTTTTGGGGGGGGTGAATTTCAAAATTCCACTATTTCATAGCTACTTATTAGAGATTGCACAGTAATTAAAATGAAGAAAACACCTGAAATACTATTTAGTAATTATATTGGCTCAATTTTAGCTCCTCTTCAGGCATGTTTCAAAAGGCTCTTTTTCGTTAGATTGTCAATGTTTTGAGACTTTAAAATACTAGTTCGTGTTGGAGCCATCCAAAATCAGCAATGATAGCTTTAGTAGTTCAAGATGTTTCACCAAACAATAGCTTACATACTTTAGAATCCAAATAATGGTTTGCGGTTTCATCTACAGTTAAATCATGGTTAGATATGCTGAGTGAATCCATCTTCCTCCTTATGTCTTTTACTTGCCTGCCTCCTATCTGAGTCCCCAGATGTTGTCCCAAGTTATTCTACCCTGGTCAACTAAATGCAATTTGATATCATATATGCTACTACATTATCACTGCCACTGGCTGGCTATTCCAGGGAGATAGATCAAGGGTGTTAGCCAGCTGAAGAAATACTTGTGCCAGCTTTCCACTTTTCAGGCAGTGTTTAGCTGACCTCCACAGGAAGAACTATGCCCCTAACTATAAGCTGACAATCAGATAATGTACAGACCACACCTAGTGCAAACAGTGGTTTGCAAACTTGCTTCAGGGTACCAGCAGTCACAAACCACCATTTGTCAAGTCAGGATGTCATGTCAAGCTTCCTTGTGGTGTGATTCTGAATTGAACAATGTTCACCTTTGTTCTTTGGCAAAACAACAAATCTAAATAAACCAAGCCAGAAAGAACTATTCAACACAGAAAGACCATATTAAAGATCCACTGAAAACACAACATTTTTCTGAAAGCAGTGTAATGCAATTCATCTATGACCTGACATTTAACTGACCTCTTCCTGCTAAGAATTCCCATATTGTGCCAGCCCCTTTCATATTCTATTTTATATTCTGATCCAGCCAATTCTGCCTATGAAAACCAAAAAGTCCACTCTGAATTTTTACATTATGAAATATGGGCCAGCAAATGATATCACCTGAAAGATTGCAGACCAGGTCCAAATTACACTGGGTGATAGTCAACTTGTTTTATTACCTCCATAGTTTAATGCCACCTGTTCAGCAACTGATGGAGGTGCTAATAACCAATGGTCCACAGTCACTCACTACATGATATCTTAAGAATGGGCACTTTGACCACACAAGTTCTCAAGTGATGACAGGAATTATAACAAAAATTACATTACATGGGAACTCAGGATATATACCTTTCTCTGTTGAATCAAAATGACAATACTATTTACAAACATGAGACAGTATAATCATAGAATCACAGAGGTGATCAGCCTAGAGCATCTATGACAAGTGTTTGTCCAGCTGCTACTTAAAGACTGCCAGCTACCTTTCAGCTACCAAAACAGAACTTTTTTAAAAAATGAATGTTACTGTAACTAGTATGCTTCAAGAAAGAATATTCTGTTCAGCTTAAAAATAAGCCATACTAAGTTTTTATTAAAAATGAATGACATTAGAAAGGCAATTACTTGGTTCAGTAAAAGACAAGAGTCAGCTATTGTGCTTGATAAAATCTTTAGGGGGGTCACTAGGTGGCACTATTTATCAGGCAGAATATGTAACAATTCCGTATTTATAGTCTCACATAACAATTTAGTAAAGTCACCTGAAAACATGATCATGTGTGTATCTGTGGCCTCTCTTTCTGTACTGTCATTCTTATGTAAAGACCTCATGTACCAGCATCTACTCAACACCATCTATATTTCTATCATTCCAGTTTTTTTCAAGTAACATATTAGAATAACTTTGTTGAAGACATCAACTACACAACAACTAGATGGCAAAAGAACCAAAGGACATTGGCCCCAAAGTTCTTAGATAACAAAAATGCATAATTACAGAAAAATAGTGTAACATTAAAAGCAGCCTTTATACAAAATGGCTGGCAGGAGGCCAGTGTAACATTCTTATTTGAACCAGCACCAGCAGCACCACTACTACAGGCTTTTCAACCAAACTTTGTCCTCCAAGGTAAACACTGAAAACATTTTTAATGACAGAATAGTTATCTATGAATATGGTTTTTGAAAGAAAGGTATTGTTTCACCTAGAATTTCTGAGAATATCAGCATGTATATAGGCAATGTACTTTGAACTTTCAAAAAACCCTTCTAATAAGGATTCTCCTAAGGAAAATTTGCAACTATGAGAGATAATGGGTCCTCCTAAACACTGAGAAGTGTTGAAAAGATAGGAAACAAAACATCTGGATAAATATATCCTTTTCACAACGGAAAGAGGAAAAGAGAAATAAACAACGAGGTATCTGAAAAAAGCTTGTGGGGAGGGGGCATCTCCCCCACCTCTGCATCCTTCATTCTTCCCCTTCTCTATTAATGTTTTCCTCTCTCTTTCTACCACCACCCCTCATCAATCAATCCCCCACACTTTCTATCCTTATCTCTACTATATCAGTCTTCCCCTCTCTCCCTCATCCCTTTCTCTGCCCACCCATTCTCAGATAATCTTCCCGTCTATTCCCACCCTTTCTCAATTTCCCTCGTTTTTCCTACACCACCCCTTCTCCCATCACCCCTTTTCTCTTCCCACCATTAGAGTTGCAGCAGCTGTCCTTTAAGAATTTTCCCCAGATTCTAAAGGTCAGACTTCAGGGACAAGCAATGCCAGAGGCAGGAGAGGGGAAGGAGGAGTCTTTGCTTCCACTCAGCTGTCTCCAGCACTGCTTCTTCCTGCAGTCTGAGCCAGCGGAAAGTTTTAAAAGGACAGCTGAGCTGGCAGCTATGGGGGGGGGGTGAGAAGGCGCCTCCTTGCCAGCTTGCAAATATGGCTCAGCTGCCCTTTTAAATCTTACCTGCTGGCTTCTAACCTGTCAGACTGCAGGAGGAAGTGGTATAGGTGGGTGGAAGCAAAGAATCTTCACCACCCTGCCCCCCACAGCGCAAACGTTGCTTCTCCCTACAATTTGGCCGGGTAGAAGCTGGCAGGAATGTTTTGAAAGGATAGCTGAGCCAGCAACTATGGAGCCTTGGAAGTGGATGAGGAGGCTTCATCTCACCCCCACCTCTATAGCCACCAGCTCAGCTGCCCTTCTAAAACTTTCCTGCCAGCTTCTAACCAGCTAGACTGCGGGGAGAAGCTGTGCTGGACCTGTGGGGAATTCCTCTCATGTAGCATCTTCAGTGCTGCTTTTCCCCATCCTCTTTCCTTCCTCCACTGCAGCACTTTTGCATGTGGGGGCTTAACCCCCCACCTTTTTAGCAGACGGTTAAAATTTTTCAGCAACGGGAGGGGGGATTCCCATGTTTGGGGGAAAATCTCTTCTCTCCATGTGGGCTCAATCAGCGGATAAGTATCTGCAGTAAGCCCACACATAGCTATTAGAATATATGATGATATGAAGTAAGCAGGAAATAATGAATCCATTCTATTTCCTGGTTGAGTAATACAAGATGGCTAAATATTCCTGCAGATACAGACAGAACTCATGTTTAACAAACAAAAAATATGTGTGTGTTTTTTCAGATCCACACCCTAAAAATTTGAGCAAGTATACAGGAGGTCTGAACACCAAAGCCCTCTAAAACAAAAAAAATATTTAATACATGGAAGACTTTTGGAAGTTCAATGCAGAAAACACAACTCATGCAATTAAATAGCACCAATAAAATAATCATTCATACATATTTATGTCCTGCCAATCTTTGTGCAACATTACGTATAGAGCTATGAAAAGGCATTCTGCGTATGAAACATAGCTCTCCAAATTCATACTTACATTATTGCATTCACCCAGGAAATACAATGCAAATCCATCAGCATTTGTAGCTGCCAAAGTAACAATAAAAAATCACTTATTATGAAGAATCAAACATGTGTTCTTTTGTTAATCTCTTAACTAGCCTAACTATCAATTTTCAGTATTAATCTCATATGTAAAACATGAAAAAGAAAAATATGTAAAATGATACAAAATCTTTCTATTGATAGATTGCATGAATTTGGAACTAGAGATGATTTTGAAATGTAATTTCATCAGACCTCTCAATTTAATCACGGTCTCACAGTTCTTGAATGTCTCCTCAAATTGAATCCCATTGCACAAGATTTCCATTGAACTGTCTAACTACAATGTTTGTTAAAAATCTCATTCTCACCTACAGCATAACTGCAGAAGACACAGACACTACAGAGGAAAAAAATCTACCTGTTGGAGGAAGTAATTGTACAATTTCACAATGTATTGGCCTTGGCAAATGCCACCCTGTACAATTTCCCTTAGATTCAGGAAACCTTAAAGATTCCATGAGTGTGCATTTGCTTTGCCAAGGGTTCTCATAAACTGAAAGACCTCACAAGTGTCTTCCAGTAGCTATTAAAAAGCATTCTGTCAGGGGCAGAATGCTTCTTTTAGCCCACAACTACATTCCCAGTAGATATTCTGACACTTACAGAGCCTTCAGTAAATTCTAGAATCTCTGCTGGAAGCACAATTATAGACTCCAGGAATGATTTCACAGAACTATAGGAGCACACTTGAGCAATCTTGTAATTTAACAGAGACCTGACAAATACACTCCCAATGCTACTTTAATATTCCCTAACCCTTACAAAAGTTACAGGAATGCATTTACCGAGGTCACTATATTGTAAGATTGCATAGCACTCAGACTTCTCTGCAGGTACTGATAAAAATGGTTTGTAAATTTTATCTTGGGATCAAATCCTAAACTGGATGGAAGAATGGGAATCCATTCATTCCTAACTCTAATTGTAACATAAATTAAAATGTGTTTAATGGAATTTCACAGGACTTACATTAAAAATTATCTGTAAATATTTGTAGGTAGATATAATGAGGTGACTGTTCAAATCTACATTGGTTACTAATAGACAACTGAACTATGCTGATCTTGTTTTGTAGTATGCAATAATCAAATAGCTCACTGAAATTGAAAAATATAATGAAACTTGAAATAGTTTGGGAAAAGAGCTTCCAATGGCAAGGGAGAACACTTTTAATATATAGGAGTGCCATATACAGTTCTAATATCACATCTATATCACCAGCCCCCAAGTAATCTGCCTACAGCTGATACTCGTTATGCCCATTTTTGGTAGTACAGAGCAACTGTAATATTTGTGGGAAAAGGTAAATTCTTTGAAAATCCTTATTACATGTGTCAATGTCATTTAATTTTCATAAGCTCATGCAGAAAACAGGGTTGTGCTTACCTACTCTTGTTCATCAAGTGGTCACCTCTCCAGTCACATACTGTGCATGCACAGGCCTGCTGCAGTGAGATTTTAAAGCTCAAAAACCCTAGATGGCAATCCTTCCCTCCTTTTCCATGCTGCTTTCCTGCCTTTTCCAATGTAAAAGGAGGAGCCCCCATCAATTCCTCTCTGCCTTTGTTGGAGAGAGCTGGTCTTAAATATCATAGCCATTATGGGGCAGGAGGGAAAGATGTGTGACTGCACAGGTGACCATTCAATGAACAACAGTTAGCCATAAGCACAACCCTGTTTTCATCATAGAGGAACCTGTGTAGTCCCACATGGGAGAGTAGTGAGTTGACTTGTGAAGACTTGGAAGGCGGGTGTGAGCTCTAAGTTGACTAATTTTTGGAGTACCACTTTTTCCAATGCCATATCTTTCATGACATCAGTGTCCAGAGAATAGTACTTGGTGAAAGTGCAACTGGAGGATGAGGCCACCACCCTGCTTACCTCTTCTCCTGGATGTTCTTGCTGGGTGTCCTTGACAGAGTTACTAAAATGGTTGACTCTGGCAATGGTGTGGATATAGTGTATCTAGATTTCAGTAAAGCATTTGACAAAGTTTCTCATCCTTGAGGATAAGCTGGTTAAGTGTGGGCTGCATGGAGCAACCGTTAGATGGATTCATGGTTGGTTGAAAAATTGTACCCAACGAGTGCTTGTAAATGGCTCTGCATCTACATGGAGGGAAGTCTCGAATGGAGTGCCACAGGGCTCGGTCCTGGGCCTGGTGTTGTTCAATGTTTTTATAAATGACCTGGAGGAAGACATAGAGGGGATGCTTATAAAATTTGCAGATGACACGAAGCTGGGTGGGATTGCTAATTCTGAAGAAGACAGAGTCAGGATTCAAAATGATCTAGATAGGTGGAACAGTGGGCTGAGGCAAATAAAATGAAATTCAATAGAGGTAAGTGCAAAGTCCTACACCTGGGCACAAAAAATCAAAGGCAACAGATATAGAATGGGAGGGACTTGGCTTGACAGCAGCACATGTGAAAGGGATCTAGGTGTTCTGGTTGATCACAAGCTCAACATGAGCCTGCAGTGCGATGTGGCTGTGAAGAAAGCGAATGCAATCTTAGAATGCATTAACAGAAGCATTGTGTCCAGATCACGGGAGGTGGTAGTTCCACTCTATTCTGCTATGGTCAGGCTTCAACTGGAGTACTGTGTCCAGTTTCGGGCACCACACTTTAGAAAGGATGTTGACAAGCTTGAGCGTGTCCAGAAGAGGGCAACCAGGATGGTGAAAGGGTTTGAATCCAAGTCTTATGAGGAAAGGCTGAAAGAGTTGGGTATGTTTAGCCTGGGAAAGAGAAGACTTAGGGGGGACATGATTGCAGTCTTCAAGTATTTGAAAGGCTGTCATGTAAAAGATGGAGCAGATGTACTCTCTCTTGCCCCAGATTGCAAGACTAGATCTAATGGGTGGAAATTATGAGGGAGTCAATACTGGCTAGATATCAGGAGAAACTTCCTAACGGTAAGAGTGGTTGAGCAGTGGAACAGTCTGCCTCGGGAGGTGGTGGATGCTCCTTCCTTGGACGTTTTCAAACGAAGGCTGAATGATCATCTTTTGGGTATGTTGTAGGTATGTAGGGCTATCTTTTGGCTATGCTCCTGCAGAGTGCAGTGGGTTGGACTAGGTGACCTGCAAGGTCCCTTCCAACTCTAACATTCTATGATTCTATGATTGCTGCCAAGGTCAATTATGCCTTGGTGGAATGGGTGTAGGAGCAAAATGGACAGTCAACTTGCACAAGCTGGTAGTATAATCAGATGCAGGTGATAATCCATCTCGGAATGGACAGTGCACAAAGTTTATGGCCCAATTTATGGCCTGAATATGAGATGAATAGGTTGTCTTTTCTGAAACCTTTGGTTCTGTCCAGGTAAAATAGCAAAGTGCTATGGATGCCCAAAGTATGGAAAGCATGCTCAGTCTTTTTCTGTCACTGTGGAAGAAATGCTGGCAGGTTGATATCTTGATTTGCCATGTAGTGGTTAAGAGTGTTGGATTAGGATCTGGGAGACCCAGGTTCAAATCCCCATTTGTGTCATGGAAGCTCCCGGGTGACCTTGGGCCAACCATATGCTGTCAGCCTAACCTACCCCACTGGAATGCTGTAAGGATAAAATGGAGGAGATTAGAATGATGTAAGTCATTTGGGATCCCCACTGAACAGAAAAGCAGTGTAGATATGAATTAACTAAAGACTTACTTTTCTGCCACCATTGTGTCTGCTAGTTCATGTCTAGCCCAACTATTTAGGGTAGTTAGGAATCTGACTTCCGTGAAGATGGAGTCCCAAACTGATAACAATTTGGTATTTAGCTGTGATATTTTTGCAAACTTTTTTGCAGATAAAATCTCACAACTCTGCCATGACCTTGCTGCGAATCTGAGGCCTAGTAGCATACTGCTTGCTCTCTTTGCAGGATGTTGACAGGATTCTGATGGCTATGAAGCCTGCAACCCATTCCTTGGATCCTTGACCCTCTTGGTTAGTAAAAGCCAGCTGAGAGGAGATAACAGGCCCTCTGAGGTTGTCTCTCAGGGTTGCTTCCTTAGGCGCTTGAAGGAGACTGTTGTTAGATCCCTTCTTAAGAAACCATCTCTAGATAAAAAGGACCTAGCCAAATACCACCCAGTGTCAAATTTACCATACCTGGGAAAGGTAATTGAAAGTGCGGTGGCTGAACAGCTTCAGGTTTTCCTGGATGAAAGTTCCACACTTGACCCCTTCCAATCCGGCTTCAGGCCTGGTTTCAGGACCAAGACTGCACTTGTTGCTCTGGTGGATGACCTTCACCGACAATTAGTGCTTTGGCACTGCTGATCTTATTAGAGCTGTTAACAGCATTTGATACAGTTAACTATTTGATTCTGGTCAGCCACCTGGCCTCGCTGCTGGGGATATGTGATACTGCCTTGGTTTTCCTCATTCCTCCAGGGATGCTGTCAGAGGGTAGCTGTTGGGAACCAGGTCTCCTCCTTGCATGCACTAGATTGTGGTATTCTGCATGGTTCACTCTTGTCTCCAATGTTGTTTAATATAGATATGCACCCTCTAGCGGAACTCATCAGAAAATTTGGCGTTGGGTGCCATCAATATGCTGATGCCACCTAACTCTTTCACCTACGGAATAAGCAGTCAGATGCAGCCTGCTTGGCCTTGAGTCAGTGTCTGGACGCAGTGGTTGACTGGTTGAGGGAAAGCTGGCTAATGTTGAATGAATCAAAGATGGAGATCACGTGGCTAGGGAAGGCTGGATCTTTGGTGGGACTGCAATTACTGGCTCTTGATGGACTCCTGTTAAGTCTGTGAACTCAGTAAAGAGTGTAGGGGTGAGGTTTGATTCCTTGCTTCTGTTGTTCAAACAGGTGCCCACAGTGGTAAGGTCAGCATTTTTCTTTCTATACCAAACTCATCAACTGTCTCACTATCTGGTCTGGCTTAATCTTTGGTTCCGTCCAGGTAACATAATCTTGCCATAGTAATCCATGGCATGGGCACCTCCAGACTGAACTACTGCAATGCACTCTATGCAGGGCTGCCCTTGAAGATACTTCAGAAACTTCAGGTGATCCAGAATGCAGTTGCCAGGTTGTTGACTAGCTCATCTTGGTCTAGCCATATACAGCCAATGTTGAGGCAGCTGCACTGGCTGCCAATTTGTTTCTGGATTAGATTCAAGGTGCTGGTTATAAAAGCCCTAAATAGTTTGGGCTTGGCATCCTGAAGGACCACCTCTCCCAATATAAGCCCTCCGCTCACGCTGCTTGCACTCATCATCACACAATTTCTTGACAGTGCCTGGTCCTTGGAAACTCTGTCTTGCTTCCACTAGAGTGAGGGTTTTTTCCATCATAGCCCCGTCCTAGTGGAATGCCTTATCAGAGAAGACACGTGCCCTGTGGAACTTGTCAAGCTTCCGCAGAGCATGTAAGACAGAATTGTTCCAGCAGGCCTTTGGCTAATCCTTTTATTTTCAGTGGCTATTTGTCTTCCAGATGTTTTCTCTCTGGAATATTTCTAGGTACTGGGAAAAGATTAAGATTCTAACTGCTTAAATGTGTTTCAAGGATGAACCTTATGGTTCAGTTGTATGTTTTTAAAAAAATATATTGTGAGCCACCCTGAGCCCCATACTGTGGGAGAGGGATGGAATATACATCTAAAAAATAAATTAAATAAAAAAAATAAATTTGGGTGAAATTTTGAAACTATCTTTGGCCTGAATTCATAAAAACATAAGAGAAGCCAATGTTGGATCAGGCCAATGGCCCATACAGTCCAACACTCAGTCACACAGTGGCCAAAAATACCAGGTACCATCAGGGAATCAAGGGATGGCCATAAAACTACCCTTGAGTCAAAAAATTTTGAGGAAGGATAACATCATGACAAACATCCTGGACTCTGCTGACTTACCTTCTCATGTTATGGCTGCCAAGAATATAGTTTTCATACAGAGTAGTCTGAATGAGCACATGGCCACAGATCTGAAGGGTTTGCCCACCAGTCTGTCCAGCACCACTGAAAGACTCCATTGGGGAATAGGGGGCAGACTGGTGGAAACTGACTTAACAAGCCTTTAAGGATTCCCTCTGGGCAAAGACTTATTTCCACCTGATGTATGTGTGGAAGCATACGATGGCTGCCAGGTGTACCTTGACCAACATGAGGACATACCCCATGGACTAACAGTAGGAGGCAGTCAAAAATTTGACCGAGGGAGCATGACACTGGGGCTGTCTGTTTCTGGTTGGCTTATGATGAAAAATGCTTCCACTTTGCAGAGTATAAGCACCATGTTGAAGGCTTTTTATCATTTAATAATAGCCAGTTTGTCCAGCAAGGTGGGATATGAATAATAATAAATAATAAAAAATGAATAATAAATAATAAAAATACTTATTTCACAGGTTCTGGAAAACAACTGTAAGGGAATGAATGAGCCATGCCGTCAAATGTTTGGGTGCAGGAATGGGCCCTGCCCTAGAAGGCTGTGGTAGGGTGGGGGGATATGATATTTGCCTTGGAACATCTTGAACAGTGTGAGAAACCATGCTTGCCTGAGTCAGAACAGAGCTATTACTATGGCTGTCGTGTTCTGTAGTCTCATCTTGTACAGTATCTGTGCAATCAACAGGAGCACAGGGAATGCATAGTACATGCCCCCTCGCCACTGAATTTGGAAGGTGTCTCCTAGTGTGAAGATGCCAGGCTCCCTGGGAACAGAATAAAGCACGCTTCTTGTTTGTGATTGTTGCAAACAGATCTACACTTGGAGTGCCTTGTTGCTGGGAAACCTGAATATTCTTCCCCCTTAGGTGGGACTGAAGGGCAGACAGTGCTAGGTAGACTGCCTAGGCATCTATGTGAAGCAATTTCTCATAAGTGGGCCAAACACTGCTAGCTAAAAATGAGTCTACAGAAGCACCCCAGCCTGCAAGGCATCTGTACTAAGGGTGGCTACTAGGACAGAGAGCGAATGACATGTCTTGGGACATTCAGTTTTGTGGACTGGAGTGACAGAGGATGTCAAAGACCCTTAGGAATTACAGTTGCAGGTGCACACACATAGGCCGATTTCCCACAAGCACCACTCCACGCTTGCCCTTCCCTTCTTCCCTGATGGTACATGTCAATTTCATACAAGCCACTGCGTGGCTGCATTTTGCCCCGCAGCTTCATTTGATCTTCCCCGCATCTACTCAATCTTCAAAAAACAGGATTGAGTAGACGTGGGGAAAATCGTGTGAAACTGCAAGGCAAAATGCAGTCGTGCAGCAGCTTGTGTGAAACTGACATGTACCATCGGGGCAAAAGGGAAGGGCAAGCGCGGAGTAGTGCTTGTGGGAAATTGGCCATAGAGTGCTGCTGTGTTGGATGCCATTAGCCTCAGCAATCTTCAAAAAAATATTGTGGATTGGAGCTAGAGATGACTGCAATGAAATACCTCTATACCTATAGCTACGATACTGTCTGGGTAGAAAGGCTTTCACCAAGGATGAGTTTAGTATTGCTCCTATGAAGGACCTTTTGGGTAGATTACAACCTGGACTTTCTGAAGCTGACTTGTAACCAGAGCCTGTAACCCAGAGTGAAATGGCTGTGGCCGACCTGTGGGACACACAATCTGCCACATACTTGGCAGAGGAGATATGATGCTTAGAGAGCTTTGATGCCTCTAATGCCAGGAGCTTGGGAACTTTGCACTTTTCCAATGACAGCATTTCCAGATAGGGAGTGATGCTATCCCACAGGAACAGTTGATACCTGGCCATTATGCACTGGTAATTGGCGATCTTGAAAGTCAAGGCAGCGGAAGCATAGATCTTTCAGTCTACTCTATCAGGCTTGCAGCCCCCTCAGTGAACAGGGGCCAAGTACTGAGTGCCTTTGTTTCTTCCCTGAATGGAATCTACTACTACAGCACTGGCAGTGGGATGCTGGAATAGAAAAGGACGGCCTTCTTGTTTGGTCCTATATTGGTTATTGATTCTGTGGGCTGACAGTGGCACAGAGGGGGGCTTGAACCAGGGCCCTGTAGTTACTTCTAACAGTCCTTCCACAACAGAAAAGGTGACTGAACCAGCGGCATTGGAATGCATTGCCTTGAAAACCAGATCTGTGGTCCTTTGAGGGGGCACAGAAGATGTCAGTTTTTAGTGATCTCACTATATGGCTGGTTTACTCACTATAGAATCTAAAGTCTTCAGCAGGGGAATAAATGGATGGCTCTGAAAATTGGCTTCAAAGTACAGTTCTGAGGCGAAATCAAAATCCTGCTCATTACAGAAACTGATCATAGTTGCAATAGGATTGAAAGTCCAGTCCCGGTGCCAACAGAGAATGCCCTCTGGGCATTATTAGAGGTTTTTTGTGTCATTAGTTAAATCAAAACCAAGAGGAGCATATGGATCCCAATTTTGGTTCTAATAGTATGCACTGTACAGATCCTCTAAAAGATGTCTTGGGGAAGAAATAGGGAGGAGTCAGATCCAACTGACTTATCAAATCCAATCACTGCGACAACAAAGGTTGACAACAGGGTGGTCCAGAATCAATCAGTCTGCCTTGTGATACTGGTACTCTTTTGTATGTGGTACTCTTTTGTATGCCATCAGTGTGTATTCGGTGATGGATTTGAGGGGTAAAGTAGCTGCGGACTTATGATGGGAGGAAGAAGTGGAATTGAATTACTTTGACAACACTTTTCTGCATGCTTGTTATAAGTCATTTTAAGGTGAGGCTCTCAAGCTCTTCTCCCAGGAGATGCCTAGATAGTAAAGGATTGCACCCTTCTTTGGTCATGGTTGGAGCCAAATGCTCTGACACCAGTCTCAGAACCGACAGAGCCAATGACAATTGGATCCACCTCTCTGGATTTAGTCTTGGCATTGGACAACTGTTGGGAGCAATGCCAGACAAAGTTTTTTCCACAACAGCAGGTTTCACAAGTGATGCTCTGTCACATCTCACTTTAGGAGTGAACTTCTACATACCAGGCACATTGAGACATCCTGCTCTTCACCAAGACATTTTCATCCCACAAGCCATGCATTTTTTTAAAGAGAGCTTTTGGGGCCATGTGATTCGAGGCTGGTTGCTCAAAATTCTCTTCTAAAATTTGGTCTGCCAAAAGCAGAAAAAAGGCCTGAAGGCTGCAATTTTCCTCAAATGAAGTTTTAAATCGAAGAACTTCTCTCCATGGCAACATAGAGAAAACTGACAGAAGGTTGCTCGACCTCCTCCTTTTATGCTGGAAATGGCAGGATAGCAGTGTGAAAATGGGGAAGAAACTCCTCCTAGAGTTTTTGATCTTCAAAATCTCTCTGTGGCAGGTCTGAACATGCACAGAAACCTATGTGGGACTGCACAGGTATCACAACACTGAATATGCATTATCAAAATGATGATACAATTCTGGCTAAACTGATTTAATCAACAACTGACCTGCAGTATCTAACCCCCCCTAAAATTTATAAAGTAGCATAGCCATCATCAGAGAAGGTTTGCATAGTTAAAATCAGATATGTGGGGTAGAAAACTTTCCAGTGATTTTCCCCCATGGAAAATATTTCATTTCTAAAGATTTATTGTTTCATAAAATTAACAAAAATGAACCGATGTCCCTGGTAATACTGTATTAGGTAAGCCTGGGAGTTTTAAAGTTGTAATTCATGTTTTTCAGGTCATTATCCCAAGGAATGATGTGATAGTACAGGTATCTTTTACTCATTTATAAATCAGGGGTGAGGGGATTAAACCATAAATACTCATAATAATGCAGTTTTGTTTTGTTTTTTAAAGCAATTTAGGTTTTCAACTGATTGGCTATAAAGGTCAAGCTAAAAATTTTGTTTCTCTCACACTGTAGAAAGATCAAGGTGGGCAGCTGTGTTGGTCGGAAGCAACAGAACAAAGTAAGAGTCCAATGGCACCTTTAAGACCAACAAAGTAGAAAGGATATTGCAATCACTAATTTAATACAGAACTAGCAAGCACTCAGTGACCTCCATGGATGATAGTTAAGTTCTGCTGAAATAGATGAGTGAACCATGACCACAGCACATCAAGCACAGTTCTACATTATGCCAAATTACACTGCAATGCTGAATCTTGTGGTATCTTAAAGACTAACACAATTTTATTCCAGCCAAAGCTTTCATGAACTAGAAACCATCAGCTCAGAAACTGGGGCTGATTTCCCACTACAGCTGCCTCGGTGTTGCACCGCCGTTTGCCCTGATACTACTGGTCAATTTCACACCCGAAGCCACGGGGCTGCATTTTGACCCGCAGCTGCCTGAGTTCCGCCGCAGTTTCGTGATCCTGTTTTTTGAGGATCACGAAACTGCGGGGGAAATCGGGCAAAGTCGCGGGTCAAATGCAGCCCCACGGCTTAGGGTGTGAAATTGACCAGTAGTATTGGGGCAAACAGCGGTGCAACACCGAGGCAGCTGTAGTGGGAAATCAGCCTTAGTGTCTGAATAAGTGGGCTCCCATCCATAAATTATTAGGCTGGAATAAAACTCTGTTAGCAAGGTGCCACAAGACTCCTTTGTATTTTTGCTGTAAAAGACTAACTCAGCAAACCTTATCGAATTATGAGACTCATTAATTCACATGCATTTTCCCTAATATAATAAAGTGACATGAATTTCAATTTATAGTAGAGAAAGCTGCAGTAAATTAATTTAACTTCAATCATTTATGATGATGCTCTAAACAATGTTTAAAAAAACAACGCACAGATTTTAAATAAAGGACACCCAAAATGTTCTCTTACCCATTTGAATGATACTACTCAATTCATATAGAAGCAGATGGTTGTTCCCTCCTATGTCCAACCTCTGCTCTATATAGCTGTTCAGTTCATATACCACTCCTTGCATATCAGTATCCTGGTACTATTGGAAACAAACACACACACATTTTAGAACATAAATTAATACAAAAGGCATATTTATTAGTGCTTGTGATTTAAATAAGCGATTAGCTAAGATGGAGAAAATAAGAATTCAACAGAGAGGCAAGATGGCTAAGAGAAAGAAAAAAGTTGCTGAAATATAAGCAAACAAGATAAAAGACTCCTAAGGAGTTAATCAGCATTTATTTCTAATTGCATTAATGACCAACAACAAAAGTGAAAGTGTGCTAACATGTGTAACACTAAACTGGGAGAATTTGCTAGGTACTGTCAGATAGGCATCCCCTGCAGTTTGTCCACAACCATGTCGAAAGCAGAATCTCCCTCCACATTGCATCCCACTCTCACTTTCCTCCTGCATCATGGCTCTTTCCAGATTCTGCATTGTTTTATGGCCATTCAGAACTGACTTCACAGTCATCATGGTGTAGCCCCTCGGTATCTGAAAATGGTTTCTCCTCAGACCTTTTTGCTCTTCAGCTTCCGATTTGGAGGAAATAATAAGCAGACCACTTAATGTGGCTTTAGTCACCTCTGCTCATTCCCCCAACCTTATTTCCACTTCAATTTAATTTTCACTTACCACATAACTTGGAGGGCAGGTGGAGGGGCAGCCTGGGGAGGTCCTCAGCAAGTCTGACACTTCTAGCTTGCGGGGGAAGCATTTGACACACTCCTCCCCCCTCTGCACATTGGACCCTAGGGAGGGATATTTTCCCCCTTCCCCAAAGCCAATCTGCACACAACTTGGAGGGGGATGTATTAAAAGGAATTACAATGGGAGAGGCTTGAAGGCCCATTTATTTTGTTCTTTAAATTAAAACTCTTTGGACACCACCCCTCCTGACAGTCCAGCCAGCTGCCAAGCTTGCATCCCTCTATGGGTCATGCATGCCTTCAGTAGACCAGTGACAGCTAGCCAAAGTGGGTGGGAGATCTTGGAGGAGAGGAGGAGGAGGAGATTGGATTTATACCCCGCCCTTCACTACCTGAAGGAGTCTGAGAGCAGCTTACAAACTGCTTTCTCTTCCCCTCCCCATAACAGACACCCCACCCTGTGAGGTAGGTGGCGCTGAGAGAGCTCTGACAGAAGCTGTTCTTTTTCAAGAACAGCTGTGCCAGAACTATGGTTTGTCCAAGGTCATCCAGCAGGTGCAAGTGGAGGAGTGGGGAATCAAACCCAGTTCTCCCAGATTATTGTCCGTGCTCCTAATCACTACACCAAACTGGCTCTCAGGTCATTATCCCTCATCCCTTGCTTACACACTTGGCCAAGTCAGTGGCAATTGAACGCCCCCTCCAAAGGTCACAAGTGACATTAACCACAATTAAGCAAAATGCAGGTTTTTGTTGTAGATGCAGAATGCATACACAAAAATAAACTGGAGAAAAAAGAATAGTGGAGAGGGCAGGGACACAAAATATGAAGTTAACCTTAAAGGTTCGACTGCTTGGATTCTCTGGAGTAAGCTACAGTGAGCTGTTAGTGCAGAAAGGGCCCTTGTCTTGTGTGTTGAACAAATACAGAAGGAAAATAATTTTATAATAGAAAATATAGCTTCCTCGTAACTGGATTGCACCCTGATATGCAGCATTTAAGAACAGTACTAAATCTGAATACATATTTTCCCATTTTGTTTTATACTTGCATTTTCCCAGAATATTACTCTTATTTAAGATTTGCTTTGTTTTGTTGTTCAAAGTTTTAATCTTACACACTTTAAGACACTTGACAACATCTGAACCACCTGCTGGTGAAGATGGTTGTAGATTGGGAAATCTTTAAAAATATAAAACAGCAGTCTAGTACAACATTAAGGACCAACAAAATTTATTCCAGCATAAGGTTTCTGAGACAGACCACATTTCCTCAGATATATATGGAGTGAAAAATGCAAGTAAGAATACATTAACGGTACTTGCAAAATTGTATTAGGTGCATTTTGTAATCAAATATACCTATTGGATGGCGCTTTAGATCAAAACCCAGTCTATGGGAGCTCTAAACAGCCATCTGAAAGGGGTTCACATTAAGAACATAGGAGAAGCCAATGTTGGATCAGGCCAATGGCCCATCTAGTCCAACACTCTGTCACACAGTGGCCAAAAATACCAGGTGCCTTCAGGAGGTCCAGCAGTGGGGCCAGGACACTAGAAGCCCTCCCACTGTTGCCCCCCCACAAGCACCAAGAATACAGAGCATCACTTGCCCCAGAGTCCCTATCTGTACCTCATGGCTAATAGCCACTGATGGACTTCTGCTCCATATGCTTATCTAATTCCCTCTTGAAGCTGTCCATGCTTGTAGCCGCTACTACCTCCTGTGGCAGTGAATTCCATGTGTTAATCACTCTTTGGGTGAAGAAGTACTTCCTTTTATCCATTCTAACCTGACTGCTCAGCAATTTCAGCAATTTCATTGAGTGCCCACGAATTCTTATATTGTGAGAAAGGGAGAAAAGTACTTCTTTCTCTACCTGCTCTAGCCCATGCAGGCATATACCTTGATCATGTCACCCCTCAGCCATTGTTTCTTCAAGCTGAAGAGCCCCAAGTGTTTTAACCTTTCTTCATAGGGAAAGTGTTCCAACCCTTTTATCATTCCAGTTGCCCTTTTTTGCACTTTTTCCAATGCTATAATATCCTTTTTGAGGTGTGGTGACCAAAACTGTACACAGTACTCCAAATGAGGTCTCGCCATTGATTTATACAGGGGCATTACAATACTGGCTGATTTGTTTTCAGTTCCCTTCCTAATAATCCCCAGCATAGTGCTGGCCTTTTTTATTGCAGTTGCAATAAATGTCTGTCTTGACATTTTCACTGAGTTATCTACTACGACTCCAAGATCTCTCTCTTGGTCAGTCTCTGCCAGTTCGGACCCCATCGATGTGTACTTATAGTTAGAATTTTAAGCTCCAATGTGCATCACTTTGCACTTGACCATACTGAACCCCATTTGCTGCGTTGACACCCACTCATCCATCCTTGACAGATCCTTTTAGAGTGCCTTACAATCCTCCCTGGTTTTCACCACCCTGAACAACTTCGTGTCATCTGCAAATTTAGCCACTTCATTGCTTACTCCCAACTCCAAATAATTAATAAACAAGTTAAAAAGCATTGGACCGAGTACTGATCCCTGCGGTACCCTACTGCTTACCACCCTCCACTGAGAAAATTTCCCATTTATACTCACTGTCTGTTTCCTATTAATTAGCTAGTTTTTGATCCACATGAGGACTTGTCCTTTTATCCTGTGACTATTGAGCTTACTTAGAATCCTTTGATGTGAACCTTTATCAAAAGCTTTCTGGAAGTCAAAGTAAACAATATCTATTGGGCCCCCCTTGTCCACATGTTTCTTCACTCCCTCAAAAAACACTAACAGGTTAGTGAGACAAGATCTTCCCTTATAGAACCCATGCTGAGTCTGCCTCAATAGTTTTTGTTCATCAATGTGCCTACTAATTCTTTCCTTAATAACAGTTTCCACCAACTTACCTGGTATTGACGGTAGACTGACTGACCTGTAATTTCCCGAATCTCCCCTGGAGCCCTTTTTAAAGATGGGAGTGACATTAGTTACCTTCCAGTCCTCAGGAATGGAGGCAGATTTTAATGAAAAATTACATATTTTTGTAAGGAGATCAACAAGTTCACATTTGAGTTCTTTCAGAACTCTTGGATGTATGCCATCTGGGACTGGTGATTTAACAGTTTTAAGTTGACCTGCCAAAATGCACATCCAAGGGACTTGGGTTGGGGATCTGCTTTGAACATGATCATCATGGATATGAGGGAAATGGGGAACAGCATTCTCTTTTTAATTGTTGGGTTTTGCTCTTTGAAATTTTGTAATATTTGGTAAAAGATCATTGGGAAGAAATCCATGGGTTAAATATAGAACAAATCAATCTCTATCTGGGATGCAGCTGAAGGAATCTGCTCATCCATGAAATATATGCATACAATATTAGCCCCACTCCTTTTAGAATATAGGGTGCTTATGATCAATGGAGTGGGATTCCATCATTAAATCTCATCCACTGGTCAGGAACAGTCAGGAAAGGCTGAAAAATATGTGGGTTTAATCAAACACAGTCTACAGTATACCAGAAAGATTGATATTAGGTTTTTTTCAAGCCATATATTGATCAGTTGGACATGACAGAATCTGTGACATACCTGCTATGCACACAGCCACACAGCATAACACTATCACAATTTAGTCATAAGCTTCACATAATTCACTAGAAACTATCAGCACACAGCAGACACAGTAGAAACTATCAGCACACAGTAGAAATCAGCTGTCTACTGATTTCTTCTAAATAGCATTCCACTGATTTCTGTAAAAGTTTGGTTAGGATTTCAGCCTAAGTTTTGTTAATATGTATTACAATGTTTGATGAGTCTCATCACCTTGAATTTTTACATTTAGTTATAAGAGCCATATACTTATTAACAATGCACAAAGAAGAATCAATATGTAAATTGCTAATGTGGCAGGATTTCCATGCTAAAATTTAAACCAGAGATGACTCATTTGTAGTTCTCAGAAACAGAAAACAATATTCAGATCTTCAGCTGTACTTGGTTCAGCTGCATAAGGACACTGGGTAGGAACTACCAAACCACAAGCAGAGTTCCACTGGTGCTATTCTGCTTTCCCCCTCATATCACAGGCTCCTGAAATACCAGAAAAAGGACAGGGAACCCTCATGGGATGTGACACAACAGCCCTTCTCCTCACACAATACAGGTTCAAGTGGATGCTAAGCAAGAGGATCTGTCTGATAAAAATTAAACAAGGAAAAAATTATTTCAGATAAATGAAAATCCCTCAAGTAATTCAGATACCTGAGGGAAAAGATATACAACAGTGCAACCCTAAACACAGCAACATCCTTCTAAATCACTTGACTTCAAAGGATTCAGAAGATAATAATCTAATTAGGACTGCACTGTTCAGCAGTTATTCAGGGTGTAAAATATGAAACTGCTTTCTCAATATTTAATAATCTGAATATCTACAGATCTATAAAATTGTAATATTTTAGGAATATGTAAACAAAAAATAGAACTACACAATGTCTTTATATTAGTTATTTGTGGTTTATAGTAATGACAAAACTCTAAAATTGAAGATCCTAAGATTTCAGCATGTAAAATGAAATGAAGAGTGCATGTAACTCTTGACAGTAGAACAAAGATAAAAAAAAATATTTTAAATTGACATTTTTAACTAATAAAAATGGTGATTTCATTTAATGCCTTATAAATTAGAGTGAGGGCATTACATTACAGTTTTAGATAAATTTTCAGATAAAGCAGCAAAAGTCTTCAACAATGGTACTATCAAATAAGACATTCAGAAAAAGAACATGACATTTAAAAATATGTCCCAGGTAATTCAGTTTTTCTTCACATAATTCTTTTACAATGGGTTTCAGCCACTTCTCCAAGCCTCTAACCAAAACTCATAACGAGTAAGTTAGCAAATTTGTTCTAGACAAAATTATCTGATCAACTTTCCCTGTGGCTCATCCTCTAGACAAGTGCCATAGAACTGCACAGCATCACCTTGGCCAATCAAGGCTACTTATCAAGGCTTCTGATCAGCAATACAAGCAGAAAGAGAGACAGACTTACACCAGTATTGGACTGGGATAGAAGCCCCCAGGAGCAACTTTTCACTGACATTTGTAGCAGCACCATATAAGCTCACCTTCAAAGAAAAGAATATGCAGAAAAGGTTTGGGTACTGGGTTGACCCCCATAAAAGTCAAGGAATGAGGAGCTGGCCTTTGGGCAAGTCACTGCAGGTTTACCTCATTTTAGCATTACTAGTCTAGAGTATTACTGAGTGGCCCTTTGTTCTCACATTCTCTCTCACCTAACTCCAGTATAAACTGTAATCTTGTGGAACTAATGGCAAGATTTAGAAACAGACAGGCATTCAGGAGAAAGTTAAAAATACAAATACATACAATATAAACCCATTAAGAAGCATAATGAATACAGTTATGTACAATTTGCATCCCTTGCACTCTACGACACACAACAAGTCTGTTACTACAGTTTGCATATCATAAAGTCTTCAAATGGGTGAAAGCCAAGGGGGGGAGATGTGAGCGAGAGCACACCGCTAAATGAGCAGTTAGTTCTCCACAAATATATACATGCTATAAACCATGATGTGCCTTCAAAATGGGATAAAATAAGCATAATAAGTCTATAATTTTTCGTATATCTGAAAGAAGTGAAAACAGATATTTTGTCTGGAGTCCCATTTATAGTGCAATACTTAAACGGCTTTTATTGTGGCCTCTTCCTTAAAAAAAAAAAAAAAAAAGATTGCATGAAAGGGTTTAAGACCTATAGTTCTCAGAATTCCTTGGAGCAGTTGTAACATATAAAGATTTGTAGGAAACATATGCTCTTAGAGAGACATTGTCCTCCTCAAAAGTAACAGCCTTGGTCTTCAGTGAATGGTGATATTTTATTGCAATCCGGCAGAGACAATCATTTGAGTGCTTAAGTAGATATCCCACAGAGAGACAGTAATTATTTTGTTATTAGCAGTCTGTTTTGGTTGAATAAAGGTAAAAATACAGAAAATGTAACACTGGTATTCAGTGGCTGAATTTCACATGGTTGTATCTCAGTTTTTACTAAACAGGTAGTAAGTACATTGTTAAAAACAACTACCTGCTAAAGACTTACAGTACAAAAAAAAAACCCTATAGTGACATTTCGCTGTTGATCACATAAAATCTTAATGACCTACAAGCTATCGAAGTAAAGAAAATATTCTGGCAAGATAGCCAAACTAATGACAGATGATATGGTGCAGTGAATATTATCTTGGATAAGGGATCTAAGAGAACCTGGACCTGACTAAGACAAAATTCTAATTAGCCCCTATTAGAATAAATTGAAAATTACAGTTACTAGATCCAGCATCTTCTGCAGCCTTTCTGTATTGGCAATTTGGACAAAATATCCTATACTATATCTATTGACTTCTTCCATTTCCGTTTCCTGGAACAGTATGGAACATTTAATAAATAAACCATAATGCTTGAGACCCTAAAAGGTATTAGTTACCCAAATAAAAGTATTTGCTTGTTTTTTTGTTACAATTCATGTTTTTATGGAGAGCAAATACTGTTTATTATAAATATAACTATGAAATGTTATTACACTAATAAAATTGCCCCCACCGTTCTAACTATACAGTATATCCATAGCTGAGGTTGGAATCAAGGATCCTCTTCTTATGGTAATTTTGGCAAGAACACACATCCAACTTCAACTAAAAAAGAGCACAGCTTTGGCATGAAATATTTATCGCTAAAGATATCTCCTGCTTCAAAGATTTCAAGCCCAGTTTCACAATAGGTGAAAGAAGGCTCAAAATGTCACCCATCTGGCCAAACAAAAGAGAATTATTCACCCCTGTGGCTTTCTATGCAAGGTAAGGATGGCCACCACCTGGAGAGCAGTGGAAACAGAAGCCTCCTATCCAGGGCCCTGTGGCTCTTCAATGAGCTGTAATTTTCTAGGCCTGCGCTTAAACTCTGCAAATGATTGGATGGAGTCTCCCAAGTGCCTTTCTGTGGAGAGGGAACTACAGAAAAAATAATGACTTAGAAGGAAACTTCTCTGGAGCCTATTTGCCTTCTTTCCTTCGTTGAGATGCCCTCTGTATCACTGGATAAAATGGGGATCACTGCAGGAGGAAAACAGCATTTTAATCAGTGCACAGCAACTGATCAGGATCTTCCAATTAAAAAAAAAAAGCTGTGGGGAGGGGGGTCCAGAATGGGGCCATAGGGAAGGGCTTTAAAACTTTCCTCCAAAGCCATTATCCATATTTAAGTCTCTCTCACATACACATATATACTAGTTGCCTCACAGTAATGTAAGTTTAGGCTCAACGTGATGGTTGAAATAGCTGGCATCATTTCTTATATGGTGTGGGAAGGCAGCCACACTAGAAATTATACAGTGCTGCGTCCCTTTCAGAGTAAGCACAGTCTCAAGAGAGTGAAAGCTCAACCTTCTTTGGTGTTTCTCTGAGAGGAGCTGAAAAAATCTTCTCTGTCTAGCTAAATCATCTTCATTGCTATGCTTTAGAACTCCTTTACTGCAAGTATTTATCTTCTGCGGAGTTAGAAAAAAATCTGGGAAACTGAGGTCAGACATTTCTAGAAGTATTCACCAATCATTTTTTGTTTTGCATTCTGCCTCCTACTGGTCTGAGAAATGTATTCTAAACATCACAAACCCTTCAGAGAGTAATTAAAGCTCTTACAATTTAACTCAGGCTCCAAAACCATGATAGTTTAAAGTTAAGTTTACTGCTTTAGCTTCCCTAATGGCATGGCATACAACCACCAGCTCATGTGCTAAATGGCAACATGCCAAACCATGTTTTTCAGCAAAATATCACCCTTATTTTACCCCCAAATCAGGCACACAATTGAGCTAGGGCAGGATAGAGCATAGCTCTGTGACAGGTGATATCAGCAACCCGTGTTCTTTTTGGCTCTCATTTCAGTGAGATCCAGCAGCATTGTGCAAGCAGCTGGTGTTGTACAGGTTCACAGTACTGCTGTTCAGTGCACTCAGACTGTGAGGTGAGTGTAGCGTGCTGCTGGATGCATGCATACTGCGGCCACCTCTCTTGACAAACAGAAGCTGTCACTACTTCCATCTCCTCAGATTGACCCACCCTTGTGGACAGGGTCCACACACTTTCAATGAACAGTCTGTGTAACTGGTTTCCATACATGTACAAATTAACATTAAAACTTATATCCCATATTGACTGTTAAATTCTAAGTCTAACTGGAAGCAGCTTGGAAAGCTTAGCTACATGAACGTCAATTGTATGAGAGCAAACAAGGCCAAATTGGACATTGGGTATACTGTTCATATGACAATGCAGAAATAAAACCTTGATTTACAACTGCATTTTTGAAACAGAAGTAACATTGCACATCCCTTAATTATTCTCTTAAACAAAAGACTTCTTAATTTTAGAATTTTCTTGCTTTCTGAAGCTTAAATTAACTGAATTTGATGAAGTTTGAGTCTAGCTGCCCCCCCCCCATCTTCCTATATGTAGGGCCTCAGGAAATTCTGTTTCACTGTATCCGAGGTTGTGTGCATGCATACAAAAGCTTATACCTTAAACAGAACTTCGTTCATCTTAAAGGTGCTACTGGACTCAAACTCTGTTCTGCTGCTTCAGACCAACACTGCTACCCACCTGAAGTTGATGCGTTCTTTATGCTAGGAGGTGGAATTTTTCCAACTACGACTCCATATTTGGTGGTGCTGGGCGAGAAAGTCTCCCCATGGTACCCACTAGAATGTGGATTGCCGCAGGTGGCAATCCTCTCGCCAATGCTGTTTAACATCTATATGTGCCCCCTCGCCCAGTTAGTCCGAAGTTATGGGCTGGGTTGCCATCAGTATGCTGATGACATTCAGCTTTATCTGTTAATGAACAGCCAGCCATCCTCCATTCCTGGAAATCTGGCTGAGGCTTTGGACACTGTGGCTGGATGGTTGCAACAGAGTCGACTGAAGTTAAATCCACCAAAGACGGAGGTCCTGTACCTGGGTCAGGGGGGTTGGAGGTGGGCACCAGGCTTCCCACACTGGAAGGGACAGCTCTGGTGCTGGCCCAGTCGGTGAAAAGCCTGGGAGTAACACTGGATACCTCCTTATCTATGGAGGCCCAGGTTGCGCAGTCTCCACATCTGCATTTTTTTCATTTTAGGCAGATCAGGCTACTGAAGCCCTATCTCTCCCCCTAGGACTTAGCTACGGCAACCCATGCAATGGTCACTTCCAGGCTTGATTACTGCAACTCGCTCTATGCAGGCTTACCCTTGAAGCTGATATGGAAATTACAGCTGGTACAAAAAATGGTGTAGAATCACTCAGGCTAAGAAATCACATGACTTTTTAAATGCCCAACAAATACTACAATCAAGAGAGGTCAAAAATTCCTGAAACATTTGTGAATTTTTGACAGAACACAAATTGGGAGAAACTGATGACATTTTGGTATGCCCAAAGATTTGCAGCAAACTTGTGAAACTTCAGAAATAAGGTATTTAAAATGTGAGGCTTTTTCTTTGCCAGCACCACCCCCTCACGTTCAGCTGTTGTTCTGCTTTACTTCCCCAGGGTCTCTCCAGGACACAGAACAGTGCACAGGTTTATACCACCCAACTCCTCCCTTTCTTTCTTGGAACAGCAATCAGGATGGCACACTCTTCCTTTCTACTCCTCCCTGGTCTGGTTGTACAGCCACCATTTTTGCTTCCTCCCACCCCCCACCAATCACCCCAGACAAATCTCATTTACCCCACCCCTATGGCCTAAGCCATTATCTGGAACACCATTTCACCCAATCTCCTCCTCCATCTTTGCTGGCCATCCCATTTTTTTCTCACTGGCCAGTTCCTGGGAGACCTTCAGACAGGCCTTCCCTGCTTGGCTCTCCCAGGTTCTTGCATGGCTGGGCTCCTTCCATGCCCCACCCAGGCTATCATGGCTGACCCTCTGCTGGCTGCCTCCACACTTGTTGGCTGGCTGGCTGGCCTGACGGTTACTGAGGCTCACTCTTCCCTATCATTTTCTTTGCTGTCTGAGCACCAGGAGAGGATATCAGCAGCTGACACCCAAAGCTCTGAGACCCAGGAAGGAGATGGCAAGCCCCCTGCCCAGCTGCTGCAGCGACCTGCTTCCCAGAGTTCCATCCTGGAAGTTCTGGCTGAGCCAACGGTGGCTCCTTGAGGTTTAAGGGAAATAGGTGGGCCCTGCTCAGCTCCTGGAGCTTTGCCACAGGCATCTCATTCGAGGATGAGCCAGGCACTGGCCCCAGACATTTTAAAAAAACTGGCAATGTGGTTTTGATTTTTTGAAAATTTGGGCAAATTAAACCAGTCTCCAGGTAGATACTACAAGTCAAATTTCAGATTTATTAGGCTTGATTTGGATGAAGGGATAGAAGGAATGCGTATTAAATTTGCAGATGATACTAAATTGGGAGGGTTAGCAAATATGGTAGAAGACAGAGTCAGGATACAGAATGATCTTGACAGGATGGAAAACTGGACTAAAACAAAACATGAATTTCAATGGGGATAAATGTAAAGTTCTACATTTAGGTAGGAAAAATCAAATGCATAATTAAAGGTTGGGGGAGACTTGTCTTGGCAGTAGTTTGTGCAAAAAGGATCTAGGGGTCTTGGTAGATCACACACTGAACATGAGTCAGCAGTGTGTATCAGCAGAAGATCACACGAAGTGATGGTACCACTTTACTATGCTCTGGTTAGACCTCACCTAGAGTATTGTGTTCAGTTTTGGGCACCACAGTTTAAGAAGGATATAGACAAGCTGGAACGCATCCAGAGGAGGGCAACAAAGTTGGTGAGGGATCTCGAGTCCTACGAGGAAGGGTTGAAGGAGCTGGGTATGTTTAGCCTGGAGAGAAGTCGACTGAGAGGTGGTATGATAACCATCTGCAAGTACTTTAGGGCTGTCATATAGGGGATAGTACAGAGCTGTTTGCTGTTGCCCCAGAAGGTCAGACCAGAACCAATGGGTTGAAATTAAATCAGAAGAGTTTTTGGCTAAATATTAGGAAGAACTCCCTGACAGAGTGGTTCCTCGGTGGAACATGCTTCCTCAGGAGGTGGTGGGCTCCCTTTCTTTGGAGGTTTTCAAACAGAGGCTAGATGGCCATCTGACAGCAATGCTGATTGTGTGAGCTTAGGCAGATCATGAGAGGGAAGGCAGGAAGGGTTGCCTCAGTGCTTAGTTCTTGTGGTCCTTTCTTGCACATCCAGGGAAATGCTGATTGCCACTTTGGGGTCAGGAAGCAATTTTCCTCCAGGCCAATTTGGACAGGGATCCTGGAGGGTTTTTTTTTCATCTTCTGGGCATGGAACAGCAGTCACTGTGGGTATGGAGGGGGAGGTATTTGTGAATTTCCTGCACTGTGCAAAGGGTTGGACTAGATAACCCTGGAGATACCTTCCAACTCTGTGATTCTAATGATTTGCTGATTGTCACTTGAACCAAACCTAAGCATCCATTTTCCCACCTTTTACCATAGGATGGTAAAAAGAATGAAAAGCCCTTAGAGGAGAGACTAGTCCAATCCTTCTTCCTTACTTTACTAACAATTCCTCTGCTTGCAATCCTTAAAGCAGGAAAGATCACTGGAGGAAGAGGAGCAAGACAATGATACCTAATGAACCAATTCCCCCACAGAGACCCTATATCTGCCTTTGCAGAAGCCTCTTTGACATGGCTGTCAAGAGGTCTATCTGGCTATCACTCAATGAAACCAGTCCAAGCTGGTACCCTGGAAAGGTAACTTAGTCACCCTGCTCTAGGGGTGATTGCACACTAGACCTTAAATCCTGGTTCAACCCTGTTCCTGAACTTACATTCTACACTACACTCGAGTTCACCCCTATAATTATCCCAGGGTATTTTTTGCTTCCACATAACATCGAGGTCACCCTGGTTTCACCCCACACTTGTCCCGGGATAAACAGATGCTGTTATAACCAGGGATAAATGCAAAGCTGAACTATGATAAAACCAGGGATGAGATCCAAGTGCGGAAAGGACCTAGGTTGACTTAAGAACATGAGAACCACCCTGCTGGATCAAACCAGTGGTCCATCTAGTCCAGCAACCTGTCTCACACAGTGGCCAACCAGGTTCTCTGGATGGCCAACAATAGGACATAGAGGCTGGGGCCTTCCCCTCATGTTGCCTCCTGGCACTGGGATTCAGAGGCTGGCTGCCTCTAAATGTGGAGGTCACCTTTAGTCACCATGGCTAGTAGTCACTGATAGACCTATACTCCATGAATCTGGCAAATCCCCTTTTAAAGCTGTCTATACCTGTGGCCATTCCATCACTACATCTTCTGGCAGCAAATTCCACATTCCTTTTGTCCGTCCTGAATATACTAGCCACCAGCTTCAGTGGATACCCTTGAGTTTTAGTATTTCAGAAGGAGAAAAAGTTCTCTTTGTCAACTATCTCTAACCAGTGCATAATTTTGTACACTTTTATCATGTCCCCCATTAGTCATCTCTTTCCTAAACTAAAGAGTCCCAGACTCTTTAGTCTGTCCTTATAGAAAAGGTGCTCCAGCCCCCTAATTATCTTGGTTGCCCTCTTCTGTACTTGTTCTATCTCTGCAATGTCCTTTTTGAAATACTGTGACCAGAACTGTACACGGTATTCCAAATGAGGCCAAACCATTGATCTATACAATACTGGCTGTTTTTTTCTCAATCCCTTTCCCAATAATCTGTAACCCAGGCCTTGGAAAAAAGGGCAAGTTTAAGGCTTAGGGCCTCTTTTCTTAAATCCTCCTTTCCCACTCACACACCTTGGCTAAGCAAAGCAACTATTTATAACATCCAAGAAAAAATAATTTTGCACACAGGGCATGGTACTCCCCACCCCCAAATTCCTTTCCCTTCTCAAACCAAAATCCAGTAGTCAGTGTCCCAGAAGCTGGCCCAACTGCAGTTCCCTCAGAAGCAGGCCTCCCATGGGAAGGAAAGTTCTCAGTGCTTCCCTCCTCACCATCTGAGAGAAGAAATCAGCTTCAGTTCAAAGATAGATGGTCTGGGGGCTAACCTCCTCCAGAAGAAGAGACTTCCATAAAGGAAGGGCCCGCATCAATCAAAAACTTCTGCAGCTGAGGCCTTTCAGCACTCCAGTCCTTGGAAAGCCAAATGACTAGGCCTCATATCCCACACCCTCACCAGTTTTTTTCCTTCTAGTCACTCCTCCCAATATGCAAATTAAGTAGTTTTATTGCTCCACCCAACAGCATATATCCCCCAAACTCCACATTTCTTCCCCCAGCCAAAATTTGGCCATCTCGGCCAACTATATTATATGGAAACTGTGCTGCATGTCTAAACAGCATCAACCCATGCCCAAGGTAACAAATGTGTTCAATGGTTGAACAGGTACATAACTTGAAACCCCAGGTTTATTATGTCAATATTCTTACAGGCCATTTTTCTCTGCTGGATCTCCTGATAGTGGGTGAGGCTGTTACCTCCTCATTGACTGGGCTTTGGGTCAGTGCAGAGGAGGGACTTTCATCATGCTGAATGTAGGTCTGTTCTGCACATATGCATCCTCTTTATCAACATTTACAATGGTTGGAGGGTAGTTTGTAGCAGCATTTACATTGTCACTTGCTATTGAATTATGTTGTACTGCTTGGTATAAAGGGCTCAACTTCTGCATTTAGAGGGCAGGGCCATCAGGACCAAGATACACCAGTTTTTAATTTCCCCACCAGGTCTAGAACTTCATTTCGAATCACCTCAATTTGACTCAATTCTTCAGGCTCCCTTCCTGAAAAGAATGGTTGTGGCATGGATACCTAATACCCCACACTTTCCACAATGAACATTCAATGAGCTTCCCTGTCATATCCCCATCTTCCTTTATCAATCCCTTTATTCCTTGGTCATCCAAAGTCCCAAATGCTTCCCTGGTTGGTTTCCTGCTCTGGATACATTTAAAGATATGTTTACTGTTTGCCTTAATGCTTTATAGCAATCCACTCCTCAACTTCAATTTTGCATGCCCAATTATTGATTTGCATTTCTTTTGCCAGAGCCTATGGTCTCTTCTGTTGAATTCATCAGGGCAGACTTTCCACTTTTTAAAAGAAGCCTCTTTATTTTTTGTAGCTTCCTTGACTTGCATGGTTAAGTATGCAGGCATTCTTTTAGACTTGGCAGTGCCTTTCCTAACCTGGGGAATACACTTCATCTGGGCATCAAATAGTGTGGTTTTAAATAGCTGACCTGGCATCCTCTAGGGATCTGACTCAGTTGACCCAGCTGAGCTCCGAGAAGCAGCAGGAGATAGAGCTGCTTGAGGGTGAGTGTTTTTTCTTTTTAATTTGCTTTCAGCTGAGGTGATTTGGCTGAGGGTACTGTGTGGGGGGACTGTGTTTGGGAGTGTGTGTGTGAGAGAGTTTATGAGTTGTTGCAGAGTCCTGGCTGCTTGAGATAGGGTGAGAAAGGGTCATTGTTTGACTGTAATTGAGTGCCTGGGTGAATTTGAATAGCTGCTGGTCACACCCTCTGCTGGGGGAAGATTCTATTTAAGGCAGCACCTTGCCAAAGCCCAGGAAGAGCCAGAAAGCCAGGGCCCTTGTCTCCTTGGGTTCCCAGTAAAGTAAGTAGACTTCCACAAGGAGAACCACATAAAAACAAAGGGTTTTTAAAGGAGATTATATATAATTATTATTTTAAAAGCAATTATGAAGCCAGAATGCCAGCAGGGGGTTGGGGGCTATCTTGTGTTTAGCACTGAGTGTCACATGTATGACTCTCTGCCCACTGGACAGAAGTCTTGGGTGTGTGCCCGGTGCAAGGAGCTCCTGGCTCTCAGGGAATGAGTTTGCTCCCTTGAGGCCAAGGTGGCAGACCTGGAGAAGCAGAGACAGTCAGTTAAGCACATGGAGAAGACTCTCAGGGATTTGTAAGATATGTCCCACTCTGATTATGGCAGCCCCGCTGCTGTCAGGGAGCATGAGGGTCGCGAGGGAACAGGGCATTGTGCTGTAGATAAGGAGAATGTGCCCTCAGAAGGGACCTCTTCTTCAGCTGGTGAACGGGTATCCTTTTGCACCACGGAACCATCCCTGGGCAGAGAGGGAAGGGGGCTCTTGGTAGTTGGTAATTCGATCTTTAGGCAGGCAGACAGCTGGGTGGCGAACCCGTATACTGACCATATGACGACTTGCCTGCCTGGTGCGAAGGTAGCAGACATTATGCATATTCTAGATAGGCTGGTAGATTGTGTTGAGGAGGAGCCAGTGGTCATGGTACATGTTGGCATCAATGATGTGGGGAAATGCAGTCGTGAAGTCCTGGAGAAAAAATATAGGCTGCTAGGCAAGAAACTCAAGGCCAGGACCTCTAAGGTAGCCTTCTCAGAAGTGCTACCTGTTCCACATGCAGGGCTGGAGAGACAGGCACAGATCAGGAGTCTCAGTGCATGGATGAGACGATGGTGTAGGGGGGAAGGGTTCAAGTTTGTTAAGCACTGGGATGCTTTTTGGAACAAGAGGGAGCTGTACAAAAGAGACGGTATCCACTTGTCCTGGGAAGGGTTCAAGTTTATTAGGCACTGAGATGCTTTTTGGAACAAGAGGGAGCTGTACAAAAGAGATGGTCTCCACTTGTCCCGAGAAGGAACCAGGCTGTTGGCACTCAAAATCAAAAAGGTGGCAGAGCAGTTTTTAAACTGAATATTGGGGAAAGCCGACAGGAGATGAAAAGTCTCTGGTTTGAGATGGCTCATCTCAAAGAGATGAAAGGGTAGCTGTTACTTTTGTACAAGAAAATGGATTACAATTGTCCACTGAGACTGTGGCTAACGATATGGACTGCCTAGCAAGGTCTTGAGGCAGCAAGGGAAAGGCCACAGGCTTAACATGCATGGGAAACTATAGGTGTTTATACACAAATGCTAGAAATGTCCAAGGTAAAATTGGGGAATTGGAATGCTTGGTGTTGGGGGGGGGGAATAGACATTGTGGGTATTTCAGAAACTTGGTGGGATGAGAAAAATCAGTGGGATACAGTGATTCCTGGTTATAAATTCTATTGGAAAGATAGGGGAGGAAGGGTTGGAGGTGTCAGGTTCAAAAGCAAGTAGATCCAAGCATTCTTAGGAGTAAGAAGGGCTTTATTGGAATACAGTGCTAAAACCCACAGTGTAAAGGCTATTGTCAGAAATGCCGGGACAAGCTGCTCAAGCATGGTTATAGTGTGATGCAAAATGCAACTAGCAAATGATCTGCAAGCGCGTGCGCGGGAAACTCCCGGTGGGAGAATTACTTAATGGGCGGGAGACGACTCCCTCCTCCCCTCAGCTTCACAGGAACGGCAGATTCTCATAGACTTAAGAATAGCCCAAAGCCTGCATTCAAGGCCACCGTGATAACACCGAGAGGCAGAGAAGAAGCTCCCACGTTACAGCTAGCATACCTACGCAAGCGCAGAAGCAGGGACGAGACAGGGAACACAGAACAATGGACACAGTGTGAAACATTAAACAACCATTACTGACAGGAGGTGTGCTGGCTCTGTATGTCAGAGGGGGTATACAGTCCAGTAAGACTGAGAGGGTAAGAGAATTGGATTCACTTCTGGAAATGCTATGGGTTGAAATAGTGGGCCCAAAAGGAAGGTTAACCCTGGGAGTTTATCACCCACCAGACCATAAGATAGAGGAGGATTATAAAATGATGAATGAATTAAAGATAGTAGCTAGATGAAATAACTGTGTCATAATAAGTGATTTTAACTACCCACACATTGATTGGGTCAATATGTGTTCAAGTCGGGAAAAAGAGATTGAATTTCTAGACACTCTCAATGACTGTGCTATGGAACAGATGGTCACAGAACCTACCATGGGAGAGGCAATCCTAGATTTGGTCATAAGTAACGCTCAAGACCTCATGAGAGATGTAAAAGTGATTGCACTGCTTGGGAACAGTGACCATAATGTTACTGAGTTTAACATCTGTATAAATAGGGAGTTGCCCAAAAAGATTGACACAACCACTTTTAACTTTAAAAGGGGTAACTTCTCTGAATTGAAGGGACATGTGAGGAAGAAATTGAAAGGAAAAGTAGAAAGGGTCAAAACCATTGGGGAAGCTTGGAGAGTATTTAAAACTACAATCCTAGAAGCTCAGAACAAATATATGTTGCAGGTTAGGAAAGGCACAAATAGATATAGAAAAAAGCCTGCATGGTTAACAAACAAAGTAATGGAAGCTGTAAAAGGTAAGAAGGATTCCTTTAAGCGGTGGAAAGCTAGTCTCAGTGAGGCTGATAAAAGGGAACACAGGCTGTGGCAAATAAAATGCAAGTCTGTGATCAGGCAGGCAAAAAGGGAATATGAGAAGCATATAAAAAAAAACCATAAAGACCAACAATAAAACTTTCTTCAAATACATTAGAAGTAGGAAACCAGCCAGGGAGGCAGTGGGGGGCCCTTGGATGACCAAGGGGTAAAAGGAGTACTGAAGGATGATAGGGAAATGACTGAGAAGCTGAATGCATTTTTTGCCTCTGTCTTCACTGTGGAGGATGAGAAGTGCTTACCCACTCCAGAACTGCTGATTTCGGAGGGGTGTTAAAGACTTGAGTCAGACTGAGGTGATGAGAGAGGAGGTTCTACGACTGATAGACAACTTAAAAACTAATAGATCACCAGGCCTAGATGGCATACATCCAAGACTTCTGAAAGAACTTGTGGATCTCCTTACAAAAATATGTAATTTTTCATTAAAATCTGCCTCCATTCCTAAGGACTGGAAGGTAGCTAACGTCACTCCCATCTTTAAAAAAGGTTCCAGAGGAGATCCTGGAAATTACAGGCCAGTCAGTCTGATGTCGATACTGGGTAAATTGGTGGAAACTGTTATTAAGGAAAAAATTAGTAGGCACATTGATGAACAAAAACTATTGAGGCAGGCTCAGCATGGGTTCTGTAAGGGAAGATCTTGTCTCACTAATCTGTTAGTGTTTTTTGAGAGAGTGAGCAAACATGTGGACAAGGGGGACCCAATAGATGTTGTTTACCTTGACTTCCAGAAAGCTTTTGATAAAGTTCCTCATCAAAGGCTCCTAAGTAAGCTCAATAGTCATGAGATAAAAGGACAAGTCCTCTTGTGGATCAAAAACTGGCTAATTAAAAGGAAACAATGAGTATAAATGGGAAATTTTCTCAGTGGAGGGTGGTAAGCAGTGGGGTATCGCAGGGATCAGTACTCAGTCCAATGCTTTTTGACGTTTATTAATGATTTGGAGTTGGAAGTAGGCAGTGAAATGGCTAAATTTGCAGAGGACACGAAGTTGTTCAGGGTGGTGAGAACTAGGGAGAATTATGAGGCACTCCAAAGGGATTTGTCGAGGATGGGTGAGTGGGTGTCAACGTGGCAAATAGGGCTCAATGTGGCCAAGTGCAAAGTGATGCACATTGGAGCTTAAAATTCTAACTATAAATACACATCGATGGGGTCCAAACTGGCAGAGACTGACCAAGAGAGAGATCTTGGGAGTCGTAGTAGATAACTCAATGAAAATGTTGAGACAGTGTGCAACTGCAATAAAAAAGGCCAACACTATGCTGGGGATTATTAGGAAGGGAATTGAAAACAAATCAGCCAATATCGTAATGCCCCTGTACAAATCAATGGCGAGACCTCATTTGGAGTATTGTGTACAGTTCTGGTCACCACACCTCAAAAAGGATATTATAGCATTGGAAAAAGTACAGAAAAGGGCAACTAGAATGATAAAAGGGTTGGAACACTTTCCCTATGAAGACAGGTTAAAGCACTTGGGGCTCTTTAGCTTGGAGAAATGATGGCTGAGGGGTGACATGATCAAGGTTTATAAGATTATGCATGCGATAGAGCAGGTAGAGAAAGAAGTACTTTTCTCCCTTTCTCGCAATACAAGAACTCGTGGGCACTCCATGAAATTGCTGAGCAGTCGGGTTAGAACAGATAAAAGGAAGTACTTCTTCACCGATAAGAGGAAGTACTTCTTTAGAACAGATAAAAGGAAGTACTTCTTCACCCAAAGAGTGATTAACACATGGAATTCACAGCCACAGGAGGTGGTGGCGGCTACAAGCATGGACAGCTCATGAGGGAATTGGATATACATATGGAGCAGAGATCCATCAGTGGCTATTAGCCACAAGGTATAGATAGGAACTCCGGGGCAAGTGATGCTCTGTATTCTTGGTGCTTGGGGGGGGCAACAGTGGGAGCGCTTCTAGTGTCCTGGCCCCACTGATGGACCTCCTGAAGGCACCTGGTATTTTTGGCCAATGTGTGACAGAATGTTGAACTGAATGGGCCATTGGCCTGATCCACCATTGGCTTCTCTTATGTTCTTATGACTCTTGTGTTTCCCTTTCAGCTTGATGTTTTTTAACCAATTTGATTTTATACCCTTTGATGTACATGTCTTCCCCAACCTGTCCCTCCCTGTCCTGCCTATAGAGCTTATACAAATAGATTTTACCCATTCTGCCATGTTTCTGAGATACCTACTATAGCTAAATTGTCAAGTAGCACCAAGCACTACAGCTCTCTCATCTTGAGAGCTTCTAGCACTGGCATACAGACACCAATACTGGCATATAAATTTTGTATTACCTATAGATTTACATACTTTCCTTATACAGAGCATGGTTGACCATGCCCATATTTGGAGTTCTTTTTACTTAAACTCCCTTTAATTTGAAATCTGCCAACAAGAACCCAGACCACTTATTGCTATACTGAACCTACTTGGTTCCTACGCCCTTCCAATATTGTAGCTGGTTTCTCGATACTACCTGTTACCCCAACCCCACGGCTGGTCTACTTCCTTACTCTTGCTGAAACCACTGAACATCACTGTCTTGGATTTCCCTTTGCCTTCTGGAATCTTTGCCAACACAGAATGGACTTCCCCTTATAGCCTCCCTTTTCTCTGGACTGGGTGCTACTTTGTTCAGGATCAGCTGTGGTATAATTTTCTCTGGACTTTTGCATTTTTCAGCTAGCTTATTTTCCCCTCAGATTCCCTCCAACAGACAGAAACTCATAGGCACGATGGCTTTATTGGTGTGCTGCATATTTCATTGCTTACAATTGTTTGCCTTCATAGAGCTACATTCTGGTTAGGGAAATAAGACCCTTTTCTTTTTCTCCTGAGTGTTATTCCAAGTTGGTACCCTGTTATATACCAGTTTGGTTCCACTTTAGTTAACTATCCTGGAGACACGTGCTTGGTCCAACAATGAAAGGAGACACACTGTACATCTTGGGCCCCGCACACGTGCACCCCAATTTGAGTAACAATGAGAAATGCTCCATCTGCATAATTTTTTTTTTAGTTTCTGGCATGGGAGGATTCCTGTAACTATCCACACTGTCTTTCCTGACCACTTTAAGATAGTGGAGTGGTCTATGCTGTTTTCATGGCAAAATCAATGTCAGCTCAATGCTTCTCTCCCAAAGGAAGAGTCAGAGTTACACCAAGCCAGTTCTCCCAATAAAAAAGAAAATGCTCTATTACAAGCATGTATATTGAGTGATGAAGTCATGCCAACCCCAGAGGAGGAGACGAAAAGGACACAGCATCAGCTAAGGTATAGTCCCTAATTAGATAGACCTGTGCAAGGAGTCTTGAAAGACCTCGGCATGAATGGATTGGAATACAAGCCTCCTCCCTCAGGTAAGATAACCTCCTGATTTCTGTTTTCAAGTACAGCAAACAAGGGGGAAACCCACTGCTGGAATGACCTTCTGACTATATCCAGTGAATAATGCGTTCTACAGAGAATTATTGGAGACATGCTTTGACAGATACTAAAGAAAATGCTTAACACTGATTCAGAAAAATCACATGGACTTTTAATTAAATGAACAACAGTAGTAGGGATGGGCATTAACTGAACCAGAAAGCAAAATTCACCACAAATTTTGCCCTGTTTATGGTTCACAAACAGAAGTTCATTATGAGTCCAACATCACAAACTTTTAAAGCAGTTCATGGTTGTTTGTGGAGGTTCATTGACAGAGCAGAAAGCAGGGGTTTAAAGGGACTCTGAGTCCCTTTAAACCCATTATCTGCTCCCACAAAAGCCATAAAAACAGCTCATCAGCAGAGTGGCACTCCCTATCACTCAGCTGTTTCAGGTTGTCCTGTGCAATCCCTTTAAACTTTAAAGAGACTGCAGAAGACAGCCCAAAACAGCTGAGCTGCAGAGAACAGGCTGCTCCCCGCCACTCAGCTGTTTTTTGAGTTTTCTGAAAAAACCCTTTAAAGGGACCACAGATTTGATTTCATTATAGCTTGATAATAAAAATTATTTAACTACAAGAATATGCAGGAAAATGTCAGATGGCTTGTTATTAATAAGGATGGGCACAAACCCCCAAGCACAAACCAGGTTAGTTCGTGGTTCATGAAAAACAGGTTGCTCACCTGTAACTGGTGATCTTCAAGTGGTCATCTGTGCATTCACACCATTGGGATATAGTGTGCCTGCGCCAATCCCAATTGGTAACACAGAAAACTGAAAGGGATTTTTCGCACCCTTACCCCGTGTCATGCACAGGGGGCTCCACCACTCATGCCTACAGAAAAGGGCATGAGGATCCCGCCAGTTCCTTCTGACCACTGCAAGAAGCCTCAAGAAAGGAAGAGGACCACCAACAGAGGGGAAGGAGGGCGGGAGATGTGAATGCACAGATGACTACTCGAAGATCACCAGTTACAGTTAAACAACCTATCTTCTTCATGGTCTCTGGGCATCACACCATTGGGAGAATAACAAGCTCAGGCCTACCTGCAGGAGGTGCTGGAAGGGACTCAAACACACACAGACTGCAACACAGAATGTCCCACCAAAGTGTGTTGATGGAGGTGAATGTCGAGGGCATAGTGTTTCATAAAGGTGTAGGGTGTAGCCCACGTGGCTGCATTGCAGATATTGTGCAGAGATGTGCCCTTAAGAAAAGCAGTTGAACTGACCAGAGCTTGCATGGAGTGCGTGTGCACAGTTCCAGAAAGCAGTCTCTTGGTAAACATATAACAGAGCTTGATAGTTTCTACTATCCATCTGGATAATCTTTGTGAGGAGGTTCTATGCCCTTGCTTAGGTGGAGCATAAGACACAAATAGTGTCAGGGTCTTTCGGAAGTCCAGTGTTCTATTGCAGGTAGAAAAGTTGTGCTCTCTTGACATCGAGAGAGTGAAGATGGCATTCCAAATCGTCCCAAGGAAGTGGAAAGAACACCGAGAGGGCAATGTCTGCCTGCAGATGAAACTCTGAAGCCACCTTCGGAAGGAAAGTGATGTCTGGAGCCAAAGAGACTCCGTCTTGATGGAATGTCAGGTAAGGAGGATCACAACATAAAGCCATAAGTTTGCCCACTCTTCTAGCAGAGGTCAGAGCAACTAGAAAGGTGGTCTTCCAGGATAAAGCTGGAGACTGCAGGTGGCCATGGATTCAAATGGCCTGCCAGGGAGTCTGATCAGGACCACTGGGAGATCCCAAGCCGGGGTAGGATGACGCACTGGTGGAAAGAGACAAAGGAGCTCCTTGAGGAATTTCTTTGTGAGGGTGTGTGTAAACACCAAATATCCATCTATAGGAGTGTGATGGGCAGAAATGGCTGCCAGGTACATGCAAAGTGGAGAGTGGCTGAGGCCTAAGTCTACTAAGGAAAGCAGAAAGCCAAAGACAACTGAGAGATTCAAGGGGGGCAGAGGTAGCTTGGCAGAGACAAGTTAGTGTAAAAAATTTACAGGATTTGTGGGTGGAGGGTCTTCTGCTGTTCACTCCCTGTAGGCCTGGAAGCCTCCGAGTCTGTATGGGGCAGGCCAGACGCTGCAATCTCTTCATGGTTGCTAGACCCAGTAGAACTCTGCTGGATTTTTCCAGTGCAGCTGAGGGTTGGCTGCAAAAACAACCCAAAGCCTCGGTTCTGGCAGCACCAACAGAGGCCCGTGCCTGTCTCCAATGCCTGAAGCCTCAAGCAGGAGTGGCCTGCCACAGTGGTCTCCCCTTCTTTCTAAGACCAGCAATGGGGCCCTGCCTCAAGGCCCTTCCACCTTCCATACTTATAGGTAAGAGACTCCCAGAGAGTGGCTCAGGGTTCAGACCCAGTAGATCTCTATTGGGTGTTTTCAGCACAGTTGCAGGCCAGCTGGGGAACAACCCAAAGCCTCAGGTCTGACAGCACTGATGGGCCTGCGCCAGGCTCCTATGCCTGAATCCTCTGCTGGATTTTTCCAGCACAGTTGGGGGCTGGATGCATTAATAACCCAAGGCCTCAGGTCTGGCAGCACTGACAGAGGCCCGTGCCAGTCTCCGATGCCTGAAGCCTCAGGCAGGAGAGGCCTGCCGCAATGGTCTCTCACTGAGGGCAGTTTGTAGCATTGCAGATGTTTCTGCCATTGGCCAGTCTCCGGTGCCTGGAACCTCAGGCAGGAGAGGCTTGTCTTAAAGGTCTTTTTTTTCTTTTTTAAGACCGACGATGGGGCCTTTCCTCAAGGCTTTTCTCCATCTTCCATATAAGGCAAGAGTCTCCAAGACAGCAGAGCTAGGTTCAGGCGTCCTGCTGGAGTGGCAGGGCTATTGAAACTGGGCTATACTAAGACTGGAGGGTCAGCCTCACTCTGAGTCAATACAGTCTACACAAATTTGCATAGCCCTGCCTGGAGCGAGAGGAGGTGTGACCTAACCAGTTTGGATGACTTGCCCCACTGAAGGAGAAAATGTCTGTTCCTGAGGGAGAGTGGATGTGAGTCTGCTCTGGAGCAGAACCTGGGGCATTTTACATTGTGTCTGGTTGCGAAAACATCTATTGTCAGGTGACCCTATGCATCGAAGACTGGTTGGAGATATATCCAATTCATTTCCCACTTGTGGAGGGAATCTCCCACTCTGCTCAGGAAGTCCGCTGTGCCATTTTGAATGCCAGGGAGGTGGGAGGCTATCAAGAAGATGCCCAGTGGTTGACATTTTCCCCAAATCTCCAGAGCAAGGTTGCAGAGGCATCTCAAAACCATGCCCCCTTTCTGGTTTATATAGCACAGGGCGGTTATGTTGTCTGTTAAGACCGAGATCACTTGATGCACTACCAGGTGGCAGAGAGACTGCAGGGCAAATTCGATCACCAAAAGCTCTAGATAATTCATGTGATGGTGGGAGAGGTGTGTCTCCCAGCAAGCACCTACACAGAGGCCTTTTATGTGGGCTCCCAAGCCCCATAAGGAGGTGTCTGTCATCACTGTCAAGGAGGGGGTAGGAGGATGAAAGGGTGCTCCCACTAGGAGGTTCCTATGATCTTCCTACCATTCCAGGGAGGCTAGAACTGAGGGGGGAGGGGCAGAAGTGATGTAACTGATGGTAAAGCTGAGGTTTGAAATGTTGCAGGAACCAGAGTTGGAGGTGCCACATGTGGCTCTTGGTGAAGATTATGACCGAGGTCGTGGCTGCCATCATACCCCACAGGCATTGAATTTGAATAGCTGAAGCATCTTTCTGTGCTGCCAGATCAGGACTGCAATGTTCTCTGCTCTTTGAGGAGGGAGAAAGGCCTTGCAGGCCTGAGAGAGTCCAGCATCACCCCAATGAATTGCACCTTGGTGAAAGGAGACAACATGGATTTTTTTGTGGTTCACCCAAAGGTCCAGGGTGTGCAAAAGGTTCAGAGTCACATCTATGTGATGCAGGAGGGTGGCTCTGGAGTCTGCTACCAGCAACCAATTGTTTATATATGGAAAGATCTTTACTCCTTGTAGGTGATGATGGGCTTCAATGACTAACATAATCTTTCTGAACACATGTGGAACTGCTGATATGCCAAAGGGAAGGGCCTTGTATCGATAATACTGCTCCCCTATGGCAAACCAGAGGAATTGCCTGTGATTGTGATGTATGATCAGGTGGAAATAAGCATCCTGCAGATCCAGTGTTGCCATCCAGGCCCCTTCCCAAAGGAGGAGAAGGATGTTTGGGAGTGATGTCATTTGAAATTTTTTGTAGGCAATGATCCTGCTGTTCAATGCTCTGAGGGCCATAATGGGATGGAGGCCTCCGTCTTTCTTTGGGACTGTAAAATAGTGAGAGTAGAACCCACGGTGTCAGTTGGAGGGGGGTACCTGTTCTATGGCTTCTTTGTCTAATAAGGTTTGTACTTCTTCCTGCAGGATGGCTGATGGGGAATAGGAACAAAGACAGAGGTCATTGGTGTATGAATGAACTCCATTTTGTATCCCTCTGAGATGATGGAAAGCACCCACTTGTCTGATGTTATCAGTCTCCAAGCAGTAAGTATGGGTGGAGACGCATGTGTTTGGAGGAGGGAGTTTCGAATCAAAGGCCCTGTTTTGGAGCCTTGGAACATTTGGTCCTGGGCTATGCAGGAAAGGAGAATTTAGGTTTAGCGCCATAAGAATATCGAGATGGAGAGAGAGGTGACCTCAGTTGACACTGTTGGTCAGGAGATGGTTTGTTGTAAGGTCATCTGGACCAAGGTTTGTTCCATGACCTGGGTTTTGAAAGTTTGCTTGGGGAGGATATCCCTAAATTGCAGGAGGTCTTGGTGCTCTTATCGAGTTCCTGGAGGACAGTATCCTTAGTGGAGCTGAATAATCCTTCTCCTTCAAAGGGAAGGTTCTTCACGTACAGTTTTGTGTCTTGTTGGAGGACTGTAGAGCACAACCAAGAGTGGAGGCATAGAGTAACAGCTGAGATGAGGGGTTTATGTCTGCCAGGCAGAATTTAATGTTGTTTTGCCAGTAGCATTCCTTCTTTCTGTGTGTGCCTAGCCTGGCAGGCCATATTCTCAGGTAAGGATGGAAGGAATTCAGAAAGCTGCATAATTAGATGTTTTGATGCCTAAAGTGCCTGCAGAATAGAACTTGTGATCCATCAAATCTAGCTTCTTTCCCTCTTGGAAGTCACCATAGGACTTCAGGTCTTCTGATGGAGATATAGGGAGGTTGTCTGTCACTTTAGGTGTCAGTGATGGATCGGTATTAGAGTTGTGATCTGATTCCCTCCCCGTGTTTCTTAGCAGGAGTAGGGTGATTCAGTGGCCAGGACTGGGCATTTTGGCACTGGTTGATTGGCATCAGAAGGAATAAATTCTGGTAACATGGCCACTGTCAGTGTCGAAGTAGGAGTTGACACTGATGCATGGCTGAAGGTCTCATGCAATTATGCCATCAGGGTGAATGTACCGACTCAAGGAGTGTAGTTCTGAGTCTGGCTGATCAATTTTTTCTTGTCTGTCTGGAAAACTTTGAACAGTGTCTGTAGGATTCTACATGGTGGGCTTCCCCAAAGCAAAGCAGGCTAAGTGAATGTCCGTTGGGGGTTACTATCTTGATACCACACTTTAGACACCATTTGAAAAAAAAACAGCAATTGGCCATAGGCTGGGAGGTGTCCAGAAGAGGGCCAGGGCCCCAGACCACTGAGTAAAGTCACCAACCCTACAGAAAAACTGTTGTTGTCCATTTTAGGTCCAAAAGAAAATGTCCAAGAAAGGCTTGAAGAGAAAAAGTGTAGTTACCGACTGAAGCAAGGAGAGAGATCCAAACTACATGGTGGCCAGAAGAAAATTGGTGGGATCCTCATGCCCTTCCCTATAGGCATGTGTGGTGGAGCCCCCAGCGTATGACACAGGGTAAGGGCATGAAAAATCCCTTTCAGCTTTCTATGCTACTGATTGGGATTGGTACAGGCACACTATGTGTGTGATGCTCAAAGACCACAAAGAAGATTCAGGGGTTCAGGAGAATGTGTATCCCAGAATCCACCCATGACCCCCTCACTTTTTTTCATAGAGGTTAGTGAGAGACACATTCTTGGGCTCTGAAGGTATTAAATGCTTACTTCCGGGTCTGGCAGGCCCCCTGGAAATGAGCCCCAAAGTCATTTAAATGCCATCAGAGACCACCATCGGCCTGCAGCCCCACCCAAGACAGCTCCGAAGGCACTTATTTGGGGCTTACTTCCAAGTTGGGTCACCTAGCTGAAAGTGAGCTCCAAATGCATTTAAATGCCTCTGGAGCCCACCTTAATAGGCCTTTGGATCTAACCCTGGGAGCTTGGTCGAGTCGGGCAGCCCAACTCCACTGAACTCCTGAAGTGGGATCTGAAGGTTTTTATAGTCCTTATATGCCCTTACATGGGCAGGCCCTCGTGGCCTGCCCATATAATAAAGGCATATATTTAAATGCCTTTGGCGCTCACTTGGGTGGGGCGGTGGGCTGGTGGTGGGCTACAATGGCACTTAAATGTTTTCAGGGCTCACTTCTGTGTGGCTCTGTTCTACTACCTCCCAAATTCACCAACTGGTTTAACAGAAAAGTTTGTGTAAGTTCATGGTTTGTTTAATGAAACAAATCACGAACCCTAACCACTATTTTTCCAGTTTGTATTCATCCCTAATTAATAATAATAATTTCATTTTTATACTGCTTCTTTTTGGCTAAGTGCTTGAAGCAGTTTACAACAATGAACAATTACATCAATTAAAACAGGTACATAACTTATATCAATAAAATAAATGCAAAATTAATATAATAAATACTCAGTAACATAGAATCACGTAAAATAATACAAATACATAAAACCAGTCTGATCCCCTCTCTAAAATCATAGGAATCTCTGTGAGAAACATTAAAAATTACCCACAAGTCAATCATACTTCACAGTAAGAAGATATTATGAAACAAAAGCATGCCAGAATAACTCTGCCTTACAGAGTCTCCAAAATAACATCAGTTCCTGTTGTGCATAACCGCACATAGAGCAGGTTGCAGTAGTCTAAATGAGAGGTGACCATTGCATAGATCGATGTGGCAAGGTTGGACTGAAATATATATATGTGAAAAGTTGTTGGGCCCGATGAAGACCATTGTAGCCACCATGGATACCTGCTCGTTCATAAAAAGTGTAGGATCAAGCCAAACCCCCAAACTCTTCATGTCATTTACAGTACAAAGCTGTCATTTACAGTACCATCATGTGATGGTAGTGACAAATTCCCCATAGCTGGAGTGTTTCCCAGCCATATGACCTCCATTTTCACAGATCTAACTTTAACCAGGTATTCCTTAGCCATTCCACTACAGCATCCAGACATTGGGCCAGGGAGGAGATATCTGCTTCTGGTTGCTTATAAAGCAGGAAGTAGAGCTGGGTGTCATCAGTGTACTGGTGACATCCAACCCCAAACCTCCTGACAACATCCCTGTGGGACCCCACAATTTAGTTTCTGCCAGGATGAACCCTTTTCCCCAATGGAGGAAGGAGGAAAACCACTGTAAAGCAGTACCTCTTACACCCGTGAGGTTAGGTGGTCAACCAGGACCAAGTGGTCAACTGTGTCAAACGCTGTCGACCAATAAAATCAGCAGCACATATCTGCCATTATCCAACTAAAGCCATGTTATCAACTAAGGCTATTAAAGCAGTCTCAGTCCAATAGCCCAGCCTGAGGCCAGACTGGAATGAATCAAGCGCTGGCTGCTTGGCCATTGCCCTTTAAATTTCCTTGCCCAAGAAATGCAAATTCAACACTGGGCAGTCATTTGCCAGTTTCCCTTTATCTAAGGAAGGCTTTTTCAACAAAGTTCTTACAACAGCCCCCTTGCAGGATCTAGGGAACCAACCATCTGCAAAAGAACAATTAATGGTTACTCACAGAGGACAACCTAGTACATCATGCCACAATTTAACTAGCAGGTGGTAGACCTTACAGCCATCAGGATCCTGTCAACATCTGTGGAGGTAAGAGGACTGAAGGGGTCCACAAATGGACCTGATGGTGCAGACGGAGTCACTGGTATGCTACTGACAACTAACGTAGCAGTCAGGTCAGAATGAAGCATAGAAACTTTATCCACAAAATAAGTTGTAAGTCAGTCACAGCTGATGGCCAAATCATCTAACACCTAAGACTCCATGAAAAGAGTAGTTAATTGTTGAATCAATCTAAACAAACAGGCTGGATGTGAACTAGCAGACATGATGGAGGTAATTCTTCTTTGCCACCTTCACCACCACTTCATAGGCATTCAACTGGGCTCTGTAACACATGTTAAAAGCTTCATCACAACTCTGGCACCACTTATGCTCTAGCCATCTTAACGACCCCTTAATCTCTTCTCATTGTATCATGGAGCTGCTAAAGATCAAGGAAATCAGGCAGCAATTCTACTGAAGGCCTCCTGAAGGTCCTTGTTCTGGGACTTGGTGAGCTTATCGAGCAAACTGCCAGCCCAGAGATATCCCACAGAGCATTCCAGAATCCAACAGGATCTATAAGTCTGAAGCTCACTGACCAAGCAGGAGGGGCAGCTATCTTCAATTTGATCCTAATGAGGAAGTGATCTGATCACAGCACAGATTCACAAGTGATCAAAGGCTCCAGATTAACCCCTGCACAAAAGTTTAAATCTAGCTTGTCGCCAGCTTCATGCATGGGAGCTGATACAAGCTGGGAGTGACCTAATGTTGCCATGGCAGCCACAAAGTCTGAGACTGCCCCTGACAAGGCAGTCTCCTCATGTAGAAGTCCCTCAGGACCACTGACCTAGGGAACCACACCACCTAGTCAGCAACAGCCTCTGACAAACTCAGTGAGGTATCAGCTGATGAGCTGCACAGACAGAACACCAGCAAAACACCCAGTTGGACAGAGAAATGAATGAAGAAAAGGGACATGTAATGTGACACAGCATGAGAAAGAGGTTTTCACAGTTCTCTCTCCCTATTTTTTTCACTTACTGAAACCAAAAACTTTCTTGAAAAGACAAATGCAGTGTAATCAAGAAAACCTCATGCAAGTATTTTCCATCTTTGGATGGCTAATTTTGATATTATTAATCTATATATGGGTCTCTCAACTCAGATTGACAATGGTGTCATAATGATAAAACAAATGACTGCCAAATTGAACTCATTTCAGAAATTATTGTAGGAGAATTTAGTTCATCAGACCTAAATTTTTCTTTTTACCGTTCATTGGGTTTTTATACTACATTCAAAAATGGTTTTGTTATAAGTATAAGCACATTTCCATTTAAAACCTTTAATTATTTAAGGAGTTTCCATTTGTGATCTGATTTTCACAACAATAAAATACTTATTTATTCAGTTATTATTATTATTCAATTATTAGTTCGTATTCACAGTATCCAAGTTTATACCTATATAGATGATAGCACACATATGACTACTCTCTCCCTCAAAATAAAAAGATCTCATGATCCAGTGGCAAAAAACCCATCAAGTTATCTTATTTGATATTTCCCAAGAAGGAGTTAACAAATAAATCCAGATTAATAACCTGCTGCGGTGGAATGGTCTGCCCTCCATGGTTTCCCCAACACCTGGAGAGGCTTTTCTTTCTCTCTTGAGAAACCACTACCACCACCTGACCTTTGTAAGGAATTGCCTACTGGGAAGGTCAGGACTCCCATTTCAAGTTCGGAAGCCTTGCCTCTGTGCCCAACACCAGGTCACCATGAGGACAGTTTACTGCCTTGTGCGCTACTGGAGAATAGCCACTTGCCTCCTGGCATTCCCTTTAAAATAGTGAGTCCAAGATGGTGGAGGTCTATGTGGTACAGAGAACCACTACCAGCATCAAAAGTTACAAAGCATTCATTTAAGAGAAAATGTTCACAAGCATACTTTTAAGCACAGCACCAGTTTGAGCAAGGGACTCAAAAGAAATGGATAAAACACAATTTCTCTGTCCCTCTCTCTATACATGCCCTATAAAATGTTAAAATATACTACAGGCTCCTTAGCTTAGGATATTATAGATTTCTACAGAGTTACCATTACCTTGCAGCTTTCTCCAGCTCTTCAGGCCAGCACATGGTAATGGCCACCTCCTCCAGACCTCAGTTAACAGTTCGGTCTGCTCTGATGGACTCAGCACCAAAGAGAGCTTCCTCCTTGCTTCCCTGAGTTTTATCACCTTTCTTTTCCCCACCCACTGACCAGGTCAGGCTGAGTCAAAGAGGCTTTTTCTGGAGATCTCCAGTTCCTTCCTTCCTGAAGTCTCTCTAGTCTTAATTCCTCCCAATCTCTGTTCCCTGCTTGGGGAGGAGGGGGCGGGAGAGTTTGACCATCTCATTGTCTAGACCCATTAGCATTTGTATGAAGGTGGGCTGAGGTAAGTCTGGAAAGCAATTGAACTGACTTCTTCCCTTCCTGCCTGTTCTCTGCCTAGAGAGAGAAAAAAACTTTAAAACTCAGAGTGAAGGTTTTGCTCATTTCAAACCTCCAAAGGAAAAAAAATGTATTTCTTCACATCTGCCCTAAAGGGACTGAGATGTGAAGGCAAACTTTGCAGTCCCACATGAGATGTGAAGGCAAACTAATAAACCATACTTAAGTATCTGGAGACTTTGCTATATGCAACATCTGTTCCAAGCAGAGACACAGATTAAAAAAAAAATGAGAGTGGCATTATCCAGAGCTGGCTCCAAAAGCAGTTTAGTACTAGCATCACATGGAATGGAGAGATCCCCTCACAGAATTAAAAAAAACAACAACCAGGGTTGCACTTACCTATAACTGGAGTCCATTTACTAGCAATCTGTGCTGTCACATATGGGGACTGCACATGCATAATCCAACTATTAAGATTGTGAATGATCTTAAAAACATGTGAGGCAGCTGGCTTCCGGTCAGAGTTAAAATGGCGAATTAACGCACTTTGCGATCTGTGCAAGGTGGACGGCGGTATCTGATGACAGTTTGGGCTTTACCTGGCCCAACGCAGCACTCCCCAGGCGGGGGAGTGATGAGCAAGCAGCCAAGCCTGAGAGGGAGTTGAGATCGGTGTGGATAAGCTTCGGAGGAAGCTTGTTTACACCTTGATCTCCTTCCACGAAGAGGGCAGTTGCAAGACAGCACTACAGATACCAGCCGGGCTGAGAATTCAGCATAAATCCGCCATCTACCGACCTCTTTAACATCAAGATTAACATCGATTGCAGATGAAGCACTGCAAAACCCCGAGATTACAAGTAAGGTAACAATGAACGTTTGCTTACCGGTTTGAAGAAGAACGCAAAATTAAAACGTACGGATAAGCGTATAAAGCTTTAAGGAACTAATCCGCTTGATTTAAAAGTAAAAAAAAGGCTTTCCTTTGGAGAAAATGGCAGAAAAGTGACTTTGTTTTGCATTCCTGTGGTCAGCTAAGACTAAACTTTGCGTAGTAGAAACGAAATTGACTGTGATTCTATGGTACAGGAAGTAGGCTAGAGTGGATGTTTTAAAATCGTCTGGCCGGATGTAGATGGACGTTTTAAAGTGTAACACCGGAAGTTGGATTACCAAGACGGACAGCTAAACAGGAAGTTTCAAAGGAGCCTACTCTAGCCAGAAAACCATAGAGAAATTGCGCCCGCCATTTTGAGGAGGACTAAATTTTAAAAAGTTATTTTTAATCCGAAAAAGTTATAAAGGTGGCGATTTGACTTTATGATTGACAATATAAAGATTGGTTAGTTTTGATTTGCCTCCAAAACGGATTTGAGGTCAAGACCAAGGGCCGCATCATCACCAAGTCCAAGAATGACTGCAAAAGAAAAAAAGGAGTGGCAGGCTGCCATGGAGGCGATGGAGAAAAGGATGACAGAGGTGGTGCAGAATTTAGGAAAGCAAATAGAATCACAGTTGCAACAACAGATGCAAATACAACTGGAGCAAATAGAACAAGTGCAAGTCCAAGTACAAGAAAAAATATGGCAAAGTTGAAAGAACTGGTACTAGCAGAAGTGGCAGGGATAAAAAAAGATACAGAAGAAGTCAAAAAAGAGGTTCAAAGTCTGGTGACAAAATCAGCAGAAATAGAACAGAAAGTGAAAAGAACTCTCCAAGAGAATACTAGATTGGAGTCTATGATGGAATATAGGGCTACCCAGAATCATCGGAGACTGAGAGGAATAGAGGAGGAGGAAGACCAGGACATACGTGCGTAATAAACACGTTGACAACTTATATAGGAGAGGATCAAGGAGATTTGGATTCAGACTTTGACTTAATTTACAGAGTAAACTCAGCTTATGCCAAGAGAAAGAAATTACCCAGAGATGTGATTGTTCAATTTGTGACAACAAAAATGAAAGAAGACATTTTCAAGAAGCAATTTACACAACCGCTGGAAATTAATGGAAAGAAAATAATAATCTTAAGAGAAATTCCAAGAATGATTCTAGAAGACAGAAAGAAGTTTAAAAAACTAACTGATAAGCTAAAAGAAATGAGCATCAGGTTCAGATGGGAGATCCCACAGGGATTATCATTCTCGTATAATTCGGTGAGAGTTACAATCAAAACAGAAGGAGACTTGTGTAGATTCAAAGAGAACAATTTTGATGATTTTAAAGATATTTAACTCAAAACACTGATGGATTACCAATTTTTATCTTGGAATGTAAATGGACTAAATTCACCAAACAAAAGAAGATTAGTGAACCATTGGCTAGAGAAACAAAAATGTAATATAATTTGTTTGCAAGAAACACATATTAGAAAACAAGATAACAAGTATCTGATTAATAAAAAATTGGGAGAAGAATTTCATTCCTCAGCAATCAATAAGAAGAAAGGAACAGTGATATATATTTCTAAAGAATTGGAACCCAAACAAATCTTCTCAGATAATGAAGGAAGATATGTTGGTGTGGAAATAACGATGTACAGAAAAAGGACATTGCTTGTAAATTTATATGCACCCAATGGAGCAAAAGAGACTTTTTTCAATGATTTGACAAGAGAGTTGGACTGTTTAAACTATGATCAAATAGTTTTTGCAGGAGACTTTAATGGCACGGTTAACAATGTATTGGACAGAAAGTCTAATGCAATTGGAGAAGCGATTGGAAAATTGCCAAAAAATTTCTTTCAGTTGATGAGACAAGAGAAACTAGAAGACGTTTGGAGAAAATGGAATCCTAAGATTAAGGACTACACGTTTTATTCTAACAGACATAATTCCTTTTCTAGAATCGATATGATCTGGATGTCAGAGGAGATGGCATTAAAAACTCATAAAATTGAAATTTTGCCAAAAAATAACTCAGATCATAACCCTTTACTTTGGATGTCAAAAGAAAAACCAAAACAATTATATTGGAGGATTAATGAAGATTTACTGGACCAAAAATTAATCAATGAGACATTAAAAAAAGAAACGAGAAATTTTTTTGAAATGAATTTGAATAAAGGTACTGATATACAGATCGTTTGGGATGCATACAAAGTGGTAATGAGAGGTTTGCTTATTTCATTAAACACTAAAGACAGAAAGCAAAGGATGCAACAACAAAATGATCTTCATGAAAAAATTCGACAAAAAGAAAAGGAATTAAAGAAAAGACCAGGGAAGAAAAAAATTATTAAAGAGATTCATTTTCTACAGGATCAATTGAATGTCTTACTAAATAGAGAATTATATTGGAACTTGAAAAAACTACAACAAAAAGCATTTGAGGGTGCAAATAAACCAGGAAAATTTTTAGCGTGGCAGTTGAAAAACAGAAAAGAAAGAAACTTCATAAGCAAGATTATTGAAGATGGAAAAGACGTTGTGGATTTGAAAGGTATAAAAAGAGCTTTTTTCAAATATTATGCAAAATTGTTTAAAAAGAAAGGAATTGACCAACAGAGAATTAAAAAGTATTTGAACAATACTGAAATACCAGAGCTGGGACAACAAATTAAAGAACTACTCAATGGTTTAGTAACAAAGGAAGAGGTAATAATGGCGATAGAAGATACAAAATTGGGCAAAGCTCCAGGTCTAGATGGCTTTACAGCAAAATTCTATAAGAAATTCAAGGAGGAGCTAACCCCTATTTTAGTACTTCTGTCAAATGATATAAGAATGACCAAACGGATCCCAGACTCATGGAAAGAAGCAAATATTTCACTTATACCTAAAGAAGGTTTGGACTTAACTAATGTAAAGAATTATAGACCAATATCGCTATTGAATAATGATTACAAATTATTTGCAAAAATAATTTCGGAAAGGTTGAAAAAATATTTGAAAGATGTTATAGCGGAAGAGCAAGCTGGTTTTTTACCAAATAGACAAATAAGAGACAATTTGAGAGTGGTGATTAATGCAATTGAATACTATGATAAACACCCAGAAAAAGAAGTTGGATTCCTCTTTCTTGATGTGGAAAAAGCTTTTGATAACTTGAATTGGGATTTTATGCTGCAAGTAATTGAAAAAATGGATATAGGACAGTCTTTTTTAAACATGATTGTGGCAATATATTCAGAACAGAAAGCAGCTTTGAATATAAATAAAGAAAAAACAGATTTTTTCCAAGTTCAAAAGGGAATGCGACAAGGCTGCCCGTTGTCTCCATTATTGTTTATTTGGATATTGGAAATATTATTGGCAGAGATAAGAAAAGACAATAATATCAAAGGACTTACAGTGAAAGGCTTTACGTATAAATACAGAGCATTTGCAGATGATGTAACGTTTATGATTCAAGATCCAATTGAGAATATACCACAATTGATGGGAAAAATTGAAGAATTTGGAACAATTGCTGGATTTTATGTCAATAAAAATAAAACGAAAGTGATGTGTAAAAACATGATGAGACAGAGACAAATTGAACTTCAAGAGAAAATCAAATGCGAAGTAGTTACAAAGACTAAATATTTAGGAATTGAATTGACTATGAAAAATATTGATTTGTTTAAAAATAACGACGAAAAAGTTTGGTATAAGATCCAACAAGACTTGAAAAAATGGAATACCTTGAATCTATTGTTACTGGGAAGAATTGCAACTGTGAAAATGAATGTTTTGCCTCGCTTGATGTTTCTATTTCAGACTATTCCAATATTAAAACAAAGTAAAGTATTGGATACGTGGCAGAAAGAAATATCGAAGTTTGTATGGGCAGGAAGAAAGCCAAGGATTAAAATGAAAATTCTATGTGATGCAAAGGAAAGAGGAGGACTACAACTACCAAATCTAAGACTTTATTATGATGCCATCTGCTTAACATGGTTGGAGCAGTGGATTAATCTTGAGAATAAGAAATTGTTGGCTTTGGAAGGTCACGATAATAAGTTTGGATGGCATGCATACTTATGGTATGGAAAAGTACAAATAGACAAGTTTTTTAAACACCACTATATAAGACGATCACTGTTCGAGACTTGGATGAGATATAAAAAATTCTTCTCGGAAGAGCGACCACTTTGGATAGTGCCGGCAGAAGTGATTAATCCATATTCAAGAAATCAGGGTCTAGACTGGTTACCATACAAAAGCCTCTTAAAAATAGAAGGGAAAAACTTTGTATTAAAAGACAGAATTGATGTTGAATTTGAATATGATTGGTTGAGCTACAGACAGATTTATGATTTATGTAAAGTTGATAAAAGGAAATATGGCTTTAGAGGAAAAAATAATGAAATTGAAACTGTATGGGTCGAAAAGGGTAAAAAAATGATTACAAAATTTTATAAGGTGTTACTGAAATGGTATACTGAAGATGAAACAGTAAAAGAACAAATGACAAAATGGGCTGTAAATGTTAATAATGAAATATCTATGTCATCTTGGGAATATTTGTGGAAAAAGTCAATGAAAATTTCAACTTGTATAAATGTTAAAGAGAATTACTATAAAATGATGTACAGATGGTATATGACTCCTAAAAAAATTGCTATTATAAATGATAGCATGTCTAACAAATGTTGGAAATGTAAGAAAAAAGAAGGGTCTTTTTACCATATGTGGTGGACTTGTGATAAGGCTGTAAGTTACTGGACTGAGATTCACAATGAGATACAAAAAATTTTGAAATGTACTTTTAAGAAAGACCCACAGATGTTATTGTTAGGTCTTAAAATGGAAGAAATAAATGTAACCAAGAGAACATTATTATGGTATTTGGTTACAGCAGCCAGAATGACTTTTGCACAATGTTGGAAGCAAGAAAAAACACCTGAAACATGGGAATGGATTAAGAAGATGTTGTTTATGGCAGAAATGGACAAATTAACAAGAAAATTAAACAACGAAGAAGATGAAAACTTTTTTGAAGATTGGAAAGACTCTCAAGAATATTTGTTGAAAAACTGGGATGTAAAACATGGTTTGATTTGCTTTGACAACTACTACGGAGAAATTGAAAGGGACTAGTCTTTTAAATTGTTACCATTAGTAAGACAAAGTAAGTTTAGTTAAATGTAACTGAATAAGAGATATCAATGGGGATGGAGCACTGTGGGAAGCCTTGTTTGGGGGGGAGTGGGTGAAAAGAAATGGATATGTATTTACTTGTTTAATTTGTATGATCGTGGAAAATATATCCAACAATAAATTGTATTTACCAAAAAAAAAAAAACATGTGAGGCAGCTAACACAGTGGCTTCCTCCCTTTTTTCAGCATGAGAGGGAAGGAGTATGCCTCCTTCAGTTCCTTGAAGCTGCTGCTGGAGACAGTAAACTAAGTAATAGAGGGGAAATAAAGCTCACAATGGGGCAGGAGGAAGGCATGTGTGATTGCACAGGTGACCACTCAATGAACAGCAGTAACAGCTAAGTGGAACCCTGTTTCCATCATCACAGTCACTGTGCAGTCCCACATGGGAGAATGATTGAGCCTGTGGGTACTGTAATATCTAGTTTGGCCCTCAGTTAGAAGGTTTGTTGACCGTAGCCAGAACTACCTTCTAAGAGAGACATTCAAAGCAACCTGCAATCTGCTTAGCTGATCCAATAGTGCTTGGCAAGTTTACAAGCTTCCAAATTGCAATGGCTTAGGCAATTTATGGTTCTCTGGAATAAGGTCTAGGTATGGAATACCTTCTCCCAGAATTACTATTCTGAAAGAAAGGGATAAGAAAGCATAGACTTTCCTGTCAACACTGTCTAATGTATAGCCCCCTCAATTTATAGGGCAAAATTATGGAGGGGGGTCTTGTTTCTACCTTGGATGGGGCCCAGAACTAAAGAGTAGGTCATGGGAAGGTTGAAAAGGAAGCCTGCATGGTTCTGTACATGTTTTCTATCCTTTTGTTGGAAGGATGTACAAAGGCAAAACTAACAGACCATCCATTATCAGTTTTAAGGCCAACAGAATGCATAATATGGAACAGGGGGTAAGTAGTAGGTGGAGGGGTACAAGAAACTTCAAATTCCAGAGAATGAGCTATGTACAAAACCAGCTTGCTCTACAGGTGAAAATCTTCCCTTGGAAAAACAGAAGCAGGTCCCCCCATAGAATCCTCTGTAGACAGTTCTGAAGACTAATTGGGATCTGATTCAGAACTAGGCTGCTAGTCAATCTTGGGCTCATAATCCTTACAGAAAAAAGAGCATGATCCTCTGCTTGTTCAAAATCAGGGTCTCAACCCAGCAATGCCAACAGTAGATATCTCTTGGAACTTGAGCATACAGTTCTGTAGCACACCAACTGGTATGGGTTCCTGGGAGCCCTAGAGGGTTAGCCTGGCAAAGTCTCATTATCCTGGGTACCATAATGATGAAAAAGCAGGTTGTAAGGATGATAGCCAGAATAGTGGAGAAAGTCTAGTAGAGAGCACAATCCCAGTCCATCTCATATTGCTGATAATGCAGGGCCAAGGTTTGAGAAGAAGAATGAGCCTGGTGAGTTGATTCCAAGAGAGTTGGTACTGCAGGCACATGTGGGTTTGGGGATCCAGCCTTGGAGTCAACAAGCTCACCCTTGCTCATAGAGCAGATGGATCAGGCCTGTAGCTATCAAGGGGCCCACAGGGCCCACCCACCCCAGTTTTTGCGGGCCCCTCCCCGATCCTCAGCTCCCCCTCCCCCCGGTCCCCTCACGCCCTGATTGATCGTCTTGTCAGCACTCTGCTGGCTGACTCAGGAGAGAAGCAGCAGGACTTGTTGGGGAAAACAGAAAGAGGAATGGAGCCAGTTCCCGCCCCAACTGACCTCAGGTTCAGCACTGGCTGCCTTGAATAGTGGGCGGGCTCTAAGCAAAGAGCCTGCCAAATAAAAGTTTAAGCCAGTCACTCCACCACTTCTGCCAGCCACCCCGCCACTTCCTCCAACCCCAGGCAAACAGCAGCAGCAGCAGAGCAGAAGGATCTGAGCCTTCTGCTTGTCCTCCTGCACAGCCCTGGGCTATAGTTCCACCTCCTCCTTCTCTTCCTCCACCAGAAGATCAGACCCCCGGCAGCTCCACCTTCAGCAGCTCAGTAGCTCAGCAGCCTCGAGGAAGTCTCCTCTGCTGAGCCTGGTCATCTTCCGTGGGGCCGGGCTGGCTGGGGTTTGTTGTGTTACCCCCTCATTTTTGTGTTGCTACATTTCTAGCATCCATTCCTCCCTCCACCATTGTGCAGCCTGCAGGACTCCAAGTTCAGGCAGAGACCAGAGGGGCTCATGTGGGGGATGTACTAAAAGGAAGGACAGGATTGCCCATTGGAAACAATGGGAGAGACTTGAAGGCCCACTGGAAATAATGGGAGACAGGAATGCCAGTTGACTTGCATGGGCTCCACTGAAATACATTACAGCTCAAGAAGAGTTGCAAAGAAAATGTGGAATGAATTTTCCATTAAGGTCTCTGGTCCCAAATACACTACTCTAGGACTGGAATGACAGGCCCCAGAGTGGAATGACAGCCCCTGGGGGTAGCAGATTTAGTTCTAGGAGTGGAATGACAGGTCCTATGTTGGAATGACAGCCCCTTGGAGTAGGAGGAGTGTCCTGAGACTGGAACGACAGGCCCCAGTGTGGAATAAGAGCCCCTGGGGGTAGCAGGAGTGGTCTGGGGGTGGAATGACAGGCCCTAGATTGGAATGACAGCCCCTGGGGGTAGCAGGAGTGTTCTGGGAGTGGAATGCTAGGCCTGTCATTATAGTCCCAGGACACATCTCCTACCCTCCTGGGCTGTCATTCCACTCTGGAGCCAGTTATTCCAGTCCCAGAAAACTCCTGCTAACCCCAGAGGCTGCCATTCCACTCTGGGGCCTGTCATTCCACTCCTAGAACACTCCTGCTACCCCCAGGGGCTGTCATTCCACTCTGGGGCTGTCATTCCAGTCCCAGGACACTCCTCCTACTCCAAGGGGCTGTCATTCCACTCTGGGGCCTGTCATTCTAGTCCCAGAGCAGTGCATTTGTGACCAGAGGCCTTAGTGGAAAATCCACTCCACATTTTCTTTGCAACTCTTCTTGAGCTGTAATATATTTCAAGGCAGCTCATGCAAGTCAATTGGCATTCCTGTCTCCCATTATTTCCAATGGGCCTTCAAGTCTCTCCCTGAAACATTTTTGTGCAATAAACCACTTGTATTTATTATTTAGTGGCAGGCCCCCTGAGAAAAACATTCCCCCCCCCCGAGCAAAAAGTTGTTAGCTACAGGGCTGAGATGGATCCATCACTTTAACAGTGTAATGCCAAAAACTGGGGGGGGGGGCCTTGATAGCTACAGGCCTGATCCATCTGCTCTATGAGACACATTTTTGTCTCAGCTCAGGAAATATGGCTCCAGAGCAAACTGATTTATGCAGTAGCCAAACTGCTTGTTCACAACTTTAATACCAGTAGCTCACAAAATAGAATTTTTGCTCACAAGACTCCACAGCTTAGAGGAAACATTGGTTTAGAGGCACTTTGAGGAGAAGTCATCATGACTGGTTCTGAGGCTGGAGTCAAAACTGCCTTCTATACTGACTGAACCAAAGCCAATCTTGCAAGTCATGCAGAGGCCTTAGTAGTACAAGGGGTGGTATGGCCCTTAGAGACTGAGCCATGAACAGCTCTCTCACACATAGCAGTTTTTAAACAGGAGGCCTTGTCATGCCTGAACACTGGAGTGAATTGCTTATATATAGTACATCTGGAGAGTTAGTGTTCATATCTGAGGCAAAGTAAGCAGTGGGCATGGTAATCTCCCTATGAGACTTTCAAGCCACAGCCTATGCACTTGTAAAGAGAGCTTTCTGATGCATTTTGCATCAGTGAGAAAACACCATGCAGTGCAAGGGCAACTTCACAACTAAATGTGCACCATTTAGTCCAATTAAATGTGCACCAATTTCAAAAGTCTTAAAGGCTTGGTGACAAAAAAAGAAAAATGCATTCTTATTTATCTTGTCTAAAGGCAAGAATACTGGAGCTACAGAAAAAAGCTTCCTATCTCCACAGCAGAACAGAAAGACACATCATCCCCCTTTTCATGCCAAAAAAAGGCAGGTGGTTGGTATGGGGAGGGGGAGCTCCTCACATATCTTTAGGAGCTTTTACATTCTCCGTGGCAGGCCTGTGCATGCACAATACCCATATGTTACTACACTGTGCCCATGATGATGAACTGGATTGTGTGAAAGAAGTATCAAAAACCACACAATGACGCTGCATATGATTCAACAGGACCAGGCAAGGACCCATTGGAGGGTGCATGGAAAACTGCCTATGAAAATCAGGTATGGAATGGGGATCCATAGGTTCATCGCAGAATGAACCTATGGGGGAGCAGAAAAAGGTAACCAAGCTTGGTGAAGTCTAGTCAACCCACTTATAGCAACAAAAAGTGCCAGAATTCCTATTAGAGGCTAACACATCAAAAGACTAATAGTGCCATTTTCTGGATAGTTAAACAGGATGAACAGGCACCAGAGAGGGATCCTGTTTGACTTCAACTCAAAAAGGGGTTTGAAATCCTCCAGATGCAGAAAAGGAGACTGAAGTGGCAGAATGAGGTCATATATGCATTCAAGGACAGTACTATCAAACACAGCAGTGGAAACCAGAGCTTGTGCACACAAGGAAGGTTTCTCCTTGTTAAGTATGAGACTTAAGGCAGCAGCTCTTAACAAGTGATTCAGCTTTATTTACAAGGTAGGACGAACACAGAACAGGAGAGCAACAGGCTCTCTTTTAAACTATCCGGGCTTGGTAGGCCACGCCCTTAGTTGAGATAAGAACCAATCAAAACATGAATATAACAACCAATCAAGTCATCTCCCTCCTGAACCTTTCTTGTATCCTGATTGGATTGCTGCGCAGAGTATCCAATCAGCTTGTAGGAGTTACGATACCAGACTTAAATAGGAGACAGAGCTCAAGCTCAGGCATTATGTATACCAATACATAACACTCCTTATGCTTCAAATTAGATTTTTCAGACTGGGGTTCAGAATTACTTCTATAAATCTCATGTGATGAAGACACTGAGCATACAGATGGAACAGATAGTTTCAAGAACCTATGAAACTGATGGAGCCTTGAAAGGATGGAGGGAGCCTTTGATGGGCCCCTAGGGAGCTTGAGGGTTGGTGTCCATCAAGATCTTTTCCCAAAAAGTCACCCTGAGATGTGAGATGCATGCCTTGGGGGAAACTGCTGACAGATGAGATACAGACTGTCATTGTCAGGGCCATTTTAGTGCTGCAGCTGGTGCACTTTTTAAACAGAGCCTTCTGGGCCACCCTAGCCAGACAGTAACCTAACAAAATTATTTCCAGTTTCTCTAAAAAATCATTTCTACATTGTCTTCTTTAAAGGTGAAGAGTCAGACAACAGCAAGAGATCCTCTCTCTATAGTGGCAGATAACTGAGGGACTGAGTGCTAGCCCTTCCCAATCACATGACAAAAGGGGAGAAAAGACAGATGGGAGGGGGGAAACTTCTCTACAGACAGCTTGCACCTGTGTAGTACCCCAGTGTGGCACAGAAGTAATGATCACGATACTACTAGTCTACAAATAGATTGACTGGCTTCAATATATAGTATAAAATAAAGGTAAAGGTTTCCCTTGCTTGAAAGCTAGTCAACTCCAACTCTAGGGGGTAGTGCTCATCTCCATTTCCAAGCCGTAGAGCCAGGGATGTCCGAAGACATTTCTGTGGTCATATGGCCAGCATGACTAAATACCAAGGCACATGGAATACTGTTACCTTTCCACCAAAGCGGTACCTATTTATCTACTTGCAATTTCTTGCTTTCGAACTGTTGGCAGGAGCTGGGGCCAGAGACAGGAGCTCATTTCATCATGTGGCACTAGGGTCTCGAACTGCCGAACTACAGACCGGAAGATCTGCAGGTCAGCATCTTAACCTATGAGCCACTGTGGCTCCATATATAGTATAGTCAGAGGCAATTCAGTACATAACTGCATGAGCAATCTGGAAATGTTAAATCTTTGGCAGTTAGCCAAACGGTTACAGTCACTTTTAAATTGAAATTATTTTATGCTCAGGTGACTCTGGAGCACAATTTCACCTTACTGAACAAATATGTACTTTATATATTTAGTGTTTATTTAGAAAATTTATATCCCGCCTCTCCGGAGACTTGCTCTAGGCAGCTCACAAAAGAATACAATAAATTTATAAAAACAACAACATAAACAATAAAAACAGCCATTAAAAACAGGCTACAAAAACAAGTCATTAAAACAAACCAGGATATTTGGTAACGTGATTGGAAATGTTGAATGTATCCCAATAAAATTTTGTTTAAAAAAAAAAAAAAAACCAGGATATAAAATTGCACCAATTAAAAAAGAAATTAATCAAGCAGTCTTGAGGCTAGAAGCAGGCCATATAAAAACTACTTTAAAAGGTAGACTCTTATTTGAAAGTCTGGGTATAAAGTAATGTTTTGGCCTGGCACATAAAAGAGGGTAGACCACATACCAGGTGAGTAGCCCCCATTCAAAAGGTGCAGTGCCAACACTGAAAAAAGTCCCATCTCTGGTTAACATCCACCTGACCTCTACAGGCAGGGACATAAAAAGAAGTGATGGAGAAGAAGATCTTAACTGTCAGGCTGGACCACTCTGTAGTAGGCAGTAAAATGCACATTGAATTGTAGTCATATAGAACTTTACCTGATGATCAGCTCCTACTCCCTTGCTAAGACCTGTTGAGAGGGGATGATTTGACAAATGTTTGCAAGGTAAACAAAGGTTCAAAATAATAACAAGAACAAGAGCAGCTAGGATGTGGAATTTAAAATGAAAGTTAGGTACTCAATTATATCTGTTCCCATCTCCAATGGAAATCATCCCCACCCAAGGGCTTTGCAAAGAAACAGGGGCAGTCAGAAATTCATTATGTATGACTACAATGTGCTGTGTAGTTGTCTCCTAACCTACAACCTAATGATCTGAATATTGTTTACTGTCACTGAGTTGCAAGTTGTTAGTGTATTAACCAGCAACTTCTCCAGACTCCATTCACTGAATGAAGTGCAGAGTTATCAGAAGAGTCATCTCAAATGAACAGAGACACTGCAATGCTGTTTCAATGCTATGGAGCAGACATGCAACTTTATGGCACTTACCCTGTTGACTTGCTTAGCAACCGAAACATCTGTGAGGAAAGGAAGCAAAAAATTAGAGACCTCTGGAAAGTCCTGAGACTATTTTCAAGAACTCTGGTAAATCTGCACAATCCTTGTGCCACTTATGACACCACATAAATGTCTAATGAAATATAACATACTTGTTTTTCTTACCCTATAGCCTTATTTTCAGAATAGTATTTAAAACCATTTTTAAGTACGAAAATTTGGTCAACAGATTAACCAGTCTACCAATATGTACCAGACTTTATCAATCCCTTGATTACCTGTACTTTCTACTGTCTAAAAGTTTCTACCCTGACTGCTACCTTATCAGTAAGTAATACTAACTAAACAAAATTCAAGGTCTTAAAAACTGAACTCCAACAATCATGTTACTTGTGCCTAGAAATGAAAATTTTCTGGAAACTCTGGAATGGGGTGGAATCTTTCAGTTTTGGTTTTTTCCCCAGAAAAGTGGAAACATTTTGCAGTATTTACTTCACTTTTACAATATAAATATTTACAATATTTACTTTACTTTACAAACCCAAACTTGTTTAACTGATTTAACAATATGATAAGCATTACTTTATAACTCAGCATTTTAAATTGTGCTCTTTGACACATTTAGGGAATTGAAAAAATATCTTCATTTGACCTGTGCTGAGTTAGGGAATATGACCCTGTTAATTCTCATGGACTCCTCGGCAGCTTTTGATACCATTGATCATGGTTTATTCTGGACCACTTTTCGGGGTTGGGACTGAGAGGTTTCAATCCTACCTTGAAGACAGGTTTCAGAGTGTAGTGCTGAAGGAATGCCGCTCCACCTCTGGGATCCCAGGTTTTATATTGTACCCCCATGCTTTTCAACATGTATGTAATTGGTAATATCTAAATCAAACTATTGTAATGTGCTCTACACAGAGAAGCCCTTGAAGACTGTCTGGAAGCCTCAGTTGGTACAGAATGGTGTGACCAGAATGTTAACTGAAATGGGATGCAGTGGCCTATATACTATGGGACCAACATACCTGAAGAACCACCTTCTCCCATATGGATCCACCTATCCACTCAGGTCACCTTCAGAGGCTAGGCAGGTGGCAACCTGAGAAATGGCCCTCTTAGTTGTGGCACCAAAACTTTGGAACTTTCTCTTCAAGGAAATTTGTCTGTTTCCACTATTGTCTTGTGCCAAAGGGTGAAGATCAGTTCTGTTTTGTTTGGCAAACCCCAAGCCTTTCTTACTCCCTGTCTTTTTATGTGTGTCTGTTGTTTGTGTTTTTATTGGTTTAAATATTTTATACATACTCTATTTTGCATGTTGAAACATTTGCTGCCTTGGGGATCTGGCGCTGGAAACTGCCGTCAAGTCACAGCTGCCTTACAGCAACCCTGTACAGTTTTTCAAGGCAAGAGGCATTCAGAGGTGGTTTTCCATTTGCTACCTCCACGTCATGCTCCTGGCATTCCTTGGAGGCCTCCCATCCAAATACTAGCCCAGGCCTAGCTTCCAAGATCTGACAAGATTGGGCTAGCCTGGGCCTTGGAGATTTACTGGGATAGAAAGGAGGCATAGAAATAACTAAATGAAATAATTTTTGTATAAGAAAAACTGCAAATATACCCAATACTTGAGAATGAACTGCAAATGTCTGTACCCAGTGCTGTCACAGCACTTGTATCTTTCATATTTGCCATCTTAGAGAAGGGTAGGAAAAACTGAAAACAAATCTGCAGTAAGTAAGCAAAAGAAAGTATTACTTGGACAGAAACTCTCTCATAGATAGAGTTGCCAGCCCCCAGGACTGGGCAGGGGTTCCCCAGCTTCTGGGTGCTCCAATCCACCATTGGCCAGCTGGCCAGTAGGGGAAGCCCCACCCTCAAGCCACATCCACCCCTCTCCCTCCCCTTCTGCAAAGATGTAAAGGGCTTCAGCTGATCAATGGGGAGCACATGGCCCACCAATTAGCTGGAGGGCCCTTAAAATCTTTCAGCAGGGAGGGAGAAGGACTGTCGCCAGACACAGCTTTGCTTGCAAAAAGACTGTTTAAATGGTCTTTCTGCAAGGGGGGTGGGGGTCGTTGAACGCACAGGGCTGATTTCCCAGAAGCGATTTGCTGCTTGGGATTCAGGCCCATACACCACCACCTTGCTCTTTGCAGGGCACCCTGCTTCCTACAGGGCTCACAGCGGAGTGGAGCTGTGGTCAGCAACTGTTAAGTATGAGACTCAACAAAGGATTCAGCTTCAAGTGATTTCAGCTTTATTAAACAGCAACTGTAAGTCAGGAACACACAACAACAAGGGGAGCACAGCTCCTTCTTTTAAACTCTCCCGGGCTGTCAAAACCACACCCATTACAAGTTAAAGACCAATCAGAATACAGGGATAAAGGCCAATCAGGACCATTCCCTCTTTGCAACAATATCACTCAGTGATTGGGTAATTACACAGGTTTCACAGAAACCGACCAATAGCAATGCGACATCTGAAGAGCCACATTCAGACTCAAGCTTAACATGTGAATAGATAGGAGCGATTCACATTCAGTACATAACAGCAACAGTCTCTGTTCCTCCCTGCTGAAAGATTTAAAAGGGCCCTCCAGCTGAATAGGGTGCCATGTGCTCCCCGCTGATCAGCTGAAGCCCTTTAAATCTCTACAGGAGGGGAAGGAGAGGGGTGGCTGTGGCTTCAGGGTGTCGCTACCCACCCCTAGAATACCCCCCAATCCCCCACCAGAGCAACAAAGGGGACCTGGCAACCCTACTCCTAGAGTTACAATAGGTAGGAGTGCCAGCAATGCTTCCCAAAATTTTCCCATTTTTCCAGTGGAAATATTAAGAAAGTCCTCAGGCTTTTTCATGTTGTGCATCTGGAATGAGTGCAATGCTTTGTAAGACATTTTTCTTACTGGAAAAGGGAAAATATTTCATAGAAGGGTTTTTTCTCCCCAGTACTATCCCAAATTGCCCAATTTTTCGATGGGAAAAATTGAAAAAAAATCCTCAGACCTTTTCATGCCATACATTTTAAATATGAAAAACCTTACCTTAAAAGTATTTTAGTCATTCTAAAAGAGAAAATATTTAGCCAGAGTTTGTTTCAGTGTTCCCTCACATTTTCCAATTTTTTTCCATTGGGAAAATTGGGGAGAGGCCTTGGGGGGGGAAGGAAGGGAAAATTCTGAAGTTTTCGGCCCTCACACCTCTAATTCTGCCTAGCAAAATTTGATGGAACATTTTATCCCCAAATATCCCCTCCAAGACGTTCTAGTGCCCAGACTTGCAACATGACAGGCTTCCTCACAGGAAAGGTGCTAAAACCCCTTAATTGCCTTGGTTTCACTCCTTAGTACTTTGTCCAGATCTGTGATGTCTTTTTGAGATACATCTTTTTGAGATAACAATGTATCTTTTTGAGATACAATGAACAGAACATCACACAGTATTCCAAATGAGGATCCACCACAGATCTATGTGGGGGCATTATAATAATGTCTGTCTTATTTTCAGTTCCTTTCTTAATAATCCCCAGCACAGAGTTTGCCTTTTTTACTGCTGCATATCAGTTTAATATTTTCATTGAGGTATCCACTACCAGTCCAAGGTCTCTTTCTCTCTCAGTCTCAACAAGTTCAAACCCCAGTAGTATGTACTTGAAGATGGGATTTTTTGTTTCCATGTGCATCACTTTATACTTACCTACACTGAACCATTTGCCATACCGTCACCCACTCACCCAATTTGTGGAATCTTCCTGGAACAATTCACAGTCAGCCTTGGTTCGCCATCCTGAATAATTTTATATTATCTGCAAACTTTGCCACTATAACACACCCAGTTTCAGATCATTTACAAATGAATGAAATAGCACTGGCCCCTTGTGGGACTCTGCTGCTAGCTGCTTACTTACCTCCTTTGTGAGAACTGTCCATTTATTCTTACTCTTTGCTTCCTGTTATTTAACCAGTTAAAATCCATAAAAGGACCCAGCTTCTTATCACATGACTGCTAAGTTTATTCAGGAGTTTTTGAGGAGGTACCATACCCAAAGACTTTTACAGTTTAAGTATGTAATATCTATTGGGTCACTGTTATGTAGCTGTTTTTCACTTTCTCAAAGAACTTCAACAAGTTGGTGAGGCAGGAGTTTCCTTTGCAGAAGCCATGCTGATTTTCCCTCAGCAGGCTTTGCTCCTTTATGTGCCTAATAATTCTACTTTTGATTTAAAAAATTTACCAGTTTTGCTGAGATAGATTCTAGGCTAACTGGCTTCTATAATTACCTGGTACCCCCCTCTGGATCCCTTTTTAAAAATCAATGTAACTTCTGCTGCTCTCCAGTCTTCTGGTACAGTGGAAGATTTTAGTGACAAGTTACTAGTAAATGTTAGGAGAACAATATGATCACATTTGTGTTCCCTAAGAACTTTCACGTATATGTACTCAGCATCTGGAAACTTAGTAGTTTGTAATTTCCTCAATAAGTCTAGCATCTGGAAACACAGTGGTTTGTAATTTCACCAATAGGTCTAGAATGCCATTTCTCATCACCTCAATTTGACTTATTTCTTCAGTCTCCCTTTCTGAAAATAGTGGCTGTGGCATGGGTATGCACCCCACACCTTCTACAGTGAATACAGATGTAAAGAAGGCATTGAGCTTCTCAGCCATCTCCCCATATTTTTTTAGCAATCCCTTTTATTTCTTGGTCACCAAGACACCCAACTGCTTCTTCTGGCTGGCTTCCTGCTCTGGATATATTTAAGGAAATCTTACTGTTTATCTTGATGCATTTAGCGATCCACTTTTCAAATTCTTTTTGCATGTCTAATTACTGACTTACAGTTCTTTTGCCAGACCCTGTGCTCCCTTCTGTTCATTTTGTTACGGCAGATCTTCCACATATTTTTAAAAAAGCCTTTTTGCTTTTTATGGCTTCCTTGACTTGGGTCGTTAACCATGCAGGCATTCTTTTAAACTTGGAAGTACCTTTCCTAATCCAGGAAGGTTAGCATTCTATCTGAGCTCAGTACAATTTTAAATAGCTTGCAAGCATCCCCCACAGATGTGACTCTCTTGTGTAACCCCTTCAGCTTCCTTTTAACTACTCCACTCATTTTTGTAAAGTTCTCTCTTTCGAAATCAAAGGTTACTGCTTCGGACTTTACAGGTAACTTTCCATAGACAAGAATGCTGAACTTAACAGCTTTATGGTCAGCACTCCCAACTGGTGCAACAACATCTACATATCTCACTAGGTCTTGACCCCACTTAGAACCAAGTTGAAGACCACGACACCTCTGGTTGGCTTTGTGAGCAACACTGCATAATCATTTATGATGTGCAGGAATCTCATTTCTACAACATGATACCAGAATGTGTTTACCCAGTCAATGGCTGTGGTCACACGAGTGGGATAATGCGGGGGGGAAGCGAGGCTATTTGCTCCATAGCAATTTGACCCGCATTTGCACGATCACACAATCCCAGTTCCCTAGCGAGTTTCCTGACACCAGGAAAATCAAGTACTTTCCAGATATTTGTGCTCTGAATCCATGATTTTGCCTATCTGGATAGCCATCTCTCACAATGATTGTGATTAGGTCATCTGGATGTCCTTCTTCCGGTAGGGGGAAGTCTGTCTGTGGCCTGTAGCAACCCATTTGATAGTGGACTTTCCCCAGTGTCTTTTAACTCTGCTCTTGCAGCAGAGCGAAACGGGTTGTCAACGGGTGCAGGGCGCTAGCCAGATGTCCACGTCTGATCGCACCCGTTAAATCTGCCCGGCATTTGCACCTATGGCATGGCTAATTGTGCGTGTGATCGGGACCAATATTAGGGTAGCTGAAGTCACCTAGTATCACAACATCTGTTTTAGTCACCTCCCTTATTTCTTTCTCCATCCTCCTGAAGGGTTTAATCAGGCAGGCAATAGTACACTCCCACTTTTAAGTAGCCCTTAGAACCCAGTATTTCCACCAATATCTTTTCTATTGGGGAGTTCATTCCCCTAATGTTTTCTAGCTTAATTGAGTCTGTCCTCTGATATACAACATAACATCTCCACCAACATGTTCCTCCCTGTCTTGTCTATGCAGCCTATATTCAGGGATGACTATATCCTATTGATTTCCCCCATTCTACCATGTTCTAAGACACCTACTATATTGTCATTTAGTACCAAACAATCCAGCTCCTCATCTTGGCTTGGAGGTTTCTAACATTGGCATATAAACATCTATATCATATTTCCCTCTCCAGTAACCACAGCCTCCTGTCATCCCTTTGTCTCCACACATGATCCTCCTTTGTCATCTTACTCTCATTCCCAAGTTCTACTTTGCTCCTACCAATACTACCTTGAATGTTTACACAGTCCTCCCTTTGGAATGAGCTGCACCAAACTAGAGGTTCCCCAGCTCCTCTATGCTTCCCCCCCACATATACACACAGGGATTAGTTTAAAACCTGCTCTGCGCCAGCAGAATGGTTTCCTTTTGGTTCAAGTGAAGCCCATCTCTTTTGGAGAGGTTCAGCTTGTCACAGAAAGTTCCTCAGCACTTAATAATTTTAAATCCTTCTTCCCGGCACCAGCTTCTCATCCATGTGTTGAGACCCCTGTTCTGTGCCTGTCTAGCTGGCCCTGCACATGGAACCAGAAGCAATTCTGAGAACACTATCATTCAGGTCCTCAAAATTAATGGGTTCTCTCCTGCTACCCCTCAACCTCCCCTGCTCAACTTTCCTGTTAAGCACTGTTCAAAAACAATGGATGCAAGCCTCCAGGAAACCTGTGTGTTTTCTTACAGTCAGACTTCTAATGGACTATGCTTTACAGCTGTGAGCTGTGACTCCACCCCCAGGAGTTAGACAATAGCAGGCAGCTGATTGACCTCGGGCAGCTGATGGACCTCATTCAGCAGAAGCAAGACAATGAGCTTCCAGAGCACTCACCAAAAGCTAAAAGTCTTTCAGACAGACACACCCAACCCCAAACAGTTCAGGAATCACACCTCAGGACATACACACACTTACCTCTCTTTGCTTTACACACCAATTCAAAGTTCAGCTCCCCTGTTAGAAGCCCTGTTAAAAGGCATAGGATGCCAAACGTGGGGTGTAAACCCCCAGGAAACATGTTTGCCCTCTTACAGACACAGACCTGGCAGGATATAATGGATGGATATTATGGAATTCATTTTGCAATTAATGAGACCCTGTGCAGTTTCTCCTGTATCTAATGAGTACTACTGCCACTAGCATATCAATTGCAAATATATAGTTTTTTCTTAGGAAGGGGTGGGGAACTGACAGGAGAGCAGGCTAGGGCTAGAGGAAGATAAGTATGAATTCCTTCTGAGCTGAGCCCATGATCAGAGATCCAGATGCAATTCAAAATGGGGGTGAGGCTTTTTGAACTGAGAGAAGGGACCACATGATAAGCACCTCCTGCAATTTACAGATTATAGTACAGGGGGCATGTTTGATGGAAGACAGTAATAAAATGGACAAACTGAGTGCAAACTTTTCCCCCCTTTTGTATTTGCTCTTCATTACTTACTACAGTGCTCTGACTGCTTGTCTTTTTGTACATAATTTCACCTTTATATGTTAATTGGTTCTTTTATAAGGGAAAAATAAAAACACTGAAACAATATCCCTAACACATAAGAAAGACAATGATACTAAACATCTGTGATTTCTCTACTTCTAGGGTTAATCTGCCACAGAATATAAAATAGGCTGGCTCACTTTCTTGTTTCTATGTTCCTGAATACACTGAAAACAGACTCTTGCTGAACTTTGTAGTGCAATTCTCACATCTGCAGAGAAGTCAAGAAGACTGAACAGTGAACTCTTTTAAGACCAGCTGACAAGGGAAACAAAAGAAAATGCCCCTTGGGAATCATCTGCTAACGTCAACAAGGGTAAGGGGATCATTAGCAGCAGAAATGATAGGTTACCACATGGGAGACAGCAGTGATCCAGTGTGGAACAGATTTACGTCAAGGGAACCATCTCATTCTCTCTGAAGGAACTCTACGGTAACTACAACATACATACATTTGTATTAAAGACATATTTTATTTATTGTACTCCACTGAGAAAATGTTTTGAGTGTCCTCTGCACAAACACATGCATTGGGAAAATGACCAGAGCATAAATTCCTTCTTTTTAGAACAGTTAAACAAATTTGGCTGGAATCATATTCTGCCTTATATAAAGGTTCCAACTACATGCAACAGAGACAGATTCTTTTGCTTATACTCAGGTCTGACCTAATCACACATCAAGTAGAGAATCTGATTTTTTAAGCATGTGGGTACAGTATGCATTTATTCTTCTAGCTGGCAGCATAAAGAAGCCTTGCCAAAGTTCTCAGTGTTTAATGTTATACTTCAGTCACCTCTCTGAATAATGTAGAAAAAGAGCAGCAATCTTTTAAAATATTTGGCAACAGGTGCCTTCTTACTGAAAAACCCACCTTCTTCTCTTCTCTTACTGCACAGTGCACATTTCCTTGCTTCAACAGTCTACTCTGTTCAGCTCACTCTTTGTATTATCTGTGTAGTTAGCTCTGCCTCTAATCCCTACCCACCTCACCTCTGAAATCAGGGATATAGAGAGCAGGGCTTGAGAGGCAAATCTTTACTGGTGAGCTGGATAGTATGGGAGATGGTCTTTCCATTTGAATGCTGTCTTTGCTGCATTCTAGTCCACAGGGCCCCAACAAGTGTTAATACCTCTGTGTGTGTGAAGCCTTGTTCTTGTGCATGTTAAGTAACATATTGTAAGAGTTCTTCAGGAATTTGATGAGGGAGAGGGAAGCTGTCTGTGGGAATGAAAGAGAAAAAAAATGGAGCTTTTGTGCTGGTTGTTTTGTTTGTGTTTATGATTCTGAAATTGTTGTTTTTGCAAATACTTAACAGTTCAATCTGTAATGTTTAAACCACGTGGCATGTTGAATTTTTATGAGTAAATACATTTTTATCTTGAAACTATTTTATGTCCTAAATAACTGGGGGATGATAATAACTGCAGAAGATGTGCTATAGTTCCCTCTCTTGTGTCTCAGTTTTCTAAGAAGTGGATGCTACTATCAGACATAAAGGGTCAGTTCTTACAAATTTACCAAGTATACATGATGGGCAACTGGAACCACAACCACTACCTTCATACCCAAAGAAATGTTGTCCTATAGGCCTGGTGGACATCCAAAACATGGGTGTCTAATTTGCATGGGGCCTGAATGAGTGATAAAACTCTGCTGCCAATCATTGCTATTCTATAATTATTATTATTATTATTATTATTATTATTTATTAATCACTCCATCCCAGTTTACAGCCATAATTTTTAGAAAGCATTTTTCTACTATATAACAGAATATATTGTACAGTGCAGTGGAGCCATGAATCAGTGGTAGAACATCTGATTGTATGCAGAAAGTTCCAGGTTCAATCCAGTTTTAAAAAGGATACAAGTAATATGAAAGACTTTTACCTGAGACCCTAAAGAACTGCTGCCAGTCAGAGCAGACAATACTAATCTTGACAAAACAATGTTCTTACTCTGCAGCTTCATATGTTTATATACGTTTAGAGACGTAAGTACAGAAAAGCAGTATCTGTTACTAAAATAGTCTTAATGGGTGCAATAAAGGCAGCTAAATAACAGCGCGAGAATATTAATATCCTATGTCGCCATTTCATTTCCCACAGCAGTGGGAGGCAAGAGAACATCAAGAAATTACTGAATAATCATACTGCATCACCATGTTCTTTACAATTCCCCTGAATTCCATTTGATTATCTAGATCATATAACTATATATTTTTTAAAAAACTAAAAGTAATGTATGTTTCCAGCTCCTAACTATTCAAAAACTAGCTGTACTACTGTTCGATTCAGAGCTGTAGTCAAATATCTAACTTTGAAAATGAATATGCATTACTGGGTTACATTCTAATGCTCTTTGTGTTCTATATTAACACAATGTTCTATATGAACCATTATAATGGCCTGTAACCTCTAAAATTGCTAGAATAAAATCACTGGAGCTCAACTGCAGATATACTGTGCATACACTGTCTTATAGGGAGGGGGTCTGGTTGGCTATATGTGAGGCACATACTGACTTCCCACTACCTATGCTGCACTTTTGCACTGCCTGCACCAAATTAGAAAACCAACTACTGAATGTCATGTGTCAACAGACAACAAGGATTATTGACACTCCTGTTATGATATGGGATCTGTACTGAATCTAGCATCCAAACTGAATAGGACAAGAAATATCAGCAAAGAATACAACAAAAGTAAGGCAGTGATCAATCAATTCAATTATTTCCAGGGGTTAGCAGACCTCAGACCACCTAAACCAATACTGACAGAGAAGACAATATAATCATGACAGTTAAGAAAACTTTCTTCACCACCATTACCAACACCCTATATACTTCCAAATGGGCTCTATGGCATGCTTTGTATGATTAAGCATTAAGTCTTCCACTAATGAAATCCAGATATGAGTGCTTAGGGTTATTTCAGGCATTACACACAGACTCAAAAGACAGCTGCAACTAATCATGGCTTCCTGGCAAGTGCACTCATATGTTACATGTGTTTGTATCTGTTGGGTCTGCATTTTAAGTTTTTAGAAGTACATCTAAGAACATGTGAACTAGCTCACAGTCTCAAGTTTTTTCCTTGGCTTGTGCTTATTCAGGCTTCCTGGCAGTCTAGTAGCCACATCTGGTGGTGTCAGCTGAAATTATTATACTTTTGTTCCAGATTTAGACTTATGAAGGTTCACTCATAAAGTTAAAAGGTAGTAAAACATCCACAGTAGTCTCCAGCCAAAATAAGGCTGCCTGAACACTAATAATGTGAATGTAAATTTGGATGGCTAATTGCAATGCTAGTCAATGGAAAATTGTTTTACAGTATTGCTCAAAAACAGCAAGTACATTTATGATAGATTTATTTTCATATAGCAAAGCCACTGAATATGTTGAAATGTGTGAGGATTGTCACATACCATTTTATATTCTGGAAGAAATAATAACTTTGTCATTCTGAGGTTTATTTTGGACAAACAAGTACTGTTCAGCAAATACAAGTACTGTTGAATATTACTGTTGCCATAAAAAGCAAACATGAAACTGGAGGTGGGGAGGTCTATGAGATCACTCACATGAGAGTTTTCAGGATCACATGTGGCCTTCTGCCCTTCAGAATCTCTACCTCTGAATATCCAGGAATGAGAGTATAGCAAAATGCTATTCTAAAATCAGCCTATCACTAAGTGATGTTTCTTCAGAGCTTCCAAAATGAACAAAGATCCTACCTTCCTTTGCGTTGCATTTCCTTTGCAGCCATTTTTCTACTGTCTCAGCACTAACACTTTCTGACACAAATTCATCCAGTACCTGCGGGTGAAGAGAAAGATAGGCCTTCACTTTTTCATCTGTCAGACCTGAAAAAAGAGAACAATAATGTTTACTTTACTGCTGTTTTTATGAGAAATTTATGGAAATGATTAAAAAATATTAGGAATGGAGCCTATTGTACCAGATACTTCAGACAGAGTAGTGGTACTACAATAGCTGTTTAATCAGGAATTGCCATGGTTAGCACATTCAGTTTTTACCAGCAATCCTGGTGTCACTTAAATTAACCCCTTTTGCATTCCATTATTTTCTGTGTTGTCTATCGGGTTTGATCTGTGGTACTTTTATCATAAAAGTCAATTGCAGCATTAGGGTGCCCTGTGTGAACAGTCAAAGTGCTATTTCAGCTACCCAAGATGACTGTTCTTTTGAATTTTTCTCTCTCCCTTCTCCTTTCAGCTTAAATAATTCCATTTCACAGCTGAATGGTTCAGTTAAACATCCATCACTCATTGTTGTCCTATTATAACAGGGCTGCCAGGCCCCCTCCAAGCCCCTCCCCCAGCACCAATCAGCTGGCTGCTGGGGGACTCACTGGCAGGAAACTAGGCCTAGGCCTGTGTATCCAGCAACACAGCAATGTTACTCCTGGCATGCACCAGAAGTGGTATCATCACGTCAACAGCAGTGCAGGGATGGGCAAATTACTTCTACCACAGAGTTTTTGCCCAAATACCAGAGCATCCCCATGTTGCCAGTGACATGATCTTGTCTCACTAACCTGTTAGTTTTCTTTGAGGGGGTGAACAAACATGTGGACAAGGGGGACCCAATAGATGTTGTTTACCTTGACTTCCAGAAAGCTTTTGATAAAGTTCCTCATCAAAGGCTCCTAAGTAAGCTCAATAGTCACAGGATAAAAGGACAAGTCCTTTTGTGTATCAAAAACTGGCTAATTAATAGGAAACAGAGAGTGAGTATATATGGGCAATCTTCTCAGTGGAGGGTGGTAAGCAGTGGGGTACCGCAGGGATCAGTACTCAGTCTGATGCTTTTTGACTTGTTCATTAATGATTTGGAGTTGGGAGTAAGCAGTGAAATGGCTAAATTTGCAGATGATACAAAGATGTTTAGGGTGGTGGATTGTGAGGCATTCCAAAGGGATTTGTCAAGAATGGGCAAGTGGGCATCAACGTGGCAAATGGGGTTCAGTGTGGCCAAGTGCAAGATGATGCACATTGGAGCAAAAAATCCTAAATATAAATACACGTTGATGGGGTCCAAACTGGCAGAGACTGACCAAAAGAGAGATCTTGGAGTCCTAGTAGATAACTCAATGAAAATGTCGAGACAGTGTGCGACTGCAATTAAAAAAGCCAATGCTATGCTCGCAATTATTAGGAAGGGTATTGAAAACAGATCAGCCAATATCATAATGCCCCTATATAAAGGATGTGGAATACTGTGTACAGTTCTGGTCACCACACCTTAAAAAGGATATTATAGCATTGGAAAAAGTGCAGAAAAGGGCAACTAGAATGATAAAAGGGTTGGAGAACTTTCCCTATGAAGAAAGGTTGAGGTGCTTGGGGCTCTTTAGCTTGGAGAAGCGCTGGCTGAGGGGTGACATGATTGAGGTTTATAAGATTATGCATAGGATAGAGCAGGTAGAGAAAGAAGTACTTTTCTCCCTTTCTCACAATACAAGAACTCGTGGGCACTCAATGAAATTGCTGAGCGGTCAGGTTAGAACGGATAAAAGGAAGTACTTCTTTATCCAAAGAGTGATTAACACATGGAATTCACTGCCACAGGAGGTGGTGGCGGCTACAAGCATGGATGGCTTCAAGAGGGAATTAGTTAAACATATGGAGCAGAGGTCCATCAGTGGCTATTAGCCACAAGGTATAGATAGGAATTCTGGGGCAAGTGATATTCTGTATTCTTGGTGCGGGGGGGGGCAACAGTGGGAGCGCTTCTAGTGTCCTGGCCCCACTGATGGACCTCCTGAAGGCACCTGGTATTTTTGGCCACTGTGTGACAGAGTGTTGGACTGGATGAGCTATTGGCCTGATCCAACATTGGCTTCTCTTATGTTCTTATGATGATGTCAGTTCCAGTGCAGAAGTCACACTGCTGTGTGACCGGCAACTGGAACCTAGGCCTTGTTTTTCCTGCTGGAAAGTCCCCACCCCAGTGGTTGCCAGGTTCCTTGTATTATAATCATAAAAAAGCTGGCTATCAAGTAAAAAAAATGCCCCTACATCCCCAAGAGAAGAGAAAGTAACAACCATTTATAATTCAGGAGTGCTACAAGATAACTGGCTAGCTAGGAGAGAACAGGAAGTTATTAATTAGACTATAAACAAATACAAAAGGAAAATTATAGGACCTTTATGAAGAGGGACTTGCTTCCAAGCAGACATAGTAAGAGCTTGCCTGGGAGTATGGATTTTATGGAGAATGTAGATATGATGCTTTCTCCTCTTTGCTGTGGCGTCTTTTTTTTTTTTCCTTATTCTCTTTCTATTCCTCAGATGTTAAAATGTATATAGATACATTCTGACCCACCCTAGGATGCAAAGGAACTGAAATCCATTTGTTGGTATATGTCTGAATACAGCACACATGAGGCTGATAAGAATTCAAAACACATAACCTGTTTTACTTCACTGCCATGGGAAAATGTTCAAGTCAGACTGTCAGGAAGTTTCAGTTTTACACTAGGCAGGTAAAAAGGCAATACAAATGAGGGAAACTTGGTATAACTATATACAGTGGTTTGTGACAAAAATGTAGCTGTTTTGTTCTACAGACAGGTGTTCGTGACTGTTGAGAGAGATCACTTTCCTGTCACTAAAATAAACAGACACAAGCTTAGTCGAAACAAAACTGCTAAAGTCTGTTGAGGCAGGAAAATATACACGAAAATTCAAATTTTCCATCTCTAACACTTGATAAGGATCACCCTTCTTTCCTAGGTGCTGTTTCCCTGAGGGAAGAAATACAACTTCCACTTCCCTTTCTGTATTTCAGAATCCTCTCAGATCCTTCTCTCTGTCCTCGCTCCTCTCTACTCCCCCCACCTTCCTTCCTAATTGACATTCTCAACTGAACTCATTCAGGTAAAAGAGTAGAATTCTTTCTGAACCTCATCAATCAATGTTTTCAGAAGGATATAATGTATCTGTAGTTAGCTGTCCATCACAGTAGATTAAGCGCTGTGTGGAACCACTATTTCAAATTAGCTCAGAGCAGAAAAACAATGCAAAAGGTCACAATGTAAGAATCAGACTGAGAATTTACGATCACTCATTTGAAACATGACAACTAGGTGGTATAATAGGGCATGATATGTTGATATGTATAAGATATCACATGAACGACTACTGCAGAAGAAATCCATGAGCAGGAAGTCAAAGGTAAATAAACTGGTGCTGTGCCTGCAATAAAAAGTGCACGATACCAATGGGACTCTATACAGAGGGCACAGTGTGTGACAGGCCTTGAAAGTGGGCTTAAGCTAAGTAGATGAGAAGTAATTAGAACAAAAGAGGAATTTCAAACAAAACAAGAAAGTAATCAGCATTAGATTCTACAGAGGAAGGCAATGGCAATCCACCTCCGCTTCTCACTTCACTTGAAAGCCCCTTGCTGGGGTCACCATAAATTGGTTGCAACTTGATGGCACTTACGTACGTAATCAGCATTAAAAAATGAAGTTCGTTAAAGAAACAGGCTAATGAAAAAACACTGAACAGTGTGGGAAACAAGCAAATGAAATAAATATATTTATCTTCTGAAGATCTCAGGTGTACATAACGCATGTAGTAGTAAAACATCAAAAAGCTAAAAACAGAATTGCTAGACATTCTCTCTGTCTTGCACACACACACACTGATTGATCAACTAATAGAGACTGAGGCACTGAATGTGCTTGCAAAGGGACTAAAAGCACTTTTCAGCAGCTCTCTGTGAGTGACCATCAAGGTGGAGAAGAAATGGACCAAAAGAGGCATGGGGTCAACTAAAGCTGCATAGTACAAGTGCAGATACAAGTACAGATACAAGTACTGATTTGTAGCATATCATTTTGCCCTCTTTGATATGTTTTCTGATGATAAACTCTAAAAGTATTATTTCTGAATGAGGGCTCATTGGATAGGATGCTAAGATTTCCATTCACAGAAGGGCTTCCATGCATAGAATGACTTCCCCACCCCACCCCCTCCTGCCACAGACCAAAATGCCTCCTAAAATGCTGCTCTGGGGGATGGGGAACCCCCAGGAGCAGCATGAAGGGGGAGCTGGAAGGCTGGCATGGGAGAGCCTGGCACACACACCCCTTGGTGTGCATGGATCCAACAGAAGGTTTTCTGATTCTAGTAGCTGTTACAACCCTCACAACAACCAACATGTGTATATGTGTGTATGCATGCACATATACCATTTTAGCATCCTTTCTCCTGTATAAATCTGGATTGAGATGGGATGGCAGTACTGTTGTTGTTAGACCTGTCAGCTGCTTTCAACATGTTCTATCATCAGTTACTGATCCACCGCCTCACCAACATTGGAGTTCAGGGGCTCACCTTAAAATGGCTTGCTTCCTTCCTCCAGGGTCCGGGACAAAGGGTAGTGCTTCAGGAAGAACAGTCCCAAAGGCATCCACTGATTTGTAGAGTGCCTCAAGAGGTGGTTCCATCCCTGATGTTAACATCTACATGCACCCTCTTGCCCAGAGTGCTCAGAGCTATGGACTGAGTTGTCACCAGTACGCTGATGATACCCAGCTATATCTGCTTTTGGGCAGTCAGTCAGATTCTGGGCCAGAAGATCTGGACCTGGCATTACAAGCTGTGGCTGGATAGCTTAGACTGTGTCTGCTAAAATTGAATCCAACAAAGATGGGTTTCTGTGCCTTAGTCATGGTGTTCTGGGGTTAGGGATCTCACTCCCAACCTTCAATGGGGTGCCATTGGTGCCAGCACTGGAGGGTAGGACTTTGGGAGTGCTCTTGGACACCTCCTTAACGATGGAGGCCCAGGTAGCAGCCACTGCCAAGTCAGCCTTTTACCATCTCTGGCTGATTAGGCAGTTGGTTCCCTTCCTCAAATGTGGTGACTTGGCAATGGTAATCCATGCAATGGTCATCTCAAGATTAGACTACTGTAATGCACATGGGGCTGCCCTTGTCCCAAATTTGGAAGCTGCAATAGCCAGGCTGTTGTTGGGTCTCTCTCCAAGAGAACACATCCAGCCCGTGCTGAAAGCATTGCACTAGCTGCTTGTAGCATACTGAATTCGCTTCAAGGTGCTGGTTCTTACCTATAAAGCTCTTTATGGTCAGGGGCCAGCATACCTGAGGGACCACCTTTCCCCACATGTTCCTCAGAGAGCACTGTGTTCAGGGACACAAAACCTCCTAGTTCTCCCTGGTCCTAAAGAGGCCAGACTGGCCATCACCAGGGCTAGGGCCTTTTCTGTGGCAGCTCTGCGCTGGTGGAAAGAGCTCCCTGAGGATACCAGGGCCCTGCAGAACTTCCTTCAATTCTGCAGTCCTGCACTTTCACCAGGCATTTGACCACATTTAATATCCTGATATAACATTAGAGCCTTCTCTGGGATTTTTTCCATCAACTATGTTTGCATTAACTGATTCCTGTTATGGAAAATATTGGATTATGGTTTGCTATTGCATAGGAAATTTATGTATCACACCTTAAATTTTATGTAGTATAAACTGTTTTAAATATTTTATGTAAGGCATCCTGAGCCTGCCTTGGCGAAGAGGGCAGGATATAAATCTAACAAAAATAAAATAAATAAAATATTCATCCATTTTTATTATCTTAGATAGTTACTCCCACTGACATATAGTGCACCCAAAACTCTCCTTGAAAATCTGTCAAGTCCATCCTTAAACTATGTAAAAGAATAACTGAATGAACTGCAATGATGGCATGAATGAGAAAAACAAGTAATGGTAGAAATACGCATCTTAAAAATGACATTCTTGCTATTTTTAATGTAATATGTAATGAAGTTAAGATCTGTAGAATGAAATGAAAAGAGGCAAGTAAAACTGAGTAGTTACACTCTATGCATTAACATACAACACTCTGCAGTGCACTAGGAAAAGAGTTGTGAGATAGGGTTCCAAAATACCCAGCAACTAACTTAAGTTACTGGGAGGTTCTAAGAGTCATATTCTGATAAATTTCAGGGGGGTTTCCAAAGGAACAATAAATTTTCCAGTAAAACAATTTTCCAATAAAAATGCCATTTTCTGCTGGCACATCTTCAGATACAATTAGGGAATCAGGATTACCACTAGGGAAAACACAAAAGAAGCCTATAAGAGGTACCTATGAAATATGACACTGAAAAAAGGAAACTGCAGCTTAAATCATATGTTGTTTTTGAATTATCAAAGAGTCAAAAAAGACAAAAGAAGTGTAAAATAGGAATCAACAAGTTTTAAAACTACCAGAGTTAGACATGCCTCTGAATTTTGCTCTAGAATAGAAAAAGAAGGGAAAGACCAGACAGAGCCAGATGCTCGGTAGGAAGGAGGGAAATAGAAGTTGCAGAGGATATGGGGGAAGGACCATGATAAAGATCACTACATGATACATGTCTTTTGGTTGCCACTGGACAAAAAAAAAGGAGACCTTTTTGTGAAACCTTATCACATTCTGCAAAAGCTCTCCACAACCATTTTGATGACCTTTTGGAGTATAGTGACAAGAGTGAAAACTTTTGCCTCCTTTCAAATTGCAACTGCCACTTTAACAGAAACAACTGACAAACATGATACATTCCACTCTTTTGGAAAGTACTGTGGATAATACTATTCTTCTTTTGGTAAAGCCCCTCTCTGGGAAAAGCACTTGAAAATCAAGTCTATTACTTTCAAGACAACAGCAACAAACATGAGCAGTGCTATTAAAGTACTAAAAGTACATCACATAAAGAAATTATAGGAAGTAATGACAGTATTCTCACAGACATAACAGCAGTACTTCAGTTATTCACAGTGGGTGCATTTCCATGCCCCCTCTTGCTAAAATCATATTGATGTACATTGGCTTGATGATGCACAGTAATGTAGGATCACAGCCAATGAGATCAACTGCAATAATTTAAACATTATAATAAAAAGTGTGCATTTCAAAAATGCAATTCTGGGTACATCCAGAATTTTATGAACTTTAGCAGGCAAACCTGTCTTGTTTTAACAGGACAGAGGATTCTAAAATTCTTCTTTCAGACTTCAGGATGTGAGAATCAGGGCTATTTTTGGGCAGGAACGCACAGGAATGGAGTTCTGTCTGGCTTCCAAGTTGGCCACTCCTACAGCCCCCCAGTTCTCCAGGCACCTCGCAAGCTGAAGGGTGCCTGGAGAAGCCAAGCTGATCCAGGGAGGGAAGGCATTTTAAACTGCCTCTTCCCCTCGGGTTCCCCATGTGCCCCACAAGCTGCAGAGAACCTGGGGAAGCCGATCCTGGGAGGGAGCTGCGCTGCCAGGGGTGTGGCCTAATAGGCTAATGAGCATCTGCTGTTGGGCGTGGCCTATAATGCTAATGAGTTCCTGCTGGGCTTTTTCTACAAAAAAAGCCCTGGTGAGAATAATATGATACAAACATTCTTCAAAGGTATACTGGAAACAAGAGCAACCAAGTGCCTAGAGAGACTAAGTTACATGTTATCACAAACAGGAAACACACTGAATACAAAAGTGTTAATTAGTTCTGCTGGGGACAGAACTAAGTAGAGTAACTGTTTAATAACTGCTTCTCATTGAGAAACTAAGAATGAGAAACACTTGCTCTACAACAACTAATAATATATAGGAGTTTTAAAATGTGTGGAATACTTCATGTATATTATGCGACAATACTGTAATATAGGCCAGTAATGTCATCCTCACTTGGGAGACAGAGACTGAGACAGGGGCTTGCCTAAGACTACCTAATAAATTTATTGCTGAGGTTTGGATTCCCCAGCTCGCACTCTTAGGTCCTTTCCACATTTGGATCTCATCCCTGGCTTTATCAGAGTTCAATTCATGACACAATACCTTGCATTTATCCCTGGTTATAACAGCATCCGTTTATCCCAGGACAAGTGTGGGGCAAAACCAGGGTGACTACAATCTAATGTGGAAACAAAAAAATAACCAGGGATAATTACAGGGGTGAACTTGAGTGCCGTGCAGAATGTAAGTTCGGGGACAGGGTTGAACCAGGATTTAAGGTCTAGTGCGGAATCACCCTTAGACACTACAAGAAACTGCACAACACCAGCTCCAACATTTACCAAAAAAGATAATGCAAATACATAAGGTGCCTTGTACTGGATGTCCTAGGCTAGCCTGATCTCATCAGATCTCAGAAGCTAAGCAGGGTCATTTAGTATTTGGATGGAAGACCACCAGGGAAGTCTAGGGTTGCTACACAAAGGCAGCCAATGGCAAACCACCTCTGTTAATCTCTTACCCTGAAAATCCTACAGAGCTGCCATAAGTCGGTTGTGACTTACTGCTGGGTTCTTCTGCATATCTGCCCACCTGTGTATTTTTACAGATGTGGAGCCAGTATTTTCTTCTGCACATGGCTTAAATGATGAGGATTTTCAAGGGAGGGTGCTTTTGTCATCGGTGGCGTTATCGGTAGAGTAACAGAGCCCCTCTTATTTCTTTTTTAAATGGCCCTAAAATAGCCATATAATACTGTAGTATTGCAAGGATAGTTTAAGCAGGTTCTCTGAATTCCCAGCTTTTTCTTTTTAAGTAAGTCTCTAGTCTTCTCCGGAGAGATGCACTTTTTTCTTATCTCTGTGAGGGAAAAAGCTAGAGACTTACTTTTCAAAAAATGAAAGCTGGGAATTCAAAGAACATGCTTAAACTATCATTGGAACACTACAGCATTATATCACTATCTTACAGCCATTTTTTTATTTAAATCACTCATCTGGGGGGAATGGCTTAGCAATGACAACAGTTCAATCATTGAACACTGGGCTGGAGGTTGGTGGGACAATGAAAACTGATAGAAATATCATGCGCTAGGAAAAAGACAACTCAAAACTGGCTTTCAGAGGAGAGACAAACAGAAAATAAAAATTAAAGGCACAAAAATGCATGAGGATATCAAGGAAGTAGTACAGGGCCAGAACCAATGGGAAAAAACCATGTGAAAAAGCCCATACACTTTGATTAGCAGCAGCTCTTAAGGGTCTCCAGTCTTTCACATTGTCTACCATTTGTGATCATTTGAAACTACAAATACAAGTGTTTAAACGGTTAATCTTCTACATGCAAAGCAGATGCTTAATTACCAATATCTTTCCCCTAAATAGTAACCACTATTACACTGAGTCTCAGCTTCTCATACCATGATTTTTTAATTTGGGAGTCAATCATGACATCTTGCCTCACCAATCTTTTGGCATTCGGTTGACAAGAAAAAAGATAGGGACAATTCTGTAGACTTTAGATAGTTGAATTTCCTAAAAACCTTTGACAGATTGTTTCCATTCTAGAGATTTTTTTCTGAAATTGCCATAATTCACATGGGATTGGATCCATTAATCCAACTGCAGAAGGTACTGATGGAAGAGGTTTGACAATGTTCTTCCCTTCCACCAGCAGCCATTTCCATCCCTGAGAAAATTTATTCCTAGTTGTGGATCAACAGAATGTAGTAAGAAGGGAGAGAAATCACCCTCTCTCTTCAGTGAGTGGAACTCTGGTGACAGAAGAGAGAGGAGGGAGCGATTTTGCCTCTTTCTCACTGCCAGCCTAGCAACCCATGTGGCTATTACTCCATGCCGGTCCCATGATTCCAGGAATCAATGTTCTCAGGGTCAGAAATGGTTGCTGGGGAGAGGAGCAAAGCAGGGAAGACCCAAAATCCTTGCACCTATGGTTCACTGTTTCCAACACACAGTTATTATGAAAAAAACAGATAACATCACTGGCAAATCTTTCCAAATGCTAACACCAGTGATGTAGGCCAATGCTACATTTTTCCATGCGAAATTTACCCCACATATGTAAATTTACTCCCTCATGGATCACTGCCTTGTCGTGGCGAGGGGGCTTGCGTGGTTCGATGAGGCTGTGGGCTATGCCGTGGAGGGCCACCCAGGATAGACAGGCCACAGCAGAGAACTCAGACCAAGCGTGATCCCCCTGGAGAAGGAAATGGCAACCCACTCCAGTATCTTTGCCAAGAAAACCCCATGGACAGTAACAAAAGGCTAAAAGATATGACGCCGGAAGATGAGTCCCTCAGGTCGGAAGGTGTCCAATATGCTACTGGGGAAGAGCAGAGGGCAAGTACGAGTAACCCCAGAAAGAGTGAAGCGGCTGGGCCAAAGCCGAAAGGATGCTCAGTTGTGGATGTGTCTGACGGTGAAAGGAAAGTTCGATGCTGCAAAGAACAATACTGCATAGGAACCTGGAATGTAAGGTCTATGAATCAAGGTAAGCTTGACGTGGTCAAAAATGAGATGGCAAGAATGAACATCGACATCTTGGGAATCAGTGAACTAAAGAGGACAGGAATGGGCGAATTTAACTCAGAAGACCATTATATTTACTACTGTGGCCAGGAATCCTGTAGAAAAAATGGTGTGGCCTTTAGAGTCAACAAGAGAGTGAGAAAGGCAGTACTGGGATACAATCTCAAAAATGACAGAATGATCTCGGTCCGAATCCGAGGCAAACCATTCAGTATCACAGTAATCCAAGTCTATGCCCCAACCACTGCTGCAGAAGAGGCTGAAGTGGACCAGTTCTATGAAGACCTACAACAGTTCATAGAACTAATACCAAAAAATGATGTCCTCATCATCATAGGGGACTGGAATGCTAAAGTAGGAAATCAAAAGGTAACCGGAATAACAGACAAGTTTGGCCTTGGAGAACAAAATGAAGCAGGGCAAAGGCTAACAGAGTTTTGTCAAGAGAACACACTGGTCATAGCGAACACCCTTTTCCAACAACCTAAGAGGCGTCTCTACACATGGACATCACCAGATGGGCAACACCGAAATCAGATTGACTATATAATTTGCAGTCAAAGATGGAGAAGCTCTATCCAGTCAGTAAAAACAAGACCTGGAGCTGACTGTGGCTCAGATCATGAGCTACTCATTGCAAAATTCAGACTTAAATTGAAGAAAGTTGGGAAAACCACAAGGCCATTCAGATTTGACCTAGATCGCATCCCCGATGAATATACAGTAGAGGTGAAGAATAGGTTTAAGGGACTAGATTTGATAGACAGAGTGCCTGAAGAACTATGGACAGAGGTCCATGACATTGTAAAGGAGGCAGCAATCACCGCCATCCCAAAGAAAAAGAAATGCAGGAAAGCAAAGTGGCTGTCTGATGAGGCTTTACACATAGCAGAGGAAAGAAGGAAAGCTAAAGGCAATGGTGAAAAGGAAAGATTTGCCCAACTGAATGCAGATTTCCAGAGAACAGCAAGGAGAGATAAGGAGGCTTTCCTGAATGAACAATGCAAAGTAATAGAGGAAAACAATAGATTGGGAAGGACTAGAGATCTGTTCAAGAAAATTGGAGAAATGAAGGGAACGTTCCATGCAAAGCTGACCATGATAAAGGACAAAAACGGTAGGGACCTATCAGAAGCAGAAGAGATTAGGAAAAGATGGCAAGAACGAAACTAACTGTGACTCTGTGGTACAGGAAGTAGACTAGAGTGGCTGTTTTTGAAGTTGCTTTGCCGGATAGAGACGGACGTTTTAGAGTGTGACACCGGAAGTTGGATTATAGTGATGGACAGCTAAAGCGGAAGTCCTAAAAGAGCCTACTCTAGCCAGTAAATCATAGAGAAATTGCGCCCGCCATTTTGAGGAGGACTAAATTTTAAAAAGTTGTTTTTAAGCCGAAAAAGCATCGGGGGAAGTTATAAAGGTGGCGATTTGGCTTTAAGATTGATAATATAAGGATTGTTTAGTTTCGAATTTGCCTCCAAGACGGATTTGAGGTCAAGACCAAGGGCTGCCTCATCACCTAGTCCAAGAATGACTGCAAAGGAAAAAAAAGAGTGGCAGGCTGCCATGGAAGCGATGGAGAAACGAATGACAGAAGTGGTGCAGAGTTTGGGAAAGCAAATAGAATCACAGTTGCAACAACAGCTACAAATACAACTGGAGCAAATAGAGCAAGTGCAAGTCCAAGTACAGAAAAAAAATATGGAAGAATTGAAAAAATTGGTACTAACAGAAGTGGCAGGGATAAAAAAAGATACGGATGAAGTTAAAAAAGAGGTTCAAAGTCTGGTGATAAAATCAGAAGAAATGGAACAGAAAGTTAAACGAACCCTACAAGAAAATACAAGACTGGAGTCCATGATGGAATATAGGGCTACTCAGAATCATCTGAGACTGAGAGGAATTGAAGAGGAGGAAGATCAAGATTTACGGGCTTTAGTAATTGGCACGTTGACAACTTACATAGGGGAAGATCAAGGAGATTTAGATCCAGACTTTGACTTAATCTATAGAGTAAACTCAGCTTATGCCAAAAGAAAGAAATTACCTAGAGATGTGATTGTTCAATTTGTGACTACAAAAATGAAAGAAGATATTTTCAAGAAGCAATTTACACAACCGTTGGAAATTAATGGAAAGAAAATAATAATTCTAAGAGAAATTCCGAGAATGATTTTACAAGATAGAAAGAAATTCAAGAAATTAACGGATAGGCTAAAAGAAATGAACATTAGATTCAGATGGGAGATTCCATATGGACTATCATTCTCTTACAACTCGGTGAGATACACAATCAAAACGGAAAAAGATATGTACAGATTCAAAGAGAACAATTTTGATGATTTTAAAGACATTTAACTCAAAATTATGATGGATTACAAATTTTTATCTTGGAATGTGAATGGACTAAATTCACCAAATAAAAGAAAATTAGTGAATCATTGGCTTGAGAAACAAAAATGTAATATAATTTGTCTACAAGAAACACATATCAGAAAACAAGACAATAAATATCTGATTAATCGAAAATTGGGAGAAGAATTTCATTCATTAGCAACTAACAAGAAGAAAGGAACAGTGATTTATATCGCTAAAGAATTGGAACCTAAACAAATCTTCTCAGATAAGGAAGGAAGATATGTTGGCATGGAAATAATGATGAATAGAAAAAGGACATTGCTTGTAAATATATATGCACCCAATGGTGCAAAAGAGACTTTTTTCAATGACCTGACAAAAGAGCTGGACTGCTTAAGCTATGACCAAGTTATCTTGGCAGGAGACTTTAATGGTACGGTGAACAATGTACTGGATAGAAAGTCTAAAGCAATAGGAGAGACGGTTGGAAAGCTGCCAAAAAAATTTTTCCAGCTGATGAAGCAAGAGAAGTTAGAAGATGTCTGGAGGAAATGGAATCCTAAGACAAAGGACTATACATTTTATTCTAACAGACATAGTTCCTTTTCTAGAATTGATATGATTTGGATGTCAGAGGAGATGGCACAAAAGACTTATAAAATTGAAATTTTACCGAAAAATAATTCGGATCATAACCCTTTATTTTGGATGTCCAAAGAAAAACCAAAACAACTATATTGGAGAATTAATGAGGATTTATTGGATCAAAAATTAATCAATGAGACATTAAAAAAAGAAACGAAAAACTATTTTGAAATGAATCTAGACAAAGGTACCGACATACAGGTCGTATGGGATACGTACAAAGCGGTAATGAGAGGTTTGCTTATCTCTCTGAATTCTAAAGATAAAAAACAAAGGATGCAACAACAAAAGGACCTTCATGAAAAAATTCGACAGAAAGAAAAGGAACTAAAGAAAAAACCAGGGAAGAAAAAGATTATCAAAGAGATCCATTTTTTACAGGACCAACTGAATGTTTTATTAAACAGAGAGTTATACTGGAATCTGAAGAAATTACAGCAAAAAGCATTTGAGGGTGCAAATAAACCAGGAAAATTTTTAGCGTGGCAATTGAAAAATAGAAAAGAAAGGAATTTTATAAGTAAGATTACGGAAGATGGAAAAGATGTTGTGAATTTGGAAGGCATAAAAAGATCTTTTTTTAAATACTACGCCAAACTATTTAAGAAAAAAGGAATTGATCAACAGAAAATTAAGAGATATTTGGAGAATATTGAAGTTCCAGAGCTGGGACAACAAATTAAAGAACTATTAAATGGAATAGTAATAAAGGAAGAAGTAATAATGGTGATAGAAGATGCAAAGTTGGGCAAAGCTCCGGTTCCAGATGGCTTTACAGCAAAATTTTACAAGAAATTTAAGGAGGAGCTAACCCCTATTTTCGTACTTCTGTCAAATGAGATAAGAAACACCAAACGGATCCCAGATTCTTGGAAGGAAGCAAATATTTCATTGATACCGAAAGAAGGTTTGGATTTAACTAACGTAAAGAATTATAGACCAATATCGCTATTAAATAATGACTATAAACTATTTGCAAAAATAATTTCGGAAAGATTGAAAAAATATTTAAAAGATACTATAGCGGAAGAGCAAGCTGGTTTTTTACCAAATAGACAAATCAGAGACAATTTAAGAGTGGTGATTGATGCAATTGAATATTATGACAAACATCCAGAAAAAGAAGTTGGATTCCTCTTTTTAGATGCGGAAAAAGCTTTTGATAATGTAAATTGGGAGTTTATGCTGCAAGTTATTGAAAAAATGGATATTGGACAGTCTTTCTTAAATATGATTGTGGCAATTTACTCGGAACAGAAAGCAGCTTTGAATATAAATAAAGAAAGAACAGATTTCTTCCAAGTCCAAAAGGGAACACGACAAGGATGTCCGCTATCTCCGTTATTGTTTATTTGGATATTGGAAATATTATTGACAGTGATCAGAAAAGACAATAGCATTGAAGGACTTACAGTGAAAGGTTTTGTTTATAAATATAGAGCATTTGCGGATGATGTGATGTTTATGATTCAAGATCCAATTGAGAATATACCACAATTGATGGAAAAAATTGAAAAATTTGGAACAGTTGCGGGATTCTACGTTAATAAAAGTAAAACGAAAGTGATGTGTAAAAACATGACGAAACAGAGACAAATTGAGCTGCAAGAGAAAATTCAGTGTGAAGTGGTTACAAAGACTAAATATTTAGGAATTGAATTGACTATGAAAAATATTGATTTGTTCAAAAATAACTATGAAAAGGTTTGGTACAGGATTCAACAAGATATGAAGAAATGGGATACCTTGAACTTATCGTTATTGGGAAGAATTTCAACTGTAAAAATGAATGTCTTGCCGCGTTTGATGTTTATATTTCAGACTATTCCAATATTAAAACAAAGGAAAATACTGGATACGTGGCAGAAAGAATTAACTAAATTTGTATGGGCAGGAAGAAAGCCAAGGATTAAAATGAAAATTTTATGTGATGCAAAGGAAAGAGGAGGTCTACAACTACCAAATTTAAGATTGTATTATGATGCTGTCTGCTTAACCTGGCTGGAGCAGTGGATTAATCTTGAGAATAAAAAGTTATTGGCTTTAGAAGGTCATGACAACAAGTTCGGATGGCATGCATATTTATGGTATGGAAAAGTAAAACTGGACATGTTCTTCAAACACCACTTCATAAGACGATCACTGTTCGAGACTTGGACGAGATATAGAAAATTCTTCTCGGAAGAAAGACCACTTTGGATAGTACCAGCAGAAGTGATTAATCCATATTCAAGAAGTCAGAGTTTAGATTGGCTACCTTACAAAAGTCTCTTAAAATTAGAAGGGAAAAACTTTGTACTAAAAGATAGAGTTGATGTGGAATTTGAATATGATTGGTTGAAGTATAGACAGATTTATGACTTATTTAAGACCGATAAGAGAGAACATGGTTTTAGAGAAAATTATACTGAAATTGAAACTGTATGGGTTGGTAAGGGTAAGAAAATGATTTCTAAATTGTACAAGATTTTACTGAAATGGTATACTGAGGATGAAATAGTAAAAGAACAAATGATAAAATGGGCAGTAAATATTAATAATGAGATTTTTATGGCATCTTGGGAATACTTGTGGAAAAAGTCAATGAAAATTTCAACTTGTGTAAATGTTAAAGAGAATTGTTATAAAATGATGTATAGATGGTACATGACGCCTAAAAAAATTGCTATTATAAACGAAAGTATGTCTAACAAATGTTGGAAATGTAAGAAACATGAAGGGTCTTTTTACCATATGTGGTGGACATGTGACAAAGCAGTAAAGTATTGGACTGAGATCCACAATGAGATACAAAAAATTTTGAAATGTACTTTTAAGAAAGACCCACAGATGTTATTGTTAGGTCTTAAAATGGAGGAAATAAATGTAGCCAAGAGAACACTATTATGGTACTTGATTACAGCAGCTAGACTGATTTTTGCTCAATGTTGGAAACAAGATAAAGTACCTGAAACATGGGAATGGATTAAAAAGACGTTGTTTATGGCAGAAATGGACAAATTAACAAGAAAATTAAACAACGAAGAAGATGAAACCTTTTTTGAAGACTGGAAAGACTTTCAAGAATACTTGTTGAAGAATTGGGATGTTAAACGTGGTTTGATTTGTTTTGACTGTTATTGAGGAGAAGTGGAAAGAGACTTAAATCTTCGAATTGTTACCATTAGTAAAAGAAAATATGTTTAGTAGTAAATGTAATTGAATAAGAGAAATATCAGTGGGGTTGGTGCAGTGCGGGAAGCCTTGTTTGGGGGGGAGTGGGAGAAAGAAAAATGGATATGTATTGGTTTGTTTAAATTGTATGAACATGAAAAATATATCCAATAATAAATTGTATTTACAAAAAAAAAAAGGAAAAGATGGCAAGAATACACAGAAGAACTATACAAGAAGGACCTCAATGTCCTTGACAACCACGATGGTATAATCACTGACCTTGAGCCAGACATCCTGGAAAGCGAAGTTAAATGGGCCTTAGAAAGTATTACTAACAACAAAGCTAGTGGAGGTGATGGTATCCCAGCTGAGTTATTCAAAGTCTTAAAAGAAGATGGTGTTAAAGTGCTGCACTCAATTTGCCAACAAATTTGGAAAACACAACAGTGGCCACAGGATTGGAAAAGGTCAGTTTACATTCCAATCCCAAAGAAGGGCAATGTCAAGGAATGTTCAAACTATCGCACAATTGCACTCATTTCACACGCTAGCAAGGTCATGCTCAAAATCCTACAAGCTAGGCTCCAACAGTACGTGGATAGAGAATTGCCAGAAGTACAAGCTGGGTTTCGAAGAGGTAGAGGAACTAGAGATCAAATTGCCAACATTCGCTGGATTATGGAGAAAGCAAGAGAGTACCAGAAAAACATCTACTTCTGCTTCATTGACTACGCTAAAGCCTTTGATTGTGTGGATCACAATAAATTATGGCAGGTTCTTAAAGAGATGGGAGTGCCGGACCACCTCACATGTCTCCTGAGAAACCTGTATAAGGGTCAAGAAGCAACAGTTAGAACCGGATATGGAACAACTGATTGGTTTAGCATAGGAAAAGGAGTACGACAAGGATGTATATTGTCACCTTGCTTATTTAATGTATATGCAGAGTACATCATGCGAAATGCTGGCCTGGATGAATCACAAGCTGGAGTTAAGATTGCTGGGGAAAAGATCAATAACCTCAGATATGCAGACGATACCACTCTGATGGCAGAAAGTGAAGAGGACCTGAAGAGCCTCTTGCTCAGGGTGGAAGAGGAGAGCGCAAAAGTGGGCTTGAAGCTCAACATCAAAAAAACTAAGATCATGGCATCTGGCCCTATCACTCCTTGGCAAATAGAAGGGGAAGTCGTAGAAGGAGTGACAGACTTCACGTTCCTAGGATCCCAGATCACTGCAGATGGTGACTGCAGCCATGAAATTAAAAGACGCCTGCTCCTTGGGAGGAAAGCGATGGCAAACCTAAACAGCATGATAAAAAGCAGAGACATCACCTTGACAACAAAAGTCCACATGGTCAAAGCAATGGTATTCCCCGTAGTAATGTATGGCTGCGAGAGTTGGACTATAAGGAAGGCCGAGCGCTGAAGAATAGATTCTTTTGAACTATGGTGCTGGAGAAGACTCTTGAGAGTCCCTTGGACTGCAAGGAGATCAAATCAGTCAATCCTAAAAGAAATCAACCCTGATTGTTCCCTGGAAGGCCAGATCCTGAAGCTGAAGCTCAAATACTTTGGCTACCAAATGAGAAGGGAGCATTCACTGGAGAAGACCCTAATGCTGGGAAAGATTGAAGGTCAAAGAAGAAGGGGACGGCAAAGGATGAGATGGTTAGACAGTGTCATTGATGCAACGAACATGAAATTGAGCAAACTTCAGCAGACAGCAGAAGACAGGAGGGCCTGGCGTAATCTGGTCCATGGGGTCGCGAAGAGTTGGACTCGACTGTGCGACTGAACAACAACAATGTAAATTTAGTGTGCCACAAATCATCATGTTGGATAGGCTAAAGGTGGGGTACAAAGCTTGGACAAACCCAGTGCTTTTACATGGTCCCTGCTTATCAATGGTTCATTTTCCTCTTGTTGCTCACATATGTAAACATTTTATTTAAATTTTAATCAATAGGTCAATGGAATTCAGTGAGGAGGAGAAATCAACTCTTCGGTAAACAGAACAATCCTAACAAAAGGTGTCCCAAAAATGTTTTGGAAATTTTCTAGAAATTCTGCTAACAAAAAATTTCCAGAACATTTTCTAATTCAGATTTTTCCAGAAAACCCGCATGACTGGCTAATACATAAAATGAATCCACTCTTTATCCACATCATCAGATGTAACAACCACTGACCAATGCTCCCTCTTAGCTGTGGAGTCTTGTGACCAAAAATTCTACTTTGTGAGCTACTGGCATTAAAACTGTGAGTGAGCAATTTGGCTACTGCATAAATTAGTTTGCTCTGGAGCCATCCTTCCTTAGCTAAGACAAAAATCTGTGAGATGGAGGCTAAAAAACTGAACTAGCTCACAATAACTCAGTTTAGAGGGAACCAAACAATAATAACCATAGTTGTGTTTCTCTATAAACTCGTTAAAAGTTGCACTGCCAATTATTACCTGATAAGCTTCTAGTTTTAAAAAACAATTGTTTTTAAAAAGAAATATCAAACAATGTTATGTAGGCGGACCGCCACCAGGGGTCTGCAGTTACAGAACAGAGCTTAGCTCCCTCAAACAAAAGGGTCCTCGGATCCTAGTCCACCTAGCATTGACCAATTGTAACTTTGGCGGGAAATTCAACCCCCCCCCCATGGGACAGTGGGTGTGCTGGGTGGGGGTGTATATAGTTGGCCGTGTGGGGCCGTTGTTCAGTCTTGTTGTGAAGTACCAATAAACGTGTCACATCGCATGTTGTCGTCCGCCATGTGGTGAGCCCAGTACTTTACAGTGGCAACAAGGATGGGATTCCTGGAGCAGGCCTGAATCTCCTACCAGCGCAGCCACATGCACCGACACCAAAGAAGCCACCGCGCCCCGCGCCACTTCCGAGCAGCACCGCACCGCACCCGGCTCTTCTTATCTCCGCTCCCCGCATCACGCTAGGACTATGGCCACCATCCAGGGAAACATCGAAGTTTTCAACCTCACACATCCCAAGCTCTGGGATTCGTGGACGGACCAGCTTACCTGCCACCTCGCATACCATGAGGTGACCAATGCGACTAAAAGAAGGAACCTCCTCCTACGTTCCTGCTGCACAGCCACCATTAGGCCATCATTAGGCTAGCCAAGAGCCTACTGGCCCCTAAGTCCATCCTCGAGTGTTCCTACGAGGAAATCATCGATGCGCTGACGAGGTACCTCACACCTAAGCCAACCGCACTGGTCTGGTGAATGGAATTCGAGGAGCACCACCAGAAGACCGGGGAAGTGGCAGTGGTGTATCTGGCAGTGCTACCCAGGCTGGGCAGTGCTACCCAGGCTGGCCATGGAGTGTGCCTTAACACAAAGGTTGCAGAAAACCTCCTCACGCAGTTCACCTGGGGCCTCAGAGATGCCAAGCTCTGCCAGAAGGTAATCAGCATGCCCGACTTCAAGCTAGAAGAAGCCCTACAACTCGCCCTCACAAACGAGGCCTCGCATTGCGACTGATCATCGGCAGCCTCACACCTCGTCCTTCCCGACTCGGTGCCTGAAAACTCAGATGAGGAGGACGTCCATCTCATTTGTCAACCCACCTGCCGGAGACCACCAGGTGCTGCCACTGCAGGACCCTCCGGAAAGGCCGCAGGACGGGCCCTGTGCACCAGCTGCAGAGACACTCCTAAGTGCAAAACATGCTGGTTCCGCGATGCCATGTGCCAAACTTGTAGAAAGCAGGGGCATCTAGCCCATGTCTGCCGGTCCAAGGGAAGCCGGCCACAGCCACCAAACATGCCATCATGCTGCTGCCACCTACGACACCATAGAATTCTCTGACCTCTACCTCCTCAATGGCTGGCCATCATTCCAGGTACTACACTACCCCCCCAGTCTGCAACCCCAAAGATCCAAGTCCTGGTCCGGATCGAGGGGTCCCCCTGCACAATGGAAGCAGACTCAGGGTCAGCCACATCCATCATCTCAGTGGACACGCTGAACAGACTTTGCCCCAACAGGGGACACCCCCCTTCATCCCTCATCTCTGAGCTTGGTAGACTTTCAGAGGAACCCAGTTCCAATCCGGGGCGTGGGGACCTTCCAGGTGCAGTACCGGGGGTTTGAGGGGTCTCTGGACTTGATTGTGGTAGAGGGGAACCTTGTTAGTCTTTTGGGGCGGGCCTGATTCGCGCCGTTGGGCATCACAATTGGGGGTGTTAACAAATGTGTATTGCAGGACTTTACAGAGGTTTGCGGGGAGTTCCCCATCATCTTCAATGGGGCTTTGGGATGCTATAAGGGGGGCCCAGTTTCCTTACAATTGGACCACAATGTGACCCCTATTTACATGCGATTCCGAACAGCTCCGCTCCCACTCCGGCCCAAAATCAACACGGAGCTGGACCGATTAGTAGCACAGGGGGTCCTAGAACCAGTATCGCATGCCATTTGGGAGACACCAATAGTTACCCCCGTTAAGCCAAATGGAGAAGTCCGCATCTGCACGGGCTATAAATGCACCTTAAATAAAGCCCTCCACAACCACTCCTACCCGGTCCTGGTCATGGGCCATGTCCTGGTGTCTCTGGCAGGGGCTAAGATCTTTGGCAAACTCGACCTGGCATAGGCTTATCCACAACTGCCAGTTGATGAGGCCACAGCCATGGCACAGACGATAGTCACACATTGGGGGGCTTTTAAGGTTAAGAGGCTGCAGTTCAGCATAAGTGTGGCCCCGGGGATCTTTCAACAATTAATGGACTCCTTGTTAAAAGGGATCCCTGGAGTGATGCCATTCTTCAACAATGTCCTCATCGCCGTGGCCACCCCAGACGACTTCGCTTCCCGTTTCCATGCCGTCCTGCACAACTTCAACTCGGCTGGCCTCAAGGTGAAGCAGGAGAAATACCTCCTTGGGGTTCCAGAAGTGGACTTCTTGAGGTTCAGGGTTGATGCATCTGGCCTCCATCCTGCCCGAGACAAGTTGAAGGCCATCATGGAAGCCCCGGCACCCACATGTAAAATGGAACTGCAGGCATTCTTGGGCCTAATAAATTTCTACCACACCTTTCTACCACACAAGGCCACAGTGGCAGAGCCCCTACAATGCCTCCTAGATAAGTCGGCTCCATGGTCATGGGGGCCAAGGGAAGCGGCGGCATTCAAGGGAGTCAAGGTGCTCCTCATTTCAAATAACATACTGGCTCAATTTGACGAGTCCTTACCGGGTGGTCCTCAAGTGCAATGCCTCCCCCTACAGTGTTGGCACAGTCCTGGGCCACATCCTCCCTGATGGCTGCGAGGTCCCCGTGGCCTATTACTTACAGACCTCAAAGCCGCCGAACACAACTACACACAAATAGACCTGAATGGCCTGGCAATAGTAGCGGGGGTGAAGAAGTTCCACAACTTTGTGTATGGCCGTCCCTTCACCATAGCCACGGACCACAAGCCACTGCTCGGCCTCTTCACTGCCGACAAACAGACACCCCAGGTGCTGTCACCTCGTGTCCTCTGTTGGTCTCTGTTCCTGGTGGGCTACAATTACCGCCTGGAACACTGTCCAAGCAAAGCAATGGGGCATGCTGATGCCCTGAGCTGACTGACGCTCCCTGCCACCGATTCGGATGCTGCTCCCACACCCGGGATCTTGATGCTCAAAAGCCTCCCAGATCCTCCCCTGCAAACTGGTGACGTCACTGCCCAATCGGCCTGCGACCCCGTTCTCTCCCGGGTCTTTGGCTGGGTGGTGAGGGATTGGCCCTCTGCCTCACCAGGGATGGAGTTCGCAGCTTTTGTAACATGGAAGGATGAACTGTCGGCCCTGAAGGGGTGCCTCCTGTGGGGGGACAGAGTCATGGTCCCTGGCAGCCTGAGACAAGGAGTCCTCACGGCACTTCACGAAACACACTCAGGAATCATAAGAATGAAGGCCCTGGTCTGGATCTATGTGTGGTGGCTGGGAATTGACGCCGAAATTGAGTCATGGGTCTGGAGGTGCCAGACCTGCCAGGAAGTGCGACCCAACCCACCAAGTGCGCCCACACAATAGTGGGAATCGACACGCAAGCCATGGTCCCAGCTGCAAGGGGATTTGGTCGGGCCGTTCCAGGGACTGCTATTCCTAGTAACAGTTGACACATAGTCGAAGTGGTTGGACATCAGTCCTGTGTCCACCACCTCCACAAAAGCCGTCGTCCGGACCCTCTGCCAGATCTTCACGACCCATGGGCTGCCGGACACAATCATCTCTGACAATGGGGCCACGTTCACTTTGGCAGAGTGTCAGGACTTCCTCCAGCAAAACCTGATCTGGCACATCTGATCGGCCCCTTTCCACCCCGCGACCAACAGACAGGTGGAGAGAATGGTCTGCACAGCTAAGGAAGCAGGATCACGGACGGAGATTGGGAGTTTTGGCTGGCCTGCTTCCTCCTAACCCAAAGGACAACCCCCAACCCCATCACCAGCCACAGCCCTGCAGAATTGTTGATTGGCTGGCGCCCCACGATGTTGCTGGATAGGCTACACCCCAATCATGTGGATTTTTCCCCGGAGACCCCATGTTCATCAAGAATTTCGGGACCCCCATGGATCCCAGGCAGGATTGTCAAAGTAACCGGTCCCGGATCCTACAAGGTCTCAACAGAGAATGGCCGTCTGCTATGGAAGCACCTCAACCAACTCAGGAAGAGACAACTCCCAGAGGCAGAAGCAGCCCCCCACCAGCAGAGGGACCAGGAACATACACCTCGGAGGCCAGCGCGCAGCCCAACTCCCTCAAGTGCAGGGGAGACCCCTCCAGGCGAACCACTGCCAGTGACGATGGAGCCAGAGGCACCTCCACTGCCATCCCAGACACCCCTACCTCAGGACCCAGCTAGTCAACTGGAGGCTGTCACCTTGGACCCAGTGCCAGCCCCCCAGCATTCCCTCAGAGAGCACAGGCCCCCGCCTATTTGAAGGACTATGTGACATAGGTTGGGACAGAACTATGGGGGGAGGGGTGTTATGTAGGCAGACCGCCACCAGGGGTCCGTGGTCACAGAACGGAGCTTAGCTCCCTCAAACAAAAGGGTCCTCAGATCCTAGTCCACCTAGCATCGACCAATCATAACTTTGGCGGGAAATTCAAACCCCCCAATGGGACAGTGGGTGTGCCAGGTGGGTGTGTATATAGTTGGCCTTGTGGGGCCATTGTTCAGTCTTGTTGTGAAGTACCAATAAACGCGTCACACCGCATGTCATTGTCCGAGTCCACCATGTGGTGAACCCAGTACTTACACAATTATCATACAGTCCAGAGATAATTGCTATTGATATAAACGAAAACTGAGTGTTTTATTCTGAGCTTGTTTCTCATAAGTGCTTTCAAGTTATTTCTGACTTATAGCAACTCTAGGAATTAACGACCTCCAAAATGTCCTATTATTACAAGCCATACAGGAAAAGAGGAGAACATGATGTGGAAACAAACCAGAAGGTGCATGACTAGTGCTGCTAAAACAGGAAAACCTCCATGTGGAATCAGCCTTGCATGTAGTCTTAAAACCCACAGTATCTTTTTAAAAAATGCATAGTTTATCTAATTTTATTGCGGTACTTCATACACAGACCTCATCTACTAGTCAAAAGCAAAACAGTTTCACAAGTGTCATGAAATCCTCTTAATATTTTTGAATCTAACTTTACCTGTTTTCAGTCCTAACATTGCCACTACTTTCAAAGGAAAACAAAAAGTACAAACAGAGAAGGGGAAGATAAAGAGAAGCCTTTCATTAAATGGTATGATTAAAAAGAAGCTTGATACTCTTTTCCAAGAAAAATGTTTGATCTCCTAGATGATAATCTAAACCCTTCAAAAACAACAGCTTTACTGTGATTAACCATAATCTGTGGCCTAAATTATAAACTGCAGCCATATTTATGTTAATTGTGTATAAGAGTTCAGAAAAAAAACATTCAAAAATAAGAGACATTCCCTGCTTCACCTGAAGAGCACCATAAATTCCCTCAGCAAACTCCAACAAAATGGTTGTTCATGATCAAGATCATCACATTTAATAACACTTGAATTATAAATTTGTTCCATTAGTGGGCTACCAGTCTGCTGTTACAGAGGACAGAGGATTGTAAAGAAATTCATTTTGAGGTGGAGATCTGAACTGAGTAAAACCTTCACAATTTTTAAAAAGGTTTTTTCTCTTGGGACAAAGAACAGGCAGGAAGAGGGAAGTCAGTTCAATTGCTTTCCAGCCTCAACCAGTATTCCCTCCAAACTGAGTTAGTGTGAGCTAGCTTACAGTTTTTCAGCTTCTGGCTCACATATTTTTATCTTAGCTTAGGAAAGACAGCTCCAGAGCAAACTAATTTATGCAGTAGCCAAACTGCTCGCTCACAACTTTAATGCCAGTAGCTCACAAAGTAGAATATTTGCTCACAAGACTCTACAGCTTAGAGTGACCATTGGCTGCAATAACCCTTTTTAGAAATGCTAATCGGTCTAGCAAGAGACATTGGGATGGTCAACACCCAACACCCCCCACAGATATTTGGAAGTATTAAGTACAAAAAGGATTTCAGGAAGAAATTTCTGGAGACTTCTTTGACCCAGCCTGACCTGGTCAGTGGGTGGGGAAAGAGAAATGATAAAACTCCTGGGAGCAGGGAGGAAGGTCTCTCTTGTGCTGATTCCATCAAGGCAAACAGAACTCTTACATGAGGTCAGGAGGAGGCATCCATTGCCATATGCTGGCCTGCACACCTGAAGGAAGCTTGAAGGTAATGGAATTCCTGTAAAAGATCTGTAACTCTAAGCTAAGGAACCTGCCTTATGTTTAACAGCTGACAGGACATCTATAGCGGGAGGGACAGAGGAAATGCATTTTACCCTTTTCTTTTGAATCCCTTGCTCAGTCTGATGCTGTGTTACGAGTACGTTTGTACACATTTTCTTTTCTATAAATACTTTATAACTTTGCTTTTCAATAAATATTTTATAACTTCTGATGTTGGTAGTGGTTCTCTGTACCACATAGATCTCCACCGTCTTGGACATGCTATTTTAAAAGGAGTGCTGGGATGATGGGGAGGGCAGTCAGTTCATATGTGGCTATTCCCCCAGTGGTGCACCAGGCAAGGCCACAGAACTTGGAAAGGGAAGCTGTGAGTCCTGGTCCTCCCAGTGGGCAATTCCTACAAAGGTCAGGTGGTGACAGTGGGTAAACACAGAGAGAAAAGCCCCTCTCTGTGTTGAGAAAGCCTTGGGGAACACAATGGAACAAGGCCTGCAGGTCAGAGCAGGACTGTTCTGCCACAACTGATTTATAAATGCATTCCATTAGTATGCTATTAGTCTGCTGTTACACAGGATAGAGGATTAAGAGGAATATGGAAAGAAAATATTTTGTATTTAGTACTTCATCTCCAAATATTTGCAAATAGGAAGTTGAACAACTGGCAATCCATTTCAATACTAAAATGTTAAAATTAGTCATTAAGGACCTTCACTAATTCAACACTCTCTCATCTTTCTCCATCCCAGTTGTATGCATATGTTCAAGTACTGCTTCCATATATGAATTTCAATAAAACATATGTCCGTCAGAAAAGTTATGCCTTTTAGACCATTACTAAATGTTAACATTCATCCTGAAGAAAATGCATAATACAGTTTCTACATGCAACATATACATTTAAACATGGTATGAGTTTCAATCACATTTATAAGTATCATTACTTCATAAACCATACACAAAGAGGGTATGATTACTATATAAAGGGAATATAAATGTGGCTAATATTTTATGCAAAAATGTATTTTATCAGTATAAAATATTTATACTCAAAAATGTCAGTGCTAAGTATTCTGCATGAAATCTAGACTAGACAGAACTAGATAGGTAATTGGTTTGACAAAATATGACAGTTGTGTATGTTCACTATTGCTGCTAATATTAAAATATATTGCTGTTCAATATTAAAATATAGCTATTCATGCAAATAACAAAATCCCACTTTCACTTTAGTTAACCTTTGCAATATAACCATTATCTGTATCAAACTGACAAAAATAAATTATATAAATTGCACATGTCAATCCATAAGGCTGCACAACTGTTTCTCAGTACTTAATCGTAATAAGTCAATTACATGACAGATTATTCTTTATTAAGAAATTAGTGCTAAGAAATTCATGTCAGTAAAACATGGCCAAAGGTAGCAAAAAGTTCTGTATTCAGCCAAAACAAAATTGAAAGGAATGGCATTCAATAGACTGATCATATTGGTGCATGCTAAAGACTGCAATGCCAAATCATGCAATGAAACAAGACATTATAGTTTGCAACTTAAGAGTTTTCCTCAACTATGAGCTCTGGCATTGGATACTTATTTAAAACTGTCACGTTTTGTTACTACAATATGACACTATGGAAGGTGGCCTGTTGGCACGGTCAGCATTGCACCTACAACCTATACACCGATATCCATTCTGCCTATACTTCAGGCAAGAATTTGTGTTTGTACTTTTTTTCTGAAGTGAACTATCCAGGATGCATGATACATTAACATGACAATGTGACATTTTGTCTAGCACAATGTATGGTAAGGTTAGGTGCCAAAATTACAGTATAATACTTTCATGAGTGATGAGACTGTGTGTGTAGCATTTACTTTATTTATAAATAAATATATAAGTAGAGCACAGATGCACACAGAGGCACTCTCTGCAGGCAGCAAGTCCACAGAATCAAATATCCGAGAGAGAGAAGCCGTGCACTCTAAGCTACTTTCCTACAAACACAGAGTTCTGTTTTTCTGCCCTGTGTTTCTCTAACAAACTTGGGCTTATTCATACACATTCTCTCCCCTCAACTGGAAAGGTCTCCTTTTCATGCTCTGATAGTTCCTTGAACAGGAGAACTATCTAAAGACCAGTTCGTGAAAATCAGCTCCCAATTAGAAAACATCTGTAGGAACATTAACATTCTTCTGTTGTAGGTCCTGACTAGAAATATAAAATTTCTGAAAATGTTGATGCCACGGGGGGCGGGGGGCGGTATAGAAATCTAATAAATAAATACGACTACCCTCCTTTTTCTCGTAGGGGAAAACCCAGAAATTTATGTAGGAATTGAAATATATTAAATATTTACTGTCCTATCAGACCCAAACCTATTCTACTGATTTAATAACATAAACCACATCATTTCTAATTTAGCTAACATGTAAAATGTTGCTATTTGGTTCCTTGCCAAGACTACCCCAGGATATTTTCTTTCAGAATAAATGAAATGCTTCTTAAGGCAAGGGTATATTCCACATGGCTTATCTGCCCTAAGTTCAATGCTTTGCAAAACAGTTTTTTCCGTTTCCCCACAGCATCATGGTGCATTTGTGCACCTCCTGGGAGTTTCCCAGGCCTTTCTCCAATCTTTCTCAAACCTGCTTTGCTCAGAAGTTTTGGCAAAGATCACAGTAAAGCCTAGATAGCTAAAGTGTGCGGGGGAGATTTGGATTTTCCAAACCACATGGCAGCCATTTTCCTTTACCCTGTCCCTGCAGCAACCATTTCTTGCTCCTTTTATTTTTTTTAAAAGCCAGCGCCAGAATATTTTTGTATTGATATACTGTTGTACTGATAGGTGTAACAGTTTCTCTGGATTCTCAGCATTCATTTTTTTTAAAAAGTCTCTAGCTGAGGAGAGAAGGCAGCTATTCTTATTGGTAGAACAGTATATCGATATAACCATATTCTAGTGATGATTTTTTAAAAATTGTAAAAGCCCTGGTGGCCCAGGGGAGGGTGGTAACCACATCCAGGAGATTGGGGCAGGGAAATTTGTGAGGAAACCTGCCATGTGGAAGCCCCAGTGCTGTTGCATTTTATCTGCAGCTAAACCACCAATGATGAAACCTCAAAATCCTGTCCCTGTGTTAAAGACACCAAGGTCTTTTGCATTCAAAATCTCTAGCATGAAAATTCTGAGAATTTTTTCCAGTGCAACATTTTGGAATTTTAGGGAGCACAAAAAAAACACTCTTATCATTCAGACAGGGTTTTTGTTTGTCTGTTTAAATGTAAAGTTTTGAAACAATACACTCTAATATGATTACTGATCATATATTATTAAAGTATTCATTGTTTTCAGTGTTCTAAAGTTCAGCTTAATATCCAAACATGCTCGCAATCATACCTATTGTGACTCAATGAAACTGCTTCTGTTTTTTACTACTACTTCCTTTTCTTTACTACATAATTTGTTTTCTGCCTTCAACTTTATTGCCTTCCTACCTCATAGATGGCAAAACTTAGATGCATTGCCATGGTAGCATTGGGTTCAGCAACTCTTTCTCAAGTACTTGCAATTTTTCTTACTGAAAATTAAGATAATTTATACTTTTCAATTCCATAAATATGCAAAATAGTACAATTTTATGTGCGAAGTTATAAATGATGCATTCTGTGTTGTTCAATCAGTAAGTATTGCATCTATTTGAAATTTTTCCCAGATTTCAGTTTTGTAACACTGAGGGGGGGGGGATGGTTATTTCCATGGTTTACAAATTTACATCTACATACATTTATATTGTATACATATATAAATATTTATCCTTTCAAAAATGGTCATGATGGATCAGGCCAAGAAGAGCCAGTTCACAGAATAAAGGGTCAAAAAAAATATACATGCAGATGGGAGACACGACAAATCTTGGATTCTTGATGCATATAAGAAACTATTTGCAAGAGGTTTGTGCTTGTCATTGGTATATATTACAGCTTTAAGGGGTCAAGTAAATGTTTTGCATATATGGCTTGGAGCATACTTTACTGTCCTTTTGGTATCAGCCCCAAACAATTCTCTTTATACCTAGTCTTTTAATAGAAGTGTCCCATCTTTTTGAACTGTTTTATTGTCTGCTTCCAGCCTAAGGGCTGTTTTATATACATATCATTTTAGACACCTGAATTTAAATGCCTAATGTTAATACTGGTAGTCAGATGGTGGTTATTATTATTTATTGTGCATATTTTTACTGTGAGCTGCCTCAAGGAAGTCCTTGGTGAGGTAGAATATACTTTAAAAAAAATAGATAATGTAAGTACCCCATTTTAACACTTACCCCTTGTCATTTTACACAAATGAAGATCCCTTCAACTATTGTCAGCCTCTATGCTTAACACTACCATTGATATAGTCAGTGACCAGGTGGATCACTACTCTTATCAGTGCTGTCTCCATGGCAATATAAGGGATAAATGAAAATAAAATATTAATACATTGTGCATTAACTACATAAAAATACAATAAAAATGTATCATAAGATCTGTTGTGACACTTTAATATACCTTTCCCCTTAAAATTTAAAAAATTCCACCATCTTCCTACAAATAAAAGTATAGCACTCAGTTCCTGAGCATGCATGAATAATAGCCGTAATTTTATTCATAAGTACTGTATACCATATTTTTCAAGCAGGTCTTTTACTTTTTCTAACAACGTGACCATTTTTCCAAAAATTCTGTGCTACAACAATTTTTGAAGCTATTTAAAAAGGTAAAGGCTTTCCTTGCTCAAAAGCCAGTCAAATCCAATTCTAGGGGGCGGCGCTCATCTCTGTTTTCAAGCCGAAGAGCCAGCGCTGTCCAAAGACTTCTCCGTGGTCATGTGGCTGACATGACTAAACGCCGAGGCACATAGAATGCTGTTACCTTCCCACTGAAGCAGTACCTATTTATCTACTTGCAATTTCTTGCTTTCAAACTGCTAGGTTGGCAGGAGCTGGGGCCAGACACAGGAGCTCACTCCTTCACATGGCACTAGGGTCTCGAACTGCTAAACTACTTACATGCTGTTAATCATAACTTTATTTCTTTTCTCATAATGAAGAGTAAAGTATGCTCCAAGCCAAATTCCATGCAGAAGGATGGGGTGTGGGGGGCGGGAAAGGCCTTCTCTGGGCCTACTGTCCCCATAGAAGGCCCAGGGGATGGCATGTGGGGGGTGGAAAAGACCTTCTCTGGGCCTAGTGCCCCATAGAAGGCCCAGGGGATGGGGTGTGGGGGGGCAGAAAAGGCCTTCTCTGGGCCTAGTGCCCCATAGAAGGCCCAGGGGATGGGGTGTGGGGAGCGGAAAAGGCCTTCTCTGGGCCTAGTGCCCCATAGAAGGCCCAGGGGATGGAGTGGGGGGCGGAAAAGGACTTCTCTGGGCCTAGTGCCCCATAGAAGGCCCAGGGGATGGGGTGTGGGGGGGCGGAAAAGGCCTTCTCTGGGCCTAGTGCCCCATAGAAGGCCCAGGGGATGGAGTGTGGGGGCGGAAAAGGACTTCTCTGGGCCTAGTGCCCCATAGAAGGCCCAGGGGATGGGGTGTGGGGGGCGGAAAAGGCCTTCTCTGGGCCTAGTGCCCCAGAGAAGGCCCGGGGGATGGGGTGTGGGGGGCAGAAATGGGCTTCTCTGGGCCTAGTGCCCCATAGAAGGCCCGGGGGATGGGGTGTGGGGGGCAGAAAAGGGCTTCTCTGGGCCTAGTGCCCCATAGAAGGCCCGGGGGAAGGGGTGTGGGGGGCGGAAAAGGGCTTCTCTGGGCCTAGTGCCCCATAGAAGGCCCGGGGGATGGTGTGGGGGGCGGAAAAGGGCTTCTCTGGGCCTAGTGCCCCACAGAAGGCCCAGGGGATGGTGTGGGGGGCAGAAAAGGGCTTCTCTCACTTGCCTCAGCCTTGAGGGCCTGTCCCTGAACTCACACTCCAGACGGTTCTCTCCTGTCGGAGGACTGGAGCAGACTGAGCTGAAAACACTGATGGGGGCTGACGGTGGTGGGACTTTGCGAAGCAGCCAGTCAGCCCTGGCCAGTGTCTTCTGACTGCCAGTTCTTGAGCCGAATCAATTATGGCAAGCATAGAATGTGGTGGAACCAGAATTCAAATATATATAAGGACAGGATCCCTATAAGAACATGTTTCTGGAAATGGATTCCAATGAATAGATCTGAGGATGATTCTGTGTAGACTTGTGTATAGGAAAAAACTTTCCTGGTTCATTCATACTAGGCCCAAATGGCTTAGCTGAGAACATGTCCTGTGACTTTTGACACCTGCACAGATGGCATGCAGAGATGCCAGGCCTAGATATCCATTTCAAAAGCCACTTTGGCACCTCTGAGGGGAAGACCAGACATTGAGACTCTTCCCAAACTTCAAAGCACAGCGAACGTGCCTTCAGCATATACGCAATGGCCACTGGGCATGCCTTTTGACCCTGCCAGGATTGGGTAAACAGCCATACTCAATTGTGACAAGGGTAGGAGGGGATTATCCTCACCCTATGAGAAAAGACACAGAACTCTCTTGGAAGGAGGGCCCCTTTCTAAGAGTTAGTCTCTGTTGGGATTACAAACCTGCAACATGGAATTTGACTAGTGGACAGTGAAGCTGGACTTAATTGCTCACAGCAAACATGGTTTTCATCTTGAAGATTCCCTGGGCAATGGACTTTGTTCTTCCTGGTCAATGGACCCTGAAGGACTGGTAACTATGGAATATCTCTACATGTAGTAAGAGCTGGACAAGCTTAGATTCTTTGTTTTCTACCTCTGCTAGTCTCTTGTCATATAAATGCTTTGCTAAATAAAGATAATATCTCTTAATATTATCTGAGGTTGACTCATATGTTGTAACTGGATCTCTAGGGCTAAATCTTGTGGCCTGGGGCTGCTCAGCTGAGGTCTACTACTGTGTGTTAATTATCTGCAGCTCTAGCCCAGAGCTGATAAGTTGTTAATTCCCAGAAACCTGGCAGGAGGTGGGACCTATGCCCCTGTCCGAGTTGGGAACGTCCTTAAATAGGCCCTGGTGGCAGAATACTGATTTCAGTGTTCCTGAAACATGTGGGTCTTTGGTATCTCTCATTCCTGGAGGGGCGTGGGATAGACGTGAGATTCTCCACGTGCTGGCATAGTATCAGGACTTGGACCTTTCTTATCTCCTGGACTGGAGGTGAGAAGGTGCAAGAAACCTTGTACAACTTGCTTAGGATTGCTCACTATTAGTGTGATCCTGTGCAGATTTACTCCAGCCTAAGTCCACTCAAGACAATTCTGGAATAAGTCTTCATACATTGAACTGTATGTGTTGGATCCTGCTGACTTGCTCTATGGTTTCATTTCCTTAGCAGAGAGCCAGCAAGGTGTAGTGATTAAGAGAGGTAGACTCTAATCTGGAGAACTGAGTTTGATTCCCCACTCCTCCACATGAAGCCTGCTGGGTGACCTTGGGCCACTCACAGTTCTCTCAGAACTCCCTCAGCCACACCTACCTCACATGATGACTGCTGTAAGAAAAGGAAGTGAAGGTGATTATAAGCTGCTCTGAGAGTCCTGCAGGTAGAGAAAAATGGGGTATAAAAACCAACTCCTCTTCAACTCTTCTTCTTTCATCAGTGGTATGCCCCCCGGAGAGCATTACACTCAGGAGATCAACACCTACTGGAAGTCCCTGGCCCAAAGTGCATCTGGCTGTCCTCAACCCTGGCTCTGACTTGGTGGAATTCTCTGCCTACTAACATCAGGGCCCTGTAAGATTTTTTACAATTCCCAGGGCCTATAAAGCAGAGAGGTTCCGCCAAGCATATGGTTGAGGACACCAATGTTTTTTACCAATGGTTTTAACAGCAACCAGCTTAGTAGCCGATTTCTCACTTCCTCTCCTCCACCCTATGTTAATGTAAATTGGGGGTTAGAAATTTTGCATTATGGCACCATGTAGATGTTAGGTCTTATGGTATGGTATTTAGACTATTGTAATGTATTTTCATATGAACTTATCCACCACTCTGAGCCCACTCATGGGGAAGGCAGTATAGAAGTATATTATATTATATTACATTACATTACATTACATTACATTACATTACATTACATTACATTACATTACATTACATTACATTACATTACATTACAATAAATAAATATTATTTTCTGATGATAGAAGTTCTTCTCCTGGTAGGCAGTGATGCAAAACAGATTGTTAGTTTTCAATCTCAAAACTGGGTTGGAGAAATTTTTTTGGTTTCTTAGAATTATAGAATCATAGAGTTGGAAGGGACCCCTAGGGTCATCTAGTCCAACCCCCTGCACAGTGCAGGAAATTCACAAATGTTCCCCCACACATCACCAGTGACTATTGTTCCATGCCCAGAAGATGACAAAAAAACCCGTCTAGGATCTCCAGCCAAACTGGCCTGGAGAAAAATTGCTTCCTGACCCCATAGTGGCGATCGGCATTTCCCTGGGCATGTAAGAAAGGGCCACAAGAACTAAGCATTGATGCAACTCTCCCTCTCATGATCTGCCTAAGTTCACAGAATCAGCATTGCTGTGAGATGGCCATCTAGCCTCTGTTTGAAAACCTCAAAAGAAGAAGAGCCCACCACCTCCCTAGGAAGACAGTTCCACTGAGGAACCGTTGTAACTGTCAGGGAGTTCTTCCTAATGTTTGGCTGAAAAATCTTCTGATTTAATTTCAACCCGTTGGTTCTGGTCTGACCTTCTGGGGCAACAGAACATTTATCCCCATTGAAATTCATTTATTTGTTTTAGCCCAGTTTTCCATCCTGTCAAAATCATCCTGTATCCTGACTCTGTCTTCTACCATATTTGCTACCCCTCCCACTTTAGTATCATCTGCAAATTTAATAAGCATTCCCTCTATCCCTTCATCCAAATCATTGATAAAGATGTTGAACAAAACAGGTCCCAGGACAGATCCTTGAGGCACTCCACTTGTCACTCCTCTCCAAGAGGATAAGGAACCATTCATAAGCACTCTTTGGGTGTGATCTGTCAACCAGTTACAAATCCACCTAACAGTAATAGGATCAAAACCACATTTGATCTGTCAACAAGAATATTATGTGGAGCCTTACCAAAAGTCTTAGTGAAATCAAGATAAACTATGTCTACAGCATTCCCCTGATCCAGCAAGGTAGTAACTTTCTCAAAAAAGAGATAAGGTTAGTCTGCCATGACTTGTTCTTCAGAAACCCATGCTGGCTCTTAGTAATTACAGCTGTCCTTTCTAAATGCTCAAGAACTATCTGTTTGATTATTTATTCTAAAACTTTCCCAGGTATAGACGTCAAGCTGATAGATTGATAGTTACCTGGATCCTCCTTTTCCCCCTTCCTGAAGATGGGGACAACATTTGCCTGCGTCCAATCTTCTGGCACTTCACCTGTTCTCCAACAGTTCTCGAAGACTTAGTTTCATTTAAAGAAACTAGGTGTTTAAGTACTATCCCTATGCCGATCCTCGGCTGCAACTCCCTTCCCTCATCATATGTTCAGTTTTTGCCATGTTGAACACCATTTCCCTCGGAAGAGAAGACTGAGGAAAAGTAGGAATTGAGCAGTTCTGCCCTCTCTTCATCACCTGTTACAATTTCACTTTCCTGTCCCTGCAATGGGCCTACCATGTCCTTGCTCTTTTTCTTACTTTGAACATAAGAACCCTTTGTTAGCACAGCCACCTTTATTGGGCTATTTCTGGACTGTTTTTATGCTGTTATGAACTTGAGAGTGTTCCAGCTAAGAGACTGTAATAAAGCACCAAGGGGAAAAGCCCAGAGAGGAAAACAGAAACCAGCCAAAGACGATGATGTGGCTAAAATCACTCCAGAGGGTCCCCATAGCTTGCTTGCTGCTCATCACGTCTCATAATCACAGGTTTGCATTCAAACAAAAGACTCTTGCATACCGCCCAGACTTGCTGTCTCCAGTATAAAGGGATTAATCCCCCCTTATGTGCCAACACACACGTGTCTCATGGAGGATCTGTCCGGATACCGAAGAGCCATCTGTCTTTGTCTCCGACTTCCTCTTTCCCAGCACCCAGGTGACCACTGGTCAAGGTAGCCACTAGTATTTGAAATTGACCCTAACAACCAATCCCTAGCCAACAGGGAGTGTCTTCAGGTGTAAGCCGCCTGGCCTTCCACACCCATCACTCGAGAGGTTTTAAAAACACACACACGCTTCTCAGAGCTCTCTCTCTCTGCCTCACCTACCCCTACCATCGACCTCTCTATACCTGCTTTACCTCCAGCTTACTCTCCCCAATCCTCACCTCGCTTTAAGGCTCCAGTCTGCAGCTGGAGTAACGCACGTGTGCTTAGCCGGCCTAATATGCATGCTCCCCATTTTCCTTCCATACTTCCCCCCCCCCCGCCGCCAACCTCCTGCTGGAAGATTTTAGGAGCTGCACATCAGAGGTAATTATTGCCATCATCGCTTCAATACCTGCTCATGCAAATGTGCTATTTATTTCTTGCCTGCTTTTATTTAGTCTCTTGTATGCCAGTGTGTGTGTGATTGTATGTGTTCTGCTGAATATTATTACACAGTAAACAAAAGATTTATTTTACTCCTGTCTCTCGCCTCTTTACTGGGAAATAGTGTGGCAGCCCATCCTTCGTATACACAGACCAAAGAATCCCAATATTGAAAACTGTCCCAAATGCTCTATTAATTAAAGATCAGAGCATTTCGGCTAACACCTTTTTTGTTGTTTTTAGCATCTCTCGCTAGCCTAAGCTCATACTGAGCTTTAGCTTTCCTAACTCTCTCTCTACAAGCACTGGTTGTTTATATTCATCCGTGGTTATAAGACCCTCCTTCCACTTTCTAAATTAGTCTGTTTTATTTTTCAAGTCTTTAGAGAGCTGTTTATGGAGCCATCTTGGCTTCTTTTGGCTCCTCCTATTTTTCCTTCTCATAGGAATCGATTATGATTGTGCCTTCAGTATTTTGCTTTTAAAAAACTCCCATCCCTCTTGAACTCCCTTGATAGAATAGTGCCCAGTCTGTCACTTAACTCTGAAAATGAACATGGTGAAGACAGAAAGAAGCAAAATTATAAAAATTACAAATAGGTAGATACCCTGCAATGTTACCAACATTGGAAGGTAGTAAAAGCAGAGAAGTTGCTAAGTTGCTGCTTCCTGCCATGAAAATCAGCTTGTATCCACAATACAGAACTGAAGTGTACTGTGTGGATTTAAGACCATTGAAGAGAGAACTGAACCACTACTGAAGGAAGTAATTTAGGAATGAATGAACACGCTACTAGGTGCTGGATCAATAATATGAACACATAGTCATCTATTTGGTTTAGTATAGGATTGGTTTAGTATAGGAAAAGGAGTACGACAAGGATGTATATTGTCACCTTGCTTATTTAACTTATATGCAGAGTACATCATGCGAAATGCTGGCCTGGATGAATCACAAGCGGGAGTTAAGATTGCTGGGGAAAAGATCAATAACCTCAGATATGCAGACGATACCACTCTGATGGCAGAAAGTGAAGAGGACCTGAAGAGCCTCTTGCTCAGGGTGGAAGAGGAGAGCGCAAAAGTGGGCTTGAAGCTCAACATCAAAAAAACTAAGATCATGGCATCTGGCCCCATCACTCCTTGGCAAATAGAAGGGGAAGTCGTAGAAGGAGTGACAGACTTCACGTTCCTAGGATCCCAGATCACTGCAGATGGTGACTGCAGCCATGAAATTAAAAGACGCCTGCTCCTTGGGAGGAAAGCGATGGCAAACCTAAACAGCATGATAAAAAGCAGAGACATCACCCTGCCAACAAAAGTCCGCATGGTCAAAGCAATGGTATTCCCCGTAGTAATGTATGGCTGCGAGAGTTGGACTATAAGGAAGGCCGAGCGCCGAAGAATAGATTCTTTTGAACTATGGTGCTGGAGAAGACTCTTGAGAGTCCCTTGGACTGCAAGGAGATCAAATCAGTCAATCCTAAAAGAAATCAACCCTGACTGTTCCCTGGAAGGCCAGATCCTGAAGCTGAAGCTCAAATACTTTGGCCACCAAATGAGAAGGGAGCATTCACTGGAGAAGACCCTGATGCTGGGAAAGATTGAAGGTCAAAGAAGAAGGGGACGGCAAAGGATGAGATGGTTAGACAGTGTCATCGATGCAACGAACATGAAATTGAGCAAACTTCAGCGGACAGCGGAAGACAGGAGGGCCTGGCGTGATCTGGTCCATGGGGTCGCAAAGAGTCGGACTCGACTGTGCGACTGAACAACAACAAAAGTCATCTATTTAGCTCAGTGTTGTCTACTATGATTAGCACTGACTCTGCAGGGTCACAGACAAGGGTGTTTCCTATGTTTGGTGATGGAGACTCAATTACATGAGCCACTGAGAGGCCCATGGATGGAGCTCCCAGTCTCTCCCCCTCCCCCAATCAGAGGTGCATGCATCCTTTTCTGATTGGGGAGGAGGAATTTAGGCCTCCCTCTAACATTTTGTGTTACCTGACATGGTCCTGCTGGGCTACAGCTTTCCCTAGTGGAGCAATGAAAAGGTGTCCATATAGGAATAGAGAAGAATGTGGAGGACCAAACAGAGGGTTTAAATATTTATAATATTTTAAAATGTTTCATTGTGTTGTATGCTCCATTGTGAGCCCTACATTGAGTGGGAATGCAGCACAGAAATTGACTACAGACATTAATATAAATACAAAACGGTTAAAATCTATAGTATCTGGTAAGTAAAGGAAAGAAATTGTATGACAAGATGAAGAGATAGGATGTTAAATAGTTGTGTGAAATTTATTTATATATTTATTACTTCAATTTCTATCCTGCCCTCCCCACAAGTGGGCTCAGAGCGGGTTACAAAGTCACATAAAGATCATGATAACAATAACAATAAATACAAGTTTAACAATAAAATCAACTGTGCGGTAAACCAGAGCAAGCTTGCCTTTTTTTTTTCTTTAAACTGTCCCGAAGGACAGAATTTTATTAATTTTTTAACACATTACAATACATAACATAACATACAAACAATAACACATGCATATAACACAAACGGGGGTAGTAGAATCTCGTAGTGCATACCTGAACTATGCCTAAAAAATAATCAACATTTACTAATTTTATAATAAGCAAGAATAGCTCATTTCATTTCTCTCTTATTGGGTTATATAAAAGTACTTTATCTTATAAATCATCTTTCAGTTGTAACAGCCTATACATAAGTACTATACCACTCATAAAGCCGTACCGATGTGTTCTGGAATAGAGAGCCCGAGAGACCTTTCATCAATAAAGTTCAGTTTGTCCATTTCAGCTGCTTCTAAAACTTTGTTTAGGAATTCTTGTTTCGTAGGTGTCTCAGCCTCTTCCAATATTTGGCATAAAGGATTCTTGCAGTGGTGGTTAGGTATACAATAAGATACGGATCATCTTTATTAGAGTCTTTCAGTAAAATATTCAACAACAATACCTCCAGTGTAAATGGTATAGTCGTACCTAACATCTTTTGAGTCATTTCATGGACCCATGCCCAGTATTTTTTACTTATTTCACAATGCCACCACATATGATAAAACGAACCCACCTTATTTTCACATTTCCAACACTTGTTTGAACATTTACTATTACATTTCGCTAATCTCTCTGGTGTTACATACCATCTATAAAACATTTTATATACATTTTCCTTGTAGGCTATAGCTTTTGTAATGTTTATGTTTTTCTTCCACATTTGGTCCCATTGATCTAAATCTATGTTATGACCTATATTTTGGGCCCATTGAATCATATTAACCTTCACTATTTCCTCTAACATCATCTCATTAAGCAGGAAAGTATAAGTTCTTTTTATAAATTTGTTCAGTACTACCATTATCTTTTCAATCTCCACCAAGTTTTCATGAAAACCTATTTTCTTATCTTTAGAATGAGATTCTATTTGAGCTTTTTGCCACCACGATAAGCCCTCTAGTGGTTTCAACTCATTCTTAGAGTCCAGAATATCCTGGTATCTTTTTGGTTTCTCTTCCTTGTATACATTCGGTAACATAAAAGCTTCCAAAGGAGCAGTCTATTTTGATTTTTTTGTAAAAAACTGCTTATGTATAATTTCCCAAACTTTCAGTAAAGAAGTCCGGAGCCAATGTTGTTTAAAATATGTTTGTGAAGACGCCTTCCCACACCGCAAGAATGCATGCCATCCCATCATAAGATCATGACCTTCTAGTTTTAAAGTTCTTTTATCCTCTAGAATAATCCAATCCCTAATCCAAGCTAATGCCATCACTCTGTACTATAAGATCCAATTTGGTAGACCAAAGCCTCCTTTTTCTTTAGTGTCTTGTAAAGCCTTCAGTCTTATTCAGGGACATTTCCCTTGCCAAATAAATTTCGAAACTAGCTGATCCAAATCACTAAAAAGTGTTTGATTTTGCAGAATCGGAATTGTCTGAAATAGAAATATCCATCTAGGAAGCACATTCATTTTAATTAATGCAATTCGTCCCATTAAAGGTATCTGTAAATTTTTCCATTTTTCTAGATCTTGTTTAGTTGTCTTCAAAAGCTCTTTATAATTGTTTTCTTGTAGGGCACTACATTTGTTTGTCATCATGATTCCCAGATATTTTATTTTACCTTGTATCTGAAATTTCTTGTAATTTCTTGTAATTTTTCCTTCTGTTTTGTGTCCATATTTTTGGTTAAAATCTTTGTTTTATTAATGTTTACCCTCAATCCTGCTACTTGTCCATAATCTTGAAGTTCCTCCTTCAATTTAAGTACCAAGGGTATCGGATTCTCTAAAATGAATACTAGATCATCCGCAAATGCCAATAGTTTATACTCTTCTCCTCTCAACTTAAATCCAGTGATCTGGTTTTCATTTCTAATTGAATCACTGAGTATTTCCAGTGCAAAAATAAATAAAAGTGGTAAAAGAGGACAGCCTTGTCTCGTCCCTTTTTGAATATCAAAGTTTTGAGTCCAATCCACATTAATCATAACCGTTGTATTCTGTCTAGTATAAATGGCTTGAACCATTTTAACAAACTCGGTTCCCGCCTCTGTAATTTTCAATGCCTCCAAAAAAAAAGCCAGAGCAAGCTTGCATTGATAACAGAGCTCAGATGGAAGCATTTCAGAGTGGCACTGCTGGATAATTCACCAGATTAAGAAAATCAGTGCTGTCAGCAAGGGAGGCCAAGATGGACGTCCGATGCCTCAACTGAAAGCCTGGCAGAGCAGCTCTGTTTTATAGGCCCTGTGGAACTGTAATAGATCCTGCAGGGCCCTGATCTAAAATGGGACCTTGTTCCACCAGGCAGGGGCCAGGGCCAAAAAAAGCTTTGGCCCTGGTTGAAGTTAACTAGATGTCCTTTGGGCCAGGGACAGAGATGTTGATCACTGGAGCATAGGACTCTGCAGGGCACATATGGGGAGAGGCGGTCCCGAAGGTATGCTAGCCCCTGGCCACATAGGGTTTTTAAGGTTAGCACCAAAAGACTTTGAAGGTTAACACCTTGAACTGGACCCAGTACTCTATTGGCAGCCAGTGCAGTTGGTGCAGCATGGGTTGGATGCACACCTGCACAGACATTGCTGTCAACACCCATGCTGCTGTGTTCTGCACTAGCTGCAGTTTCTAGGTCAAGTACAAGGGTAGCCCTGTGTAGAGTGAGTTACAATAATCCAATCTGGTAGTGACCATTACATGGGACACTGTAGACAAATAATTGATGCATGGATTATTAGGTTAAAATAAGGTATGAACCGTGGGGAAAAATAAGAATTCTCTTGGGCTTCGAAGGTTTTAGGAGATTGTTTTTCCAGGATTTTGGGTTTTTTCCCCATGATACTAATTTAAAAGTTCTCCAGCAAAAGTTGAATTTAACATAGTCTTTAATTAACAGATTTGTATAGGGAAATAAACTCTCAGAATTTGCTCAAGGATTTTACAACAACACAGAGAACTAGCAGTGTCACCACCTTTTTTGAGCTTGTGGGCACTTTTAGAATTCTGACAGTGTTATGGTTGAAGACACAAAATGGCTGCCACAGAATGGCTGCTTCAGGAGGTGGAGTCACTCACCAAATTGCTGTTGCTTACTTTCACTCACATAGTGAAAATCCTTGTGCTGTGGTGGCAGTTGATGCCAAAGCTATGTTTTTAAATATCTGCACAGTTATTTTTCCATGAAAAAAAATAGTGGGACATTTTTGGAAAAAGTATTGTACATGAGGTGTGATTGGGCCCTTATATATAATTTTAAAACCTTTGTCTAATAAATACATGTATCTTTTTCATATATTTCATATATTAAGCTTTTATTGCTGGCCCTCTTTTGCATTTGACTAACCTTTTTTAGCAGATCTGGCTGTAGGTTGTTTTTATCTTGTTAATGGATTGTTTCTAAGTATTTGCAATATTGTTGCTTTGTTAGATGCCTTGAGTCTTGGGAGATAAGGTGGGATATAAATACTTTAAATATTGCATAGGGTAGCTACTGTACTAAATTAATATACTGAAGTGGCAAAACAGATCTTTCTCTGATATTACTGCACTTTTCTCCCTAACAGAGTTATACAGTGTAAAAGAGTTTTTATTTCAAATGGTGAAAAATGCAGACATCATTTAAACACACTTTACACATCAATTTCAAAGCACAAAAGTAAAATGCAGTTAGACTGTTACAAGGTAAGTGAGAACTAAGAAAGGGGGAGGTGCAAAAAAAATATGCCAGCAAAGGAAAATGCCAGCGCAATTTACAAATTCCAAGAATTTAATTTACAAAATGTACATCACATAATTTTTTAAAAAAATAATATAGCCATTACTACTAGAAGTCATTCTACAGTTGATGTCTTTTCATGTGCTGTCAAAACATATGGTTACGCTGCAAGATGTATCTCAAAAACTCATGCATAATTTTCTTCAACTATTCTTCCTAGCCTTCCTATTTTAACAAGCAATGAATATTGCATTCTGTATCTGATTCTAAAAGCACCATGTAAGTATCGCATATGATTAATTAAACGCTTTTCTAGTGGACATCTATTCATGCCAAGTAATTTAGAAATAATACTAAACAGTTTGAACAGACAGGAATTTGGCTCCAATTCAAGGAAAGCACTAAGATGTTTTAAAAAAATACCTCAACAGAGCTGCCTTTTTCAGACAAAGAACCTTTCTTCCCCTCTGGCACACAAGTTTGGGAAGAGAGCCAAGGTGCTACTTATCAGCTGTTTGACATCAGGGGAGGACTTTGTGCGTCAGTAGGCCCAGTAGGGACTCCTGGCTAATGGCAATAGACCATGTGGTTCTTATCAGTTTGTAAAGTCTGGCACTTCAACCATTACAATGTGAAAAGGGAAGGGTAGGAAAGGAAGGTAGTTTAAATGAAAGGAAAGTATTGAAGGCTTCTGAGGCTAATGCAGGCTAGTTTCCTGTAGTGCATATTTTTGGGAATAATCACTCTTTCTTTGATTTAAGCTCTCTTCATACCTCACCTAATAATTTTATTACGACAAAAGTGCTCAAAGCAAGGGAGGATAACTAATTCCAGTTGTGATCATTCATTCATAAACAGGAGTATATACCCATGGGGTAAGTGTTAAACAGAGGATGGGCTGTTATGTTCCAGTTTTCTTAATAGGTGTCATCATCAGGTATATTCATGTTTGGTATTTACTTTCAGACCCAAAGACCCATGTTTTATTTATTCCGTGGTGCATCAGGTTGTTCAGTGGAGGCACTACGTAAACATTCTCAGCATTCTTGGGTATAAGGGTCAGAGAGAATTTTAACTCTGAAACAATCCACAGCAGACAGCATACGGATTGTTTCCCAGTTGCATAACTGGAGTGGAAGCAGTATCTGGGCTAGAAAACATGCTGACAGGCAAAGCTGGCTCACTAAATAGAAAAGTAACTTTTGTAGCCTCAACGATATACAGCGGAATGACACACTTGCACCTCAAACCTTTTTCCTACATTGCACTGTTAAAAAAATAATGTTGTTAAAATGACATATACATAACTGCCCTCAGAAATCTTGTCAATCTTATTAATTTGTGGAGCTTTCACTAAAATTTATGTAGATGTTTCATATGAGCATGTTCCAATAAATTTGCCATGATTTTTGCTTTAGAGAGCATTTGATAAGCAAGCAGTTTGCAACCCCTACCCAATACGTACTTCAAGAAATTTCACTATTTTCAATTGGCATTAACTTCTATTTAAATTTCTACAGATATTTTGCTTGAGTAAGACCCTGCACATTTGGCTTGCATTTTACAACGTTTTGCTTCTCATCTTGTTGCTGAGTGAAGTACAGCTTCATCTCTATAAGAAAAACTAGCCAGTCTTTAAACCAAGTACTATAACATCTAATCTCTCCTCTCAGTTCAAAATTACTATTAACTAGGGATGGGCCCGTTGCCCTCTTTTCTTATGTCTGAAAGAATGGTGCAAGGCTTCCAACTGTAGCAATGCTGAGGTTTGGAAGTGTTCCAAGAAGCAAAATTTCACTGTTTCTAAATGCCTCTGAAGCCAATACAATACCAGAGAACAAAAGGCAGCAACTACAAATGTTGGCTAGCTACGAAGGCCAACGAAAATTTGTATTTAACCCTTACATCGTATGTCATTTGTCTGCCATAAGTAGCTCCAAACTCTCCAGCTAATCCTGCGGGGGTGGAAATTATGTACTATCCAAGGGGACAGCTTCTGATGCAGAGCTAGCAGCAAGGCTGGCATCAGCATACCCTGAGGTAGGGCAACTGGCAGGGCCCACAGCCATCGATCCTTGCCTACCCATCCTTCCCCACCTACTTGCTTGCAAGCATTCAGCCATTCATGTTTCTTCTCTTTAGTAGGGGCAAGGTCAAACAGACTGGTTAGGTCATGCGTTTGCTTGCTCAGGTAGGGCTATGCAAATTTTTGCATGGCTCCTATTGGAGAGACCTAGGCTAACCCTCCAGTCATGCCCAAGCCCTGCTGTTTCTATCATTGGCTTTTGTTTTTGTTTTGTCCTTATTGCACATTCCCTTGTGCTTCCTCTTCCTCTTCCATTTTTCTCCACCCCTTGTATCTAGGTTTCTACCTTCTTAATAATCTTTTTTTTTGGGGGGGATGTGGATGATTTCACCCCACTGAAGAGAAGGAATCTTCAGGTAAAGTCCAATGTTTCATTCTCCTTCAGTGTGTGTGTGGGGGGGGGGGTGAAGTCATTCAGACTGGTTAGCTGTACCCAAGCTGTGTTTTTGGGTAGGCTCTGTGTCCAGATTTCAAGGTTCTACCACTTGTTGCAGCACCCTCCTTGCGAAGGCTGTTTCTGCTGATGACACCTGATCTATTCTGTAGTGTCTCATTAAGGTAGAAATGATTCCCATGTCACTGCTCTGCAGATCTCCTCCACTGTAACCCTGATGGAGAGAGCTGCCCTGGTAGAGTGCGCAGTGATCATCCTTGTTGGTGTCAAGTCTTACACCTCGTATGCCTCGGTGAAGCATTGTTTGACCCAATAGGCGATGGTGGGCTTGACACCCTTTGTTTTGGTTTGTAACCTATGTACAACAAACAGTGCATCCTGTCCAGGTAGACACGCAGAGCACTGAGCACGTCCAATTTATGCCCTGCCCTTTCCTTTGGGTGCTTTAGATTTGGCTAGAAGGATTGTGATGTAGCCGGCTGGTTAAAATAAATGGCCAAATTTTCCCTGGATATGAAAGATGCAGAAGGTCCAGAATTGTAGAATCACAGAGTTGGAAGGGACCTCCAACCCCCTGCACAATGCAGGAAAATCACAAATATTATTTCCTCCCTTTCCCCTTGCTACCATTGAGCACCTTGCTGATGAGAATGGGGGGGGGTAAGCTGGGCCTGTGGGCCATGATCAAGCCCAAGCACCTACTTCCTCTGTTCAGATTGCAGAATCTCGCTAGGGACCTCCCCATTTAGCTCTTGCCTGGGAACCCTGATATGACCCAAACATTTGTCTACTCTGAAGGAATACTTGTTGGTTTAGATTCTACTCTCCTGTTTGAGTATTTGGCTTGTGAGCTAGTCATGTTTTTCTTTGCCCATTCTAGGTGGGGTTGGTCTCTGGAAACAGAAATTGCATTCTGCTGCCTCCATGCTGATTGATGTGTGTCTTGTATGCATTTTGTCAGTGTGCACTAGTGCCTGCTTCCTGTAGCTGCTGTTGTATGCTAAGGGGGTTAGACTGAAGCTCGAGGCTCCAACCAGTTTATTTATTCATTTTTCTGCCTTTCCACTGGGAGCACACTGTGGCTCCTCATGTGCATACTGCAGTTCATCGCGTGCATACTCTGGCCCCTAGCTGTACCAGGTCCTTCGAGGGTTCCACATAGTTCTTCAGGGTATCCCTGAGGAGCTGGTGAGCTTGTGTACTATTCCTGGTTTTTTCTATGAAATTGTAGCTATTGCTGACTCCTTTTGCCATATAAGAACGTTGTCAAAAAAATGGGGTACACGTGACTGCCTCGTGTGTCTGTTCATCTAACCTTTTTGAACACTCATGCAGCTGATGAGGGTCCACAATGCAGGGGAAAGGGATGCCTCTGATGCTAGACTGGAGAAAAAAACTGCCTGGGATCCATATGGCCCAGGATAAGAAGCTAATCCACCTTGAGATCCAAAGAGGCCAGTATTGTAGGATGTGCCATAAACACTCCCTCCGGCCTTTTGTTTCTTTACTCATTTCGTGGGGCTTCCTGTTTTAAGCACTGCCCTCCATTTTGCTTGTTGGCTTGGCCCAGGGGCTCAAGGAAAGAATCAGGAGTCCACTTAAATCTAAATGGCACCCAAAACATTCAGACTTCAAATAACAAATATTTTGTTAGACACAGGGGAGAAGCAAAATCAGGTGTTATAATTTCTGAGGTAAAATTTGTGTATGTACCAACTTTTGATCTTAATTCTCAGGTCTATGAAAGTTCCTTCATATCTTCCCAGTTGCTTAGATCTGTATACTAAGTGGTCTTTGTTCCAGTGCTTTCCCCGCAAAACACCTCAGTTAACTTTCTTGGGGCATCACTAACTCTGTTGTTCTTGGAAGACTAGTATGCTCTTTCTAGAATCCAAGGCCCTTCTCTTGACCTGCCAGTTCTTGTCTTGATGTTTCAATTCACTCTTTAATTATCAAAAGGCAGTCCCTAACCATCCCCAGCCAGGGATCCCTGTACTCTTCAAAGCCTATGTGACGGAATTAAAGGTTTGTGGAAAGCAGCAAGGTAAACAAAGGAGCTGCTGAATTACATGACTGAGAGAGGTGGGAGCCATAGGGCTCAGAATTCTCAGGGAGTGACAGATAACTGTGAACAGCTGACAGTTGAGAGCTGACAGTTGGGAGAGTCAGTTGGAAGCAAGTTAACAGAGAGAGTTAACTGGAGAGCTCTGAAGAGAACAGAAGCCTCTGGGCTCAGTGGAATCAGCCAGATTGCAGTTTAAGTGGAAAACTGACTGAATAACACTCAGCACTGGTACCCTCTAATACAAAGAGGAGAATGATGAGAGAGTGGAAAATATAAGACCTCAGTGGTCACAAACACCAGATACACTGCTCCAAAGTAACTTGTAAGGTGGCTAAGGAAGGGCAAAGGTTCTGGAGGAGTCTGGAGAGCTGGGGTTGGCAAACCAGTAGACTCAAGAGACCAGGCAAATAAAGCCCAATAGATATTTGCACAGGTTTACCACAAAACAGTTAGTGGAGAGTGGGATCATAAATTGGTTTTGTGTACTGAAGAACATTTATGTCATACTGAGTCATAAGCCTACAGCCTAGGTCAAGGCAAAGTAAAGTGTCTATTCATCAAAGAAACAAAATATCCTGTGTAAATATATCCCATCCCCCTGTTGAGTTTTCTGTATAATAAAGAACTGTGCTGTTTGACTTTTACAAGCACTGGTGCCTGACTTTCTGGTAAAGAATTATACTGGGCAGTTGTCCTCAATTCATCCACAAGCTATATCAATCCCCGAACAGACTACTGATTAGAATGAACTGGTCAGCCATCAGAGAAAGTGGAACTGATCAGTGACTTCATAAAAAGATAAACTGAATCCAGTACAAATATAAGCATATACAGGCAGTGACGCCACAGCTCGGTCACAGCAATGGCAAGGGAGAGGTCATTGTGTTATAGCCTATTTCCCCACTTAACTGGTTAAGTAATTGTCTTCTCTCTCTAGAAGAATTATCGCTGAACCTAGCCTGAATGGAAGTCTCCTTTTCCTTCCCAACCTCTAGTCAACTTTTCCCAGTCTCCTGTCCTGATTGTGGGAAGGATTCTCAGTTAAACTGAAAACCCACTGACTTCAGTCAGGGCAGAATCAGAAGCTTCCTAGTGTAAGGCTCTCTCTAGACTTCCCTGTTCAGTCGAATGCTACCCAATCCGATTGCCAGGAGCAGCCTTTCACAGGCATCTGGGAAGAACAACAGAGTCCACTCCCCACCTACCCATTCTGGAACTAGCCCAGGCTAGCAGGACTGAGGTGGGTGATTTTGATCAGTGAACTGACAAAGGAGGAAGGCATTATATACCTTCATCTCAAAAAGGATATTATAGCATTGGGAAAAGTGCAGAGAAGGGCAACTAGAATGATAAAAGGGTTGGAACACCTTCCCTATGAAGAAAGGTTAAAATGCTTGGGGCTCTTTAGCTTGGAGAAACGACGGCTGAGGGGTGACATGATCGAGGTTTATAAGATTATGAATGGGATTGAGCAGGTTGAGAAAGAAGTACTTTTCTCCCTTTCTCACAATACAAGAACTCGTGGGCACTCCATGAAATTGCTGAGCAGTCGGGTTAGAACAGATAAAAGGAAATACTTCTTCACCCAAAGAGTGATTAACATATGGAATTCACTGCCACAGGAGGTGGTGGCAGCTACAAGCATGGAGAGTTTCAAGAGGGAATTAGATAAACATATGGAGCAGAAGTCCATCAGTGGCTATTAGCCACAGGGTATAGATGGGAACTCTCAGTCTGGGGGAGGTGATGCACTCTATTCTTGGTGCTGGAGGGGGCAGCAGTGGGAGGGCTTCTAGTGTCCTGGCCCCACTGCTGGACCTCCTGATGGCACCTGGTATATTTTGGCCGCTGTATGACAGAGTGTTGGACTAGATGGGCCATTGGCCTGATTCAACATTGGCTTCTCTTATGTTCTTATGTTCTTATACCCCTGCTCCCAGACCACATCCCAGATAAAATCAGCAAATATATATTATATGTAAGATTTTCTCTAACTTAAGGAAATTTGAAAAAAGCCAGCTGGCTACCTGTGTAAACAAAACTTAATTATATGTGAATTGGTTCTAAATAAAGCTTCTCTTCATCAACAGTACCCATGCCAGTCAGCTTAGGTCCTGTTCCCATTACTCACTCTGTACAGCACAGAGACTGAAGACTACAACATCTGAATTTCACAACTTTCTTCTTTGTTTCTATCATTATTTCAATAAGCGGTTATCTGCTCCTACACTGATATATTCACTTGAAAACAGCTTACCTAGTTTTTTCTCTGCCACCTCAAAGTACTCCTCAATTTTAGGTCTGAGATTGTTTTTACTTTCTGATTTTAAGGAATTTGGTGTTAAACCTCTTCTAGTTGAAGACTTGATTTCTGTCTTACTGGGCTCATCCATGTTCTCGTAAGTAGCTTCAACTTATTTGGCAAGATTAAAAGTTGTCTCCAAATAGGATTCAGATACAGCCTGGGCTAAAAAAAAGTTATGCCCTCACTGAATGACAGACCCACGGATTGTGATCAACAGAACCACCTTCCTTCAGCTGACTCCTTAGAACTTTCAAGCTAAGATCTCTATGACATCATTCAAGTGCTGACATATCAAATCTTCTCTCATAAACAGGTCACACTAAAAACAATGAGGCAAATGTGAAGATTTCATCATCCCACAATCTGTTATAAACACTCAAAATACAGAAAAATATGCATTATCCAGACAATTTGATACTGGACTTGAAAAAACAGCTACTGCTTATTTGTCTTAAAACCTAATGCTATTGGATGTCTCAAGGGTTTGCACTGTGTAATCCACTTTGCGCTGCAGTAAAAAAGCTAAATATAATGCAGTAAATAAATACATACAAACATACAATTATGTGTCTTGCCTATGTGGTCCCCCCTGTGGTAGTAGTAGCAGCATGGGAAAAGTTGGTTGAGTGGTAGAAGAAAAGGCTTAGATGAGTACTCTCAATTAGTAGGGTGAAGGGACAATCCTGAAGCCAGAAGCCTAGGGTCTTGTTACCACCATGGAGCTGGAACAGGAGCCCCTTGAGAGATGTCATTATCTTCTACCCATAGATTTTGTCACTAGGGAGAAAGGACTTGGCACTGCTCTCTCAAGCACTAAAGAGTGATTTGCAAGGAGGAGCCTGAGCCATAGACATTTGATGGGTCTGGGCTCAGACCCAGGGTGGCCTTGTCTGTAAAATCAGGAATACAGAGAAAGAGAAGATCTGATTCTTCTGCATCCCAACAATTGTTCGCATTGCTACTAGGTATGGATTGGTTTGGCCTATGGGTTCTGCAGATCTTTTTGATCAATGTAAATTAATAAAAGTTAGCCTTGTCATTATTATACTTGATAGTGTCAACAGTCCTTATTCCACATCTGTCTGGCCCTTAACTGGATAGCGCAGGACACCCCAATCTTGTCAGATTTTGGCTAAGCAGGGTAGGCACTGTTTAGTATTTGGATGGGAGGCTACCAAGGAAGACCAGAGTTGTTACACAGAGACAGGCAATGGCAAACCAGCTCTGGTTGTCTCTTGCCTTGAAAATCCTCTTGGGCTGTAATTAAGTCAGTTACGACTAGGTGTGTGCAAAAATAATCAGTATTTTTTAGGTTTGGATATATTGAACCCGAAAAAATATAGGTATTTTCTGACATTCTCGAATCCCAATATTGGTATGACATTTGGATTAAGATTTTTTTTTTGAAAGCCCAATTTTTTTGGCTCCATTATACCCTGTGGGGACCCGTCTCTTTAAACGCTTACTGCCTTCTCCAAGTGCGGCAACAGTGGCACAACTCAGCAAGAATATTCAGAAGACATGCCTTCTGAGTTCACAAGCCAAGTCACGGTGGCACTGCCAAGGGGAGTAAGCATTTAAAGAGACCACAATCTCTTTACATGCCTACTGCCTCCTCCGTGTGCAGCGGCCATGGCGCGACTCAGCAACAGAACTCAAAAGGCATATGCTGAATAGTGCCACTGCCACCATAGGGCTTGCACGATTAGGCAAGCTGCAGTGGGGCTTGGAGGAGAAGGCATTTAAAGAGACCACAATCTCTTTAAATGCCTTCTCAGTGTGGCTGAATGCACCAAATAAAAGCCAAAAAAAATCAGTTCTTTTCAGGGTCAGCTGTACCAGTAGCCAAATACAGATCTCTGATCTATATTCAGCTTAAATATAACAAAAAAAATACCAGTAAGGTATTTTTTCAGGTATTTTTCTGGCTCAAATAAACCAAAAGCACACCCCTAGCTATAACTTGATAGCAAAAACAAACAAACAAAACCCACTTTGAGCCTCAGTGAGAAACATGAGCTATATAGTAAATAAATAAAATGAATCTTGCCTGTGGCTTCCTCCTAGATGGACAATATATCCAAGTCTTCTGCATGCATCCGAGGAATGGGAAAACCTACTTTGATCTTCAGCACAGGGGTGGCCATATTGTGGCTCGGGAGCCACATACAGCTCTTTCACATGTATTGTGTGGCTCCCAGCAGGGTGCCTGGGGAAGTGAAGGGGAAGCATGCCTCCCCAACCAGTCTTCCCTTCCCTACTTAGTATTCTCCTCCGTGAGTAGGCTTGAGGTGGGGAGGGAGCAGAGAAACAAAGCAACTTTAACTTAAAATGAGTTCTGAAAGCCCCCCCCCAGCCGGGTTGGCAAAAGCATTTGTCTCTTTAAATATCATTATCAATATCTGTTTTTACCCCTTTTGTTTTTATTTTTGGCAGTCCTATTCAATGTTAATAAAAAGAAAATTTGCGTATTTTCCAATAATAATGTGTGTGTAATATTATTTATTTATTTATTAATTTTATTTTGTTTATATTCCACCCTCCCCGCTAAGATGGGCTCAGGGAGGCTCACATAGAATTACATAAATAATCATAAACATAATATAAAATAATCATTTAAAATCTTCCTAAAACATGTTTTATATTAATAAAACATTGGAACAGAGCTAATAAAAGAGAGAATATTTGTTCATGTCTTGAGGTTCTCAGACATCTGATGATTCTTCAATGTGGCTCTTACATTAAGCTACTTTGGCCATCCCTGAACTAAAAGACTTCCCCTCTTGAGCGGGAGACCCAGATACTAGCCCCATTGCCTTCTGAGTTGATCTGTAGCTCCTACACTACAGCATCCTACACATTCATTCAACGTACTGATTTACTGAATACTAACAAACCATCTATTTAGCATGGAATGCATTAACCTGAACATGCAAATATTAACTCACTACACATAATTATGAATTACCCCTAGGAAAGCAAGCAATGCTTCTGAGCATTCTGAAATGGTATTCTTAAAAAAAAAAAAAAAAAGACTGTCCAGGACTGCACACCTCATTGCCAGAGCTGTCCTTAGATTTACCTATAAGCTATAAGATATTCACTTGGGAATCCACTGCTCTAGCAACAGGAAAGCCAGCCAGGACAGCACCACCAAGGAGGAATGCTGCCACAGCATCAACACAGGGGTTTTTGGCCCCTTTTTAGTCACTGCCAACAACTGTCAGCAGTTTAGCCTAGCCAGACCAATGGCTTGCAGGTGTAGCCTAAGATTCCCCTGAGGTTTCAAGAGACTACCAGTTCCCACAAGACTTCAGGAAAATTGACTGAACATGTGCAGCTTTTTGCACTGGCCTTATAAGGAGTTTAGAATCATAGCATCATAGAGTTGGAAGGGGACCCATAGGCAATCTAGTCCAATGCAGGATCAGTCTAGAGCATCCCTGACAAGAGTTTGTCCAGCCATTGCTTAAAGACTGCCAGTGAGGAAGAACTCACCACCTCCCTAGGCATCCGATTCCACTGTTGCACAACTCTTACTGTAAAAAAGTTTTTCCTAATATCCAGACGGTACCTTTCTGCCTCTAATTTAAACCCATTATTGCAAGTCCTGTCCTCTGCTGCCAACAGGGCTCCCAGCCCTTCAAATATTTAGAGAGAGCAATAATCGCCCCTCTCAACCTCCTCTTCTCCAGACTAAATATTCCCAAGTCTCTCAGCCTTTCCTCATAAAACTTGGTCTCCAGGTCCCGATCATCCTTATCATCCTTATCACTCTCCTCTGCAGCTGCTCCATTCTGTCCACATCCTTTTTGAAGTGAGGCCTCCAGAACTGCACACAAGACTCCAGGTTCAGCCTGACCAATGCAGTGTACAACAGGACTATGACATCTTGTGATTTAGATGTTATGCCTCCGTAGGTACACCCCAAAATCGCATTAGCCTTTTTTGTCACTGCATCACACTGGCTGCTCATATTTAACTTACAGTCCACTGTTTCCCAAGATCTTGTCCACACACATTGCTATTGAGAAGCATATCCCCCATCCAGTATGCGTGTTCCTCATTTTTGTTACCCAGATGTAGAACTCGGCACTTATCCTTGTTAAATTGCATCTTGTTCACATCCACCCACTTTTCCAGCCAGTTCAGATGTTGTTGAATCCTATTTCTATCTTCTGGTGTGTTTGCTGCTCCTCCCAATTTGGTGTCAGCTGCACATTTAATGAGTAGCCCCTCCACACCCTCATCCAGATCATTTATAAAAATACTGGAAAGTACTGGACCCAGAACCGAGCCTTGTGGCACCCCACTGGACACCTCCCTCCTTTCAGATGAAATACCATTGACATCTACTCTCTGAGTACGGTTCTCCAACCAGTTTCCTATCCACCTAACGAACCTACAGTCCAGTCCACAGTCCTCTAGTTTACCCATCAGAACATCATGAGGAACCCTGTCAAAAGCTTTATTGAAATCCAGTTAAATGACATCAACAGCATTCCCTCGACCCAGTAAGCTTGTCACTTGATCGAAGAAGGAAATGTGGTTGGTCTGGCAGGACCAGTTGGGGACAAATCTGTGCTGACTTCCCCAGATCTGTGCTGACTTCCCCAGATTGATCCCTTTAAAATTTGTTCCAGTATCTTCCCTGGGACAGAAGTCAGACTGACTGGCCTGTAGTTTCCTGGGTCATTCTCCCTCCCTTTAAAAATTGGGATAACATCTGCCCTCCTCCAGTCTTCCTGGAAGATGATGGACTGTAAGCTCTCTAGAAAGTTCTTTGAGCACTCTTGGGTGCATAAAATCTGGCCCTGGAGCAGGCTCGTAGCTAACAACTTTTTGCTCAGGGGGCCCATGTTTTTCTCAGGGGGCCCACCACCAATGTTCCCTCTAAGCTGTGGAGTTTTGTGAGCAAAACTTCTACTTTGTGAGCTACTGCCATTAAAGTTGTGAGAGAGCAATTTGGCTGCCGCATAAATTAGTTTGCTCTGGAGCCATCCTTCCTGAGCTAAGACAAAAATCTGCGAGCTGGAAGTTAAAAAAGTGTAAGCTAGCTCACACTAACTCAGCTTAGAGGGAACACTGCCTCCCCCCCCTCCATTGGGGAACCATGATTGCAAGGGGAAAAATATAAACCAAATTCAATCTCGTCAGACAAATTCAGTACAATTGAAAGAGAGATTTGATTTTATGTTTTTAAAACCGGACAGCACAATCACAGCAGTATTAATCTTTGTGTAACAGAACTAAGTTTTCAAAAAGTTTTCACTGAGACTTGATACTGAAAGGCATGCAAAGCAGCAACAGAAAAAAGGAAAAATATTTTATTAGAGAGCAGAGAAGACTATTAAGCCAAAACCAGAAATAGCTTCCCCCTCCCTAGAATTCAGTTTCATTTTACAATAAAAATACTGAACTTCTTCCTGCAAGGGGCTGCTACTTTGATTTGAACTTGTGGGCATTTTTTGGAATTTTAAGAAAGGGCAGTGGTCACAATCACAAAATTGATACCTTGGGAAGCAGGACCAATCACAAAATGGCTGCTAAAATATTGGGAAGTTTCAACCAGAGCATCCACCTGTGATCAGGATAACTGTCTCCAAATGTGCACGCTCTGTAAGACCAAAAGTGATTTCCCTTGGGGTCTTCAAAAACACCTCCTGCTTTACTGAGGTGAAAGATAGTCAGAACTGGCTGTTTGCTTTGGTGAAAAAGTGCTGGGTAAGAAGCAAGTAGCCACCAGCAAACACATTGTTGGGCACCACATTGGAGTTTACCACTCTAGTCACTACGTGTATATATATATATATATATATATTTCTACCCTTAAAAAATAGGAACATTCTTAAAAAGAAGAGAAATGTTGATTGAAAGCCTTCCCATTAACAATGGGAACCACAATTAAGACCTTATCGGAAGCAGGGGTCTTTTCGTAGAAAAACAGCTGCATGAGCTCATTAGAATATGGTATGCTAATGAGCTATTAGGCTATTAGCATATGCCACACCCCCTGACATCACCGGAAGTGATGTCAGAAGGGGAAGCAAAAGGGGGGGAGGCATCTTCAAAAGCCTCCCCTTCCCTAGCTGGCCTGGGTGGGGGAGCTAAGAGAGAAGGGGTTTAAAGTTTAAACTCCTTCTCACTAGAGTTGGGCCACAGAAGGAGGAAAGAGGGAAGGAAAGAGAGAGAGTAGAAAGAAGGAAAGAGGGAAAGAAAGAGATGGAAAGGGGAGGGAAAGAAAGAGAGGGAAGATGGAGGGAAACAGGGAAAGGAGGAAAAAAGAGAAGAGAAAAAGGTGGGAAAGAAAGAAAGAGAGAAGAGAAGAAGGAGGGAAAGAGGAAAAAGAGAGAAGGAAAGGACGGAATGAAAGAAATTCAGCGGCAATTCGGCCCCATTATATCCTATGGGCCATTGAAGTCAATGGTGAAAACATAGGGTATATTCTGGGGGCTGGAGGGGAGGGGTTTGAGGGAGACACTCCAAACTCACAGGGTAGCTGGTAGAGCCTCTCTCCAAGATACCCACGAAGTTTCAAGAACATTGGACCAGGGGTCCAATTCTATGGGCCACCCAAACAGGTTGCCCCTATTCCCTCCATTGTTCTCTATGGTGGGAAAAACAGTTACTTTTTTCCCACCATAGAGAACAATGGTGGGAATAGGGGCAACCTGTTTGGGGGCCCATAAAATTGGATACCCTGGTCCAATGTTCTTGAAACTTCGTGGGTATCTTGGGGAGAGGCTCCATCAGCTACCCTGTGAGTTTGGAGCCTCTCCTCAAACCCTCCCCTCCAGCTCCCAGAATATACCCTATGTTTTCACCATTGACTTCAATGGCCCATAGGATATAATGGAGCTGAAATTGACATGTGGCTGCCTGAAAGACTCCCTGGGACACCGGCTGGGGGCGGGGCTTGGCTCCTGAGCTCCGGGAGCGGGCTCCCCCCCAAAAGACCCCTGATCCGAAGGAACTGGAAATGCAGCTCCAGGACAACTTTTCTGTCAGGAAAAAGGGGGGGTGAAGAAGCCTCCACTCCGTGCCACACAACCCTCCCGCCGGACAGGGACCTTCCCCTCCTGCCCTCCCACTGCGCTCACCCTCCTCCCCCTCCCCTGCAGCTGCCACACCCTCTGTGCCATATTGGGGCAGAAGGTGCCGCCGCCGCTGCCTCCAGAGCCGCAGGGGGAGCCGGCCCGGCCCATCTCCTTTCCCCTTCCCTTCCCCTCTCCTAGCGCCCCGGCCGGCCTTGGTGACCGTAGGGAGAGGGGCGAGGGCCGGGGGGAGGGGGCCGGAGGGAGTAGGGGGGAGCAGAGGCTCGGGGGAGGGGGCCCGCAAAACCCGCGGGGGGGCAGGCCCCCAGGGCCCCACGCAGGCTACGGGCCAGCCCTGGAGGATCTGTACTTATTCAATGCAGCCAGGTCATTCTCAACTACCTCTCTGTCCATGTCAACCAGGGGCTCAGATGCTGTGACTTGCCTACTACCACCTCTAGATGAGCCTGTACTCTCAGGGAAAAAACTGAGGCAAAATAGGCATTAAGCCCTTCTACTTTCTCTCTGTCCTCTGTCAAAGTTTCTCTATTTTCACCCATCAGTGGGCCCATCACCTCTTTTATCTTGTGTTTGCTCCACACATATCAGAAGAAGAGTTTCTTGTTGTAGTGAGCCTCCCTGGCCAGCTTTAGTTCACTGTGAGCTTTGGCCTCTCTGATGGCTGACCTACAGGCCTAGCAACCCACAGATACTCTTCTTTAGAGGTATGTCCTTGCCTCCATTTCTTGAACATTTTTCTCCCTTCACATATCACGCAGTTCCCTGTTCATCCACACTGCCTTCTTGGATCTCCTACCATGTTTTTTTCTTGTTGGAATAGCGATGGTTTGAGCTTGCAAGGACTCTTGTTTTAGGAGAGCCCACACTTCACTTGCTTCCTTCCCTTCCAGCAGTCTTGCCCATGGAATCATTCTCATGCGCCTGAGTTTATTAAAATCTCCCTACTGAAATATAACTTACACATGTGGCTTTGAACTTCCTTGGCCCCCCACAACAAAAGGAATTCTAGCAGGGCATGGTCACTTCCCCCTAAGCTCCCCACCACATTCACCCCATCTACCATCACTAGCCTGTTGGTCAATAATAAGTCAAGTATGGCCGAGCCCCTCGTACCTTCCTCCACCACTTGATGAATGAAGTTGTCAGCCAGACAAGTCAGGAACATGTGTGACTGTGGATGCATTGCAGAGTTTGTCTCCCAGCACACATCAGGGAAGTTGAAGTCACCTATAACTACCAGGTCATGTTGTTTGGATACCCTGTCAAGTTGTTCAAGGATGGCAGCATCTACCTCTTCATCCTGGTCAGGAGGTCTGTAGCAAACTCCATCCACAATACTGTTTTCTCTTTCTTCATCTTCACCCAGATACTTTCCACTAGGCTGTCCCCTTCCCTCTCCGGTATTTCTTGACAAACAAACCCTCTCCTCATATACAGCACCACTCCACCTCCTCTTTGACCCTTTCAGTTTTTCTTGAACAACTTGTATCCATCCACTATCTATATATCTATTAGCCAAGTTGCCCCCTCCATGAGGATATATAAATCCACACATTGGGGGCACTTGGGGGACAGAAAGATTTTCCTGCACACTTAGGGTAGTCCTCAGGTGTGCAGAAAAATCTAAAAAGTTGAAAAAATATATGGGAAGGGCCGGCTTGCCCACTAGGCGAGCTACGTGCTCGCCCAGAGCGCGCCGGCTGCAGGGGCGCCAAAAGGCGCCCCCCCCAAGAAAAGCCCCCCGCCTCTTCCCTGGCTTGCTTGGGTGCCCCACAGCCACAGAGCACCCGAGCAAACTGGTGCTGGGAGGGAAGAGGCGGGGGTTTAAAACCCCGCCCCTTCCCTGGCTTGCTTGGGCGCCCCACAGTCGCGGAGCACCCAAGCAAGCCGGCGCTGGGAGGGAAGGGGCGGGGGGTTGAACCCCCGCCCTTTCCTGGCTTGCTTGGGTGCCCCGCAGCCACGGAGCGCCCAAGCAAGCCAGCACTGGGAGGGAAGGGGCGGGGGTTAGAACCCCCGCCCCTTCCCTGGCTTTCCTGGGGGCCCTGCAGCCATGGAGCCTCCAGGAAAGCCAGCACTGGGAGGGAAGGGAAGGGGGTTAAGTCCCCCGCCCCTTCCCTGGCTTTCCTGGGGGCCCCACAGCTGCGGAGCCTCCAGGAAAGCTGGCGCTGGGAGGGAAGGGGTGGGGGTTAGAACTCCCACCCCTTCCCTGGCTTTCCTGGGGGGCCCGCAGCTGCGGAGCACCCAGGAAAGCCAGCGCTCCACCACCACCCCCTGGTCTCCAGGCCTCACCAGGAGGTTGGCATCTCCAGTGGGGTGGGCGCCCCAGGCTGTCCTGCCTAGGGCACCCAGACACCTGGGGCCGCCCCTGTATATGGGGGGTATTTAAATCCCCCCAAAAGTAAAAGCATACCCTGCACATATTCAGAGAATGCTCTGGCTGTTGGGGGGGGAGGCTCGGTGGGCCCAGCAGCCAGGAGCTGCTTGGGCCTCACTGCCAGTGCCGGGGGGGAGCGTGTGAAGGCTTGGCAGACCTGCGGGGGGCAGGGGAGAAGGATTGGCAGGCCCAGAGGTAACGGATGCCTCTGAACCCCACAAAGACAAACAAAGCATGATTTCTATATCTTGGAAATACACTCAATAATTCTACAAGGGACAAAAGCTGACAGATTTATTGTTAGACAAGCAAATCACACCTACTCAGTGTTTGTAGCTACAGTGATGATATGAGTAAGGGGTTTCGTTAATGCAAATTACAGCTGCTTGTAATAGTCTTCTCTACCATGTCTTGCAGGGCTTTTGAAAAATTAAATGCCATTATTTTGTGCTACTGTTTGCCAAGATTACTTAACTGAAACCTAATGTTATATCTACGATTTCTCTTTTTATGTTGGGTTCATTATATTATTTATTTAAGGCTATTTATTCATTGTGTTAATATGCATGTACCGAAATACAGCATACTGGGACACACACTAATCTTTGCACAAGCTGTCAAAAATTCTGCTACTTTATTAGGCTTTTCTTCACAATCTAAATAAGCAAGTGAAAACCACTATTAACTTAAGACATGAGCCACAGATAAATTATTATACCCCTTGAGCCATGATTACCCTTGTGGTCTACAGTTAGCTTATCTGCATAATCCTATTTAAAAATATTTCATGATAAAGGAAACAACAATGATCATCCCCAGAAATTCCATGGTGTTGTGTAGGTCTAAAACAGAGGTGATGGGGTAGTCCCACTCATTTATCAAATGAGACATGAGGGTTTAATTTTTACAAGAAAATGTGTGCAAGGTTGACATGAACCTACCTTTAGAACTAACTGTAGCAGAAGACAACACAGTGCTCTGATAGCACAAGAGAGATTAAACTCTGACTTAATGTGAAGGATTCAAAAAGTAAAAAGTAAGGAAAAGAAGAAATAAAGAACAGCAACCAGAAGGAAGCAATGCTTTGGGGGTTAAGAGCTATACCCCTCTCCACTGAGGTCTACTGAATCCTCCTAATGATTGTACTACAAGTCTCATAAAAGTTTATCTATTCAACTTATATCCCATCCTACCCCACAAGTGGGTTCAGGGTGGCTCTCAACATAGAAAATAACAATAAAACCAATAATATAAAAACAATTAAACAATTTAAGCAATCAAAATAAGATGGTACAAAAAAGACTAACAGTCCAATATCTCCTGTAGCATTTTAAACAGATGGTAATTGGTAGCCCAATTTATAGCAGTTTTTAAGCAGAAGGTGGTAGGTAAGTTATTTTATTTATATCCCACCTTTCTCCCCAATGGGGCCCCAAAGCAGCTTACACTGTTCTCCTCTCCTCCATTTTATCCTCATAACAATTCTGTGAGGTAGGTTAAACTGAAGAGTGTGCAACTGGCCCATGGTCACCCAGCAAGCTTCCATGGCAGAGTGCGAATTTGAACTCAGGTTTCTCAAACTGTAGGCCAACACTTTAATCTCTTCACCATGCTGGCTGGTTATGATTCCATGGCATTGCCCCTGTTTGCCTCCTGTTTTCTAGCATATTGCCTGGTTTCGTACTTTGGGCTTGTATCTAAAGGCTGATTTGAGACTTTTCAGGCCTGCTTTTAACATCACAGAGCATCTGGCACTACAACTGTGATCACAAAACTGAATACAACCAACAAGAGAGGAAAATTTATCTCAGAATTTTTTTTCTTTTTGCACTTGGAGAAGAAGCTACAGTAGACTTGCCAACCTCCAGGTCCAGGTGGGGGATCCCCCATGTTATGTATTATGATTTCTTCTGCATGCCTAGGTTCAGTACACAAAACATTAAAGGCTGGTATCCTAAAGCGCACGATCTGATTGGCTGTTTCTGACAGCGGGCCAATTAGAGCTAAGATTGTGACTTGGAGGGAACGACAATGATTGGTCTTTATCTTGTAAATACGATTGGTTCTTACCGTTTGCCTGGGTGTGGTTTCCCCAGCCCAGGATGTTTAAAAGGAGCTCAGACTCCTGTGGTTTTTCGTGTTGGTTTGTTCTGGTTCAATAAAGCTGAACTCACTGTTTAAGAGCTGTCTGAGTCTGATACATTTCACCCCAGTTTCAAGGGCTTCTCCCCATCGCAGAACAGCTGGCTAGTGGGTAAAACCCCGGCCCCCGAAAAGGACTTTACCATGGAAGTGATGTCATAGCATCAGGGACATCATGAAGGGCGCTCTGGTATTTAGGCAAACTCTATGGTTTAAGGGCAAAAGAACTATAGAGTTTCACCCAAATACCAGAGCATCCCCAATGCAATTATGTCACTTCTGGGTGACATCATCACAATGCCACTGCCCACCCCTGGAATGCCCCCCAAACCACCCCTGCCAGAGTGATGAGGGGACCTGGCAACCCTAAGCTACAGAACTGCTGCCCAAGAAAGGGAATAAAGCCACTTTTAAGGAATGATAAGTACATTGTCATACATGAAGGAGGTCAGTGTTCCAAATAACAGAGGGAAACAGTATATTATATCCAACCAACTGATTTGAATATAGGGAGTTCAAGCCTATGAGCTGCAAGCCACATGCCACTTGTGGAAGGGATTCCTCTCACCTTCCCCAATATGCTGCACACTTCTATGATCTTTAAAAAATTGATCTTGAGGAACACAGAACTCTCAGGAACAGCATGGGATTAGGGTGGCCATCCCCTCCAATGTGGGTGGAGGTTCCCCTGCTTTCAGGGGCCTCAATCCACCACCAGCCAGCTGACTGGTAGGGAAGCCCTGTTACCAGAGGCACTTGGGTAGCCCCAAAACAGGGGTGCCCTACTTTCTAACCTGAAGTCCAAAAAGCCAGGCACTCTCAGCTTGACCACAGAGTTGGGCTGCAGGTGGTCTGCAAAAGAGATTTCATATTCAGGTTTCATAAGGTGACCTCAGAGCAAACCTCCAGTCTTCCCCCTCCACCCAGCAGAGATTATGTTTATGGAATAACAATGAGTTCCAGAGGTAAGTCTTTAGAAGCCACCTGGCACTCTCCAGCACCTCACCCAGCCTTTTGTGTCCTAAGTGTAAATTCTTTGACTTTCTTGCCTCTGTCCCTCAAGACACCGGGATAACCCAATCAATCATTCAAATGTTTAGCAATCCTTCCTGAGCTAATCAGGGACGGCTCCCATCTTTTGTCCACCCCAGGCCAGGACCATTAGTGAGTCAGATAATCCATTTAACTAGCTACCCAACACCTGGCTTCTATTGTTAAATCCAGACTCTGCCTCTCTGGAAGCTCATTGGTCATACCTAAGGTCTGTTCCTACTGGCATCACACACCCCTGGGACCCATCATTGGTCCAGGTAATCTATTGTTCTCACCTGAGACCAGCCCCCAGGGCCACCCATTGGCCTGCATTCTTTGCCAGTGCCTATATCCCAGCACACAGTTGGCCTTAGACCGTGTGTTTTCTGCCATGATCCAAAATGGCAGGCCACCCCTGAACTCTCTGAGTTTAGGCCAGAATCCATGGACCTCTGCACATCTGAACAGGTTGTATCACCCCTCTATAACCCATCAATCACCTCTGCTTCCTTAGTGCTATATTGTGTGAATGTCTGAGAATATTTAGTAAAGAAATCATTATTTTAGCCACCCAATTTCTGTGTCTGTTCCTGGGTGCTTGGGAATTCTAACTTTGATATACACAGGTCAGATCCTATAGATAAACCAATTGTGTATTAATAATTATAATTCCCCATCTTTATTAAATAATAGAGCATTTTGGCTAACAGCCCCCACCCCTGAAGAGCCCCATCACACCCGACATGCCCAGTGCAACAGCATCACCCAGAGGTGACATCACTGTGCCAGGCACATAGCACAGGGAACACTCTAGCATTTTGCTAAAAATGCTATGGTGACCATACAGTTTTTTGCCAAATGCTAGAGTGTCCCCTGCACAATGTGCCTGGTGCAATGATACCACTTCTGGGCAATGTCAGACCTAGCAAATCTACATGGGATGCAGCACATGTGACTCCATCATGAGAAAGAAACACTCAGAATATTTACAAGATGTAAAAACACGCACAGCTGGAAATATTTCCGTTATATTTAGAGTGACTAGTTTTCTGCCCCTAGAAAAAAAGGCAGCAAGGATTCATACAAGTAAAGCTGAGTACATATTAATATCAGAAGTATCATACAGTCAATTTTTTTTCAAAATTTCTTCTGTTTATCCAAATGATCCATTAGCTAAAAGCTGAGAGTATCACCCAAAACCGTATTGTTTTTAAATAAATTATTCATAGAATTACATTAATTTGGAGATAAATAGGAAATAATAAAATGGCCATTTGCAATACTAAAAGTCTACTGAAAAAAAGATATTGCTATGTGATATATTATTCAAAGAATGAACATAACAAATAAGCCTGATTAAAACCTTGATTCCAGGGGAAAAGTAAATTGTAGTCAAGAACAGCATATGGCTTAGACAGCCAGCACAATAAAATATGAATTGTTAATAATTTGAGCATGAGATTCTTGTAAGAAGACTGAAGTGCATGCCACTCAATGGCTTTGTGATTTGCCCCAAAATAAAATTATATTGATTAAAGAAGTGAAATAAGATTTTAATCTTGCATTTACCCAGCCCAGTAACTCCTTATAAAAGCAGCATGCAATTTGCACCCACTTATATCTTTTTATAATACATTCAAAAGAGTTTCCTCAGGTTTTAGATAAAGATATTAGATTAAAGGTTTTAGGTCAAAGCTGCTAACTGCTTTGCTCTCATCTTTTGGGGAAGATTGAAGTCCAAACTTGTTATCATGTCACCTGGATGGGAAGGTGTACAACTTGAAGATTCCCATTTACATTGGAACCATTTTCCTGCTTTCTACCCTTCACAGCCACCATTTTCTTCACCACACCACCAGAGGGCTTTTTTTAAAAAAGCGGTAATTTAGAAAACTTGAGAACTGTCATGGAATTTACTGACATCAACTAAAGTTGTAAAATTTCCAGAAATTTTGAAACCATGTGGGAAAAACAGGTTTGCCTGTTTTTTCCCCAGAAAAAAAAAATGAATTTTTTGGGGGGGGAAATGAAAAAATGCAATATTAGTACTCTTTACAGATTGAAAATCACTTTGTTACTTTGGAAACATGAAATGCAGTGTTCATAGATTGGCTTGGCATAAAAGTACCATGTCTGATATATTAAAAATACAGCTTATTCAGAAAATAACAAATTGAATTTAATTTTTAAATGTTATTTTTTGTTACAAATGTAACTACAAAGTCCTGACATGTAAAGAACACCTGAACTATAAGGAATCTCTTTTGCTAGTTTATGAGAGCAGGCAACAATGACAAGAACCTGAAGAAACCATCAACATAACAAAACTAAGAACATTATTTTATCTCCTCTAATCCTCCTACTCCTCCAAAGTATAAACAACTGAGAGGACAGGAGGAGACTCACCAGCTATACCGAGAAGATGAAGCATACAAGCAAAAGTAAACAGAAATCTTTTTCCTTCTTTTGTGACAACTGCAATGCCCCCTAAAGACAGAAATGCATCTTCCTCTTGCATCTGAGAATTGTATCCTCGATATTTTCTCAGTATTTGAATTGTATTCCAGCATTTGCTTATCCTCAGTATGCAGGAATTGCAATGATTTGATAATTTACATACTCTTACATAAAAGTCTTCACGTTACATAGTTTTTAGAAATAATGTTGGAGGATTAAATATATGAACACCTTGTCATAAGCATGTTATATATTATTGTAAAAGAAAATATTCCATAATCCATTTTTTCCCATTTTTCTGGGGGAAATGGCTTCAGAACCTGACCCCCTTTCTTCTGGGGGTTTTTCCGGGCCTCCCCATCACCAACAATAACTAGAATTCTTATATCAAGAAAATGGTTTGGTGTAGCGGTTAAGTGTGTGGACTGTAATCTGGGAGAACCGGGTTTGATTCCCCACTCCTCCACTTGCACCAGCTGGATGACCTTGGGCAAGCCATAGGTCTGACAAGAGCTGTCCTTGAAAGGGCAGTTCTGGAAAGAGCTCTCCCAGCCCCACCTACCTCACAGGACATCTGTTCTGGGGAGGGGAAGGGAAAGGAGTTTGTAAACTGCTTTGAGACTCCGAGTGAAGGGTGGGGTATAAATCCAATCTCCTCCTCCTCCTCCTCTTCTTCTTCTTCTAAAATTCCACACACAAAATGGCTCTGAGACCATGCCTGGAATTCCTTCCTAAAACAGTCTCCCTGTTTCATGTCAGTCAAGACATCACTTTCCCCCAGTTTTCTTCCCTTCCCCAGCCTCGGTCAAGACATCACTCTCTCACAGTTTTCTTCCCTTCCCCAGCCTCTATAGCAGGAAGAACTTTACACATGTTAGATGTTAGAAGGGCTCTCCTCTTTCATGTAAAACGAATGGAGGCATTTCGAAGGGACAGGAATTTATTCATCTGTTTCAGGTCGCAATTAAGGGAAGGCCACCTCTGCACAGACGCTATCTAGATGGATAGTTTCCACAATTAGAGCAGCATACATTGAGCCTTCTCACCCAGACTACCTCCCGAGAATGTTTGCAGGGCAGCCACCTGGTCAATGCCCTCGACTTTTGTTCAGCACTACTTCTCAATGGATGTCAATTCCCAGAGTGAGGCAGCTGTGGAGAAAGTGATGTTACAGTCACTCTTCCGCTGATCCAGCCCACAACCTCCTCCTCAGTAAATGAACTTGCTATTCTCCCATGTGGGACTGCACAGAGGCCACGAGGATGAAAAAGGTGTTGCACTTACATGTAACCTTTGTTCATCAAGTGGTCTTCTGTGCAGGCACACATTGCTCCCTCCTTTCCCCACTTTGGGCTAACTTTTTACAGCACCAAAAGGAGAACTGAGGGAAGAGTGCTCACCCCTCCCGTATCATGTGACCTTTAGGCAGAAAGGCTACACTGAGAGCACAGGATCACACTTGGGATCTAGAAACTTCTCTAAAAGCTTGCTAACTCCTCTCTATGGCCGGCCTGAAAAAACTCAGCTCCATGTGGGACTCCACAGAAACCACAACGATTAATATAATGAACATAATAACATAACAACGTAAGAGAAGCCAATGTTGAGTCAGGCCAATGACCCATCTAGTCCAACACTCTGTCACACAGCGGCCAAAAATACCACGTGCTATCAGGAGGTCCAGCAGTGGGGCCAGGACACTAGAAGCCCTCCCACTGCTGCCCCCTCCAGCAACAAGAATAGAGTGCATCACCTGCCCCAGACTGAGAATTCCCATCTATACCCTGTGGCTAATAGCCACTGATGGACTTCTGCTCCATATGTTTATCTAATTCCCTCTTGAAACTCTCCATGCTTGTAGCTGCCACCACCTCCTGTGGCAGTGAATTCCATATGTTAATCACTCTTTGGGTGAAGAAGTATTTCCTTTTATCTGTTCTAACCCGACTGCTCAGCAATTTCATGGAGTGCCCACGAGTTCTTGTATTGTGAGAAAGGGAGAAAAGTACTTCTTTCTCAACCTGCTCAATCCCATTCATAATCTTATAAACCTCGATCTTCTCACTCCTCAGCCGTCGTTTCTCCAAGCTGAAGAGCCCCAAGCGTTTTAACCTTTCTTCATAGGGAAGGTGTGCCAACCCTTTTATCATTCTAGTTGCCATTCTCTGCACTTTTTCCAATGCTATAATGTCCTTCTTGAGATGTGGTGACCAGAACTGTACACAATATTCCAAATGAGGTTGCACCAATGAGTTCTACAGGGGCATTATGATACTGGCTGATTTGTTTTCAATTCCCTTCCTAATAATCCCCAGCATAGCATTGGCCTTCTTTATTGCAGCTACACACTGTCTAGACGTTTTCATTGAGTTATTCACGACGACTCCAAGATGTCTCTCTTGGTCCGTCTCTGCCAGTTCAGACCCCATCAACGTGTATTTATATTTAGGATTTTTGGCTCCAATGTGCATCACTTTGCACTTGGCCACATTGAACCCCATTTGCCACGTTGACGCCCACTCACCCATCCTTGACAGATTCTTTTGGAGTGCCTCACAATCCTCCCTGGTTTTCACCACCCGAAACAACTTTGTGTCATCTGCAAATTTAGCCACTTCACTGCTTACTCCCAATTCAAAATCGTTAATAAACAAGTTAAAAAGCATCGGACCGAGTACTGATCCTTGTGGTACACTGCCCACCACCCTCCACTGAGAAAGTTTCCCATTTATACTCATTCTCTGTTTCCTATTTATAAGCCAGTTTTTGATCCACAAGAGGACTTGTCCTTGTATTCCATGACTATTGAGCTTACTTAGGAGCCTTTGATGAGGAACTGTATCAAAAGCTTTCTGGAAGTCATGGTAAATAATATCTATTGAGTCCCCCTTGTCCACATGTTTGTTCACTCCCTCAAAAAACACTAACAGGTTAGTGAGACAAGATCTTCCATTACAGAACCCATGCTGAGTCTGCCTCAATAGTTTTTGTTCATCAATGTGCCTACTAATTCTTTCCTTAATAACAGTTTCCACCAACTTACCCGGTATCGATGTCAGACTGACTGGCCTGTAATTTCCCGGATCTCCCCTGGAGCCCTTTTTAAAGATGGGAGTGACATTAGCTACCTTCCAGTCATCAGGAATGGAGGCAGATTTTAAAGAAAGATTACATATTTTTGTCAGGAGATCCACAAGTTCACATTTGAGTTCTTTCAGAACTCTCGGATGAATGCCATCCGGGCCTGGTGATTTATTAGTTTTTAAATTGACCATCAGTCGGAGGACTTCCTCTCTTGTCACCGCAATCTGAGTCAGGTCTTTCAAAAAAAACCCTGAAATCGGTGCTTCTGGAGTGGGCAAGCACTTCTCCTTTTCCACAGTGAAGACAGAGGCAAAAAATGCATTCAGCTTCTCAGCCATTTCCCTATCATCCTTCAGTACTCCTTTTACCCCATGGTCATCCAAGGGCCCCACTGCCTCCCTGGCTGGCTTCCTACTTCTAATGTATTTGAAGAAAGTTTTATTGTTGGCCTTTATGTTTTTTGCAATATGCTCCTCATATTCCCTTTTTGCTTGCCTGATCACAGACTTGCATTTTATTTGCCATAGTCTGTGTTCCCTTTTATCAACCTCACTAAGACTAGCTTTCCACCGCTTAAAGGAATCCTTCTTACCTTTTACAGCTTCCATTACTTTATTTGTTAACCATGCAGGCTTTTTTCTATACCTATTTGGACCTTTCCTAACCTGCGGTATATATTTTTTCTGAGCTTCTAGGATTGCATTTTTAAATAGTCTCCAAGCTTCCCCGATGGTTTTGACCTTCTCCACTCTTCCTTTCAATTTCTTCCTCACATGTCCCCTCATACCAGAGAAGTTACCCCTTTTAAAGTTAAAAGTGGTTGTGTCAGTCTTTTTGGGCAACTCACTATCTGTATAAATGTTAAACTCAGTGACATTATGGTCACTGTTCCCAAGTGGTGCAATCACTTTTACATCTCTCACCAGGTCTTGGGTGTTACTTAGGACCAAATCCAGGATTGCCTCTCCCCTGGTAGGATCTGTGACCATCTGTTCCATAGCACAGTCATTGAGAGTGTCTAAACACTCAATCTCTTTTTCCCGACTAGAACTCATATCGACCCAATCAATGTGTGGGTAGTTAAAGTTGCCTATTACGACACAGTTATTTCATCTAGCCGCTATCTTTAATTCATTCATCATTTTATAATCCTCCTATATCTTTTGATCTGGTGGGCGATAACAAACTCCCACAGTTAAGCCTCCTTTTGGACCCACTATTTCAACCCATAGCATTTCCAGAAGCGAATCCAATTCTCTTACCCTCTCAATCTTACTGGACGGTATACCCTCTCTGACATACAGAGCCACCCCACCTCCGACCCTTCTCCCCCTATCCTTCCGATATAATTTATAACCAGGAATCAACCGTATCCCATTGATTTTCCACATCCCACCAAGTTTCTGAAATACCCACAATGTCTATCCCCCCCCCCAACACCAAGCATTCCAACTTCCCGATTTTACCTCGGAGACTTCTATCATTTGTGTATAAACACTTATAGTTTCCCACGTTTGTTAAGCCCACAGCCTTCCTCTTGCTGCCTCGAGACCTTGCCAGGCAGTTCCTATCATTAGCCACAGTCTCAGTGGACAATTTTAATCCATTTCCTTGTACAAAAGTAATAGCTACCCCTTCATCTCTTTGAGATGAGCCATCCCGAACCAGAGACTTTTCATCTCCTGTCGGCTTTCCCCCATTATTCAGTTTAAAAACTGCTCTGCCACCTTTTTGATTTTGAGCGCCAGCAGCCTGGTTCCTTCCCTTTTGTACAGCTCCCTCTTGTCCCCACAAGCATCCCAGTGCCTAACAAACTTGAACCCTTCCCCCCTACACCACCGTCTCATCCATGCATTGAGACTCCTGATCTGTGCCTGTCTCTCCGGCCCTGCGTTGAACAGGTAGCACTTCTGAGAAGGCTACCTTGGAGGTTCTGGCCTTGAGTTTCCTGCCCAGCAGCCTAAATTTCTCCTCCAGGACCTCACGACTGCATTTCCCCACATCGTTGGTGCCGACGTGCACCACTACCACTGGCTCCTCCCCAGCACTATCTACCAGCCTATCTAAAACATGCATAATGTCCACTACCTTTGCACCAGGCAGGCAAGTCACCATACGGTCAGTACGTGGGTACGCCACCCAGCTGTCTACCTGCCTAAGGATCGAATCACCAACTACCAAGAGCCCCCCTCCCACCCTCCCCAGGGACGGTTCCTTGGTACAAAGGGATACCCGTTCACCAGCTGAAGAAGAGGTCCCTTCTGAGGGCACATTCCCCTTATCCTCAGCATGGTGCCTCATTCCCCCTTGACCCTCATGCTCCCTGGCAGCAGCTGGGCTGCCAGATCCAGAGTGGGACATATGTACCAAGTCCCCGAGAGTCTTCTCCGTGCACCTGACTGTCTCTGCTTCTCCAGGTCAGCCACCTTGGCCTCAAGGGAGCAAACTCGCTCCCTGAGAACCAGGAGCTCCTTGCACCAAGCACATACCCAAGACTTCTGACCAGTGGGCAGATAGTCATACATGTGACACTCCATGCAAAACACTGGATAGCCCCCAACCTCCTGCTGGCATTCTGGCTTCATAATTGTTTTTAAACAAATACTTTTCTATAACCCCCCATTTAAAACCCTTTGTATTTATATGGTTACTGTTGTAGAAGTCTACTTACCTTACTAGGAACCCAAGGAGCCAAGGTCCTTAGCTTTCTGGCTCTTCCTGGGCTTCTTACAGAGCCCATAGGCTGAGAGTCCCTAGGCCAAGAGCCACAGGCCAAGAGCCTCACCCTTTTGCTCTCACCCTTTGGCTCGTGAAAGAAAGGTATAACTAGAAAGTAAGATGCAGTCAACTGCTTTTTGTGTTAATGTTGGAATGTAGGCACATTGACAAACTGGAGTTATGTTTTCCCACAAAGCAGAATTAAAATCATGGTTTAGAATCCCATTTTCTGGGCTAGAAAGAAATGCCAGCTTATTCAAGCACCCTCATATGAGTGCCAGAACAGATTTGTTAGACTGAACTCTACTGAAATCAGAAACCAATTGTGCTCTTTGCACAAACAAAGGAGAAAGAAGGTGCAAGTGAATATTTATATTTATTTATTATTTTGATTTATAGCCCACCCTCCCCACAAGCGGGCTCAGGGTGGCTTACAAATAGGGCATGTGCCAATACATAAACAAGTTAAAAACAACATAAAAACATAAAAACAATCCTTTACACTATGAGTGCTCTAGATGTTTCGGTTTTCAGTAAAGGATGGCATTTAAAGATGGTACTCCCAGTTCAGTGGTATCAGCGCTACACAGCGCTGTCATTCACTCCTCACAGTGCCAATTAATAATGATGTTAAAAATAGTGATGATAAAATAGTGGTGGTAAAAAGTAGTGAATACTGACAACATGCCATTATCAGTAAGTATGAACAAACCTCTGCTTGTTCATGATATTTGAATGCAGTCACTAACAACAGAACAAGAAAAAACAGGTTTAAATTAAAGGACATCAGATTTACTTTAACCATTAGAAATGTCACAAAGAATAACATAATAAAGTAATATACACTGTCAGCACAAGCTATACCATGGTCATCTTGTGTGTGTTTTTCTTTTTTAAAAAGTTAGGAGTACACTTTAGATATAAATATACCCTCTCTTATGGCAGAGACTTGTATAAGTGACTGCTTGACCTATTTCTGTATCACATAATTTACTGTGACACAGGCTATATAAAGGAATGCATTATTAAATTCCCTGGCAAACATTAGGACAATTTCATTTTTGGACTGTCCAAAATGGCATGTAAATTAGTACATTAGCATCTTTACTTTTAGAATTAAACAAGTGGAGAGTGGAGACCCACAAGAAACTTGCGGGATGGTCATCCCATTCCTCACACCTTTGCTTCCTCCCCTCTACCCTTACCTATCTCACACTCTTTCTCCCTTCTGGGGGTGGAGCCATAGACTCAACCCTCCAAAGCAGCCATTTTATCCAGGGGGACTGATCTCTGTCACCCGGACAACAGTTGTAATTCTGGGTGATCTCCAGCCCTCACCCAGAGGCTGGCAATGGTAGTTCTCATGGAGGAAATGGCTGGTTTGGAGGGTGGAGTCTATGACATTATACTGGTCTGAAGTTCCTCCCCTCCTCAAACCCCACCATCCCCAGGATCCACCCCTTAAATGTCCAGGAGTTTCCCAATCCAGAGTTGGCAACCCTATTTCCTTCCCACCCAACAGCCAACTTAACCTTTATTTGCCTTTATCTGTCTTCAGCTTTTTGTCTCCACCCCCCTCCCCCACAGCTTCTACCAACGAAAATTATAGTCTTTCTCCACAGTGGGGACCAAAGCAGCTTACATTATTCTCACCTCCTTTTTTATCTGCACAACAACCCTGTGAGGTTGGTTAGGTTGAAAGTATGTGACTGGTCCAAAATCACCCAGTCAGCTTCCACCGCAATATGGGGATCTGAACCTGGGTCTTGCAGACCCTACTCTGAGGCTCTAACTGCTGCATCACTGCTGGCTCTCATAGGGTGGCTGCTGAACAGCAGCAAGCAGCCAGGCCAAGTTGAGTCATGCAAATTAGGTGGTATCAAGTCACCCAGAGGGTGCTGCCTAGGGATGCCAGCCTCCAGGTGGGATCTGGGGATCCCCTGGAATTACTGCTCAGCTCCAGACTACTGAGATAACTTCCCCTGGAGAAAATGGATGCTTTGGAGGGTGGACTCTAGGGCATTGTACCCCACTGAGGTCCCTGTCCTCTCCAGGCTCCATCCCCAAATCTCCAGGAGTTTCCAGACCTGGAGCTGGCAACCCCACTACCCCATCCCCTGCCAGTGCCCGTGGGGGGACCTGGCAACCCTATACTGCTGCCAGGCCTAGGGTTGGCAACCTCCAAGTGGGGCCTGGAGAGTGAACTCTAGAGATCTGTGAACAACAGAGATCTGTCTCCCTGGAGAAAATGGCTGCTTTGGAGGGTGGATTCTGTGGCATGATGCCCAGCTGAGGCCCCTCCCTTCCCCAAATCCTGCCCTCCTTGCACTCCACCCCAAAACCTCTAGGAATCCCCCAGCCTGGCCCCAAGGCGACCTCCCCCCTCCCTCCCTCCAAGGCCGAAAGAGGCCTGGAAAGAAAGGGCCCTTCCCCCACCCTTTGACTGACAGAGCCAGTCAGAAGCCTCCTCTCCCCCCCCCCCCAACGTTCTAATCTCTCACCGTTGCTGCCTGGAGTCAGGTCCCTGCAGAGGCCATTTCAAAAGGCTTTTGGGGGGAATTCAACCATCCCTGAAGGGATTTCCTTGCTTTTCAGATTTTTCTACAAACCCAGGAAGTCTACTGACTATGTAGGAAAAGCTGTTGGGGGACAGTGAGGCCCCTGTTGGAGGGAATAGGTATCCGCACAGAAAAAAAAAAGTCTGGGATTAGAATATAAGATGTTTTGTTAGTTCTGGTGAGAATTTTGCAATTTAGTCATAAATCTAGTTACCCTAAAGTGAGTTCAACTAAGTTCAACAGGGCAAGTAATTTCTTCACTTTCATAATTCACTGGGTTTTTTTACTAGTTTGGACAAATAAGAGACTCTTTTTTTTTCCTGGAAAGGCACATTCTTGGAAACAAGTACATACCACCTTCTGTCACTACATTTTCTCATATCTGTAAGCAAGGCTTTTTTTGTAGAAAAAAAACAGCAGGAACTCATTAGCAAAATAGGCCATACCCAAAAGCAGGAACTCATTAGCATGTTAGGCCACACCCCTGACAGCACAGCTCATTAGCATATTAGGCCACTCTCCCATGTTACCAGAAGTGTGGTCATCCAGCCACACCCACCTTTTGCTTCTTATTCTATTTACCTTGTTTGTTGTCAAAACCCAGGGCTTTTTTTGGAGCGGGAGCTCCTTTGCATGTTAGGCCACAAACCCCTAATGTAGCCAATCCTAATGAATTTCTGCTGTTGGGTGTGGCCTATTATGCTAATGAGTTCCTATTGAGCGTGGCCAACTTGGGAGCCAGCCAGAACTCCATTCCTGTGCGTTCCTGCCCGAAAATAGCCCTGTCCATAAGACATATATGACTCCTGAGAGAGTATGTCTTTCAAATGAATATGGGTGTTTACCCTTAGCATCCTTATATCAGCATTTCTAATTCTAACATGGCCAAATCTGTGGATACTTAAATCTAGAGACTGGATGAACAGACAAGACAAATCTTTCTACAAATCAGAAAAAAGCCCTAGGTTTGCAAAAACATCTGAAATCTTAAAAACTGGCAGATTTTTTAAAAAACCCAAATAATATAAGCAACACTGGTGGCTTTAAGAAACAGGAAGTGTGTTCATTGTGTGTATTTATTGTTTTCAAGTTCTTTTTTTGTATTTATTCTTTGCTGCTAGTATCATTTACAAATATGTGACAACTGGATGAAAGTGTTCACTGTAAATCTCCAAGAAACTGTAAGAAAAAAACTTTCTTTTTGATAACTATGAATAAAATGTTTTCATACCCACAGCATGTTTAAAAGTACAGAGCACAACCCATCTCCCTATTTGGAATCTGTGCACGGAGCAAGAAATCCCAACAGTCTTCAGTGGAACATTTCGTCTTCCCTTCTCCTTCCCTAATGGCATGCACACCACAGTATGTAAACCATTACCTTCTGTGGGAGGTCCTTAAATACGTAAATCCAGTAATTACTCCCAAGGGCTACATGTACAGACTACTCATGCTTCAGCAACTTTTGTCCATAGTTAGCTTGTAAGAAAATGCTTGTGCAAGTTAATTGCTTTATTCATTCAATTATGTCAATATTTAGCCATATTATGAGGCACTAGAGCATTAATAAATTAAGAATTATGAAATCTTATTAAAATAAAAGTCCATTCAAAATATATCATTTAAGTTTTACTAATATTCTGTGCCTCAAACCCAACTCTCAAATGCCAGCATGTAAAAAAAATATGAATCCCAATTTTCATTTCTGGTTTTGAATTTCATTACCACAATGCTATAACAAAAGGAAAAACATAATAAAAGCATATAATCATCCATATTCTCCATTTCGCTTTTCTAGCAATAAAAAGTGTCACATGAAACATGATCAAACAGACATTGACATCTCAAAGTCAACAAAATGCCAGTATTTGTCCCAATTAGACTAAGTAAACAGGCCAGTGTCCCCAACAAGAAAAATTTGTGTTACAGCCATGAAGAAAAATTGCTCCAATTTTATTTTTAGAAGGGTTAAGCCTTATAAAAATTATTTTGTTAGAAATATCTCTCAGTGAGCACATTGAAAATACTGATAATAATTTGGACCAATATTCTGCATTTGACAGTTTTAAAAGAGGAAGCTAATCATTTCAAACCGTTGTTTCCTATTTTATGTCTTGTCAAACATGTCTCGTCAATGTGTGAGGAACAGGGTCACAAAGGGTGCTTATATCCAGAAGCCATATACAAATACTGGTTTATTTATTTTTTAAAAAACAAGACAACATTTCCTAGCACTATATCATGGAAAAGAAACTTGATTTGTAGGCAAGAAATAAACACAAATTGTTGAAGTGGCAGATTTAGACATTACAACAAATTGCAGCTAGTTCTAAATCGGGAAGACCTCAATCTTGGTGTGCTGTGCAAGGGAAGAAGAGACAGAGCAAATGATCCTGAAGTTCTTAATCACGAACAAACCATAATTTGTCATCAGAATGCAGTAGGCCAAATGGCAGTCCGCAATGCCTGGTGTGTGTAGCTAAAGAAAAATCATTAAAAAAACCTTTAACAATGTGATACTTATCATCACCCAGTACTTCTTAATAGTTAAAAAAAAATGGATCCCCATTTCCAGGCCACATTTTGGGAACATTTCTGTGCCCTCCCCAACAACTCTTATGTGGCAGAGTGCAGGGTGTGCAACCGCCAGATGAAGAGGAGCTTGAACCCCCACCACTTACCATCCTCCACCCTCTACGGGCACCTACAAAGCATGCACCCAAGTTTGTTGCCTCTAGAGTAGACAGTGGCACCCAGGAAGGGGAAGAAGTTACCTGCATTGTCTCAGCAGGGAGTAGAGGGGGAATGAGAGTACCATCCAAGCAAGAGGACCCACACTGAAGGTGCTCTGGGTGGGAATGGAACCTCCAGGCAGGCCACCCTCCAGGAGGTCATTCTCACAGGGATACTGGTGCTGCCAAGCAAAAGAGCTGGGGGAAGGCCAAGAAGGCAATCACTCGCCTTGTCACTGAGATGGTTCTGTGGATGGCCAATCTTTATCCATTGTGGAGGATGTGGCCTTTTGCCAACTGCTGCACTGCATTGCTCCATGGTACTCTTTTTTTAACTTTTTTTAATTGAAGTATTAAATCCTGCTTCCATATAACTCAAACAATATATAACATAGTATATATTACATACCTCAATACATTGCATATTTCTTCCCCCATTCCCTTTTCCCCTCCCCCTTCCTCAAAAGACCGGCAATAATACCTTATTTTATAACTTTAACCATAAGCACACCTTTTGGAGTTTAACCAATATATCAACATTGCCCCCCCCCGCTTTTACCCATCTTATATACTCTAGCCATCTCTTCTTAATTTCCTCAATCTTATCCTCACCTGACTTTTCCTGTTGCAATATCGTTAATATATCCAACTGTACCCATTCATATAAATAACCATTCCATCTATCTGTAGTTCATTTTGTAACATCTTTCCAACCAAGCGCTGTAACTGCATGGGTAGCTAAAATCATAGCTTTAAACAGATCCTGGTATGATTTTTCTATTTTGCAGTTCCCTAAAATTCCCATAAATAATACTTTCCCTAATAACTCCACTTTAACCTTGCAAACTTCCTCCACCTTCTCCAGTATCTTTTGCCAAAATTTAACCACTTTAGAACAGTCCCACCAAAAATGTACAGAATATCCCTTTTGGTTTTTACAGTGCCAACAATCGGATGTCAATCCCTTAATCATGTAAGATAATTGAATAGGCGTTCTATATCATTTCAAAACTAATTTCATCTCCATTTCTCTGATTTTTTCCATTTTATATATTACTAATACCTCTCATCATTTTATTTATCTCATTTTCTGATAACGTTACATCTTTCTCCCATTTTGACTATATTATACCAATCATGTAATTTCTATCTTCAGTCAATCTGCTATATATCTTTCTTACAATACCCTTTTTATTATCCTCTTTAATTCTATACAATTCTTCCATCGGGGTGTTCTCATTTAATATTCCAGCTCAAGGTATTATATAAACTAATAACCCTCAACCAATATTGTTCTCCCACTCTTCCCATTACTTCTTGCATCTGAATTAAACTCCCTTGAGCATTATACATATCTTTCACTTTCCATAAGTCCTTTCTCCTTAGCTCTTTCCAAAAAGTTGCCTCAAAATTTTTAAATTCCTCGTTTAATGATTCAAGTGGGGCCCATTTTGAAAGAGGAGGAATCCACTTAACCTGTTTCCCCCCCCCATATTTTAAATGCTGCCCATCTTGGACCTATTGTATTCTTGATCTCTTTTTTTAATCTTTGTGTAAATATACCAAACCTGTCTTTCCCTCCATTTATACTATCTTCCCATTGGACCCATTTTTCCTTACTTTTACCATCCATTTCCAGCAACATTTTAATTTGAAATGCTTCATAATATCCTTCCAATTGTGGCATACCCCAACCTAGATGTTCCTTTGACAAATAAATCACTTTCCTTGGTATTCTAACTTGTTTCTTTCCAAAACCCCAATTTTTTAATTCCTCATCCCACATTGTTAACTGCTTCTTAGATACACATTCTGGAAGTACCTGAAACAAATACAATAACTTAGGTATTATAAACATTTTAAGTGCCCTAATCTTCCCTAATATACTCAAATACTTACTATTCCATTGATTTAATTTTTTGTATCTTCTTCCATATTATTTTATAATTTATCCCCATCAGATTCTTAACATTTCTTGTTATTATTACTCCCAAATATTTCAATTTCTTATTTCCTATCTTCATACCTGTTAACTTTGCTATTTCTTTTTGTTCCTTTACATCTATCTTACTAAACATTATTTCTGACTTCCTAATGTTTACACCCAAACCTGAACATGCTTTAAAATCTTCTAAAATTATTACTAATTCTTTCATTGCTTCTAAAGGATTCCCTAAAACCAGTAATATATCATCCACAAATAAATTCAGTTTAATTTCCTCCTTTCCTACCTTATACCCCTGTATTCTAATACTATTTCTAATTCTTTCTGCCAACAGTTCCATTGCTATAACAAATAACATCGGGGATAAGGGACACCCTTGCTTAACCCCTCTCTGGATCAATACTTCCCCAGTATGTCCATCATTTATCTTAATCACTGCTCTCCCTTCTCTGTAAATTTCTTTTATTGCATTCACAAAAGGTCCTTCAAAGCCAAACTTATTTAATACTTGGAACAAATATTCATGATTTAATGTATCAAATGTCTTATATACATCCAATTTCAAAAGAGCAATCTTCCCATTATTCTTTCCATGATATAAAGCATTGATCATGTTCCTTATAGGATGTCCTATATACCTTCCTTTCACAAAGCCATATTCTCCTATTAAGCTTGGTAATAATTTCTCCAATCTATTTGCAAAAACTTTATAATCCTGATTTGCCAAGCTTGCCTGATTTGCCAAGCTTAAGACTTTATAGGAATTAGGATCCTCCGGATCCCTCTGTGGTTTTGCGATTGTGATCATTTCTGACCTCCTCCAAGAATCAGAAGCGTTCCCTTTATTCAAAATTTTATTAAATAACCTTTGTAATTCCAGAACTATCAAATTTCCCACCATTTTGTAAAATTCTGCTGTAAATCCGTCTAAACCTGGTGATTTCCCATTTTTAAGCCGTTTATGACATTTAAGATTTCTTGCTGTGTAATATCATCATTTAGTTCCATTAACTCCTCGTCTTTAACTTTATTCTTTACGACTTCATCAAATTGTTTACTCTCCTCTGCTTTAAATAACCTTTGGTAGTAATTAGCAAAAATCTCTCTTATCTGATTATTTTTAAATACTTTATTTCCCTTTTCATTTTTCATGCATCCTATCCTCTGCCTTTCCCTTCTTTTCTTCTTCTTTGATACTCATTCTTCACCAATATATCCCTTTTCCACATAAAGGTAAGGTCCATTTCCTGTAGTTTATTTTTCAACTTATTTAGCTGATCTTGAATTTGTCTTTCGAATTTCTTTTGTAACTTTCTCTGAAGTTCTAACATCTCCTTCAACTTTTGGTCTCTTCTAATATTTATTTCCTTCCTAAACTGAATGTCTTTTGTTATACATATTCCTCTAATGACTTCCTTTGCTGCATCCCATATTATATCTTCATCTGCAGATTGCCTATTTTCCTTAAAATAAAATTCCACTCTCTTTAATAAATACCCCCTGTCCTTCTGTTGAAAGAATATTTTGGGATTAAATCGCCATCGTTTAACCTTCCTTTCCTCATTCAGTTCTATCTCTATAGTAATTGGTGCATGATCAGAGATCTATATTGGCCCTGTTTCCACCCTACAGATTCTCATTTCATTAGATTCTTTTATCAATATATGGTCTATAAAAAAACTTTTTATACCTTTTTGGAAAAAATAGGTTGCTTTTCCTTTTGCAGTGTATCATATATCCAAGTCTCCATTTTTTAAAATTCAATTTCTTCTTCTCCGTAATATCACTATTAAAATCCCCCACTATTAATAATTCCCCTTCATAAAAAGATTGCAACCTTTGAAATATCCAATTCAAAAATAAGTTCTGACCTTTGTTAGGTGCATAAGTATTTGCCAACGTATATATCTTACCATTCATGCTAAATTAAAAAAAAAATCTTCCCTCTCTGTCCTTTATTTGTTTCATAATATTAATATTCAGTCTAGTATGAAACAAGATAGCCACTTTTTTTGTTCCGCTTGATTCTACTTGCATACCCCATACTTGAGAGTTTAATAATGGTCTCAAATCTCTCTTACTTTTGTGTGTTTCCTGAATGCATAATACCTCTATCCCTAAATCCTTTAACTGTTTAATCTATACCACTTAACATCCGAGGCCAATCCATTTACATTCAAGGAGAGCAACTTAATCACCCTCCCCATTTCTTTGTTATAACCACCCCTCCCTGGTGTGCTTCCATGGTACTCCATCCCCTCATGGAGGACCCTGAGCCAGCAAGTCTTGCTATCCATGCACTGCTCTGTGGTGGAGATGGTCAAGGCTGTCCAGAGCGCCATAGCGAACCCAACATTTCACAGCAGACCTGCGGAGCAGCCAGCACCACAGCTACCTCTCCCTTACCACCCACTGGTTGCAACTGGAGAACCTACAGACCAACAGGGCAAGACCAAGGCCCCAGGAGGAGGGGACAGTCTTGCTGCCAGGGTACAAAGTGCAGGGGATGGATGGAGACCACACAGCAAAGAACATCGCTACTGCAATCCAGGCTAGCCTGAGGGAATGAGTAGGCATGGGTGACATCATCCATGGCAAATAGTCATAGATGCTGGCACCAACATGCTGGCAGCAGTGAAGGCTGTGAGCATCAAGGGCATCGCCTGCCTGGTGCACACCTGGTGGTAAGGGATGCTCTCAGGATAAGGAGCAGTGTCAAGCCCACATGAGATGTGGCCACACTTAAGACATGCTCATTGCTGAAGACCTGCTGGAACCTGGCTGCCCACTTCTCTCTCAGCAGCATATCTGCCCACTGTCTGCACAAGTGGCAGGTGGAGGGGGAGCCCAAACATCAGCTCATATATGAAATGTCCACCCACTGGAATTCCATTTACACAATAATTGTGCGAGTGGTGGAAGACAGTACCGGATGTCATCTTAATTATGCCCATCCTGTACAAGGGACAGGAGCTCAGCATAAGATCCAGTTGACTGGTTGACCCTCTCCCAAATGGTGTGTGTCCTGAAGCCATTCCAGGATACCACCTATGCCCTCTGCTCATACACAGCCAGCCTGCAGAAAGCCATCCTCCTGATCTGCGGGTTGGACTAGGTGCTGACTTCCACACTGGACAGAGAACAGCTCTTCTCCCGAGGGACAGGGTCTTGGCAGAGAGATTGCAGGCAGGTATGGCTGCTCAGTTGCATCCTCTCTGCAAGGAGGGGGAGCACAGAATGGCCAGCATTTGCAACTCCTGTATAAAGGGCAGCACCACTCTCCATAACACAGAGATCCTGAAATGAAGGCAGGACCTCTGCAAAGAAGAGCGGAGGCTACAGGCCAACTGGCATCGTCAGAGGGCACAGGGAATGGAAGAAGCAAGGGGGAGGGGGAGGAGCAGAAGCCTAGCACCACAGCCCCCAAGAGCCCAACCAGGAAGGATCCACAGTATTGGTTCTCAGTGGTTAGCTGGAAGGTCAGTGGCATCACAGAGGCCAGCCGTGCCCTGGTGGAGGACTTGGAAGAGGTAATGGTGGAGTACTTTGCCAAGCCCCCTAACTCCAATCCCTTGAAGTATGGGCCTTGCAAGGCTGCCATCTGGCCTGACCTGACCTGCATGACCATGAATCTCCTCTCCTGTCCCCCCCCCCAGGGTCCAGAGCAAGCGGGTGTTCTACATGGGAGACATCCTCAGCCACACCACTCACAACCTGGACCCAGCTCTGGTAAATGAGTTGACCCTCCTCTAAGTCAACCTCCCCCTGCTGGGCTACCCCCCACGGAGAAAAGATCCAGAACTCCTGTCTCCCTCCCTTCCTCATGTCTACCTGTTCACAATTTCTGTCCCCCACAAGAATCAGCACTTCCAGCCTCCCCATATCCATGTCTGCCTCCTCATGATTTCTGTCCCACCAAGAATCATCACTTCCAGCATCCTTGTCTGCCTCCTCATGAGTTGTGTTCCACCAAGAATTGTCGCTTCCAGCTGCCCCTCTGTTTCCACGTTAAAAGACCTTTCTTGAATGCAGCCTCTCCTTGCCCACCCCATTGGGAAGGTGGATTCTAGCTGTGGCTGCTCTCAGCAAGGACTCTGTTTCCATGTTAAAAGGCCTTTCTTGATTCCAGCATCCCCTCACCCATCCCACTGGATTCTTGCTGTGGCCACTCTCACCCACTGCTCTGTTTCCAGGCTAAAAGGCCTTTCTCCCTCATGTTCAAGGGCTGCTCTGCCGCACTCCCCCTCACTGGGATTTGTGAGCACCTCCTCATTTACATCCACCTTAGAATCATCACTTCCAGCCTCCCCCATCCACATCTGCCGCCTCACAACTTGTGTCCTACCAAGAATTGCTGCTTCCAGCCTCACCCTGTCATGTCTGCCTCCTCACAATTTGTGTCCCACCAAGAACTGTCATTTCTAGTCTTACCCCATCCATGTCTACCTCCTCACAACTTACGTTCCACCAAGAAATGTCGCCTCCCAGGCCCGAAGAGGAGTGTGGTGCGCCACCCTCCAAAACCCTGTTATTGGGGGGGTGCAAGTGACCACCTCCCAGGCCCAAGGGGAAAAGTTGGCCACCCTCAGAATCCATCTCCACAACAGTAAGGAGGTGGGCAGAAATCAATGGGTTTTTTTACCTATCAAAAAAATCGATTTTAAAAAATTTAAATAGGATTTTTTTAATTGGATTTTCTTAATAAAATGCTTTTTGAGGAGAAATCTATCTAAAGATAGTTTTCCATTTAAGACACATTATAGCCCAAAGGTTATTCATCATGAAATAAGGATTAGTTTTTAATTATGTATTAAATTTTTTTGGTAAATGAATTCCATTAATCCATTCAAATGACAAGCTCTTCCAGAGGTTTGTGTAAGACGACTGGGCAGTTTTTCTGCCTAGAAGATATTATCACAGATGCTTGGTTTTACAGTTCTCAAAACTGTGAATTTGTGTCTGCAGAGATCACATGCATCTTCTTCACAATAAAAATGTTATACAATGAACATACAGAGTCGAAGAAAAGACCTTAATCCCATTGTTCCTTTGTAAATCTATGTACACAGAATCAACTCTTTACCTCTTCAAAAAATTCAATGCATATAAGATTGTTGGGAGTGGAATAGATCTGCACAAGAAGCTAAGTGTGAGGAAGGAGGGGCAGGCAGAAAAAATGAAAGTGAAACCTTTTGAGCAGAATACTCCACAAGTCTTTGGATCTTTCTGTGTATAGCCTGAGGTTTATCATATTATTCTTTCCCTGGAGGAGAAAACCTATAATGGCAGCAGGCCAGAAGTTCCCCTACCTATGGGTAAGGCAGGCATGTGTGCAAAATGCAAACACCACAACAAAGAATGCAAGGCCCTGGTGGCCCGAATGAAACAACATCATAAGAAGTACTGTGATGAAGACGACAAAAGTAACATGTTTGGACAGGCAGGATCTTCAGGTTGGTAAATGTTTTGATTTCATCATGTTTGAACTGTCATGTTTGAGCAAAATTATATTTGTTATTATTATTACCACATGCTACTGTCATTTTGATACAGTTGTTATGAAGAAATTGTCAGAAAATTTGGAAAAAATAGTTAAATATTCAGTTTGCAATGTATCTTTGTTCACTGGAGAGGAGGCATTTTCTTTCTATGTAAAAATCTTTATTTCTAAAGGGAAGGGTACACGGGGAATCTACAAAACAATAAACACTTAAGACTACATGCTTGCAACAACAGGCAGACCAGTTGGTAATGGAGATTCTTCTTTCTTTTTGCCCCCTAGAAGGAAATCATCTGAACACAATGATTGTTAGTAAACAGACTCCAGTTAACCAGGCTTTCTCTCCACTGGCTTTCTGCCAGGTTCCCTTCCAGGTCAGTCTAAACAATAGCACACAAGGTAAATACATTAACCCTATAATGACTGGATTTAGACCTTGCAACACACATATTTCCAACAGAAATAAAGAGTTGAAACCAGCAAATATCCCTTTTGGGGGGCAGTACTGAGTGGCAGTACTGAGTGGCAGTGAATACAATGAGTATTACTAAATAAACAGAATGGTATAAATAATAAAATAACAGAATTTACTTTTTTGTTTAAGGGAATCCATCACCAACATAAAGGATTCTGGAAACTATCAACCTTCGAGATCACCATCCTCCTGTTCTACAGTTTCAGAGTTATCTATCCAGGATAGTGTTTCAGTTACTTCATATGCATCACACATCTACAGTATATTACCTAAAAGAAAGAAAAAAAACAACCATCCAGGAACCACCATAGATATAAATTTGTGATAAAACCCAGCAGATTGGAAAAAGAGTTAACTCATGAAAAAATTCCCAGTTTGTTTACACAACAAACTCTTCTTTCCATCTGATTGAAAACCCACACTTCATTAATATGGTTCAGTTACTGAGACTAGGATACAGTCCACCCAGCAGAGCAGATGTTACAGCGAAACTGCTGGGTAAAGTGTATGACAGAGAAATGGAGCAATGTGCAACAGCTCTAGAGGGTAAAATTTTTAATTTAAGTCCTGATGGGTGGAATATGTGCTTGTATAACAACAGAAAGAAATATCTTCCTTGCAGAAACAATTGATACATCAGGAAATGCACACACAGCAGAATACTTACAAGAAGTGGCAGCAAAGGCTATAACAACACATGAACAAAAATTCAAAAGTTTAGTACGAAGTTTGGTCACAGACAATGCTGTAAATGTATTCAAGATGAGAAGAAATTTAGATGAGTAGGAAGGGAAATATATGTTTGTTGATGATGTTTTAAAGAAATTCACATCAGTGAACTAGTGGAAGTCACTTAAGCACTTGGATTTAGAAACTCCTGAAGTAACGATTTCACTTTTAACATCAGTAGCTTCCTCTATTGGGGTAAAGAGAATATTCTCTTCCTTTGGGCTCATTCATTCTAAATTGAGAAATTGTTAGAGACCCGATAAAGCAGGAAAGCTTGTTTTTCTTTTCTTTTATGAACAGACAAGAAGATGACATTGAAGATGAGTGAGCTACAAAGGACAGTATTTTCATATGTGGACCAGACTGATTAGTCTAAGGATTTTTTTTAATGATATTTTGTTTAACCATATCAATTAACAAACATGGATGTTTAAGTAAATACAAGAATATATGCACTATAATGTTATTGTTTTAGTTAAATAAAACTATTTAAATTGTTGTTATTATTAAGGTAATGATTATTTTTTCTTCTTCCAATAAAGTACAGCAGGAAATTGTCCAAATATGAACGATTAACCTATTTAAACTGGAGATAGTTCACCTCGCAATAATTTCATAATTATCTATGAGTGTTTCTAATAGTACAACCAACCATAAAACTAACCTGAAAAGTTGTTATTCTAAAAATGAAACCTTCATCTGGTTATAAATATTAAGATTATACCAACAAGAATGAGTTTTTATGTAGGAAGCTATGATTTAAATCTAGTCTTACTGACTAGAGATTTAAATCATGATTTAAACCAAATCCACTCTGCATCTCAATAACAATCTTGCCAACCATGAACTGAATGTCTACCTTAATGGCACCCAACTACACCTAAGTAACTTGGCATCACCCTGGAGAAAACCTTGAGCTATAAACACCAACTTACCAATGTAACACCGAAAATACATGGAAAACAACATTCTTCAAAAATTATGTGGTACAACTTGGGGTGCATCTGCTGCAACACTTAGATGCTCAGCTTTGGGGTTGGTGTATAATACTGCAGAATATGGTGCTTCGGTGAGGCTCAATATCCCACATGTCCACAAACTTAATGTTCAACACAACAATGAGAACCATCAGCAGATGTATTAAACCCACTCCAACCTATTGGCTACCCACGTTGTGCCACATTGCTCTTCTTTGTGAGTATAGAAAGATCACTGAAAGTGATCCACAAAGATCACTGAAAGTGATCCCATCCACAAAGATACAGCTGACACAGGCCTATCCAGATTAAGATCCCAACACCAAGCAATAAGATCTGCACCAATCCTGCAATAGCAAAATTTCAGTTTAGGGAATGAATGGTTGCGAACATGGGTGCAATCAGTCCTACCTGATACCCGTAACTTAATAAACACCAATGAGAGACCCACAGGATTTGACTTGCCATGTAAAGTATGGAAGATGACTAATAGAATATGTACAGGCTTTTTAAAAAACAATGTTATTATTTTCAAACAAACAAACATAAATGAGAGAATTCATTTTTATATAACCATTAAAATACCCCAAATATATATAACTAATTAACTATCTATCTATCCATTTAGCGTACTATAATTCTTGCATCTCAGTGATTTAATCATATACCTCCACTACTATATAAGTGTTGTTAAAACATTTTCCAAAATACCTAAACTAATATACAGTTCTCTTATCATTTCTGATCTTATAATTCGTTGCACATCATAGCCATAAGGTTTTAAAGTTACTTTTCCCTTAAATTCATTCAATATGCATCATAGCTTTTCCATATAATTCCCTACTCAGTCTTAATCTATTAATGAGATATAGAAAGTCCCTTTCACGTTTCATTCATATAATCTGCTATGCAACTTCAATATCATCATACATCCAAAGAGTCCCCTTCAGAGCATTTTTAATTTCTAGATCCCTTATATAAATATAGTTGCCATTAACCATTTATAAGTATACCAAAAATATACTTAAATGTTACTTGACCCATCTTAACCAGTTACATATACAGAGCCTTAGCCAGTCTCAGTCAATAGCATAAACAGAAAATTTCCTAAACCCATTTTATTTAAGAAATTTAATACTCTTTTTCTCTTTTTGATACCTTCTCTTCAATAGAATCTTAATTCTATGTCTTTTATTCTTATAAGTGAAGAAGTTTTCACTTGAGTCTCGCCATCTGTATTCCATTCTTGAAGTGGTTTTGAATTCCATAGATTTCCTTTCTTTTTGCTCTTTAACAGCTCTGTTATGCTTTCCCGAATCAGTGATGTCTCTCTTTTTTGGTAAAAACACCCTTCTACTTGGTTCATCCGTTTGCTTGAAGTCTTGATCCTTGACTTGAAAGGTTGGATTCTGGGATTTTTCCATCTTGTCTACGATTGGTAGTGGTGTTGCCTCCCATTCATCCTGCATTGAAGAAAAGACCTTGTCCACTGCCAGGCTGTTTCCATAATCATGTCTTTAATCTGATCCCAAAAAGTCTGTGCCCAGTAGATGACACCAGTACTTTCTCTAGACACATTAGCTGGCATTTTTTCTGATGTAGCTTGCAAACTCATTTTAATACAAGGTCTAAAACACAACAAACCAAAATTCTCTTGAGTTGTTTTTCAATAGTCTCGCCAGGCTAACCACATTTTCCAGATAGCAGATATTCCCAACATATTCGCACACAAGAATCCCTCAGGACAAGTCAGGTGGTTATCAGTATTTGTAATGGCATCTAAACAGCATATAAAGCCTCTTATGTAAAATTAGGAATATTAATAAAGGAGGAAGAAAATAAACTGAAGAGGACAGACTCTAAAGAAGTGAGGGATAGACTTAGGATGCTACAACACGAAATGAACCTGATTCTAACCTATGAGGTAGCAAGAAACATAGAATATACTAAACTACAATATTTTGAGAACGCTAATAAACCAAGCAGATGGTTGTCCTATAGACTCAGGAAAGAAAGGGTTATCAGTATTTGTAATGGCATCTAAACAGCATATATTTTTACAATTTCAAAGGGAAACTTAATAGTTAGTCTTTTTAAAGTTTTAAAGGGGGGCTTAGTCGAAAAGTCGATAGATTCTTCAGTGTTGCTTTTTACAAGTACTCGCGGTAGTTTTCTTCATCGGTGTTATGGATAAGGCTCCTAATTTCTCTCTTGTGGGGGTTTTCACATTGCTTCTGGGACAATCCTGGGCTTCCACCCACTCACTGCCACTCGTGGGGGGGCAGAAACAAGTCCCTTGCCCCAGAACTCCCTCCAGGAGTTCAGGATCCCCCAAAACTCCCCTAAAAGGAACAAAATACCAGAGATCTCCAGGAGCAAAGCCAGAAGTCAACCGTGCCACTGCACCACAGCCCCGCCTTTTTTGAATATGAACAGGCTTTGACAGTTGTGCAGACCTGTTGTTTGAATGAGGCAAAATACCAAGACCCGAAAGTAACTGGGGTGCAGTCTGCCAAACTATTTTCCATCTGTCAGAGGAATGTGAGTATCCTGCTTTCCAGGGAGATGTGATGAAGCTCTTTTGAACTTTCCCCAGCCGCAATTGATTGGACTGAAAATTTAGATATTAGTATTTATGGAGATCACCCAATTGGTCTGCATACTCACTGGTATCAACTTGGTTATATATTTTACATTATTATATGCTTTCTGTGTGTAAATCTGCCATATGATAAATAATAATGTGGAAGCAATATCAGTAGCTTCTGGAATCACCAGAAACTCTATTTCCAGGGAATGGGAATTTGGGGTGGGGAATCCCTCATTCCAACAGGGCCTTGGCAGTCCTATACTGATACATTTTAAATCTGTAAGTTACTCTAGGTAACTTTTGAATGAGGGACAAAATAGAATATTTTAAATAAACAAGGTTAAAAATATTATGCTTATAATGATTAATAATCTTTTGCAAATAATTCCATCCATTCTCTATCCAATAGATTGAATTAAACTACTTTTCTCCATAAAAGAGGGGGGAAATCTGCTATTTGTCAAATGTTATAGATACAGGTCATGTATTGTATTTATTACTGTGAAAAAATATCAGTAATTTATGACTTAACACTTACTTTTCATGCCACAGAGGAATATGATTTTGTACAGTAATTGCTATCTCTTACTTCTAAAAAAATATATATCTGGGTACCTAGCAGACTGTCTATCACATTGTTAGCAGTCAGCTCTCCCTAAAGTTGGATAGTTGGCATCCAGGGTGAAAGCAAGCCCAGACACCCTTCATATAAAATCACTCCAGATAGATATTAAATCTAACATACGGCCTGGCCTAAAAATGACCCCACAAGGTATGTCAAGCAGAAAACCAGCCTGAGAGAAACTATCTGGAAATGAACCCAGGAACTGAATGCAAATAAATCTCCCCCACCTAAAGGCAATGCATATTTTATAACAATAGATTTCTCAGGAAACAGCACCCCACTCTGATGGTTCATCTTTCATCCCTGGTACTGGCTTCCCCTCCTGGCACCTACAACACTGTTAGCATATCCTTATCACCCGGAAATGTTACGCATCCTGCATCAACATACCTCAACAGCCATATCCTACTTCCAGGAGGGCTATCAAAAAACACCCAATACTTTGACCTTCTTCTGGGAAAACCATTAACCATTTGTCCAAATTTTTGGGAACCTTCCTGTAAACACATTAAGTTATTGTTTTGGGGGCAAACCTGTCATAATGCCTGAAGATACATTTTTCCTATAAATACATGAACCCAGCTTCAGTATGTGCACTCTCTGCTTGACATCAACTTCACATTGGATGAAGTCTCCTCCATGGGCCTGAAGCTACAAGACTGGTAAATATCACCTACCCTAAACCACTATTTCCCCTGCTGCTTCCTTTTATTCTCTAAGTTAGGTCTTGTATGCTTGTTGTACAAAACACCATTAACTGTGCTTTGCTCTTATTATTTTTAAATAAAAACTCTATCAGTTAAACATCAGCCTGGTTTATTTGAGTTCTCTGTGAAAGGACTCCCATATACACAGGTGAAAGATCCCGAGTTACCCTCCTCTCTCTAAACTAAATTCCCCGCTTAATAAATTATTAGACCATTTTAGGTAACAATACTGTCTTCAGAAACAGCACATTTATGAAAGAGGTTATCTTGCTTTGTTTCCTTGCATATGTACAGAGAGCACTGAACACAAATTAGCTATATAATCAACTCATGTCTTTTTAAAAAATTATAGTACAAGGGAAGAATGGTTACCTAGAGGGTTTTGTATTATGCTCCCATGAAAGGCTGTACTAAGTTACAAGCCAGTATGTTTCTTTTACTGTTTCAGCAACTTATCAGTACACACTCTTAGTCAAGAAATGCATAAATTATCAAATGCATTTAAATCCATATTGTTTTTTCCTGCTGATTTAAATAAACTTAATTAAAATCAATCTATTTTGGAGTATTTGTTCTGTTGGGTCTACTATATTGCTATATGTATAGCAGACTCTGAAAAATGTTTAGCCACGCACACCGTTTTTCCACCAACAATGTCATTTCCTCATTAAAGATGAACAGAAGGCCATATAAGCAATGAGTCACATCCATTCCTGAATAGTACCAACATCATGCCATTGAAATAAATGTTAAATATAAATGAAACAATAATAATTCTGTACAGAAAGAAAGATTAAATCATTGTTTATCCTAAAACTAGCTTACTGATATCTCTGACTATTGTAGGCTAACAGAGGATAATGCAAACAAAGTATGTTCAGTTCTCACACAACCATGTTGATTGACAGTGCATTCAATAGTTCATATGTGCAGACAGTGCTGCACAAACTTTTGAAGTTGAAAAAAAAATGGGCTAGATCTCAGGTACAAAGTAGAATTCTATGTGCAATGCATCTTCCTCATTTCATCCTTCCCTCTGAAGCCTCCCCAAAATCATTCCAGAAAGTCACAAAACCCTTGGAAAAGGCATTGGCATTGGACTTCAGTAGGAAGAAGAAATCAACTGGAACTGCTCATCTCTCATGGCGGGGGTGTTTAGATCCAACCTCACCTACATCCACACAAAATATACTCTCCTCAGAACATATAATCCTAGTTCAAATACAAAATTGATATTACTACATCATTTAAATTTATACAACACAGTGATCAGTGTGTCCATGCCTGAAAGATTTTAATGCTTATTTAAGGACAGAATGCTAAAATACATGAAAAATGATTTGATTAAATACAAATCCACCAGATGAAAATATTTCATGTGAAGTGATACTTCACCTAATGTACTGTAGTTTCCAAGAATGCAAAGCCTAGATCAAGGCAGGCCAGGAGGGAACACACTGTCTTCATCAAAAAGCATTTTTTAGCATTAGTGATTTTCCATGGATGAATTATGCATTAGAGAGGTGGGTTCTTTCAACAGATTAAATATTTATTCTATTTACCAGATTGTAAGACTTTTGCATCTTTAAAAAGTCTTTACAATTAAATCAATTACACAGGATTCCCCATAACAACATAAGGAGAAAAAGAAAGCATTTTGCTGACAACTGAAAAATGACTTGCATTTTTTAAGCAAACAATAACAACAACCAGAGCTATTTTTCGGCAGGAATGCAAAGGAACGGAGTTCTGGCTGGTTCCCAAGTTGGCCACGCCCAGCAGGAACTCATTAGCATAATGGGTCACACCCACCAGCATAAATTACAGGTCAGTCAGCTTCACAGCTATCTCAGACAAATTAGTAGAGGGACAAGCCCTGCGGAGGGAAAATCAGCATGGCTTCTGCAAAGGGAAGTCCTGCCTCACCAACTTTTTGGAGTTCTTTGAGAAAGTGAACAAGCATGTAGACAGTGGTGATATGGTACATATTATATATTTGGAAGGCTTTTGACAAGGTACCTCACCAAAGACTCCTGAGTAAACGTAGCAGTCATGGGATAAAATGACAGGATCTCTTATGTTTTAAAGACTGGTTAAATAGCAGGAAGCAAAGAGTAGGAATAAATGGACGGTTCTCACAATGGAGGGAATTAAGTAGTAGAGTTCCACAAGCACTGGTATTGGGGCCGTTTCTGTTTAATTTATTCATAAATGACCTGGAACTAGGGGTGAGTAGTGGAGTGGCCAAGTCTGCAGATGATACAGAATTATGCAGGATCGTGAAAATCAAGGCTGACTGTGATGAGCTAGAAGAGCACCTCCACAAACTGGGTTGAGTGGGCAACAATGTGGCAAATGAAGTTCCATATTGGTAAGTGTAAGGTGATGTACACTGGGACAAAAAAGAATCCAACCTTCGAGAATAGGTTAATGGGGTCTGAACTTGCTGAGACTGAGAGGAGAAAAGATCTTAGGGTCATAGTGGATAGCTCAATAAAAGTATCAACCCAGTGTGCTGCAGCAGTGAAAAGGCAAACTATGTTAGGAATTATCAGGAAAGGGAATGAACATAAAACAAACAATATTTTAATGCCCCTGTATAGATCTGTGGTGCAGACTCATTTGAAATACTGTATACAGTTCTGATCACCATATCTCAAAAAGGACATTGCAGAGCTGGAAAAAGTACAGAGGAGGACAACCAAGATGATTTGGGACTTGGAGTACCTTCTATATGAGACGACTAACGGGGAGGAAATACTAAAGGTTTATAAAATTATGCTTGGGGTGGTGAGAGGTGACAAACAAATTCTCTATCTCTCCCAAAATACTAGAACTTGAGGGCATCCAATGAAACTGATGGGCAGTAGGTTCAAGACGGACAAAAGGAAAAGCTACTTTACACAGAGTGTGATTAAAATGTGGAATTCGCTGTCAGAGGATGTAGTGATGGTCACAGGAATAAACAACTTTAAAAGGAGATTAGATAGATTGATGGAGGATAAGTCTATCAATGGCTACTAGTCATGGTGACTTAGGGGGACCTCCACATTCAGAAGCACTAAACCTCTGAATCCCAGAGCCAGGTGGCAACATTACGAGAGGCCTCAGCCTGTTGTTGGCCCTCCAGAGGAACTGGTTAGCCACTGTGTGAGACAGGATGCTGGACTAGATGGACCACTGGTTTGATCCAGCAGGGCTCTTATGTTGTTATATTCAAATTACATGGGTTTTAGGAGATCCATCCCAGTTCTTTGCTGAAACTGTCAATTTTATTAGGGGAATGCAGACAAGATGGGATGTAAATTTTGAGATGAAAACTCCCAACAGCTTTCTTACCCACAGAGGAAAAATATGGATTTCAAGATTGGAGGGTGGTCTCATAGACAGGACTGTAGCTTGGAGGCACAATTCAGATCCCAAAAGCTTGAGGAGAAAGAAAAATCCACACCCCCTCTCCCAGTACCACTGCTGCTATGAAATGCTTAGCCTCCCCTACACCCCCCGCCAAAAAAAGCTGCATTCCCCCTTTTTAAAAGACACATAAATCTGTCCCTAGCTCTGGTCACTGGTTTCTTTGCCAGCTAAATGCAACACTTGATGTACCTGACGAAGTGCTTCTGCAACTGTAAAAGCTAGCTACCCCTTTAGAATTCAGTGATATGCAACCTGGCCTTTGATTAGATATTTGACTGCTGACCACCTAACTGTGAATTAAGCCTCTGAGCACAGCAGCTCAAAAAACTACAAGACTGGATCCACCAGACAATTTCCATGAATGGAATTATTTTTGCCCCGGAGCAATAATGTTCTCCTGAATGGTGTTCTGGGATTTGGAAAGCAAAAAAATCATGTTCCGACGGCACAGAAATGCTCCAGTGGATCCAAGCCACAGTTTTAATTAATCAGTAAACAACCATTTTGTCTTAACTAAACATGCCATGGGCAGCAGCAGCCATATCTCTGCCACAGCCCATAACAAGAACCAGGGTTGACTAAAAAGCTGCTACTGCCATGAGCTTAAATGAAATGACTTGTGCAGGTGAAAACAAAATGCTATCTCTATTGAGAGGAGTCCCATGTAAAAATGAGAAAGATTTCAGGTGCATAACATGCCTGCAAAATGGCTCTGGCTACATAGATCAGCCATAGTGTGCATTGAAATTAAGTGATTGATGGTTGCTGCTCTATAAAGTGTTACTGGAATGTATGAAATCCTTATCAGGAATAGCCAATAGCAGTTTCAGTGCTGTCTATTTTAAAATACCCATACCAGTTACCCAAAATTACCATGTACACAACTAAACTGAGCATGTATACTAAAGGAAACATCTACAGAAAATTATTTACAAAACCAATATGAGAAAGAATTATCCAGGTCAGGGATGGGAGAAAAACCCAGATTATAAAACCTTCCATTCAACTAGGGATGCCAGGCCTGGCCCAGCAAACTGCAGGAGATGGTGGGACGGAGATATAGGAGGGTGGCCATCAGCCAATGGCATGGTGTCAGTTCTGGGAAAACCCAGAAGTGGTATCACATTTTCAGGAAGTTGCCAAAACTCTATGGTAAAATCAGAGTTTTCAGCAATTCAGAGAGAGGACTGAAGTCAATTCCAGGTTTCCCATAGTTTTCAGCCAATTCCTGGAGAGATGTGACATCACTTCCAGTTTTCCCCAGAAGTGACATCACACCATGACCTGCTGGCCATTCTTAATTTTATTCTTCTCCTGTCACCATTTACAACAGCAGCAGGAAAAAGTAGCTGGGGGCAGGGAAACCCAACTGCTGAATTCTTCTAGTTGCACTTACATATATAAGATATATATTCCATTATCTTCTTAATTATGTCTTTACTAATTAAATACAACAACAAACCCAACCACAACTTTTTTTTTGCAAAATGAACCCAGTTTTTTTATTGTTTAGAGTTAAAAGTGAAAAAACATTTTGTTTTTTGGCAGCAAAGGCTGGTCAGTTGTTTCGCTTCTGGCTGTGTAGCAGTTAGAGTGTTATTTAAAAATTTAAAAAAAAAATGCATTTTCAAGTCACATGGAAATAAACAGTTCTGTAACAAGCCTGCAAATTTTAACAACAGGAATCAAAAGCCGCTTTGGAGTATTTCAAGTATTCACTTGAAACCATTTTCTGCAACAGAAATCTTCTATATATATGAAAGAAAGTCCCTTTGCTGTAAAACCAACACCCAGGCCAAACCCCTGGACCTAGAAACACGATATTCAGGGAGAGCACTCCTACCATGGTGTAGATGCTCACTAAGAAGGGATTTTTAGAAATTCAACCCCTAAGGGGGTCAAAATGTTCTCCCCCATTGCTTCCTATGGCGCTGCCAGGCTGCTGCCTCCTTGCACCCCCCACTCTCTGATTGGTCAGCTGCAGAGCTCAGTGTTCTGAGGTTTAAAAAAAGCAGTTACAGGAGACTGCAAAGAGCTAATGACAGCTGAAGAAATCAGGAATGGCCAACCACCTGTGAGGTGCAGCAATGCTGCTGGCCCAGCCACACCAATGGCTTTGGCCACACTCCCACCCACTATGGAAAAATACCCCAAATTTGTAGAAAAGTGGTTTCCTTTATTAGGTTATTTAACTTCTCACAATTGGTTCATATGAACTTGCTTAATATCTGATTGGTCGGATGGTGTTTTGAATATGTAGTTATGTCTCACTTCTTAAATGTAACATAAATGAGAAGCATTTTTGTAAAAAAAAAAAAAGGGGGGGGGTATGCCCTCCCCCCCAATTCAATGCCCAGGCCAAACCCCTGCACTAAGAACCCCAAAATAAGGGGAGTGTATTCTACCATGACATCAACCTCCCCCTACAAATAGATTTCTGAGAAACACGACCCCTAAGGGGGTAAAAAAGGGGCAAAATGTGTTCCCCCAATTGTTTTCCATGTGTCTGGTAGGCTACTGCCTCCTTGCCCCCCAATTGGTCAACTGTTTAGCTCAGAGTTCTGATGTAAAACCTGCCTGCTTGCACCCACCTCCCTCTGATTGCTCAGCTGTGGATCTCAATGTTCTAAGGTAAAAACACAGTTAGAAGAGACTGCAGACAGTTGAGGACAGTTACAGAAATAAGCGATTCAAGACTCCTAAATAGATATTTTTCAAAAAAAAAAAGCCAGCATGGCAACTGAGTTAACGAATGTTCATGGGGAGATAGTAAAGGATCTTTCTAGGAGCCATTTCGATGCATGCCTCCCTCATGAACCTGAGGAAATGTCCACCACATCACCACTCCCTCACACCAACTCCCCCTCAAACCTCTCACTTCTTACTGCCCCTGAGAAAGCTCCTGGCAAACATCAAGCCAGATACACCAATGCTACAAGGAGGAGGCAATTTACGAATGCCGCAAAGACTCCTGCATTGCACTGAGCTGCACAGGCCAAGTACCAGCAAGATCACCCTGAGGTGCTCAGAACCACACAGTCTCCATATGAGCAAAACAATCCAGGAACACAAGTAGAAAGGCCATCACTTTCATGGAAGGTGGCAGGAGTTGACTTAACAGACAACTGCTTCTCACATGGAAAGTTCTATGTAGCCTGCTCCAGAGTGAGCTCACCAAGCAGCCTGGAGATCCTAGCACCTGAGGGCAGAACCACCAATGTGGTCTAGAGAGAGGTCCTTCAGTAGGGGGGGAGTATGTATGTCTCACTTCATTTTTTACACTACACTCTTCTCCATTAGAATTCCTACAACAAATGTTACATTTCCAACTTCACATCATCAGTATTATAACTGGATTTATGGAACTTAAATACCATAGTGAAGCATGAGTATCAGGCTAGTCTCTATATAAGACATCTTTATTAGATCAATCCCAGTCTCCTGCTACACCAAAAGGAGAGACTCGGAATGACAACTAAGATCCTCCATGCTGCTCTACCTTAAAAGATATGCCAGCCAATATTGATGCAAAATCTTCCTGATGCCAACAAATCACCATGCTGATGTAAGGTTGTCAGGTCCTACCTTGCTCCCAGCAGGGGGCTCCAGGCTGCCAGCCAGGAACTTTTTGCCCCTCAAAACCATAGAGTTTGCTCAAAACATAAAGCTTCACACACACCCAATGTTGGCAACAAATGATGTTGCTTCCCGGGAAGTTGTGTAGTGACGTCCCTGTTCAGGGGTGGGGCTTCCCCACCAGCCAACTGGCCAGCGGCAGATTGGAGCCCCAAAGATCAGGGGATACCCTGGCTGGACCAGGGGTCTAGCAACCCTATGCTGATGTTACACCAGTGCAATGGCAACAATCTAGGGGCAGTATGAGAAGCATATCAGAGAAGGAGGAAGATTTGATCAGGATAATAAGCTCTCTCAGCCCAGGGTCCTGCTCACAATGCCAGCATGACATCACGATACAATACTACCATTAAACTCAAAGGGAGAAAAAAAAATAACTGCCCTATCACCATTTCCCAACCATCAGCCATGAGTATGGGATGCCAACTAACACTATAGTTAATCATTACTCAAATGTACCGTTAAAGAGCTCCCTGTTAGTATGCACATATGTCACTCAACAGGCATGGAGCTCTCTGGCCTCATATTGTACACTCTATACACAGTAAAGGAGCACTTAGCATTTGTCTTAGAACGCTTACAGGTGCAACGCTTACATGTGCAAAATGCTCAACAAGAACCTTTATTCCACTCTTCCCACTGAGGATGCACAGATAATGTACCCCACCTAGGTAATGAAGGAAGGGAGAAGGTCCACATCAAGTCCAATGATCTTGCACCCCCACAAAGTGTGGTTAGTGGAGATTAGCTTGAAACCTCTTCTTCCCTCAATAGTTATTAGTTGTGTTGCTCTACAAGGGCAGGGAACACAGCCAAATCAGTAGAAGGCAGTATATGTAGCCCTAAACTGCTCTAAAATAGAATCTTTATTAAATGTCTTAAAGACAAGAAATTTAACAATTAATGTTACAACATAAAACATACGGCAAAAAATTGTAAATGAAATCCAGCTCATAACTTTGAACTACCCACAAAAGGAGCCATGTAGTACAAATCAATATATAAACAATTGCAGGTACATTGTGAACGTCTTCGTGAGTAATGTGGCTCCAGACTCTGTATACAGCCGTGGAATCAATAATACACATTTGTCATGAGACAAGGATTCCGGATGTGACCTTGTTTCAAGATCTTTTTCAATCCTAATGAACAGAAACATTACTAGAAAGTGTCTGTTGTATCAATCAATGTATCATATCACAAAAAGGACAATTTCACATGATTATCATGGACCCAAAAAAGGTTCACAGTCTGGTATATACCAATCCACATAAACGGGCTCCCAACTAAATATGAACAAAGGTGCTAACTCAAATGTAACTACTGTAGTTGGAGAATGCCTCCTCCGAGGACAGGGGGGCACACAGGTTGTATAAGCACAATAAAGGGGAAAGCTTTGGATAGCATCACTATGATGTTAGTGCAACTTTCTGCTAACATAACCCCAATATCAAAGCAGTGTCATTGCCAGTGTTACTCTAGTGCCAGTGTAATACCCTGCCAGTGTAATGCTGAAGTTGGCACATCTGTTAACCATGAAACCCAAAATGAATGTAAGCAGTCAACGGCCACTTGAGAATGCTCAGGAGACATAATCACATTTCTGGGTGAACACTGGACACTCCATTATAACCTCTGCTACTACTGGCCCAAACACTCATGACTAGAGCTGTAAAAGGTACATAAATTTTGTAGAAAAAAATGGAATTTGGGGGGAAATAAAATACATGCAATAATAAGTTCCCTATCAAACCTTAACTACTTTTACTGATTCAACAGAAAATGCAGTGCCAGTACTTATATATAAGGTTGCACTGATTTCCATCAATTCTTTCTTAGGATTCGGGAGAGCCCCCCAAAAGGTATCAGAACTCAGTATTAGTGAGTACTATTACACAAAAAAAAGGGCCTTGATAAAACATATCATTTTTAATTTAGCAATTAAAATTGTACTATTTGGAATATTCATAAAATTTAAAAGTAAAAATATCTTCATTTTGTATAAGAAAAATTGCTAGTATTCCTAATATGTGAGAAAGAGTTACAAATTGCTGCACCCTATGCTACCACAGCACATATACCTATAATTTCTGCCATCTGAGAAGAAAAAATAAAACTTGAACACAGAAAACGAATTCCGCGGTAAACACAAAGAAAGTGTGTTATTCAGCCAGAAATGCAGAGTCACAATAGGCAGGAGCGCCAGCATGCTTGGATATTAAGCTAAACTTTATAATACTGAAAACAATGAACCATTTAATAACATATTATCATTCAATATAATATAGCATATTAGTTGTTGCCAAAATTGTTTTTAAAAAATCTCAAAAATATCATTAGAAAAACTGATAAAGTCCTCAGACTTTTCATGGTGCACATTTGGAATGAGTAAAACAGTTTGTAAGATGAGATTTTTCTCAAAACAGAAAATATTTCCTAGTAGGGTTTTCCCCCCCCAGTATTCTTCAAATTTTTCAGCTTTCCCACTGGATAAATTCCTCAGACTCATTCTAAAGATATATATATATATATATCATAGACATTTCCCTTTCAGTATTCTCCCAAATTTTCCATTGGAAAAAAAAGGCTGTCAGCCTCCAACTCCTGAGGGATGGAGCCCAGGGTCAACACACCGTCCAGAGCACTTTCTCTGCAGACTGCAGACAAAGCCTTAGTCCACCTGGGAAAGAGAAGAGTTCTGTCTCACCCTGGCCCCTCTTTCCCTCATTCTGTTCTGCTCCTCTTACTACAAGGCCCGTTCCATCCCCCTTAACTACCCTGCTTCCTGCCTTGTGAGCAAGGCAGGCCTGGGTTCCTTTAAAGCCCCATAAAAAGGGGTACTGTCCTTCTGAGTGTAATAGAAGCAGTTGGGTTTCCAGCCAGAGCTTCCCTTCCTGCACCTCTCCTTCCACTGTTACCTTAGGGGCCTTCTCCTATGGCCTGTGCTGGCCTGAGAAGGGGGGGCATGCTGCCAGCCTGTGCTGCCCACCTGGAACCCTCCACCACCCCAGGTAAGTTTCAGGGGAGGGGTTTTGTCCTCAGACAAAGACCTTGAGGGAAAATGGGGAGGGTGTTGTTTCCTAATTCTTCCAAGCCCTCACTTCTCTACTCATGATGATTTTTATTATCTTTCGATTTTGCTGCTTTTATAAAATAGCAACTACACTAGATAGTTACATCAGTCTAAGTAGCCACCAGTGTAGCCAGAACCTACAGTTGCTGCTCAAGTCTGCTATTTCCCTATCAGCTCAACAAATTCAAAAGAGAAGAACCTTATTATTACTTAGAAAGAAGAAAAATTATTCAGAAAGAGGAAAAGAAACATGAAGAAACCATTTAACTGTGTAAACACCACTTTCTGTCACCAGTGCATATAAAAATCAAGATTAGCAACCATAGGTAATATCCTATGGTTCTGCCCTTTTGACATGAGTAAGGTGCCTCTGGACCCCTTTGATTGTAAACTGCTCATTTTCTTTAGTGACAAGCCACAGCAACACAATGTGATTCCTACAATTTGTCAGCATTTTTGAAAGCTACTGTGGAAACAAGGGATTGCATTACCTAGATATTAACCCAAACAGTACCCAACATGGAAATGAGCCCACAATAACCTTCAGCTCTTTCCTACTGCATATATAAGGCACCTTTTGTAACTGCACAAATGTGAAAAAGAACCAAAAATAATGTTTCAAACATGCAGGCATCACCTAAAACCTGAGAGAAAGCTCATTTTAGGACAGTCATTGTGAACAGAAATTACTAGAGTGTGTTCCCCCGTTCACTGACCCTCCTCTAGTAACCTGCCCCGAGGAGAATTTTTACTTCATAAAGGGAACTCTGTGGTAGTGCATGAAATTCAAGTAACAGATGGTATCTCTGAAGATCAGTAATGAAGCACATCAAAAGGCAAGCACAACTAGGCAAAAGCATAAGATTACCCACATGATTAGGGAATGTATGCCCTAACTACTTTTTAGACCCTGTGTGATAATCTACAAATCTCCACTCAAAAACAATGTAGCACAATAACAAATATACACTGAACAAGTGGGGACCTGTAAAGACTTGCTGGAGACATTTAATTTTCTCCTCCCCCACTATGTCCCCGTTCCCTTCCCTGAAAGCCCCTAGTCTATCCTACTCTCCTGCTTTCTTCTCTCCTTCTCGCCCACCAGCCAGCCTACCTTTATATGCCCCTTGTCTTCATTTTCCTCTCTGATCTCAGTGTTCTTTTCCTTTCTTCCCTCCCCCTGGTACCTCTGCCTGGAAAAACTATGGCCCAGTTGTGTGGTGTTAGCTACCACCTGGACCAGTTGTGCAGTGGTGGACCCAAAAGGAGTTGTGGGGGTCCCTCATTTTCTCCTGTATTGCCTGTCCCACACTATTTTCTCTTTCCCTCCTCCTGGTAAACCCCCATATTCTCACCTTTCCCTGCTTCCATCGCTCCTTCCTACCCAACAACCAACCTTTTATCTATCTCCCACCTTTAGCTATATTCATTATTTCATTTATACCCCACCTTTCTCCAAAGTGGGGACCTAGAGTAGCTCACATCATTCTCCTCTCCTCCATTTTATCCTAACAAGAATTCTGTGAGCTAAGTTAGGCTGAGAATGTGTAACTCTTCCAAGGTTACCCAGAGAGCTCCCATAGCAGGATGGTGAGTCTAACCTAGGTCTCCAAGATTCTAGTCAGAAACTCTAACCACTGCACTGCATTGGCTTCCATGAGATGGCTGCTGTTGAACAGTAGCAAGCACTCAGATCTGGGTGAATCATGCAACTCAGGTGGTAGCAAAAGTTGTCCTGTGGCCACCTCCAAACCTGGACCCAATGAGTCTTTCCTCAAAGGCCAAAAGAGCCTTGAAAAGGCGTGCATCCTCCACTTGCTTTTAACCAACAGAAACCAAAGCTTGAAGGTTGTGTGGTTTGCGACAGTCACAGAGAGCACTTGTTTCTTAAAGCTACAGGCACTACTATTTATTTTGGAGGGTTTTAAACCCCCCAATGCGTTTTTTTAAGGTTTAAGATTTTTCTGCAAACTTAAGAGTGTTCTTTAGGTTTGTAGAAAGATCTGTCATGTCTGTTCATGGATTCAATCTTCACATTTAAGTATCCACAGATTTGGCAATCTTGATTGAAGGCATCAGGACTGAACACAGCAAACTGATATCAACAATGCACTGAAGACAGAGATATTTGAAAGGACCAGTGTCCCTCATAAGAACTGCTCACTGTGGTTTCCTTTACATGAGTCTGCACTTTCCATGAGCACTAATATATCAGACTTACGGCAGTGGGATACTAGGAAATTAAGACAAAATAGTTATGAAACAAACAGAAGGAAATTTGAGTATCATCCATGATTTCATCTCTCTGCAGGACAGAAAGCTGTGTGTGTAAGACAAAATAATTGCATTCGAATTGATATTGATGCTTCTGTACTGCCAAGAAAGAAAACAGAATGGAAAAGAATTATGAATATCTTGATTTTAAAATCTTTGAAAAAATTAGGAACACCAGGGAAAACTGCAGCTACAACAGCTAGATGAAGAAGGAAAAACACTGAATTGAAAAGACTGCCTGATTTAAAGATTAAATACAGGAAAAACTCTATCAGACCATTAAGAATTTTGCAAGTGAAAGCTGTAAAATGAAAATGAAATTTAAAAACAAATATGTAATCTACAAAAGGAGTAGCCAGTGGACTACTTTTTGTGGACCCTGGCAACTCTATTTAATTTTTAAAAAATTGTTTATAGTTTTACTTGTTAAGAAAAGGGGGGGAAACAACCCAGTTCTAAAAAATATTTCCAAACTTTTGTCATATCTCTCTTATTGATGTTATATGCAAACATGTAATATGAACACCACACTTATATGTAATAGTATGTCTGAGTCCATGTGCTCTGTAATGGTGACCTTTACTGCTAAATAGCAGCAACTGTGTACGGTAAAATACACTTTCAGACTTCAGATAGCTATCTCACAAATAGAGTGACTACCAAGGATACAGAAGTTGGTCATTCCTCCCACTACAACCTACTAAAATAGTGGATTAGTTTATAAATAATGGCTTGGAACACACAGTAAATCTCTGCTAACAGAAGGCATTTATACTAGCAGAAGAGGACTTCCTCATCACCAACTTTCTGCCACAGCATAAAATTCTCCTCAAATCATTACTTTTGGGCAACAAAAAACCCCTCCATCTGAGGCATGAGAGGGGAGTTGACACGGATCACCACCCTTCAGTAGGGGAAATTTACCACTGAGTACAACCCCATGGTTTGGTGTAGTGTTAGTGTGTTCGTCAACTGACTGGTAAAATATTGCCATTTGACTGATCAAGTGTCACTACATAATGCATAAGGAATGGGCCAGGTAAGACTGGCTGCAGACACAAGAGTTTGCTTATCTCGGGAAATAATGCTGTTCAGTGTGTGCATAAGAAATAAATTCTTAATGCTATTTATCCCTATTGGGGGGGGGTCCACAGCCCTGAAGGAAATAAGGTTTTAAAAATATTTTTAAAGTGGCTGGTGTTTGCCGTCTTTACAGGTTTTAGGGACTACATGAGAATTTATGCCGGGGTATTATTGATAGGAGGGCTGCAGTGGCTCAGTGGTTAAAATGCTGAACTGCAGACTGGAAGGTCAGTAGTGCTGCAGTTCGAGACCCGAGTGCCACATAACGGAGTGAGCTCCCGTCTCTGGTCCCAGCTCCTGCCAATCTAGCAGTTCAAAAGCAAGAAACTACAAATAGATAAACAGGTACTGCTTCGGTGAGAAGGTAACAGCATTCCATGTGCCTCGGCATTTAGTCATGCTGGCCACATGACCACGGAAACATCTTTGGACAGCGCTGGCTCTTCAGCTTGGAAATGGAGATGAGCACCGCCCCCTAGAGTTGAATTTGACTGGCTTTCGAGCAAGGGAAACCTTTACCTTTACTTTATTATTGCTAGGAGCTGCCTACCCTCTTAAAAGTTTTTTTCCCCTCCTGTAAGTTAAATAAAATAAAAATATTAAAATGTATTCAGCAAGGGCACAATTATTGTTTATTTGTTGCAGAGAATCAAGATATCTTAACCAAGGGAGCACTACATTTGTGTGCACAACCTGTTCTTGCTCAAATTGAAATATATTGTCACAGGGAAAATGCTGTTCTTCTCTGAAGCAGAGCACCTGTTGCTATTTGAAATGGTACATGAATTTGCCAGCACAAGTATCAAGAGCACCCATTAACGAGTAAGCATGACATCACTGATGATGAGCAACACTTCTCACCCACACTTACCATATGCCTATATATTATAAAACACACATTCAAATATCTAAAGCATTTTTCTGTACCAAGAATTCATCTGTAGGTTACTGAGGGGTGTGGAAAAAACACACACAAGCCAAGACTAACTCCCTACTTCACCAACTTAGCAGAGGATACTTTCCTTGGCATACCCCCTAAATTAAAGATCCTTAACCTTTTTGAGCCAGTGGGCACCTTTAGAAATCTGACAGAGGTCAGTGGACACAACCACAAAATGTCTGTCACTGGAGATGGAGCCATTCACAAAATGTAAGGGAAGTTAAGCATAACTCTGATTGCACCTCGTCAGCAGAAGCTCTATCGGGATGCTTTTTAAAATGAAATGCAATGTTTAAAATATTTTTATAAACAACAAAACAAAAAGACACTTTTAACATGCATTTTAGTCTTAAAATAAAAATGTTAATGTGTCACATGACAAACAAAAGTATGAGGAACATTTTAAGAAAATAATTTTGGGGGGAAATGCACTGGACAAAAATATGGCTTATTTTTCAATATTCACATACCATAGATTTAATCAGCACTAGGAAAATTACTATTTAACCAAGAGCCAAAGCAGAGGCACCATTGCCCTTGGTGTGTAGGGAAGGCCCAGAACGGCCCATTGGCACTTACGACCCATTGGCACTTTTTCCTCTGAGGTCAGGAAGACATCTCCATGGGTTATTCCCACTGCCTATAGGGAGGCAGGAAACACTTTTTTCCACTTCCTGTTGGCACCTTTGGAATAGCTCATCCCCTTAGTTCTGGGACTCCGAAAACAGTGATTGTGAGGTAAGAAACTAATGGCCTTGCACTGTAGAAACACAACAGATAACTATAACCTGAACATGAACTGCAACATTAAGAAAAACAGAAGTTAGTAAGTTAGACCAGGAAAGAAGAGAACAGCACAAAGGAAGAAATACAGTGATGATAGCGGGAGGGCTGAGATGTCCTCCTGACCTCAGAAGAGAAAGACCCTTTAGGGTAAGTGCCAATGGGCCATTCTCCCTCTGAGGTGGAGGACATCTCCACAGGAACTCCCAGAGCAGTGTCCCTCATCTGGCTGGGTCATCATCAGGGGTCTTTTCGGGGGGGAGCCCACCGGAGCGCAGCTCCGGGAGCTCAGGAGCCAAGCCCCACCCCCAGCCGGCGTCCCGGAGAGTCTTTCAGGCAGCCGAATGTCAATTTCAGCTCCATTATATCCTATGGGCCATTGAAGTCAATGGTGAAAACATAGGTATGTTCTAGGGGCTGGAGGGAGGGGTTTGAGGGAGAGGCTCGAAACTCACAGGATAGCTGATGGAGCCTCTCCCCAAGATACCCACCAAGTTTCAAGAACATTGGACCAGGGGTCCAATTCTATGGGCTCCTAAACAGGTTGCCCATATTCCTCCATTGTTCTCTATGGTGGGAAAAAAATAACTTTTTTCCCACTATAGAGAACAATGGAGGAAATGAGGCAACCTGTTTGGGGGCCCATAGAATTGGACCCCCTGGTCCAATGTTCTTGAAATTTGGTGGGTATCTTGGGGAGAGGCTCCATCAGCTATCCTGTGATCTTGGAGCCTCTCCTCAAACCCCTCCCTCCAGCCCCCAGAATATACCCTATGTTTTCACCATTGACTTCAATGGCCCATAGGGTATAATGGGGCTGAATTGCCACTGAATTTCTTTCATTCCCTCCTTTCCTTCTTTCTTTTTCCTCTTTCCCTCATTCTTCTCTTCTTTCTTTCTTTCTTTCTTTCTTTCTTTCTTTCTTTCCCACCTTCTTCTCTTCTCTTTTTTCCTCCTTTCCCTGTTTCCCTCCCTCTTCCCTCTCTTTCTTTCTCTCTTTCCTTCCTTCTTTCCTTCTCTCTACTCTCTCTCTTTCCTTCCCTCTTTCCTCCTTCTGTGGCCCAACTCTAGTGAGAAGGAGTTTAAACTTTAAACCCCTTCTCTCTTAGCTCCCCCACCCAGACCAGCTGGGGAAGGGAAGGGGAGGCTTTTGAAGATGCTTCCCCCCCTTTTGCTTCCCCTTCTGACATCACTTCCGGTGATGTCAGGGGGTGTGGCATATGCTAATAGCCTAATAGCTCATTAGCATACCATATGCTAATGAGCTCCTGCAGCTGTTCTTCTGCGAAAAGACCCCTGGTCATCATCATCTGCTGACATCACGATGTGCTGAAGAACTCTTCTTCCAAACGCTGCATCTGCTGAGGCCACTGTGTTCAGCTTGTAGTGGCATACGAAGGTAGATATGGAAGACCATGTTGTTGCTTTGCAAACCTCCTCCACAGAAGCTTGGTTGATGAAGGCTGCATTGGTGGATGCACTTCGCAGAGAGTGAGCCATAATGCCCCTGGGGAAATACACTCCAGTGGCTTTGTAGGCTTCCACAATACAAGACTTGAGAACCATGCTGACAGAAGCCTTGGACATTTTATCTCCTTAGCGTGGAGATGTTTACAAACATGGAGTCTGTCTTCCTTTTCTTTTTTTTTCAATTTATTTATATAATATTTTCATAACAATACATTAGACTACATTCTGTACACTATTCTAACCTTTTTACAGATCAACACCAGATATTTCAAATTGTCCGAAATGAAAACAAACACAATCATTAACCTCTCCTATTTAACCATAATTTCAATTTACCCCCAAAAATTTCATAATTATCATCACTTTTACCTTGTACAATAAAAGAAATTTTTTCTAGTTCCGCCGCTTCAATTAATCTATCTTGTAATACCTCTTCTGTTGGTATTTTTGGTTCTTTCCATACCTTTGCGTATTCAATTCTTGCTATTGTTAGGATATGAGTTATTAGATATATCTCATATTTGTTCCAAGTTTTTGGCAACATACCTAATAAAAAACATTCCGGTTTGTAAATCAACTCCTTGGAGACAATGTCCATAATCATTCTTCTAACCCTCTTCCAATATTGTTTAGCCTTCCTACATAACCACCAAATATGAAAATAATCACCCATGACCGATTTACATTTCCAACTTTTTTTTCAATACTACCATCTATCTTGTTGAGCACCTCTGGGGTTAAATGCCACATATAAAGCATTTTAATAGTGTTTTCTTTATATTTACTTTCCTTTAAAATTTTTATATTACCGGACCAAAACTTTTCCCATTCTTCAAATTCAATCTTTCTCTTGATATATTTCTCCCATTTTAACATCAGAGGCTTCACCCATTCATCCTGCATCTTCTTTTCTATGAGCAAGTTATAAAGTTTACCAATAATTTTTTCATCTGTCATTATCCATAATTTATCCACAAACGTCGATGTTAAGCAAATCCCTTCTTTTTTATCCTTAGCCCATCTGGAACTTAACATATTTTTTTGCCACCACGTTAACTTGGTATCTTTCTTATTCATCTCTTCATCCGAAATCAGTTGGCCTTCCTTGTTTAATATGTCTGCATATCTGCATTTCGAATCACTTAGAAATAAAGTAGGTTTGGTAAAAGCTTCAATGGGCGACAACCAATTTGGGATTTTAGGATAAAAATCTTTCCTGAATTCCTTCCAGGTCTTGAATAAGGAACCCCTTATAGTATGCTGTAAAAAGAGGCTTGTTTTTGTTACCTTATGGTACCACAAATAGTTATGCCATCCACTTAACAAATCATGCCCTTCCACCTCCAGAAGTTATTTTTGGCTAAACACACCCAATCTTTGATCCAAGTTAAGGATACTGCTTTATAATACAGTTTCCAATCTGGAAGACCTAAGTCCCCTCTTTCCTTTTTCTCCTGCACGTATTTCAATCTTATCCTAGGTCTTTTGGCCTGCCAAATAAAGTTTCTTACCAGTTTATCTAACTGCTGAAAAAATGACTTATTTTTAATTATCGGAATTGTTTGAAAAAGAAATAAAATCCTTGGTAACAAATTCATTTTCACCGATGCAACTCTACCAATAAATGATATTTGAAGATCCTTCCACTTCTTTAGATCTATTTCAATCTCCTTTAAAAGTTTAACATAATTATCCTGGTATAATGAATGAAGATTATTTGTTAAATTGACCCCTAAATATTTTACCTTTTTAGATACCTCATAACCTGAAATTTTTTGAATCCGTTCTTGGATCTTTGTATCGCAATTTTTCAAAAGTATTTTGGTTTTTATCTTATTTACTTTGAGGCCCGCTACTTGTCCGAATTGTTCTAACACTTCCACCAGCAATTGTATAGAAGCGTCTGGTTCATCTAAAATACATCCATGTCATCTGCAAACACTAATACTTTATAACAACTCCCTTTCAATTTTAGACCTTTTATCTTTGCGTTTTCTCTAATTAAATCTAATAGTGATTCTAATGCATAAATAAATAATAGAGGAGATAAAGGACAACCTTGACGAACACCCTTTTGAATTTGAATGTTTTTTGTCAAATCCCCATTGATTATTATTTTTGCCTGTTGGTCCTCATATATTGCTCTCATCCACCTCATAAAGTTCTCAGGACAGTTTGCAAATTTTAATTTTTGTAAAAAAAAGAACCAACTTAAATTATTGAATGTCTTTTCCGCACCAATAAAAACCAAAGCTAAACTTTTTTCTGTATGAAGATCATAAAACTCTAATATATTTAAGATCATCCGTACATTGTCCTTCATATACCTATTTGGCAGGCAGCCTGCTTGATCCTTTTTTATTATCTGCATAAGTATTTTACGGAATCTATTTGCCAATATTTTTGTCAATAGTTTATAATCATTATTTAACAAAGATATTAGTCTGTAGTTCTTAATCTGATCCTTTTCCGTTCCCTATTTATGCAATAATAGAACTAAAGCTTCCTTCCACGAAGGAGGTGGATTCCCTGATTCTATAATATTGTTGAATACCAATTTTAGTGGAGGAGCAACTTGTTCAAGAAAAGTTTTATAGAATTCAGCCGGTATTCCATCCGGACCTGGAGATTTATTTGGTTTTTGTGTTTTTATAGCTTCTATTACTTCTGCTATGGAAATTGGCTCATTCAACTCTTGTTTCTGTTTTTCCGAAAATTTTGTTCCTGTATTCTCCGTTAGGAATCTTTCGATTTGGTCAACATCAATCTGGTCTCTACTATACAAATTCCTATAAAATTCTTCTATAATTTGGTTCATTTCTTTCATTGTAGCTTTACTTTCCCCTTTTTGGTTCTTGAGGTTTTCTATAAAATTCTTTGATTTCTCTTTTCTTAATTTGTGAGCAAGCCACCTTGCCGGTTTATTTGCATTGTGGAGATAATATTGTTTCATAAACTGTATCTTTTTCGCTATTTCTTCACTTAACAAATCGTTGAGTTGATATTGCAATGCTTTGACTTTCCTTCTTTTATCTTGAATATTCTTATTTGACAATTTTGTCTTCAGTTCTTCTTCCTTTATTTGCTCACATAATTCTTTATACCTCTTATCTTTCTGCTTTTTTTCCACACTCCAAATCTTATTGTCCAACCCCTTACATAGGCTTTGAATGTATCCCAAATGGTCTCTATTGGAACCTCTGAGCTCCAATTATCTTTAAAGAATGCCATGTATTCTTTCCCTGAATCTTCTACAATTTTTTTATCCCTGAGAAATTGAGTATTCATTGTCCATCTTCCTCTTTTTATCTAAGTCTTGTAGACATATCAAAATAGGACTGTGATTGGCGAAAGTTCTGGGTAATATTTCAATTTCTTGAATATCTTTTAATAACTCTATGGAAGTCCAAGCCATATCTAAACGAGACCATGATTGATGTCTTTGCGAATAGAAAGTAAAATTCTTGGACTATATATTTTTCATTCTCCAAGCATCCAACAATGCAAATTCCTCTACCAATTTAAAAAATGAGTTTGGTAGAGTATTTCCTCTTTTCCTCCTTTTGTGAATTGTCTTTCTGTCTATCTCATTTTCAACTACTGCATTAAAGTCCCCTATAACACATAGTTCATCAAAAGTTTGTTTTGCTATAATCGCTCTAACCCTCTCAGAGAAGTTATTTTGAACTTGATTTGGGGCATAGATGTTAACCACTAAGCATATCCTATTCTTTCTTTTCATTGTTACCAATAATATCCGTCCATCTTCTGAATTATATACTAGATTCGGATTTAAGAATTCTTTTATATAGGTCGCTACCCCTCTTTTATTCTTTTGATCTGCTGCTACAAATAATTTCCCCAGTTTCTTGTTTTCTAAATATTTCAGGTCAGAATTCTTGATATGTGTTTCTTGTAGACAAGTTACTTGTGGATTTAATTTCTTTATCTGATGGAAAATACTATTTCTTTTCTTAGGTTCATTCAGGCCGTTGACATTTATTGATAGTATCTTAATTCTATTTTGTTGCCTCCCTTTATCCATTTTTATCTTGTTCTGTGTGTTCCTTCTCGCTCCTTTCTTTCTGCCGTATTGTCATCTTGAATGATCCATAATATTTTTGCTTCCGCTTTCTTTTTTCCTTTTGTTTTTTTCTTTTAACACTTCCTCCTCCTGTGGATCCTCTACATCTGTAGACTCTTCTTCTCTCCATCCTAAATCTTCCCCATTTTTTTCCATACATTCTTGAAGTTTAAAGATGGAATTAATCTTATTCCTTTTTCCTTTGTATATAAAAAAGAGGCCTACTAGAACCAACCAGCGATATTGTACTCCATTTTCTCTCAACAAATTTGCCAGTTCCACATAGTCTCGTCTTCTTTCCCTGATCCTCCACGGTATCTCTTTCAAGATCTTAATTTCATTATTTTCCATAATTAGGGGTCTCTGATTTACCTTTTCCAATATCCTATCTTTAAGTTCTCTATGACAAAATTTTACATGGACCTCTCTAGGGAGTTTATTACGTGTTGCATACATAGAATTTACCCTATACACCATATCTATATCTTTCCCCACTTCTTTCGGATCTTCCTGTTCTAAAAATTCTGCTAGGGCCGACGTCAATTCCTCTTTTATTTCTTCACCTTTTTTCTCAGAAATATTTTGAAACCTTAAAATATATGAGGCTCTTTCTAATTCTAACCGAATCAGTGATTGTTCAGCACTCTCATTCTTTTCTTTCAGTTCTTGTAGTTGATTATCTACCTGTTGAGTCACTATTTCCATTTTATTTATCTTCCCTACTACAGAGTTAATACCCTGTTTATTCTCTGTAATCTGTTTTCTCAATTCCTCTGTTTGCATACTTAAGTGATTTGTCAGATCCTCTATTTTTGTTTGGATAGGTTGAATGGCTTTAGCAACTGCAACTTCTATTGTAGAGTTTACAGATTCAGTTAATGTTTCATTTATGGCCACTTTAACTGCCATTTCTACAGATTCTTGAATAAGCTTTTCTAATTCCTTCATTGAGAATGCTGATACCCCTGTTGTTGTTGAAAAGGATGGGCGTCTATGCCCGGCCCCTTTATCTTTTTCCTTATCCATTCTTGTTATTCTTTAACTTAATCTCTTTAAAGCTTTTTCAACTCTATTTACTTTAAAGTTCTTATTAATATTCTTTAACTTATGCTCTTCCGCTCTTCCGTCTTCAATTAGTCTCGCCTTCTAAATTACTTCACCTCAAACTAATAATGTCAAATAACACAATACAAAATAATATTTTACTGTATACAAATTAATTATTCCCCCTGAGGATCCTCCTTCTTTCTTCTTACTTCTTTCTTCTTTGTTGACCCTTCTTCTTCTGCTTCCTTTCTTCTACCTTCTCTCTTCACCTGAGACTCGAAGCCTTATCCAATATGATTTAAACACACTTCAAAATAAATCAGTTCTCTGTCCTCTTCCCCTTAATTACGTCTAAATTTCTCTATACAAATTAATCCACATTAATTAAATCAGAATTAATCAGTCAAAATTAAACAGTATAACTAGCTCATCTCCCAAAAAAGAAACCCTTTTAATCAAACCAGTTAGTCAATTTCATCCAAGTTTTCTTTACCCAAAGTTAACTCTTCCCTCAGGGCTTAACAGTTCACTGAATTTTCTTTCAAAACAAAATATATACTTAGTCCTTTCATATAACTCTCCAAGCCAACCGAAAGATAGCTTCAGGTTATCAGAATATAGGGTAGAGACTTCTCTCTCCCTGCAGCGTCCGGATTTTCAGCCTAGCTTGTGTCGTTCGATTTTTAAAGTTTGCTTTCTCTTAATGTCCTATCGTGGCCACCATCCTTACTCAACGCTTAAAGTCCTTCTGCTTTCCTCCCCTTTTTCCAGATCTTTTAGCTCAGTTGCTTCCACTACTCCCCCTTGACTCCGTCCACTGTCAGGTCTCTTATGTTTATTTTTAACACTGTTAAACTTTGCTAGAAGTAGCTAAACTGTCTCTTTTGTCTCTGGTTTACATCTCCTTTTTTCCCCCCCCGTACCTCTGGTTCTGGTACGATCTCTTCCCTGCTGCAGCGACTCCTTAAACCGCCAGAGCCAGAATATAAACAAACAAACCTATTAGGTGCCTCTTTTATGTTAAACACCTCTTCGTTTAGCAATCACATTTTTACTTTTCTTTTCATCTGGTGTCCTCTGTGGGTTCCCTTGGAGCCATTAACCAGCTTCACAGAATTCCTCCGTTGCTGGACACGATGCTCTTGTCTCCCGCTCCGAGGCAACTCCGGAAGGCAAGGAAGCTACCGCTCCCTTTTCTTTCGGAGAAAAAAGCCTCTTGCTGCTTACCCCACCATAGGGGCTTGCTTGACGCTCATCGTCCCCCTTCTTCTTATTGAGGGGGGGGTCTTGAGACAAGTTGTAGGGTGAAAAGGACAGCTGGACGCACCCCAGCGACCTTCACCGCTCCTAACCGGAACTGTCTTCCTGAAAGGCTCCGTCCATGCAATATAAATCTTGAGTGCCCTTCTGGCATAAAAGGTGTGGCACATGAACTCCTTAAGGTACCTTGGGTGAGAGCAGAAGGTTGGCAGATATATTTCTTGTGATCGGTGGAAGGCAGACAATTCCTTTGGCCAAAAGGTAAGGTCTGTGTGGAGCACGACCTTGTCCTTGTGAAAAACACAGAGATTGGATTTAACTGAAAGAGAATTACGCTCTGATACCCGTTTCATGGAGGTCATCACCACCAGAAACAGTGTCTTCATCTGCAACCACCAAAGACTGATGTCGCATAGTGGTTCAAAGGGTGCCTTGGTGAGCACTGCTAAAATGGTATGTAGCCTCCACATCGGAAAATGATGAACCTGAGGTGAAGATCTGACTGTCACACCTTGTAGAAAAAGCTGAACATGAGGATGCTTGGTCACCTTGTAACTGTCCATGGGAGGGAACACCATAGAAAGAACCACCACCTGTCTGCATAGGGTAGAAGGACATCCCAGAGTCCAAGCCCTCCTACAGAAAGGAAAGGAGGGATGTCACCAAATAAGACAAAGGTTTGAGTTTCTTCTGTCTACACCCCCAGATGAAGGCATTCCAGGTAGTATTGTATATGCGAATGGTGAAATGTCTTCTAGGTGACGGTATGTGTCTGTAACCTTGGCCAACTATCCTAATTGAGAGAGATTTCTCCGCTGAATTTCCAGATGGTCAAGCACAGCCATTTCAAATGGGGATGCCATATCAGCCCCTGAAGCAACATGTCCGGGGTCACCGGAAGAGTCAATGGTGGTCTCTCAGAGCTGAGAACCATGGCTGGCATGCCCATAGGGGCGCTACCAGGTTCACCTCTAGTCACAGTTCCCTGATTCTCCAAATGGCTCTGGGTATTAATGGAAAGGATGAGGAGGAGGAGAGCAGACCCTTAGACCATGGTGCTGTCATTGCGTCTGTCGCTTCCACCTTGTGGTAGTAGTACCTGGTAAAAAATCGTGGAAGCTGATGGTTTTCTGGCAATGCAAACAAATCCACCAGAGGTTGTCCTCGATGTGCAACTATCATGCTGAATAGATCCAGGTGCAGCGCCCATTCTCCCTCGTGAATGGTTTCCCTGCCTAGCCAATTGGCCCGCATGTTGTCTGCTCCCTTGATGTGTTCTGCTCTTATCGATGCTAAGGTCCTCTCAGCCCACTCCAGTATCTTCATCACTTCATGGTGTAATTGTGATGACCAGGAACTGCCCTGCTTCTTGAGGTAGGCTTTGGCTGAGATGTTGTCCGTCTGCACCAAAACATGCTGTCCTCGAAGGTAAGTGCTGAAATGGTTCAGGGCATGATAAATGGCTCTGAGTTCCAACAAATTGATGGGAAAACATACTTCGGCAAGGCACCATTGGCCCTGTATGGGAAGATCCTCCAGGATCACACCCCAGCTGGCCAACTCGCATCTGTGAGGACCTCTGAGAGCCATTGGATGTAATAAGACCAAAGTCCAGCTTCATCCACCATAATAAGCTGCTCTTGACCATGCTGGGGACCCAAAGATTGAGGGTCCTTTTTTCCATGATTGCTTGTTGATAAGGCCAGAAGAAGCGTTGCAGGAGTCTGGCATGACAACGTGCCCACTGGACTATGTCTATGCTGGATATCATGATACCCAGGAGTTTTGCCAGGGTCATAAGGGTTGAGGAGCTATTCTGAGCCACCAGGGACACCAACTCTCTGATCTTCTTGGCTTTTGGTAGAGGAAGGAAATGAGAGTTGCAAGTTGTGTTGATTATTGCTCCCAGATGCTCGATTCTCTCCGCTGGCTATAGGGAGCTCTTGGACAGATTGACCAGGAACCCATGGTTCTGAAGATATTATAGTGTCACCTCTGTGTTCCAGATGGAATCCACTCTGCTGTTTGCCCTCACTAGCAGGTCATCCAGATACAGATGAAAGTGGATTCAGCTTGGAGAAGAGCCTGGGAGCTATGGATAGGCCGTACAGAAGAGCTCAGTACTGGAAAAGTTGGTTGCCCACACAGAACTGGAGAAAGCACTTGTGTGCTGGATGAATTGAGACATGAAGGTAAGCCTCCATGAGATCTATCAGTCAGGAACACGTTGGGTAACAGGGAGTCCGTAATGGACCTCAAGGTTTCCATGCGGAAGTGGTGAAACTTGATTAACTTGTTCAGAAACTTGAGATTCAGTATAGCTCTCCAATCGCCGTTCTTCTTGGCAACTATAAACAAGATAGAGTAACCCCCCTAGCCCCTCTCGGGTTTGGGTACCGGTTCTATAGCCTGGATGTCTAATAGGTGCCACAGAGCCCTGTCAACAATAGCTCTTTTGTTTATGGATCTGCTGATTGGAGAGATGAGGAATTGCTCTGATGGTTGGCAATGAAATTCTGTGGTGTAGCCTTGAGAAACTATCTCCATTGCTCAGGCATCCACCAGTGACTGCTTCCATGCTGGGTGAAAATGTAGAAGACGAGCTCCCACAGGAAGTGAAGCGTAGTCATGCCTGCTTGGGTTTGGTGTCATGGTCCCCTCTGTCAGTCTTGTTGAAGGCAGGTTACTGGAATCTAGATCCATAGGAGCCCTGTTTGGAAGAGGGTTTCAAAGATTCCCAGGTGATTTTCTTGGAGTCCTGACAAAATCTTGCCAAGGAATGTTGAGTGCAAAAGGAATTATTTCCACATCTCTCAGTGCACCGTATGGATCTTGGCATGGCCTTTTTCTTATTGTATGTCTCAACTAGGATCTTCTCTAAGGCATCCCCAAATACTAGGTCCCCTTGGACTACAATGGACTTAGAGAGTGAGTCAGCCTGCCAGACCCTTAACCAAAGAAGCCTTCTGGTCACTGCAGTTGATGCCATGGCACGAGAGGCAAAGATCAGGATGCCCAGGGTGGCATCTGCTGTGAAGGAGCTGACCCAGCTGAGCTCTGAAATGGACTAGGAGACAGAGCTGCTAAAGGGGTGAGTATTTTTTATTTACTTTCAACTGAGGTGAGTTAGCTGAGAGGGGACTGTGTGGGGGGACTGTGTGTGGTGGAGCTGTGAGTTGTTGCAGAGTCCTGGCTGCTTGAGATAGGCTGTGCAAGGGTCATTGTTTGGCTGTAATTGAGTGCCTGGGTGAATTTGAATAGCTGCTGGCCACACCCTCTGCTGGGGGAAGCTTCTATTGTTTGGCTTTAATGGAGTGCCTGGATGAATTTAAATAGCTGCTGGCCACACCCTCTGCTGGGGGAAGCTTCTATTTAAGGCAGCACCTTGCCAGAGGCACAACCTGAAGGGCAGGGACTCTTAGACTAGGGACTCTGTAAGAAGCCCAGGAAGAGCCAGAAAACCAGGGCCCTAGTTTCCAAGGGTTCCCAGTAAGGTAAGTAGACTGCTACAAGGAGAACCACATAAATACAAAGGGTTTTTAAAGGGGGATTATATATAATTTTTATTTTAAAAGCAATTATGTAGCACATTGTAGATAGGTTGGTAGATAGTGCTGGGGAGGAGCCAGCAGTCATGCTGGCACCAACACTGTTGGGAAATGCAGTCGTGAGGTCCTGGAGAAAAAATTTAGGCTGCTCAAGGCCAGAACCTCCAAGATAGCCTTCTCAGAAGTGCTATCTGTTCCACACACAGGGCCAGAGAGACAGGCACAGATCAGGAGTCTCAATGCGTGGATGAGACGATGGTGTAGGGGGGAAGGGTTCAAGTTTGTTAGGCACTGGGATGCTTTTTGGAACAAAAGGGAACTGTACAAAAGAGACGGTCTCCACTTGTCCTGAGAAGGAACCAGGCTGCTGGTGCTTAAAATCAAAAAGGTGGCAGAGTAGTTTTTAAACTGAATATTGGGAGAAAGCCGACAGGAGATAAAAAGTCTCTGGTTCGGGATGGCTCATCTCAAAGAGATGAAGGGGAAGCTGTTACTTTTCTACAAGGAAATGGATTAGAATTGTCCACTGAGACTGTGGCTAACAATATGGACTGCCTGGCAAGGTCTCGAGGCAGCAAGGGAAAGGTTGTGGGCTTAAAATGCATGGGTAACTATAGGTGTTCCTATACAAATGCTAGAAGTGTCCAAGGTAAAATTGGGGAATTGGAATGCTTGGTGTTGAGGGGTGGGGGAATAGACATTGTGGGTTTTTCAGAAACTTGGTGGGATGAAGAAAATCAGTGGGATATGGTGATTCCTGGTTATAAATTCTGTCGGAAAGATGGGGGGGAAGGGTTGGAGGTGGGGTGGCTCTGTATGTCAGAGAGGCAGGAGTCTTTTTTTTGGGGGGGAGCGCACCGGAGCACAGCTCCGGCAGCTTAATTCGGGAGTCTTTCGGCCAGCCGAATGTCACTTTCAGCCCCATTATATCCTATGGGCCATTGAAGTCAATGGTGAAAACATATTCTGGGGGCTGGAGAGGAGGGATTTGAGGGAGAGGCTCCAAACTCACAGGGTAGCTGTTGGAGCCTCTCCCCAAGATACCCTCCACGTTTCAAGAACATTGGACCAGGTGGTCCAATTCTATGGGCCTCCAAACAGGTTGCCCCCATCCCCTCCATTGTTCTCTATGGTGGGGGGAAAAGTTACTTTTTCCCATGGTGCTGTTAGTAGCTCTGGAGGGGAAAGGGATTTGAGGGAAAGGCTCCAAATTTTCAGGGTAGCTTCAGGAGCCCCTCCCCACATACACCACCACGTCTCAAAGCAATTGGACCAATGGGCCTAATTCTATGGGCACCCAAACAGGTTACCCCCATTACCTCCATTGTTTCCAATGGGGAAACCCAGGCAGCAGCACATAAGGCAGGCAGGCAGGCAGCCACCCAGCAGTCAGACTCTCCCAGCGAATCTCAGAGAAAGTGAACTGTCTTGGGAGGTGCTTGTTTGCCATGAGCACAAGTGGCACACTCCAGAACAAGTGGCACTGTGGCAGTGCAAGCATGCCACAGTGCCACACAGAAACCCCAAAAGACCAAAAGGAACATCATTTATACATGTATAAATTGATGGTGCAACCTCAGTGGACCACTCACACCACACACACCTCAAAAAGAATCTTTATAGCACTGGAAAAAATGCCGAAAAGGGCTACTGCAATAATAAGAGGAGGACACGTTCTCTAAGAAGAAAGGTTATCATGTTTGGGGATCTTAGTTTTGAGAAACAATGACTGAGGGGTGACATGATAAGAGGTTTACAAGTCTATGTCCTCCTCACCCCATTGATCCCCCCATCTGTGGTGTGGGGGAGTGGCTTTTTGTGCTGCCTTGGTGGGCCAAGAAGTGGGCAATGGAGAGGGGATGGCCTGAGAAGAAGATGCCCCTTGGTTGGTGATCCCCACCCTATTGCTAAAGGAGGATATCTCCTGCTGCACAGCTTGTCTAAGTACTGCCATGAGATCTGAAGAAGCCAGTATTGCCCCAGCTCCAGGTATGTTACCCCTCTGCTGTATGACTCCAAATGCTCTTTCGGGCCTGGGGTAGTCTGGATGGGAGGTCTGGTCTTCTCCCTCTGCTACCACAGGTGCCTGGGCTGAGATCTGGTAGGTGCCAGAGCCGAAATCCGCACCTCCAAAATGGCTGCCATCAGACCAGAAGCACCCCGACGAAAAGGCGGGCTCTTCTCCTGATGGTTGCTGGAGGCACTTCTGGGCATGCTGCGCTGCCGCTGGCTCAGCCAAATCCACTGGGGTGGCATGAGAATGCCTCATGGGCAAGTTGGCCCCACCAACGACTCACACCGTTCTCCTCTTCTTCCCCCAACGAGAAGCTACTGGGGAGCGTTGTTGCCGCCATTCGGCTGGTGGGACCCAGTCCTTGGGTCCTGGAAGCTCATGGTGGCTGGTTTGCCTTCACTCTGAAGAAGGAGCGAGGGAGGAAAGAGGAGGGGAAGAAATAGTCCAGAGAAAGAAGAAAGGCAAGGCAAGTGAAGGAAAGTTGAGAATTAGGCTGAAAAAGGAATGGAAAAGTGGAGAATTGAGGATGCCTATTCTACAGCTGCTACTCCCTACAGAGGCAGGAATAGAACTAAGGGGATGGGCTATTCTGAAGGCACCAACAGGAAGTGGAAAAAAGTATTTCCTGCCTCCCTATAGGCACAGCAGGAATAACCCATGGAGATGTCCTCCACCTCAGAGGGAGAACCAGTCCCAGCAGTTTTGCTGTTGGTGAGGGGATGGCCAGGAGCCACTGTGGTCCCAGCAGCATGGCTGTTGGTGTGTGTGGGGGAGGGAGACCTACGGCCATGGTGGTCCTGGCAGCATCACTGTTGTGAGGGGAGAAAGCTGGAGGGAGAGATCCCACTGCAAGTATACTGGTTTCCATTTGTATTCTATCTAATCTTCAGCTTTTTTCCTAACACTCAACTGTAACACACACAAATGTAGAGACCCATACACTAACACTAATTTAATATTTACAAGGACCCCCACAAGGATTTGCTGGGGGAGGATCTCACTTTCCCCTCCCCCACTATATCCTCTTTCCCTTCCCAGAGAGCCCTCACAGCCTCCCCCCTTTTCCCACTTCCTTCTCTCCTTCCTACCCACCAGCCAACCTATATTTACCTTCCACCCTCTTCAGCTTTCCCTCCTTCCCTCCCCCCACCCAGGAAAACTATGGCCCATTGGCACAGTAGCTGCCAGGGCATGGCCAGTTCCATTTGTGTGATGCTGATAGTTTGGCCCAACCTCACTGTCTTCTGTATCCCCCTCAACATGATTTTTGCTTTTATTCCTCCTGGCAATTTCCACATCCTTGCCTTTCATTGCTCCCATCTCTTCTTCCCACCAACCTAGCTTTTATCTCTCCTCACCTCACCTATCTTCAGCTATAGTCATTATTTCATTTATACCAATTTGACAGTGGTTTTGTTGGTCTTGTAACAGCATCCCATCTTCAGTTGATTCTGCTGGGATTCTCTAGTTTAACAATTATTGTCTTGGGCTTGACACATTGGCCTGGGATTCCTTTGGTTTTGGAGGCTTTTTGCCAGTGGTTGGTTGTTCTTTGGTGTTTGGCTATTGGCTTCTTTGAATTTTCCCCCATAGGAAACAGTGGAGATATGTAGGATGGCTGGGGGACCTTTTTCAGGGGCCCACAGAACTGAACCCCTTGATCCACTCCATTTGAAACCAGGGATGTCTTTAGTGGATAGGTAGGACCAGGCTCCCATCAATGCTGGTATCATTTACTTGTACAACACCCACTCCATCTCCAAGGAAAAAAATCACCCATAGGAAATAATGAACCTGAAAGATTTCAGAATTCCTCTCCCCCTCAAAAAAAATCCAAATACCAGAATGGTATTGGGAGACCTAGCTACCCTGGAATTCCACTATTTAAGCCTTTCCCATAATCCAAAAAATTCTGAATTGTTTTCAGGTGCACATCCCTATTCACAACTATTACTGAACAAGAAGGTAAACTTTTCTTCTAGTAAAGGAGTAGAGCAAAGGTGCTCTTCCACATTAAGAAGTCATCTTTCACTCACAGAAGTACTTTGCCTTTGAACTACAACACAGCATAAAAATGAAACTAAACCCAAAGCTATTCTGCTACTTGATGGAATGCTGATTCTTGTACAAAAATATTAATACCCTATTTTCCTTCTGCTTCTAGTTCTTTGGACACCCCCCCCCTTATAGGCAACAAATGGCAACCAGGATAGTTACAACACACTTGCTATAAGAAACTATCCAGCAGCTTCACAAGTGAACTTTGACCAGTCCACCAAATCCCACCCCTTTGCTTAGGATAAATTTGTCCCAAACATACCTTCTCCCCACCTGTAGATTTCCTTTCTTCTTCCTTCTTGGGAATTACTCCCAAGCCATCCTGTCTCTCCTCCTCATCCAGTCAGGAAATACATCTGACTGCCACCAAAGTCCCTTCGCCTCTTTCCAGGAAACAATTTTTACTGTTATTTTTGGACTCTGCTCAAGTGGTTAAGACGCTGAACTGCAGGCTGTAGAAGGTCAGTAGTTCAGCAGTTCGAGACCCAAGAGTACCACATGACAGAGTGGGCTCCCGTCTCTAGTTCCCGCTCCTGCCTACCTAGCAGTTGAAAAGCAATAAATTGCAAGTAGATAAATAGGTACCACTTCGGTGGGAAGATAACAGCGTTCTGTGCGCCTTGGTGTTTAGTCATGCTGGCCACATGACCACAGAAACGTCTTTGGACAGCACTAGCTCTTCAGCTTTGAAATGAAGATGAGCACCACAACCCTAGAGTCGGATTTGACTGGCTTTCAAGCAAGGGAACCTTTACCTTTACCTTACTTATTCTATAACTGCAGACAGAAATGTTCTCCCAAGGTATGCTTTTAACCAGCTACAAAACACCTGTGTTTGTGAAACCACAAACCCCAGAGTTACCCTGGTCTTGCATTTTTCCCTTTTGGATTACTTCCTACCCAGCCACCTCATATCCACCTTGGTGATGTAGCCCCAGTGACATGCCACATTTGGCTCTTCTAAATACTGTTCCCTGATGCTGCATCTGACTCATGTCTCAGGAAAATGACAATGCCATTGCTTGGTGGAATTTGTGGCAAGTTGTTCCCACCTTAAAACAGCTGCTGCCAAAAAGACTAGAGGACTGGTAACCTGCAGGCTTCCCTGAACTGTGGGCCTCATGTCAGGGATGGAAGGGATCCTTCAAACAAACTCCCACCCTTCTCCGCAGCCTCTGTGCTCTCATCCCAGCACCCAGGTAGCTGCTTACAAGACAGCAAAGTGGCTACAGAGGTAAGAATGGTCGCTTTCACACAATAACACACTTTCAATCCACTTTTGATGCACTTTGTGACTGGATTTTGCTGTGTGAAATGGCAAAATCCACTTGCAAACGGTCACTGAAGTGTATTGAAAATGCATTTATATTTTTTCCACACCCTTGTCCTGCAGAGTCTGCTGAGCATTCTACACACATTTACCAAACAGTAAATTCCACTGAACAAAGTGGGGCTTCCTGTTGAGTAAACTTGCATAGGATGAAACTGCTAGTGTCTTGGGCTGGGAGGGCTTTGAATTGGGTGGCTTCTCAAAGTCATCTGAACCTACCCTGTGTGATGAAAAGGGCAGGAAAAGGCAGTCAGGGCTCTTTAGGAATTGAGATGATGCCATCGCTAATAAAGGCCTAAAATTAAACAGTTTTATTTCTAAACACAACACAACATGTCCATGATGATTATACAGAGGCTGCAGAGACACAGGGGTTCTGTGTATGAGCCTGGATATGCAGCTGAATGGGGCAAACTGCTGTTGAATGATAACCCATAAAACAGAGCTCGTTGCAAATTAAACAAAAAAACCTTAGCACAGAGAGAGGTTTTAACCACTCTGTCTCCTGTAATGCTAGAGTTCATCTTGAAGTGATCTGTGAACATAAGGGAGCATTTTTTTTACAAGAGTCCTGGTTAACTTAAAAGCTTGCAAACTGTTTTTTTGTTAAAGTTAAGTCTGCTCTTCATTCCAGATAAACCCCACATTAGAGATACTCTGATAATTAAAAGATGACAGTTATGTATTTAATATTAATAGTTATATGTTACATTATACACATAGGGCACACAGTCATCAAACAGCAGTCATCTGGCACTTTCGGTTAATGATAACTACAAATACCCTTCTCCAAGAGTCACCAGCTACCTCTGCTATGATCTCTCTCTAGCCATCTTTATGGCTCTTGCTTCCCTTTCTGACTGAAGTAACATGCTTAGGAATTTTGATGCCTGAAGTACTTAGCTCTTCTGCAGAGACTTAGTATTGCATATGGAGTATTGGTATTTGCCATACTAAATTTAATTCTGGTTTTCACTCCATCCAGATCTCAGTGTTTCTTAAAACTTTGCAATAAAACCTCACTGTTTAATCAGAGATTCCTTATTACTGTGATATAGATTAGGGACAGTTAGATTTGAGGATGTCTCTGAGTGTAAAACCCAAACCAGAAACTGACTAGGAATGGAGGAAGGGGAGTCAGAAATGTTTCTTAGATTCAGGCTGTTTTGGTGGATTTGAACTCCAGCTGGAAAGTGGATCATGTTCATACAGACATATCTTTAAGGCACACATATTCTGACACCACAAAAAACTTCTTTCACTTCTATTCTCACTGTGTGGGGGTCTTGGGCAAACAGGATTCCCAGAAGCCTAAAGAAAAAAATGTTATCTTTAATCAAGATTTAATAGGATGTTAATTACCTCCATATCATAAAAACATCAGTCTCCCATTTGCACAATTAAAGCCTCTATTAAAGGGACAAGACATTTTTCAGCAGGTTTTTGGCAACCCTATGGGCAAATTATCCTCAGTCCTCATCTATAAATCTGTGATCTAACACATGGGGTATTCAAGACATTATGGCACAAAACAAAATGACTCAAGGACTATAAAGCAATTTGTATTTTGAAAAAGCTTAAGCAAATAAAATAGAGATGTTGCAGTCGATGGACAGTTACATAAAGGGGTGCCATCTATCAAGCATTGTTATTTACTTAGAGATGTACAATTTCCAAACATTTTAAAGCCATAGTTAGGAGACTGGGGGAGGGGGTAATTTCTTCCCAGTTTTTTTGCCAGGCCTTCATACCCATCTCTGTATTCCACTGCCTCCTATATACCCATCTCTATATTTCACTACAGTCCTAAAAAGCCCCATACTCATAAGTGACGGTAGTGCAGCAGCAAGATTAGCACTCCTGGAGAATGAGATAGAGCACCATGACATACTGAAACAACATGGAACAAACATGGCAAATGCCAGAATTAATTTCAGCACATACCCTACATTAAAAAATAATGAATAAAACACAGGAACTCTTCCTTATTGTTACAAATGTCAACATTATTAAAAGCAGAAGCATCATTCAGTCATATGGTGAGAATTAAACATTCAATAATGACCAGAAAAATACCATCTTTTCCTAAATAGCATATTTTAAAACAGACTTTAACATAAGAAGTATGATTCAACATCCTCTCAGTTAATCACAGTTTGACAATAACGCAGTTTATAAGATATCCATAAATGCTTCAAAAGTGTGGCTAAACATTAAATTTAACCCAAGTGTGTTTTAATAACAGTTAAAAAACACATGTCAATTAAAATATGTTGAGCTGATTTAAAATCTTTTGATTTTATTATAAATACAGCCAACTTTATCTTAAAACAGCTACACAGAAAGGGAATAGAACTGCAGGCAGAAGAACAGAAAATTAGATGTTTTATGTGAGACACTTAAATAGTGAAGGAACTCACAAAACCAAGTTGTCATTCCGTTGCCATTTATAAACTCTATTATATCAGCGGCTCTGAAATTGATGTGCAAGACTGTTAAATCTTGTCAATATGCTACCCAAAGAAAATCAATAAATTTTCAAGCAGCAATTCCAGGTTTCTAATGCATTCATGGGTGGTACACAGAAGTTAAATTCCATTAACTATATTACAACATTTTAATACGTTGTCCTTTAAGAACCAACTAAAAACATGCTCATGAAGACCAGCACAGAAGCTGCAGTTGAAAGTGCATGTGAACTAAGGGTGAGTAGTGGAGTGGCCAAGTTTGCAGATGACACCAAATTATTCAGGATGGTGAAAACCAAGACTGGCTGTGATGAGCTCCAAGAGGACCTCCACAAACTGGATGAGTGAGCAACAATGTGGCAAATAAAGTTCCATGTTGGTGAGTGTAACGTGATACAGACTGGGGCAAAAAATGTCAACTTCAAGGATAGGGTAATAGGGTCTGAACTTGCTGAGACTGAAAGGGGAAAAGATCTTGGAGTCGTAGTGGATAGCTCAATGAAAGTGTAAACTCAGTATACTGCAGTAGCGAAAAAGGCAAACTCTGTGTTACGGATTATTAGAAAGGAATTGAGAATAAAATGGCCAATATTGTAATGCCCCTGTATAGAAGAAGAGATTGGATGTATTCACTACCCAAGGGAGTCTCAGAGCAGCTTACAAACTGATCTATGGTGTGGCCTCATTTGGAATGCTGTGTACAGCTCTGGTCCTTGTATTTCAAAAAGACATAGCAGAGCTGGAAAAAGTACAGAGGAGGGCAACCAAAATGATTACAGGATTGGATCACATATGACAAAAGATTGAAAAGTCTGGTACTTTTAAGTTTAGAGAAGAGACAACTAAGGGGGGATATGATAGAGGTTTATAAAATTATGCATGGGGTGGAGAGAGTTGACAAACAGAATTTTTTCTCCCTCTCTCTAAATACTAGAACTCAAGGGAATCATATGAAGCTGATAGGCTTGTAGATTCAGAATGGACAAATGGAAATACTACTTTACACATTAAAATGTGGAATTTGCTGCCACAGGATGTAGTGATGGCCACTGGAATAAACAGCTTTAAAGGGGGATTAGATAGTTTCATGGAGGATAAATCTATCCATAGCTACTAGTCATGGTGACTGAGGGGAACCTCCACATTCAGAGGCACTAAGCCTCTGCATCCCAGAGCTAGGTGGCAGTATCAGGGGAAGACCTTGGCCTTTATGCCCTGTTGTTGGCCCTCCAAAGGAACTTGTTGGCTATTGTGTGAGATAGGATGCTGGACTAGATTGACTATTAGTCTGATCGAGCAGGACTCTTATGTTCCTGTTCTTAAATGCAACAATAGGAACAGTCTTCAACCTGAGATTGTACAGCATCTTGAATTCAAAACTGAATCAAAACACTTGAAGCACAAAGAGTAAGGCCACTACTAGTTGTGGTGTGGCAAGAAACCCTAAGAAACATGTTCAGTTGGGGGGGGGTCATTAAACACTCCTTCAAAACTGCCTTATTAAGGACATTGTTCTTTATGCCAGGTTTTATTTCTAGTCACAGAATCTCAGTGTAGGAAAAGAAAAAACAAAGTTTTGGAAAGGAAATTTTGAGTTAGGAAAGGGTTCCTCCTTCCCATCCACTTATGAAGTGCTTTGAATCTCCCTCTATTACTCTGCAGCAATTCAACAGTGAACCCAACCCAGACACAATCCTAAAACATGTGTCTCTGGTGATCATATCCAGATTGTTCCTAAAGGCTACTTTAAACATTATACATTTATCTACCAAATTTATAGCACTCCTATGCTGGGGAAGTGGGGGCAATGTGTTATATTTTATTGCAGCCACATGTAAGGATGACATCTTTTTGTCACTACATCTACAAGCAATGCCAAGCCAGAGTCAGTGAAAAAGACAAATGAATATTGAATCTTTTCCAACTGTGTTGATTTGGCTGCATTTCATATCATGTGTTTTTTTCTCCTCAGAACTGCATGATTTTCTTCTCCCATCCAAATACTGACCAGGGCCAACACTGCTTAGCTTCCAAGATCTTTGACGATCGAGCTAGCCTGGGCCATCAACCCATGCGGTTCTTTGAATTTTTTGCTTGGAAAAAAGTAACAGCCACAATGATGCATATAATTGGCCATCATCTCCGCAATACAAAGAGTATTCATAAAACCATTCTTAAACCCTAGACCAATCTAAAGGAACTATAATATCCCAGGTCTTTCTTTAGAGGAGACTACGAGTGAAATACACACTCACTAACTGTAAACAGGCAACAGTGAGTGAATTATTCTGCATTAAAGATAATCCTCAGACACACAATATTGGCCACTGCCTGCCATTTCTCTGAAAGAACTAAACTGTTGCCTACAGTCACTGCACTGTTACTAAATTAGTGTACAATTCCTTTTTCAGGTTTTTATTAGAATGTACTATGTAAGTATTCTTTTTTCATTTGTTAACAACTGAAACTTGTAGCCTTTTATCATGGCAGAGCTGTTCATTTAAAAAAAAAACTTTAGGCACAGTGAAAAGACTATCCCATTCTGGGCTTAAAGTTCCATGTTTTTCAAGTACTGTCCCATCACCAATATGCTCAGTTCCTATGCAATAGGATTATTAAAGTTGAGAAGAGATGCATAAAGAACTGGGGGGGTACATTTTTCTTCCTCCCTTGCCACGATTAACTATTTTCCAATACTTTCATTCTTCTACATATTTTTTTTTCCACAAGAAAAGAGTCTTAAATCTATTTTACCATTTTAGGAAAGGACTAGGAAAGGGGGTGGGGATGAGGAAAAAGATTTCACTCCTTGCCAAAACAGATGGCCAAACTGGACATGCAAAGTTTTGCACAGAATCCAAGTTCCACTTTGCCCTGTAGTTGAATTCTACACAAAATATTATTTGAGACTTGCCATAAAATTCTTAGATCTACAGCGATGGGAAGGGATTTCACAGGTTCAACTTCGAGCTCCGGCAGGGCACCTTATGCCCCACAGCACCCCACATGATGCCTATCAAGCATGGAGCTGAAAGTCCCCAAGGCAGGAGAGTCTATAACTTCTGCTAAAGGAAGCTGTTTCCAGTGAGCACTGCTCTTCTGACACACACAGGTAAACGTAATAAAATCCATGCCCGCACACACCCCTGTGCATGTAACGGTGTTTCATACCATTTACACGCCAGCCAAACCACCACGCTATTTAGCTTTCTTGCATTCAGCCAGCTAAGCGATCTCCTTCCCCCGCCCCCGGCAAATCCGCCCGAGAACAAAGTGCTCAGCCACCTACTTGTGCTCAGAAAACATTCGGTAAAGCGTCTAAAGCAGCTAGCCGAAGAAGATCCATCTTCCATGTCTGGCCCTAACAGGAGGGGAGTCGGGAAAGAGGAGAAAGTGAAGAAGGTGCCTCTTGCTTGCTGCTGTTGCGAAGCCCGGCTCCTGCCTCTGCCTCCGGGGCCGTCAGCACGGGCGGCTCCCCTTCCTCCTCGCAGATTGTAGGACCACAAGCCAGAAAGAGCCGGGCACAAAAGCCGAGAGCCAGGAGGCGCTCGCTGCAGCAGCTGCTGCTGCTCCCGATGACGACGACGACGCTGACCGCTGGCGCCTTCGGAGTTCGAAGGTGGCACCAGCAAATCCTGGAGAGACGGAGGGAAAACCAGTCGCCTCCTGCCGCCGCCGGGGTAGACGATCAAAGGAGCTGCTCCTCCCGCTGCTGCTGCCGCCGCCGCCGCCACTCCAACATCTCTGCCTGATACCCTGATTGCTTCCTCCCCTCCTTCCCCCCCGCGGGGACTTGGGAGGCTAAAAGAAGATGAGGAGGGGGAAGGAGGAGGCGGCGGCGGCGGCAAGAAGAAGAAGGAAGATGGAGAAGGGGAGGGAAAGGAGGGGACGGGAGGAGCACAAAGAGGAGCTGCCGCCGCCGCCGCCGCGTTGGAGACGAGGTTACAGGAGGCTGTCCCCGCCGCGCAGCAGCAGCAGCTGGCTACGAGGACACGGGAGGAGCTGCAGGCAGCCCGGCCGCTTCCCGGGGAGGGCGCCCCGCCACCGCCGCTCTTCTGGCCAAGGCAGCGGGGCTGCCCGGGGCTGGGGCTGAAGCCGGGTTTCCCCCCTCCTGCTGCAGTTGCAGTCAGGGGGGGCTGGGGGCGGGCTAAGCGCGCTTTCTCTGGGTTGGCCATAGAGCTTCCCTCCCGCCCTTTCCTCGGGAGTTTGAGGCAGGACCTTTGCAAGTCACAGGAGGGCGGTGAGGAGGAGGGAAATCGCAGGCTGGCCGAGGGATGGACTTCGCTCGCTAGTCTGTTCTTCCGGCGTGTTACCTTCTTCTATGGAGAGGCTCAGAAACCCCCTCAGGGAAAGTATCCTCACCCGCCTCCACCCACTTCGAGGGCAGTGACAACGCCGTTTCCCAAATGCTTTTAGTGTTGTCGTTCTTTTTCTCTTGCTCCCTCTCCCCTTCAGACCCTTGGTCTGGAAAAGCGCACACATATAACCACCACAGCCCGTCGCCGGCCGCCTCCTTTAGTCCCTCCTCTGCAATATAAATATTTCTCAATATGGGGGGGGGGCAATAACACTGCAGTGCTGCTTCTAATTTGCAACCTCGGCCGTCAGGCGGAGTTTAGCGCTTCCAAGCCGACACCTCCTTCTCTTCACAGCTCCCCCCCCTCCCGCCCATCATGCTATGCCAAGGCAAGCCGCGACCTTGTCACCTGAAGAAAGTGGAGAAGGGGAGGCTGTGCGGAGAGAGAGTTTGTCTCTAACCTCAAGAGACATAAACATGCTTGTTCTAGCAGCCCAGCACATTTTATGCAGAGCCCAAACGCGTTCTTCCCCCACACCCCAACTGTGTATTTTCCAACATGACACGTGCCTCCACTCAAGTTTGCTGGGAGCCCCTTCTCTGTCTTCGAAAGGCGACACCAATCCACGCGCGCTCAAAAGACACTCTCCGCCCATTTCACAACCGAGTCCGGCAAACTACATACTGAGGTCCAAGAATGTAACCCTAGAGAGTCTGGCGCTTGCACTCAAGCCGCCTACCAGCGCCTATACACACGCGTCTCAGCCACCCTCCAGGAGCCTTCTTTCAGCTCTCCGCGGCTTTTTGCACAAAGAACTTTCCCTCCAAAATCAGGGCGTCCCTTGTTTTCTACCTCTGTGTGACACGTGCCCGGAAACTAGCTGTTCCACTTGGAAAGGCCAAGCATTCTCGAAGCGTGTCCCCGAACAAAGGAACGACTGACGAACTAACCCGCAAACTTTTCCCTCCGAATTCTGTCCGCCAGCCTCAGGCACTTGAGGGGCCGCAGCTGAGCAGATCATTGGCGCGGCCAGACGAAGAGTTGAGCCGGACGACCCTACAGCCCTGGGGCAGTCTGGTGTGATCGTGGAAAGCCTCGTGCAACGCAGACGGCCACGGCATCCCAAGCCCAGGAGGGCGCGGGGCGGGCAGGTCGTACCGAGCTGCTGCAGGCGCGTTTTCGTTCTCGCTCTTTTTCAGCACCAGGGAGGGAAAGCTGCGGAAGCCGGTTGCCGCCGTTCCCTGCTGCTCGCAGCCATGCAAATCGGAGCCGCGTTAAGGTGTGACACTAACGCCCGGTTACCTGGGAATGGGCGGCTTCGCAATCGGGCGGCTCCTCTCTGCGCTGGAAAGCAGAGTTACGGTCCAAGTCCGGTCGACCTTTTTGTGCAACTGGTGGGACAAACCAGTGCGAAGTCCGCCGGGGCTGATGTGATCATGAGTGTAGTGGTGCTTGGTCTGTAGGCAGGCGGGTTATTTCTCTTGTCTGATAACAGTGAACTTCTCATCCGTACATGGTGCAGGAATGAATCGCAACAGAAACTGAACTTCGTATTACGGCAAGCTTAATGGAAATAGCCAGGCTGTTTTGTCCCCGGTGTTAACTTTGTTTAGTATAAGATTTGAAAAGAAATGTTCTCGATTGCTTTTTTAAAAAATTACGACGATCTATTCCTATTATTTTGCTGAGTTCAGCTACTGGATTTTGGTCTCTGGTCTCTATAGAAAGTTTGAAAAGGAAAACAACAGCGTTATAGCTATGTTCTACGTATTCCCTATATTTCTGAGCATCCCAGCAGCAGAAATTAAACCCCTTAACAAAGTTCCCCTGTCTAACAGCAGAATCTTCTGCATTTGTAATTGGACAACGCAACAGGTTTTGAAACTATTTCCTAATCAATACACACTATTGATACATTATTTCAAAACGTACAGGGGCTATCAACAGAAAGTCCGCTATTTCCTTAACAGGGTGTGATTTGCAATGTCCTTCCAGCTTGTTTAAGAAAGAAGAAATCATTTGTCCCCCAATTCATCATATTTTTTTTAGTTCCTTCAAAGCAACATCTGATAAAATAAGATTTCTTTAAGCCACACAAATTGCAGGAAACTGGCACAACTTTAAGGATTTAAGATGAAGTCCACAAAATCAAATAATATTCTCTCTCAGTTATCTTTTTTTCTTCTCTGCCATGCTATTATTTTTTTTCCATACCAAACATAAAGCAATACTGGTCTTGCTGTGTGAACTTTAGGAAACATTCAGATGTGATAGGTGCAATCATGATATGTTGAATTTTGTAAATATAAAGTATCATAATTAGTACTTTTAGTTTTGAAAGCAAATGAGCATGTTTCTGGCCTTTTGCTTGTTGTGCCTACTCAGTATTGGATATCCCACAGAATTAATATTAACATTAATATGAGTGTACATATGAATACTCCAATAAATGCAAGTTCAAAGCATCTTTACCTTGTATGTCAAGTTCCAACATCCGTACAATATTACAGAAATGTTATATGATGAATAATTTCAAATATTTATATATCAACCATCTTATATGTCACTTGGTATTGATAATATGCACAGGTATCTTCTGTACATAGCCATATCTGTCTGAATAAATTATTTACATGATTAAAAGGCACATACAGCTATTTTTTCATAGTCTTACTGTTTCTTGACAATGCCCCCATCTGAACATCAGTAAAATTAATTGCATTTTTTCCCTACCTTTATTATTAGAATGTATATATTGCTGAATTTAGCAGCATGTGTTGATTAAAATATGCACTGATTAAACTATGTCCATTTCACACATACATACATACACACACACACACATATACATACATGTATATATGTGTGTGTATCGTATTTTTTTTAGTAGGAACATATTTTTGGTTTGAAGATCAGATCATTTGCCAACAAATATAACTATTGTATAAGTTGTTAAAAATACTCTGCGAAAACAGTGTTTCTACTAAATTATGTTGTCCTGATTGGAATGCTTCATTACAGAAAGAAGAAGCAATCCATTTGTACAAAAACCAGTTAATATAATATCAAATTGTCAAACAGATTAAAGAACTCAACACAAATAAAAAGAAAGTCTGAATATTTTCCATGGGTTGGATTTTTACTTATGTACGTAATAATATTGAAATTACAAATATGCAATTATAGTTTTGTATGTCCAAAAATTTGCTTTTTGTCAAAGCAATTTAAAAATTGTATTCTCTGGGCCTGATAAACATTTATTTAAACTTCTTGTGCCAATTACTAATTTTCCTTATCAATTCATTACAGCCTGATCCTATACATGGTTACTGAGAAGTAAGTTCCATCAGTTTGGTGGAGTTTACAACCTAGTAAACATGCTTCAGATTGCAACCATAGACAGATTAGTTCCCTTTCAATTGCTTCTTTGTTACCTATAAAGTTTGGATAATTCTTTAGATGGATTTTTTTTCCTGAGACCCATAAGCCACACAGAATTTGGACTGATTCTTATGCTGTTGGCTGCTGATCCAACCAGCAGATCCTGGGGCTAGACTAAGCAACATGGGCAGCAGGGTTCTAAGCAGGAACTATATGCAAAGTATTACAACAAGTAGTACCTATACCTAGAAATACTTCCCCCCTTCTGATATAACACCACTGAACTTTAAAAAAAAAAGCCAGAGGGAAAATTCCACCTGGACACCATCTTAATTTCATTTTCATTAAACAATATCATAAATTCTTCTTTATCTGCACAAGTTACTGTGCCTTTGGTGAAAATATTCAGGTGGATAGTCATATTGGTCTGAAGCAGCAGAATAAAGTTCTTCAGTATCGGAAGAAGTGTACATGCACACAAACGCTGATACCTTGAATAAAACTTTGTTGGTCTTAAAGGTGCCACTGGATTCAGACTTTGTTTTGGTAAAAAGGACAGCCATACTGTACATACCGCTAAACACTAAGGAAATATCTGCTGTTACTATTACAAATAGGGTTGCTAACAGGCCTGAAGAAAAATGTCCTGCCCTGTTGATAAAGGGTTATTGGGATATTATTTACAATGTTATCTTATTTAACTCCATGACATGAAAAGCTTCAACTGTTCTTTTCCACACATTAAGCCTGTATTAAAGGTGCAAGATATTATTCTCTAGGCCTGTTGGCAACCCTAGCTACAAAATGATCAACATCCAAAATATTAAACTCATAAGAAATTAGAAACAATTGTAAGTGGGACTCCATCTGCTGCCTAACCTGCTGTGTTTTGATTCTGTATTTGGCATCTGGGTACCAATAATATTACTGTGAGATATTGGTATTTCTAAGGTATAAAGCTTACTGTTTCTGAAGGTCTGCATGGATTTCGGTGTTTCCAGTTGTACAAAGTTCAAGACATTCAACCACCATTAAAGCAGATTTGCTGAAGTTATGACAAATTGAACTTGAGTAACCTTCTGAGTAAATGTAGACAGGACTGGACTAGTTGTGTTTGTTGCTTTGTATTTTTAAACTGTAAATCATACACTGAACATTTTGTTCAATTACACTTCAGTCCCTTGATTATGTTCCAGATACTTCAGCTTCACTGAACGGTTTTTACATTAAGGTAAGGTAAAGAGTGCCACTGACTCATGCTGACTACAAGAAGTTCCACCTGATGGGGTTTTCTGGCAAGAGTTTACCATTGTCTTCCTCTGCAGATTTTTACATCACACTTAATTTTAAAAATGTTCTTTTTGATGTATTGCACTTTTTCTATATTTCAGTTCTTATTCTTGATCACAAAGCCACAGGAACCTCAAGTTTTTCTCCTCCTTCTCCTCACCATCAAGCGCTATCCCATTTACTCTAAGTGAAATTTGCTCCTAAATAATGTGCAAAGAATTGTAATCTTTACAAAATAGGCCTGAAATAATGCATTTAAAGAAATGACTGTTTTTAAATGCATTTAAAGAAATGACTGTTTTTAACCAAAGAAATATTATCTTGTTTAATTAAGTTTGTTGTCATGGTGTCTATGGAACTGCTCATCAGATTATGAACTTTAAATATCAAACATGCACACATTTTAATGTATTTACTCAAATCCACTCCCCAATGGTTGTGAGTTTGTGATGTAATCAGAAGGATGACTTGGCAGTCCCTCAGAACAACAGGTTCAGAAGGAAGGAAATAGGAGAGTCTAACACAGGGGTGTCAAACATGCAGCCCAGGGGTGGGATCAGGCCCCCAGAGGGCTTCTATCAGGCCCACAGTGGAACTGGTTGTATTCTGCTGCTTCTTCCAGTTCTGCTGCTGCTGCATCATCATAGGTTTGCAGCTTACAGATACACACCTGAACAGCATACTCCAAGACTGCAACAGCACAGACATTTTGATGCAATAATTCAAAACAAGAGGTGTCAGTTATCAGACATTGTAAAATAAACAAAATATTGCAAGAGTGCTGATGTTTTAAGCATGTTTTTATTTTAAGTAAAAAAAACCCCTTTGTGTTTGTGTCCTTTATAAAGTTTATATCTCTGCTACCTGGCATTACATTTTATGACACACATGGCCCAGCACGACAAGGTCTCGTTTATGTCAGATCCAGCCCTCATAACAAATGAGTTCGACGCCCCTGGTCTAACACATTTGAAGAAACTGTGTTACAAATGAGGCTGCACTGCTGAAACTGCAACACAAGCTTACATTTCAGATTCTTTCATTGCACAAAATATGTCATGCCACCACTGAGACTGCTATGGAGTTCATAGCCTTCAGCAAACTTTGCAGCACCACTTTCCTAGTTTGTCACAGTGCTTTCCTAAGCAGAGTTACACACTCCTAAATCCATTCAAGTCAATCAACTCTTAGAATGGTGTAACTCTGTTCAGGTTTATACTGTTGATCGCCCTGACAGGAAAACGCAAATTTAAATGGGCTAAAGATTACAAAAAAGCTGTTGGCAGCTATCACTAAGCAGGAAACTTCCCAAGCAAGAAAGCCTAATGAATAAGCCTAGTCACTCATTCTACATGAAGCTGAGATGTTTTCTACTAATTCACTTTTCTATTGTATGTTCCCTAGGGTTGAGCTTAATTTAAATATAGAAACTGGAGTTCATCAGTAGCACCCATTCAAAGAGCTGTATAAAGTAGTATAAATCTTTCACTAATGATGATCTTTTTTCTTATAGCTTATATTCTGACATGTTTTTAGGCCAAATAAATATGGTTCTCAAATTCCTAGCATTCAATGAGAACATTATTTGGCTAATGAAAAACATTTTTATTTAATTATCCTTATAGTATATCTTAATTATAAGAAATATTTCCTCAGCTTGCAACCTATGCTGTACCTGGAAGAAGTTTCACTGGCTTCATATTGTAGTTAACATTATAATTGCTTTCTAAGAAGAAAGCAATGTGTATTTATATTGGAACCAATAGGGGTCAAGCACCTACTTAGGGTAGTATATTATAACTGGATTGAATCCAAAGTATTATAAGAAGAGCTCTCATCATAGAATGAAAAGGTCCTACCTACCCTTACCTCTTTAGCCCATCATGCATCCCCCCATGACTTCCTCAGGATTCAGGCAATGTGCCTTTTAAGCTGTGGAGTCTTGTGAGCAAAAATTCTACTTTGTGAGCTACTGGCATTAAAGTTGTGAGCCAGCAATTGGGCTACTGCATAAATTAGTTTGCTCTGGTGCAGTGTTCACTCTAAGCTGAGTTAGTGTGAGCTAGCTCACAGTTTTTTAGCCTCCAGCTCACACATTTTTGTCTTGGCTCAGGAAGGATGTCTCCAGAGCAAACTAATTTATACAGGAGCCAAATCACTCACTCACAACTTTAATGCCAGTAGCTCACAAAGTAGGATTTTTGTTCACAAGACTCCACAGCTTAGAGGGAGCTTGGAGCCATCCTTCCATCCTGAGCTAAGGCAAAAATCTGTAAGCTGGAGGCTAAAAAACTGTGAGCTAGCTCACATTAACTCACCTTAGAGGGAGCACTGGATTCAGGGACTCTCAGGTGCAGCACTGGGTACACAGAAGTGGAGAAGAAAACAGTGAAAATTCCCCCCCCACCCCCAGCAGATGTGCCCTTACAGTGGAAAAAAAAAGTTTGTTATATTTACATTTACACCCTGCCTTTCTCCCCAGGGACCCAAAGCGGCTTACATCATTCTCCTTGCCTCCGTTATGTCCTCACAAGAACCCTGTGAAGCAAGTTAGGCTGAGAGTCTGTAACTCGCCCAAGGTCACGCCCAGCTTCCAAGGCAGAGAGGGATTCAAACTGGCACCTCCAAAATCCTAGTCCAACATTCTAACCACTAGTTCAGTCTGGCTGTCTAATTCAACCTAGCAACTACTCTGGTCACTCTCATTTATTACTTTCATGGGGAGGCCGACACAGAGGGTGAACCTGTTGATTCTCATGGAACTCTCAATGAGTTTCAACTCTGTTGACCATAGCACCTTTGCAGTGGCTGACTGAGAGGGTATCTGACACATTGTACTCACCATTCCTATCTGGCTGGCCATGAGACACTATGAGATTCCTTAGGGTTCTGTTTAAACCCCATGCTATTTCACATTAACATTAAACTGCCTAGAGAGATCATCCAGAGATCTGGACTAAACTGCTATCAATATGCTAGATCAGGAGTGTCAAACATGCGGCACAGAGGCTGGATCAGGCCCCAAAGGGCTTCTATCAGGCCCTCAGTGGAATTGGCTGTCTTCTGCTTCTTCTTCCAGTTCTGCTGCTGCTGCGTCATCATAGGTTTACAGCTTACAGATACACTCCTGAACAGCATTCTCAAGATTGCAACAGCACAGACATTTTGATGCAATAATTCAGAGCAAAAGGTGTCAGTTATCAGACACTGTAAAATAAACAAAATATTGCAAGGGTGCTGATGTTTTAAGCATGTTTTTATTTTAAGTAAAAAAACCTCTCTTTGTGTTTGTGTCCTTTATAAAGTTTATATCTCCACTACCTGGCATTACATTTTATGACACACATGGCCTGGCCCAACAAGGTCTTGTCAGATCTGGCCCTCAAAACAAATGAGTTCAACACCCCAGTGCTAGATTATGTGCAACTATGTTTTTCCTTCATAGCAAATTCAGTTAGGCAAAGGATGGTCTGAACAGATCATAGAACTGGCAACAGGCTGCATGAGGCCTATGCTCCTTTACAGCTACATGGAACCACTGGGTCAGGTCATCCAGAGATTTGGGCTGGGTTGGCACCAATATGCAGATAACACTCAGCTCTATCTCATGCATCTGGCTGATCCCTGGGAGACTGCAGAAACCCTGAACTGGTGCCTGGAGGCAGTTTGGGAAATGATGTGGCTTAATAAACTGAAACTTTCTCCTGACAAGACAGAAGTGCTACTGGTAAGCAGAAGCTCTGACCTGGGACTTAAAAATGTCACCCCTTCTGGATAGGGTTGCAGTCTCCTTGAAGGAGCAGGCCTGTAGTCTGTGGGTACTCTTGGACCCAAGCCTACTGCTGGATAAGCAGATGTCAAGAGTGGTCAGCTTTTACCAGCTTTGACTGGTTAGCCAACTGCAGCCTTTCCTGGATAGTAAAGACCTGGCCACTGTGGTTCATGCCCTGGTTACATCTAGATTAGATTACTGCAATGTGCTGTATGTTGGACTCCCCTTTAAAAATGTTCAGAATGCTGCAGGCAGGATGTTGAGTGAAATGTGTTGTCTTGGCCCATCTACAGTCTTGGCCCATTAACACCGACCCCCAGGGGTCATTTCATAGAAAAAGAGGTGCAGGAGCTCATTAGCATAACTCATTAGCATAACTTATTTGCATATGACACCCCCCTGACATCACCAGAAGTGTGACAGAAGGCAACACCCACCGCTCAGGCTCCACTGGACTGTTTTGGATTGCTAGCTATGGAGGGGGGGAAGCACGCAGATCTGCTCTCACAGAGAAGGGAGAGCTTGTACCTGAATAAATCTTGGTCTTAAAGGTGCCACTGGACTCTTTTGGATGGCCGGCAAGCACAGGAAAGTGTGTGGCTGCTTGTGGGTCAAGGAGGGCGGCGTGGAGGACACGTATGGCCTTGAGCAGGTAGGGGGCCAGGGCGATGGCAGGGCAGAGGCACAGGAGGAGGCCGAGTAGATGCAAGAGGCCAGGGCGGAGCTCCTCACAGGCCTCACAGGAGTTGCTGGGGCCCACCTTGCAGAGCCACCATGCCAGGGCCGGCATGAAGATGGGCAGAGCCTGGGTGGGCTGGGTACCATGGCCCACGCAGTGGCGGAGTAGCTTGAGGGCCGACTCACAGCAGTGCTCCGCTGGGTCGGCCAGTGGGCCAGGAAAGGTGAGGGGAACTGCTGGGAAAAGGGGGCAGGGCTTGCTGCATGTGCCCGCCCCCTGGGCTCCTTACTGCCAGAGCTTCGCTCCTGTGCTCTCCTGCAGGAAATGAGTCCTGCCGACCCCCAATCTGTTTCCCAGCAAAATTCTAGGTGCTGGTGCTGATTTTTAAAGTCCTATATGGTTTGGGACCAATGCACCTGAGGGACTACCTATCCCTTTATGAATCTACCTGATTACCACAATCATCCTTTGAAGCCCTACTTCAGGTGCCCCCATCTTCTGACGATAAGCAGGTGGCAACCCAGGAGAGAGCCTTCTCTGTCATGGCACCAAAGCTCTGGAACTCTCTCCCCAGAGAAACTCATCTGTTCCCTTCTGTTGCCATCTTCTGTCTGTGGATGAAGACTTTTTTGTTTTGTTTTGTGTTCTCTACATGATCCCCCCTTCCAGCTCAATGTTTTAATTGTTTTTATGTTTTTGTTACATATTTTAGCTCTGGTTTTAGTTGTTTTAATGGCTTTTCTTGGTTTTAATGGTTTTAAAGTGTGGTTTTAATATGATTTAATTTGTTAGTCACCTTGGTGGGCCTTTTGAGGGCAGAACAAATAAAACAAACATAATAAATTTAAACTCAATCCACAAAACTAAGGAGCTGCTCAATGACAATGTAGTTGATCAGTGAGAGAGGAATTAGCTTATTTTAGACAGAGCTGCATTCCTCCTAAATGTAGCATGTGGATAGCATTAGATCCATGCCTGCAGATGAACATTCAGGTCTCATTTGTGACACTTGGTGCCTTTAATCAGATTTGGTTGGTTCACCAGCTATGACTCTTTCTGGAAAAGTGAGAATGAGTCAGAATTATTCATAATCTGATGACATTTAGCTTAATTTACTGCAACAAACTGTACTTGGGGCTGCCTTTGAAGATTGTTTGGAAACTTAACTGGTACACCTTTACGGAACACAACTTGCCAGTATTAAAATAATCCCAGTGTCCACAGTTCATTTCTGAGTGCTATTTAAGGTATTGGTTCTTGCCTTTAAATCCCTAAATGGCCTGAGATCAGGGTACCTGAGATTGCCCTCTCCCATGTGTACCTGCAATGCTGTTAAGATCATCAGCAGCCCTTCTCTATGTACCCTGCTCTTTAGAAGATGAATGACACTTTCTCTTTGGTGACTATGGCATTCTCTCTCTGCATCTACTCACCTGGTGCCCACACTTTTGTCTTTTAGCCAACAGGTGAAGACATTTTTCTCAGGCTACTGGCAACAATTAGTATTTGAGCTGGCTCTATTTATTCTCAGTGGCTAACTACCTTTAAGTGTTTCTGGCTCCTGCTGTTTTATTTTTAACAGCTGAAAATGTTATGTTTATTGCTAGGATTATTAGTTAACTGAAATATTTTAATTGGCATTGTCTTAGGCTTTACTGTTGTTGTAGTATTATTTCTGTCTTTGTAAACCAACTCAAGAACCACTGTTATGAGGCAGTCTAAAAATATGATAATGAATAAATGGGCTCTCCAAATACTTCTTCTTTTTTAAGTATCAAACCTGTCCAAGTTTTCCCAATGCATAATAAAGACAAACTTTAAGCTAAAAGTATTCCTGTTGTTCATGCCCTCAGGGCAGATTGATAAAAGAAAATGGGGAAAAATCAGAATAAAGTGGGACAGCAGGCTGGTAGAAACTCCCAGAAGGAATTATCACAGGGATCTGGGGAAACAAAACAGTCACTTAAAATTAGAGCTTCCCTTTCTGGCTTTTAACACATTCAGTCAGATGTACAAGCAAGCAGGCACTCACAGGATTGGCTGGTACTCTTTTAGTAACTCTTCTTTATTTGCCCACCAAAAGAAACAGAAAAACGAAGTGCTAGAAAAATGCAGCTCCTTTGCAACCAACATGCCAGCTAGTGGGAAAACAGATTGCTCTGTACCAGATGAGCAAAGGAAGGGAATGACAACTGGACACCCAGCAGTAATTTAGCTCATCTTCAGAGCTCCTTATTTAGTAGAAATATCTCATAGTACATATCCTTTTCAGTTTCAACTTCCACATAAACAGCTATACATTTAGCCTTGGAAGATCTATCAGAGATAGACTATGAGATAATTAAGGATGGACACAAACTGGGAAAATATCAAACAATGAACCAAACTGAACCAGAAGGTTTGTTTGCAAACCTAATCAGTTCGTGGTTCATGGCCCCACAAAATCTGTTGAAAGGGATTGCAGTACATTTAAATGGGGTCTGCTGAAAGCCTGAAAAATAGCTGAGCAACAGGGAGCAGCCTGCTACTTGATGCTCAGCAGTTTTGGACTGTCTTTGGACTGCACAAGAGAGCCCAAAGCAGCTGAGTGGCTTTAAAGGTACTGCAGAAGACAGCCCAAAACAGGTGAGCAACAGGGAGATTGGGGCTCCAATCCATCACCAGCCAGCTGGCCAGCAGGGAAAGCCCCACCCCCAAAGAGAACTGTCATACATTGACATGACTGGCGTGATGACTTCACACAGAAGTGATGTCATCACACCGGTGATGTCGCACATCGATGCTCTAGCATTTGGCCAAAATGCTAGAGCAGGGGTGGCCAAACTGCAGCTCAGGAGCCGCATATGGCTCTTTCACACAGTCTAATTTAATGTTACTGCTCTCCTTTTAGTTTGCAATTTTATTTGTGGAAAACTAATAAAAATTATTTAAAAAAAACAAATTTGCTAGAGTGTCGATGTGTGACATCACTGGTATGTTGATGGCACTTCCCTGTGACATTACTGCACTGACCACATCACACACAGTGATGTCACCCCACCCCCCACCATCAGGACAATCAGACCTGGCAACCCTAACTTTACTCTCTGTCTCTTTCCACTAAGCCAGCCTAGAGTTGCAACGGTAATTGTAGTAGGTCTATACATGCTTCTTTTATTCAACTTCAGTAGCTTTCAAACTATACCACTTGTTCTCCTCTATATTTTGAACTGACATAGCCTTTTATGGGTCACAGGGAATCTGAGTAACCCAACAGCAACACATGAACACTGTTAAAAATGTTATTTATGATTTAGGCATTTATTTAGGAAAAATGGAACATAACATTTATGTATTTGTTTAGGGGCATTTATTTCCAGTTTGCAAAAGTAATTAAGGAGGCTTTCAAATATTAAAATCACAGTAAAAATAAAAACAAATCAAGTGGGTATAACATCTTTCTGTGCTATACCTCTGAGGATGCCAGTCACAGCTACTGGTGAAACGTCAGGTCCTACAGTGCCAAGACCACAGACACGCAACCCGGAAAATCTACAGCAACTAAATCAAATGGGAATCTAGCACTCCTCTTTAATTTGATTCAACAAACCCAGCTACCCTTTTGAATAAACAATTCAGTAACACATATGGGGGCTCACAAGACTTGTGGGGGGGGATTCTATTCCTCCCACTTCCTCACTGGCACAGTCCCCAGGCTCTCCTGCAGCCACCTCCAGACCTGGCACAGCCCCCAACCTGTTTTCTCACCTCCTGTGGGCCAAGTGCAGTCCCCAGGATGCTTTGCTACTTCTGCCATTATCAGGGCCACCTCAGCCCCTGGGATGCTTTGCCTCATAGAAGAAAGGAAGAGTGTTCTCTGTGCTTGCACAGAAAACACTATTTTACTTTAACTCCTGCCCTGTGTATTTTTTATAAGATTTCAGATTTTTCTGAAAACCTGGGGGGAGGCAGTCACCCAACTTTGCAGAAAAATCTGTTTAGTGCAAGTGTGATTCCATGAGACGCTAAAGCCTGATTTGTTTCCCTGCCTGTTTCAGTTTGCAGCAGGAGGCTTAACTGTACTCTTAAGATGTTTAATTGGAGAATATGCCATCCAGGTGCTCCATGTCAAGAGAAAATCTTTAATGATCCTTTGGAGCAATTTGATCTTGTGTGAGTGAAAGGAGGTGGGGAAAGCATTTTGCAGTTGGGAGTTAATTTGTGTTGAGTGAACCTTGCTGAGTGGCCAGGTGAAGATAATCAAGTCATTATCTTGTTTATCTGAAGGTGACTGTATAATTGGCTTGAGAAGACCAAGTCAAAGAAGTATGCTTGATGTGAAGGAAAGACATCACTCTGAACTCTTTATTTTGCTAAATGATGCTTCTTTGCAGCCTGTTTGTTCCAATTTTCTATCAACTGACTAAATGGAAGAAGGTATTACTGATCTTGCCTTTGTGAGACTCATTTTTATGCCTGTAAGATGTACCTTCTCCTTCAACTAGGAAGACATATAAGGTTTCCCTTGCTTGAAAGCCAGTCGAATCCGACTCTAGGTGGCGATGCTCATCTCCATTTCCAAGTCAAAGAGCCCGCACTGTCTGAAGACGTTTCCGCAGTCATGTGGCCAGCATAACTAAACATCGAGGCACATGGAACGCTGTTGTTACCTTCCCACTGAAGTGGTACCTATTTATCTACTTACAATTTCTTTCTTTTGAACTGCTAGGTTGGCAGGAGCTGGGGCCAGAAATGGGAGCTCATTCTGTCATGCAGCACTAGGGTCTTGAACTGCCAAACTACAGACTTTCCAGTCTGCAGCTGAAAGTCTTAACCTTGTGGCACTTAGTAGAATTTTTTTAGATGTTTTTACTTTTTGCGTGCCTTGGAAACTTGAACCTGTACTGATACTTATATTTTTTACTGTTTCTTTTCTTTTAATAAGTTTTCTTCTTTGTTTTAAGAAGGCAGTGGTTGTTTGATATGTACCTTGGATCCTGAAAAAGAACTCCCAGTAATGATGTAGCCAAGGTCTCACAGTATATTACAGGAAACTCCTACTCTGGAGTTGGTGATATTCTGTGAGGGAGCAAGGTTTTGCTTACAGCATACTCTTGCAAGCCTCTCTCCCTGGTTTGGGCAGACAGTCTTAAAAGGGTGTGCATCACACCAGATCCATGAATTTAGGTATCTGCAGATGGAGGCTACACTTTGAATTTAGATGAACATGAAATTGAGCTATCTCCAGAGGACGGTGGAAGACAGGAGGGCCTGGTGTGATGTGGTCCATAGGGTCGTGAAGGGTTGGACTCAACTATGCGACTGAACAACAACAGCAACAGTATTTAAATAATTAATAAGAATAAAATGTAGATTTAGACAAACAAGACAATATTAAGGTTTTTACAATGATTTAATTTTAGCATAGAAGTTCATTCAACTGTTAAAGATGTAATCTCTTTTATCATTAATAGATGATTATCGCTAACTTTAGGAAAGTTCTTGTTTATTCTTTAAAGAGAGAATCTATCCTAAAATTCTGTAATATTGATGTTTTATTGTCTGCTTCTATATTGGACATATGTAATGCATTTGGTAATATATCTGATTTTACCTGTTGTATGTAACAACTCATAATATTTGACAAACCTGATGAATTTATATTTTCCTCTAACCTTTCTTCCCTTCTGTATCCCACCTTTTTTTTGGAGAAAGTAATAAAAAATTAAATCTAAAAAAAAGAGTCTTGGTCCTGAGGGTTCCTCAATCTTCATAAGTGGCTTTATGTGGGGTGCAGGGGGTTGCTAGGGGAAGGCAGGAAGGGTCCTTTTCACAAGCACCTTCCATTCATAGGAAATTGGCTCCAACCTATAGCCAGTTTTGAGAGACTTAGAAATAATCAGTCTTCCAATACTAGAAGCTAGGAAAACACTGAAGGTTATCCAGATTTGCAGACAACGGAGTTTAAAATGTTTTATTGATAGTGATGACAAATTATTACACTATACAATGAGAAACTACCCAGAATCCCAATCTTCATTTTCGATAATATCAAAGAAATTCCATCTAGAGATTACCAACTATAAATGCTCCCTGGAACAGTACTGTTTTCTGTTATCACTAAAGACTATCATAAAATGGATCTGACAGACCTCCCATGGAAAGGAGATCCAAAGGTGCCTGGGGAGAGACTGTTGCTATCGGAGCAGAGGTTTTTTACCTCAGGGACAGCTCTGCCTTTTCCCCTTCCCCTTCCAATTACTCTGACAAAAGGTAGGTTTGTCAGCCGCCCTGAGTCTCTGGGGAGGGCAGGATATAAATCCAAATAAATAAATATGTTTCATGGTTTGTTCTTGTTTTCTCATATTGTAAACTATTTTGAGCCCGCATTCAGTAGAGAAAGTGGGCTAAAAGTACCCAGGTAAATAAAGTTGTGGTATGACAGGTATCAAAACTTTGGAGATCCCTCTCCAGAAGGAACTGTTTGCCTTCTTCTATGATACCCTTTATATGACATCAGAAATCAGGGCTATACTGAAAAGCATTTACGAAACAGAGTTACGCCATTTCTAAATCAACTGAACTCTGTTTACGATCACACTGTCATTCTATAATCTCTGACTGCAGCTGAACTAGAATTTTTATGCTCTATTGGCTCTTTAATTCTACACACCCCTGGGCTTTTTCTTCATTTGTATACACTGGTATTAATGTCCTTAGTATAGGTAATGTTTTTAAAGTGTTGTAGCCATTGTGAGGATTTGGCAAAGACAGAGTATCAACATTTTAATATATAAATAATGATAACTGGCAAAGCTTGGACTGATAAGACTTTTGAAAAATAATGACCCCCCCCCAAAAAAAAACACCCTTACAAATGTGGAGTTTGTTTAACAAAAAATGTACTTAACACACTGAATAAATTGTTTAAACAACCATTCATCCTCTGTTTTATTGCCAAGGCCACTTACTAACTAGTAACAGGAATGTACAGCCCCCCTTGGAAAATTCTGACTTATGAAATCAGTGTCTGAAAAGATCATTTAGGCTTTGCATTTAAGAACTGATGTTATTTTATGTGGACTGAAAAGTACTGAGGCTGGAGACTCAGCATAGGGAATCAGCTCTAGTTATTGGATTACATCAGGAAAAAAACATAAACTGGCCGGGCAGTGACCGGCTTATATGCATGCCCCACACCACACCACACCGACACACACACACACCTATCACCCACGATTGGCCTTATTTGCAAGTCACACTTCAATAGGTCTACTTTCAGATCTGGGCAAGGCCATAGGTGCGCCTTCGAATCCAAAGTAGCTATTGTCTTTGGAACGAAGGTCTCAGGTTTGTCGGACCGCATGCTCAGGCCACCTCCATGGCAGCCATTTTCAACAGCTAATACATCACCCCTCCCCCCATAGTTCAGGTGTTCCCGCAAACATAGTCCTTCAAGTACTCCGGGCACCGCTGCTCACAAGTCGACCTGTTTGGATCCAGAAGAGATAATTCGAAAGAGATGGTTTACTAAAACATCTAAATTGGTTGTACCCTTAGAAGCTATGACTTTTCATAGGGTATATCATGAGAACCCTCCAAAGAGATATTTGGATATTATTAACTCAAAAGGTGAGATTGAAATTGATGAAGATGTTACATGGTGGCAAAGAGCACAAATTGAATCAAGATTTGCGAAAGATTAAAAAAAAAAAGTTTGAAAAATCCCTCTCTGATATGGAAAAAATATTGTATGCTCCGGAAGAGAAGTTTATAAAATAAAATGTATGCTTTACTGTTGACGGATTTTATGGCAGATGAAGTGGTTAAGAATAATATGATTCAATGGGCACAAAATTTTGGCTATAACATAGAACTAGAACAATGGGATCAGATCTGGAATAAAAATGTTAAAATAACTAGGGCTAACATATGGAGAAAATATGTATAAAATGTTTTATAGATGGTATATTACGCCTGACAGGACTGCGAAGTATGATGAGAAATGCTCTAACAAATGTTGGAAATGTGGAAATATGACAGGCACATTTTATCATATGTGGTGGACATATGACATTGTTAAAAAATTCTGGATCTCGATTCATAGAAAGGTCCAGAAAATTTTAGGACAAGCTATACCTTTTAAGCTCAAAACTATGTTATTGGGTATACTGCCACAAGATATAGCCAGAAATGATCATTATTTAATAATATATCTGGTAACTGTAGCCAGGATTTTATATGCAAAATACTGGAGAAGAACCCAGGTACCGTCACAACAAGAATACACAATGAAGATATTGGAGGCAGCAGAGATGGATAAATTGTCTTTGATTTTGAAAGGATATGAAGAGTCAGTCTTTCAGAATACTTGGCAGCAGTTCTATGAATGGTATAACTCAGAAAAACAAAATGGAACTGATTTTGGCGGAAATAAAAAGAAAAACTAACATGTAGTTTGAAGTGATAGTAATTAAGTTAGAACTTAAGGATACTTAGGTAAGAGTTATGTAACGACATGGCAGTTAAGCTGGATAGTAGAATGAAATGGATATATACCCCCCTGTAAACGTTTAATGTTGTTATTTGTTTGGTTTGTGTTATTGTTAATATTTGTATGTTCTGTATATGTTGTTATGTGTTGTGGTATGTTATAAAAATAAAAATTGCCTCTAGGGGCACTTTTAAATAAAATAAAATAAAAACAAGTCGACCTGTTTGGATCCAGAAGAGGACAGTCGGGGGTGTGCTGAGCCGGCTCTGGTGGGACCTCTGGCTCTGGGGCCACCGCAGGTGAAGCGTTGTCAGTGTTTACGGGTGCGGGAAGCACTCCGGTGGGAGGGACATCTATCGGTTCATTGCTAGGCATGTTGACTTCCAGCTCGGCCTCCACGTCCCCGGGTTCATCTAAGGGCATCTGGAGGTGGAGCTGGTCCACATCTCTCTGCAGTAGATGGCCATCTTCTGTTGAGACCTCATATGAAAGAGGTCCCGTCACTCGGGCCACTCAGGCTGGGATCCAGGGTGGCCCACGTGCATAATTACGAGCATACACGGGGTCCTCCGGGAAGAACCCCTGTGGGGCAGTCTGTAGTTCTACTCCCGGTGTGTGGTCAGGTGCCTGGTCCAGGTGTAGGCGGTCCAAACAGGTTGTCAATCACCTGCCCATGAGCATCTCTGTGGGACAGCAGCCAGTGGCGGTGTGGGGGGTTGTCCTTTGGCCAGAAAGGTGGCTAACCGGTGGTCCTAGTTCCCATGGACGATTTGCAATAGCACCTCTTTTGTCATCCACATCATTCACTGTGCCTGACCATTGGTGGCCGGGTGAAAGGGCGCCAAGCGGTAGTGCCTAATCCCATAGTTCCTCATGAAGTCCCCGAACTCAGCCGACGTGAAGGCAGCTCCGTTGTCGGATACCAGCATGTCCAGGTTGCCATGGGTACTAAACACCTTCCATAGGGACTTGATTGCGGCCCGGGACAATGTAGAGGGGACTGGAATGACTTCTAGCCATTTGGAGAAGGCGTCTACTAAGATAAAGAAAATTTGCCCCTGGAATGGGCCAGCGAAATCCAGGTGCAGGCGAGCCCACGGTTTGCTGGAGGACTCCCATGTGCCCACCAGGGTGCCAGGGGGTGCTGACTGTGTCTCCTGGCAAGTCTGGCAGCATTTGTCTAGGTCCTCTATCTCCCCATCCAAACCCAGCCACCAGACATAGTGAGGGCCCTTATTCGCACGATTCCTGGGAGGGTCTTGTGTAGCACTGTAAGCGTGCATTTGTGTAGGGGAATCACTACCCGACTACCCCACAAGAGACACCCTTTGTGGGCAGGCAACTCATCCCAGTGGGACGAGAAGGCTACGAAGTCTGGGCCCACTTTCCCTGGGGGCCAGCCCCTCCCCACCCAGTCCAGCACCTGGGAGAGGATGCGGTCCTTACCAGTGAGCTTGGCCACCTTGTGTACCTGGATTGGCTGGTCAGGCAGGTCCTGCAGCAGCAGGATCTGGTGTGCTGGTACAGGGTCTGGGTTGCAGCTCGGAATGGGAAAGCAACTCAGGGCTGATGGGATTTTTTTACTACTGCCACGATGGCCAACGCCTCCTTGTCAATCTGCTTGTAGTTGCGCTTGGCCGACAACAAGGTTTGGGAATAATAAGCCACCAGCACTTCATGGCCACCCGGGAGCCGGTGGCCCAACACAGCCCCCACTCCATAAGGTGAGGTGTCGCAGGTGAGGACCACGGGAAGGGACTCATTGAAGTGAGACAAGACAGAGTTTGAGATGAGGAGGTCCTTAACCGCTTGGAAAGCCGCAGCGTGACACGGGCCCCAAGCTCATTGGGCCTTTTTATCCAATAGGCAGTGGAGGGGCTCAGCCACAGATGCCTTATGGGGGAGAAATGAATTATAAAAATTAAGGAGGCCTAAGAAAGCCTGCGAGAGCTGCGGTGGCTCAAGTGGTTAAGATGCTGAACTGCAGGCTGTGGAAGGTCGGTAGTTCAGCAGTTTGAGACCTGGGTGCCACATGACAGAGCGAGCTCTCGTCTCTAGTTCTCGCTCCTGCCAACCTAGCAGTTCGAAAGCAAGAAATTGCAAGTAGATAAATAGGTACCACTTTGGTGAGAAGGTAACAGCATTCCGTGTGCCTTGGCATTTAGTCATGCCGGCCACATGACCATGGAAATGTCTTTGGACAGCGCTGATTCTTCGGCTTTGAAATGGAGATGAGCACCGCTACCCTAGAGTCGGATTCAACTGGCTTTCGAGCAAGGGACCCTTTACCTTTACTAAGAAAGCCTGCAATTCAGTCTTAGAGGTCGGGGTTGAGGCATCCACGATCGCCTTTATTTTGTCCTGGGTCAGGTGGATGCTGCTTGCGTCGACCTGGAACCCAAGGAAGTCCATGCGAGGCACTCCGAGGATGCATTTTTCTCACTTCACTTTTAGTCCTGCTTTGCTGAAACAGTGAAGCACTGCCCGCAGGTGGTTTGCAAAAACATCTGCTAAAGGCGCAGAGATCAAAACGTCATCGAAGAAGGGCTGTACTCCAGGGATTCCTTTAAGCAAAGAGTCCATTAAGTTTTGGAATATTCCCGGAGCCACACTCACTCCGAATTGCAATCTCCGCACCTTAAAAGCCGCCCTGTGAGTGACAATGGTCTGGGCTTTGGCCGTGGTGTCATCCACTGGCAACTGCTGGTAGGCCTGCGCCAGATCCAGCTTCCCAGATCTGCGCCAGATCCAGCTAGGGACACGAGCACATGGCTGACCACCGGCACAGGATACGCATGGTCTTGCAATGCCTTGTTTATTGTGCATTTACAATCCGCACAAATCCTGATGTCCCCATTCGGTTTGACTGGTGTGACTATCGGCATTTCCCACCTCGCGTGTGGGACCGGTTCTAGGACCCCTTGGCTGACCAGGTGATCCAGCTCTGCCTCGATTTTCTGATGGAGAGCTAATGGGGGGTGTCGATTTTTCAGGCAGATAGGGTGCACCGCTGGGTCGAGCTCTAGAGTTACTGGTGGCCCGGTGTACAGTCTGAGTGTGCCATTGAATATTGCGGGGAATTCCTTGCACACATGACTATAATGCCCATGCCCCACTTGGTTGATCCTCGTTACCACCAACCCCAGAGCATCGAACCATGCAAGGCCCAGTTAGCTGGTGAGAGGAGCCTGTACCATGACCAGTTCCAAGAGACCCTAAAAAGCCCTGTATTTCACCCTGAACTGGTCCACCCCCTTAACTGCTACTGGGTTCCTCTGAAAGTCCTTTAACCTGAGTTACCTGGTTACCTCTAGTGGGGGGCCCCCATTTGGGCATAGCTTCCGGAGGTTACCTCTAGCGGGGGGGGCCCATTTGGGCATAGCTTCCGGAGGGTCCCATCTGAGATAATGGAAAGGGACAATCCCATGTCCAGCTCCATTTCGCAGGGGGCACCCTCAATCAATACAGTCACAGTTAGTTTGTAGGCGGATCCCTCAGGCAAGTAATGTACCTGGTTCTGGTGGATGGTGAAGCTGCGGTCCACAGTCCCTTGGTGCATGGAGGTGCCCTTGGCGTTCCGTGAACGGCAGGCACGGATAATGTGCCCCTGTTTCCCACACATCCAGCAAATGGTCTCTCAGAACTGGCAGGTTTTCCTCTCATGCAGATCCCCACAGCTGGCACAAAGCATGGACCTGGGTAGCTTGGCGGCATCCCTTGTAGTGGGGCAGATGGCTGATGAGTGGCTTTTGCGTGCGCAGGACAGTGTGTGAGGCTTTACCTGACAGGTTTCCTCATCCGAGATGTCGGATTCTGACGCCTGCCTGGTCTGGTGGGTGGAGTGAGCCTGTCGGTCTCTCTGTGACTTCTCGAAGGCGGTCGCTGTTTGGAGTGCGGTATCCAGCTTTAGGTCTGCCTGGGTGGTGAGTTTCTGCCACAACTTTGGATCACCGACTCCCCATAAGAACTGGGTCAGTAGAGTGTCCTCAAGGGAGGGGAACTCACATTCGCTGGCAAGGTGGTGGAGGTCAGTGAGGAATTCTGCTGTCGACTCTCCTGTCTTCTGAGTTCTGCCGATGAAGTCCATCTGGACAGCCCACTTCGAGGGTTTCGAGGCATAGTAATTGGTCAGGGCGGTGATCAACTCATCGTAGGTCGTGGTTTCCAGTGTCTTTGGCACGACAAGGTTCTTTGCCAGCCGGATTGTGGCAACACCGCATGTGCTCAGCAGCCATGACTTCTTGAGTTCCACATCGGTTTCTCCCTGGATATTCAAGAAGTGTTTCAACTGGGTGACCCAGGCCTCTCAGGATGGGTAGGGTCGAATGCTGAGAGATGTTGTTCCAGAGCAGAAGCCATGACTCGCTGCAGTAGCAGCTGGGCAGGAGCCGGTTGCGATGACATGGTGACTGTGGTCTGCGGTTTGCTGGTGGGAGCGGTGCGTGGCGGGGAGTCCTCGGCCTCTGTGATGGTCACCGGTGCGGTGCTCGTGGTCATAGTGTATCCCTTGCTCACGGGATCCCACCTTCATCACCAGTGAAAAGTACTGAGGCCAGAGACTCAGCATAGTGAATCAGCTCTAGTTTATTGGATTACATCAGGAACAAAAGATAAACTGGCCGGGCAGTGACTGGCTTATATGCATGCCCCACGCCACACCCACACACACACCCATCACCTGTGATTGGCCTTATTTATAAGTCAACACTTCAATAGGTCTGCTTTCAGATCCGGGCGAGCCCATAGGTGCACCTTTGGATCCGATGTAGTTATTGTCTTTGGAACGAAGGTCTGAGGTTTGTCAGACCGCATGTTCAAGCCACCTCCATGGCGGACATCTTCTACAGCTAATACATAACATAGACATCTCTTGTTTTCCTCATTTCTATTTCTATGATTGAGGAGGATACTACTCTTATCCTACCACTCCATTGAGCAAAGTTTGGAAGCTTTCTTTCAGCTTAAGTGGCTCTGCTGTCTTGCAACATCTGAGCTCAAAGTGGCTTCTGTCCTAAGTTTCAGATCTCTGGTGGTGATCCCCAGAACTACTTATCTCTGAGTCCTGTCTCACAGCATGCTTTGATTCCTATTATCATTTCATTTTCAGAATAAAAAATTGGTAAGGGGAAACACCCCCCAAAAATACTGCACTCACACAACTTATGTTTCATTTCATATAATGCAATATACAGGTTCAAAATCAGTTGAAAGTTTTTTGCTGTCTTGATTAAACTGGGCAGTGGATTTGAAAAATATTCTTAATGTCATCACTTACAAAAACTGTGGGTGGCAGTCACCAGTTTAAAAGAGGCATTTCCTTTTCTCTATTACACAGGAGAAACTGTCTGTTTAAAAATGGTGCACACTACAGCATATGTATAATCCAAGAAACAATGAGAGTTTTCAAAACTGTTGCATTAGTCATATGTAGATGTAACTTGTTAATGGAATGACAACTGTAGCTTCATAATCCAACTGTGTCAGTGTAATGGACAAAAATATTTTACTATTTGAAAAATGAAACATGTTTTCTCTGCTGTATTTAGAGCTGTGGAAGTTATGCTCCATAGTTACATAGCATGCATATTTTGAATAAAATAGCTTGCTTTAAGAAACCAAATTGTAGTGTTGCACACTAGACTATAGTGGGAGTACTATATGTATACTATATGTACGATATGTAATCTTTCTTTAAAATCTGCCTCCATTCCTGAGGACTGGAAGGTAGCTAATTTCACTCCCATCTTTAAAAAGGGCTCCAGGGGAGATCCGGGAAATTACAGGCCAGTCAGTCTGACATTGATACCGGGTAAGTTGGTGGAAACTGTTATTAAGGAAAGAATTAGTAGGCACATTGATGAACAAAAACTATTGGGACAGACTCAGCATGGGTTCTGTAAGGGAAGATCTTGTCTCACTAACCTGCTAGTGTTTTTTGAGGGAGTAAACAAACATGTGGGCAAGGGGGACCCAATAGATATCATTTACCTTGACTTCCGGAAAGCTTTTGATAAAGTTCCTCATCAAAGGCTCCTAAGTAAGCTCAATAGTCATGGGATAAAAGGACAAGTCCTCTTGTGGATCAAAAACTGGCTTCCAAATGGAAACAGAGAGTGAGTATAAATGGGAAACTTTCTCAGTGGAGGGTGGTAAGGAGTGGGGTACCACAGGGATCAGTACTCGGTCCAATGCTTTTTAACTTGTTTATTAATGATTTGGAATTGGGAGTAAGCAGTGAAGTGGCTAAATTTGCAGATGACACGAAGTTGTTCAGGGTGGTGAAAACCAGGGAGGATTGTGAGGCACTCCAAAGGGATCTGTCAAGGATGGGTGAGTGGGCGTCAATGTGGCAAATGGGGTTCAATGTGGCCAAGTGCAAAGTGATGCACATTGGAGCCAAAAATCCTAAATATAAGTACACATTGATGGGGTCTGAACTGGCAGAGATGGACCAAGAGATCTTGGAGTCGTAGTGGATAACTCGATGAAAATGTCTAGACAGTGTGTAGCTGCAATAAAGAAGGCCAATGCTATGCTGGGGATTATTAGGAAGGGAATTGAAAACAAATCAGCCAGTATCATCATGCCCCTGTATAAATCATTGGTGCGACCTCATTTGGAATACTGTGTACAGTTCTGGTCACCACATCTCAAAAAGGATATTATAGCATTGGGAAAAGTGCAGAGAAGGGCAACTAGAATGATAAAAGGGTTGGAACACCTTCCCTATGAAGAAAGGTTAAAATGCTTGGGGCTCTTCAGCTTGGAGAAATGACAGCTGAGGGGTGAGAAGATCGAGGTTTGTAAGATTATGAATGGGATTGAGCAGGCTGAGAAAGAAGTACTTTTCTCCCTTTCTCACAATACAAGAACTCGTGGGCACTCCATGAAATTGCTGAGCAGTCGGGTCAGAATAGATAAAAGAAAATACTTCTTCACCCAAAGAGTGATTAACATATGGAATTCACTGCCACAGGAGGTGGTGGCAGCTACAAGCATGGACAGTTTCAAGGGGGAATTAGATAAGCATATGGAGCAGAAGTCCATCAGTGGCTATTAGCCACAGGGTATAGATGGGAATTCTCAGTCTGGGGCAGGTGATGCATTCTATTCTTGGTGCTGGAGGGGGCAGCAGTGGGAGGGCTTCTAGTGTCCTGGCCCCACTGCTGGACCTCCTGATAGCACATGGTATTTTTGGCCGCTGTGTGACAGAGTGTTGGACTAGATGGGCCATTGGCCTGATTCAACATTGGCTTCTCTTATGTTCTTACTATGTGTTTTGAGCCATCTAAGGGAGATGTATGTTTTAATAAGCAGGAAGGAAATGCTTTGTGTTGTTCTGCAGTGATTCTGAGCAAGTGACTTTAATCAATTGATGTGTTTGGACAGAAAGATGGAATACTGCAGGAAAAGAAGAAGAAGAAGAAGAGAAGAAGAGTTTGGATTTATACCCCGCCCTTCACTGCCCAAAGGCGTCTCAGAGCGGCTTACAAACTCCTTTCCCTTCCCCTCCCCACAACAGACACCCTGTGAGGTAGGTGGGGCTGAGAGAACTCTAACACAAACTGTCCTTGAGAGAACAGCTGTGCCAGAGCTTGTGACTGACCCAAGGTCACATCAGCAGGTGCAAGTGGAGGAGTGGGGAATCAAACCCGGTTCTCCCAGATAAGAGTCCGCACACTTAACCACTACACCAAACTGGCTCTACACCAAAAGGGGGATCAATAGGAAAGTCATAATTATTTAAAGAAACACACATACAGTCACACATATTAACAGCTTTACTTTAGATTCCACTAGAACATACTATTAAATCAGGAAGGGTGCAAAGCAGGGTTTTTCAGATATGGCTCCAGTACATAGAACTCCCCCTGGAGAGAAGGCCACAGAGCTTAACCTGCCTGGCTTTGCATTGTCAGAACAAAAAGTTTTGAATTAACCAAACATTTAGTGACTTGTTAAGCTGCTGGTTGAGATAGTAGGTTCACTACTAGGAGGACCAGGACTTCCACTATGGCAGAAGAACTCCCACCCCCAGCTGCTGCCCAGTGCAGCAGCATGATAAATTTGATGAGAAAAAGTTCCATTGTGGCAATGCTGCAACATCACTTAGTTGTGTAATTGTAAGTAATGTCAATATCATTGCAATGCTCTAGCCAGGACCGCTAAAGTGTCACAGTGACATACAACATCACTTCTGGTTACACACCCAGAAGTTGTGTTGTAGCATTGCCCCCAAAAGCGCCTAGGATTGTCAGCCTTTGGCTAATTACCCTAGTTACTATGCTTCTAGAGCCATAGTACTCAATGGTTTAGGAGCAAAGCTAGGAAAAGGGGGAGAGGACAACAGTGTAATCCTATGCTGAACTACTTTAGTAAAAATTCATGATTTCAAATTTTATATATATATGTATGTATGAATGAATGAATGAAAAAATATTTACAGAATGGCAAATACAGATAAACAAATTTATTTGGAATGGCAAGAAACCAAGAATAAGTTTTAAAATATTGTAAGACTAGGGAGCAAAACCCGTTGTGGTGGAAGACAACGGGCCCTAGAAAGGAAGAGAGGGAGGTGGAAGGGAGAGAGGGTTGGAGGAAGGAAGGAAGGAAGGAAGGAAGGAGGGAGGGAAGGAGGGAAGGAAGAGGGGGAAGAGTGAAAGAAAGGAGAGAGGAAGAAAGGAAAGGGGAAAAAGGAAGGGAAGAGGAGCAGAAAAGGGCTTCTCTGGGCCCAGCGAAGGCCTTTTCTGTCCCCCACACACCATCCCCTGGGCCTTCTATGGGGGCAGTAGGCAGTGTGTGGGGGGAAAGGGCTTCTCTGGGCATACTGCCCCCATAGAAGACCCAGGGGATGGCGTGTGGGGGGGGCGGAAAAGGGCTTCTCTGGGCCTAGTGCCCCATAGAAGGCTCAGGGGATGGCGTGTGGGGGACAAAAAGGGCTTCTCTGGGCCTAGTCCCTTCATAGAAGGCCCAGGGGATGGTGTGGGGGGCGGAAAAGGGCTTCTCTGGGCCTAGTGCCCCATAGAAGGCTCAGGGGATAGCATGTGGGGGGCGGAAAAGGGCTTCTCTGGGCCTAGTACCCCATAGAAGGCTCAGGGGATGGCATGTGGGGGACAGAAAAGGGCTTCTCTGGGCCTAGTCCCTTCATAGAAGGCCCAGGGGATGGTGTGGGGGGGCGGAAAAGGGCTTCTCTGGGCCTAGTGCCCCATAGAAGGCTCAGGGGATGGCGTGTGGGGGCGGAAAAGGGCTTCTCTGGGCCTAGTCCCTTTATAGAAGGCCCAGGGGATGGTGTGGGGGGGCGGAAAAGGGCTTCTCTCACTTGCCTCAGCCTTGAGGGCCTGTCCCAGCACTAACACTCCAGATGGTCCTCTCCTGTCGGAGGACTGGAGCAGACTGAGCTGAAAACACTGAGTGGGGCTGACGTGGGCGGGACTTTGCGAAGCAGCTAGTCAGCCCTGGCCTGTGTCTTCTGACTGCCAGTTCTTAAGCCGAATCAATTATGGCAAGCATAGAATGTGGTGGAACCAGAATTCAAATATATATAAGGACAGGATGAGAAAAAGAGAGGAGGGTTAGCAGTTCTAAATATCTCTCCTTATATATAATTGTGTTGTAAACTGGAGTCTGTTTCACCACAGTGGACAACCAAGCTTGGTTCAGACAAGGGAAGGAAACCCTTTGTAGGCCTTTGTGAGGAACTCATTGGGGACAGTCCTGACTAGGGTTGCCAGCTCCAGGTAGGGAGATTCCTAGAGATTTTCTGGTAGCGTCTATGGAAGCCAGGCTTTGGGGAGGGGAGAGGCCTCAGCTGAACAGAATGCCATAAAGCCCACCAGTTATTTTCTCCGGGGGGGGAGATCTGTTGTCTGGAGTTCAGTTGTGATACCTGGTGATCTTCAGGCTCCACCTGGAGGTTGGCTACCCTAGGCATCACAGTCAATGCTTCGGAGCAGAGTCTGCTAGATCCAGGTTCTTGCTGTAGAAGCTGAGTGGGTGATTTTGGACCAGTCACAGACTTTCAGTCTAACCTACCTCACAGGGTTGTTGTGCAAGCCAAAAGGGGGAGAGGAGAATGAGGTAACCTGCTTTGGTCCCCATTGCAGAGAAAGACTACTTTCCATTTTTGCAAATCTCCAGGTGAGGACTGGAGATCACTCAGAATTACAACTGCTGGAGAAAACAGTGGACTCTGTGTCCTTAGACCCTGCTGAGATGCCCCCGATGACAGCCAACGTGATGTGGCAGTCAGGGTTTCAGAGCATGGTAGAGACTGCATGTTTGGGGGGGGGGAATTGAAGAGTGAGGGGGAAATAAAGGTAGGTTGATGATTGACTGGGAGGGAGATAGAGTTGCCAACTCCAGGTGGGAAATTCCTGGAGATTTGAGGGATGGAACCTGGAGAGGGTGAGGTTTGAGGAGGGGTGGGAACTCAGACAGGTACAATGCCATAGACTCCACCCTCCCAACCAGCCATTCCCTCCTGGGGAACCACTGTTGCCAATCTCCAGGTGAGGGGTGAAGAGCAGAAGTCCATCAGTGGCTATTGGCCACAAGGTATAGATAGGAACTCTCAGTCTGGTGCAGGTGATGCATTCTATTCTTGTTGCTGGGGGGGCAGCAGGGGGAGGGATTCTAGTGTCCTGGCCCCACTGCTGGACCTCCTGATGGCACCTGGTATTTTTGGCCACTGTGTGACAGAGTGTTGGACTAGATGGGCCATTGGCCTGATTCAACATTGGCTTCTCTTATGTTCTTTATTACAACTGATCTCCAGGAGGGAGGGAGGAGGAGATGGAAAGCTGAAAACAGAGGGGCAGATAATGGCAGGTTGATGATTGGCTGAGAAGGAGATAGGGTTACCAACTCCAGGTTGGGAAATTCCTAGAGATTTGAGGGGTGGAGCCTAGAGAGGATGAGGTTTGAGGAGGGGTGGGACCTCAGACAGATACAATAGCATAGACTCCACCCTCCAAACCAGCCATTTCCTCCTGGCACAGCTGTTTTTGAAAAAGAGGCACTATGTGGTATTATTTTTTTGCAAAAGCACAGCTAAGTCTCTGTATTGTCTCCTTCTTTTCCTAATTTCAAATGGAACTTCTTTTATGGGAAGAGGAACTTAAGTTCACAGCCGCCAGGCACTAAGAGAAAATTGGTATAAACATTTTTCAGATGGTATATTACTTCAGAGGATATTGAGAAAGTAGACAAAAATTACAAAGAAAAATGTTGGAAATGCCAACATATAAAACTTTTTACCATATGTGGTGGACTTGTAAAAAATCAAAAAGATACTGGACAGAAATACATGGAGAAATGCAGAATATATTAAAATTCAAATTTCCTACAGAAGCTAAGAATCTATTATTAGGAATATTGCCCAACAAATTACCAAAAGTTTTGGAAGAGATATTTAAATATATTGTGACAGTGGCTAGAATTATTTATGCAGCAAAATGGAAATCAGACATCTGTCCAAACTTAGAAGAAAGGGAAAACAGGACTTCTGGTTTTTGCAAGTTGCAGGCGGACATGCTCCATCACAGCTCTGATGTGAGCGACCCGCTAAACGTGCCGATGGGGAAGGGTCCGAGTTGATCTTGGACCCTCTCAACTTCTTGTAGGGAGGTCGTTGCCTGGGGTGCAAGAGGTGCCTCTCCCAAGGTGGAAGCCAAGGAATTGAGGCTCCTTTTTGCCCTGATAGGTCCCCACAGCACGGAGCCAGCAATGGCACAAGAGCCGCACACTGGCCAGAGCTCACAAGAGATTCGAAGCAAACGATCCTCTCTATCTTCTAACAAGCACAAGTAAAAATGTGAGTGAACTCATGCCCCAGCAAACAATTGCCTAAATGTTAGAAGTAAAGCTACCCCAAAGTCCCAAACAAGCGGAAGGGGGAGGGGAATGCCCAATCCTGAAAAGACTGAATTGAAAGCAGAGACTGAGAGGGCGGCTGGAAGAGAGTGGACAGTGGCTGAGAGTGGGGTGGAATATCAAGAAAGCGACTTAAAACCAGAACATCAGAGACTTTTAAAAACTTTTCTCTAACTATAAACAATGATGCAGCGCACAGAAAGAATGGTGGCAAAAGTGAAACTTACAACAAGAACTGTCAGCATGTCTTCTCCAGCTACTAGACCGGAAGAAATCATAAACTTTCCCAAAATGATTGCCGCTGCCTTGTGCCCTGTACTGGACCAGTTGACAAATCTCAATGAAAAGTCTGATATGTTGCAAAAGGAGCTCAAAGAAACCTCAACAAAAACAGAGAAGATAGATAAGAAGCTGAAAAAAGTTGAGCTTAAGTCCAAAGAGTTTGGACAAAGACTGGAGGTGGTGGAAAATGAAAAAGTATCTGGGAACCAGTAATTACTACGTCTTTAAGTGGAGAAATCAGCATATGTCCTGAGATTTCAAGATTTTTCAGAACAGAAATGAGGGAACCCGAAAGAAATTTTAAGTGAAGAGATAGCTCCCGTGGTAGGCTTATCAGCGGAAGTTCTACAAAATGATGTTGATTTGATATACCGTGCTTATCCAGATTATATATAAAAAAATAAGCTACCTGGGGAAGTGTACATGAAATTCACAAAAAAGGTCTACAAAAGATAGAATCTTGAAAGCAACAAATGGAATTATCTTGAAAATTAAAGGAGAACAAATTAAAGTCTTAAAAGAAGTTCCATTTGAAATTAGGAAAAGAAGGAGACAATACAGAGACTTAGCTATGCTTTTGCAAAAAAATAACACCACACACAGATGGATTGTACTGAAGGGGCTTATCTTCAACTTCAACGGGAAAAAAGAAAAGATGGAAAGTGAAAAAGTACCTGGAGCAACAACAGAAAGCGATGGAGGGATCTGGGAAAGAAAAGGATAACAAAGACACAGAAGAGGAAAAACTTGATGGGGAAAGTTCTGACAACACCTCAAGTGTCTCAGCAGGATTCTTTGACTTTGAAGCTAAATTAGGGGCAGCTGCTCCTAAGCCTTTAAAAATTAAACTGGATTTTGAAAAGAAGCTTAAAAGGAAGGAGAAAGCAAAATAGATTAACTCTGATAATCTGATGTTAACATTTGACACTTAACTTTAAAGCTAAGATGCTCACACTATAGCCTAGTATGATTGTGATTGCCTGCTTTATACTTTTATACCTTTATACCATTAACTTGCATATTTTACTATTTATGTATTAGGGAAGTATCAAAACTTTAATTCTTTGTATTAATGATCCTTGCTACTCTTAGTTTTAGGCTTATCCCATCCCCCCATCCCTATAGGTCTGTAGTTTAAAAAATGCAATTAAAAAAATGTTTATTAAAAAAAAAGAATGGGAAAACAAACTTGCTATTTATGCAGTAATGGTGAAATTAGCAACTTATCTGAGAAACAGATCCATCTCAAAATCTGTTTTGAGATGGAGTGCCTATTATGCAAACAGGAGACAAACTTAGAATAAGAAACAGCTCAAAAATGGTCTATAAATGTATTGTAAGGCATACAAATGTAGTATAACACAGAAAAAAGGAGAACAAGTTTTGAATATAAATATACAAGAAAGTGGATTTTGAACAAAATATTTCTTATTTTTTATTGCAAGATAGATAATAGATTCTCCTTTAAAATTTGGTATATTAAAAGTTATAACTAGAATGCAATGTAGTATTGATGAAACATGTAAAAATGGAATATATATTAATGATGAAGCTATTGTTAGAAAATATCTAATTATGCAGTGATGGTGCAGTTAAGAACTTATTTGAGAAACAGATACATTTCAAAATCTAAGAAGAGATGGAGTATCTCTTATGCAAGCAGGAGATAAACATAGAATGAAAAACATTTCAAAATTGGTCTATAAATTTATTGTAAGGAATATAAATGTCGTTTAATGTAGAAAAAGAAGTAGAACAAGTTTTGATTATCAATTCCTTCTGTAGAGAACAATTCAAGGGTTTAAATGATTGCCTATTGATTATTGCTAGCATTCCAGGAATCTTTGGGAAAGATTCTTTGGGATTCTCCAGGAAGAAGTAGTGAATTGTTGACCACTAAGCAGAATTATAGAAACAGGTGTTTTAAATCAAATTTAATTGACAACAAAGAATGTTCTAATTAGGCCTGGTGTTCTTACCTCAGCCTTTTTAATTGGGATGGCAGGAAGTACCACTGCCAACGTTAGAGATTTGTAGTGACATCCTTTGCTTCAAAGAGAACTAGAAATAATTGGTCAAGTTGTTTTTAGAAAAGCCTGATTGAAGTAAATGAAAGTATAGATGTACATTGTCACAGAGGAACCCCCCTCCCTCTCTTTTGACTTGTGGGTTTTTAGACTTTATATTTTGTTTAAAGCTAAATATTTACTAAGATTATGGTATAAGATATTTGTAGGTGCAGCAGTTAGCTGAATTATTTTTTGCTAAAGAATTATCAAGCTTATTTTTAAGACAAAAAAATGCTTGCTTAAAGAGAAACTGTTATATACTTAGAATTAACCTGGCAAAGATCCACAAGCTGCTAACAAGCAGAAAGTTAAAAAATGAAGTCACAGAAATTAATCATGCACACCTGTCATTCACTAGAAGCCAATTAAAAAGTACAAAATTTGTATTAAACAAAGAAAACCCCTATTGACCAAAGTAAAACAACATATTTTACAAGTCTAGAAGTTTTTAAAACTCTTTTTAAAATTAACAAAAATGTTCAAGGGGGTTCGAAATAAAAACTGATACCTAGATTTAGTGAATCTACAAAAGCTTTATGTCATAAACCACTTTGTAACATTAAAAAGTGCTTATAGAAAGTTAATATTTAAAATATTTATGAAAATGCTATTTTCATAATCCAATATATCCTTTATATATTTTCAATAGAAATAACCTATATTTAGAATATTGTTATACTTTTATATGTATGTATCCATGTAAAGAAACCGATTTTGTAATGAAAACATCTAAGTTTTGTATTGAAAATGAACTCCGCCTAAGAGTTCATTCAAAGGTGAAATGAGTATAGTTAGGCAGCCAAAAACTGAGCACCTGTATCAATCAATTTTAATGAGACAAGCACCTGCATTGTAAAGTTGAATCATGGACAAATAACATCTTCTTTGTCAAGTATGTGATTGATGACTGACCAGACAAAGAGATCTAAACTGAGCATGTGAAAATGATGTCAATAATGATGTAAAGTGAAGAGGAGCAAAAAAAGCATGTAAGTCAAATCCCTGCTACTACTCACTGAACATCTATGCTGAATTCTTAGCTGTGAGGTGTTCCTTTATTCAAGTAAATCTTTTTCCTACCCTTTATTGCCTGGAATTGTCTGTTTCACTGTGTGATTTATTGGCTAGCCACACAAGTCAAAGAACCTCAGGACGTTGCTTTCACTTCAAATTTTGGTATATTAAAAGTTATAGCAAGTGTGTAGTATTGATTAAATATGCAATATAGAAGATGTATTAATGATGAAACTATTGTAGAAAATATCTTAAACCAGGGGTGTCGAACTCATTTGTTATGAGGGCTGGATCTGACATAAATGAGACGTTGTTGGGCCAGGCCATGTGTGTTATAAAATGTAATGCCAGGTAGCGGAGGTATAAACTTTATAAAGGACACAAACACAAAGGGTGGGTTTTTTACTTAAATTAAAAACATGCTTAAAACATCAGCACTCTTGCAATATTTTGCTTATTTAACAGTGTCTGATAACTGACACCTCTTGCTCTGAATTATTGCATCAAAATGTCTGTGCTGCTGTAATCTTGAGTATGCTATTCAGGTGTGTAGCTATAAGATGCAAACCTACAATGATGCAGCAGCAGCAGAATTGGAAGAAGAAGCAGAAGACAGCCAGTTTCACTGCAGGCCTGAAAAAAGCCCTCTGGGGGCCTGATCCAGCACCCAGGCCGCATGTTTGACACCCTTGTCTTAAACTCTAATGAAGGGGATGTTGGGGAGAAATAACTCTTTACCTCTTTGTTTAATATATCCTGTATAAATATAATTTGTTTCATAATCCCTATATAACCCCTTTTTCCCTTCTGTGCCTCTTCTACATTATTACTTTGTGGGGAGGTTTCTATAAAAAATATATTACCAAAAAACTCATGATTTCAATGAGCTTTGAGAGGTCTATATTTGCACTGGATTGTGCTACAAATTTACAAAACAGTAAATTGTGGTATGTTTGTATATGCATTTTTGTAATATTATAATTTCCTTAAACCACCTTGGCATTATATTAATAGGGCGGGATATTAACATAACGGAATTTTTAAAAAGAAGGCAAAAATAAATATATTGAAGAAAAAGTATATCCAGAGATTTGGCAAGATGATCTTGTAAGGCTCTTCACATTTTCTGCTTTCAAGTTTATGAAGTTTCTGCAAATATTTTAATTCACATGAAATATTTACTGCTTCTGTAGCTGGAAAAATTTAACTAAGTTCAAATAGTGTGCCAAAATGCAATGAGAGTTCCTAACTGGGAGACGCTGTATATTTTTCAGAAGGCAGGCAAGACTGAAGCCTTTGACCAGTAACAATTGTATCTAACTGCTGGGGTTTTACATACCTTGCAGCACACCCATTTGCTAAGAAATCTTCAAGTAAATGATCACATCTCTTCTGAAAGTTGCAATTGATGTGTCTTTTGTGTGTCAAGAAGGTACAAAAGAAGAATGGAAATGATTACATGGTAGTGACAACCTGATAAATCTCAGTATATTTTAGTGAAATATATTGTAATTTGCCAGATAGTTTGTCCTGAAGGGCTCTGAACCATGGCAAACTTCAGTTCCCAGGGATCTTTGCAAACTGTCAGATTTTAGGCCTAATGAAGGCCAGAAGAGAAGCAGTCACTTCCTTCCCTCTTCCACAGGTTGTTTCCATTGGAAGATCAGCTGTAGAGAAACATAAGGGTTTGGGGTGGTTTGGAATGAGCTGAACTTAATCTGAGTTAAATTAAAAATTAAAGGGATTTTTGGATCAGATTGTAAGAAATTTAGTACTTCTGAAACTATCACCACCATTCCAGTTCTGAAACTGGAGAACATCACTTCTAGTCAGAGTTCACAGATGGAACTTGGAACCGTGTTTTCCAGCCAATGGTTCAGGCATTCCATCATGCTGCATCAGAGAATCCCAGTGTTTCCCTATACTTCCCTTTCTGTCATAGAGCTGCCAATTTCCTGGTGGGGTCTGGAGATTGCCCAGAACTATACTAATTTCCAGACTACAGAGATCATTTCTCCTGGAGAAAATTCCTGCTTTGGAGAGCAGTCTCTGTGGCATTATACTCTGCTGAAGCTCCTCTTCTCCCAAACACTGCCCTTCCCCAGTTTCCACCCCCAAACTTCCCAGCCCAGTTTGGCAGCCCTAGTCCAACACACTGGAATGAGCTTCCATTGAAAGTACAGACTGCCAGGCGCAGGTGTGGCGCAGCAGGACAGACATGTTTGAAGCACTCCGGCACTTCCGGGTTCTTAAAAGGGGTCTTTTGTTGCTTTAAAGACCCCCCCGCCACTCCAGGGAAGGAGCGTGCAGCAGCAAGGGCCCCTGTGAGTGTGGCTACTCACAGTGTATACCAGGATCACCTCCAACACGGGATCCGAAGTCAAGCCCATTTTGTATAGGCAAAGCCGTTGCTCCTGCATTTAGGGGGAAAGAGAAACCTATGCCAAAGAAGCGCTCCTGTGAGTAATCTTGACAGAATGGAAGGGGTTTAAAAGTGTGAGCTGTTGCAACACATAGCCCTAAAGGGAGTAGCGAAGAAGGGTGGGTTTCCCTCCTGGAATAAGCGGCCAGTAAATGGGATAACTGGATGATGGCAAACTAATAAAGTGGAGCAGGGTGAGAGTGGCAGATACAAACCTCATTCATAGATGGAAGTGCTGATGGTACCTAAGTTTTAAACGAATGGTGAAAGAGTGGTGATATCTCAGTTATTAATTTTTAACCTGCTTAAACATTATTAGTGAAGGACAGGGGGCTGTTGAACGCTGTTGAACGCTGAATGCCCTCGGAGGAGGGGGGTATAAGTAACAAAGAGAAGTGGTTGATTTGACGGAGAAGAAGCAGAAGCCCCCTTGCAGTGCACTCAAATTTTAACCCTAGCAGGGGCAGGGTGCAAGAAAAGTATTCATCGGGAGCCCCCTTGCAGTGTTCTCAAATTTTAACCCTGTAGGGGCAGGGTGGAAGAATAGGTGACATCTTGAGCCTCTTTGCAACGTTCTCAAATTTTAACCCTTTAGGGGCAGGGTGGAAGATTAGAGGTCCGTGCTGCCTCAAGCATTTTGTTTTTTCTTTGTTTAACAGCATCAGCTGTATCAATGGATTAACAGACCCTAATGGGGGAACTCACTAGTAAAATTTAGACCAGAGAATTTGTCAAGCATGACAAAAAGGAAAAAAAAATAGGTGGTTTGATACAAGAAGTAGTGGTTGGTCCTGAGGTTTTCATTTGTAAAATACATCGCTAGAATTGTTGAGGAAAAGGGAAAAGAAAAGGTCTAAACATACAGGAGAGGTATTTGTAAACACTGTCTGGGAAGAAAGCCAATTTTTAAAGAAAATTTTGTAAACAATCAGCTGGGAAATAGTAAATAAATTCTGGGTGTACAGCCAAAGTTCTCTAACCCAAACAACTACCTGGGCTAATATAAGCAAAGACCAGGGGTTCAGCTAGGCAGCAGAGTGTGTTCCTAAACATTGGTTGGATGTAAGATAAGTAATTTCTGGGCTCTCGGGACTATTAAGGGGCTTATAATAAAATAAAAGAAGGGGAAGTAGGTTACAAATCTCTGAGGTAAGGTGGAATATTAGTTTAAAGTTAGAGATCAGAATTAAAAGGACTGTTACTAAGGGCAATATGTCAAATCAACCTGGGCAAGGGAGGAAAACCCCTGGAGCATCACCAGGGGTCCCTAGTTCAGCAATGGCAAAATTGGGTGCTCCAGTGCAAAAAGAAATGCAGGTGTTAGTACAATCGACGATTTTAAGTATGATCACCGAAGCTGTAGAGCCCATTAAGGCTGCAGTGGAAGAAGTTAAAAATTCTGTCCCATTAGTGGTGGGATCCGATTAAATTAGCAATGCAAAAAATTAGAGACTCAATTCCTTGGGCTGTAGATCCTATTAAAATTGCAATGGACATTACTGATCAATTTACGCAAAGTTTACAAGCACTGCAAAAGCAAATTATGGAAAATACTACAAAAATTACGGAGTTAAATACTACAATGGAAAAAATGGAGACCAGGGCAAAAGAAATGGAAAAGAAAATTAAAGAAACCGATGAGAAACAGATCATCTTAGAGCAAGATGTTACAAGACTTCAGGTGGAGAGAGCTGCCTTCATATTAAGATTTCAGAATGTACCGGAAGAGAAAAATGAAGATCTGACAACTAAAATGGCTAAGTTATTGGCAGAAAATTTACATATGGATGAAGAGAGTATGATGGAACAAGAGATAGATATGGCATTTAGAATGAATTCAGCATATTCAAGACGATTTCAAGTTCCGAGGGAAGTACAAATTCAATTTCATAAGACAGCGGTAAGAGATAAAATACTAAGAGAGGTAAATGCCTCACCTTTCATGTTAAATGAAGTTGAAATAAACGTTCTGAAAGAAATTCCATGGAGGGTTCCAGAGAAAAGGAAGGAATACGCGGAATTGATGACATTGTTGAGGAACAATGATGTTAGTTACAGATGGATCTTACCTGAGGGTCTCTTCTTTGTTTACAGGGAGAAAAGATTCAGAATAACTTCAATTTTTAAGGTGATGGATTTTTTGAAGACGTATGGGGAAGAGCTTTCAGAAGAGTATGAAGGAAGAGAAGGAGAAGGAAACAGAGGAGAGGAAAGGGAGCTTATGGGGGTGGTGGCATCTGTGGCAAAACCTCCAAGACAGAGAAAATTTAGATTCAAGACATTCCCAATCAATACGAGACAGTGGGTAAGAGAAAAACAGGAAAAACAGAATTGTAATAAAGATGGATAGAAGGAAAATAAAGGTTTTTTTGGTGAACATTAATGGCTTAAACGGACCACAGAAAAGGAGAAGAATATTCCACCAACTTAAAAAACAGAAGGCAGACGTAATATGTATTCAAGAAATGCACATAAGAAAAGGACGTGAAAAACATCTAAATATTAAAGGAATAGGGAAATCATTCGTAGCTTTGGATGGAAACAAAAAGAATAGAGGGGTAGCCACTTATGTTAAAGAACATCTACAACCAGAATGAGTATATGCATCTCAGGATGGAAGAATTTTAATGGTGGTGATACAGAGACAAGCTAAAAGGACAATCATTGTTAATATTTATTCACCTAATCAACACCAGGAGAAATTCTACAAAAATTTGCACAAGCTTATTTTGAAGCAGGACTTTCAAGAAATTTGCATAATTGGAGACTATAATGAGGTGTTTGATAAGAAGGAAGACAGAAAGGCAAATGTTTCAGGAAAGAAAACGGGAGGGAATGAATTCCCAGAGTCGCTTTGTAAGATGATAGAAGAATGGCAATTAATAGATGCCTGGAGAGTGAGAAACCCAAAAAAGCAGCAATATACTTTTTTCTCCACCAGACATGACTCTTGGTCAAGACTTGACATGTGTTGGATTTCAAGCACTATGATTAAAGATTTACTGGAAGCGGAAATTGAGGCTGGAATTTATGTGGATCATAGACCAATTACTTTGGAACTACAGGAGACAAGACCCAGAAGCAGATGGACTCTAAACATTTCTATATTGAAGGACAAGAATTTGGTAAAATGACTGAAGGAGGAGTTCCAATATTTCTTCAAGGAAAACATCCAACCGGACATGCCTATGAAAACTGTGTGGGATACGTTTAAGGCATATGCTAGGGGACAGCTAATAAAGGAAGCTGCCCAGATAAACAGGAAGAGAAATAAAGAATATGTAAATTTGCAAAAGGAAATTCAGGAGCAGGAGGAGAAAATAATGACAAATCCAATGGAGACAAGACGATGGAGTAAGATCAAATTATTATTACATAAGATGAACTGTTTACTCTCTTACAAAATAGCAAAGAAGCTGACTTTTGCTAAACAGAATTTCTTTGAAAATGCTAATAAACCGACAAGATGGTTAGCCTATCAAGTTAGGAAACATTAAGAAAGAGCATATGTAAAAACTCTAAGAAAAAAAGGATGGAGAGGAAGCAAACAGGATTCAAGACTTGAAGAATATAGTGGAAAATTTCTATAGAGATCTATATAAAAAGACCGAAACTAATAAAGAACAAATAAATCAGTATCTAGAGAAGCACCCAGTTAAAAAATTTACAGAGGATCAAAAAAAAAATACTTAACCAACCAATAGTGATGATGGAGATGGTGGAAGTGGTAAAAAGGCAGAATAAGGGTAAAGCACCTGGACCAGATGGCTTACCTATAGAATTTTATTTGGCATTTGAAGAAGAACTCCTCCCACAGTTGAAGGAGATCTGTAAGAAAACAATGGAGGGGGAGGAGATTCCGGATACATGGTGAGAGGCAGTTATATCTTTAATACATAAGTCGAACACGGATGAAAAGGAAATCAAGAATTATAGACCAATTTCCTTATTAAATGCAGATTACAAGATTTTTGCCTCTATTATAGCGGATAGATTAAAAAAAATACTAGCGAGGACAATTCATAAAGTTCAAGCGGGATTCCTTCCCAAAAGGCAAATAAAAATAATTTAAGATGCATATTGGATGTAATAGAATATTATGATGCACATCCAGAAAAGACATTAGCTTTGGTCTTTTTAGATGCAGAGAAGGCCTTTGATGATCTGAACTGGCTTTTTGTAATGGAAATCTTGAGGAAAGCAGAGGATGGAACAGAGTTTACTCAGATGATTCAAGCTATATATACCAGTCAAAATGTGGCAGTTATGATTAATGTTGACTGCACGGAAAATTTTAAAATATAAAAAGGAACAAGACGAGGTTGTCCTTTGTCACCACTATTGTATATCTTTGCACTGGAGTTATCAAATGAAGCGATAAGAAATAATAAAAAGATTAGGGGATTGAAGGTGAGTGGAGAAGAATATAAACTCTTAGCTTTTGCGGATGATCTTGTATTTATACTGGAGGATCCACTCTCCTCAATCTCAGAGCCGAATAAGGAACTTTGGGAGTACAGTCAGGTGGCAGGACTGAAGGTTAATATAAATAAAACAAAAATTATGACTAAGAATATGAGGACAGAGCAGAAAGATAAATTACAAGTGGTATCGGGATATCAGTTATGTGATAAAGTAAAATATTTGGGAATTAACTTGACAAATAAATGTAGTGTGTTGCAAGAAAACAATTATAAAGAGTTACTGAAGGTGATGAAGCAAGATTTAATAAGGTGGAAGGATTTACAAATATCATTGATGGGGCGAATAGCTCTGGTTAAAATGAAGATCCTACCAAGATGGATTTTTTTATTCCAGACAATTCTGATATTGCAGAATTTTGGGATATTTAAAGAACTGGACCAGACTATTTCAAAGTTCATCTGGCAAGGAAGATGGCGAAGAATAAGGCTGAAGGCTCTACAGGATTTAAAAGAAAGAGGTGGATTTGGATTATTAAATTGGACACTGTATTATAGAGCAGCGGCACTAGCTTGGATCAGAGAGTGGATTATGTTGGAGGATAGGAGAATATTAAGATTAGAAGGCCATGATTTAATGATGGGGTGGCATGCTTTTCTATGGTATGGAAAGGCCCTCACGCATAAATATTTTAAGCAACATTGGCTATGGGCATCATTAATGAAAGTCTGGGAGGTTATACATAAGAGCTGGTTCATGAAGATCTCTAAATTGATTTCACCATTGGAGGCATTACATTACCTAATATTTACGATGAGGACCCACCAAAGAGATATATGGATATACTGGACTCAAGGAATGAACTCAAATTGGAAGAAGATTTATCATGGTGGCAGAGAGCACAGATAGAATCCAGATATGCTAAAGACAAGAAGACTGGGTTCAATAAGAATCTTACAGAGATGGAAAAGGTTCTGATAGCCCCAGAGGAGAAATTTATAAAGAAAGTGTACATAATGTTGTTAAAAGAAATTATGGCGGATGAGATTGTTAAAAGTAATATGATTCAGTGGGCCCAGAACTTGGGTTATAACATTGAACTTGAACAATGGGAGCAAATCTGGAGTAAAAATGTTAAAATAACTAAAGCTGTATCTTATAGAGAAAATATGTATAAGATGTTTTATAGATGGTATACAACACCAGAGAGAATTGCGAAATATGATAATAAACGTGCTAATAAATGTTGGAAGTGTGAAAACAAGATGGGTTCGTTTTTCATATGTGGTGGAGTTGCGAAATTAGTAAAAAATATTAGATATAGATACATCGGCTGATACAGAAAATTCTAGGCAGGGCAATCCCATTTAACCTGGAACTACTGCTCTTGGGGATACTACCTAAGATGATGAATAGAGACGATCAATATTTGATAGTATATTTGACTACGGCAGCCAGGATTTTATATGCAAAGTATTGAAGGACTACCATCAAAACAAGAATATATTGCTAAGATCTTGGAGGCAGCAGAGATGGATAAACTGACTTTGACTATGAAAGGGCACACAGAATCCACCTTTCAGAATACTTGGTCTCGATTTTATGAGTGGTACAATTTAAATAAGTAGAAGGTGTTAGAATTAATAGCAACTGGATAGTGGTTAGGAAAACTTTGATGTAAGTAGATCGAATGATACAGAAGATTCTCACATAAAAGGAAAAGGTTGTTAAAGAAAATAATAGACAGGGCAAATATATGAGGTTGTTTACGCATTAGAGATTACCCCCGTGTAAGTTTTGTGTGGATATAGTGTGGTGTTTGTATTGTACTGTATTGTGTTGTTATATTGTGTGGAAAAACTAAATAAAAGTCTGCCCTTCGGGACAGTTTATAAAAAAAAAAAGAAGAAAGTACAGACTGCCTCCTGCTGTGTCAGTTTACAAGAAGGGCTGCAAAAATGGGGAGAGGCTGGGTCTGTCTGGTTGGGCTGTTGTGTACTGTTCATATCTTTTATTGGTGTTGTGCTACCTTGCACTTTTTTGTATAGTGCCTTGAGTCTTTTTTTTTTTTTGGGAGAAGTGTGATTTATCAACAGTTCTAATAAATCAATTGGATTAGGATGTCCTAATCATAACAATACATCACATCCTTAAACATATTTACATAGAAGTAAATCCTCTGACATCAATGGAACTTCAAAAAGTGGTTATATCAAATACAAAGTATCTTGAATAGAAAAAAGTACATGTGCCACACTAACAATAAAGTATTGTTATTGCTTTTATTTGAATTTATAAACCACCCTTCCCCGAAGGGTTGAGCACAGTGTACATTATAGTAAACATAATAAACAATTAAAACTGTGAATAAAATCCTGTCCTCTTATATAAACATGTAGTGGTTTGGCAAGGTTCTATGCTTGGCAAAATCAGTTCACTGCCTTACCTGCCCATCAGAAAGCTGGCTGCATTGCTGAGTGCTGCCCACAGCAGCGGTGGCAAGTCTCTCAACCTCAGTCTGCTGTCACCAGACCAACAGGACGGACCCTCTGGCGAGTGAAGGATCACCACACCGACTGCCACAAAGGCTGGGAGCGGGGCAAAAGGCCAGAAAACTTCACAAATCTGTGGCAACCGGGTGGAGGAGGCACGCACGGGGTACTCACACACCGATGATTTTTCAGAGCCGGCTTGCTTGCCCTCTCTGCAACCGCAGGGAAGCCGAGCAGGTCAAGGGAAGGAGAAGTGGTTTAAACTGCTTCCCCTCCCCTCCCAGAGCCAGCTCGCTAGGCCTCCCTGCGCAACAGGCAGGGGGCAGGGGATGAGGCCAGGCGCTTGGCCTGCTGGGGACTTGAACAGGGGGCAGAGAAGGAGACCAGGGCCCACAGCCACCCAGCTAAGCAGGAGAAGCCCCCCCTGGCCCCTCCTGGCCCGACTGTCGAGGCAACTGAGCCAAGAGGGGGTGGGGGAGGCACTTAAAGCCCTCCCCATGCCTTCTGCTGCCCAGCTGCCAAAGCGGGCAAGCGGGAGAAGCCACCCACGCCCACATGCCCCCTCCTGGCCCAACCACTGAGCCAGGAAGTGACCGGGGAGGCACTTCAAGCCCTCCCCGTGGCTTCTGCTGCCTGGCTGCCAAAGCGGGTGAGTGGGAGAAGCCATTCACGCCCCCCACACGCCCTCCTCGCCCAACCATCAAGGCAGCTAAGCCAGGAAGTGACCAGGGAGGCACTTCAAGCCCTCCCCGTGGCTTCTGCTGCCCAGCTGCCAAAGCGGGCAAGCGGGAGAAGCCACCCATGGCCCCCCCCTGCTGGCTCACCCATCGAGGCAGGTGAGCCAGGAAGGGGCCGGTGAGGGCTGACAGGCAGGAGGAGCCACCCACAGCCCCCCCTTGCCCGCCTGCTGAGCCAGGTGGCCCAGGAAGGGGTCAGGGAGGGCACAGAAACACGAGAAACCACCCACTGGGGAAAACTCCAAGAGGTCCCCCCCATGACCCATCCGGCCCAGCCTGGCCAGGCCACAGAGCCAGGAATGGCAGGGAGGGGGCCCACCAGCAAATGCTGCAGGACCCCGCACTCACCCAGGCCCCCTTCCTAGAGCTCACTGCATTTCTTTCCACAACAGGCCTTTCTCCTAGTTAATAATCATTAAGCAATAAAACAGTACACTATGTAAAATACAACACAGTCGATGGCATATAAATCACTTCACTCCTCTATCAGAAGAAGATGAAGAAGAGATTGGATTTATATCCCACCCTTCACTACTCAAAGGAGTCTAAGAGCGGCTTAGAAACTCCTTTCCCTTCCCCTCCCCACAACAGACACCCTGTGAGGTAGGTGGGGCTGAGAGAGCTCTGACAGAAACTGCTCTTTTTCAAGAACAGCTCTGACAGAACTATGGTTTGCCCAAGGTCATCCAGCAGGTGTAAGTGGAGGAGGGGGAATCAAACCAAGTTCTCCCAGATCAGAGTCCACACACTTAACCACTACACCAAACTGGCTCTCAGGGAGGCTGATAAGGCAGATAGAGGTCATGGTCAGGAACCATTGCTGTCCTCAACCATAGGCATAACAGAACATTTCCATTTTGCACACTCTGCAGAACTGAGGAGGGTCCCACAGGATGCATATGTTACCAGGCAGCAGATGGTACTAGGACAGCTGGACTTCTTTTGGGCCAGGGATCACTAGTAAGTTTTGACCACCTGAGTGTAAAGCGCTTCGGTGGGCATACCAGATGAGGCAGTCCTGCAGGTATATTGGTCCCTGACTGTTATGGGCTTTAAGGGTCAAAACCAGAATCTTGAAGCGGATCTGGTACTCAGCTTGGAGTCAGTGCAGGTGGTGAAGCACAGGACAAATATGTGCAGACACTGGGGTGCCCATAAGTACCCTCACCACTGCATTCTGGACAAGCTGTAATTTCCAGATCAGCCTCAAGTGTAGCCCTACATAGAGTGAATTACAGTAATCCAGCCTTGAGGTGACCGTTGCATGAATCACTGTGGCAAGGTCAGTGATGGAGAGGACAAATTGCCTGACCTGCTGAACATGAAAAAATGCCAGCCTGGCAACATGTGCTACCTGGGCCTCCATTGATAAAGAAAAGTCCAGGAGCACGCCCAAGCTTTTGACATGCAACACCTCTGTCAATAGCATTCCATTGAGCATTAGGAGTTGAGAACCCAGCCTCAGATCACTCCCCCACCCCAGCCACAAGACCTCTTTGTGGATTCAGCTTGCCAGCTCTGTCTCAACCATCCGGCCATGGCCTCCAATCCCTCAACCAAGTTAGATGGGGCAGTGGGCAACCTGCTGCCCATCAGCTGATGTAGCTGGGTGTCATCAGCATACTGGTGACAACCCAGCCTGAAGCTCTGCACCAATTGGGTGAGAGGGCACATGTAGACGTTAAACAACATGGGAGAGAGGATTGCCTCTTGAAGCACTCCACACATCCCATGAACAATTGGGAAATAAAGAGGGTATAAGTACACAGGCAGATCTAAAACGAAAAGGCTACATCCGAAATGAAAAAAAACATACTTGGTGATAACATGTCCTGCCTCTTTAATAGGTGAAAATGTCCTGCCTCATGGGTGAAAATGAGCAGCTTGAAGCTTTTCATGGCATGGAGGTAAATAATAATACCCAGTAAATAAAACCCCATTAAGCCTCTATTAAAGAGATCTGTCATTTTTCCTTCAAGCAGTTAGCAAACCAATGTGAGGCTTGCTTGCAAAAAGGGTGCACATTTTAATAAGTTTCAGAATTACTCAGAAAGTATTTTGTTGAAGGAACTATAACATGAAAGCACTTGGAAGATAAAGCCTAAAACAATAAATACGATTCATTTAAAAGATGATGTGGAATGGAGAAGGCTGAATATCTTAATTCTGAAAAAAGATGATTAAGAGGGAGATATTTTATATTTCTACTGACAATTTTAGTAGGTGTTTCTCTGTAATGTAGCTACTAAATATCTGTTACCTACTTTATATTCTAGTAATCAGAAAGTATTTTAATCTGATCTGAAGGGCTGCTGAGCAGCCCATTCTTATCTGTTGATAGATCTCAGTTATTTTTGAAAACAGTAAATCCGGTGCACCGATGTCAGGAGCAATCCTACCCCAGAAGTAAGTTCCATGTTATTCAATTATGTTTGAATAAGTGTTGTTAGGATTGTAGCCATCATCTATCTGTGCTGGCAAGGCAAACCTTGACCTTGGGATAATGCAAGCTTATCAGTTACCTGCTTCTGGTGGAAGGTCTCCTACCGGTGGGCCAACCTTCTCGCTGCTGCTCCCTGGACCAGCAGGAAGAAGATCTGGTGGTAGAAATGATGTCATGTGACATAATGTCTGCCCAAACCCCTAGTGTGGAGGAGGAGGAGGATTTATATCCCACCCTTCACTTGGAGTCTCAGAGTGGCTTACAATCTTCTTTCCTTCCTCGTGCCGCAACAGACATCCTGTGAAGTAGGTGGAGCTGAGAGCACTCTGAGAAGTATTCTTGAGTGAACAGTTCTGAGAGAACTTGTGACTGACTCAAGGTCACCCAGTTGGCTGCATGTGGAAGAGTGGAGAATCAAACCTGGTTCTCCAGATTAGAGTCCTGCACTCTTACACTATACCAAACTCTCTCAAGCATGTCAGGAGACTCTCCAGCTGTCTTCAAAAACTCCATGGTAAGTGCCATGGAATTTTCAGGGACAGCCAGAGAATCTCCAAGTCACCTTACATCACATCTGGGGTTTTGGGCATCATGCATTGTGCAATGTCATTTTCATGCCCCACCCCTAGAGCTCCTGAGGATACTGGCCTAGCATTCCTAGCAGAACAAGGCCCAGCACCTCATCACAACTACCAGAAAGAACATTTTTTTCTAGACAGCACTAATGTATTGACACTTTCCAGCTCTCCCATTGACTGTGCTGTGTGCTCCATTACCCATTGGCACATCAACTGCCACTCAAGAGTACTTGCGTGCCATTGGCTGGGGGCTGGGTCCACTCTGCTCCCCCACCCACGGCCAGCTTGGCCACTCTTCCCTGTCTGAATAAACTGCCAAAATGACTGTCTCTCCTGATGAAGACACTTCTCCTGCTTGGCTCCTCTGCAGCTGGCTGGCTACTGAGGTGAGCCACCGGCCATCAAACTATTCTCTTCACCTACTGCTGTGGGGCTCACTTTCCCCTCAGTGGCTGTTGCTAGGCAACCAAGCTTGGTTCTGTCAGTAAAAAGGCAGGGGCAAGAGGCCCTTTCCAGGACTACTTTGGCCTTTGTGGGGAACTCATTGGGGCCAGTCCTAACTAGGGCTGCCAGCTTCAGGTTGGGAAATTCCTGGAGATTTTGTGGTGGAGTCTATGGAAGCCAGAGTTTGGGGACAGGAGAAGCCTCAGTTGAATAGAATGCCATAGAGTCCACCCTTCAAAGCAGTTATTTTCTCCAGGGGGAGAAAGATCTGTTGTCTGGAAGTCAGTTATGATACCAGGAGATCTTCAGGCTCCACCTGGAGGTTGGCTACCCTAGCAGCACCCTCTGGGTGACTTAATAACACCTGACTTAACTAGGCATGGTTGCTTGCTCCTGTTCACCAGCAGCAGTCCCTATAGGACAGCCAGTGTGGTATAGCAGTTAGCACTTCAGAGTAGGGTCTGCCAGGCCCAGGTTCTTCCTGTGGAAGTTGATTGGATGATTTCGGACCAGTCTCAGACTTTCAGTCTAACCTACCTCACAGGGTTGTTGTGCAGATCAAAAGGGGAAGAAGAAAATGATGTAAGCTGCTTTGGTCTCCACTGCAGAGAAAGACTATGTTTCCTAGGTAGAGGCTGCAGGGAGGGGGAAGGAGATGGAAAGCTGAAGTCAGAGTGGCAGATAAAGGTAGGTTGATGGTTGGCTGGGAAGGAGATAGGGTTGCCAGCTCCAGGTTGGGAAATTCCTAGAGATTTGAGGGGTGGAACCTGGAGAGGGTGGGGTTTGAAGAGGAGTGGGACCTCAGACAGGTATGTCATAAACTCCACCCTCTACAACAGCCTTTTCCTCTTTGGAAACCATTGTTGCCAATCTCTGGGTGAGGGCTGGAGATCACTCAGAATTACAACTGCTCTCCAGATGGCAGAGATTAGTTCCCCTGGAAAAAATGGTAGACTCTATGTCATTACACCTTGCTGAGGTCACCACAGCAAATTGGCGCTGAGTGCCCAAGGCTGGGGCACCCACCCAGAGCCTCTTTCTAGAGCCCGTTGTATTTATTCCCACAACAGACCTTATTCCTAGTTATTAATAAACTGATAATCCTGTTCTGGTCTAAAACATATCATGTGCTGCTTACTGAATGGAATTGATTGAATGCTGTTATGGTAGATAGTGAGCCGCAGAGATATGCAGTGCAGTTACTTTGCAAACTTCCCTTTTAGCAGCTCTCACCTCTCCAAATTTTCAGACCAGTTAGAGAGTTGGGTGCAAGTACTGGTGTAAGGGGAACAGCCTATCTTTTCTACCAGAAGCTCTCATGCCAAATAATCTCCAAAGGCTGTTGAAGGATACTATAGGAAGGTGCTGTTGAATGGGAAAGTAAGAAAATCACAACTAGATGTATACTGCATATGCATGTCGCTAACCTAGAATATAAGTGCTGGTGTGTGAATTAATTTTAGTATTCTGAAGCTTAGATTTATCCTAAAATGCATTTATCAGCTGCCCTTCTGAACATTGTCCTAACTAAGAAGGAACAACATGTCACTTCAATGCTCCCTCTCTCTGCTGATTAATTGTTGGCTTTAAACATATTCAGGTAAGTTTACAAAAAAGCATTAGTGTTTTATGTTAAGGCAGCTTATACCTAGAAAAGTCCATTCTGAAAGCCTCCCCTTTCCTTTGTCATTTAGGAGGTGGAAAGCTTGCTGATTTTCTTTTCTTTTAAAATCTAGCAACAATTAAGCTTTCCAGCACACAGCTATAACCCCCAGAGTCTGTCAGTGTCCTGGACCATGCTTCTGAGGCAGGAGCACCAAAGAATTGGAGGGCAACTCCATTCACAGAAGAGCTGAGTACTGATGCCCAACACTGAACCAGGACCCAGTAGATAAGACCTTTTAAGAACATAAGGGACGCCAATGTTGGATAAGGCCAATGGCCCATCTAGTCCAACACTCTGTCACACAGTGGCCAAAAATACCAGGTACCAGCAGGAGGTCCAGCAGTGGGGCCAGGACACTAGAAGCCCTCCCACTGCTGCCCCCCCAGCATACAGTGCATCACTTGCCCCAAACTGAGTGTTCCTATCTATACCTTGTGGCTAATAGCCATTGATGGACTTCTGCTCCATATGCTTATCTAATTCCCTCTTGAAGCTGTCCATGCTTGTAGCCGCAGCCACCTCCTGTGGCAGTGAATTCCATGTGTTAATCACTCTTTTTCTGCAGGCTCCTTGATTATCCTGAACCCTCCAAGCCTCAGCTGCTCAAGGAACAGCTATGCCATATTGCTTCATGATGTCCTGTTCTGTTTTGCCAAAGACATCATTGTACTCATCAGGCATTAGCAAGACTTAGGATTCCCACTCCTCAGAAATTAAATGGCACTTGGAGGGATAGTGGGTTGGTATGGAAACATAAATAGTTTGGCCTAGCTCTGGAATTCATCAGTGCAAGCTGCCTACTACAACAGAGCTGCCCTTGGACCTGTAAAACCTGCTTCTGACCCTCATCTTGTCCCTGTTCTTGTTTCTTATTTCTGTACCAGGTCTCTCGTAGAACACCTGTCTGTTATCAAGGTGGTTTGGACTACACTGCTCTCTTCCTGGTCACCTGTTGCCCAGCTTCCACCATCCTATGAGCCCCAGTCTGCTATGGTTGCATATGCATATTGTCTGTGAAAGCTTCAGGAAGAGAATTTCAAAATGGCACAAATATGCTGGTAGTGAGATGTATTGTCTATTGTCAGTGCTGTAACGGGCACTATCCACTCTGCACTGCACTCCAGTAGGAACAATTGAAATAGAGAAGTGGGATAGAATTTTCCCAGGAATAAATACTCAATTTTGAGTGCTATGAACACCTGGTAACCACCACAATGAACTCACTGAGGCCAGATCAGACACAAAGCCTCAGCCTTCTTATACAGGGAGATCTGTAACTGGGTGTTCCAACATGGGCATTTCTGCACTACAAACAGCTATTGCAGCTTCAAGTTGTAGAAGTGGGAAAGCAAGTCAGTTCTATCTCTTTGTGCCATTTTAATTATTAAAATACTGTCTCTAGATCCCCCCAATTTCCCGTTTTTAAAACAAGTTTTTATTCATTTATTTTCAGATAAACAACCCTCATTCTACCCAAACTTGTGTTGAGTCCACTCAGCCTCCAAAGCTGGCTAGCACCACTGACAGCCTTATACCTGCTGGTACCTTGCTTTTTAACCAATATGACTCACACTTTCCCCTGAAATGAGTATAAACCCTAGTGGGAGACCCAGATCTCTCTGCCATGGAAACCGGCTGGGTGACTTTGGGCAAGTCACACTCTCTCAGTCTAAGCTACCTCATAGGTTGTTATAAGGATAAAATGGAGGTGAAGAAAACAATGTAAGCCTCTTTAGGTCTCTTAGGAATTTATATCTATCCTATCCCACCTTTCTGAGTAGATATAAATTACCTGCCTACCATTTTTCTTCTCACCTTGACACAGAGAGTACTCCATCTTTTCTGTGTTATACCTCTGAGGATGCCAGTCACAGCTACTGGCGAAACATCAGGTCCTATAATGCCAAGACCACGGCCATACAACCCGGAAAATCTACAGCAGCTAACCAGAAACTTTAACCATTAAATAGTAAAAATCAAAGATCATATAACCCATGGAATCCTTATATGTTAAGTAAGTGTATTACTCATCTAAGGATTACTGGGACTGCAACTAAGCAAATTTTAGATATGCAAAAGTCCAGTGGATTTTAGTGGGCATAAATATATGGCTGGATTGTTACCTAAACTGTTTGCCATGTATCCTTTTTCACACTTGTTCTAGGCTAGTATTGGCCAATCATATTCAGAGCTGTGCAGTGTGGGCTAATGGCTACATTCTGTATAGAAGAAAAAGAACAGTAGTGGTCTTTTTAAGACCAGGGACATTCTGGGAAATTAGCAAGGTGGGAGTATGGGGAGATTTTGTTTAAAGATAAAAACTGTGTTCATTTAATGCTTTACTTGAAGCCTAATCTGAAAAACCAGCTCAAATGAAGCAATCTCCAGGGAAAAATGACAGCAAGAAAGGAATGAGCAACTACTTCACAGTGTCAGTAATGGTTTACATGTCAGCAGTTACATAAGCTGTTCCCAAAGCAACTGTGGGAACTCTCAAGTTCACTGAGCGAAGGTGTTGGGGAATGAAAAAACAGGGTATTCCACCCCCCATTCTTAACTATAGCTCCAAGAAGATTTACCTATGAAACATCACAACATTTATTTAAAAATCTGAGAAGCAGATATCCATTCTAAATGGCTGCATTTTATACCTAGGCTCTCTCAGAAATGGATCACCATCTCCAATGGAGTTTTCAGAGCTCAGATCACTTGGGCGTGATAGTGAACCCTGCAAATGCTATGTGGTTTAAGATAGGAAGTGAAGAATGTCTAGGGCAAAACTTGCCAACATGAACTCAGTAAAGAATTAGGAAAATCTGAATTCTTGTGATTCAGAGCATGTATAAAGATGGCTGCTAGGTAGAAACCTTGCAAAATGTGGAAGTAATCAAAGCATACTGATGGCATCAACAGTCATTTATAACTTTATTTTCCTATATTTCCTGCCTTAACTCTTCCATTCCCAAAAAGAATCGCACTGAATCAAACACAGCTCTCTTGGGAGAAAGGCCCTAAGTAAAACAAAAACAAAAACAAAGTAACATTCCTAGGTAGAAGACACAGTTTTGTCCAAATGGGGGAGCTATCCATTCACACTTGCACGTCCATTGGCCACATACCTTGTTCACCATTGTTATCAGCTACCAAGCTCTGCTTAACCAGTGCAACCAAATAATCAGCCAGAAAATAATCATCTTTCAGCTGTAAACATACTGGCCTGTATCCAACCACACAGTTCCTCCAACAGAATGCAGGAAATGGTGCAGCTATGTCCATGGATTCCCCCTCCTACTGCACTTTGTACCATGTGTGGTTCTTGAAGGCCTACGGACAACTAGAACAAAATCACAGGCAACTTAATCAGCTACAGCAAGAGGAAGAAGCAGGGAAGTCCTGCCCTGTGAAGTTGGCTCAGTGTCACAGGAATTGATCTTGAAAGATCAAATCTACTGACCCATTCACTTGCAATTCCATCCTAAGAATATTTTCCTGGGATTAAGTTCCACTAAAGATACCTGAGTGGGATTCTGACTGAGTAGACCTGCTTATGGTGACACTGTAGCTATCCCATAAAAACAGTAGGTGCAATCCTTTTCACTTACCTATACACAGCCCATAAACTGAACGGCAATGATTTGTGCATGCAGTTAGAAACTGTCCTATTGATTTTTGTAGCTTCCTACCAAGTATCATGGGATCCAAGTGAAGTCACACACATTTATTTCTAACATACCAGCTCCTGAAAATTTCCATTCACCGTGGCACAGCAGACAGGGCACTGAGACTTGGGCTCAGGGTTCAGGTTACCTCAGGATATGTCACCCTTATGCCAAATTTACATGGCTTCTTCTAAACCATGAGGCCAACAGAGAGCTCTAGAACTAAGCACTACCTCTCAGTCTAAACCACATGTCCTGAACTACTTTCGAGAAGGGCAGTGTGTAAACTAATTTTAAGAATTTAAATATAGGCTTTAGACCCCTTTAAAAATGTTTAATGATTTTTGTACACAAGTCCCAATTGCAAACACAAGTGTGCAAGAATTAGTAATCCTAAATAATTTGTTACATAGACAGCAATGAAGTTGGTGGAAGATGGAAATAACTTACTTAGTTTTTAAATGGAACCATCAAATAAGTATCTGACAGTACTGAGCATTGTATTTTCATGTTTATATCTGTACAGTGTCAAAACCAGAGCTGTGCATCTGGTTATGATCAAAATTGGGGAAGTAAAATTTGTTAAACAAGCTGCATAATTTCTACATAACACTAAATCAATTTGAGCGTTACATTAAGGAAGACACAAACAGACTTTTCCAAAAGTTCAAGATTCTTCCTGTGCAGTTTTAAATAAAATGTTTGTTACATCCAGGAGTGAGGGAAGGGGGCGGGAGAAGAATGGTTTTCAACCCAGGAGGAACTTGTCTATAAAAACTACTTCACTCTTAAAACTAGCAGGATGCTGCTGCATTTGAAGTAATTCTAACCTTGCCGTACACTGAATAAGTAGCCACATCTGTAAAACAGGGCAAAGATATCAGTGTGAAAACATTTTAAGCAGCCATCTAACACATTAGGACAATTTACTGCTATATTCGGAGCCCCATCCTAAGCTTTGGCTTAAAAGGGTTTCACATGGTGACTAAGTCCTGTGCCAGTATATTCCAGAGATATGCAGTCAAAACCCAAAGATATGCCAGCAGCAACCTCCACCACTGCCATATTAGTGGCACACTGGTCAGACTGCTATGCTGGCATACAACTGGGTGGTCAGGCATGTTGTGAGTGACATGGGACCTCTCAATTTCCAAAGTCTTTCTAATCATGGATATGCTTCCAAGGCTGGTGCGACATTACACCATCCAGAACAGGAGTATCTCAGACCAATCCCATTTCCTATGCAATGTGGAAAAAATCAACTGCCTCCCTCACATCTCCCATTCCACTCCCAGGCACCAATACAGTTTAGGATGCTAAGTCAGCAGTCAATCATATGCCTCCATAGTAGTCATTCATAGCTCCTCCTCCAACCCCTACATCAGAGGTGCTGAACTCATTTGTTACGACAGCTGGATTTGACGTAAATATCACTTTGTTAGGCCGGGCCATGTGTGTCATAAAACATAATGCCAGGTGCCAGAGATAGAAACTGTATATATAGGATAGTTCCCAGGCCTTATGCTTGAAACCCCTGACCTACATAAACCTCAGATAGGACACCCAGAGCTCAAATGACAGGGCACACAGCATGCAACTATATCTCCCTGGTCCATGCTGTGCATACCAAGCCTTATACCTTGGGGGTAGGAACTACACAGGAAGGTTACTTATCACAAACAACCAAAGAAGAGAACAACTGATGCATTTGACCGGTTCTCCATCCCAAGACACACATACCAAGGGGAGACTCCACTGCCCAAAAGAGTAATCAAAGAGTGATTAACACATGGAATTCACTGCTACAGGAGGTGGCGGCAGCTACAAGCATGGACAGCTTCAAGAGGGAATTAGATAAGCATATGGAGCAGAAGTCCATCAGTGGCTATTAGCCACAAGGTATAGATAGGAACTCTCAGGCTGGGGCAAGTGATGCACTGTATGCTTGGGGGTCAACAGTGGGAGGACTTCTAGTGTCCTGGCCCCACTGCTGGACCTCCTGATGGCAACTGGTATTTTTGGCCACTGTGTGACAAAGTGTTGGACTGGATGGGCCACTGGCCTGATCCACCATTGGCTTCTCTTATGTTCTTATGTATCCCGGGGGGGGGCAAGGGCAATGCACCCCAAACAGGCAAGCAATGGTGGAGAAGTCCAACCCTCCAGGTAAGACTGCTGCAACCATTTCACCTTGCCCCCCTCCCACAGTTGCTAGTGGTAAGTGTGTACAGTGCTGGAAGCAGTAGGGGCTAGCAGACATTCTGGCACTCCAGTAATATGCTTCCAACCATATACCACGCTAGTGACTGCCACCCCTGTGTCTCTGCAGGTGGGAGACACAAGAAGCACATTGTAGCCTGAGCCTATTGGGCACAGCAAAAGAAAGGTGTAATTTGGGACAGTCAATTAGCATGAGCAGGCCATTTCCCACAAAATGTTATTTGACAAAACTTCAACTTTGCTCAGGAGTTCAGCTGGAGCCCTTGAGCTCTCCCCACCTGGGAATCAAATGAGGGCCTTGGGCGTGCTGTCCCTGTGATTTTCCACTGTACTGTGCCTATCTCTGTAGTCTTCCCTGCACTGCTCTGTATGTTTGGTGTGGGTGGCAAGGCTGATGGGGAATGCTTAATGCCCTATGGTATGTCTCATTCCTATGTGGCCACTTGAGTGAGTAGTTAGAGAATGGCTTCCAAGTATGCAAGGCATGGGCTCTGAGTCCACCTTCTGCCTCTTGTTTTGCTGTTGCTGGGTAAAAAATGAGCTTTGCCTTCTGGCCAGCATCCCCCACACCAGGAATCAGACCTGTGCCTCCTATTTGCTGCATGAGTGCCTTTCCCTGGAGAGCTATGGGGATGACAGAATTGCCTTTGGTGAGGGTACAATTGAGTGTTTCCCTTGTTACTGTCCCAGTGTCTGCATTCCCCTCACCTGGCAAAAGGCTGGTGCTCCTGCATCCCACCTTGGTCACAATTTAGACCCATAAGCAGGAGAGGTCATGGGTGGTCCATTGTGGTTGCCTGTGCTGAGTGGCTGGATTGGCCATATTTTCTCCACCAAGTGTCCACGAGCACAAGGGAAATCAGCTGCAGCAGGGGACCCAAACCCACATCTGCAGAGCTCACTGGAGTATGTTAATGCCAGAGTTCCTGCTGCTCATACCCCTAGCCTCTTCAGAAGTAAAGGGGCTGTCCATCCTTCCCCACCTTGCCTTTTGCTATTCTCCATGTGAGCAGTGACTATATGACATCAGGGGGCTGTGGCCACAGAAACTGGGGGGCAGCTGGCTGCATCTGCCAATTATAGTGATTAGTGTGATCTCTGCACTGCTCAAGCCTTACTGAGCCCCTCTGAAGAATGGCCACAGGATACCAACTAATAGTGCTGGTGCTATGCTACAATGGCATTCACGGTTTTAGGACAGGGCTGCCCTTCTGGTGCAAGTGTAAAAAAAGATTATCCAAGGAAGTTAATTCTGTTCTTGCTGTGGACAGAATAAATGTTGCTCACATAGATTATACAAGATTATTTGCAGTTTGATAATTTGCATTTTATTTATGATATGAACAGCTAAGCTAAATATCTTTGACTGTATTTAAGAGTAGCAAAAAGAAAAAAGTTACATAGGTGCATGAGAAGGTCATTCTTTTTGCTTGTTTGTTTTTTAAAAGTTACAAGTCATTGGATCCAGCTCCCTCTTTTTTAATATTGCTTTTCATACAGAAATGACAGTCTGCATCAAAGATGTTACATAAAAATAAACTCTCCTGTGTTGCATTCTTCTGCATGAGTCCACTGTTTGCTTATGAGTGCCATAGAAACAAGGACTTATGTAAAGCAAATGCTGCTCTTTAAAATAACCCTACCACCACCTCTTCATAGCACCAACCTTAGCAACATGAAAAGTTTAATTCCAGAAGCCAACAGGTTTGAACTAAATTGCTTTCCAGTGGCTCCATTATCCTGAATTGTCTCTTTGAAAAATGGCAGACTGCAGACTTAGTCTGAGTTTTTGGGAACTTTATAACTCTTTTATTTTGCTAATACTATACAGGAAACTCTCCCTCATGGATCACTGCCTTGTCGTGGCGAGGGGGCTTGCGTGGTTCGATGAGGCTGTGGGCTATGCCGTGGAGGGCCACCCAGGATGGACAGGCCACAGCAGAGAACTCAGACCAAGCGTGATCCCCTGGAGAAGGAAATGGCAACCCACTCCAGTATCTTTGCCAAGAAAACCCCATGGACAGTAACAAAAGGCTAAAAGATATGACGCCGGAAGATGAGCCCCTCAGGTCGGAAGGTGTCCAATATGCTACTGAGGAAGAGCAGAGGGCAAGTACGAGTAACCCCAGAAAGAGTGAAGCGGCTGGGCCAAAGCCGAAAGGACGCTCAGTTGTGGATGTGTCTGATGGTGAAAGGAAAGTTCGATGCTGCAAAGAACAATACTGCATAGGAACCTGGAATGTAAGATCTATGAATCAAGGTAAGCTTGACGTGGTCAAAAATGAGATGGCAAGAATGAACATCGACATCTTGGGAATCAGTGAACTAAAGTGGACAGGAATGGGCGAATTTAACTCAGAAGACCATTATATCTACTACTGTGGCCAGGAATCCCGTAGAAAAAATGGTGTGGCCTTTATAGTCAACAAGAGAGTGAGAAAGGCAGTATTGGGATACAATCTCAAAAATGACAGAATGATCTCGGTCCGAATCCAAGGCAAACCATTCAACATCACAGTAATCCAAGTATATGCCCCAACCACTGCTGCAGAAGAGGCTGAAGTGGACCAGTTCTATGAAGACCTACAACAGCTCGTAGAACTAACACCAAAAAATGATGTCCTCATCATCATAGGGGACTGGAATGCTAAAGTAGGAAATCAAAAGGTAACCGGAATAACAGACAAGTTTGGCCTTGGAGAACAAAATGAAGCAGGGCAAAGGCTAACAGAGTTTTGTCAAGAGAACACGCTGGTCATAGCAAACACCCTTTTCCAACAACCTAAGAGGCGTCTCTACACATGGACATCACCAGATGGGCAACACCGAAATCAGATTGACTATATAATTTGCAGTCAAAGATGGAGAAGCTCTATTCAGTCAGTAAAAACAAGACCTGGAGCTGACTGTGGCTCAGATCATGAGCTACTCATTGCAAAATTCAGACTTAAATTGAAGAAAGTTGGGAAAACCACAAGGCCATTCAGATTTGATCTAGATCGCATCCCCGATGAATATACAGTAGAGGTGAAGAATAGGTTTAAGGGACTAGATTTGATAGACAGAGTGCCTGAAGAACTATGGACAGAGGTCCGTGACATTGTAAAGGAGGCAGCACTCACTGCCATCCCAAAGAAAAAGAAATGCAAAAAAGCAAAGTGGCTGTCTGATGAGGCTTTACACATAGCAGAGGAAAGAAGGAAAGCTAAAGGCAATGGGGAAAAGGAAAGATTTGCCCAACTGAATGCAGATTTCCAGAGAACAGCAAGGAGAGATAAGGAGGCTTTCCTGAATGAACAATGCAGAGTAATAGAGGAAAACAATAGATTGGGAAGGACTAGAGATCTCTTCAAGAAAATTGGAGAAATCAAGGGAACGTTCCATGCAAAGATGGCCATGATAAAGGACAAAAACGGTAGGGACCTAACAGAAGCAGAAGAGATTAGGAAAAGATGGCAAGAATACACAGAAGAACTATACAAGAAGGACCTCGACGTCCTTGACAACCACGATGGTATAATCACTGACCTCGAGCCAGACATCCTGGAAAGCGAAGTTAAATGGGCCTTAGAAAGCATTACTAACAACAAAGCTAGTGGAGGTGATGGTATCCCAGCTGAGTTATTCAAAGTCTTAAAAGAAGATGCTGTTAAAGTGCTGCACTCAATTTGCCAACAAATTTGGAAAACACAACAATGGCCACAGGATTGGAAAAGGTCAGTTTACATTCCAATCCCAAAGAAGGGCAACGTCAAGGAATGTTCAAACTATCGCACAATTGCACTCATTTCACACGCTAGCAAGGTCATGCTCAAAATCCTACAAGCTAGGCTCCAACAGTACGTGGATAGAGAACTGCCAGAAGTACAAGCTGGGTTTCGAAGAGGTAGAGGAACTAGAGATCAAATTGCCAACATTCGCTGGATTATGGAGAAAGCAAGAGAGTACCAGAAAAACATCTACTTCTGCTTCATTGACTATGCTAAAGCCTTTGATTGTGTGGATCACAATACATTATGGCAGGTTCTTAAAGAGATGGGAGTACCAGACCACCTCACCTGTCTCCTGAGAAACCTGTATAAGGGTCAAGAAGCAACAGTTAGAACCGGATATGGAACAACTGATTGGTTTAGCATAGGAAAAGGAGTACGACAAGGATGTATATTGTCACCTTGCTTATTTAATTTATATGCAGAGTACATCATGCGAAATGCTGGCCTGGATGAATCACAAGCTGGAGTTAAGATTGCTGGGGAAAAGATCAATAACCTCAGATATGCAGACGATACCACTCTGATGGCAGAAAGTGAAGAGGACCTAAAGAGCCTCTTGCTCAGGGTGAAAGAGGAGAGTGCAAAAGTGGGCTTGAAGCTCAACATCAAAAAAACTAAGATCATGGCATCTGGGCCCATCACTCCTTGGCAAATAGAAGGGGAAGTCGTAGAAGTAGTGACAGACTTCACGTTCCTAGGATCCCAGATCACTGCAGATGGTGACTGCAGCCATGAAATTAAAAGACGCCTGCTCCTTGGGAGGAAAGTGATGGCAAACCTAAACAGCATGATAAAAAGCAGAGATATCACCTTGCCAACAAAAGTCCGCATGGTCAAAGCAATGGTATTCCCCGTAGTAATGTATGGCTGCGAGAGTTGGACTATAAGGAAGGCTGAGCGCCGAAGAATCGATTCTTTTGAACTATGGTGCTGGAGAAGACTCTTGAGAGTCCCTTGGACTGCAGGGAGATCAAATCAGTCAATCCTAAAAGAAATCAACCCTGACTGTTCCCTGGAAGGCCAGATCCTGAAGCTGAAGCTCAAATACTTTGGCCACCAAATGAGAAGGGAGCATTCACTGGAGAAGACCCTGATGCTGGGAAAGATTGAAGGTCAAAGAAGAAGGGGACGGCAAAGGATGAGATGGTTAGACAGTGTCATCGATGCAACGAACATGAAATTGAGCAAACTTCAGCGGACGGCGGAGGACAGGAGGGCCTGGCGTGGTCTGGTCCATGGGGTCGCGAAGAGTCGGACTCGACTGTGCGACTGAACAACAACATACAGGAAACTAACAGCCAAAAGGAACCCACGTCTATGAAATACAGGAAGATGGGGCAGGCCTGAAGTTTTCACTTGAATCTCCTGCTCTTCCCAAAAGGACTTCAAATATATGGATAATGTATTTAACTGTTTGTCACTATTTTCTAAGTAGTGACTATTTTCTAAGTAGTATTGTCTATACTAAGTTTGTCATATGTGGAGAGGGATGCATCAGAATATAATATTGGTATATATTATAAACTAACATTGCAACTGTGTGGTTTTTACTTCAGTGCTTCCTCATCCTTCCTTATAATAATTGAGTTTTGGCCATACCTTATATGGTCAAAATGCACACCGGAATCAGTTGGCCAAGGGACCTGCCAGTCGGAGAGGGAGACCCTTGCCACTGGCTGCTTTGCTGTCCTGTATGGGCACGCACGTGCCCACTCAGCCAGCGCGCAGCCTCATGCCCCCAGTCTGTGTCCAGCCACCGATCGGCATGGATCCTCCAGCAGCAGCAGTTCTTCAGGACCCGGTCCTCTTCCTGGCGTCCCTTCCTGGCTGTCGCTGCATGAGGGGGGCCTCCAAAATGGTAAATGCTGCCACCACGCTTCCCTCTAACACCGCAGAACTCTGTGGCCCCAAATTACCTTCCGGGAAGGGTGGGCTGTGCCACGACTATGAAGCCCGCTGCGCCCTCCAATGAGAAGCCTGCACACCCAGCCTGGGGGTCCCTCAGCCACCACAGACGCCCTCGCCAGGCTTCCCCAGCCCGCCACTGCACTCCACTGCCCGGGGGGGGGCTGTGCCGCACTTCTGCAGTCTGCTGCAGCCTCCGCCCCACAGGCTGCACACCCTGCACTGGGGACGATCCTCCAAAGGGGAGAACGGCACCACAATGCTCCCCTCACCTGCCGCGCCCCGGCCCTCCTCAGGGGGACCAGCCCAGCCACCTTGCCGCACCCCCCGCTCTCCCTAGGGCTGTTGCCTCTTCCCACAATGGGCTTCCCCACTAGTCTGTACATAAAGACAATATTATCCAGCTAAATGCCTCAGGTGATCACCTCCCATATTTCTGCTCTTTTCCTCAAAAAGGTAAACAGTTGGAAGGCTTCCATGTTTTCAGTTGCATACCTATGGTGTGCCTTAACAAACAAAATATGACACAGTCAGAGATGGACAAAGAGGATTGCTTCTGAGACTGAAGAAGGGAAGGAAGGGCAGCAACCAGCAGATCCAGGCTGCATTAATAGTGCACTATACTTTAATTAAGCACATGATTTCACAAGAGAAAATCAGGAAGCTGTTTGAGAACAATGGTAGATCACCGACTCTCTTGAAGAAGGTGTGCCCTCCCTCCTTCCCTCAACACCAGCCACCAGTTGAAAACTGAGCCAGGTGGGCTGGGAGAAAGAACCCAGGAGAGCTGCTGGAAAAGTAAGGGTTTTTTTGTTTTTGCCTGCTAAACTACTGGGGAGCATTAACTGATATTGCTTTGTGAGAAGACAGAGTTTGAGAGTGAGTGGGTGCTTGTAGCCTGCTGGTGAGTGATATTTTTGTCTGGGCTTCTTTGGGTCTTTTGTCTGGTCTGTTGATCATTGAGCAAGGTCTGTTTGTCTGGGGCTGATTATTTATTTATTAAATTAGATTTACTAGGGCTGTGGTCACACTCATGAGATAATACAGGGGGGAAGCGAGGCTATTGCTCTGTAGCAATTTGACCCACATTTGTGCGATCACACAGTCCATGGGAGCTGCAGGGGCAGCCCGCCACTGCGTGATCAGACGCAAACCGCGGGTGAATCAGGTTTTTTGCCACGTGTTTCCAATGTGCTTAAACAGGGGATTGATGAATCACATCTCCACACTGAGGGCTTCCTATGGCAGTATGTGATGATGCGCATACTGGGAGGTGGGGGGGAAATGGCGCAGAGTCAGGATGGCCTGATCAGACCATCCCGATGCCATGAGAGCCTGCTGGCGTGATCACACAGGGGAAAGTCCATCTGTAGCCTGTAGCAACTCATTTGATAGTGGACTTTCCCTAGTGTCTTTTAACTCTGCTCTTGCGGTGGAGCAAAATGGGTTGCTGATGGGTGCAGGGCGCTGGCCAGATGTTCATGTCTAATTGCACCCATTCAATCCACCCGGCATTCATGCCTATGGTGTAGCTAATTGTGCATGTGATCGCAGCCTAGGCCACCCTTCCCTACGAGTACGGCTCAGGATGGTTTACAACAAATAATACACAATCTCATACAAAGTATATTAAAGCAATCCAATAAATGATAGTAGGTAAAAACAGTATAGTTGCAGGCCCCATCCTCTGCTGTTGCTGCTGGGAGATGGAGACTGTGGGCCTCTGAACTGTAAGGCTTTTCCTAGGCTGAGATGTGGGCCAAAGGACAAGAGTCAAAGGGATCTTGGCCTGTGGCTCTTAGCCTGGGGATCGGGCCTGAGGACCTTGATCATTCTAGATACCTTTAAACCACTAACCAGTTATGAAGATAGAAAGCCAGCAAGGGAGCAGTGTTTTGCAGAGAGTGCCACATGTACAATTACCTACCCATTGGGTAGACATTGTGTGTGGGGGGGTGCTCACTGCATAAAGCTCATGGCTCTAAGGGAGCAGGTTCCTTCCCTTGAGGCTAGTGTTGCTGACCTAGAGAAGCTCAGACAGAGACAGAGATTTGGGGAAGATACCCTCAGGGACTTACCAGAACAGTCCCACTCCTATGTTGACAGCTTTTATGCTCTTGTGGAGAGTGAGAGTATTAAGATCAGAGGGATGTGATCCCTTAGAAGGGACTCCTTCCTTAAGTAATGAAGTGATATCCTCTCATACTGAGGATACCCCTGGGGGGCTGGGTGGAGGTAGACTTCTGGTAGTGGGTGATTCAATCATTAGAAATACAGAGAGTGGTGTCTGTGACAAGCATTTTGACTGCATGGTGACTTGTCTGCCTAGTGCAAAGGTTGTGGAAATCACATGCTGTCTAGATAGGTTGATCGATAGTGCTGGGGAGGAGTCAGTAGTCATGGTACAACTTGGCACTAATGAATTGGGAAATGTAGTCATGTGGTCACGGAGGAAAAATTTAGGTTACTAGGCAGAAAGTTAAAGGGCAGGACATCAAAAGTAGCATTCTCAGAAGTGTTGTCAGTTCCATGTTTAGGGCCAGTTAGATAGGCACAGATCAGGGGTCTCAATGCGTGGATGAGAAAGTGGTGCCAGGAGCAAGAGTTTAGATTTGTTAGACACTGGGGAACTTTCTGGGACAAGCCAAACCTGTACAAAAAAAGATGGGCTTCACTTGAACCAAAAGGGAGCCAAGCAGCTGGTGATTAATATCAAAAAGGTGGTAGAACAGCTTTTAAACTAATCCCAGGAGAAAAGCCAACAGGAGCTGGGGAGCCTCTGGTTCATATAAACATAAGAGAGGCCAATGGACCATCTAGTCCAACATGCTGTCACACAGTGGCCAAAAAATACCAGGTGCCATCAGGAGGTCCAGCAGTGGGGACAGGACACTAGAAGCCCTCCCACTGCTGACCCCCCCCCCAAGCACAAAGAATACAGAGCATCACTTGCCCCAAACTGAGAGTTCCTATCTATACCTTGTGGCTAATAGCCACTGATGAACTTCTGCTCCATATTCTTATCTAATTTCCTCTTGAAGCTGTCCATGCTTCTAGCTGCTGCCACCTCCTGTGGCAGTGAATTCCATGTGTTAATCACTCTTTGGATGAAGAAGTACTTCCTTTTGTCTGTTCTAACCCAACCGCTCAGGAATTTCATGGAGTGCCCACGAGTTCTTGTATTGTGAGAAAGGGAGAAAAATACTTCTTTCTCAACCTGCTCTGTCCCATTCATAATCTTATAAAACTCGATCATGTCACCCCTCAGCCATCATTTCTTCAAGCTAAGGAGCCCCAAGTGCTTTAGCCTTTCTTCATAGGGAAAGTGTTCCAACCCTTTTATCATTCTAGTTGCCCTTCTCTGCACTTTTTCCAATGCTATAATATCCTTTTTGAGGTGTGGTGACCAGAACTGTACACAGTACTCCAAATGAGGTCGCACCAATGATTTATACAGGGGCATTATGATACTGGCTGATTTGTTTTCAGTTCCCTTCCTAATAATCCCCAGCATAGCGTTGGCCTTTTTTATAGCAGTTGCTCACTGTCTCAACATTTTCATTGAGTTATCTACTATGACTCCAAGATCTCTCTCTTGGTCAGTTTCTGCCAGTTTGGACCCCATCAATGTGTACTTATATTTAGGATTTTTGGCTCCAATGTGCATCACTTTGCACTTGGCCACATTGAACCCCATTTGCCATGTTGACGCCAACTCACCCATCCTTGACAGATCCCTTTGGAGTGCCTCACAATCTTCCCTGATTCTCACCACCCTGAGCAACTTCATGTCATCTGCAAATTTAGCCATTTCACTGCTTACTCCCAACTCCAAATCTTTAATAAACAAGTTAAAAAGCATCATACCAAGTACTGATCCCTGTGGTACCCCACTGCTTACCACCCTCCACTGAGAAAATTTCCCATTTATGCTCACTCTCTGTTTCCTCTTAATTAGTCAGTTTCTGATCCACAAGAGGACTTGTCCTTTTATTCCCTGACTATTGAGCTTACTTAGGAGCCTTTGATGAGGAACTTTACTGAAAGCTTTCTGGAAGTCAAGGTAAACAACATCTATTGGGTCCCCCTTGTCCACATGTTTGTTCACTCCCTCAAAAAACACTAACAGGTTAGTGAGACAAGAACTTCCCTTACAGAACCCATGCTGAGTCTGCCTCAATAGTTTTTGTTCATCAATGTGCCTACTAATTCTTTCCTTAATAACAGTTTCCACCAACTTACCCGGTATCGACATCAGACTGGCCTGTAATTTCCTGGATCTCCTCTGAAATTCTTTTTAAAGATGGGAGTGACATTAGCTATCGTCCAGTCCTCAGGAATGGAGGCAGATTTTAATGAAATATTACATATTTCTGTAAGGAGATCCACAAGTTCACATTTGATTTTTTTTCAGAACTCTTAGATGTATGCCATCCGGATGATTGCGTAATGATTAAAGGATGATTGCGTAAACACTCAGACTAATATTGATAGGCAAGTAGGGACCGAGGGAGACAAGGGTTACTTGAAAGGGAAACACATTATAGATGTCTATATGCCAATGTTAGAAGTCTCCAAGCCAAGATGGCGGAGCTGGAGTGCTTGGTGTTCAATGACAACTTAGATATAGTAGGTATCTCAGAAACATGGTGGAGTGAGGAAAGTCTATGGGATACAGTCATTCCTGGGTATAAGCTCTATAGGCAGGACATGGAGGGATGGGTTGTTGGTGGTGTTGCATTGTACTCCAAAGAAGGCATAGATTCAAATAACTTAGAAAACATCAGGGGAATTAACTCCCCAACAGAAGTGATATAGGTGGAAATACTGGGCCCTAAGGGTTACTTGAAAGCTGAGGTGTAATATCGCCCACCTGATCAAATCCTTGAGGCTGATCTTGAGACAGACAAGGAAATAAGGGAGGTGACTAAAGCAGATGTTATTATACTGGGAGAGTTCAACTACCCTCACATGGAATGGGTAAACATGTGCTTGAGTCATGCTGTAGAAATGAGATTCCTAGACATCATAAATGACTCTGCACTGGAACAGTTGGTCACAAAGCCAACCAGAGGGGGAGTGATCTTGGTTCTGGGTGGGTCTCAAGACCTGTTGAGATATATAGAGGTTGTTAGACCAATTGGGAACAGTGACTACAAAGCTATTAAGTTCAGCATTCAGGTCAATGGAAGTTACCCCTAAAGTCCAAAACTGTAACATTTGATTTCAAAAGAGGAAACTTTACAAAAATGAGGTGAATAATAAAAAAGAAGCTGAAGGGGGAACATAAGAGAGTCAGATCTCTAGAGGATGCTTGGAAGCTATTTAAAACCACACTAACTGAAGCCCAAATAGAATGCATTCCACAGGCAAGGAAAGGCACTGCCAAGTCTAAAAGAAGGCCTGCATGGTTAACAACGCAAGTCAAGGAAGCTATAAAAAGTAAAAAGGGTTAATCTAAAAAGTGGAAGGTCTGCACCAATGACCTGAACAGCAGGGAACCACAGGCTCTGGCAAAACAGATGTAAATCAATAATTAGGCATACAAAAAGAGATTTGGGGGAGCAGGTTTCTAAAAGCATCAAGACAAACAATAAACATTTTTTTAAATATATCTGAAGCAGAAAACCAGCCAGAGAAGCAACAGGGTCTTTGGATGACAAAGGAATAAAGGGATTGCTAAAGGAAGATGGGGAGATGGCAGAGAAGCTCAATGACTTTTTATCATGGGTCAGCCAGGGCTCAGTGATAGCAAAGACTCTTCAGGAGAAGAGGACCCCTTTGTAACCAGCCCCAAGTCAACAGAAGCCAACCAGCAAAAAAATGAGCTGCAGGGTTGGCAGGATTCACAGCCAACAACTATTGCAGAGCCATCGCCACCCTCCAGCTCCAGCTCAGCAGGTGAAAGTCAGTTGGCTGTTCCCAGCCTTCTGGTATCACCTACACCCTTAGAATGCCATAGACAGAGGCTGAGAATGGAGCGACAGGCGAGATGGCAAAGTGCATGTCTCCTGAACGGACACCAGCTGCTTGCTGATAACTAAGATATATTGTTGCAGAACTGACTCTGAGTAGCTGGCTGAAGGCTTGACAATTAGCCATGCAGCTATAAAGCTGCCCAAGGAAAGCTGCTGAGCAGTACATTCAACACTGAACTTTTTGTGCTTCTGTGTTCACTGTGGAAAGTGTGGGTCACATACCCAAGCAAAAGCCCCTATTTTCAGGAAGGCAGTCAGAAGAACTGAGCCAAATTGAGGTGACCAGAGATGAAGTTCTAGACATACTGTGGAAATTTTAAAAAGTCTCCAGGTTCTGATGGCATACACCTAAGAGTTCTTAAGGAACTCATATGTGAGATAGTCAATCTACTAACCTGTATACATAACTTATCACTAAATTCAGCTGCTGTACCAAAAGACTGGAGAGTAGCAAATGTTAAATCAATTTTTAAAAGGGGATCCAGAAGAAATGAGGAAATTACAGGCTAGTCAGCCTAATGGCTGTCCCAGACAAATTAGTAGAAACTGTAATCAAAGATAGAACTGTTAGGCACATAGAGGGACAAAGCCTGCAGAAAATCAGCATGGCTTCTGCAAAGGGAAGTCCTGCTTCATCAGCCTTTTGCCGTTCTTTGAGAAAGTGAACAAGCATGTAGACAACAGTGACTCGGTTGATATTATATAACTGGACTTTCAAAAGGCTTTTGACAAGGTCCCTACTAAAGACTCCTGAGTAAACTTAGCAGTCATGGGATAAGAGGACAGGTTCTCTTATGGATTAAAAACTGGTTAAATGGCAGGAAGCAAAGAGTAGGAGTAAAGGGACAGTTCTCACAACGGAGGGAAGTAAGTAGTGGTGCCCTATAAGGGTCGGTATTGGAGCTGATACTATTTATTCGTCAGTTATCTGGAACTAGGAGTTAGTAGTATAGTGGTCAGGTTTGCAGTTGACACCAAATTATTCAGGATGGTGAAAACCAAGGCTGACTGTGAAGAGCTCCAAGAGGACCTCCACAAACTGGGTGAGTGGGTGACAATGTGGCAAATGAAGTTCAATGTTGTTAAGTGTAAGGTGATGCACACTGGGACAAAAAAAATCCCAACTTCAAGGATATGCTAATAGGGTCTGAACTTGCTGAAACTAAGAGGGGGAACGGTCATACGGTTGTAGTGGATAGCTCAATGAAAGTGTCAACCCAGTATACTGCAGTGGTGACAAAGGCAAACTCTGTGTTTATTAGGAAAGGGCTTGAGAATAAAATGGCCAAATTGTAATGCCCTGTATAGATCTTTGATTTGGAATACTGTTCTTAATTCTTGTGTTCTTAATTGCATGAGAAAGTAGCAGTGTAAGGTGCCAGGAAAGGAGCAAGTGGAATGCAGAACAGAAAAAGGTATAACTAACACATGACTTTAATTCTTTATCCATGAATTCAATAGCTGTGTATGTTGTTTCCATCAAACATCAGAAACTACTTCTCACATCAACACATCAAGAAGAAAGGAAGAAGCTGTGAGCTTACTGCCCAAATACTAGGGAAGCTAAGTTTCTTTCCCACTACACCAGTGCAAGTTTGTCACAGACAGTCTGGCTACACTCTGTGACACAGAGACTCTGCTATCACTTCTGTAGTGCTGGCCCTGCACCACTCATGCAACACTCATCCTCTTGACTGGATGCAACATTCCTTCCCCTGCTCCTTAAACTTTTCTGCACAGTACACTCCAGACTCAGGCTTGTTCCAGGCAATTTCCATTGTTCACACTGTTTTTATACCAAGGGCATGATAGGATCCCCCCCCCTCTTTTTGCCAAAGCAGACCTTGAAAGCAACATGTTGTCTTGAGGAAAACAGCTCTTGGCCTCTTTACAAGGCTGCAAAACAGCAGTTACTTGTGCTCTTTAATGTTTGGCAGTAACAATTTTAAGGGCTCGTAGGATGATGTACATATTTTTATATAAGGGAACTAGTAGAGTAACCGATCTTATAGGGCCAGTGGTTGTATGCTTATCCAGCAGAAGTGAATTTTCAAATATAAATAAATGTGTTGGCAGACTGGGCACAGAATAGTATTTTTTGGTGTCTCCATTAGGAAATATTGTACTAGGATCATGAAGAGTTCCTTCCCAAGTCATGTACATGAAAACGCATAGCTGCTGCCTAGAGGATTTAAATATAAATCTTATTGTAATAAAAGTGCATTGTCCTTTACAAATCCATTGAGGATCAGATTATTTTAATCTTCAAAAGTCCATTCTGGAAGTTGACTGTGTGTTATAAAAGGCACTAGGTTTCCATTTGGCTTTTATATTTTATATTGGTAGCCTTTTGCCTTTTTTACCTACTTAGAGATTTCAAGCCTGTCTTCTTCAGCTAAATTACAGTTCTAATTCTTCCCTCTTTAAAAATAACAATATTCACCATAAGGTTTTTTTGGACTTCCCTTGTCTCACAGGCCTTTTCCTGTAGTCAGACTAAACCCAGAGAAATCAGTTTATGCCATGTTGCACAAATATACATTGGACCACTTCCCTCACTTTTGCACAGAAGTAGTCACCTGTTCCTTCCACATCCAAGTTCTTATGTAAATGGCACCCATCAATAGTATAAAATTACTGCCATTTTAATAGTCATTTAACTTGCTTTTGCTGCTCAATTCCTCAGTTCTGTAACCTGTAGTAACACTGCTTGTTGTTAGCCAAGACTAATTTTTAGCCATTTCCTATTCCCCCTTTGACATTTCTTTATGTCTGATTAGATTCTAAGCCTGAGGCCTTGTCATTCTTTTAAGCACTGCTCAGCACTGAGAACTTACATGCTCTGTTAAAATACCTAATGATTATAGGGAAAGGTTTTGGCTTTTCTACCAGTGCCTTTTAGCACATGTGTGCATGTGTGCATGCAGCTTTTGCCATTATCCTGATACTACTTTATTTTCTCCCATCAACATGAATAGAACTAATTCACTGCTGTGACACAGTTACTCTCAGAGGCACAATTCAGTCATGAGCAAAAGTCATCCATGTCCATTGCACTGATAATCAGAATGTCAGAGGCCAATTTTGCCCCCAAAACATGTATTTACTTCCTACCAGAGAGGATTGGTGACACTCACTTCAACCACAATAGGTTACAAACCAGGAGAGGAGGCCATGCTTCCCTGTGGCAAGGAATTTTCACTTTGAGTGACTCAGTGTTTCCCATTGCCATCCATAGGGTTACCAGGTCCCTGTTAGCAGCGGTGGGCTCCAGCCCACTGTCCTGGATATCCTGTTGTGCGCATGAAGCATGTGTGCCATGATGATGTTACTCAGAGATGACATCATTGTGCAGGGCACGTTGCAGGGGGATACTCTAGCATTTGAGAAAAGAACTCAATGCTTACCATAGAGTATTTTCCTCAAATGCTAAAGCATCCCCCCCCCGCAATGTGACCTGTGCAATAATATCACCTCTGGGTGAAATCATTGCATCAGGCACGTTGCTGCAGATGGGGCTGCTTGGGGGTTCTTTCCTCCTCACCAACAAAACAGAAAATATGGACCACTACATAATCTACTTACATATGGGCCAGGTCTCCTAAGCTCTAAAAAGCACCTGCAAAGGTTGCTACTATGTAAGTTGTTTTGTAAATCATATGATTAATTCTAAGAAGATATTCTCTCTTACAGTGAAACTGAATAATGTTGACCTTGTTAAGAAATTGCAATAAGACTTCCTATAATGGGTAAGATTGCATGAGACTTTATAAAATGTGTTTAATGTTGATAAAAAATGTTTATTAAAAAAAATTGTACTGTGTGAAACATTATGTGGTTAAAATGGCCAAAAAATGTTTGGATTTTATTAGCATGATTGTATTCTATATTCTTATAACTTCTAGTTCCTGAAGAAGGACCTGAAGTCCGAAACACTGATCAATACCTAGGAAAAGTGTTGGACATCTATTCCAGACTTCATTGCTTCCTTCTGAGAGATTTCTATTCTGGATTTTGTTCTTTCCCTTTGGGAAAGTGGATTTGTATATTTTCCTATGATTGATTATATGTGTTGAATTACTTATTGTATTGAAGTCTCTTATTGTAAGCTTTGGTGTGGGTTTATGCAGTGCACAGTTGTTATTTTTTGTTTTCTCTAGATCTCAGAAACTAAGCAAGGCCAACTCTGGCAAGTACTTGGAAGGGTGACCTCCAAGGAATACCAGAGGTGAGATGCAGAAACAGGGTAATCAAGCCACCTCTCTGATGTAAACGCAAACAGGCTTGAGAGCACCTCCTCTGAAGCAATGAGAAAAAGGGTGGGACATCTGACAGACTGTCAAGGGTTATTGCCTAACAGAGTCTCAGAACCTTTGAATGACAGGCTGTTCAAATGGATTTCTGTTGAGAGAGTCAGTTAAGGAATGACAGTTGAGGACTGACAGTTGAAAAAGAGGCAGTTAAGCACTGACTGGGAAGGAGGCAAGAAGTGACTGTATCAAGGACGATCTTCATTCAAGCCAAAAAAAGGAACTTGCTTCTCATAAAGAGAAGTGATTCCTTCCCAGTTAAAGGGGGAAATAGCTCTATGTATAAAAAAATGATTTTGGGAACTTGGTTGCATGTTCCTGCCTTCTAAACTTCCCATGTCAGTGAAACTCAGAAACCTATGCTTTGAGAAACTGGAAAGAAAGCCTCTCTCCTCAGAGTTTTAAAGACCTTGTGGAATAGCAGAAACACTTGTTGGCAACAAATTATCTGGTGTTTGTGTCAGTACAAAGTTATCTGTTTTATTATCTGTTCACCTCATACACCCTACCCCTAATTTCACCTAACGTTTTCTCCAAGTTAAATAAAACATTTTGTTTATTTTGAACTTTCAAAAGCCTCTCATCTACCATTTCAAAAGCAGAATATAAGGTGATTTTGTCTCTCCTCTCAGTTCCCTGGGCTAGCATGCATACACACACACATTCTGAGTGGTGGCTCAGAGGTTAAGATGCTGAGCTGAAGACCGGAAGGTCTGTGGTTCAGCAGTTCAAGACCCTAGTACCGAGTGATTGAGTGAGTTCTCATCTCTGGCCCCAGCAGTTCAAAAGCAAGAAATTGCAAGTAGATGAATAGGTACCACTTTGGTGGGAAGGTAACAGCGTTCCGTGCACCTTGACGTTTAGTCATGCTGGCCACATGACCATGGAAATATCTTCAGACAGCCAACATTTTAAAGTCATTTAAAAATGCTGCGAGGGCCTGACCCTGATTGGGCCTGCACTCCAACACTCATATACCCCTGCACCTTTTCAAGTACCAAAACAGCTGCAGCTGCAGGGACTATGGTCATTTCATCACTTGATAAAGCATGGGAAGGGGGGGAACAAGAGCACTTCAGCCTGCCATGCTGTGGGCTCAATCAGGACCAGACCCTCATAGCATTTTTAAATGACTTTAAAATGGCAGCACCATTCTCACAGTGCCCATGAGGAAGCCATCACATCTAGTTTGACCCCGTCTCTACATGTTCACTTACATTGCCTGTTGCAAGATATGGGACACATAACATTTCAAGAGACCAAATCAGATATCATTTACTTCATTTAAATCTGAAACAACTATGTTGTATGATATTTGCTATCATTTACCATGTTTCAAACATAGACTAAAGGAAACTCTGAAATCTTCTTTTCTTCAAGAAAACAAGGAAATTATTAGAATACTAGGAATAAGGCCCGTTGTGGAAATAAAAACAACAAGCTCTAGAAAGAGGCTCTGAGAGAGTGCCCCAGCTTTGGGCACTCAGTGTCAATTTGCTGTGGCGACCTCAGCAGGATATAATGACACAGAATCCACCATTTTCTCCAGAGGAACTGATATCTGCTACCTGAAGAGCAGTTGTAATTTTGAGTGATCTCCAGCCCTTACCTGGAGATTGGCAACAGTGGTTACCCAAGAGGGAATGGCTGGTTGGAGAGTAGAGTCTATGGCATTGTACCTGTCTGAGGTCCCAACCCTCCTCAAACCCCACCCTCTCCAGGCTCCACCCCTCAAATCTCCAGGAATTTCCCAACCTGGAGTTGGCAACCCTATTTTCTTCCGAGGCTATCATCAACCTACCTTTATCTGTCCCTCTGACTTTAGCTGTCCATCTCATCCCCCCTTCCCTCCTGGACAGCAGTTGTAATTCTGAGTGATCTCCGGCCCCCACCTGGAGATTGGCAACAGTGGTCACCCACTGAAGGAATGGCTGGTTTGGAGGGTGGAGTCTATGTCATTGTACCTGTCTGAGGTCTCACCCCTCCTCAAACTTCACCCTCTCTAGGCTCTATCCCTCAAATCTCTGGGAATTTCCCACCTGGAGTTGGCAAACCTATCAGGACTGGCCCCAATGAGTTTTCTCCAAAAGGCCAAAATAGGTGTGGAAAGGGCCTTTTACTGACAGAACCAAGCTTCATTGCCTACCAACAGGCACTGAGGGAAAAGTAGGGTTGCCAGCTCTGAGTAGGGAAATACCTGGAGATTTGGGGGGTGGATCCTGTGGAGGACAGCATTTGGGGGGGGACAGAAGGACTCAGCAGGGTATAATGCCATAGGGTCTACTCTCCAAATCAGCCATTTTTTCCAGGGTAACTGACCTCTGTCATCTGGAGATCAATTGTAACAGCAGGAGATCTCCAGGTTCCACCTGGAGATTGGCAACCCAAGGGGAAAGTCAGCCACACAGCAGGGGGTTGAAGAAAATGGTTTGATGGCCACCGGCCCACCTCATTAGCCAGCCGGCCATGGTGGCACCAAGCAGGAGAGAGAGCCATTTTCAGTTTATTCTGACTGGAAAGTGGCCCAGCTGGCAGTGGGCAGGGGAGGGGGTTAGAACATAAGAACATAAGAACATAAGAACATAAGAGAAGCCAATGTTGAATCAGGCCAATGGCCCATCTAGTCCAACACTCTGTCACACAGCGGCCAAAATATACCAGGTGCCATCAGGAGGTCCAGCAGTGGGGCCAGGGCACCAGAAGCCCTCCCACTGCTGCCCCCTCCAGCACCAAGAATAGAGTGCATCACCTGCCCCAGACTGAGAGTTCCCATCTATACCCTGTGGCTAATAGCCACTGGTGGACTTCTGCTCCATATGTTTATCTAATTTCCTCTTGAAACTGTCCATGCTTGCAGCTGCCACCACCTCCTGTGGCAGTGAATTCCATATGTTAATCACTCTTTGGGTGAAGAAGTATTTCCTTTTATCTGTTCTAACCCGACTGCTCAGCAATTTCATAGAGTGCCCACGAGTTCTTGTATTGTGAGAAAGGGAGAAAAGTACTTCTTTCTCAACCTGCTCAATCCCATTCATAATCTTATAAACCTCGATCATGTCACCTCTCAGCCGTCGTTTCTCCAAGCTAAAGAGCCCCAAGCATTTTAACCTTTCTTCATAGGGAAGGTGTTCCAACCCTTTTATCATTCTAGTTGCCCTTCTCTGCACTTTTTCCAATGCTATAATATCCTTTTTGAGATGTGGTGACCAGAACTGTACACAGTATTCCAAATGAGGTTGCACCAATGATTTATAAAGGGGCATGATGATACTGGCTGATTTGTTATCAATTCCCTTCCTAATAATCCCCAGCATAGCGTTGGCCTTCTTTATTGCAACTACACATTGTGTAGACATTTTCAGCGAGTTATCCACTACAACTCCAAGATCTCTCTCTTGGTCCGTCTCTCGTTATGTTGGACCAAGCTTCATTGCCTACCAACAGCCACTGAGGGAGAAGTTAGTCCCACAGAGGAGCCAAGCAGCAGAAGTGTCTTCGTCAAGGGAGAGAGAGCCGTCTGCCAGTTATTCTGACAGGGAACAGTGGCTGAAGTGGGAGTGGGCGGGGAAGAGGAGCAGACCCAGCACCCGTCCAATGGCATGCGAGTACTCTTGAGTGGTGGCTGACGGCCCAGTGGCTGATGGAACCACACTGCACAACCAATGGGAGAGCTGGAAATGGCCAATACACTAAGAGAATTATTATATAGAGATTCCATATAATAGTATTAGATTGTAAACTTGAATATTTTCTGATATTCCAACTTGTGCCCAATAAATTGAGACTTGAGGGCCAACCTTATTTTTGTAGATAGGAAGCAGATAGGAAGGTTGTCTAGCTACCTGATTAGGCTATGTAAAAACCACTGCCAATTAGCATCACTGCTTCATTGTAAGTATTTTTCCAACCAGGTCATGCACTTATAGTCAATGCAACTGTTCAATAATAAAGTGGTAAACACTTCCTGCAGACAACTTATTAGGAAGTTTGCATCTCAAATAAACCAGGAAATGAAGTCATTGTACATGTGGGCTGCCTATAAATGATTCAATCCCTTTGTTTCTAAAAGAACAACTATTTCAGATGCTGTAAAAAAATCTGTAAGCAATGACAAATCAATTAAAATAAACAAATCAATTGGAATGGAAAAATATGCAGAATAATTCTACAGCTTATTCTATTTAAGTGTCAGGCAATTGTGTGAATGTCCTATATTCTTCACTTGTTAAGAGGCTGCAAACCTAAACCTAAAAATGTCATTTCAGGTCAAACTGATTCTGACAACACTGGCGTTTGTTTACACAATGAAGTACCCTAGGACTCCCTTTGCTCCTCTCTTAGTTGTCCAGACTAAGTTTTGTTAACCTTTAGCAGGACATCTATCACCTTGTAGTCTCCTGCCCAGAAATTCTAGCTATTGCTAGTGATTGATAAGTCTTGGCACTTGTTGAGGTCTAGCTGAGAGCATGGACACTTTTGTGGGGTAGTGCAATGTTTCCCAGCCCATGGGTAGGGATGTAAAAGTGGGTTGCGAAGCCTCTGAAAGTGGGTCACAACAGGCCAGACCTCCCTAATGGTGGCCCCTGCCCTTTGCATGCTTCTCTTTCTTTCCTCCTCACCAACTTCTCACATCCTCATCTCCCTCTCCCTCTTTGTGACTTTTCTTTTGCTGTCAAGTCACAGCTGACTTACAGCGACCCTGTAAGGTTTTTAAGGCAAAGGACTTCAGAGGTGGTTTGCCATTGGCTACCTCCACATCATGATCCTGGTATTCCTTGGAGATCTCCCATCCAAATACTACCCAAAGCCAAGCCTGCTTAGCTTCTGAGATCTAATGAGATTGGGCTAGCCTGGGCTATCTAGGTCAGAGCCTCTTTGACAAGTAATGAGGGGGAAAGAGCTGTCCAGCAACTAGAAGTAGCTGACTGGGGCGGGGTGGTGATGGTGGAGAGGAGCTGTTCAGCATGCTATGGAAAACCAGAGGACAACAGAAAGAGGCTTGTGCATGTGTGGTGCTCTGTCAGCAGCCCAGCCTCTTGCAGTGCCCCTCTGTCCTCTGTCTGCTGTGGTAGACATACTGCACTGAGTCCCTTGCTTCCACCCTCTTCACCACCATCTGCCATCTTCGCATGTCTCCTCAACTCAGAGCCCCCCAAGTTTACCTCCTTAAAATTCCAGGTCTAGACCAGCTGGCGGTGGGGATGAATGCCTACTTGTTTAGGGTTTATAGTGGAGGCATCTGCACCATTTGTATGATGTTTGTTGGTTCCTCAAAAACAACTGTTTGGGCACTATAGAAAACAGAACGCTGGAATAGATGGATGCCAAGGTCATAGTTTGCATAGGGTGCCAAAAATCTTTGGGCCAGTCTTGGACCAGTCCTGGATGAGTCACCGTACAAAGTAAATTTGAACTTCTAGGTCACCATACCAAAAAGATTGGGAATAACTGGTGTAGGGGACACTTGGTTGCACACCCACATTAGCCAAAGTGCCAGTGAATCTTGTAACACTGCTCACTGCCAGTCTCTTACTTAGCTGGGACTAGCAAGAAGGGACAGTGAGAGAGAGCAGCCTTGTACCTTCCCCATAGCCTCTGCCCCAAAAGCTCTCTGCCAAGATATGAGTGACAAGTTCATATTCCATGATAAGTCTGCTTATTTTAAGAGAGAGAGAGAGACTGGCAGTGAAGTGGAAAGCTCTCAGATACACAAAAGTACGGTAATTCTATTATAGAACCATAACTTAAGTTGCAAGGACAAGTAATGAGATCTTCACAATAGTACAGGAAGTTCAAGGAATGGCAGTAATGAGCAGTGATTGGTTAGCCACATATTTACAATTTGAAATGGCCACAGGTAAAATGATAGGTCAAACAACCTGGACCATCATTTTATTTCCAAGCCCACTCCAAGGATCTGTCTCTCAATGACACTGTCACACACACATCCCTTCATTCTCACAAGCCCCTAATCGAGAGGATTAGGGGCTTGTGAGAATGAAGGGATGTGTGTGTGACAGCGCCATCCATCTGTTATATTTTATCCCACCTTTCTTCCAAGGACTTTAGGGCAGCATACATGTTTTTTCTTCTCCCCCATTTTATTCTGAAGTGCTTCATGGCCCCCACTGTGAAGTGCTTCATGGCACACTGAAGATTTGAATCCAGTTCTAGGACAACTGAAGCCCTTCCCCCTTTCCCCAAATTTAGCTGGCAATGGGGTAGGGGCTCATGATCACTAGGACCTCCATGATGTCTTAAGACTTTTCTGCTGCAGTGCTCCAAGTACCAGGAACCCTAGGAAATGCAGGACCCTGGTCTGGATCTTGGGCCCTGACCTTGACAGCTCAGGCTAGTCTGCTCTCGTCAGATCTCGGAAGCTAATCAGAGTCAGTCCTGGGTAGTATTTGGATGGGAGACATCCAAGGAATGCCAGGGTCATGAAGTGGAGGCAGACAATGGGAAACCACCTCTAAATGTCTCTTGCTTTGAAAACCCTATGGGGTCACTATAAATCAGCTGTGACTTGATGGCACTTTCCACCACTTCCACCACCAAGGCCTAGCATAGCCTCACCAGATCTTGGAAGCTAAACAGGGTTAGAACTTGGATGGGAGACCATCAAGGAAGTTCAAAGTTGCTGCACAAAGGCAGGCAATGTCAAACTAGCTCTGAACATCTCTTGCTCTGAAACCCCTAAGGGGTTGCCATAAGTCTGGGCAACTTGATGGCAAACAACAACAAGAGGCATGCTGCAACTGCATTCTAAGACACTATAATAAAGTTCCATCACTCATCTTCCCCAATGTTACACAACATGCTTTGCTTAGCTCAGTAGAAGGGAGTGCTGGCAATAGGCTGAGCCCATTCTGACCTAGGCCTGAATTAATTAATTAATTAATTAATTAATTGTGAGTATTTTTCTGTGTGTGTGCATGCCTGGAAGTCATGGTTGACTTCTAGCAACCCCTAGTGGGGTTTAGCTGTTTCAGAGAGGTGGCTTGAAGTTGATATTGCCTGCCTTTGCGTCTCAGCCATGGTATTCCTTGGAGGTCACCCTTCCAAATACTTGCCAGGGTTGGCCCTGCTTAGCTTCCAAGATCTGACAAGATCCGGCTTGCCTAGGCTATTCAGGTCAGGGTGGCCTGAATGTCAAAGGAATTTGGCCCAATTTTGAATGGGCTCACAGAGATAAAGTACATTCCCCAGTGTTACCACTAATGACGAATTGCAGTCATGCACAACACTGTTCTGATAACACTGATATTCTGAAAACTTTGAACTGTAAATCCATAAATGCTACTTGGATTACAGCTGTGGTAGATACTTGTCACAATATCAAAAAAAACTTCACTTCTGTTAATGCAAACCATCCAAGTCCAGCAAACACTATAACAGTCTGCTATTCTGGTTATTCCTTATGAGCTCCATTGACTTTTCCATGAAATTCTGCTCTGGTATTGTAAACACTGTCATGATCAAATACATTAAGTCCTGTGTAATGGCGATCTCCTAATTCAAACATTATAACCCTAACCCCCTTCCCTGTTTAGTTGTTCAAAGAGGTAATTTTTCAGGTATCCTTTGTTTAATATATGAAATAGTTTCTTAATAATAACCTGCCAGTATTTCCTTTTCATTCTCAATGGGGATTTACTTACTACTTTTGCTTTTATTAAACATGAAATTCATTTCACAACTGAAGTCTCTGCATGCGCATATTAGGTGGGCACATTGACATAAAATACAGCACAGAAGCCAATTTGGACAAATGCTGGTTATGGTCTTTTTTGGTTCTAGATAATTACCAGAGCTGTAAAAATTTTAACAAATTCCAAATATGGCAAAAAAAAATCAGAATTTTAAAACAATTGTCAGCATCTGTAATCATTTTTTTTTCCTTTTGCAATCTACATCCTAACAAAATTAAAGCTCCACCCTCTGCTATCATAGCAATATTTTAACCAGTTGAGATCATCTCTACACATGAAACATCTCGTAAAGGGCTAGGACATATAAGTGCTCCTTTGCTTTTTTTTATTTCCCTTTGTTTTTTCTTTGTTGAACCCTCTGAAGGGCTAGTTTTCACCACTCTGGCTATTCAGTTTGCTTTTTTGGTGGGTTCATCACAAGCTACAGGGTCAGCATTTTACTAAACAATGGCTTCTTATGGTTCACCCTTCAGATGTAAACTGAGAGCTAGATTGTTATTAAATTCCAGCATCATCCTTCTGTGCAAGGAACTTGTAGCATAGCTAGCCACAGAGATTTTGCATGATTGTGAACAGATAGCATTATTGCCCGCAATAAACTTCTACTTGAAGGGAAGGCACTCAGTCTATGAAAAGCCTTGGCAAGCCTGTCCACCAAAGAAAGATTAAAGGACATGTGAGTCCTATGATGAGTCTTACTTAATTTGGTGATATTGAACAAACTATGCCCTCTCTTGAAGTTTGCCTCCCATCCATGCATAAAGAAGCGGGTGATGGCCCCATTCCTCATTTTGACTAAAAACAGCAGCTAGGTTGGGGCAATATTTTCAAAAGTTGTATCCCCCCCCACCTTTTGCTATCCCTACAGAAGAGGAAGCTTATTTGGAGCCCTGCTTTCTGATGGGGATAGGTTGTTTAGTGATCTTTTTCCATTAAATTTGACATGCATTCCAATTATAGCCAAACAGGGAGGAAGGATATTCTTAGCCAGTTTGGTGTAGTAGCCAGTTTGGTGTAGTGGTTAAGAGCATGGATTCTAATCTGGGAGAATCGGGTTTGATTCCTCACTCCTCCACATGCAGATGCTGGTGTGACCTTGGGTCAGTCATAAATTCTTTCAGAGCTGTTCTCTCAATGGTAGCTCTCGAGAGAGAGTTCTCTCAGCCCCACCTATCTCACAGGGTGTTATGGGGAGGGAAAGGAAAAGGGATTGTAAGCCACTCTGAGACTCCTTCGGGTAGTGAAGGGTGGGGTATAAATCCAATCTCCTCCTTCTCCTCCTCCTCAGGTTTTGAACCCTGATGTGGAAACCTGATTTCAAAATCCACATATTGGATTCTAAATCTTCATTCTGTAAAATTTTCAGAAATGTAAACTTCACTGTGTTGACTAGTAGATTAAGCAGAGTAGGAAGGTTAGGAACATCTTTGCCCCATGATTTGAGACATGGGCTGAGCTTCTGTTCCTCCTCTGTTTCAGGTATTTCACCTGAGCTTGGCCAAAGGAGTCATAGCTGTTGGCCCAATGGTCATTGCCTATGACCTTCAATAAGATGGATCAGCAGATCTCAGAGTAGCCCAGGATGCAGTATGTTGTACTGTTTGTTTCTTCCTGTCTATTTCAACTTAATGTTCATATTTTTTAAGATACCTTAGGTAACCAATGTGGAAAAAAGTGGGGTTAAATTAGGGTTGTCAGCTACAGCTGGCAATGTACTGGAAGGCTTTTAGGAGTGAGGACAGGTGCTTTGGCACTGCATTGGCATCTAGAGCTTTGAGCAAATCCTGGACTGTCACCCCTGACATCATGATGCCACTTCTATGTGTGTGTATTTATTTTGCTGGAAGTGAGGTTGTGTGCTTGCACTACACTAGTGTGCCACCCTATTTTACTCCATTGGCCTTTGAAATGCCAGCAGGGAAGAAGGGGAATTGTTGGGAGGTCTCCTGATCTGGCCTCCCTAGATAAAATACTCTGATTAACTGAGAAATTAAAAATTTAATTGCAGACTAAAATTTGTCCTTTAGTTCATAAATCCGAACCTAGTGACCATTAAACTCAAAAAAGTTATCTGAATGAAATTTCCTCCAGCTTTCAAACCCAAATCACTTAAAACAATTACTATATAAGAACCCAAATAATTTTTTAATGAACATAATGAGCCAAACCCAAATTTCTGGGCTCATCCCTTGGGAGTAAAAGAGCATCTTCATAAAACAAACATTTCTTTTGTGGTTCTGACACAAAAACTTATGAAAGATAATGCTTGTATTGCTAAATTTGAAGGAACAGACTTCTGATTAAGATAATCGTTCCTAAAGTAGATTCTTCTTTATATAGAGAACACTGTTCACTATTCTTCACTATTCATACTTTCTTCTGGTGCCCATATCTCACATCACTGCTTCCAAGAGACTGGGGAAATGAAGCTGATGAAAAAACAGGAAGTTAACATGTACTCCCCTTTGAAAACTGAGAAACAGGATGACAAACACTACATATAGATGCTCGTGGCCTTGCATGCAGAAGGCAAGCTAAATGACTTCATTAATTCATTCATTTCTAAGGCTATATATGGCCAGAATTAGCACACAAAAGTTGGTGGATTCTTTGTAATCTGCAAGAATCTAATATAAATCCTTTTCAAATCCAAGATGTTAGGGAGACTCTTTTTAAGAGGGGGACACATTTGAGTAATATATATTTGTTAGTATGTCCATAGGTTTTACCCGGAGGGTAACTGAAATTATTATGCTTAATGAATGAATCAAATATATATCCAAATATGGACTGGAAAAATATCTAGAAATGTAGGCATCAGACAAGGCTTGCTGGGAGTTACTAACTCTCAAAGAGTCACCAAGCCAACTGCTGACTGATTTGAGCTCGTCATCCAGCTGAGTCATCCCCCCTGATTTACTCTTCAGTTGTGTGTGCGGTTTAGAGTCTCTTCTTATGAAAAAAGTCATGTTTAAAAAAAAGTTGTGTATGTTGGCAGTCCCTAACTTTTTGTTCCCCCTCTAGGTAGTCTCTTCAGAATGATTTTGGCTTCTTTTGCAAATGTTATTCATTTTCACCATAGCAATACAATAAAACATCCATTATATATCTCACAGATCATATCTATTGTTTTCTTTCAGAAGATCACCTGCTTTCTGTAGCCTACCCTAAATTTATGTCCTACAAACAAATTCTAAAAAGGGATGGAAAGAAGAGAGAATTGTGAGGGAGCTAAACTAGGACTGCAGTTCATGGCTGCTGTTTAGTTGCTTTGCAGTGCAATCCTACGCAGAGTTACTTCAGTCAAACCTTGTTGGAAATAATGAATTTAGACTGGAGTAACTCTGCAAAGAATTGCACTGTAAATATCTTGTGCAAATAATACCAAACATTTATTCTAGATCTGATCATATTTATTAAGGGTTTGAAGAAACTTAGCAGGAAGCTGCCCCTCAGGCCTCCCTGCCAGGGTTCTCCTCAGGGGGCAGGCATGAAGCACCAATGCCTCAAGCAAGTGGGTGTGGCTGCTCCTAGTAGCGACTGTTGCTCTGTCATCACCATTAGGAATGAATATCTATCCAGATAGCCATTTCCATTGCTTTTTTCATTCTATATGTTGGGGGTCCCATAGGTTTGGTCTGCCTCGTTCATGTTGCTGATGATTCTTTAGTTTCTCTCCCACATTTTCACAACTGCCATATTACACCATTTATAAGCAATTTATCAAAATTAACACACATCTTGACAGTGTTTCCTCTAAGCTGAGTTAGTGTGAACTAACTCACAGTTTTTTAGCCTCCGGCTCACACATTTTTGTCTTAGCTCAGAAAGGATGGCTCCAGAGCAAACTAATTTATGTAGTAGCCAAATTGCTCACACACAACTTTAATGACAGTAGCTCACAAAGTAGAAATTTTGCTCACAATATTCCACAGCTTATAGGGAGCATTGCTTGACACTGAAGAAAAAATATATATTTTGTGAGGGAAACTGAGCATGAGGAAAGAGCAAATGGCGTAAGAAGAAAGACCATGCACTTATTTCTCACAAGGGAGAACCTAAATCAAAATGAGAAATTTCAGACTAATCTAGTGTCCTCTTTGCTCGCCTGCCAGTGAAGGAGTAAGCTACAATGTGAAGAGAGCTTCCACTAGTCACCTTCTTCAGGGCAAGAGGCCAGGCACTGGCAGCAGCACACAAGCGCCCCCTGGCCTTGGAACAGCTGCTGCTTGCTCCTTCACCCAGATGGCTACCAGAACAGCAAGAATGGCCACCGGAAGTAACTCACTTTCATTTGTGCATGCACCCACCCCTTTGGGGCACTGGAGCCTCATAAAAATTCTCTGGGAGGGCAGTCAGTCTGGTCAGCAGTGGGTCTTCTGTTTTTCACTTTTATTGTGCACATCTGTTTGACTGCTAGATCTCCACATGCCCTCTGCTTAACATTCCATTTTTTTCTCCTTGGAAAAAACCTATACAACCATTTGAGAAGGAAAGTGACCATGAGGTGATCATTTTCTCATTATTTACATGATTCCGTAATTTAGTGAAAGCACCTCTCATAGAAAGACAGCTGATACAACCGCCTTGAAAATCTTTGCTTTCTGGTATTTTCTAGGATGTACAAGGTAGAGGTCTTAATAATACTAAGAATAAAATTCAGAGTGGTGTATTTTCTTACCAAAAAATGTCTTGGGAACTGAACAGGGATGACAAGAGGTAGCAAGAGGCAGCAGGCATGCCTCCCAAATCTTTTTGTTATCTTCTTGCTCCCTTCAGTTTCAGTTTCAATGTGTTAAGTTCCTATAGCATAGATTAGAAATTTAAGAACCCTGCAGGTGAATAAACAAGCCCAGTAATTCACACCTGTCCTCCACCACAAAAGCAAGCAGAGATCATTACTCCCCTCAGCAGGCCAGGCCAACCCCCTACCAATCCCTAGACTCCTACCTATCCTACCTCCTGCAAGTCTGAGCTTGTTCTGTCCTACGTGGGTCTTTATCATGAAGAAGAAAATGGCCCTCAGTGGCCCAGAAGAGGTTAGGCCTAATCTATTTGGATTCCTCTTATACAAGAGAACCTCTCTTATAAGTGTAATGATGAGGAATATTATATGGTAGAAGAGGCAGTATCAGAGGCAGGGGGAGGCAGGGGCTTCCTCAGATAAATTATTAGCAACTGGGTTTTTTTTAACCTCCATTCTATGTAATATGTTTTTAGCAAAATCCTTGATCCCATAACAGTGGTCTTTCTCACCTGTTTGATTCCCCCCAAACTAGTTATCCTAGGAACCAAGCTATGTAGTAACTGCATTGTTTGATGTATAAATATTATACTGAGATGCTTTAAATCTCATGCCTGTAACAATACAAAGAGGGCCATTTGAAATGACATTCAATGGTTACTCCATTATAATGTTATTATAACACAAAACAGCACAATTTTAAAGATTTCCATATTCTAGATTTTTAATTCAACTTTTGAGGGGAGCAGATAAGGGCTTTCCCCCATTTTTCTACTGGCAACAGATTTTTTAGCTTGAAAAAAATCAACAATGGGAATGGTTTATTTTATTAAGAACATAAGAACATAAGAGAAGCCAATGTTGAATCAGACCAATGGCCCATCTAGTCCAACACTCTGTCACACAGCGGCCAAAAATACCAGGTGCCACCAGGAGGTCCAGCAATGGGGACAGGACACTAGAAGCCCTCCCACTGCTGCCCCCTCCAGCACCAAGAATAGAGTGCATCACCTGCCCCAGACTGAGAGTTCCCATCTATACCCTGTGGCTAATAGCCACTGGTGGACTTCTGCTCCATATGTTTATCTAATTTCCTCTTGAAACTGTCCATGCTTGCAGCTGCCACCACCTCCTGTGGCAGTGAATTCCATATGTTAATCACTCTTTGGGTGAAGAAGTATTTCCTTTTATCTGTTCTAACCCGACTGCTCAGCAATTTCATAGAGTGCCCACGAGTTCTTGTATTGTGAGAAAGGGAGAAAAGTACTTCTTTCTCAACCTGCTCAATCCCATTCATAATCTTATAAACCTCGATCATGTCACCTCTCAGCCGTCCTTTCTCCAAGCTAAAGAGCCCCAAGCATTTTAACCTTTCTTCATAGGGAAGGTGTTCCAACCCTTTTATCATTCTAGTTGCCCTTCTCTGCACTTTTTCCAATGCTATAATATCCTTTTTGAGATGTGGTGACCAGAACTGTACACAGTATTCCAAATGAGGTCGCACCAATGATTTATACAGGGGCATGATGATACTGGCTGATTTGTTATCAATTCCTTTCCTTTCCCTTCCTTATTAGTAGCATACAGTTACAAACTATCATCAGTGGGCTTTTGCTGTGGTCCTGCATCTCAACATTTGAAAACTTTTTCCTCAGCTTTTTCCTTCCTTTTAGAAGAAGGATTTCAACTGTCGTTCTCAACTTCAGCTGTAGTTTAAACATAAAACACAATACAAGGGTTATGTTATCATGGGAATTGTGGCAAGATAATCAACCTCTAAAGTTTGTCATCTTCTACAGGAGATTTAAAATATGTTTTAAAATCTTGCAGTTTTCAAAATCATTCAACTGCTGACCAATCCACCTGGTAGCCAAAGTTTGGGTGATACTCCACCCTGCCAATCTACCCTCATCAGTGAGCTTGACACATTCAGGGGAAATGAAACAGTGCAGGCTTCAAGTGTTCAAAGCACAGCAGCATGTCATTCTTGCCTGCCTTTGTATTGCAATTGCTATACAGGAATGAGGTTGTGAGATTTTTGCAGGCTTCTCTTGGACTCACATGTAATAGTGATGCCTGATATAGTTCCTGCTGCAGTGTCCATGCCACTGTGTGACATGGTCTATTGTGTCAGTCTGTTCATTACACTTTTATCCCACCCTTCGTCCAAGGAGCTTCAGGGGGCATAGATGGTTCTCCCCTCTCCATTTTATCCTCACAACACCTCTGTGAAGTCACTTAGGGATCTTCATGGTAGACTGGAGATTTGAACTTGGGTCTCCCAGATCCAAGTCCAGCATTGTATATCACAATGTCTGGTTGCTATCAAGGCTGCGGTCACACACACTAAATAATCCACTTTCAATGCACTTTCCAACTGGATTTTGCTAGTTCGCACAATAAAATCCACTTGGAAAGTGCACTAAAAGTGGATTTAAAGTGGATCATTTAATGTGCGTGACTGCTGCCATACAGAGCTTTAAAGGCTTAGTACTTCCTCACCATAAAGCACTCATTCTGCTGCATCTTTGCAAAATGTGATGCCTTGCCTTATACTTCATGAATCCTTTCAGTACTTTGAACATTATCTGTTCAGTGCCCATGATGTTTGACTGAAAGGGCTGACAAACACTGACTTCATTATATGTATGTTCAACTGAGCATTGAACTTCTGGTGCCTAATGCTGAACCTAGCCCCCATGAGGATCAACAGACCCAGAGAATGGGGTCATGTTCAGATAGAAGTTACTGTTCAGGGCATCCTCCCTGGTTGGCAGAAAAATGTGAAATCTCCACAAAATGAACTGTGTGTGTGTGTGTGTGTGTGTTAAATCCTCCTCAAACTGAGGAACGTTGTCTGTTGTTGCATTGTCTTGTGCTGTCTCATGAGTCCTGCACTTGCATAGATAATGTAAATCTACTGTGGGTGGGAAGGGGAGATGGGGTATATTGGAAAAAAATAAAGCTAAGCATTACAATGGGGAAAATAAGCTTCTGCTATTGAAATACATAATTTAAACTGGGCAGTTTTGTTACATTCGCCAACCTTGAATGTGCAGTTCAGGTTGCAAGTTTTGTGAAGGAGCAGAAGAGACAAGGTGGCTGGAATGAGGGAAGATCAATTTATGGCCACCTGGACTTCCATCAGGGCCATGCAGAGACCCTTTCTGACCATTAGGAGTCCTAATAATTCCTAATCCACCTATATATTTATCCAAAATCTGTGGCTACAGATTGAACTAGATTGTTTTCTACTTTCTGTTCCAAACTGATCTAAAATTATAACCGTAGGCATCATGTTAAATAAAGTGACATGCCATCTAGTTCCTTTTTACAAGTATCTCTTTATCCTCTGTTAAGTAATTTAGAAAAAAAAAATCCTGCAGGATCTTCTGCGAATTATATCAGCCATGCTTACATCTACTGCAACAGCTCTTATGTAACACAGCATTTGTGTGTGATTCTATAGTTTTAAAAAACGATTGACCTTCCACAGATGGACCACAGATTTGAGGTGGAGAGGGCTCCATTAATAAACTGCCAGGGACACAAGCTTTACAGTAGGTACTGTGCCTGCCATAAATTGAAGCCTTGCTGTTATTATTTTAACATGAAATGTTTAATGGTAAAGAGAAAAAAGAGTGAAGACATCTGAAGGATAAAACCCCAGAAACCTGTAGCTTCTCAGTGCATGCAGACAGACAGACAGACAGACACACAGATCCTGACTTGGAGGTTTGCTGCACCAGTCCACACACATACACACAAAAACTGAGGCATACACAGCAGTCTCCCAGAGTAACTTCACAACATATCCTGGCATCAGACCAACAACAGAATGTCTAAGACCCAGATATAACTTAAGCATCTAGACCTAAAATCTTTGAGTAAAAATGTAAGCTTATTGTTATGAGACATCAGAACATCAAAGAAACATCATGCTACATTGTACTTCATGTATAAGTAAGTATTAGAGTTGCCACCAGGATCACAAGTGAACTCTCATGTCCATCTCTTGCTGATGAAATCTATTGGCATTGTATAGGAAAAGACTTTCCTGGTTCATTCATACTAGGCCCAAATGGCCTAGCTGATAACATGTCCCTGTGACTTTTGTCACCTGCACAGAGGGCATGCACAGATGCCAAGCCTAGATATCCATTTCAAAAGTCACTTTGGCACCTCTGAGGGGAAGACCAGACATTGAGACTCTTCCCAAACTTGAAAGCTCAAGCAGACGTGCTTTTAGGGGTGTAAGCAATGGCTGCGCCTACATAGTTAGACACGCCTTTCGACCCTGTCAGGATTGGGTAAATGGCCATGCTCAGTTGTGACAAGGGTAGGAGGGGATTGTGTTCAGCCTATGAAAATAGAGACAGAACTCTCTTGGAAGTGGGCCCCTTTCTAAGAGTTAGTCTCTGTTTGGATTACAAACCTGCAACACTGAATTTTGCTAGTGGGCGACAAGCTGGCCTTAATTGCCTACTGCAAGCATGTGGTTCCTTCTTAAGATCCCCTGGACAATGGACTTTGTACTACCTGGACCATGGACTTTGAAAGACTGGTAATTATAACATACCTCTATGTGTAGTCAGAGCTGGACAAGCTTTAGATTTCTTTGTTTTCTAATGCTGCTAGTCTCTTGTCATATAACTGCTTTGCTTAATAAAGATCTTATATAGATTAATCTCATCTGATTTTGAGTTCTGTATTGCAACTGGATCTCTAAGGCTAAATCTCGTGGCCTGGGACTGCTCAGCTGAGGTCTACCACTGTGTGTTAATTAATTGCTGTAGCCCAGAGCTGATAAGTTGTTAATTCCCAGAAACCTGGCAGGAGGTGGGACCTATGCTCCTGTCTGAGTTGGGAACATCCTTACATAGGTCCTGGTGGCAGAATACTGATTTAAGTATTCCTGAAGCATGTGGGTCTTTGGTATCTCTCACTCCTGGAAGGGTGTGGGATAGACGTGAGATTCTCCATGTGCTGGCATAGTATCAGGACTTGGACCTAGAGGTTGCATACCTATGTGGAGAGTGAGTGCTGATTTCTAGAATAAGAAGTGCTGAGTGAGTCTGATTTCTAGAATAAGAAACATGAATTTGTGTTCTTAGATGAAAACTAATGGATCTTTAGTTATTTACAGCAAACAGTAATGCACACACAAACTGACTATATGAGTAGCTGGAGTTCCCAGCACCCCCTCCCCCCAGCTCCTGTTTCCCGCTGCCACTCTGGCAGCCAGTGGAAGTGGAAGAAAATGGTTTTTAAAATTACTGAAGGCTGGCAATGTTACACCACTTCTGAAGAAAACCCAAAAGTGATGGCAGTGACAGTCTGTCCTAGGAATTGACAGAAACTCTTCTGTAAAACCACAGAGTTTCCAGCAATTCCTAGAGCAGACTGACATCACTTCTGTGTTTTCCTGGGAAGTGATGTAATGCTGACAGTACCCCTCCTCGTTTCCCCAGCACACCCAGAATCCCATCAGGATGCCTCGCTCTTTTCCACAAATGAGTTTGCCAGGTGAATTTACCATAATCAGAGGTAGAAATCTAGTGAACTGATCTCAGAATTAATTCAGGGTAGCAAATTATATTAGCATTATGTGTAGAATTGAAAAGTACAAAATTGAAAGAGAAGGCTAACTTGGTGGTATGTATAGTGATTGGAGGACTGGTGTCCTGTCTCTTGCTCCTAACCAAGGAAGACAATATTGTGGCTGGGAGCATGGGATCTTTCCAGGGGTGTTTTAGCCTCACAGTCTATCTTTAAGCAGGTCCACTTAGATGAAAAACCCAGCTTCATTCTACTTGCAGAGGCCATATTCAACCCATTCCCTTGTTCTTCCAAATTCATTTCATAGGTAACTGTGATCACTGTGCTGCACTCCTTTGCAAAACAGCTAAGCAATAAAACTATGCTGGCCAGCTACATTCAGAATACACTAATAAGTACAACAAAAGGTAGAATCTTCTTTAACACTAATTCATTTTGGAACTTAGATTTAAACATGAGTGCAGAGAAAGCAATTACATCTGTGCAGGAGCAACATCAGGATATAAGGGAGAACATAAATGCCTGAAAGCACAGAGTGTATAAGTGGTGTTTGCAGCCATCCCCCCAACAATGAATTTCAGCAAATGGCATGCTGTTCAGCCAACCCTATCAGTCCATAGATCAGTAAAATATTCACCCCACAATCTCAACCCACAGGAGTTTGAGCATTCATTCTACAAATATCTTCCCTTGTAACTAGGGATGGGCACAAACTGGGAAAATGTGGTTTGGTTCATGCTTTGTAGTGTGCCCAGTTTGTGAACCATGAACTGTCACACACTTTTAGGTGCCAAACAAACTGGTTCAGTTCATGATGCTTGTGAAGTGATAGAACACCCCCCCCCCCCAGCATACTAGAGACACCAAACTCACAGGGGATCTCTTCTACCTGCCCAGCAAGTTTGGCAAGGATTGCATTTACGCGATCTGAGTTAAAGCTCCCCAAAGAAGGAGCCCCCAGGAAAGTGCTTTTGGGGGAAATGTCAGGTGCAGGTTCAAAAGTGTATAGAACAGACTCCCTGCAAGCTACAAACACCAGACACACAGGGAGCCTCACCCTGCCACCCGCTCCTCTACAATCTCTCCAAATTGGGGGTGGATTACATTTCTGGGGTCCCAGTTACAGACCCCCCAAAAAGGTCTCTCCAGTGTCTCTCTGGAAAACACAGCTACAGTTCCAGGAGTCTATGAAATGGCTCAGGAACACCAAATTTACAGGAAAACTGTGTGGTGCTAGCTGGATCTAGATCAAGCTTGCTCATTGGGATCCCATCCTCATTACCAGTGAAATATACTGAGTTCAGATTCGTAGAGTGCCAGTAGAAAGAAGACTGAAAATCCCTGGCCAAAGCCGGGTATTTGTGCATGCAAAAGGATACACCCAAAACACACCCCACTCCCAACAATAGGCTATTTACATTACATTGTTTATCAATTGGTTTACTCTAGGATCCTTGTTTCCCTACTGGTCCATTCTAGGATCCTAGCCCACTGTTGTTATGCATCCTCAAGCTACGTCTGTTGGTAAGTACAGTTCAGGCTTAGTACATAACAAGCGTGTAAAGCGTGAATGGGAAGCACACAACCTTAGAAGTTAGGCAATCCATTCTGGAAACATTTGGCTCTCTAGCTTATATTCATTCCATGTTTAGTAAAACATGTCATTTATACCATGTAAAATGTTTACTACAACAAATTCAACAGTGCAGCAAAGCAAAAGCAATTGCCAAGTAAAAATGTGATATGGCTCTGAGATGGCTTTGTCAGTTAGGGAAGTCCTCTGCTAACAGCAATAGAAAGGGATTTAGTGATTTTAAGATTTTTTAAGCGTGCTGTACAAGCAACAGGATGTGGTTAAGGAAAGGCGAGCTGTAAGTGAGAGAGCAATCTGGAAGAAAAGAAGAAATTGGGTCCCTAACCTTTTACGATGCTACAGCAGTGAATTATTCATTTTTATAACAATATTAAAGCTTCCAAATTAATGTAGGGTTGGGTGGGTGGAAGGGGGGGGCTAATGTCTTTAGAGAGGGAATTTTTGTAGAAATTTTTAGAGAAGTCTTCAGTGTGACATTTGCAACACCCACACAAACCAACCTCTAGAGACCTGACAAACCCACCTTATCTCATTTACTTTACAAACCATGGCAACATATTTGCATCATCACCTTCTGTTGCTGGATACTGTAACATTTTAGTTCTGACCTTAAGAGATCAGGAAATACAGACCAGTCCTTTTCTTAAATGTAGATTATAGTCATAGATATGAAAAAATTGATCCCCTCAAACCTACATGCACAGCTTTATCTTCAAAACTTGTTATTCCTCTTTAAACTTATGTAGTTAAAACTTATGTACAGCTGAAAACAATGACTTTGAAATACACACATATTATATATCTCCACCCAAATAAACAGACGTTTCCCACTGGTAATCTATTATAGTATATTTTGTTTATTACATTTGTGACCTTTCCTTCCTCCAAAGAATTTAAGATGAGTACATTTGGGACTTATCCCATTTTATCCCACAACTATCCTGTGAGATAAATTAGGTAGAGTCATTGGCCCAAGGTTACCCAGTGAACATCATGGCTAAACAGGGACTTAGCCATGCTTTAATTCCAGCCCTGTATCTGCTTTGCTACATTGTCAAATAGATCGATCCTAAGCAGGCCTACTCAGACTCCAGTGCAAAAGTGCTTACTCCCAGATAGGGATGCCAGCCTCCAGGTGTGACCTAGAGATACCTTGGAATTACAGCTCATCTCCAGACTAGAGAGATCAGTTCCCCTGGAGAAAATGGACCCTTTGCAGGCTGGACTCTATGGCATTGTACTCCACTGAGGTCCCTATGGTCCTCAGGCTCTATCTCCAAATCTCCATGAGCTTCCCAGCTTGGATCTGGCAACCCTACGCCTCCCCATCTGCTGCCAGTGGCCAGGGGGGACCTGGCAACCCTACTCTGAGAAAAGTGTTTTTAACATTGTACTGTAAGTCACCTTCATATGCGTAACAAACTATACTTATATAGGATTGCTTTGCACATCAGAGTGTTGCCCTGCAAGAGCCTTGTGCAGTGTTTATAAGGCTATGGACTATGCCTGTGAGCTGAACTGTATAATAAATATGCCAGGGATTGAACTGTATGCTTGCCCAATGATGGTGGCAATGCCCAGACTGTAGACACGTGCCCAGATGAGGGAAGCCTTGCCCTGAAGCAGTGTGCCAGCCTGGAATGGACCAATGGACATACCCAATGTTGTTCACCCCTGCATCCATGCAGGAGAGGAATCAATCTCCCTGATGCCAGAAATACACAGCAGCCAGCAAGCAGAAGCCATGCTTCACACCAAGAGGCCTAAGTGTTCCTGCAAAGGACTCCATAGAAAGACTTCCTCTCCAGCACACAGGCAGCCTTCTCCCCACCACCACCTTCTCCTAGCATTACTGCACGTACTCATCCTCAAGTTAAACAATAGAACTTGGCCATGACGAGATTATCTGAGCAGCCCAACACACCCACCGCTCATCATGATAATACAGATGCAGATCACTGGATTGTTGACTGGCCAAGCACCAGGAATTACTACCTTTTCTTTTCATTTGTCTTAAGCCATCCACTCTGAGAGGTGTCACTGTTAGCAAACATTATATCAATTGCCCAACACTTAATTCCATTCTTTTACCCATTAAGAAACTGGCAGCTTCTAGCATTTTCCTGGGGACTATGTGCCTTGGCGGCCCAGGCCCCGAGCACCACTTAGGGTATATAAGGAGAGTATCTACTCATTGTTCGCTCTCTCTTCTCCTGCCTACCTAATCCCACCCTATCTAGCTTACTCCATTCATAGCGCTGTCTGGAGTCTACCATGTGTGCTGCTGGTCAACACATGACCTCTTCCTTAGTATTTTCCCCATTTTTCGCTGCAGGATCACCTTGTCACATCAGACAGGTAGAGTATTACCCCACCAACAATACTTCCTGCTCATGTAACTGTTGCTGTATTATTTTATCTAATTTCTTAGCTCTGAATTGCTTGTGTGTATGATTGTTCAGTTTAACTGTGTGTGTGTGAATCATTTAGTAAAAGAAATAATATTTATGATCTAGTCTCCTGGTCTATTTCTGGGGATCTGAATAAATTGGACTCTGGTATACATAGGTTATTGCTCCCTTATTAAAGCCATTGCCATTTAATATTCATATTCTCCTATTTTATTAAAGAAATATGGCTACTTGGCTAACAAGAGCAAAACATAATTTAGTTGTTCATGCTGAAATCCCATGCTGGCATATCCCCTGCCCATCCACCTTCACTGCACATGCTTCTGCATTTCCTTTTTTTGTCACCGACTATGCTTTAATCAAACCTAGATAGAGGGCTGGGCCAAACACTAGGCAAACCTAGGCAATTACCTACGGCACCAGAATCAGAGGGGTGCCAAAAAGGTGAGTCAGTTCCTCTTTCCCATGTGCCATTCTCCTGGAGGCCAAGTAGAAGCTGATGCCCACCCACCATCCTCATTTCCCTTCCTCCTTCTAGCCCTGCCCAAGCACTGGCAGGGGACTACCACCACTGCTTTGTTGCCACCACCTAGTAGCTCAGCTGGAAGACCTGGGCTGCTACTTCCTGTGGCTGATGCTGATGCTGCAGTCAGCAAGGAGAAGCATCCATGGAACAAAGAAAGTGCTGAGGCATGCAGAGGTCACAGCAGCAGCAGCACCACACATTCTGTTCCCTCCTGGCCCAAGAAAATAAGGAGGATGGAGTTTTGGCTTGAGGGGAAACAGCAGCAACATGTTCCCCAGAGCTGAATAGCTGCGGCCCACCACCCTCTGCTCCTCACTCTCCCAGTCCTCCTTGCGCTCTCTGCCAGCCGTCCCAAGTGACAACACCTCACTTTCACCTCAAGAGGAGTCATTTCCCAATAGGGTTACCAACTGCCTACTGAGGTAGGAGTTCTCTCAACAATAGAACTTCCTTCCTACCAGAGAAGCCTCCAGGAGCAAAATTATTATTCACCACCCTGAACTTTGTTTGTTGTTCACTGCCCTGAGCCTTGTTTGCACAGGGAAGGGTGGTCTAAAAGTTTAATTTTTAAATAAATCAATAAAATGGTGATCATGAGGGGAATTCATGCATGGACATTAATTGGAGCATAGTCACTCTATCTCTACTCTAGAAGGTACTACAAGGAAAAGGGATAGAAAGATAGAGTGTCAACATGCATGTGGAATCACCCTAACCACCAGCTGTGCTGTTCATCCTAGGTAGGCAGCAGCAATGATAGTAGCTGCTGCTCACTTCAGATGGCCCGGCCAGCAAGGATGGCTCTTGTAGTCTGGCCACATGTGGTTCCCATTGAGGTCTAGGCTAAGCTAGAGTTGCCAGGTTCTCCCCAGCCACCGGTGTGGGATGGGGTGTATGGATTCCAGATCCAGATTGAGAAACTCCTGGAGATGGATCCCGGGGAGGGCAACGACCTCAGTGGGATACAATGCCATAGAGCAACCATTTTTTCCAGGAGTAGTCTCAAGACAAGTAGTCTCAAGATGAGGTGCAATTCCAAGGAATCCCAAAGTCTCACCTGAAAGCTAGAATCACTAGGCTCAGCCCAGCTCTGCTTGCCCCCTAAGGTAGCATGCCTGCCTGTGGCGACAGAACAAGGCAGTGCAGCTTGGGTCCCAGGGCCAAGGAGGATCCATGCTCCCACAGGAGACCCAGTATGCTGTTTGAAATGCCCACCCTCCCCCCAAAGCTTCTCCAAACTTGTCATCTTATCTGCCCTGTTGCTGGGACATTCACTAGTAAGGTTGCCAGCCACCAGGTGGGGTCTGGAAATCTCCTGCTATTACAATTAATCTCTAGACAACAGAGAAACGCTTTGGAGGGTGGACTGTATGGCATTGTTGCCTGCTGAAGCCCCTCCCCAAATCCTGCCCTCTCCAGGCTCCACCTCCCCCTCAGTCTCCAGATGTTTCCCAACCCAGAGCTGGGTTGTATGAGGGGGTGTGAGGGGGTACAAGTTCCATGACCCCAATTGACAGGATAGCCCTGGTGATTCCAAATGGCCATGCTGAAGTGATGGCTGGGAGGGAAGTTTGGTGTTAATTGCCTTCTAGAATCTCCATATCTGTTGATTATGGCCCTTTGTAGCTGTCATGATGGAACACTGCAGGCTTTTGGACAATTTGTCTATTTTTATTTTATATTGTTAACTTTGAATGCCCAATCACTACTCCCTTTTCTCTCTATTGAGAGGGGGCATCAAAGCAGCAGTTTGCCTAGCGCACCAGAAAACCTTGGATCAGACCTGTCTAGATACAAGGTTTAATCTCTGAACCTTTTTCTCAATGACTTGATCATAATTTTCAATACCACCAGTTTGTGGGCAAATTATGATTTGCCATCATGTAAAAAACATAGTCTACTGAGTCTACATGAAATAACAAACTTTGGTTTGTTGAGAAAGCCAAAATATGTAAAGGTGCAAGAGGAGGGAGGGGAAGAACAGTGTGAGCCCATGAAACCAGTTTGGAAGAAGAATATTACCTCAATACTAACTCATAACATATTAACAGGTCAATAAAGAAGGTATTACTGAGATGGGGAAATAATGCATACCTCATTTGTCTTCACTAGAAGCGTTATCATCCGAGGAAAGCTCTCACACTTCCCATTTTACAAGTAAGGAATTAAGACTGATTAGTACAGACTTGACCATTGCTCAGTTTGCTTCACAGATTACACTTTTTCCTACATAGAGATAATCTCCAGATAGGAGAATTATGTGTTTGCATAATGTCTCAAGGACAGAGCATGCGCTTTCACACATCAGGCAGCTGATAAACATAAGGGGGCAGGGTGTATGAGGTGGATCTCAGCTGAGATCCAAAACTAGTCTATTAGACCTAGCTAGGTCAGACGCACCAAGAGTTTACCCAGTTTATAACACTTGAAAATTAATGCAGCCATGTTGTCATTGTCCTTTGAACTGCTGTGAGAACTGTGATGACTCTGAACTATCAAAATATGAAAAAATAACTTCCCATTAGCATAGACTGGAAGACCAAACATGGAATTTAATTCAAAAGGGATCATTGCACAATGAGAAGTTATTTATTTTAGGAACATTCAAGAGACAGAAGACAAATATTTCATTATCCTTCTGTTATATAAAATAATTTTACAGGGAAACTTTCTTTTTAGATATTGGAATACCTGCTGCTAAATCTGAACCACAAAAAGTGGAGGGGGCACTTAAGCATGGTTTATACCGAAGTATCTGATTACATGAAACCTCAAAATCTTTTTATTAGACACAATACTAAAGAGCCCCTCAGAAATGTTTTTGAACAAACATGGCAAAGTATCAATAAACTGCAAGAAAGAATGGAAAGATGTATGGGAACAAAACACTGTACATTTTATTGTGTTCCATATTAATCTTAATATCTTGCCATATCCCTGAGTCTCAAGGCTGATAACATTTCCTATCTTTCCCGCCCTTCTCCCACCACTAGTCTTGTGAGACATCTCTCACTCTCACTCTCTCTCTCTCTCTCTCTCTCTCTCTCTCTCCCTCCCTCCCTCCCTCCAGACTGAGAGAAGTGAAGATTAGGAAAGGCTGTAGGTGTACAGGGCTAAGCAAGGATTTGAACTCTGATCTTTCTGGCAAGGGAGGAAGCAGGGAAGAGGCTGCTGGCTGGCTTGCAGCAGCTAAATGACAGTTAACTGAGTTTGTCTCTTCTCTGCTTACAAATAGATGAGCCCTTGAGTGCAAGCCCAAGGGCTCTCTCTTGTCCTTCAGCTTTTAGCCCAAGGATCATAGCCTAGATCTGGATGAAAGAGTTGGCATATGAACACATGAGACTGCCTTATACTGAATCAGACCCTTGGTTCATCAAAGTCAGTATTGTCTACTCAAACTGGCAGCGGCTCTCCAAGGTCTCAGGCAAAGGTCTTTCACATCACTTAACTGCCAGTTCTTTTAACTGGAGATACCAGGGATTGCACCTGGGACCTTCTGCATGCCAAGAAGATGTTCTACCACTGAGCCCCAGCCCCTCCGGATGGGGGGTGAGGAAGGGAGGGAGAGCGAGAAGAACCTGCTCTTCATTCAGAAATGTCCCACTCCTCCATTGTTTGTTCATTTGGTGGGGGCGGTATTATAAGCTAGTTTTACCCTCCATTAGGGAGAAAAGCAGATATACTTAATTAAAGGTAAAATCTAAGTGTCTGTTTGCAGGTTATGGCTCTTAACATGTATAGTTTTAAAAGCAGCATGTATATGGTACGGAAATGAGAGATTAAAAATACTGTGGTGATGAAAGGAAAATTATACAACAGGGAATTCATATAAGACAAAAGTATGCATACTAAGATGCTAGGATTGGCCATGTCTCCCCACTGTATATGTTGTAGAAAACATCTGCTTGTCATACTGTAAAATGTGGCCTTAACTCCATCTCCTTTGGAAACATTATTTCTCAGGTATCAAAAGGAGAATTTTTGTGAACAGCTAGACAAAGAACAATTTTTAAGAAGTCATATACCTATTCATAATGAATCATGGTAAGGAAAGATTTAAAACAAAACATTGTGATGAAGAAAAAAAATTAATAATAGAGAGCTGACAGGAAAAAAAGAGATGCATCATACAATAATGTTATATTTTTTGTTTAAGGAGCATGTCCATGAAGGCCACAAACCTAAAGACTGGGCATTTGGAGTAGGAGGAAAGTGCTATAATTTTATAACCAATTGAACAATAGCAACAATAACAAACAGAGTTTATATAACCTATCTAAGGTTAAAAAGCAAAGTTAATTTTTCACTGTTTTGCCCAACTTGACATTTGATAAAACAATATGAAGGCATCCAGTCTTAAGCCTCCATGAGAGAACAGTATCAGTTATACTGAGCTGAGAATTTTAAGGGCCTATGTATACCACAGAATAATAGTGGTTTTATCACAGCTTCCTAGGAATAGCAAACTGATGAGAGCTGACAGTTCTGTGTTAGAGATCTCTAGTCTCCTAGGTAAAACACCAGAAATGGGCCCTATCTCTCATAAACTGTGGAAAACCACAGAAACTGCCCTCCCACAGCAAATGGCCACTTGTGATGTGTGGACTTAGGGGGCTGAAAGTATAACACACCATAATGTGCACATCAGTGCACATCAGTTTTATGGATGCCAGCCTCCAGGTGAGACCTGGGGTTCCCCTGGGATTACAGTGCATCTCCAGACTAGAGAGATCAGTTCCTCTGGAGAAAATGAATGCTTTGGAGGGTTGACTCTGTGGCATTATTCCACTGAGATCCCTGTCCTCCCCAGACTCCATTTCCAAATCTTCAGGAGTTTCCCAATCTGGATATAGCAACCCTCCCCTCCCCCCCAATCTCCTGCCAGTGACTGAGGAGACCTGGCAACCCTACTCAGTTTATTTGAACATACGAATAATCAGGAGTGTACTTTCAATGAGAATGTTAATGTTCTTAATGTTCCTTCTTAACAGTAATTTTGTTTGCATTTTTTCTGTTCTCCTTTTTGTGGTGCATTGTGGCAATGAGTGTTATCAAATAGTTTGATTAACCTCTCAGTTACTAATAATGCTTCCTCAGACACTGTAAGATTCTTCCCTGCTCTTCCTATTTCTCCTTTCCCTCTCTGTGTGTGGTATGTTTGTGTGTGCACACACACATGTTCTCTTTTGCTTTTTATACAGATCAGTCATGCCAATTGTACTGCTGTACAAAGAAGAAATAGGTAGGATGACAGAGTTTATGTTTAACAGAAATTGGTTGTTTCAGAGGAAACGTGATCAGTTCTATTTGTAGGGATTAAAGGAGAGTTATCATAAAGCTGTCATTCTTGCTTATTTTCATTTTTCTTTTTAAAATCAAAACTCAATAAAATATTCAGTAGAACAAAACAAAAGGGGGGCCTAGTGTGATGTATGAATTACAGTATTGGGCTTTCCTGTGAGAAACCTGTTGCTTTATGTGGGCCTCAGACATGTATTTTGTTGCTTCAGAACACTGATCCAAAACAAAATGTGAGCAACCAAAGACACAGTCCTTTACCTCATTTGCTGTTCCCTGTTCCTTTCTCTTTCTTTCTGTACGAAAGCTGCAGAATACTAAAAAAAGGGACACTGACTAGCCTTGGACATGACATCATGTATTACAGAGTTGAAGTTCCGTGGCTTCTAAATGAGAAGTTGCCAATCCCTCCCCCCACCCCATCAATGCAGGTCTTTCCCAATCATATATAAAGTGGGAGAGGACAAAAAGGACTGCTAAGCCCTCCCCTGCAATGACTTACATCTAGGGTTACCAACCTTAGGTGGGCCTGGAGTTCTTTCAAAACTACATCTGATCTCTAGACTACAGAGATTAGTTCCCTTGGGGGATGTGGCAGCTTCCAAGTGTAGGGTTGCCAATCTCCAAGTGGTGGCTGGAGATCTCCTGCTCTTCTTACAACTGATCTCCAGATGACAGAGATCAGTTCTCCTGGAGAAAATGGCTGCTTTGGAAGTTGGACTCTATGGCATTATACCCTGCTGAGGTCCCACCCCTCTCCAAACCTCACTCTCCTTAGGCTCCACCTCCAAAATTTCCAGTTATTTTCCAACTCAAAGCTGGCAACCCTATCAGAATCTATAGTATGTCATCCATGCTGAGCTGCCAGACTCCAGCATCTCCAGACACCACCCCCAAATCTCCAGGAATATCACAAAATGGAATAAGTAATCCTCCTTACTTCCCTGACATTCTTTCTCTTAGACTCTTTTTCCCCAGATGGGCTTATTTCCCTTATCAGAGTCCAACCGAGAGAAAAGTGCCAGGGGGACAGACTGTGGGGAAGTAGGGCCCCACACACCCCTCACCCACAAGCATCTTTAATCACTACACTCCTATTTTTCCATTATAGGCTAATCTATCTGCTAGCATCCTAAATAGTAGTCCAATTACTATTACTGAGAAATTACTGACACAGTTCATCAGAATTTCAAAATAAGACCAAAGATAACCTGAGGAGTAAAAAGTAATCAACACTTTGAACAAAAAACATAGCAGAAAACTGGCTAAAGTTAAAAAGAGTTAGCCCGGGGGAGGATTTATGTGAAATTAAGCATAGAATTTCAAAGCCAATGTGCCTGAGTGACAAGCTGCTTAACTTAATTGCAAGTAAAAACGAAGTTCTTTAAAAACTGAATAAAAACTACAGTATTGTTAGTTTTAAAAGGAAAATCAGAAGGAAGGTAAAGATGATGCTTGAAGTGCATAAAGGAATAATAAGACACAAATAGCTAAGAGTATTAAGGCTAACAATAAGGTTCTTAAAATATGCTGTAGGACTGAAAAACTCATGAGAACAAGCAGTTTCATAAGGATAAAGTTACATAACTGAAAGAATTCCAAGAGCAAAAGGAAATTAATGGGATGTTATACTTCTCAAGTCATAAACACAAATGGTAAAGGTATATTTACACTACAAATGTATATTGGTTTTACACTAGTTTAACTGTTCCAGTATTCTGCCAAATATTCTTGGCAAAAACAGTTTGTATTTTGTTCTCCCAAGAAAGACTTATTAGCCTGTACATCAAACAAACAAAAACCCCAACCCACTGCTACAAAACAACAAACTAATCATGGTAAAGTAGATAAATGGTAATGTAGATAATTTAAAGAGGGAATCCTAATTCAAATCCTTGCTCATGCAGTAACCTTGCTCATGCAGTCACTCTCTTTCAGCCTAACTCACATGCTATCCTAAGCTGTTTGTGGGTTTCCTTTTCAAATCATGCCACTGCCACCAATTATGACAGCCCCTGCTTCTTCTTCATTGTGAGACAGATTTTCCCACGAAAACACTATTCCATACTCTGACTGAGCAGCCTCTTAGCAGCATGTTTTAATTATAGAATTATAACTTTCTGTTTGTCCTGCACTGTGATAGAGAAGTTACATGGTTTTTGCCCAGGCCAGAAATTTATTATAGCTAAGCAGGAGCCCTCTTATAAATCCCTTTGGAAATGGCACTTGACACAAAGTAAAGTTGAAACAGAAAGGTTGATTTTTATTGAACAGGCACAAGTGAGTTAGGAATGGAGCAGAGGATGAGAAGTTGAGGTAAATTTGATAGTGTATACAAATTATAATATTTTGAACAGGCAAAAGAGTATAGGTGAAGCTTATATTCTTAGAGACACAGTTCTTAACTGTGAGAGGTTTGCTTGTCTTGGAGATTTCTTTCTTAATAAAGCTTCATATAATGATCTGAATTTCCTGGAAGGTAGCACTTCCTGTATTTAAATACTTCCCTTGTGGAATTACACCTTTCTTTCTTTTTACTCTTAAGGAGTCTAAGACTGTTTCCCTTTTCACACAAACCAGGGGTCCCTTCTGAGTTGAACACACTGAGGCCGAGTACAGACTGGCAATTTGCCCCGGTAGCCACTCGCGGCAAAAAAAACCCGGATTAAACTATACCGGGTTTTCCCGTCCACACAGCGAGGGCCGCTGCCGGAAGATACGGGACAGAGGCGCGTGGGAGCGTTCAGACTGCCGCGCCGGAGGTGTGCTATATTCGCCGTTTCCCCATTAATTCAGCTGTGGGTGTATGGGTGTATGTGCGCATGAGCGCTCATGCGCTCAAGCGCTCATGCGCATAAGTGCATTTTGCCGATTTTTTTTTTTTGCCCTGCAATGCCGGCACCACATTGGGCAGTGGAGCGGAGCACAGCCAATCACAGTGCAGCTGCCTCGTGCCCAACGCGGGTTGCTCCCGGCTTTTCGCCTGCGCGTTCAGACTCCCCGGAAGCGGAGAAACGCGCGACGAACGCAGGCTTTTGGATTTGCGAAGGCTTTTATCAGGTGTTTTTTTAATCCGGCACTGAAGCGCGAGGGCTCCGGTAAGCTCCGGGTGGGGGACGCCAGGCAGATGTGCCTGTGTGAACATTCCATTTAATCCGATATTGAGTCGCTGTCAGCCCGGGTCCCATCCCGGGGCAAATTGCCAGTCTGTACTCGGCCTGAGTAACTGGGGAAGAAATATCCTCTTTCCAGGAGCAATAATCCTTTTCTGTTTGGCTAGACTGACAGCTTCAACCTTCTGTTCTGTCCAGTCTCTTCTGTCAAACCTAAACCCCAGTTCTGGAGACTGTGAATAAACAGAATTCACTTAGTACTGACACTTTTAAATTCTAATTTCTGAAGTTTTCCTCAAATGTTTTGGTACAGAGTTAGGGCAAGGAGTTGTGTCCCTTCACTTCCCAAGTGACTTGTCTGTTTCCCTCAGACTGACACACACACTCCTCCTGACTGGCAGCTACCAAGGCAAAGTTCAAATGATGACTGACTCTCTCTGACAAGATTGACAAGACTTTTTAAATTCCTCAGCTGGCGCTGACCAATTAGAGAGAAGGGGGTGCACATAGGCAGCAGTCTGTCAATCAAACTGTGCTTTACCCTGAGGCATTAGCCCCTAATCTCCCAGTTCTCTGAATCTGATGCACTAAGCATCCTGGTTTTGGAGGTCTGTCACACCCCCAACCCACTGCTACAAAACACCAAACTAATTATGGTAAAGTGGATAAAATACCAGACCTTAAAGAGGGAATCTTAATTCAAAAATTAGTGCTGAGCCAAAACAGAGGAGATGCATTTTTACAGATATTTTGTCCACTTTAACAAAACTTTCCCCTCTGTTCTTCACGACTTTTTGCATCCCTTTGTTAAACACTGGCAAAAGTGTTCACAAAGGGAAAATGGAATGGGTCCATCGCCAAGGCAATTTGGCCAGCATTCTCTAATACTGCAGTGTCCATGTCCGGTGCCATCCTAAGCTGAACTACACCCCTCTGAGTCCACTGAAGTCAACAGGGTTAGAAGAGTGTGACTCTGCTTAAGCTGGCACTGTTCACTGCGTAGCAGAGGCAGAATAAGAATCCTACAGAGGAGCGGATTCTGCCTTACTGCTTCATTATTACAAAAAGGCTGAGGCTCTATCCTGTATTTTATTCAGCATGTCTTCTTATGGAGAATTTCTAAAATTAATTTTGGACTCAGCACATGCCACAGTTTTTGATTTAATTATCCCTCCCACACCCTTTCAGGTGACTGAAGTGCATTAGTGTATGTGTTCATTATTTAAATCACAACACAAAAAAGATACCTTGGTGAGATTTCGTGATTTCATGAAGTCAGTGTGGGATGTGTGTACATGCAAACATATGTAGAGCATTGTGATCAATGTACACATATGCCCATTGTTGCCCTGCAAGAGCCTTGCACAGCATTAATAATGCTATGCTCTATGGCTGTAAGCTGAACTGTACAATAAATGTGCCAGGGACTGAACTGTGCAGTAGCCCGATGATGGTGCCAATCTCCCAGACAGTAGACACATGCCCAGCCAGGAAGCAGTGTGCCAGCCAGATGTGGACCCACGATGCTCCTCACCCCTGCACCCATGCAGGAGACTAATCAACCTCCCTGATCTCAGAAACACTCAGCAGCCAGCAAGCAGAAGCCATGCTTTATGCCAAAAGCCTGAGTGTTCCTGTAAAGGACTCTATAGAAGAACTTCTCCAGCATGCAGGCAGCCTTCCCCCCCCCCGCCCAATCTTCTCCTAGCATTACTGCACGTACTCATCCTCAATAGAACTTGGCAGTGGCGAGATTACCTGAGTAGCGAAACACACCCACTGCCCATCAAGATAACGATGATGCAGATCATCGTATCGTTGGCTAGCCAAGCTCCTGGAACGACTACCTTTTCTTTTCCTTTGTCCACTCTTAGAGGTGTCATTGTTAGTGAACATTAAATCAGTTGTCCAGCACTTAATGCCATTATTTTGATCTCGTTAAGGAACCGGCAGCTTCTAGTACCTTCCTGGCACATGCCCCAAGCCACTTCTAGGGTATATAAGAAGAGCATCTGCCCATTGTTCTCTCTCTCGCCTTCTGCCTACCTGACTCCACCCTAGCTTGCTAACTCTAGTCCTAGCGCTGTCTAGATTCTACCACACGTGCTGTTGGCTAACACATGACCCCTCCCCTAGTATTTTCCCCATTTTTCACTGCAGAATCAATTCGCTGTGTCGGACTGGTAAAAATCACCTCTCATTGATATTTTCCCACTAATGTGACATTCTAGGAACCTTTCTATCTGAATTCCTAGCTCTGTATTGTTTGAGTGTATGATTGTTTTATTGTATGTGTGTGTGAAATTATTCAGTAAAGAAACCATTTTATTTAAGATCTACTCTCCCTGTCTATTTCTGGGGATCTGGATAAATTGGACTCTGGTATACACAGGTTATTGGTCCCATAATTAAGCCTATTGCCATTAAATATTCTAATTCCCTACTCTTTATTAAGAAATAAGGCAATTTGGCTAACACCATGTGCATAGTTCATTTGCAAGGAGAAAGAGATATGAACTGAAACTGAAACAAACTGGATATCACCCATAGCCAAAACAAATTGGAAGAATGGCAGATTGCTAATGCAGTGGTCTCACCCTGCAAACAAGATCAGGTAATTCACAACTTCAATATTTTGGAAGAAATTCAAACAGGGATACTTTTGTAAACAGCCCTGGTGTGTGAGGCTACACAGTCAGATGTGCATCTAAATGCCTATTCCATTTTAAGTAATGCTTTAGGGATAAACGATACCCACATTTGGGTACAGAGTTACATCCAAATGCAAATGTTGGCCACGCTCACTGAATTTCTTTCTGTGACATCCCAATTCATATTCTGCCTCAATTAAGTCATGCATAGCCATGCCAAACTAGAGCTGGAATGGGCCAAATGTCTTGTTGAAATGCCAGCAGGCAATGAAACCAGAGAGTATCAGATATGTTGCTGGGTTTATCTTCTTCTCCCTCCCCCACATTCATATTGAGAGCAATGGGAGGGCTTCACTGGGTAGAGGGTTGGATCCAATGAACCATAAGCAGAAGGAAAATCATTGTTAGCATTGTTCTGCATGAACAGTTTGTGTACTGCTGTAGCAGGCTATATTTATAGCAGCTCCTGTGCTTCTACCAGTACATGATGGGTTTCATTTTTCTGTTGCAATGACTAAAGTATAAAACAGTCCTTTGATTAATGAAAGATACCTTCCACATGTGGAAAGGCACCTCTGAATCTTAGCCACTGTCACACATAGCCATGTCATCATCACATTGACTATATCATCCCAAATTGAAGGGCTTTTCACAAAAAAAGGAAAATTTAAAAGTAGTGCAACAGCCACATACTGAGTAAGCAATGGCTATATAAAGGCTGGGGTCCCCAAATGCACAGAGTGTGACAGACAGGGGGGTGTCTGGCAGGGATCTTTTTGACTCCTGAAATGACAGCTTTCATACTGAAAATCTATCCTGAGAAAAATGCAGTACAGCACTAATGAACATTTAGGAAGAAATACAGCTCCAGGGATGCCCTGTGAAGAAAGATTGAGTATTTAAACCCATTGTGAATAGCATCTGAGGGTCTTTCCAGATGATAAATCTACCCTAGCTCATGGAAGAAAGAGATGCCAGAGAATTAGTGCATGGTTTCCACTCTGATTCATTCCATTATCAACTGTAAAATAAAATAAGACTAGCTCTTCAAAAAGGCTTAAAAATCATATGTGGATAAGCACAAAGTGTCACTGAAAATTAACTTTTATTATTTACCTGAAACACAGTGGGAAAAAAGCCTGAACAATTTAAAATAGGGAGAGTCTGTGTGAACAGCCCCCATTTGCTACAGAGCAGAAGTATCTTTATGGGGCAGGATTGTTGAGGGAATGTGTGCAAAGCACTATGATCACATAAAAAGCACACACAGTTCCTCAATATTATTACATATTGGAATTTTGTGTTTATAAATCTGAGCAGATTTTATTTTTAGAGTACAGAATGTCTACAAGAGATCTGCAGCCAAATGAAGTGGTGTTGGCATAATAATGCATTTGGGAATTAGATGATAATGTATAATAAGCTTTCCTGTCAAATTTCCCTTACCCTGTTTGGGTAATCAGGCTCTGAAAAACTGTTCCTCCATTGATTCAGCTTTTGACAGTTTTTATTATGCAAGATGAAGTCTAACTGGAAAGACAAAAAAAATTATACTGGCACACTCCAAGATGATGATACAAAAACTTTTTTTTTGCATGCTTCTCATTAATTACTTAGGTATGCAACAGACACATGCTGGTATCTGAGTCACCAAGTCAGCCAAAGCAAACACAAGGGCAGCAAGAATTAAAGGAAGGCAAGAGAGGGTCACCATAAACATTCTGTCCTCAAAGTACCCACTTTGTCCAGGGAAATCAAATGAGGGGCTCAGCTGGCCTGGTTGACGCAATCACTAGGCAATGAAAGTTAAGACAGCTGCCCAAAATAGTTTACATTGCTTCCCTTAATTTAAAGTACTGGAAGCCACTCATGGCAAAATATTCCTTACTGCTGTGCTCTTGCCATCACCAAGTGTGTGGGTTCCAGACTTGATGAAGAATAAGGATGCTTCAGCATAATCTCTACTAACATGAAGGGAGATATCACAGAATAATTTATTTTATGCTCACTTATATGTAACATCTTTGTAATCTTAGGTCCAAATGTGTGGTGCAGATGAGATATTTGTGTCCATGTACCAGAACGAAAGAGAAAATGTGGAGAATGAAGTGCTGAAGAATCACAGGGATTCAGCCGAAAGGCTGCAATGATTCCACTTGTATCCCATTCTTCCTTCTAGGAGCTCAGGGTGTCATAAAAGGCATACTTCTCCAGGACAGCTTCCTGAATTAAAGCCTCATGCCTTGCCTAGGCAGTTTTTATGGCTGCCAACCTCCAAATGGGGCCTGGAGATCTCCCAGAATTACAACTGATCTCCAGGCTATGGAGAAAATGGCAGCTTTGGGGGTCCTCTGAGGTCCCTCTCTTCCCCAAACCCTGCCCTCCCCAGGATCCAACCCCATATCTCCAGAAACTTCCCAATCTCAGGTTGGCAACCCTAGCAGTAGTGTAGCATAAGACTTCAGAATGGGAACCCAGTTACCCAGCAGCATCTCCCATCTGAGCCTAAGTGAAAGCTTAAACCCAACATCCAGAGGTTGGAATTCTCCTCCAGCGCAAGATGTTATTTTCCAGTCCTGCCTACTGATCCTTCCTAAAGGCTATGTGAATTATGCTTCTGCGGATAAATTATCATTGCTGTATCAAGCCCTATTATATGTTGTTACTTGTAAGCCACTCAAGCACATCTCCAGAAAGGTGGTGGCATATAAATTTTCTACATAAATAATACAATTTTATAACGTAGCTGGCTCACAATACTCCTGTAGATGAGTGACCTACATAACTGAATCAAGCCCTATTGTATCATCCTTTGTTTGTTTTACATTTAAAAGCCTAGACATCTACAGCCTCTAGGGACACCAGCCTACAGGTGGGACCAGGGGATCTGCTGGAATTACAGCTTACCTCCAGACTACAGAGATCAGTTCTCCTGGGGAATATGGATGCTCTGGCAAGTGGACGGTGTAGCATTGTACCCCACTGAGGTCCCTGTCCTCCCCTAGGCTCTATCCCCAAATCTCCAGGAGTTTTCCAACCTGGATCAAACAATCCTACCCCTCCACACCGCACCAGTGGCCAGGAGGGACCTGGCAACCCTACCTACAGCAAATGAAACAATAATTACTCCTGAACCAAACAACTATTCAAATGTTGTAAAAAAAATTTCTTCAGGCATAAGTGGTCAGAGAATTAGACAAATATTGTTAGAAGTTTGGAATGTTGGGTATTTGATCAGCCTGCAATTCAACTCTCAGGTGACACAAACCTATTAGAGGCACACATGAAGGTTAGTATTGTATACAGTGGCTCTCCAGGGTCGCAGGCTGAGGTCTTTTACATCACCTACTGCCTGGTAGTATTCAGGCCTTCTTGTCAAGGTAGAGGACAGATAGATCAAAACAGAGCCATGGCTATTAGTAAAGCTAGTGTTGGTTAATTTGAAAAGCAAAACATAAATTTGACCAGTTCAGATAAGAACATAAGAGAAGCCAATGTTGAATCAGGCCAATGGCCCATCTAGTCCAACACTCTGTCACACAGCAGCCAAAATATACCAGGTACCATCAGGAGGTCCAGCAGTGGGGCCAGGGCACCAGAAGCCCTCCCACTGCTGCCCCCTCCAGCACCAAGAATAGAGTGCATCACCTGCCCCAGACTGAGAGTTCCCATCTATACCCTGTGGCTAATAGCCACTGATGGACTTCTGCTCCATATGTTTATCTAATTCCCTCTTGAAACTGTCCATGCTTGCAGCTGCCACCACCTCCTGTGGCAGTGAATTCCATATGTTAATCACTCTTTGGGTGAAGAAGTATTTCCTTTTATCTGTCCTAACCCGACTGCTCAGCAATTTCATGGAGTGCCCATGAGTTCTTGTATTGTGAGAAAGGGAGAAAAGTACTTCTTTCTCAACCTGCTCAATCCCATTCATAATCTTATAAACCTCGATCATGTCACCTCTCAGCCGTCGTTTCTCCAAGCTAAAGAGCCCCAAGCATTTTAAGCTTTCTTCATAGGGAAGGTGTTCCAACCCTTTTATCATTCTAGTTGCCCTTCTCTGCACTTTTTCCAATGCTATAATATCCTTTTGAGATGTGGTGACCAGAACTGTACACAGTATTCCAAATGAGGTCGCACCAATGATTTATACAGGGGCATGATGATACTGGCTGATTTGTTTTCAGTTCCTTTCCTAATAATCCCCAGCATAGCGTTGGCCTTCTTTATTGCAGCTACACATTGTGTAGACATTTCCAGCGAGTTATCCACTACGACTCCAAGATCTCTCTCTTGGTCCGTCTCTGCCAGTTCAGACCCCATCAACGTGTATTTATATTTAGGATTTTTGGCTCCAATGTGCATCACTTTGCACTTGGCAACATTGAGCCCCATTTGCCACGTTGACGCCCACTCACCCATCCTCAACAGATCCCTTTGGAGTGCCTAATACTCCTTCCTGGTTTTCACCACCCTGAACAACTTCGTGTCATCTGCAAATTTAGCCACATCACTGCTTACTCCCAATTCCAAATCGTTAATAAATAAGTTAAAAAGCATCGGACCGAGTACTGATCCCTGTGGTACCCCACTGCTTACACCCTCCACTGAGAAAGTTTCCCATTTATACTCACTCTCTGTTTCCTATTTATAAGCCAGTTTTTGATCCACAAGAGGACTTGTCCTTTTATCCCCTGACTATTGAGCTTACTTAGGAGCCTTTGATGAGGAACTGTATCAAAAGCTTTCCAGAAGTCAAGGTAAATAATATCTATTGGGTCCCCCTTGTCCACATGTTTGTTCACTCCCTCAAAAAACACTAACAGGTTAGTGAGACAAGATCTTCCCTTACAGAACCCATGCTGAGTCTGCCTCAATAGTTTTTGTTCATCAATGTGCCTACTAATTCTTTCCTTAATAACAGTTTCCACCAACTTACCCGGTATCGATGTCAGACTGACTGGCCTGTAATTTCCCAGCTCTCCCCTGGAGCCCTTTTTAAAGATGGGAGTGACATTAGCTACCTTCCAGTCCTCCGGAATGGAGGCAGATTTTAAAGAAAGATTACATATTTTTGTCAGGAGATCCACAAGTTCACATTTGAGTTCTTTCAGAACTCTCGGATGAATGCCATCCGGGCCTGGTGATTTATTAGTTTTTAAATTGTCCATCAGTCAGAGGACTTCCTCTCTTGTCACCGCAATCTGATTCAGGTCTTTCAAACCCCCTCCCGAAATCGGTGCTTCTGGAGTGGGCAAACACTTCTCCTCTTCCACAGTGAAGACAGAGGCAAAAAATGCATTCAGCTTCTCAGCCATTTCCCTATCATCCTTCACTACTCCTTTTACCCCTTGGTCATCCAAGGGCCCCACTGCCTCCTTGGCTGGCTTCCTACTTCTAATGTATTTGAAGAAAGTTTTATTGTTCGTCTTTATGTTTTTTGCGATATGCTCCTCATATTCCCTTTTTGCTTGCCTGATCACAGACTTGCATTTTATTTGCCATAGTCTGTGTTCCCTTTTATCAACCTCACTAAGACTAGCTTTCCACCACTTAAAGGAATCCTTCTTACCTTTTACAGCTTCCATTACTTTATTTGTTAACCATACAGGCTTTTTTCTATACCTATTTGTACCTTTCCTAACCTGCGGTATATATTTTTTCTGAGCTTCTAGGATTGTCTTTTTAAACAGTCTCCAATCTTCCCCGATGGTTTTGACCTTCTCCACTCTTCCTTTCAATTTCTTCCTCACATGTCCCCTCATACCAGAGAAGTTACCCCTTTTAAAGTTAAAAGTGGTTGTGTCAGTCTTTTTGGGCAACTCCCTATCTGTACAAATGTTAAACTCAATGACATTATGGTCACTGTTCCCAAGCGGTGCAATCACTTTTACATCTCTCACCAGGTCTTGGGTGTTACTTAGGACCAAATCCAGGATCGCCTCTCCCCTGGTAGGATCTGTGACCATCTGTTCCACAGCACAGTCATTGAGAGTGTCTAAAAACGCAATCTCTTTTTCCCGACTAGAACTCATATTGACCCAATCAATGTGTGGGTAGTTAAAGTCGCCTATTACAACACAGTTATTTTGTCTAGCCGCTATCTTTAATTCATTCATCATTTTATAATCCTCCTCTACCTTTTGATCTGGTGGGCGATAACAAACTCCCACTGTTAAGCCTCCTTTTGGACCCACTATTTCAACCCATAGCATTTCCAGAAGCGAATCCAATTCTCTTACCCTCTCAATCTTACTGGACGGTATACCCTCTCTGACATACAGAGCCACCCCACCTCCAACCCTTCCCCCCCTATCCTTCCGATATAATTTATAACCAGGAATCACCGTATCCCACTGATTTTCCTCATCCCACCAAGTTTCTGAAATACCCACAATGTCTATTCCCCCCCAACACCAAGCATTCCAGCTCCCCGATTTTACCTCGGAGACTTCTAGCATTTGTGTATAAACACTTATAGTTTCCCATGTTTGTTAAGCCCACAGCCTTCCTCTTGCTGCCTCGAGACCTTGCCAGGCAGTTCCTATCATTAGCCACAGTCTCAGTGGACAATTGATCAATTTGATATTACTTCCTAATTCTTGGAGGACCTGTAGTGCTGCATCCTTTTACAACAAAAGTTCCCATATCTTAAACTCTACCTCCTGCTGCCACAGACTTTAGCATCTTCCTAAATAAGAGTACAAGTATCAAATCCATATTGGTCCAGAAGAATTGGAAAACATTAGGTAAAGTAAATGCTAAAAAAAATAGAACCCATTATTGATTTTTCTTTTTTTGCTTCTGTGCACTAGCAATAGTTTGCTGATGTGTAACAGGGGCCTCGGTCACACTGGTCAGATAATGTGGTGGGGAGGCATGGCTATTTGTGCCCCCGCAATCTAATCCGCCATTACCTGATCTGACGCCGCAGCGGTGGACCGGGGTTGTTTCCGGTGGCACGTGTTCCTGGGGTGCTTTGAGGTGGCAAGAGGAAAGCGCTGGAACGATCAGACAGAGGACGTCTGTCTGTGGCCCATCACAAGCACTTGATAGTGGACTTTCCAAGGTACTTTTTTACTCCGGATCTTCGGCCATATGAGATGGGTTGGCTATGGGTGCACAACGCTTGCCAGATGGTGTCCATGTGATCGCACCCATAAAACCCACCTGGCATTTGTCCCTCTTGTGTGGCTAATTGTGCATGTGATCGGGGCCAGGGAGTACCTTTTGTATATTCATTGGTTCCATTTTCATCCTGCCATATTTATTTAAAACATCCATTTGTGATTGGTTGTTTGGTTTTTTTTAGATTTCATCACCAGCATGGCAGTGAGATTCTTTGTTTTGCACAATGCACAATTCACAATGTTAAATATGTGTGACTGGCTAAGTCCTATTTGATGCATTTAATAAAATCATTACAAGGATACAGTAGAGCAAATTCAAATGACAAAAATTACAAAAACAGGACAGGAGGGGCCATAACATTAGTATGCTATCATTAAATTTCACTGCAAAAAATGGGTTCATTAGTGTTTTATCACTAGTCTTGTATCACAAAATTTTAAAAATACTTGTATGGCACTGAAGGGGGGTTGGTGGAAGATAGTTGAATGGGTGGAACAACTTTGATGTGGATGGTGGAGTAGGCATCAAGGGGCAGCAAAGGACGGGGGTGGGGATCCAATGGAATCATTATGCTCTTGGATTTGCTTTGATTTTGAAGTGAATGAAAAAATAACTCCCCACAGTAATGCTCTCAGAAAACACAGGGGGAAAAACAATCAGAAAGTGAGGCAAGCACTAAAGGGAAGAAAACGTATGCAGAAAGGGGGGAGAAAAGACCCTGACGGACATGTACATTGAAAGCAATGGAAAACACACATGAATAATAGGCCTAAGAGTGGCAGACAAAGTTCTCTCTCTCCCCCTCTTTATTTTATCCTTACTACAACCCGGTGAGGTGGGTTAGGCTGAAAGGGAATGACTGACCCAAGGTCCCCAAGGGACCTTCAGCAAGTTGAGTGGGAATTTGAATGTGGGTCACCCCAGCCCAGTCTTGCCATTCTACCAGTTCACCACACTGGTGTTGCTCTCAGAATTCATTGTAACCCCATGATCTCATTCACATTCATTTTCTACAGTCCTTGCTCTTTGTCCTGCAGCAGAATGGATAAACAGTTTCCCTGCCAAGTTGTTGTGGATTAGCTATAGCAGTGGCGATGACAGTGGAATATACACAAGGATCAGCAGCACAATAGATGCTCCCAGCTGTAATGTGAGTTGGGGCTACGCAGGATGAAACCGCATGACTTGGATAAGCATTTACACGCCATGGAAACGACGCTCAGAATTTGGATGGAGCAGAAGGGCAAGTTCAACGTCATGCCTGCTCTAACATCAAAGCACATTAACCAAAAACTATTGGTGCTTAAATGCCAAAGATTCCACATCAGAGCTTAAAGATATGCATATAGATGTACACTGTGTTGAGAAGTCAATACCAAGGGCCAAACGTAAAGGGACTTAAAGGGCCTTCATATCCTATTGCAGCAGCTGCACTAGGGGATTCTTAATTTTTTCCCTCAAGCCATTTTTTAACACATATCTTCACACACACCCACTTTTTCCCCTCCATGGTAAAAAATAATCCCTAGGGTCCCCATATTTCTCCCTATTGTCTGAAAAGTTGTGGGGGGAGCTCGTGCTCATAAAAATGGTCCACAGGAAAAGTGTTAAGCACCACCTTCTCTACTGCAGCTACTGGGATCAAGTTCACACACACACACATACAGCCCAATTTGCTCCATTCCTGTTAAAAAGATTCATTGCAGATCTCCCTTGTCATTGCATGGGGTTGACACAGGATGATGAACACACAGACCAGCACACTAACACAGCTGAGCTGAAGCAAGCAGAGGTTTGTGGTGATTGTTTTAGTATATTATTCATATTATTTCAGTGAATGCTCCTCAAACACTCAAGAAACTTAAGAACATAAGAGAAGCCAATGTTGGATTAGGCCAGTGGCCCATCCAGTCCAACACTCTGTCACACAGTGGCCAAAAATACCAGTTGCCATCAGGAGGTCCGGCAGTGGGGCCAGGACACTAGAAGCCTATTTAATGTTTAAATACTATTTAAATATTAAATACTATTTAAAACAGTGGATCACTTGCCCCAGACTGAGAGTTCCTATCTTTACCTTGTGGTTAATAGCCATTGATGAACTTCTGCTCCATATGTTTATTCAATTCCCTCTTGAAACCATCCATACTTGTAGCCGCCATCACCTTCTGTGGCAGTGAATTCCATGTGTTCAAACACATGTTTTAAAGCAATCAGTTAATAGCTACCAACAGACTATAGTCACAAATCAACAGAAACGAGTTAATACCAGGGTATTCACCAAAAAATGATCCTTTAACCACAAGGTTACTCTACTTCACAATCCAGGTTACACTTCATTACAGCTGCTGAGTGAACAGTATCCTCAGCAGTCAGTCGTAGGAACCACTGTGATGCCAGAATCCAGCAAGAACAACTTTTCCACTGTCAGAAGGATGCTATGCTCAACCAATTAAAACAATTTGTTCCAATTGCTTTTTCCTTTGTTTTTTAGGTAAGCAAGCACATCTCAGGTACTCTCTGGCTTTTGCTTTCATTGTGAAAATATTTTTACAGGACTGTCTTTGGGCTTTGTTGGGGAATTTGTTCCAGGACACTGTTGGGCCAGAGGTAACGTCCTTGAGAGCGTAACCTGTAATGAAACAAATGATGGCCTTATCAGTTACCAACTGCTCATGCAGGGCATTTTTCCCCAGACATTTTGTCCAATTGCGAGAATGAATCCTGGCTTTTGTGGCTCACTGTGTCAGGGTGTGTTAAATAGGATGTGTCAGATGAAAATTGAGAGATATTTCCCTCTTTCCCCACCTAATTTTCACTGGGATCTCATGTGTAACCTCCACAACTGCTCAGTCAGCAAAACAGGACTTGTGAAGAGCATTGTCTCCTGATGTTGACGGAGTTTGAAATGTCAGTCTGTAAAATACCTGCCACATTGTCTGTTCTCTGAGGACTGTAAGCTTTCACAGGTCCTTTCCGCACTTGGATCTCATCCCTGGTTTTATCAGAGTTCAACTCGCAACACAATACTCGCATTTATCCCTGGTTATAACAGCATCCGTTTATCCCGGGACAAGTGTGGGGCAAAATTAGGGTGACCTCAATGTAATGTGGAAACTAAAAATACCCTGAGATAATTACAGGGGTGACCCAGGATTTAAGAACTAGTGCAGAAAGGACCATTATAACCAGGGATAAATGCAAAGTATTATGTTGCAAGCTGAAGTCTGATAAAACCAGGGATGAGATCCAAGTGTGGAAAGGACTCCCAAGTACATTTCAAGTTTTTTTAAAGTAGAGAATGCAGCCAACTGTTTCAAAATAGCATTCCACCATCTCTTTGAAGTTACAGCTTATTCTTTTGAGCATGTTTGCGACCCAGGCAACATACCAGCCACAATCTGCTAGTGATTCTGTTCCAAATCCAAAATCACAATTCACTGTTATGACAGCAAAACGTTGTTTAAAATACTATTTAAAACAGAAATATGCATTGTCATAACATTTTTATATAACTTTGCCCTTTTATTTCAACAAAAATGGTTTGCCTCCATCATGTTCTTCACAATGCTTTCTCTGCAATATTCCAGACACAAAACTGCAGAAAATAGTAGAATCTGAGGAACTCTGCCAACAGGGGCCTATTGCCCCCTTCCAGCAGGAACCTTAAGAGAAGGATTCAGTCATTCCTGAGATGTGCAGAATAATGAGTCAGGTATGCAAGTGAACAGTGCTCTGAATCTGAGTGGTCTGATGATGACTGGCACATGTTTGGGGTGGGGGAGATCCCCATTATGGCCACTGGTATTCCAGACAGACCAATACAATTATCCTAGGCAGGTGGAACCTATCAAACTGAAACAGTGCCTATTGAAATCCCACACAAACAAGTTTGCCCATTATCTCCACTGATCCCAAGCACTCTCTTTCTGGGCTGCCCCACCTGGGTCTGAGGCAAGCTCCTGAGATAGCACCTCTGGTGCCCCAAGGCTGTACAGCTGCTTAGAGATACCCCTCCTCCCATCCACACCTAACTTGGAAGCAGGTAGCAGTGGTGCCAGTCAGGATGCTGACCATGAGTGCAAGCTATGCCCATCTCCTCCTCCCCTGTCATCCTCCTCCACCAATTAGGTCTCTCCAGCCGCCACTTGGGCAGTGAACCAGTCCTAAATCTTATCAAAAACAGCAATATTTTACAGCTCTGAGTCCCCATCCCATAAATAACATATATAATTAGTTCACCATCTGGGTCTATTCACATAAATACTGCAAATCTATAAAGGTAGAGGGAAAGCTCTAAAAAAACTACACACGCCAGCTTCCAGCTCACTGCCAGCTATTTGGCACGCTACTGTAAAAGCACCCTAAAATATGTGTCATGACAGCAGATGCAACATAATTGCTTAAGTTAGGGAACAGGAGGCAGCACACAGACCATTTACCTGTAGCTACTACATTCTAAAATGCCTGTGTTAATAGGCCTTACATTTGAAATCTCTGTAATGCACATCATGAGAGAATCAGTGTTGGTGTATTTTAGAATGTACCTGCACAGAAATACCTCCTGCTTATGGTTTAGTTCTTCAGCTGTTATGTCCTAAGACCAGGAACAAGAGCAGGCAAAAGGTAGCCAAGCTCTGTTCCGGAGAACAATAGGGACTAGGCTCCTGAGCTCGCCAAAAGGGAGCCTATGGGAGCAGTGGTGGGAGATTCAAACCCACCAATAAGAATGTGGGGCATCCACCCCCTTACTGTATATAGTTGGCCTCCGGCCGTTGCTGTTTGTCTTTGTTGTGTGAAGTACGAATAAACACGTCTTCTCTTATGTTGTCATCCAAGTCATGAGGCACGGAACCCAGTACTTTACAGTAGTGATAAGGATGGGATCCAAACACCTTCCATGAGCGACGCCGACAACGAGGCCACTTCTGAGCACCACATTGCTGACCCCGTGAGCAGCACTGCACCACTCGCCGCAACTGAAGCCTCCGACCCACCACACGCCTCTGGTACAGCCATGGCCACAATGCATGGAAGTCTGGAGCGGTTCGATCCCTCCCGGCCAGAAACATGGGACGCGTGGGCAGACCAGCTCATAAGCTACATGAAACTCAATGACCTACACGACCCAGACCCAAATGAAGATTGCTCCTGTTGAGCTCGTGTGGGACAGACACCGTCCGCCTCACAAAAAGTCTCCTGGTGCCACGCACGGTGCTGGAGTGCTCGTTCGAGGACATCATGGAGGTCCTCAACGACTATTTCGGCCCCAGGCCGACCTTCCTGGCCAAACGAATTGACTTCCAGGGGCGCGTCCAGACCCAAGGGGAATCCGCCGCCGCCTTTATGGCCGCACTGAGGGCGCTCGCGGTGGACCATTTGTTCCCAAAGGTGACAGACAACTTGCTGATACAGTTCATCTGGGGACTAGCAGACACCAAGCTGCGGCGCAAGCTGATCAGCAACAGGCAGCTAAGCCTGGATGAGGCCATGCAAATCACTACCGCGCATGAGGCCTCAATGAGGGAGTGGCCAGCCTCGGCGGCCCATTTGGTCAGTGCGGGTCACAGCCGGTGAGCTCGGATACAGAGGATGTCTGCTCCCTCCGACCACAACACCGCCGGCAGGCAGCAGGGCATCAGCCCGGGTACAACATGGCGAAGCCTCTCAACAATCGGCCCCCTGCACCAGCTGCGGAGATGCCCATGGGAGGAAAACGTGTTGGTTCCGGGATGCAATCTGCCACAGCTGCAGAAAACAAGGGCATCTCGCCAAGGTCTGCAGGTCTAGGGGCCCCCGGAGTGCAAGATCATCCACCCTGAATCACCGCACCTCTACCACCGCACATGAGACGGCAGAAGAGGTCACCGACCTCTATCACCTCATGGACCAACCACTACAGGTACTGCGCCTTCCCGACCCCAACCTCTCCTCAACCCCGAAGATCCAAGTGCACATGCGGATCGAGGGGTCCCCCTGTTATATGGAAGTGGACTTGGGGTTGGCGACATCCATCATTTCGATGGACACGCTAAAGCAGCTTTGCCTGTCGGGGGGACCCCCTCTGCGTCCATTACCGCTAAGCTTGGTGGACTTCCAAAAAAAACCTGGTCCCCATCTGGGGAGTCGGCACCTTCCGGGTGCAATACAGACAATTTGAGGGGAACCTGGACTTGGTGGTGGTGGAGGGAAACCTGGTGAGCCTCCTGGGGCGGGCGTGGTTCGAGGCCCTGGGCATTACAATTGGGGAAGTGAATAGATGTGGCTGCAAGACTGGGGCACGATCTGCCAGGAGTTCCCTGAGGTTTTTGATGGGGAGCTGGGTTGCTACAAGGGGCCCCCGGTGCCCCTACACTTAGACCCCACCATGACTCCAATCCGGTGGCGCTTCTGCACAGTGCCCCTGGCCCTCTGCCCGAAAATTGAAGCAGAACTCGACCGGCTGGTGGCCCAGGGAGTCCTCGAGCCCGTCCCAAATGCACGATGGGAAACCCCAATTGTGACCCCAGTTAAACCGAATGGAGACATCTGCATCTGCGTGGATTATAAGTGCACTATTAACCAGGTACTACAGGCGCACTAGTACCCCATGCCCGTGGTGAGTCACGTATTAGCCACACTGGCGGGGGTGCGCATTTTTGGGAAGCTGAATCTCGCACAGGTGTACCAGCAACTACCTGTGGACGAGGCACAGGGGAGCCTTCAAGGTAAAGTGGCTACAGTTTGGGGTCAGTGTGGCCCCAGGGATCTTCCAAAATCTAATGGACGATTTGTTAAAAGGGATCCCTGGCATGATGCCATTCTTCGATGATGTCCTCATCACTGCAGCCACCCCAGAGAGCTTCGCTGCCCACCTCCACACTGTTTTGGGACTCTTCCACTCCGCCGGACTGAAGGTGAAGCGGGAAAAGTGCCTTCTCGGGGTTCTGGAGGTAGACTTCTTGGGGTACCGGGTCGATGCAATGGGCCTCTATCTGGCGCAGGACAAGGTGAAGGCCATCATGGAGGCCCCCGCTCCGAAGTCCAAGGCGGAACTCCAGGCATTCTTGGGCCTCATCAACTTCTACCACGCCTTTCTCCCGCACAAGGCTGCCATGGCAGAACCCCTCCACAGACTGCTGGACAAATCGGCCTCTTGGGCATGGGGGTCAAGGGAGGAGGCGGCGTTCTGGGGGGTTAAGACTCTGTTAATTTCGAATGCGGTGCTCGCCCATTTCGATGAAAAGCTCCCCGTGATTCTCGCGTGTGACGCGTCGCTGTATGGAGTCAGGGTGGTCTTGGGCCACCAACTGCCAGATGGGCGGGAAGTTCCGGTGGCCTATTATTCCCACACACTGTCTCCCGCGGAGCGCAATTATGCGCAAATAGATCGGGAGGGGTTGGCGCTGGTGGCGGGTGTTAAGAAATTCCATAATTTTGTGTATGGTTGGCCTTTTACACTTGTCACCAACCATAAGCCACTCCTGGGGTTGTTCGCGGCCGACAAACAAACGCCGCAGGTACTGTCCCCCCGGGTTTTACGTTGGTCCCTGTTCTTAGCGGGATATCAGTGCCGGTTGGAGCATTAGCCGGACAAGGCATTGGGGCATGCCGATGCCCTGAGCCGCCTGCCGCTGCCGCAGATGGGGGAGGACCCGGCCCCCACCCCCGTGGTGCTAATGCTGGAAGGGCTTCCCGACCCCCCACTTCAGGCTGCAGACGTGGCCGCCCACTCGTCTTGGGATCCAGTCCTTTCCCGGATCCTAAACTGGGTGGTGAGAGGATGGCTGGTGGAGCCAGCGGGGCCGGAGTTCACGGCATATAAAGCCCGAAAGGACAAGCTCTCCACCCTGAAGGGACGTTTACTATGGGGGGGACAGGGTGGTAATCCTAGGGCCAATGAGACAAGGGGTCCTTCACTCACTACACGAGGCACACCCAGGCATAGTACAAATGAAAGCTCTGGCAAGGAGCTATGTTTGGTGGCCCGGGATAGATTCGGAAATAGAAACATGGGTCCGGGAATGCCAACAGTGCCAGGAGGTCCATCCCAATCCCCCGAGCATGCCTATGCAGAGCTGGGAGTCTGTGCACAAGCCCTGGTCCCACCTACATATAGATTTCGCCGGGCCGTTCCAGGGTCTCCTGTTCTTAGCAAAGGTGGACTCATATTCTAAATGGATTGAGATCAGCCCGGTGTCCACCACCTCAACTAAAGCGGTGATCAGGGCCCTCCAAAAAATATTCACCACCCACGGCCTGCCAGACACAATCATGTCAGACAACAGGGCTGCTTTTACCTCCGCCGAGTTCCAATCATTTCTCAAAAGGAACCTAATCTGGCACATCCACTCAGCGCCCTTTCACTCTGCAACCAATGGCATGGCAGAGCGAGCAGTTCGCACGTCCAAGGAAGCCCTGAGCCAAATAACTGAAGGGGACTGGGAGTTCTGGCTGGCCCGGTTTCTCCTCACGCAGCACACTACCCCAAACCCAGTCTCTGGGTGGTGCCCCGTGGAACTGCTGATGGGCCGCTGCCCCACGACCCTTCTAGACTGCCTCCATCCTGACCGGGCCTCAGAGTCGTGCACACTGTGCGAAACCAGGGAAGCCCCGAGGGGTTTCAGGCTGGGGGAACCCGCCCGTCTACTTCCAGAACTTCGGGTTGGGACCCCAATGGCTGGCCAGCCGCATCCTGAGACCAACCGGACTGGTTTCCTACGAGGTCCTGGCAGATGGGGACAGGGTCCTACGAAAACATGTAGACCAATTACGGAGGAGGCAGGACCCAGATACAAGGATCATGGCCCCGCAACAGGCGGACCCGGAAGCCACCATCCCAGCACCCGAACGGGCGCTACTGCCCGCGGCTGAACGGGAGCTGAACCCAGCAGAGGCCACCAGCCCGGAAGCCGGGCAAGCGTACGAGCCCCAACCACCATCACCACCACCGGTGACCCAGGAACCAAGTACGTCAGCACAACCAGAAAGGGCTGCCACCAGTCCGAGATATTATGCTTAACTCATTAGAAATGGAAATTTTTGTTTTACAAGGCAGATCAAAGAGGTAATTGATAATCCCTGGTCATGAAATTTATAAATAGATTGTAAAAGACGCAAAGGGCAAAACTTTAATTTGTAATCCATGGTTCAATGATATAAATTGTAGAAAATGGAAGAATCTCTGTACTAAGATATATCAAGCAAAAGTTTCTGTATATTGGTTAAAATTAATAAAAATAATATTTTTTAAAAAAAGACTTTCAGAAACTTTAAAAAACTTTTACCTTTAATGCAAGCAATGTCGCATCGGGGTGAAAAAATGGCATCCAGGGTGAAACCTTCTTTAGGAACTGCCAGCTCAACAACTCCAGTCTCTAGACCAGAAGTAACCACAGACTTCTCTAAGATAATTGCTGCAGCACTGCGCCCTCTGCTGGACCAGATGGCTAACCTCAATAACAACTTTGATGCTCTTCAAAAGGAACTGAAAGAAACCACTATATGAACAGAGAAGACAGCTAAAAAGCTGAAAAAGGTTGATGACAAGACAAATGTGTTGAACCAAAGAATGGAGGTAGTGGAAAAAGAGAGGACCTCTGAGAAACAACAGCTGATACAACTGCAGATGGAAAAGTCATCATATGTCCTGAGATTTCAAAGTATTCCAGAACAAAAAGCAGAGAACCTGAGATTTTAAGTGAAGCTTTAGCTCCTATGGCAGATTGTAAAGTGGAATCCTTACAAAGCGAAATGAATATGGTATATTGATCTTATCCAGAATGCATTAAGAAAAACAACCTCCCTGGTGAAATATTCGTGAAATTCTCCAAAAGGTCAACAAGGGACATGATATTGAAAGTGACCAATGGGATAACCCTAAAAATCAAAGGAGAAGAAGCGAAAGTTTTAAAAGATGTTCCATTTGAGGTGAGAAAGAGTTCGTAATACAGGAACATGACATCATTTTTACAGAAAAATTCTACTCCCTACAGATGGATAACCCCAGAAGGACTTATCTTCAACTTCAAACAGGAAAAAGAAAAGATTGACTCTGTTACAAAAGCAAAAGCATTTTTGGAACAGCACTGAAGTCCAGCAAAAGGAAAAGCAGAAGACAATATTGCTACAGAAGATAACAGCGAACTTGGATCAAGTAGCAGTGGTAGCTCTTCGGGTAGCTCTTCAGAAGAAGCTTCTGACTCTGAATCAGAATTAGGAGCAGCAGATACTAAGCCGCTCAAAGTTAAGCTGACATTTGATAAAAACAAATGCAGAGGAAAGAAAGCCACTAAATAGCTAGACTCTGAAGATCTGTTTTCTTTTTTATTACTTTTTAATTACTAGGATGCACATATTATGGCTAATTATGCTTGTTTTTGTCTGAATTAGTAATATTATCAGTTAATCTCCATCTTTGTTATATGATCCTTGCCTACTCTGTATTTTAGTTTAGAACATCCCTTACCCTTTATCCTTTGTAGTGTGTAGAGATAAAAAGCAATAAAAATGTCAAAAAAAGAAAGCCTGACAACAGCTTCTGCAGCTCTGCTTATATAGGAAGCAGACTCAGAGTCAATCTTCAAGGCAATCGGAAGGGGGGGGGGATTCTACTACTCCAGTTCCTTAAAAAACGGCTCGTGAGACCTTTACCGCAATAATAGAGACACTGAAGAAGATACAATATTAACCATAAGCTTCAGTTGCAGAAGGGAGGGGGAGGAGACAGCAATATTCTGGCTACTTTGAATGCCCTGGATCCTGTTCCCACTTCTTGCTTTACACCAGAGTAGGTGTACTGAAGCCAATGGGGCTACTCTTCTGTAAAGGGATCTTACCCTGCCCATGTATTCTGAGGCAAGTTTAGGTGACACTGCTTAGCTCCAGAGTAAGGCCCAGGGAAGGGAAAAGGAGAAAGGAGGTGGCTTTCGTGTAGCCTCTCCACCAAGAAAGGGCCAGGCACTGGAAACTGGGGAAGTCTCATCCTGCACTTTAGTGGCAGTTAATGGGGAAATGTACTTTAATGGGGGTTGCATTGAAGCTGATGAAACACTTCAGTGCATGTGAAAAAAAACCCTTCAAAAAAACTCCAGAAAACCAATTCTCAATGTGAATGTGAACAGACAGAATTGTGATGGGTGGGAAATGAAAAAAAAAATGTAAGTATGAACTGATCACACTGATAGTGTGATCATCAGAACTGCCACAGCACCCACGAAAATGCAAAAGGTGGCTGCAGTCTGGAAAACGCCTGATTCACTGATGGGACATCTCCATGCCTACCCATTGCCACAGGGGCTTGCAAAGTCAGGCACCTCTCTTGGTCTATCATGTAGTTTATCAGCAAATAAAAGTCTTCCTGAGTACAAAATCTAATTACTATCAAGCAGCCAGGTGAGCTGATTATCTTGCTGACTTTCCCTGAATGTCTCCTAGCCTACCAGCCCCAACCTAGATAGCCCAGGCTATCCAGATCCTGTCAGATCTCGCAAGCTAAGCAGGTTTAGCCTAGTTTAGTATTTGGAAAGGCAACCTTCAGGGAATACCACGGTTGTGATGCAGAGGCAGGAAATGGCAAACCATCTCTGAAATGTCTCTTTCCTTAAAGACAAGTCTAGCTTGCCACCTTATGGTGCATTATGCTAAATAGCTAGAACTTTTGACTGCCAGATAATCTTAGGATCTCTTGGCTATTTGACACACAATGCCATATGATAATTTATTAATTAGCCTGTTCCAGGCATGGGGAAAACTTCCACCATGCCAGCACTTTTGTCCACCCTGCTGGGATGGAATCTGCTTTTGTCACCTTTCTAGGAAGCCCTTCCCCCCATTAACCCAATCAGAACCAGGAAATCCATAGATTGTCATCCTGGACTCACCCTTTGGAATTCTTTTGTGCTGCTTCCTATAACAATTGCTGCCTTACCAGCCAAAACTGTACAATCTCATCTTCTCGACTTGCACAGAGACTGCCAACTCCACTTTTCTTTCACTGGGTTTTGGGGACATTTCTTGCCACACAGAAGCACCATGCCACTGTCTTACCTTATTTTTTCCTTGGGATTTTTGGAGCTTAAGGTGATTTTGATATCCTAGAACTTGAACCTTTAGAAAAAGAAATGGAGGAAATGGAAACCTTTCTGTCTTTAAGCCATAAATGTTGAGGGGAGAGCAGAAGCCTGTGGCCCAAATGGTGGAAGTTGATGATTTTGATACCCTGGGGCTTACAGCTTTAGAGAAAAAGAAATGCAGGAGACAGGAATATTTTTTCTTTAGCCATATATGTGTGCGGGTGGGGAAGAGGGCTGTGGCTGAAATGCTGAAAGTCAGAATGATTCTGATGTCCTGTGAGTTGCAGCTTTAGAGAAAAAGGAATGGAAAAGATGGGAATATTTCTATCTTTAGCCTTTGGGGAGGGAGATAAAGCTTGTTTCCCAAATATGGAAAGTGAGGTGATTCTGCTATCCTGGACCCTACTTCAACCAAATAAATGCTCCTGTATTTTCAGGCCAGAGTATCTGAGAAGCCAGTATTCACTGTGGATTCTGAGATGCATTTGGAGATTCATACTGAGTATCCAGTATGTGAGTGGTGTAATTGTTAGAGTGTTGGCTGAAGATCGGGGAGACCAGAGTTCAAATCCACACTTAGCGACGAAGCACTCTATGTGACCTTGGGCCAGTCACACACTCAGCTTAAGTTGTGAGGAAAAGCGAGAGGAGGAGGAAGTATTTCCTTTCATACACAAATGAAATATTTACTGAAACTGGCTCAGTGATGGAGTTCATGACATCTTTCCTCTCCTCTTACAGAGTCCTCTTTCTTTGACTGAGATTCAGACTATTATAAGTGAAAAGATATATTTTTAAAATCACATGATTAATTGTTCCTAGCACATGGTTTTTGGAAACAGAAATAATTTCATATTGAAATAATCTAATATGGATTACTAAATATGGGTAGGGATGGGCGCAAACCAGGAAAATGTGGTTCGGTTCATGGTTTGTGGCATGTCCAGTTTGCAAACCATGAACCATCACGGAATTTAACCCACCAAACAAACTGGCTCAGTTCATGAGGTTTATGGTTTGCTAGAAGTTCCCCCCCCTGGCATGCTAGAAACACCAAATTCACAGGGCTGATTGTCCTCTACCTGCTCTCCAAGTATGGAGAGGATTGTATTTATGGAAAGTCAGCTGGAGATCCTCTGTGAGTTTAGTGTCTCTAGCTTGCATAGCATCCGTTCTATACACACCTGAACCTCCAGAACCTGTACCTGTCAAAATGTCATTGACAGGCAGTCATTTAGATAGGGGCAGGTTCAGGAGGTTCAGAAGTGTATAGAACAGATCCTGTGCAAGCAGATATCAAAGTTGCAGGAGACCTCCTCTGATGCTTCTCTGCATGCCCTCCAAGTTCTGCCCTCCTGTTGCTCTGAAGTTGGGTAAACATTTAGATTGAGCGGAGACAGTCTGTCTGGAAATGTATCCATTCACAAACTTCCACAAACAGCTTGAAAGTTGTGCTAGTTGACCTGCCACAAACTTCACTTCACAATCCACGAACCAGCCAAAATTTGTCAGGAACTTTCATTTGTGAGTCAGTTCATGCCCATCCCTAAGTATCCTTAGGTTCAGCTTCATGCCCCCCCCCCCGGATTGAAAAATCTACATCCGTGCCAAATGGCATCCATAAAACAATATCAAGAAAACATCAGATAAAAATTGGGTCTTTAGAGGAAACAGCTGCAATACTTGGAAGTAAAAGAAGCCTCTCTGCCCAACAGATAAATTAGGGATGGAGATATGCTAGGAAGACTGTTGTGCCAAAGATGGAAGCCATCTGGGTGAGCTGAGCAACAACCCCCAATGATGATTACATTGAGGTGAAAATAAATTGGACTATGATGTCTAAATGTAGTTCTCTGTGTTTGCCTGCTTTGTGAACCAAGCATGACAGGACGATGAATTTGAAAAAGAAGAAGAAAGATAAGAAAAAAGAGAGAGCTAACAATAACATACAATGACCAAACAATTGATAGCATATTTCTATTGTTAGTTAAGTTCTACATAGATAAAATGTCAAGGCATCCAAAAATTAACCTTCCCAGTTTCAGGGCTGTTTCCAAATTCTGAATGGAAAATGGACAGTTTTCTGTCAGTGTCCATGCAGAGTTTCTCTGTACACCTAAAAGCTGACTAATTCTGAATAGGTTTGTGGGGAGAAAAATGTAGATTTCAGTCTTTGCATGCCAAAACATTTTCAGTTTGACAGTTCTGCCAGTGTGGGGGAGAGATCTGTGATGCCTTGAACTCACGCAGCAGAAGTTACTTTTGAAATGCCTTTGCTATTCAAATGCAGATTTTGGCGGTGCCCTGAATAAGTGCTAATTCACTTCTCATGAATTCTGTACATAAACATGCTGAGTATGTGAAAGAAATTCCATGTATACTGTCATGTGTGACAAACACATGTTTCTGTGTACATGGCAGAAATCTCCTGAGTGTTCATATAAGTTACTAGCCTGGTACCCGTGCTTTGCTACGGTATTTAAGTTCTGTAAATCCAGTTATAATACTGATGACGTGAAATTTGAAATGTGACATTTGTTGTAGGAATTCTAATGGAGAAGACTGTAGTGTAAGAAATGAAATGAGACATACATACTTCCCCCCCTTCTACTGAAGGACCTCTCTCTAGATCACATTGGTGGTTCTGCCCTCAGGTGCTAGGATCACCAGGCTGCTTGGTGAGCTCACTCTGGAGCAAGCCACATAGAACTGTTCATTTAAGAAGCGGTCATCTGTTAAGTCAACTCTTGCTACCTTCCACGAAACTGATGGCCTCTCTACTTGTGTTCCTGGACTGTTTTGCTCATATGGAGACTGTGTCATTCTGAGCATCTCAGAGTGATCTTACTGGTACTTGGCCTGTGCAGCTCAGTGCACTGCAGGAGTACTATGTGCAAATTTCTTTGCCACATTCCTAAGTTGCCTCCTTCTTGTAGCATTGGTGTATCTGGCTCGACGTTTGCCAGGAGCTTTCTTGGGGGCAGTAAGAGGTGAGAGGTGTGACGGGCAGTTGGTGTGAGGGAGTGGTGATCTGGCGGACATTTCTTCAGGTTCATGAGGGAGGCATGCATCAAAACGGCTCCTAGAAATGTCCTTTACTATTTCCCCATAAACATTCATACCTTGGCCCTGCTCCTACCTAGTGTTGGGGGGGATTGTATTTAAAGGCATCGGGGAGGCTGGGCCAGCAGCATGGTTAAGGCAATCCTGCTGAGCAAACCTCCCGGCGGCTGTAAGCATCCTACCTCCTGTCCTACACCTGACAGGCAGCTGCCTGTCCAGTGTAGGAGGGGGAGGGGGAGGAGTATTAGAAACCACTGTGGAGGCAGGGCTGGCAGGATCACTAATGCATTACTGCTGGGGCAGGCTCCCTCATAGGTTTAAGCACCCTGCAACCACTGCTGCATCTGACAGAAAACTGCCTGTTAGGTGTAGGAGGTGGGGGAGTGTGTTGGAAGCCATCAGAGAGGCTGGGCCAGCAGCATCACTAAGGTGATCCTGCTGAGGCAGCGTCCCTGTTGGATTAAAGTACCCTGGTCCTGCTCCTACACCTGACAAACACCAGCCTTTCTGGTGTTTGGGGGGGGATTTTATTTAAAAGCATCAGGGAGGTTGGGCCAGCAGCAGTGCTAAGGCAATCCTGCTGAGCAAACCTCCCTGGTGGCTGTAAGCATCCCACCTCTTCTTCTACACCTGACAGGCAGCTGCCTGTCCAGTGTAGGAGAGGGAGGAGTATTAGAAGCCACAGTGGAGGCAGGGCTGGCAGGATCACTAAGGCATTATGGCTGGGGTGGGCTCCCTCGTAGCTTTAAGCACCCTGCAACCGCTGCTACACCTGACAGACAACTGCCTGTTAGGTGTAGGAGGTGGGGGAGTGTGTTGGAAGCCATTCCACCTCCTCTCCTACACCTGACAGGCAGCTGCCTGTCCAGTGTAGGAGGGGGAGGGGTATTAGAAGCCACTGTGGAGGTGGGGCTGCACCTGACAGACAACTGCCTGTTAGGTGTAGGAGGTGGGGGGAGTGTGTTGGAAGCCATCAGAGGCTGGGACAGCAGCTTTGCTTCACCTCACAGGTGGTTGCTGGCCACTCCTGATTTCCTCAACTGTCATTAGCTCTTTGCAGTCCCCTGTAACTGGGATTTTTTTTTTTACCTCAGAACACTGAGCTCTGCTGCTGACCAGTCAGAGAGTGGGGGGTGGAGGGAGGCAGCTGCCTGGCAGCCACATAGGAATCAATAGGGGGAGCACATTTTACCCCTTTTGACCCACATAGGGGTCAAATTTCTAAAATTCTTTCTTAGTGAGCACCTATGCCATGGTAGGAGTGTCTCCTTGAATTTGGTGTCTCTGGGTCCAGTGGTTTGGCCTGGGCATTGATTTTACTGTGAGGGGACTTTCTTTTATATATATAGATGTGACAGAAATAATTGCCTTGCTTATAAAGGCTTATCCAGACCATCAGTTTCTAGCATACCTAACACACAGTTGTGCCCATCTATCCCTGAGGACTGTGCTTCTGTTGTGAAGTATCACACTTGCCAAGCATTTGAATGTCAGCATGTTGTCTCTGGGGAAGCTGTAATTTTCTCGTCTAACTAGTGTAGCAATTGAGATACTGACTGTACCATGGAACTAAGCAATATATTCTGGAGTGCACATTTGGGTTGAAATGGGGATTTTAAGGAAGAAGTTTCCTGAAAGAATCCCCCCCCCCCAAAAAAAAACCCTCAGACTTTCTTCTGAGTAAATACATTTAAGCTTGCACCGCCTGAGCAAGAGCAATGTTTCCTGAACAAGCATTACCTTTCTTCTAAACCAGTTTCATTTATCTTCAGTAATACAAATCACTCAGCCAAATCCCTGAAGATCTGGGAAGAAGACGATTTTGACAGGAAACAATAGCACTGAAGCTGCAGCCTGTCATGTATCTAAGTAGCGCCCTTTGAGTTAACATTTAGTTTAGAGGCTGTCTTTTCCATGATTAAGACACAAATCTTCTATGAAGAGCCTGCATAGTGATTTCTAAGGCAGTACCAAACCATCCATGAGCTGTTGGGCTGGAATTTATCAGGCATGTGATGGGAGAGAATGAGAAACAAATTTCATTTCCTTCTCTGCTGTTCTGCTGACAGACAATGAATAACTGAGGAATCACTGCTGCAAAAAATCCAGTTCTGCCATATACTCTTCCTCCGTCCGTGCATTCCCATTTATTCTGAGATTTCAAAATGAGCAGAAAGTATGAGTGGGTAACAGGCTAATAAAACTGTCTACTAAGAAGACAGCAAAGACCCTCCCGCACCCAAGGTTAGATCATCACAAGTTTTCTCACATTGCCAAGTAAAAATAAACTTCCATTTGCAGTTTCTTATCAGCTTTACTGCATCTCTCAAAGGTTTGAGAAATGTGGAGGTCATGTAACACTGGCAATATTCGGGTTACGCTTCATCTTCTTGGGTCTCTGATGTTCTTTAACCCTCCCCTCCCCCCCCATTGTTATATAAGTAATAGAAATGTCTGTGGCAGTGCAGTCCCAAACAATTATACCTTCCTAAGACCACTGAAGTCAATGGGCTTAGAAGAGTAACTCTATCAGGATTGTACTGTAAGATACATTTTGAACTGAATTATACATGAACTACTCACTCCTGTAAACCAAATAGTGATACTTGCACACCTCAAAAGACAATGAAATCTGGCATTCCTGACAGCTTCTCTTGACACCATGCAGGGCTGCAAGGGTCTTCTGCTGCCTTCAGATTGCCAACTCAAAGTTGGGAAATTCCTAGAGCTTTAGAGGTAGAGCCGTGGGAGGATGTGTTTGGGGAGGGAAGGACATCAGCTAGGTATAATGGTCCACCCTTCAAAGAAGCCAGTTTTCCCAGGGCAACTATTCTCTGTAGTCTTGAGATCAGTTATAATTCTGGAAGATCTCCAAGCCCCACCTGAAGGTTGGCTACTTTATGTTGTCTGCTCCTCAGCTTTCTTTAGTAGCAGCCCCAGGTTTATAAAAACAGCAGTTCTGAATTTCTGTAGAAGCTGCCTGCTCTGTTATCATTCAGAAGTTCTACAAAGTGGAGCTGTTTCAGAGGGCCTTTGAGGGTAACTTTTATTTATGTCTGGCATTTATTCAGATCTTGTATTCGTATTTATTCTTGTTATTAGATTGTATATCTGTTTTTAAATTGTTAACTGTCTCCTCAGTGGCTGTTGATAGGCAACCAAACAACCAAGCTTCCTTCTGTGAGTAAAAAAACAAAAGACTTTCATCATAACCCCCTCTCCAGCTTGGCCACTTTCCTCTCAGAGTAAATTAAACACGCCTCTCACTCCTTTTTGGCTCCAACATGGCTGGCTAATGATGTGGTCCAGTGACCACCAAACCATTCTCTTCAACCAGCTGTTATAATTGATCTCCAGATGACAGAGATCAGTTTCCCTGGAGAAAATGGCTGCTTGGGAGGGTAGATCCTATGGCCTTATACCCTGCTGAGTCCTTCCACACACACCCATGCTGCCCTCCACAGGATCCACCCCCCAAATCTCCAGGTATTTCCCTAATCAAAGGTGGCAACTGTGCTTTCTCCTCAGTGCCTGTTCTTGGGCAACCAAGTTCTGTCAGTAAAAGGCCCTTTCCATACCTGTTTTGGTCTTTGGGAAAAACCTCATTGGGGCCAGTCCTGATAGGGTTGCCAACTCCAGGTGGGAAGTTCCTGGAGATTTAAGAGATGGAGCCTGGAGAGGGTGAGGTTTGAGGAGGGGTGGGACCTCAGGCAGGTACAATGCCATAGACTCCACCTTCCAAGCCAGCCATTCCCTCATGAGGAACCATTGTTGCCAATCTCCAAGTGGGACTTGGAGATCTCCTGCTGTTACAATTGAACTCCAGATGACAGGGTTCAGTTCCCTTGGAGAAAATGGCTGCTTTGGAGGGTAGACCCTATGGCATTATCCCCCTGCTGAGTCCTTCCATCCCCCCCAATACTACCCTCCACAGGATCCACCACCCACATCTCCAGGTAATTCCCTAATCACAGGTGGCAACTGTGCTTTCTTCTCAGTGCCTGTTGCTAGGCAACCAGGTTCTGTCAGTAAAAGGCCCTTTCCACACCTGTTTTGGCCTTTGGGCAAAAATTCATTGGGACCACTCCTGATAGGGTTGCCAACTCCAGGTGGAAAATTCCTGGAGATTGGAGGGATGGAGCCTGGAGAGGGTGAGGTTTGAGGAGGTGTGGGACCTCAGACAGGTACAATGCCATAGATTCCACTCTCCCAACCAGCCATTCCCTCATGGGGAACCATTGTTGCCAGTCTCCAAGGGAGGAATGGAGATCACACAAAATTACAATGGCTCTTCAGATGGCAGAGATCAGTTCCCCTGGAGAAAATCTGTGTCATTATACCCTCCTGAGGTCACCACAGTGAATTGGCACTGAGTGCCCAAGGCCGGGGCACTCTCCCAGAGCCTTTTTCTAGAGCTTGTTGTATTTATTGCTACAATGGGCCTTATTCTTAGTCCCCATATATTACATTGGTGCTCATAGAGGAGATAAAGACTAATCCTCATAATGGCCAGAGCCAAACCCTCCCCCACTATGACAGCAATGGATACTAATAATCTATTCCTTGCCAACCACTTTCCTCTTCAACTATTTAAGTCATTAGGAGGAATATCCTGAGCCTCCTACCTAACAGCAGTTAATAGTCCCATCATCCATCAATTCAGTCTAATCCTGTTCTGAAGGCGTTTGTAACAGTGCTGCGTCAACAGTGCCGCTCATTGCATTTCAGATCTTTTGCAAGATCTAGATGAGAATGCAGATTTCAGTGAGTACATTCAGATGTTGGCACTGGAATGTGCACTGACAAATTATTTCATCTTCTGGGTTCATTATCCATTGATTAATCATTTCAGTTATGAGAAATTGTCAGTTTCATGGATTTTCCTTTTAGCTTTTTTGGTTCTAATGGGGAAATGGGTAGGCTATTAACATAAACTGTATAAACTTTACTTTTAAAGTTTTGGTTTGAAAAATGCTCACTCTTCATTTGTACCTTTCAGTTTAAAATAAATTGGTACAGTTAGAAGAAATGTATAACATATAAAAAGGAACATGACCAGGGTGATAAATGAATAACTATCTCAGAAATCATAATCAAAGACAATTAAAGAAAGCCTGCCCAGGGTGACTGTTGTGGGGAGGGGAAGGGAAAGGAGTTTGTAAGCTGCTCTGAGACTCCCAAGTGAAGGGTGGGGTATAAATCCAATCACCTCCTCCTCCTCCTCTTATTATTTATTTATTTATTTATTATTAATGCAATTTCTACCCCGCCCTCCCTGCGAACGGGCTCAGGGCGGCTTACAACAAGGGCATCAGTTGCCAATAAAACAATATATAACAATACATGATAAAAATATAAAATCATAAGGTGCTAGTTGATATAATTCACTGTTTACAATGGCACTTTCAGATGTCTAGATAACTGCTAAGTTCTAGCTCTCTATCATCCCACGTCACTCGAGGGAAATGAGCCAGATGTTAAGAAACTGAGGGCTGGGCTCGTTGATGGTAATAGTGGGGGGCGGCTCCTAATTAAAAGCCTGGCGAAAGAGCTCCATCTTGCAGGCCCTACAGAATTGGAAAAGGTCCTGCAGGGCCCTGGTCTCCTCTGGGGGCTCGTTCCACCAGTGAGGAGCCGCCACCGAAAAAGCCCTGGCTCTTGTCGTGGCGAGCCTGGCCTCCTTGGGGCCAGGGAGGGTCAGCCGATTCTGTGACCCCAACCTCAGAGCTCTTTGGGGTATATCTGGGGAAAGATGGGCCCTCAGATATGTCAGACCCTGGCCATATAGGACTTTAAAGGTAAGCACCAGCACCTTGAAACAAATTTGTGCAGAGCTTTCAATACAGGCTGTATGTGTTCCCATCTAGGTAAGCCCATCAATAACCTGGCCATGGCATTCTGCAGTAGCTGCAGCTTTCGGATTTGCGACAAGGGCACCCTCACGTAGAGAGTGTTACAGTAGTCTAGTCTCGAGGTGACTGTTGCATGGATCACTACAATCAGGTCGTTGCAGTCGAGGAAGGGAACCAACTGCTTGATCAGCTGAAGGTGGTAAAAGGCCAACTTGGCAGTGGCTGCTACCTGGGCCTCCATTGTTAAGGAGGAGTCCGGGAGCACTCCCAAGCTCCTAACCTCCAGCACTAGTACCAATGGCACCCCACCGAAGGTTGGGAGTGGGGTTCCCACCCATGCCCCACCCCGACCCACGCACAGGACCTCCATCTTTGCTGGATTCAGTTTCAGCCAACTCAACCTGTGCCAACCAGCTATGGCCTGTAATGCCCCGTCCAGGTCTTCAGGGCTGGAGTTTGACCGGCCGCCCAACATCAGATAGAACTGGGTGTTGTCAGCATACTGATGACATCCCAGCCCATAACTCCGGCCTATCTGGGCAAGGGGGAGCATATAGATGTTAAATAGCATTGGGGAGAGCACTGCCCCTTGAGGCACTCCGCACTTCAGTGGGTGTCTCCTAGACTGCTGCTCCCCAAGTGCCACCCTTTGTCCCTGACCTTGGAGAAAGGAAGCGAGCCATTGCAAGGCAAGTGCCTGTATTCCCGTGTCAGCGAGGCGGTGAAGCAGCAACCGATGGTCGATTGTGTTGAATGCAGGCGACAGGTCCAACAACATCAGTACCGCTACACCACCCCAATCCAGATGTCTCGGGAGATCATCAGTCAGAGCGACCAGTGCCATCTCTGTCCCGTGTCCCGGGCGAAAGCCAGACTGGAAGGGATGTAACATGGAAGTGTCATCTATGAAGCCCTGTAACTGTATCACCACCGTCCTCTCGATTAATTTGCCCAAACAGAGCAAATTAGAGACCTGTCACGATGGGGCCCGGGGGCTGGGTACAGAGGGATAGTCCAGTGACGTAGTCAGAGAGAGTTCCAGAGATCAGCCAGAGGTATCAGTCAAAGTCCAAGCAAACGAGTTTCAAATCAGAGAGCAAAGCTGTTGTCAGTCGTACTGTTAGTCAGAGTTCAGAGAGGAGTCCAGAAGCCAAGCCGAGGTCAGGAGCCGGAAGAAGCATCCAGATACGTGCTGAGGTCGGGAGCCAGAGAGTCAAGACAAGACAAGGGAACGAGGGGTGCAAGCCGAGTGGTCTTACGACGAGTTTGCCAGCACGGTTTGCTCATGGCTGGTGATGTTCTTAAATACCGTGCTGGCTTGTTAACTAATTAACCAGTCATTGCCAGGTCCTTGCTCCAGTTAATACTCGGGGCTCACTGATTGTCGCCCCATACACGTGCCTCTTTTCTCCGAACCACCAAGTCTCTGCGCCTGCGGTCTCGCAGCCAGTCCACATGTGGGGGCAAGTCGGGTGGTAATGTATCCACCCCAGGTGCTGGTTGCCTTGTAGTTGGGAGCTCATTCCTCCCAGCACTTAGATTCTCTGAGGACTCTGGCACCTCGGAGGGACTTAAAGGCACCATGTCCCTGGTATCTGAGCTCCCTGGTGCCAGATCCGAGGGTGTCGTGGCCAAGCTGTCAGGTACCAGATCGGGGGCAGAGCTCCCTGGTGCCAGGTCAGGGGGTGTCTCTGGGGTCACGGCTGAGCTTTCAGGCACCAGATCAGGGGCAGGCATGACAAGACCAGCCAGTAATTAGCCAAGTTGACCAGATCCAGAGATGTTTTTTTTAGCAGTGGACGGACCATCACTTCCTTGAGTGCTCCCGGGAAAAGCCCTTCTAAAAGGGACTTGTTGATAATTTCCCTCAGGGCACCTCGAAACCCCTCATGGCCCACTTTAATGAGCCAGGAAGGGCACAGATCAAGGCAGCATGTGGTTGGGCGTACAGTGAAGAGCAATCTGTCAATTTCCTCTAGGCTGAGTGGGCTGAAATGATCCAAAACCAAAGCTGAAGACATGCTTGGGGCCTCAAGCTCATTCACTGTTTCAACTGTGGGGGGGAGGTCGCGGTGGAGCAACAAGACTTTATCCGTGAAGTAGCTAGCAAATGCCTCGCAGCTGATATCCAATTCCCTAGCATTCGGTCTGCCCTGTGGCAGAGCTGTCAAGGACCGAATCATTCTAAACAATTGGGCTGGGCGTGAGCTAGCGGATGCAATCACCACTGTGCAGAAATCTTTCTTTGCAGCTTTGACTGCCATCTCATAGGATGAATCATAGGATCTCGTAAATGTCCTAAAGGATGTTTTTGTGGCTTCATCCCGAGCATGACGTTATCATCTCTCTAGCCGTCTCAGCTCTTGCTTCATAAGTCGTAACTCCTGGGTAAACCAAGGAGCAAGCCTGGAGCGAGGGCACAGAGGGCGCTGGGGAGCGATCTCATTGATGGCTGTGGAGAGCTGGCTATGCCAGTCCTCCACAAGCTCATCCAATGAGCTGCCGGGGGGCATCGGATCCCATAGAGCCATTCGAAGCTGCATTGGGTCCATTTGGCTCTGCGGGCGAGCAAAAATGCGCTCACTGCCTAAACAGGGTTGGGGCAGTACATTCAGGCGGGCCCTCAGGGCAAGGTGGTCCAACCATGGGACTGCCTAAGCAGTAATTTGGTCCACTGTTACCCCTGCCGCAAAAATCAAATCGAGCATGTGCCCAGCACGGTGTGTGGAAGTTGTTATTGGGAGAGTCCTAGTGCTGCCATGGACAACACCAGGTCCGTTGCCTGAGTGGAGGTCGCCTCATCAGCGTGGATATTGAAATCTTCCAGAACTATCAGTCTAGGGTGCTCCAATGCCCAGCCTACTACTGCCTCCATCAGGGATGGTAGGCTATTGGCCGGTGTGTTGGTCAAAAATCAGCCAAATCTCCATACTCTCCGTGGCCTCCCATACCAGGCCAGCACACTCAATGCCCATGATCCTTGGCGGCGGGAGCATCCTGAAGGAGTAAGCCTCCCAAATGAATATAGCTACTCCTCCCCCCCCTGCTCCCAAGTCCGTGATTGATGAAGGACCGAGAAGTTGGGAGGAGCAAGCTGTGAGAGAGCTACCGTCTCCCTGTCCCGCACCCAGGTCTCGGTCATGCACGCGAGGCCTACCCTCTGTTCTTGCATGAAGACCCGAAGGACCATGGTCTTATTATTGATAGATCTGGCGTTACACAACATCAATGTCGGAGGTGGGTTAATTGTCCTAGCCCCACCACCGACATCCCTCAGGATGAGGCACAGGCTGGAAGGGGCTGAGCTTCTCTATTTCTCTGCCCCCTTCCCTTCATTCTATGCCTGGCATCACCGCTGTACTTTCCCCTTCCCAGGAGCACTGGAATCCCCTGCTCAGACATCGCCGTGTCTAGTGGTCTTCGCCAGACTAGCCAGCTGGGCCTCAGACCATCCAGTAGAGCTGGTGATGTTTAATAACCTATGTACAACTTATTAAAATTAAATCAAGATATTAAAACCTTTCCCCACTCCTTCCCTACCTCCTCCTCCTCCTCCTCCTCTTCTTCTTCTTCTTGTAATGTAACTGTCTTGAGCCAGAGGTATACAGAAAGTAAATGAAAATAATAAATGAAATCAATAATGATAATAAATACATGAGATAAATCTTGATGACATTTCTTTAACATATAGCTTGGGTTTTTGATATTCAATGAAAAAGGAAACTTAAAAAAAAGTATGTGTCTTTTTGGTTAAATTAGCACCAGTTATGATGCTATTTTGTCTGTAATTAAATAATCTCAGATCTTGTTTAACTATTCATGTGCAGAGGGATACCCTTTGCCTTTCCATTGAACACAACTGCCAATTCAGTTTATGTAATCTATTTTTATATCTTCTTAGATGAATATACACATGGCTTTACACAAATTAAGCTACTGAGTCATTTTCCCATTGGGTCAGGAGACCAGAAAGTGTTCAGGTTATTTCTTGGAACTAAGAAAAAAATCTTTTACCATGGTGGGAAATAAAAGCAGAGCCCCAAAGCAGGTCTTGACAACAAATGTGGGTGAAACTTATAAGTTTTGAAATTTTGGGGGGCTGGGGAGCCTAGCACAAAGCCTAAAACAAACATGTACAACTAAAATTAAACATAACAAAAGAGGAAATCATTCTCTCTCCCATGCTGTTCTAGCTACTGGCCTGAAAACAAAAAAGAAACAATAAAAATGTTTTGCCCACTGTTGCTTTTTTGCTTACCAGGTATTTGCTCCAGAAAAATCAATTTATCCCACAAACTGAAGAACACTGTTTTGATCAGTGGTTGTATTTCAGTGTAGAATTTGCATCCTCAAAACCCTTTTAAAATCTTTTATATATTTCATTCCTAGTGACTTCACAGGATAGCTGGGACTTTAGCTGATACTGCATTGACTTTTCCCTCTATTGTTTTACAAACCCACGTTGGAACAGAAATTTCCCTCTGCATTGCATGCTGGTTTCACTCCCTTTGATTATCGGGTTTTTATGGTAGCTTCCACACTCCCTGTCACTTTTGAGTTCAACCTTCTGCATAGATTTATGACTGTTTTATGGCCATTCAGGGGTGACTTTGCAGTCAGTACAGTGTTGCCTCAAGGTATTTGGATGCGGTTTTGAACTGCACTTTTTCCTCCCAGTCAAGAAAATGTGGAGTGAATGCTAGATGCAGAATCGCCCATAGAAGACTGACAGACCACAATATCTGTATGCAAAGAAACAATCATGCTGCCCTCTAGGGCACTTTGTTGAAGACAACAGGAGAAAAATAGCTTTGGACACAGGATATTTCTACTAAGCACAAAAACAAGGTACTTGTAAACTAAGAGGAAATAAAGAGAAAGGGAAGGTATATCATACCATAATGAATGGTGAATCCCCATGAGCCTTCTCTGGTCTGCACTTACAAGAAGACAAACATGGGACCCACAATGACTTCTCTGGGACATCCTATTTTCCCCTCTACCACTATTTCCTCTTTCCCCTTACTGAACGCCTCCACAGACTCTTCCCTTTTCCTGCTTTCTTTGCTCCTTCCCACCAACCAGTCTATCTACATTTATCTGCACCTGCATCTTTAGCTTTCCTTCCCCTGTCAGCCTCTAATTGGAAAACTATCGCTGAGTTGCACAGTGATGGCCAGTAGGCCAGGCCCACTTGCACACCTGCAAGGATCTGGGGGGGCACCTCATCCCCCCCATACCCCTTCCCCATACTTCCTTGTTCCCTCCTCCTGGCAATTGCCATACCCTCGCCTATAAGGAACAAGTGGATAGGAGAGTCAGGTCTCTTTTTGTAGCAGGAACTCCTTTGCATATCAGGCAACACACCCATAATGTAGCCAATCCTCCAAGAGTTTACAGTAGCTCCTGTAAGAAGAGCTCTGTAAGCTCTTGGAGGATTGGCTACATTAGGCGTGTGTCACCTAATATGCAAAGGAGTTCCTGCTACAAAAAAACCCCTGGGAGAGATAGTACTAGTGCACATATCTCTTTCAAATACAAAACTGATGGAGAAAGAGTACAACAGGAACCCCCATTTAGACCCAAATCACATCAACAACCTCAGAGGTCAACAATTCTATTTTTGCAATAACAACAAAACCACCCTCAAAACAAAGTTCACTTAACATTACTGCAGAATGAAATAACTGATTTAGTGAAAGACATCTCTGAAGAAATCTAAGTAGAGATGTACATCAACCTTTTAAGAAAAGCACTAGGTATACCAATACATTGAGAATTTGATGTTGGGAGGACTCCCTTATGTGGTCTTAAATTCAAAGATGTTTTACCATGTTCCAATTTAGTTTCTCTTTTTAATCAATATATCTAACTCATTGTCAGAATCACAGTTAAATCAGTTCTCAACAACAACTTGTTTGAGAGAAACTAACTTTATTGAGATCATTGATAGATACCCTCTGGACACTTCTTTTGTTAGAAATAAGGATGAATGTGTGAGGGTTACAGATATATCGGTTTCAAACAGGAGTAATAAAACTCAAGACCCAATCACCCCCTTGTATTTCCCTGCTACATTTAACAGTCAAGCAACCCTCCCACCAGCCTAGCCGTTACCTATGCCCTCCCTAGCACATAGCCCCTATATACAAAACACAGAATAATAAACAAAGCAGATACTGGACATCTGGCTCTACCACTTGACAAGCCGCGGGTACATCAAAGGGAAGGGAACCTCCCTTCCATGGCAGGCGCGTAGTAAAATGCACATCAGCCTGACATACTGCCCCTCCCAAGATCTCTCACCCCTTAGGCTTGTGGGGGTATTGGTTATGGAATGCACGAATGAGAGTAGGGACTCTAACATGGTCACATCGTACCCACTCATTGTGAGATTCATCAAAATCCCTCCACTTAATCAGGTAATACAATCTATTGCACTTCAGTTTGGAGTCAAGGATTTCTTCAACAACTTGGTGAGGTTCACCATCCACAATTTGAGGGGGTGGAGCCGCTGGATGAGGTCTCCATACGTTCAGTCCCAGATGCCGTTTTAATAAACTGAAGTGGAAGACAGAGTGAATATGACACAGATTTTTAGGCAAATCAAGTTCCACAGCCACTTTATTCAAGACTCTCACTACCTTGAAAGGGCCAGTGTACTTCCACCCCAACTTCCGCCCAGGCTGGAGCCCCTTGATATTTTTAGTAGAGAGGAATACTGAGTCCCCAGGGTGCAGCTCCCATTCAGGGGCTCTTTTTTTGTCAGCTTGCTTTTTGTTGTCCTCTTTTGCCTTGTTCAAAGGTTCTTGTATTAGGGACCACCGATCCGTTACATTCCCCCCCACGATTGTAAGTCCCTCCCATTTGGTTCTTGGTTAGATACTGTGGGGAGAGATGCCACTTCATACCCATGCACAGCCATAAAGGGGGAAAGGCCCGTGGCCCCGTGGACAGAGTTATTATAACTGTATTCTGCATAAGGGAGGAGGTCAACCCAGTCATCCTGTTGGTAATTTGTGAAGCACCTGAGGAACTGCTCCACCACCTGATTCACCCGTTCTGTTTGCCCATCTGTCTCTGGGTGATAAGAACTGCTGAGACTGTGCTCCACCCCCAACAGCTGTAGCAGTTCCCTCCAGAACCTAGCAACTAATTGTGGCCCTCTGTCTGAAATTATCTTGTGAGGAAGCAAATGTAGCCATGCCATGTGATGTATGAAAAGCTTAGCCAGAGACTTGGCTGAGGACAATTGTTTGCACGGAATAAAATGCGCCTGCTTGGAAAATGTGTCGACTACTACCCAGATCACTGTTTTCCCTTTACTGGGAGGTAAGTCTGTTATAAAGTCCATCAAAATCACCGCCCATGGCCTCTCTGGCATTTCAAGGGGTTGCAGAGTTCCCGGGGTTTTACCTGGTCTCTGTTTCTCCATTAGGCAAGTCTGGCACAAACTCATATATAGGGAGATGTCTGCTGTCATGCGCAGAACTGCCTTTGCAGGAGGTGCAAGGTTTTCAGGTACCCATAATGCCCTGCAAGTTTATTTTCATGTCCCAAAGTCAGGATTTCCCCCCTCAGCGCTTTAGGCACGAACAATCTCCCTCCCTTGTACCAACAGCCATCCCCCTTCTGCTTCACTGACTCATCACCCTGAATATCATCCATGTCCCCCTCAGTGAACACAGCCTTAAATTTGCAGACCCAAGATACAGTGTTCCAAGGAGTTTCTGCCGCCGCCCGGCTGCATGTCACCACTCCCCCCCCCAAATGTGTGGGTGTGAACATGGAATCAATGACTTCCTCCCTCTGGCTGTCATGCTGCGGGAGCCAGGAGAGTGCATCCACCAGGGAATTTGCCTTCCCAGAGAGGTGATGGAGTGTAAACTGGAACTTAGAGAAAAACTCCACCCAGCGCAGCTGCTTGGCATTGAGGTGCCAGGGTGTAAGGCTTCCAGATTTTTGTGATCCGTCCACACTTCAAACAGCACCCTTGCCCCCTCCAACCAGTGCCTCCAGGTGGAAAGGGCCAACCTGATGGCTGCTGCTTCCTTGTCCCAAATAGCCCGGTTACACTCTGTAGGGGAGAAATTTTGGACACATATACCAAGGGGTGAAGCCTCCCATCCCACCCTTGTTGCAGGATCACTTCTCCCATCGACACATCGGATGCATCAATATGGATCGCAAATGGCTTGCTTTCATCAGGATGCTGCAAAATGAGTTCAGAAGTAAACAGCCCCTTAAGCCTGTCAAAAGCTTGCTGGCATTCTGAGGTCCAGGCCAGTTTGGGCCCCAGCTTGCTGCCCTCGGGTCCCTTTCTCTTCATTTTCAAAAAGTCCATGAGGGGCAAGATCACCTGGGCAAAGTTGGGGAGGAATGCCCTGTAAAAATTACAGAATCCAAGGAAACCTTGTAGTTGCCATCTGGTCCTAGGAGCCTCCCACCCCACCATGGCTTGCACTTTATAGGGATCCATGTAAGTCTCTTCCCTGAAATCCGATAACCCAGGAAGTCCAGTTCTTCCTTATGGAACTCATACTTTGAAAGCCTGACAAAGTGTTGGTGTTTGTAAAGCGTGCTGAGCACCTCCCTGACCAACTTAACATGTGCTTCCTTATCATTGGAATACAAAAAGAATGTCATCCAAGAATGCAAGGGCCTCCTGGAATAAATGCTCGTGTAACACTTCATTGATCAAACTAATAAAGACCCCAGGTCCACCCCCCCAATCCAAAAGGCATCACCAGGTATTCCAGCTGTCTTAACAGGGTATTGAACACAGTTTTGTGTTCATTCCCATCCCGAATTCTCACTCTGTAGTAAGCATCTTTCAAGTCAAGTTTGGTGAAAATGTGCCCCTGAGCAGCCTCTGCCAGGAGATCCTTAATGAGTGGGAGGAGGCATGCATTTGACATGGACACAGCATTTAACCCTCGATAATCCGTGCACAACTGCACCCCCCCCCCCCGTCTTTCTTCTTGTGGAAGAGAACAGGAGCAGCAAAGGGAGAGGAGGCTGGGCGGATGAAACCTTGTGCCAGGTTTTTGTCTATAAACCAGGGCAGCTCCTCTTTCTCAGATGGGCTCATTGCATACAGCTTTCCTTTAGGCATTTGGTGCCCAGGTAAAATCTCAATCACACAATCTGACTTTCGATGGGGGGGAAGTTTGTTAGCCTCTTCCTCACTGAACACTCTCGCCAAGTCCCTGTATTCCAGAGGGATGAGGTTTAACTCCTCTTGCGTTAGACAAATGCTCTCCTGGGGAATGAGATCTAGCTCACCCTGAGTGAAGCAAGCATGCTCCGGAACAGTGTCCAGTTCCCTCCCCCACATGGGGTTCCACCCATGCGCTTTGCAACAGGAATCAGGGAAATGCAGGGGCCCCCCACTCCATTAGACATATGGATCATGGTCTCGGAGCCAGGGTTTGCCTAGCACCATTGAAAATGTTGCTGCAGGGATAATAATAAAGGGGCGCTGCTCCCAATGTGGTCCCATCCTCATCACTACTGACACAGTTCTAGAGGTCATTTGGAGCAGGAACACGCAGGAGTGGAGCTCCGGCACAGTTAGAAGCACAGGCGGCAGCAAGCCCCGCCCCCAGCTCCCAGCAGGAGCGTGAAGCAGCACATGTAGCATAACTCCTGGGCGAGGAGGAGACAGAATGCGCCCCGCCTCTCCTTTCTTCCCCCCCTCCAGCCCTGGCTCAGCTGCTGCCTCCAGCAGGCAGCCCACCTGCCGTCCACTCCCCTTACATCACCCAAGCCCAGCAAGCCCACCTTCCACCTCACCTGCCAGAGCTCCCCGCACGGCCATGGGCAAAGACACAGCTGAGGCGACTCACACCTCCAGCTCTTGGTTGGATGCCACGGCCCCTTCCTCTGGCTTAGCAGCCTCCGAGGGAAGGGAACAATGTGGCATCATGGCTTCAATGCCAGGGGCCATTGTGCCACCGCTGGCCATCCAAGGTGGGTGCATTGGAGACCTCGAGCTCGCCTCTGCACCTCGGAGAAGCTGGTGATGGGCCGTGGACATGAGGTGCTGCGCTCCTCTCGTTTCCACTGGGGAGCCAAATGGGAATGCTCCAGTGCCAATTTCTCTTGGGAAGTGCTCTCGAGGTGGGTGTTCTTGGCTACCAAGAACCTCTGGTGGGCTGTCTTGACGCCCTCGAAGGCGAGGGGAGAGTGGAAAGGTGAGGCTGGTCTAGCCCAAGTGCACTATACTCAGTCTGTTCTGAGAGAGGCATGAAATTGTATTTGAATTTACAGTAGCCCAGTGGAGAGGGAGGCTTCCCATTGGTTTTAGGTGTTTATTGGCAGTGGTTAATAATGAATTATTTATAGATCTGCAGTAAAATAGAGTTCTTTTTTTTGGGGGGGGGGAGGATTATTTATATAACCTTAATGTCAGCATATAAAACCCCCGTCATATGTTGTTAATTTCTTGGCTTATCTGTTTTGCCCCCACCCAGATGGTTTTATCATGATGCATTGGTTCTTCTTTTACTGACCTCATCATCTGGATGACAGTCTGAAGTGGACTTATAAGTACATTGATTTTATTCCGTGTCTCTTAAGGCCATTTGTTGAAAAACTTTGGACAACTTGTCTGTATCAGAGTTTTCTTTGACACTTACTTGGGCATGTTTCTTGAAGCATTTGTGGTGCTGTTCTTTTTTCCCTTTTTATTTTTTAACTTTTGTTAACCACTTAACAGGTTTTAAGCACTGAATACGTCAGGTGATGTGCGAGTTGTGCAAAGAGAGCAGAGTGCCATCCTGCACACTGCTGTTTCTGCATTATTGGTTGGCATGAAGCCGCATCTGACTGAGTAAGACCCTTGGTCTGTCAGGGTCTGGATTGTCTGCTCTGACTGGCAGTGGGTCTCCAGGATTTCAGGGAAAGGTATTTTGCATCACCTCCTACCAGGTCCTTGTAACTGAAGGTGCCAGGGATTGAACCTGGGGCCTTCTGCATGCAAAGCAGATACTCTGCCTTGGAGCTATGGCCTCTTCCCTTAAAGGGGTTCAACAAAAGACTTTTAAAACAGGAGTAATAAAACCCAAGACCCAATCATCTCCTTGTATTTCCCTGCTACATTTAACAGTCAAGCAACCCTCCCACCAGCCTAGCCATTGCCTACGCCCTCCCTAGCACGTAGCCCCTATATACAAAACACAGAATAATAAACAAAGCAGACACTGGACATTTGGCTCTACCACTTGACAAGCCGCAGGTACATCAAAGGGAAGGGACCCCCCCCCCAATGGCAGGCGCACAGTAAAATGCACAACAGCCTGGCACTCATGGCTCCATTTGTGGATGCTGAAATCCAAAGACTGGAACTATGAACAGACAAGCCACATGCTTCTACAAATCTAAGAAAGCCCCAGGTTTGCAGAAGAAAACTGAAAAATAAAATGGGGGGGGGTTTAACCACCCAATAAGAGCATCTGTACCTTTAAGAAACTGATGTATTCTGCAATCTTAGTTCCCATTCTTGGGGTTCCTGGGCAGCTACAATAATATTGCTGCTCTTCAGATCTTGGTTTCTGTCAGTAGAGGGCAAGGCCCATTCCCTGGCTGTTTTGGCCTCCCCATCCACCCCATTCCCTTTCCTCCTAGCATGGAGGGAAGACTCACCATAGCCAGGCCCAACAGCAACCATCAGTCAACTTGCTACTATGCAATTTGTGCAATTCCTTCATGTGAAGCTAGCCAGAAGTAGTCACCAAACAACTCACCTGAATGACTTGCTATCACATGACCTTTGCAACCTGGCCAGATTTTTCCCAGGGACAGGTTGCCAGGGGAAGAGACAGAGGGAAAGCTGAGAACCAATGTGTTGTAATGGTTCGTGTGACAGACTAGGATATAAGAAGCCCAAATTCAAATCCCCAAGCTGCCATGGAAACCTGCTGGGCGAGCTTGGGCCAGTCACTCTCAGCCTAATTGACCCCATGGGGTTATTGTGAGGATAAAATGGAGAATGATCTAAACTGCTTTGTGGAGAAAGAAGAGGTAGGAAGGAAGCAAATAAATTGGGGGTCAGATAAAAGGTAGGTTGATGATGGGTAGGAAGGAGAAAAGGAAAAAAGGAAAAGTAAGGATATAGCGGTTGCCAGTAGAAGGGAAAGAGGAAATAGTGTGGGAAGGGAGGACACAGGGGAAAGTGAGGTACCCCACTTCCACAAATCCTTGCAGGTTCCCCACCATGCAACAGGGCCCAGACTAGCCCAGTGGCTGGAACCATGCTGAGTTTTTCCAAGGAGAGTATGCCAGGGGAGGGAAAGAGGGAAAGCTAAAGAGGTGGGTGGGGCAGATTAGGGAAGGTTGGCTAGTGGGTAGGAAGGCAAGAAGGAAGCAGGAAAAGGGAAGCCTGTGGAGATTTGCCAGGGAATTGAAAGAAGAAACAGTGAAGGAGAAGAAAATGAGACTGCCCTCATAAGTCCTTTCAGCTTGCACATGAGCTGTGCTGTATACAGTTTAGTTTTGCTTTCCAGATTGAAAATAGTGATTTCAAGAATCAGAAATATTTCCTGGAAAACATTTTTGTGTGCAAATTCCCCTTTCAAATCCTGTTTGGTGCCATTAGTTATTGCTCTTGTTGCTTTGGTACCATTCTTCCCTTCTGGTTATGGCTCCTTTTTCCCCCTCTGCTCACAGACCTGTAGCCAGGATTTTGTAATTCAGGGGGCTTTAAAATAAGTTGGGGGATACTGGCATCACAAAATAAAAACTAAAATAAAAATTAAATTAAAAAACCTCACTTTTGTGGTGTTCGCACTCTGCACGCCTAAGCAGGGAAGCAAGCCATGCTTGGGGAAGGGGTGGTGGTGGGGAGTCCTCTTGGTGGCCCAGAGAGCCAGAGGGTCTGGGATCTGGATGGAAGTTAGGGGGCCTTGGTAGGAAGTCAGGGGGCCAAGCCTCGAAATGCCCCACTGTAGCTATGGGCCTGTCTGCCCATATAATTCAAGAACAGGGTGATGGTATGGGACTATGTAACCACTATGTATGGATATCACTGATTGCAAAGAAAGAAAGGACAGTGGAATGATCATTATTGCAGACAGTGCCAGACAAAAAGGGAACAGTTTTTAAAGTTGTAGAAAAGGTATGTTTCGGTTCAGCCCTATTCATGTGTTATTACTATTAAACTTCCAGGCAACAAATTATTATATACTGTACCAGTTAACCGCTTCAGAGTGCACAGCATCAGGCATTTCTGTGCCAGAAAACAACTCTGTTTGTTCCTATAAAGTTAGCAAACAAAAAAGAGGGTTTACCTAGTTATGGGGACAGTTTATCACTGTCTTTTCTATTGACCAGTGTTGAAAAAGTATTTCTCCCTTGGAGAAATTCCAAGGGTGGCTTAACACTCCTAATAATGATGTAACTCACACACATTATACAACCCTGTCACATGGTGCTCTGTGTAATGATGAAATGTTTACTGCTTCCTGGTCTCAATTTCCTGGTCCCAATACCTATGATATGTGCTATACTAGGGGTGTCAAACATGCAAGCCCGAGGGCCAAATCAGGCCCTCAGAGGGTGCCAATCTGGCCTGCAAGGACCTGGATGTTTCCTGCTTCCTTTTCCAGTTCTGCTACTGCTGCCACGTCATGGCTTACTTTACCAGTCCCTCTCAATCGCACAGGAGAGATAAATAGGCAAGCCCCTCCTTTGTGATTTGAGTCTGGTAAAGAACTGGCTGAGGGGGAGGAAGGGATAGCCAGAGTTTGCTTCCTGGCCAGGCTGCAGGAGACAAAGGGAAGCCTTTCTTTCCTTCCCTTGGCTGAGGCTCCTTCCTGAAGGGAGAGAGGGAACGAGGGAGAGCTTGCTTTGCTGGGCTGCCTCAATTGCATGGGAGAAATACCAAGCACCTTTAAGACCAACAAAGTTTTGTTCAAGGTATGAGCTTTTGTGTACCTTGCTACAATGTGTGTGTGTGTTGTTGGGCTCTTTATGCCAGGGTTCTCTTGGATGCAAATGGGTTCCCTCCCCCTTTTCACTGTGTTCATGCCCTCGTGATCCAGTCTTTTTCAGTAAGAAAGCAATGTGAACTATTTTAGAGGAGGAATAACAACAAGCCAGTGAGGTGGATTAGGCTGAGAGTGTGTGTCCAGACCAAGTTCACACAGCACATTTCCTTTGTAGGAAGTTGTAGTTATTTCTCTGGGGAAGACGATAGTTTTGTAGACAAACAAACAGCCCTCAGTCTGTGTCAGGATGCCTTCTCATGTTCTTGACCAGCACATGAAGCAACTTATGTACAAAAGGTTGCAATACCCAGACATTTCATGTTTTCCCCTGGGTCCTAGGCTCAGAACACTGAGCATGAGACTTCTGTAGTCAGTTTCAATAAATCAAAAGTAGGTTTGCAGCTTACAGATACACACCTGAACATCATACTTGATTGCTACAGCACAGACATTTTGATGCAATAATTCAAAGCAAGAGGTGTCAGTTATCAGATTCTGTTAAATAGACAAAATATTGCAAAAATGCTACTGTTTTAAGCATGTTTTATTTAAAGTTTTAAAAATCTTTAAATGTGTTTGTCTGTGCCCTTTACAGGGCTATTTTTAGGCCAGAACGTCCCAGAATGGCATTCTGGCTAGCTTCCTAGGTAGCTGGCCACGCCTACAGCCAAACGCGCCGGGCTGGTGCGGCACCTCTGGAGAAGCGGGGTGCTGGCCGACAACCACGGCAACTGGCATGACAGCAGCAGCAGAGAAGAGCGGCTGGTGGTGAGCCCCGCCACGGCACCTTTGAGGAGGAGTGGGGCATGGCATGCGGCAGCGGCAAGGAAGGCAAGCCGCCACTATTGGGGTCTCGTTTGGCGAAGAGGCAGCAGCTCACCATCATCTTGCCGCCACCACCACCAATATTGCCCATGCTCTGGCTGCTGACACCCTCTGCCACCACCTCCTCTTGCTCCCGTGCCACCCAAGCAAGCTTGCCCTCCTCACTGCTACCACACACCATGCCCAGCTCCTCCTCAACGGGCCAGGTAAGCCAAGCACCCCTTCGGTGCCGGGGTCAGGACTGCTGCTGCTGCAAAGGACCCCCCCCTTTTGCCACCCTCCTGCCAAAAGTCGGTGCTGCCCGGCTGCTGGAGTCACTCAGTGGAGCCTCCATGGGCCAAGGCAGCATACCTTTGTGTGCCAAATGTCAGGATCTTTTGACTTCATGCCTTGGAACCAATGCTCCCTTTACACTGTGGAGTCTTGAGAGCAAAAATTCTACTTTGTGAGCTACTGGCATTAATGTTGTGAGCAGAATATTCTGTGCCAAGTGCTCCACTGTGTGATCCATGAAGAGATCTTTGAACAATAAATACCCCTTCATACATCTGGTCTCAGTGAATACACTTTAGGTCAAAACAAGGAAAGGAAAGCAGTTTTGCACATTTGGTGGTGGTAGTGGAAAGTGCCATCAAGTCTCAGCCGGTTTATGGTGACTGTGTAGGGTTTTCAAGCCAGGAGCCATTCAGAGGTAGCTTGCCATTGTCTGCCTCTGTGTAGCAACCCTGGACTGCCTTGGTGGTCTCCCCTCCAAACACAATCCAGGGCTGCTTAGCTTCTGAGGTCTGTTGAGTTGGGGCTAGCCTAAGCTATCCAGATCAGGACTTTGCACATTTAAATACAATTAATAGAACAAAAACTTTGCTCTTAACTACCAGAAATGGACTACTTGCCATACGTAGAGGGATGAGAAATGCTGTTTCATAACCTCCATCTTTATAGTATATTTTAAGAGTGACAGGCGGGTAGCCATGTTGATCTGAAGCAGCAGACCAAATTTTGTGTCCAGAGTGGCACCTTTAAGACCAACAAAGTTTTATTTGTGTGCATGCACACTTCAGGTACCAGGTTCGTTTACAATTAGTGATCATATCAAAATACTAGTGACTGTGTGAAGTTGTGGTATGTATGTCTAATGGTGATTGAAATACCTAATGTTTTAAAAATTAATAAAGGCACCTGTTGATAAGTTGAAACACAAGCACAAAAAGTTTCCATAGCAATGGAAGGTGGTATATTCCTTACCAGGCCTGTGGCCATAAGGGGGGCATTTGGGGGCAACTGCCCATCATGGGTGAGCTATGGCCCAAAGAGGAAAAAAAAAAGTTAAAATGTTAAAAATATATGTAAAAATATTTTAAAATGTAAGATGCATGTGGGGGCTTTAAAATGACCTCGGGCGCTGTCAGGGAAGCTTCGGTCTAATATGCTAATGAGTTTCTGCTGTTGGGTGTGGCCTATCATGCTAATGAGTTCCTGCTGGGCTTTTTCTACGAAAAGAGCCCTGGAAGTTTATATCTCTGCTACCTGGCATTACATTTCATGACACACATGGCCTGGCCTAACAAGGTCTTATTTGTGTCAGATCCGGCCCTCATAACAAATGAGTTTGACACCCCTGTGCTATACCATCTGTCCTGACATTAAGCAAGAGCAAGGCTGCTTTTCATCTAAGTAAACTGCTTGCCTCCAGTACATTCCCTTTAGCATGAATTTTTCAAGGAGCAGAAAGTACTAGTGCTAAAGAACATACTACTTTCCAATGAAGGACTGTTTCCATATCAGACAATGAATGGTGAAAGTGGAAAGAAAGTATAGGAGCCAAGCCATCCATAACATTTCTGGACGAAAAAACATTTAAGGGCTACTATCTAGTAGGTGCACAAAAAACTTGAAGGAACTGATGCGTTATCTCCAGGCAGATTCTTAAAATCATTTTTTGAATTTCTTAGATAACATTATACCAGCATTAATTTTACCTGCTTAAGTGTTAGCCTATTTATACATCACCACATTCTACAACTGGGCATTCTCTATGGGAGATATAATCACTGGCAACTGATTAAGACTAGGAGGAGGAGGAGGGGTTTGGTTTTTATACTTTAAGGAGCCTCACAGTGGCTTATAATCGCCTTCCCTTTTCCTCCCCACAAAAGTCAGTTCGTGAGGTAGGTGGGGCTGAGAGAGTTCTTAGAGAACAAAGAGTGGCCCAAGGTCACCCAGTAAGCTTCATGTGGAGGAGTGGGGTTCTCCAGATTAGAGTCCACCACTCTTAACCATGCTGGCTCTCATTTACTACATTTACAGCCCACCTTTTTTGCTGAGACTCAAAGCAGATTACAGGGTACAAAACAGTGCTATCAGATAGCAAAAGGTAACTAATGAACAATGCAATAGGGTTTGGATTACATCATTAGAGAACAATAAAAGCAACAAACTACCTGAGACAAAACACACTATAAATGGTACATAAAATGAGATTACAAGGTATGAGACAATGCAGTAAAAGGAGGTGATACCTCCAACAATAATTGCAGTAGACTACTATCTTATTCCATTAAGGGGAAGTCGTAGAAGTAGTGACAGACTTCACGTTCCTGGGATCCCAGATCACGGCAGATGGTGACTGCAGCCATGAAATTAAAAGACGCCTGCTCCTTGGGAGGAAAGCGATGGCAAACCTAAACAGCATGATAAAAAATAGAGACATCACCTTGCCAACAAAAGTCCGCATGGTCAAAGCAATGGTATTCCCCGTAGTAATGTATGGCTGCGAGAGTCGGACTATAAGGAAGGCCGAGTGCCGAAGAATAGATTCTGTTGAACTATGGTGCTGGAGAAGACTCTTGAGAGTCCCTTGGACTGCAAGGAGATCAAATCATTCAGTCCTAAAAGAAATCAACCCTGACTGTTCCCTGGAAGGCCAGATCCTGAAGTTGAAGCTCAAATACTTTGGCCACCAAATGAGAAGGGAGCATTCACTGGAGAAGACCCTGATGCTGGGAAAGATTGAAAGTCAAAGAAGAAGGGGACAGCAAAGGATGAGATGGCTAGACAATGTCATCGATGCAACGAACATGAAATTGAGCAAACTTCAGTGGACAGCAGAAGACAGGAGGGCCTGGCGTAATCTGGTCCACGGGGTCGCGAAGGGTCGGACTCGACTGTGCGACTGAACAACAACAACAACAAGAAGATACAGATGTGATCATGTCCATTGCAGAACCACAGAACAAGACCCCAGAGCAACCGATTCCAGCACAAATTTTCCACTGCAGGGAAAGGAGGCTGAGACAAGCTGGATTAACAAGCCTTTGTGCAGCATTACATTGACTTTTATAGGAAAGTAATAGACTAAAAAGATCCAAAATTCGGGCTACACAGTTTACTTAGGAAGAAACAAATCATGGGTTTAGTATATTATTTACAGAAATATTAAAAGGATTCTAATCCTCCCTGCATTCAAATATGCCACAAATTAATTTGTCAGCATAATAGCAAATCCAGTCTTCAAACCCAGACTGTCTTTTCTCCAAATCCCACTTCTCTAATATGTCACGTAAACACATATGCACTATGCTATTTCGTAACACACTGTCTGGTTCTGATGGGGCAATTCTGAATACAGGGAAAGTGTACATAAACATAAGAACATAAGAGAAGCCAATGTTGGATCAGGCCAATGGCCCATCTAGTCCAACACTCTGTCACACAGCGGCCAAAATATACCAGGTGCCATCAGGAGGTCCAGCAGTGGGGCCAGGGCACCAGAAGCCCTCCCACTGCTGCCCCCTCCAGCACCAAGAATAGAGTGCATCACCTGCCCCAGACTGAGAGTTCCCATCTATACCCTGTGGCTAATAGCCACTGGTGGACTTCTGCTCCATATGTTTATCTAATTTCCTCTTGAAACTGTCCATGCTTGCAGCTGCCACGACCTCCTGTGGCAGTGAATTCCATATGTTAATCACTCTTTGGGTGAAGAAGTATTTCCTTTTATCTGTTCTAACCCGACTGCTCAGCAATTTCATAGAGTGCCCACGAGTTCTTGTATTGTGAGAAAGGGAGAAAAGTACTTCTTTCTCAACCTGCTCAATCCCATTCATAATCTTATAAACCTCGATCATGTCACCTCTCAGCCGTCATTTCTCCAAGCTAAAGAGCCCCAAGCATTTTAACCTTTCTTCATAGGGAAGGTGTTCCAACCCTTTTATCATTCTAGTTGCCCTTCTCTGCACTTTTTCCAATGCTATAATATCCTTTTTGAGATGTGGTGACCAGAACTGTACACAGTATTCCAAATGAGATCGCACCAATGATTTATACAGGGGCATAATGATACTGGCTGATTTGTTATCAATTCCCTTCCTAATAATCCCCAGCATAGCGTTGGCCTTCTTTATTGCAGCTACACATTGTGTAGACATTTTCAGCGAGTTATCCACTACGACTCCAAGATCTCTCTCTTGGTCCGTCTCTGCCAGTTCAGATCCCATCAACGTGTATTTATATTTAGGATTTTTGGCTCCAATGTGCATCACTTTGCACTTGGCAACATTGAACCCCATTTGCCACGTTGACGCCCACTCACCCATCCTCAACAGATCCCTTTGGAGTGCCTCACAATCCTCCCTGGTTTTCACCACCCTGAACAACTTTGTGTCATCTGCAAATTTAGCCACATCACTGCTTACTCCCAATTCCAAATCGTTAATAAACAAGTTAAAAAGCATCGGACCGAGTACTGATCCCTGTGGTACCCCACTGCTTACCACCCTCCACTGAGAAAAGTTTCCCATTTATACTCACTCTCTGTTTCCTATTTATAAGCCAGTTTTTGATCCACAAGAGGACTTGTCCTTTTATCCCATGATTATTGAGCTTACTTAGGAGCCTTTGATAAGGAACTGTATCAAAAGCTTTCTGGAAGTCAAGGTAAATAATATCTATTGGGTCCCCCTTGTCCACATGTTTGTTCACTCCTCAAAAAACACTAACAGGTTAGTGAGACAAGATCTTCCCTTACAGAACCCATGCTGAGTCTGCCTCAATAGTTTTTGTTCATCAATGTGCCTACTAATTCTTTCCTTAATAACAGTTTCCACCAACTTACCCGGTATCGATGTCAGACTGACTGGCCTGTAATTTCCCAGATCTCCCCTGGAGCCCTTTTTAAAGATGGGAGTGACATTAGCTACCTTCCAGTCATCAGGAATGGAGGCAGATTTTAAAGAAAGATTACATATTTTTGTCAGGAGATCCACAAGTTCACATTTGAGTTCTTTCAGAACTCTCGGATGAATGCCATCCGGGCCTGGTGATTTATTAGTTTTTAAATTGTCCATCAATTGGAGGACTTCCTCTCTTGTTACCGCAATCTGATTCAGGTCTTTCAAACCCCCTCCCGAAATCGGTGCTTCTGGAGTGGGCAAACACTTCTCCTCTTCCACAGTGAAGACAGAGGCAAAAAATGCATTCAGCTTCTCAGCCATTTCCCTATCATCCTTCACTACTCCTTTTACCCCTTGGTCATCCAAGGGCCCCACTGCCTCCCTGGCTGGCTTCCTACTTCTAATGTATTTGAAGAAAGTTTTATTGTTGTAGTGAGATCATATAAAGAAAATGAAGTACTGGTGCCCCAGGTTTCAGATTCAAAGTGCATATTACAGACTCAAGCTAGAATCCTTAGGCTCAGTGGTCATTTCATAGAAAAAGAGGTGCAGGAGCTCATTAGCATAACTCAGTAGCATTACTTATTTGCATATGCCACTAACCCCTGACATCACCGGAAGTGTGTCAGAAGGCAACACCCACTGCTCAGGCGCCACCCCTAGGGACTGTCTTTCCACTCTGGGGGCTGTCATTCCAGTTCCAGAGTAGACTATCTAGGCCCAAAGACCTTAATGGAAAAACCATTCCCCATTTCCTTTGCAACTTTTTTTGAGCTGCTATGTATTTCAGTGGAGCCTATGCAAGTCAATTGGCATTCCTGGCTCCCATTATTTCCAATGGGCCTTGAAGCCTCTCCCATTGTTTCCAATGGGCAATCCTGTCATTCCTTTTATACATCCCAGTTAGTTGCCCCTTTGAAACTGTACCACATTATTTTAAGTAACAGCAAAATGAAGAGCACGAACATGTACAGAGTGCACATTTCTTTCCACTGTTCTTTCTGGGCTGCGCACAGGGCAAAAGGAAATTTTTAAGTGTCTCTGGAAATTTTAAAAGTCTTTTGTTAAACCCCTTTAAGGGAAGAGGCCATAGCTCCAAGGCAGAGTATCTGCTTTGCATGCAGAAGGCCCCAGGTTCAATCCCTGGCACCTTCAGCTATAAGGACCTGGTAGGAAGTGATGCAAAATACCTTTCCCTGAAATCCTGGAGACCCACTGCCAGTCAGAGCAGACAATCCAGACCCTGACAGACCAAGGGTCTTACTCAGTCAGATGCGGCTTCATGCCAACCAATAATGCAGAAACAGCAGTGTGCAGGATGGCACTCTGCTCTCTTTGCACAACTCGCACATCACCTGACGTATTCAGTGCTTAAAACCTGTTAAGTGGTTAACAAAAGTTAAAAAATAAAAAGGGAAAAAAGAACAGCACCACAAATGCTTCAAGAAACATGCCCAAGTAAGTGTCAAAGAAAACTCTGATACAGACAAGTTGTCCAAAGTTTTTCAACAAATGGCCTTAAGAGACACGGAATAAAATCAATGTACTTATAAGTCCACTTCAGACTGTCATCCAAATGATGAGGTCAGTAAAAGAAGAACCAATGCATCATGATAAAACCATCTGGGTGGGGGCAAAACAGATAAGCCAAGTAATTAACAACATGTGACGGGGTTTTTATATGCTGACATTAAGGTTATATAAATAACCCCCCCCCCCAAAAAAAAAAGAACTCTATTTTACTGCAGATCCATAAATAATTCATTATTATCCACTGCCAATAATCACCTAAAACCAATGGGAAGCCTCCTCTCCACTGGGCTACTGTAAATCCAAATACAATTTCATGCCTCTCTCAGAACAGACTGAGTGTAGTGCACCTGGGCTAGACCAACCTCACCTTTCCACTCTCCCCTCACTTTCGAGGGCGTCAAGGCAGCCCACCAGAGGTTCTTGGTAGCCAAGAACACCAACCTCGAGAGCACTTCCCAAGAGAAATTGGCACTGGAGCATTCCCATTTGGCTCCCCAGTGGAAACGAGAGGAGCGCAGCATCTCATGTCCACGGCCCATCACCAGCTTCTCCGAGGTGCAGAGGTGAGCTCGAGGTCTCCAATGCACCTACCTTGGATGGCCAGCGGTGGCACAATGGCCCCTGGCGGTGAAGCCATGATGCCACATTGTTCCCTTCCCTCGGAGGCCGCTAAGCCAGAGGAAGGGGCCGTGGCATCCAACCAAGAGCTGGAGGTGTGAGTCGCCTCAGCTGTGTCTTTGCCCATGGCCGTGCGGGGAGCTCTGGCAGGTGAGGTGGAAGCCAGGCTTGCTGGGCTTGGGCGATGTAGGGGGAGTGGACAGCAGGCGGGCTGCCTGCTAGAGGCAGCAGCTGAGCCAGGGCTGGGGGGGGGGAGGAAAGGAGAGGCGGAGCACATCCTGTCTCTTCCTCACCCAGGAGGAATGCTACATGTGCTGCTTCGCACTCCTACCCTCCGCTGCCTGTGCTTCTAACTGCCGGAGCTCCGCTCCTGCGTGCTCCTGCTCCAAATGAACCTGACCCCTGACTTAGGCTGTTTAGTTCTTATCAATTGAGGCCATTTTGACATGGGTTATTTGCCACAGAGGTTCAATGCTACGGGAAGAGGGATTTTTCCTGCTTCCCCACTGCGCTATAGTACATTCATGCATCTCCTGGGGTTTCTTAAACCTGCTTTGCTGCAGAGTTTTGGGAAACATTGCAATAAAGCATGGACAGCTGCCCAATGGATGGTAAAGCTGGATTTTCCTGCCCACATCAGATCCCCTTTCTCTGACCTTTTCCCTGCAGAGGTCATTCCCCCCCCCCCCGCCACGGGGAGGTTATTTTTGTTTTATGTAAGCCGCCCTGAGCTTGCCTTGGTGGGGAGGGCGGGTATAAATTGAATAAATATATAAATCATCAACTGAATATCTTTATCAATATGATATTGTAATAATCTCCACAAGGTTTGCTGAACGCTCACCTTCCTTTTTTAAAATAAAAAGTATATCTAGTCCTTTTCCTTGTGGAGAAATAAGAAAAGGCATATATCCACAATGAAAGAGGCTAGAGACACCCTTTTAAAATGAATGGACATACACATTGTTATATTACTGAGAGCCCGTTTGGTGTAGTGGTTAGGAGTATGGACTCTAATCTGGAAGAACTGGGTTTGATTTCCCACACCTCCACATGCAGCTGCTGGTGTGACTTTGGGTCAGTCACAAGTTCTCTCAAGAGCAGTCTTTGGCTGTGGTCACACACTAAATAATCCACTTTTGATCCACTTTCAAAGTACTTTCCAACTGAATTTTTACTGTGTGAACTGGCAAACTCCAATTCAAAAGTGCATTGAAAGTGGACTGAAAGTGGATTATTTAGTGTGTGTGACTGCAGCCCTTGAAAGAGCTCTCTCAGCCCCCCCACCTCACATGGTGTCTGTTGTGGAAAGAGGAAGGGAAACACTGAAAAAGCCCCAGTGGCTTGGGAGAAGAGGGATGGTTATTGCCAAGGGATTGGAGCAGGAAAACCTGCCTTGTAGAAGCCCAGTTGCTGCTTTGCTCTGTGGGAAACCACATAAGCCTGCTCCTGTACAGAAACCCCCTGAAATGGTATTAAATACCCTGACTCTGTTCAGGATTGCACCCAAAGGACAATGTTCCACTGGCTCCAAGTTTTACCTTATTTTACTGTATATTTGGCTTAGCTTCTTCATAAACAAAACATTCTATAAGTACATGATACAGTAGTCAATTTTTGGGGAAATACAGAGCATCCTATAATAGGAAACCTGGTGTTCTTTTTAAAAATATATTCTTCCTCACCAGGTGCAAAAACAGCCCTTTCTTCTCCCCCCCCCCCGCCCGCCCCTATTACTGACATCTGACGAACAAACTTGCCTCAGGATTGCTGGGAGTCTGAGTATTAGTTTTAAGGCCTGTTTACTTGGATGGACTCTTTGTTCTTCTCTTGGCAGTTTCCAGGAAAAGGTGCTGTGCTGTGTATTATCATCTTGAAACTTTGCTTTTGGACTTGTTAGCATCAACAGAGATTATATAGCATTGCACAAAGGCCTTCCCCTGTTCCTAAGCAAGTTATTCTCCCCAATGGAGAAAGAAGCCAATGTTTTATTTTGGCATCAAGATTATACTCTTTTGAAAATACACAACTAGTACATTTCCATACAGTGGAAACTTGCAATTACATAATACTGCATCTACTGTATTATGAACTGGATCCAAAATGTAAAGAAAAGAACATTTAGTACAACAGAACCCCTGCTTGGGGGTAGCTAGAGAACCCTGTTTATTGTCTGTGCAACAGATTTCTGATATTGGAACTACAGGCTGCAACACAATGGAAGTGAGGTGTCCCTAAATCCCATTGAAATCTTTAGAAAACTTTGCAAAGCAGAGATTAACGCATAGATGAAAAATAACCAAAGACCAATCTCAAAGCCAGAAGTCTAATCAGTGGATTCCAGTCATCATTCTGGAACATAGAGAAAAGATAAGGTTGCCTACGGTCTCCCAGTTCTTCAATTTATGTACTGAAGTGATGGCTATAAAGGTCCAACATAAGCGAACTTCAGGAATCACAAGGGCAAAGAAACTAAAAATAATGCCCTAGGCTAATGACATGGTTTTTCTTGTTGTAGTAATCAAGAGAATCCTTTTGGGAACTCTCCAGAACTTTTCAGCTGTTTGACCAACTCTCTGGATATAAATGAAAACTAATAAATATTATTAGGTGTAAAAATCCATGAGTTGGAGAAGAAAGAAATCGCTAAGATCACAGGATCCAGTTGGAAAACTAAGGATATCAGATACTTATGTGTGAATTTCTGAGAGAATTTGGAATCTCTGATACAGAATAACTTAATCCTTGTTATGCAAAAGATAGAGACTGATTTAAGAAAGTGGTTTAACTTCACATTGTTCAGTAGAATAGCAGTTATAAAAATGAAAATACTGCCCCAATTTCTGTTGCTGCTGCTGTTGTTGTTGTTTTTATGGCCATCACATTCTTCTTTCCTATGGAACTCTTAGTTAAAACTCTGAAGATGTTAGATCAGTTTACTTGGAGGTATAAAAAGGCTAAAAGCCACAGAATGGTAATACAAGCGCCAAGGAAGAGATCTGGTTTAGCAGTACCATCCATAGAAAAATACAATCATACTGGCAAAGCTTGTGGCAGTTTGGTATTGATTTCGGGGGCGGCAAACAGAGAAGATATGGCATATAGAACATATAGCCCCATTAACAACACGGATTTGGCCAGAAGGAATGGGATATGAGAAACCTCCCTGAGCCTGTTTTGATGGGGAGGGTGGAAATAAATTAAATAAATAATACATAAAACAGATTCTGAACCAAATCTAGTCAGGTCATTTTTGCTAGCTACATAGAAAAATTTACAAAACATCACTCCTACCTGAGCACTCACCCTTAATACCAACTCAATTTGGTATAGTGGTTAAGAGCAGCAGCCTCTAATCTGGAGAACTGGGTTTGATTCCGCACTCTTCCACATGCAGCCAGCTGGGTGACCTTGGGTCAGTCACAGTTCCCTCAGAGCTGTTCTCTGAGAGCTCTCTCAGCCCCACCTACCTCACAGGGTGTCTGTTGTGGAGAGAGGAAGGGAAGGAGACTGTAAGCCACTCGGAGACTCCAAGTGAAGGGTGGGGTGTAAATCCAACTCTTCTTTTCATTTACAACAAGCACTTTGTGCAGGCCAGAACTATAGGAATCTCCTTAAACTGGATACAAGCTGGCTTAGGTCCCTTGATTGACCTTTTTAAAAGAAGATTGTTTTTGTCCTTGTGAACAGCTAGGGGGGACTATGGAGGACAAACCTCTATTGTGATTGCAGTACCAATAAATTAAAAACTCTGTTTACACCTTAGCCCACAGAGTTGGCACATTTAGGGCACAAATAAGTTTGAGAAGTTAATGGCATATTTGGGTCACCTAAAGTGCTATTGGCAAAATCCTGTGGTATGATGATCTCAAGAAGCCAGCTACAGAGTAAGAAGGCAGGCAAATTTAACACAGGAAATTGTAAGTTATAAATGGGGATAGATAGATGATAGATGACAGAGAGAGAGAGAGAGAGAGAGAGAGAGAGAGAGATGCAGGCAGGCAGGCAGGCAGGCAGGCAGGCAGGCAGTGATATAGTGAATGCCTCAACTGTTTAGAATGGCATTGTACTCCAGCTAAACTAGGGAAGATGTTTTGTTGATATTACTGATCAAAGCTGGAGCTGCCCCAGGAGAAGGGCTCCTTTTTACATATTTGGTGGAGTTGCCCTATTATAAATCAGTTGTGGCAAACTATATGTAAGGTTTTAAGTAACATAGTAGCTTGCGAGGTAAAATCTACTCCAATGCCAATTTTGTTTGGGCAAATGAAATAATTATTAGAAAAAAGCATGGATACATTTTGAGAAAAGTGATTACAGTAACCAGACTACTGGACACAAATCAATACACCACCTATGGATATGTGGTTCATAAAGTGTTGGCTAATTAAGATCAAGGATAAAATAGCAATCTGTAAGCAACTGAAAAGGAGGGAAATTTCTTCAAGATCTCAGGATCTCTTCGTACAGAGATGGTGTTCATTAGTAAAGTATTGGAACAGTTAAACCAGAAGAGATTATTCACACCTTAATTCTGAGATATATTTGAAAGTTGTCTAAACTGAATTATACTATTCTGTCTAGGAGATAAGATAAACTCAATGGACAGGGCTTACCTACTGAGCTTAAGGATGGTTTGATATATGTCATTCTGAATGGTTTGATATATGTCATCTGTGTGAAACTGGTTTGTAATTTTAACAGCTACAATGATTTTTGTGTGCGTGTAAAAAAGGGGAAAAAATAAGTGAAGACAAAAGTTATAGTCTTCGATAGCCATACTGTGGAGCATTATGGCCATGTGAGGCTATAGGAAAAGATCTACTTTTGGTTAAAATAAAGGAAAATATTGTACAGAAGCTACTTAAATGTGAATTACACATCACAGGGCTGCTGTTGAAAATGATGCCTCAATATCAAATTTTCTCCCTCTCCTCTATAGTGTGAAACTACTCTTATTCTAGGGCATGGAATCTCCACCATATTTCCTGATCCCCTTCAGCTAATCTGTAGCACAGGCAGAGGACTCACACTGTGATGTTACATCATGAAATGAACCTACATGTCACAGGAGAAAATGGAGAAGTCATCAAATTTTGGAAACATCCTTGCATCATGTATAAATTCTAAATCTAGTCTGAGGATCTCTTATGAAGTCACACATGGCCTCAAGTTAACCTGCCTCCTCACATCGATAGTGTGAAATCTTGGTTATTCCCCATGACATCTACCTTGTAAGACTGAATTTAGCATCAATATCTTAATCCTCCAGGTTCTGCAGGTGGTCCAGAAGATTTTGCTCTGGTTGTTGTTCTCCCCCAAGTCTATCCAGGCTCCCCCCCCAATTTACCAACTTCTACCCATTCGCCATCTTCTCCATCTTTCTTTCTGCTAAATAGATCATTTCTCAGTACAGGAAAGTTAAAGACAACTTTGGTAGCACACTTTAGTGGCCACAAGTCTAGCATCTCTAATATTGCCTAGTAAAGAATCTTAGTTGCTTCCTGAAACCATTATCTTCCTTTGATGTAAAATGTGTTAATACTGTGGTTGTTTAAACAGACAGCATTCCATTCCCACTTGTTTCTTCAGTCTTTTCAGACAATGAGCTCTTCAAGGTACCTTGTGTTCTGTGCAAAATGTTTTTGAATTGCCAGCTTGTTTTCCTATTTGACTGTAGTATGTGCTATATGTACAAGCTGTGCATGAATGATGGCCAGCCTCACTAAAGTGGTCATGCTTAGCTCAATTTTCCTCCCAGGTACTAATGTGCAATGGTCTCCAACCTGGTGCCTGAGTGTACCATGCTGCTCAGCAGTGTTTCTTCCCCAAAGGAAAGAACCATTCCTTGAAGCAGGAGATGCTTCAGGAGAGCCCAGTCTTTGGGGGGCATCCATCATTGTAGGAGGATGATTCAGCTGGAACTTCCCAACATTTGTGGAACTTACTGACATCTGTGATTAGTCCCATTCCCGTGACAGCCATTTTGTAGTAATGCCTAGTTTTTGTTGTTGTTCAGTTGCACAGTCAAGTCTGATTCTTCGCGACCCCATGGACCACATCATGCCAGGCCCTCCTGTCTTCCGTCAAGCTCTGGAGTTTGCTTAATTTCATGTTCGTTGCATCAATAACACTGTCTAACCATCTCATCCTTTGCCGTCCCCTTCTTCTTTGACCTTCAATCATTCCCAGCATCAGGGACTTCTCCAGTGAATGCTCCCTTCTCATTTGGTGGCCAAAGTATTTGAGCTTCAACTTCAGGATCTGGCCCTCCAGGGTTGATTTCTTTTAGAATTGACTGATTTGATCTCCTTGCTGTCCAAGGTACTCTCAAGAGTCTTCTCCAGCACCATAATTCAAAAGCATCTATCCTTCGGCACTCAGCCTTCCTTATAGTCCAACATTACTACTGGGAATACCATTGCTTTGACCATACAAACTTTTGTTGGCAGGGTGATGTCTCTGCTTTTTATTATGCTGTCTAGGTTTGCCATCACTTTTCTCCTAAGAAGCAGGCGTCTTTCAATGTCATGGCTGCAGTCACTGTCTGCAGTGATCTTGGATCCCAGAAACGTGAAGTCTGTCACTGCTTCCACGACTTCCCCTTCTATTTGCCAAGGAGTGATGGGGCCTAGTTTTCTGAATGTTGAGTTTCAAGCCAACTTTTGCGCTCTCCTCTTTTACCTTAGCAAGAGGCTCTTGAGGTCCTCTTCATTTTCTGCCATTAGAGTGGTATCGTCTGCATATCTGAGGTCGTTGATGTTTTTCCCAGCAATCTTAATTCCAGTGTGTGATTCATCCAGGCTGGCATTTTTGCATGATGTACTCTGCATATAAATTAAATAAGCAAGGTGACAATATACATCCTTGTTGTAAGAACATAAGAACATAAGAGAAGCCAATGTTGGATCAGGCCAATGGCCCATCTAATCCAACACTCTGTCACACAGTGGCCAAAAATACCAGGTGCTATCAGGAGGTCCAGCAGTGGGGCCAGGACACTAGAAGCCCTCCCACTGTTGCCCCCCCCCCAAGCACCAAGAATACAGAGCATCACTTGCCCCAGCTTGAGAGTTCCTATCTATACCTTGTGGACTTCTGCTCCACATGCTTATCTAATTCCCTCTTGAAGCTGTCCACGCTTGTAGCCGCCAGCACCTCCTGTGGCAATGAATTCCATGTATTAATCATACTCCTTTTCTGATGCTAAACCAATCAGTTGTTCCATATCCAGTTCTGACTGTCACTTCTTGACCCTTATGCAGGTTTCTCAAGAGCCATGTGAGGTGGCCTGGTACTCCCATCTCTTTAAGGACTTGCCACAGTTTGTTGTGAGCCACACAATCAAAGATTTAGCATAGTCAATGAAGCAGAAGTAGATGTTTTTCTGGTACTCCCTTGCTTTCTCCATAATCCAGTGAATGTTGGCAAATTGATTCCTAGTTCCTCTACCTCTTTGAAAACCAGCTTGTACTTCTGACAGTTTTCTATCCACGTACTGCTGAAGCCTAGTTTGTAGGACCTTGAGCATGACCATGCTAGCATGTGAAATGAGAGCAATTGTGCAATAGTTTGAACATTCCTTGGCCCTTCTTCGGGACTGGAATGTAAACTGACCTTTTCCAATCCTGCGGCCACTGTTGCATTTTCCAAATTTGCTGGCAAATTGAGTGCAGCATTTTAACAGCATAATCTTTTAAGACTTTGAATAGCTCAGCTGGGATACCATCACCTCAGCTAGCTTTGTTGTTAGTAATGCTTTCTAAGGCCCATTTGACTTCACATTCCAGGATGTCTGGCTTGAGGTCAGTGATTACACCATTGTGGTTGTCAAGGACATTGAGGTCCTTCTTGTATAGTTCTTCTGTGTATTCTTGCCATCTTTTCCTAATCTCTTCTGCTTCTGTGAGGTCCCTACCATTTTTGTCCTTTATCATGGCCAGCTTTGCACAGAACTTCCCTTGATTTCTCCGGTTTTCTTGAAGAGATCTCTAAGAGATCCTTCCCATTCTATTGTTTTCCTCTATTACTCTGCATTGTTCATTCAGGAAAGCCTCCTTATCTCTCCTCGCTGTTCTCTGGAAATCTGCATTCAGTTGGGTAAATCTTTCCTTCTCACCTTTGCCTTTTGCTTTCTTTCTTTCCTTTGCTATTTGTAAAGCCTCATCAAACAGCCACTTGGCTTTCTTGCATTTCTTTTTCTTTGGGATGGTGCTGATTGCTGCCTCCTGTACAATGTCATGAATCTCAATCCATAGTTCTTCAGGCATCCTGTCTATCAAATCTAGTCCCTTAAACCTATTCTTCACCTCCACTGTATATTCATCAGGGATGTGATCTAGGTCAAACCTGAATGGCCTAGTGGTTTTCTCAACTTTCTTCAGTTTAAGTCTGAATTTTGCAATGAATAGCTCATGAATTGAGCCACAGTCAGCTCCAGGTCTTGTTTTTACTGACTGTATAGAGCTTCTCCATCTTTGACTGCAAATGATATAGTCAATCTGATTTCGGTGTTGCCCATCTGGTGATGTCCATGTGTAGAGCGCCTCTTAGGTTGTTGAAAGAGGGTGCTCGCTATGCCCAGTACCCATTCACAAAATTCCAAAAGTATCCTCTGGCTCAACAAGCTTGGGGATCCCTGGATTAAAGAGAAGAGTTTCTAGTCAAGACAGAACACTCCAGTACCTCTCATTTTACAAATTCAGGACTGGCCACTTCCAGGTTGTTTAGAAATTTCTATCCTGGTGGGATCCAAGGCAACTGCCAAAAGACTTCCAGTGACAGACTTAAAATTATTTGCCTGGTTTTTAAGCTATGATAATATATCATCTTTCCAAGCTGCAACTTTGAGGTGGTAAATCATCACTCTAAGAGCTTATCTGTGCACCTAGCTCTTTTAGCAGATAAGCTTTAATACTCTATGATAGCCTTTGCTTTTAGTAATTCAGTTTTGAAAGTTACCAAATTCATTCCTTAACACTGAGATTTTCTAAACAATACTCTTGACTTCTGAGATAATTACATCAAGTCTTTAAGAGTGGATCCTTGACAATAGAACTTGTACACATTCAGCATCTATGCAAGGTAACTGGCATTAGCAAACAGTTACAAAGTATTTGCGATTTACAATAGAGCAGAACAAGAAGAAACTTCATCCAGTGTTTTAGCCTTAAAATAAAATACACTCTGTTTTGTCCTTAATGTACTTTTAGAGATATAGTCTGAATGAACCAAAATATTAGGACACTCTCTCTCAGGCCCACCTACCTCACAGGGTGTCGGTTTTGGGGAAAGGAGGGGAAGATGATTGTAAGCCACTCTGAAACTCCTTCAGACAGGGAAGAGTAGGGTATAAAACTACTACTACTACTTCTTTTTCTTTTAATTTTTTTGTATTTTTGTGCATGTGTTTGTGAGCATGCATGCGCATCTGGAAGTCATGGTGACCTCTGGCTTCTCCATCGTTTTATTAATTTCTGGAGTTATTGTATTTCTGAAGTTGTTATATTGTATATCCTTTTAACACCCTAAACTGCATGCAGACACCCTGTCAAGCTGATATTAAGCTGGAACATGAATAATCCTGGCTAATTCCAGTTATGCAAACACATAGCTTAACTGAAGTTAGTCCCCCCTCCAAGCCCAGTTCCACTTGTAAGGGGATAGTAACTTCAGTTAAGCTATGAGACTGTATTCACACATGACGGGTAACTGGAGTTAGTTGTAAACCAACTTTGGCCCAATTTTTTCCTTTTTGCATGCATGGCTCACAGAAATCCTGAAGTAGTATCCCCTGCTGAGAACCACCACAGGCAAAGATTCCCTGAATGTCCTCAACACACACAACAATAAGTCCCAATTCAAGCATGGGTAGGTCCACATTACTTGTTTGGTATCCATGGGCTGCCTCAAGTAACCAAGAATTTGCCCCACTCTGTCTCCATTCCCCACCTTTCAGCTCTCATCAAGGCTTGATGCTGGAAGAGGGTGACTTTCTGAGTAACCTGAAGCCTTAAGAAGAACCTTGGAAACAAAAGAGAATTAGTGTCTCTGGCTAAGGTTGGATATATTGTATGCAAAGAATCACACGTATAACCAAAACTCCGACACAAGGAAAGAGGGTGTCTATCTAATCTGAATCTGTAGTGGGAAAGAAGTTTGGAAGCTACACTCCTGAGGAAGGTGGTTAATACACAGAGCAGCCCCAAACTAATCCTCTGTCCCTCACAGTGAAGGAGGACATTCCAGTGGTTACACCCACAAATCCCATTCTCTGCGGAACCTTAAGAGAGGGACTGGAAATGTCTAAGGGGAGCTGTTTACTGAGTGGGAACCACTTTTCAACCTTGACCTCTTCTTTGTGTACTTGGGAGTCCTGAGTTTTAAAGCAATACAAGAGCCAAATGAACCAGTGTTTAATATACCTTCAACATGGCATCCACACAGACAGCCAAATTTTACCAAACTAAAGTAGTAAGCTCATTAAGTTTTCTTACACTGAATAGCTGAAGAGGTCACTATAGGCCAAAAGGGAAAGGGAAACTTATAATTAATATATTTGTATACACTGATATAAGTTAATCATTAGTCTTTAGAGTTTCCTAAACACATTGGTTTATGTTTTTGCTATTATGGGAAGAAAGCATTAAAGACAATGAGTTGGATCTCAAAAATCATTTCTACATATAGGAAGTATGTCTGGTAGACAAACAGAACTCCCCCCCCCCGCTAAGGTCCACTGATCTCCATGAAATGCATGGGTGAGCCTCCCCCCCCTTCTGTTAATGGAAATTATAATCAAGATTCCATACAATTGAAAGAATTCACATTCCACACCTTAAATCCTTTCCAGTTCTCAGTAATACTTAACCTATACATTGTACTGTGAGTGTTAAACCACTTCACAAGTCTTACAGCAACACTTTAATGCAGGGCAGTGTTCCTAATCAGCTGGGGGCTGTGAGAGAGTGGCTTGCCAGCTTAGTGAGTTCATGACAGAGGCAACATTTGAACTAGGAACCCCTTGGATCATAAGCTGCTATGCTATACCAATTCATAAATTTGAGACATTTATTTAAAAGGCAAGACTGACTTTCTCTACACAGCTGCTAGAGACAGAATGCCCTCTGGTGGACAGTGGTAGGCATAGACTGTATTCCTTTTATGGTTAGATTCGAGTCTCCTAGCCTCAAAGGCCAACAGAATTTTCAGGGTATAAGCTTTTGAGATTCAAAGCTCCCTTCATCAGGCACAAGGAGGAATGAAGACCTCTTCTTCTTTTAATCCTGTCAGAAAGTAGGAAGGGGTTGTAAAGAATGCCTGTAAAGGATGCAAAGATACAATGCATATTGTAGTCAGCTTGATAAGATCAATGCATGGGGGCTGAAAATTAATATCTATAGTGAGATGAGAATCCTATAATCCTATTCAGCCCTGGGGAGGTCCATTGCTATGAGTGCCAGGGAAGCTCTTCCTCATTTCCAGATCTATGTGAAGCAAGAGAATAGGACATTCCACTTACCAAATGCTTGCCTATTGACAGGAGCTTATTTTATTTAAAAACTTCCCTCCGACAACCCCCCACACACACATTGTAATATATAATAAAAAAGTTCTTTGAAGAGCTAGATTTGAATCCAGTAGCACCTTATTATTTTATTATTATTATTTATTAAATTTCTATCCCACCCTCCCCACAGGGCGGGCTCAGGGTGGCTCTCATTCAGTGGCACCATGTGCCGGGTCAAATAAAACATATAAGTACCTAGAAAATGAGATAAAACAATCACATATTATACAGTTAAAATTACAGTTAAAATGCTCACGATGATTGTCAGTCTGGTCAGTTAGAGATCAACAAGATTTTCAGGGTATAAACTTTTGAGAGTCAAAGCTCCATTCATCAGATACACAGTTCTGACAAAAGGCAGCTTTGACTCCCAAAAGTTTATACCCCAAAAATGTTGTTGGTCTCTAAGGTGCTACTGGACTCAAATCTAGCTCTTCTACTGCAGACCAGACCAGCTGCCCTCTGGAAATACTTGCAATGTCTGTATTGCTTTCTAATTTTGTAATCCTAAACATTGTTTAGCAGGTGTTTTCTGGTATCTGATTAGATTGTTTTTATATTTTGTGATCCACCTTGAGTCTCAGTGTGAAAGGCTGGTTTGAAAGAAGTGTGTTAATAAATAAGTCAAACCAGGCAATAATTTTTCAACAGCACAGCAAAAAAAACAAAGTAGATTTTTGGAAGTCTTTATTTGTATTATAAAGCTCTCAGTTTTAACAAATCACCAACAGAGCAATGTTGTTATTTAGATCACTGACACACAGCTTTAAAGGCCTTCCTTGAAGAAACAGGCCAAAAATACAAAACTCTGGATTGCTGTGTGGGTTTGGAAAGGGAGGGCAGAGAAAGTGTTCAGAAAGATTAAGAATCTCTCCTAAGGATTGGAAACCTGGCAGGCAAACAGAGAATTAAAACAGCAACTGATACACAAACTTGTGTGCTCTTTTCTGTTTATGAAGACACTACAGTAGGGGGGGGGCAGATGCCCTTCCCTCAGAAAAAGTAATCTCCTGCTAATTGCATCGCCCACCAGTGTCATCACAGCTTGCCATGTGGTAGCGATTGAAGATGGTAATAACTCAGGCAACGTTTATATTCAGCAGAGCCTCTGCCTGCCTATTCGCCTAAACATAACACGGTGACTAAATATTTTATAAACACATCAGCTTTTATTTTTTTTAAAAAAGATGGGTTTTTGCTGGGCATTCAAATACACTTACTATTTCAAAGCCAAAAGCATTACAGCTTCAGAAGAACTCCTGCTATGCTGCTCCTCGTTCACATAAACATCCGGGGCACCCTGAAGAGTTCCCACACAAGCAAAGAGGGCCACTATAAAAAGAGACAACAATAGCATACTTCGGACACAGTCCTGCATTTTATGGACAGCAGGAAGAAGAATAGTTCCCATGGCCTGCTCAGGGCTCTGGACAAGTAGCTGAAGGTAAACAAGGTTTAATCAGACAAGACAGGTAATACTTGTTGAGACCATAGACAGTTTGGCTGGTGTTGATCTATCAGACATAGATGGGGTTGCGCTCTCTTTAGTAAACCAGGTTAAGGTTTACTAACCAGTCTTATTAACAGCAAGTTGCTGCTGTTGCTAAAAGTTAGGGCTGCCAGGTTGCTCACTACAGCAACAGCCAACCACCCAGCTCCATTGAACAGAGGGAGCCGGTGTTACAAAAAAACCCTGGCAACAGCAATGCTTTGATGTCAATTCCGGTTTCAGAAACAAAAGCAACATCATGGCATTGTGAATCACTCTACGAATTCTCCAAATCTCTATGATAAAAAGCCATAAAGATTTGGGCAATGCTTACACAGTGTATGACATCACTTCTGGTTCTGAAAGTTCCTGTTCCGGAACCAGAAGTGATGCCATGGCAATCACCAGCACTGATTTTGAAGTTCTCCACACCCATTTTGCTCCCAGGGACTGCCAGGCAAGAGCTGGCAACCCTACTAGGACAGTCTACTTTCAATAACATTTAGCTCAGGAGTGTCGAATTCATTTGTTACATAAATGGGACTTTGTCAGGCCCGGCCATGTTTGTTATAAAATGTAATACCAGGTAGCAGAGATAAAAGGACACAGACAAACACAAAGATGCAGTGCAGCACTGGGCTTATGCCCCATTCTGCCTGGAGCAGGGAGCAAATCCTTTCCTCAGCCTGCTCTCATGGTCAGGACAAAATGTGAAATGGCTGGACATTGCAAGCTTCCCCCAGTCTACTCAGAATGGCAGTGGCTCTCCAGGGTCTCAGGCTGAAGTCTTTCTCATAATAAGCCACAGCCTGGTCCTTTTAACAGGAAGTGCCAAGGATAGACCCACCTGGCTTCTTAGCTCCATGAACGCAAGAGAAAAGCCTCCACTGAGAAGCACAACATTTACAACCTCAGCCAGTAAACTTCAGCAAATCAACAACTCTAGCAGACCCATGTGGTCACAAGAGACCCCAGCAAAGATGAGGGAAGTTTGGCGGCCCCGCCCTCTGCTCTCTGCACTCAGAGGCAGCTTGGAAGGGTAAAGACAGGCAGGACAAGGGACAGGGGAGAGAAGAGAGCCGTGGGTCAGATTATAGCCCCAGGTGGGCCAGTTTTGGCCCACAAGCCATATGGCTGATGCCCCTGATTTGGCTGGCCCCTCATTTAGACACTGCTGATTTAGTTAACCATGCTTCTGTAACCTTCAGATCAGATTGTATGGGCTGCCTCTGAAGACATTTCAGAAGTTTTAACTGGTACAAAATGCGGCAGCAATGCTCCTGCGGCAGCAATGCTCCTATATGCTTCCAGGCACAACTCAGAGTGCTGGTTCTAATAGGGTTGCCAACCTCCAGGTGGTGGCTGGAGATCTCTGGCTATTACCACTGATCTCCAGGCAACAGAGATCAGTTCCCCTGAAGAAAATGGCTGCTTTGGAAGGTGGACTCTATGGCATTATACCCTATTTCAATCCCTCCAGAAACTCCACCCTCCTCAGGCCCCCAAATCTCCAGGTATTTCCTAACCCAGAGCTGACAACTTTAGGTTATCATCCTTAAAGCCCTTCATGGCCTATGGTCTTCATATTTACTGGCCTGCATCTCTCAGTATACTTCCATGTACCAGCTACGTTCTTCAGACAGCCTTCTCCTGATGGTGCCCTCTCTTAGCACTGTCTGTGCAGGAAAAAAGCCCATGACCTGGCCGTTGTGTTGTGGGTCCAGTATTTTGGAATGGCCTACCAGAGTGACAGCAGAGGGGGCCTTCACTTGCTATATTTAGAAAGGTGTACAGTTTTACTCCAGAGAGCATTTAGCAGAAAATGAACAGTTTCGATGGTACAGCTGCATGCTTTTAAAATTCTAAGTATATGCTGTTGCTTTTTTAAAAATTGTGTGTGCTTTCTAATCTGAAGTTTGTGTTTTTGATGTGTGTTTTAAAAAGTGCATTTTAAAAATAATGTTAATTCAACTGTTACTTTTTGTATCCTTGCAACCTGGTGTTGCACTGTTAGTCACCTAGAGTCTGGAGAGCTAAAGTGGAATACAGATGTTTTAAACAAATATATAGATAAAATAATTATAGTATTATCCACCCCTCTGCAATATTTCCACTGCACTGCTTCTACTTTAAGAAGTTCGAGACAGCCCAGCTGTCGACCTCCTTCCTTCCTGTGTTTGTTCTTCTTTTTCCCCGGGCTCCCATGCACAACTGTATTCTGGGATAAGATGTGGACAGGCCTCAGTGGATTGGGGTCCATTGAGTTCTCTCCCCTAGGTTAAGCGGGGGGGGGCTGTCCCAAGATCACCAAGTCAGATTCAATGGGTATCTGAATCTCTGTGGTCAAAGTCCCACCCTTTAGCCATTGTACTACACCACTACTGCAAATCTGGGACACTGATACCCAGGTCAGCAGCACCTCACCAAGTGCAGAGGCAGCATCTATGCAAAAAGAAGGATCCCAGACTAATATAAAAGGCAGCTCCTGCAATTCATTTACTAAGGTATCCTGGGCAGCTCACATCTACCTTTCCAATTTCTTGGATACTATAAATTTACTAAATATGCCTGCCATGACACGGCAGTCACTGAGTTCAAGAAAAAGGAGACAATGATTTGCTTTGCTAACACAGAATGAGTTTTCTAACCATCAATCATGCAGTACATTTTCTAGTGCCATTATTAGCAAATCTGGCAGTCTTCTTGGCTCTGTGCCCCAAGCTAAAGCAACAGTGTTTTACTCTAGCAATACCAATAAATAAGGAATCTCAAGTTGCTTATGAAATCTGTGTGATTCAACTCATGCTTTAAAGAAAGAAATCATAAGAATATTCAATACGCCTTTCTGAATCAAAGGCACACTAGAACATGATGAAAGTTACCGGTTCTTTCAAACGTGAATTCTTTTGAAAGCTTTAAACTCTTAGCTTTCATTTATGAACCCCAACAATGAGCTGGAATGTTAAGGGGAGCTGACATTGCTTTTATGTTGTTATATGTTTTAAAAACCTAGCATTGTACAAAAAAGGCCTAAAATTCATATTGGGAAAATGCTAGAGGGGGTGTATGCATATTATAAAGTACATTTCTATCATATTAGAAATAGGGATGCTTGAGTTTGGCTCATGTCCTGTTTGTAGGGTTGCCAACCTCCAGGTTGCACCTGGAAATCTCCTGGTGTTACAACTGGATCTCCAGACATTCGAGATTGGTTCCCCCTGGAGAAAATGGCTGCTTTGGAGGCTGGATGGCATTATACTTGACTGAGGTTCCTCCACTCCCCAAACCCCACCCTCTCCAGGCTCCACCCTTAAAATCTCCAAGTATTTCCCAACCCAGAGCTAGCAACCCTACCTGTTTTCCAGTTGCAAACATGGAGCTGATTTTTAGGGGACTCTTTGTCTGTTGTGACTCTTCCTTTCTCTCACACAGCCTGAATCAGATCTAACAGCCCACATTTTGGTGTCCCACTGTTGTCTTTGCTTAACTAGATTGCTTCCCCTACATTGCTGGAGGTCTTTTCCAGGATTTTTTAAAATCAGCAATTGCTATTGTACCAACGCACATTAAAATATTTTAACGATTAATACCGCATTCTACTAACTTCTCTGAAATCCCAGCTTTCTTTTTCCTTTTAAGTCTCTAGCTCTTTTCCTCACAAAGATATAAGGAAAAGCTAGTAGATTATTGCAATAGATGGTTAGAATTTTAGCATGCATTAGTGCAATAACAATTGCTGGTTTTTTAAAAAAAATAGAACAACAAACAGTACAGCACACAGTAGGAAATAGCATTGTCCTGTTTCTTAAAATATTCTTAAAGATATACTCTTAAATTCTAAGGAGGAATTCTCTTTTACAGAGAAACAGAATAGTATTACCCTATAAGGAAATGGAATGAGATTCCCAATGGTCGGTAAGATTTAATGAGACTCTATGCAACAGTGATAATAGTATAAGGATGCTATTAATTTAATAGGACTCTTTTGTATTATTGGGATCAATCTTTCTGAAATATTGTTTAAAAAGTAATATTGTTTAAAAAAGTAATATTGTTAAAAAGGTATTATTGTATTTTGTATTTCCACAGTTCTTTGTTCATGAGGAAAGACCAGAAGTCTGAAACATTGAAAATTACCTAGGAAAAGTGTTGGATATTTATCTTGTATATTTATACTTTGGACTCTGTATTTTCTTATTATGGATCTTGTTGGCTTCTGTATTTTCCTGTGAGGGATTATATGAATAGATTCATTTCAGACTATATGCATCTCACTTTACTGAAGCCTCCTTTTGTATATTTTTTGCGGGATATTCAGCTCACAGTTGTTTTCTGTAGACAAAAGCCATTTTTTTAAAAGGACAGGGAAACCCCCCTCAAATGGTCAGGTAGAATATCCATGATGTTGTGTTTTTAAAACAAAAATCCTACTGCTTAGTGTTTATCTAAGTAGTCTTTAGTGCTATTAATGGCTGCCAACCTGTTGGATCAAAAGTGTTTTGGTGCCTATGGTTTTGAAAAAAATAGATGCAAACCTATTGGGTGGGCATTTGACTCATTTGGTGTTGAACCAAACAGGCCCATTGATCTGCTCACATCTGATCATCACAGTGAAACACATTAAGCTCAACTGTTCAACATGTTCAACATGCAGTTCACAGCATCCCTACTTATAATACCCTTCCATCAAAACTGTTATGATCAGCATTACTAACATAATCATGGAATGCTGAATACTGGATCTGAGGTCAGCCATTTACTGCGAGCTAAACAGGCTGCATTAAAAGGTAAGGTTAGAAAAATAATTTGACCCAGATCCAAACTGCTATGGAGGCAAGGGATTCAACAGAAGGGATTCCTCCTTCCCCTACAGCCTCTTATGTCCTTTGAAAAGCTATTTCTGAGGGTCTGAGAATCCTCAGGAATGGTGTAGGGTGTGACATCAGTAGGGGTAGAAATCAACCCCTGCTCTAGCATGAGTAAGGCTCTGGGTTGGGAAATTCCTGGAGATTTTGGAGGTGGAGCCTGGGGAGGGTGAGGTTTTGGGAAAGGTGAGACTTCAGTGGAGTATAATGTCATAGTGAACAACTTCCAAAGCAGCTACTTTCTCCAGGGGAACTGATCTCTGTTGGCTGGAGAACAGTTGTAATTCTGGGAGATCTCCAGTTACTGCCTGGAGTTTGGCGACCCAATGCATGAGCTTTTGCTTTGTTTGCCAAAGAGTCTGGGAGGAGATTCCTCCTTCCTGCTGCAGCCCACACTAGTCCTAAAGAATGCCAAGCCCTCAGCTTTCTAGGTGGCAAAGGACTACCTACAGTCTGCAACAGATCTTTTCCATGAACACTTTTCCATTTGTGGTAGTCTGGATCTAAGCCACAGTTTTAAAGCTTGCTCACCACTTACAAAAATTTACAAATGGCTAACAAAAAGTAATTCCCCTAATGAATGAATGGTTGCATAAAGCATGCTTTAAGTTATAAAGTACTGCGGCTGATGCACTGGAGAGTGATTTCAGGTCATACTTTATTTAGTTACTGGCAGATCTTGAGATGCTATGACCCGGCTCGCTGGCTGGTTTATATCCCTGTAGCCAAACCACACCCAACACACACACACCCCTATGATATGCTATTTACAGCGCACTCAAGTCCCATAGGTCCCTTCTCAGATCTTAGCCCTCTGATAGGTGTGCGCTAGGATCCGTTCGGGCTATTGTCTTTCGGGGTGAAGCTTGGGTCCTTTGCCTGACCACGTGCAGACCCGACCATGTGCGCAGTGGTCAAATAATCAAAGAATATTAAAATCTGGGAAAATAGATATCAGACACAATTAAAGGTAATTTGAGAACATAAAGGTGCACTTCTGTGCATGTAAGAGGTTTTGTGAAGTCATGTGGCTCCACAGAGCTGCTTAGAGGAAACATTAATGTGACCAAATGGTACATTGTACCTACCTGAAGGTTCTTTTTCTTCAGTGGGGGAGAAGTCATCCAGAAACTGGTTAGGTCACGCCTCTGCTCACTCAGATAGGCTATGCAAATTTCCTTTGTTGCATGGCTCCTGTTTGGAGTGGCCTAGGCTGACCTCTCCAGTCATATTCAAGCCCTGTCCGTGGATCGTTGTGATATCATACCTCATGTTTTGTGACCACGGTTCTCTTTGGCGCGCTGTGCGCTATTGTCCGAATCTTCAGTCTCCGCAGGTGGGGTGTGGATGACCTCCATACCATCTCGGGGAGGACGCGCCTGAACAGCGTCAGTTCAGGGCAGGCGGACACAGCCTCCACCATTACGTCCCTGACCAACACAGAAAAGGAGGAAGGGGAGTGATCTGGAGATGAGACGGAGATCAAACCGGTCTCCTCTCGTTTATTCCAGGCTGAGCACTTCCAAAGGCTTTTGTCAAAGATCATTTCTACTCTCAATTACCAGATGGAAGAGCCGGAAAAGCCGAGGTCCTCAACTTCCGCCAAACTGGACCCTAGGGGTTTTAAGAAGCCCGTTAAGATCCAGACCTTTCCCCCCTTTCCGAACTACTCTGATGATGTGATTCGGGAGGAGTGGGCCAACCCGGGGGGTGGGACCTCCCTGTTGTCCATAGCGAAGCGTTTTTAGTCCCTACTCGAAAGTACAATGGAAGATCTGAAGGTACCCCTGATTTACACCCCAGTGGTGGCTCTACACTCCAGGGCAGTGCTCCCGAAGGACGGAGAGAATACCCTAAAAGATGCCATGGATAGGAAGAACAAGACTGCCCTGAAGAAGGCTCATTAAGCCATATCTGTGGCAATCCAATCAGCAGCAGCCCTCTCGAACTTTACCAGGGCCACCGCTATTTGGGCTGACAATCTACTACAGAACCCTAATGTCTCCCCGCTGGTTCTGAAACAAACCCTTTTGAAGATGAAGCGTGCAGCAGAGTTTGCAGCGGACACGTCCCAGGACAACATACAATTTTGCGCTAGGGCACAGGTGGCCAACATCATCATCCGCAGAAACATCTGGCTCAAGCATTGGAAGGTGGACACCTTGTCAAAAAGCAACCTGGCCACTGAAAAGTTTTCTGGAAGGCTCCTCTTTGGAGAGCCCAACCTGGACAAAGTGCTAGTGGAGACCAGGGAGAAGAAGAAAGCCATGCCTTCATCCTCTTATCGTCGTGAGAGAGACACCAAACCCAGACCCCCACAGTCCTTTCGTGGCCACTACAATGCTGGACGGGGTCGGGATACCCAAGATCATAGATCATTCAAAAGCTTCAAGTATGGCGCGCGTAAAGCTCCCAAGAATGCAGCCTATAGAGCTGAAAAAGGTGTCCCACCAAAGAAGCAGGCATGACAGTCAGATAAGGGGCTGGCTCCAGGCCTTTGCCCACGTCTGGGGCCAGACCACCATGGACCACTGGGTTCGGGCGATCATTTCCCATGGTTACAGGATAGAACTCATTGGTGTCCCGCCCCACAGCTTCAACCCATCTCCAGCCCCAAAATAGAGGGAAAGACAGCGGCAACTGCAGGAGGCGATCCTGCACCTCCAGAATATAGGCGCCATAGAGGAGGTACCCATGGGGGAACACTTCAAAGGCGTCTACTCTGTACTGTTTGTCATCCCGAAGAAGTCCAGGGACTGGAGAGCGATCTTGAACTTGAGAGGTCTGAACCACTGGGTGGTTCAAAAGAAGTTCCAGATGGAATCTCTGCGTCGCATCTTACAAGTGCTGCAACAGGGAGACTTCTTGACCTCCATGGATCTCAAGGAGGTGTACCTACATATTCCTATACACCCCTCCTCGCGGCAGTTCCTGCGCTTCTGCTTCCTGGATCACCATTTCCAATACAAGGCCTTACTGTTTGGCCTTTCTTCGGCCCCCAAGGTATTCACCAAGGTCATGGTGACTCTGGTGGCAGCCCTGCGCCTGCAGGGGATACACATGTACCCGTAGTTTGATGACATCCTGATCCAGGCAGAGGACTACCAGACAGCAGTACGCAACACCCAGAAGGCGAAGGAATTTCTGTGAGCTCACGGTTTCCTCATCAACGAGGAGAAGAGCCACCTGACACCAACACGGGACTTGGTGCACCTGGGAGCCCGGCTCAACACCATTCAAGCCATGGTTTCCCTCCTGGAGGAGAAACAGATCAAGATCCAGGCTTTGGTGTCAGAGGTCAGATCCAAGGATCAAGAGGATCTCTAGCAGCACTGCAAGGCTTGATGATATCAACAATAGACTTGATTCCCTGGGCGTGGTTCCATGACAGGCCCCTACAGTGGAGGCTGCTCCGCTTCCAGCGGGACGTGGCCAAAAACTGGAACATTCAAATACCAATATCAGACGACTTACGACGAGGCCTGCAATGGTGGACACAACCCGAAAATTTGGCCAGGATCGTCACCTTTCTCAGGCCTCAGCAACTGGTGGTAACCACGGACACAAGCAAGAGGGGCTGGGGAGCACACTGCAGTCACCTGGTCACACAAGGCAGGTGGTCCCCAGCTCAGGCCGCCCACAGCATAAACTGGCTGGAGCTCTGAGCAGTCACGCTAGCGCTGAAGGCGTTCCAACAGCATGCCCAAAATCAACATGTACTGGTACACACAGACAATATGTCCACAAAGGCACACATCAACCAGCAGGGGGGCACCAGGTCCAGGTCCCTCTTCACGGAAGCCAAGCATCTACTTCACTGGGCGGAGAAACACACCAGGAGTCTCAGAGCGGAACATCTAAAGGGCCTAGCAAATCTGCAGGCAGACTGGCTGAGCAGAGAGGATCTGGATCCAGGAGAATGGGCACTGAACAAGGCGGTCTTCGCCCAGCTCACAGGACGGTTCAGGGTTCTGGTGATGGACCTCCTAGCGAGCTCCAGGAACCCACCAAGTGCAGCGGTTCCTCTCCAGGTACCAAGACCCAGCCGTGGAGGGAGTCGATGCACTATCTCACCCTTGGCCAGAAGGCCTCCTGTACACCTTCCCTCCCACAGCCCTCATAGGGGCAACAATATCCAGAATCAGATTCGAGGGGGCCACGGTGGTGCTCATAGCGCCACACGGGCCAAGACGGCTGTGGTTTTCGGACCTGGTCCAACTCATTTCCCAGGAGCCATGGACACTGCCTCAGCGGCCGGACCTGCTACATCAGGGACCAGTTCTCCACCCGGACTCTGCATGGCTTTAACTAACTGCATGGAAATTGAACGCACGCGACTAGCAGACAAGGGCTTTCCCTGCGAAGTGATTGAGGTCATGCTACAGGCATGATGGCTCTGCACACGTCACATCTATACTCACATGTGGAAGACATTTGTACGCTGGGCCACAGCACAGGGGATACAGCCACACCAAGCCTCAGACAGGGAAGTCATCCTTTTTCTCTCACAGGGATGGCAAAAAGGCCTTCGGCCGAACACATTGAAAAGACAGGTGGCAGCCATACAGGCATGCCTGGGACACGAGGCGAGAAGGAAGGTGTCCACAAGCCAGGACGTCAAGAAGTTCCTGAAGGGGGCAATGCAACTCGCTCCTCCGGTACGACACAGGTTTCCGATGTGGAACCTGCACACAGTGCTACGTGCCTTGACAAGGCCGCCCTTTGAGCCAATGAAAGCGGCCGAACTTCGCCTTATGTCTTCGAAGGTCACCTTCCTCATCACGGTGACTACAGCCAGGAGGGTCTCAGAACTGGCTGCACTGTCGGCAAGGAAGGAACTTTGCATATTCCAGAAAGATTCGGTCTCCTTGCGGATGGACCCGTCCTTCATTCCCAAGGTGAATTCGGCATTTCACATCAATCAGCCTATTACGCTACCATCCTTCTGTCCGAGACCGGCACACCCTAAAGAGAGGGCATGGCACAAGCTAGATGTACGTAGGGCCCTATGCATATACCTGGACAGGACGGATACATTTCGTAGATCCGATGCACTATTTGTGACATACGGGGTCCCAAATCAGGGAAAAAAGGTGTCCAAGGTCACCCTGGCATACTGGATAAAATAATGTATTACTAAAGCATATGAGGTGCAGGGGCTTACACCCCCAGCCCATTTGACAGCTCATTCCACGAGAGCGGCAGCAACATCAGCGGCATTCTCTACGCGAGCTACTGTCGACGAGAGTTGCAGAGCAGCTACTTGGAGGTCCTTCTCCACATTTGTGAGACACTACAGCTTGGACCAAGCAGCCTCAGCTGAGGCGGCCTTTGTAGAAGAGTGTTACAGCAGGTGGTGGAAACATAGGTGCAACTCCACTATGACATGGGATCAGTCACCCACCCATAAGACCAGCTTGGGTACAGCTAACCAGTTCCTGGATGACTTCTCCCCACTGAAGGAGAATGGTACATTGTACCTACCTGAAGGTTCTTTCTCTTCAGTGGGGGAGAAGTCATCCACACCCCACCCGTGGAGACTGAAGATCTGGACAATAGCGCACAGCGCGCCAAAGAGAACTGTGGTCACAAAACATGAGGTACGATATAATAACGATCCACGGACAGGGCTTGAACATGACTGGAGAGGTCAGCCTAGGCCACTCCAAACAGGAGCCATGCAACAAAAGAAATTTGCATAGCCTATCCAAGCGATCATTTTGCATTCGTCATTTCTGGCCCGCTATTTTTGCCGTCCTCTTCTTTGCACCCGGAGGGGTAGGGAGCCCTTGGGTTTAGACCCCCCCTGACCTCCGGCGCCAGCAATGACCACCTGGCCACCATCTTGGACCACGTGCGAGGTAAGAGGGTAGGGACCAGCTGGCACAATGCGATCATCCGGCCCCGCACCTGTGGAGCTTCCGTCGACTGTTTGCTGCAGCGGCATGCTCCCAGCCACTGGTCTTCTTGCGGGCCCCCTCCCAAGTCCTCGTGAGAGAGAGGCTGCTGCTCCACTGGGTCCCAAGATGTTGCTTGCTCCCTGCCCTCCAAGGGTCCGGGGGGCAGGGGAGGCAGTGTCTTCGTCTTCCCAGTTTTCGCCATCCTGCTTGTCCTGGGAAGTCTGCTACTCCTCTGGGAATTGCTGCTCTTCTGAGGTTTTTAATCTATTTCTGTGAATTTCTGTGTAGAGGCTGTAATAGCTCTGGCTTGGATTAGGAGCTCAAGACGTCCTACCAAGCGCAGGACTATGCAGGAACTGGAGAGGTCAGCCTAGGCCACTCCAAACAGGAGCCATGCAACAAAAGAAATTTGCATAGCCTATCCAAGCGTGCAGAGGCATGACCTAACCAGTTCCTGGATGACTTCCCCCCATTGAAGGAGAATGTGTATGCACATATGTGTGCATGAGGGAATAACTAAACACAGCAGCAGCAGCAGCAGGAGGAAAATGTAGCTGTCAACACTGGAACTATTTGTGTGCAAACACATACATACAAACACACATACATACGCACCATTTTGCATTGACATTTTTCCATGCAATGGTGTGATCATAGACACAAATAGCATGAGGAAATATAAAAGTGAACAACTTTTTAATTATTTTTTGTTGATTTACACAATTGCATCCCAGGCCAGTAACATGGTCAACACAGCCTTTTACCTGAGACAGGGTAGGTACAATGCTAAAGGGACAGCTGACCACCTTTTTAAAATAATCTGACAACTAGTTTATGGTTAAATATATAGATAAAATAATTTAAATAATAATAATCAAGGACGATGTTTTATTTAGGCATTCTCTACTTTCTCCCCAGTAGGACCCAAAGTGACTTATATCATTCACTTCTCTTCCTTTTTGTTTATGGCAAGGCGGGATACAAACTGAAAGTAATAAATAAATTTTGTCAGAGATGGAAGGGTGAGGACTAGCACATGGAGGGTGTATGCCCCAGCTTCTGAAAATGGATCAGATCCTGCTAGGGTTGCCAGATTCAAGTTGGGAAACTTCTGGAGATTTAGGAACGAAACCTGGGGGAAGACAGGGACCTCAGCAGGGTACAATGCTGTAGAGTCCATCCTCCAAAGAATTTTCTCCAGAGGAACTGATCTCTGTAGTCTGGAGATAAGTTGTAATTCTGAGGGATCCCCATGTCCCACCTGGAGACTGGCAACCCTATGAGGTGCCTCTTACCCCCACCCACTCCCACCTAGGGAGAACTGTATGTTCCCTGGCAGAATAGCCTAAAATGATTAGGAAAGATTTGGATTTAGAAAGTACTTCTGCTTTTGTTCTTATTATATATCCCTGTGTGTGACTTGAACTGAGGTGTCAGAAAAAAAATCACTTTCTTCTTCTAATACTCTTGTTGAGTGTCCTGCATGTACACAATGACTACATGTAAAGATCTTTACTTGTTCATCTCTGGAACACACAGATCAAGCTGAATTCAAGAGCTCCCAGTAGGAAGATTAAAAATTTTAATTGGAAGGGGTAGAGTCCAAAACATGTGAGAAAACACAAGATTAGGGGATGTGTTCTTGAAAAGGCAACCTACCAAAAAAAGCAAGGAGGGGCAGGTGAAAAGAAGGAGGCAACTGGCAGTTTGAATTAGGGCAGAAGGTGTTGGACAGAGTGTTATTTTCATCTGGAGTAGTTGGCTAAAACTGAAACTTCCTTGGTGTCTGGTTGCTCTTTGGAATCCGATGCAGGACTAGGCATTGTGCTACCTACTTTAGTAGTCTTCTTGCTTCCAACAAACACACCATAGTTTCCAGGATCATCTCTCATCACAAAGAACTAAATCACATAAGAAGAAGCATACTCTGGACATTTTTTTTGTTTTACTATTAGGTGAAATGGGATAAACCAACATTCTCTTCTCCTCCCGTACAGTAATGCAATAATATTACTGTATCATAGCATAAAGAATATAAAAACGTTACATGTGCATTTTAACCTACAAATTCCTATTAACAACAGGTGTGGTATGAGCCCAACATGCATGCTACAGGACAGCAAACATACTCATTCACCATGTCTATGATGAACCAGTTCCTGAGAAGGCGGGTTCTTGAGGGTTTAGGAGTCAGCCATCCCAGCAGCAGGGGAAACAAGCATGCAGTTGTTCTTGGCAAGTGTGTGTTATTACAAGAAGGTAATACATGCCTCAGTTTAGGAAAGTGTGGCTGAGTGTCTCTCTCTATATCTACCACAGGGTGGTAGTAAATGCTCAAGTATACATGAAAAGCTAACCTGAACAGCTGAGCAACCTCTTATTAGAGTATTCTTCACCAGTTCCCTTCTTGTTGCATTGAGTTTATTTCAATTTGACTCATGGAATCCTGGGCATTATCTTTTCAAGTTTCTCATATACATGTGCTTTCTAGTAAACTGTGGACTCAAGGGGTTGGTTTTTCATAACACGGAAGATGTTTAGCTATGCACACCTAGCCTTCACACACCAAATCATTTTGATGTATTAAAAAGAAGAAACATCTTTGAGGCTGTAAAAGAACTAGGGTAGGATGAGTGCAGAAATTACTTTTTTTCTTCCCGCTCTCCCCAAAATTAAGAAAGATCAGTGATGTGTCTAGGATAAATGGGTATATATAAGTAAATTCAGCTTTAAAACAAGGGGAACGGCTCCAATAATGATGATGCACGAGTGAATGGGTAGATACGGACAAATTGGGTTGTTGTTTTTAAGGTGCACTGAGAAACAGGAGTGAAATAAGTCTGAGATAAGGGGCAATGCAAGGTACCTAAAATGTAATCAAGTGACATCACAAAAAGGCTAGTACTTTTTAAAGACTACAGGAGGGGGAGCACTGATCAAGAAATTGTAAATATTAATCTCTGCACTGAAAATAGGGAAAAGAAATGTTGTGGCCATAAAGTTAAATGCTGAGGCAAAGTTACAGTGACACAACCATGAGCTCCTGTTCAGGCACCTGAAGTCCCTCATAAGCTAAATACATATTTTTAAAATCATGTATTTTTAAAGTCACATTGCAGTTCTATTGCAAAATCCCTTGGGAACAAGCTCCACTGAAATCATCAGGCTAGATTTCCAAGTAAACTTGCATAGGATAGGGCTGTAATATACACATATCCACTGAATATACCATATGTAAGACTTTATTCTATGTCAAACTGTGAAAATCAGACTTTACCCGGACATACTTTGGTGCATTTCCTATTGGGTTGACAACCTCCAAGGCAGTGGCGGGAGATTCACAACTGATCTCCAAGAGACAGAGATCAGTTAAACCTGCAGAAAATGCTACTTTGGCAGGTGGACTCTCTGCCATTATGCCCCAAGTCCCTCCCTTCCCCACACCCTGCCCTTCTTAGGTTCCATCCCTCAGTCTCCAAATATTTCCCAACTTGGAGCTGGCAACCCTAATTTCCCACCATTCAAGCTGTTTGCTTTTTACTGTGATCAGTTTTTCTGCATGCTTTTCATTGTCTCCAAACTCTTAAGATACCCAGCAGGCACATAAGGCAGAAATACTAAGAATTATACATGCCATCAAACACTCGTGAAGTGAACTCAGGCAACAATCCAGAGAGATTCACTTGCTTGAATTGGTTGCAGTAAGCACCCACAAGATGAGAGCAGGCCCTGGCCATTAGATGCCCTCTCTCTTCAGAACATATTGTTAACTATTGCTCTTTCTAAGCAATGATACAATAGCCTGCATGCACATGCTCACTAATGCACACACACGCTCATTAGGTAACATAGTATGCAAAGTCATGTTTGAATACTCAAGGTCTTCTCAATGTGTACACAAAAACACTGTTTAATAGCAGACATTTGGTGCACAGAGTATTTGGAAGGGGTAACAGGACCTATTCTGGGAGCACCAGAGACTACACCCTTGTAATTTTCTCCCCATCATAAAATGGCTATTCCATTGCTTTTGCTCAGCAATCAAAGAAATAAATGATTTTACAGTCTTCTGCAACCTTTGTGCTATAAAAATAGACCAAGCTTGCTGATGTCATATTGTTGCTCAGCAACCTGTGCTGAGCTTTTTTTCCAATGTCCCTGTTCTCTCATTTCTCATTGGTCTTTGCAGCGATCAGTCAGCAAAAGCAGGATTACCTACTAACCATGCTGGAGAATCCACTTTCAGGTGACTATTCAGAAGAAAATACAATGCAAGTAACTGTAGGAAGGTCAAATTTAGGGGAAGTATATTATTCCAAAATCACCATGAAGAAAGGTTTCCTGCTAAAGAGAAAGTTTAACAAGTGCCCCTTGGCCTAGATCTCCTTGAAGCTAATGAGTTCCTGTGGACTCATTTCTTTCCTATCCATTTCAACTCAGCGCATCCCAAGGTTGCAGAAGCAAGCCAAAAAAAAGGAAAAGAAAAACAAATTAAGATCTTGTTTTCATAATGACTTCACCAGAATTAGCACGCCTTTTTATCACAATTTCAGCCAACCTTTTCCCACTCTTTAAAATGCCAAGGAAATGGAGGATGGTGTCAGCTCCCATCTAATCATCTTTAACAAACAGATCAAAGTACCATTTTGACCCAAGGACAAAACATGCAGCAACTCATGTAAAACAACAAGGAAAACAGGTATAGGTTAAGCATTAGGTAGACTGACAACAGCAGCTGTCAAGGAAAGACAAGTGATCTCTATTGTGGCACCCATGGGCACCACTGTGTCTCCTGGCATCCACTTCCTTCTTCTCCTAAGCAAAGAGCTGGACCTATCTTTCCTCCACCTTAGCAGAGCAGGAGTTACTTCAGAAGAGTACAATTAGCATCTGTTTTGTATCTGCTGGGAAGACCCATTTGGAAACAGCTACCTTCACCATAGGGGGATGCTTGGTCAGTATTTTGTGACTGGTTGGTGACCTCCCCATACCTTGCAAGCATTTTATTGTGATAGCCACTATCTGTTTTCAAAATCCAGAAATGTCCACAGGCTTAATGAGACTGGGAGTCCATGGAGTAGAATTTCCTTCAGTGGAAACTTCTGCAAAAAGTTTAGGAGAGCATCTGCCATGTGTGACTTTAGATGCTGGAGGTCCTTTCCCAGGGTGGAACAAATTTAGAATCCGGTGGCACCTTTAAGACCAACAAAGGTTTACTCAAGGTATGAGCTTTCGTGTGCAAGGCTCGCTTTTTCAAATACATTGGAATGGTAGGTAAGGTTCAAACTTATAGACAGGGACTTACTTAAGAGCAAATTTGATTTTCACTTGGATGACCCTTCAAATTCTAGGATGTTGATAATACACAAAAGCAATGTACCAGTAGCAAGTCACACAACTTATCAGGGAACAGGACAGATGAAAAGGGCCTGGTTCTCACCAACATCAGTCAAGTGGTAAGCCTGCATGTGGGGTGTTCACCTGATGCTCATCAACACACACACACACCTTCCCTGCTTATAAAAAAATAACCAGGTGTGCCAGGGGTAAGGGTTTTAGATTAGCCTTCTCCCCAACATACTACTGAATGGCAGGACAGTCAGTCATGTAAGGCCCCATCTGATGTGATATAATTCAGACACAGGTCGGTGTGATCATCTGCTGCTTTTGAAAACTAAGCCTATGCTGCTCACAACATTTTAGAGAAGCCGAAGAGTTCATTGTACAAGGAGTTCACAGCATGTAAGCCTGGTAGAAGCTGCACTGAACTCCAGAGTGGTTGCCTGCCTTTTGCAAGCTGTCCAAACTGAATAATGCTGGAGGCAAATTTTAGACTTGGCTGAAAACAAAAAGAAACTTTGCCTGAAACACAGTTGTCAGTTTCCCAGATGGTCCTCAAATCTGTTACTTTGATGCCCTGCAATACAATCATTCGGAACACTGGCTGCTAATCCATGCCAATATACTCGTGCTTAGGTTGCATTAAAATCAATTATATTTACTTCCGGGTAAATGTATTTCAGATTAGAATACTAATGGAAACTAATCACTTATGAAAACTGAATGAGAGGCTGCTAAGGAAAAGAATTATGTACTCAGAAGAGCTGAGAAAAGAATAATGAACCTTTCGTTTGTTTTACAAATATTGAGCTGGATACAAAGCTTGGCAAGTTTATTTCTCATTTGACATGTCAGAATACAAGTTATATTTTTTGTCTGTTTTATCAGTCACTCTTACCCAGTCCTAGTAAAGACTATTACATGAACCCAGGTGACAGCCAAATCTCTATACCTAACTTCTGTAGAAGATGAATTCCTTGGAAAGAAACTGGGTCTGCTGAAGTCCTATCAGTCATTCATTCACCAAGAAGGATGGAGAGAAATGATTTGATAAACCTATAAACTGAATATTCTTAAGTATATGACCATACTTTATGAAGTAGCCCCAATACTTCCGGGAAGGGGTTGAGTGGCAGGGCATCTGCTAGGCATGCAGACCATCCCAGGTTCAATCTCCTAAAGGCTCAGATAGCAGATGATGTGAAAGACCTCACCCTGGATGATGGGAGACCCACTGTCAGTCATAGTAAACAATGCTGACACAGACAGACCAGTGATCTGATAAGGAAGCGTCATGTGCTCAATCTTCATATGAATCTGTTTATCAAAGTGACCATTCTGTCCTTCAGCACCTTGCTCATGTTCCTGATTCCCCACCCCCCACCCCGTACATTCCAGTCCTTCTGGAGTTGCCAAAGAGTCTCCAGTAGCCATTGGCTATTATATTACCTGCAAGACAACTTCAGACACCCTCGCAGACAGTTACACATGTTTATATCCCATTGAATTCAATAAGGGAGACTTAAACATGAAGTTATATCTGGTCACAGGATCGCAATCTAATTCAGCACACACAGTATTTCATATGTACTCCACCCACACATATCACCATCAACCAGACCTCTTGTGAGTGGCATCCACTTCTTTACATGTTCATCTCTGGTTAGCAAATAATATTATTACTTTTTAAAATTTAGGTGCTTCATTCAACATTTAGAAGAGCACTCAAGACAAAAGCAGGGGGTTTTAGGTATTTATACAATTTATGAATTTAAAAAGTCATATGAAAGTATTCAAACTCGATAAAATAATTAAGACATTACCCAATAAAATCCAAAAAGTCAAACCTATGTAGGGTGCCACACATTCCAGCAGTATTACCATCAGAGAATGTGTAATTATTTTGGTAGATCGGGCGTCTTCATTTAAAACAGCCTCAAAGTGGGCCTTTTCTCATACAATCGTCACCAGCCATGCTGCATTAAGCACCCAACACCCTAATTTTGCAACACTGATCAGGAAAGCTGTTGAGATTTATATACACACTATGCACACATACAAAGAGGCCTTTTCCCCAACTGTCAACATTTTGAGGATATGTAATAATACAGCCTTGAGGTTCCCATAGCAACATGTTTCATTTCCTAGGTGACAGTGATAGTATATCGTCACTAGTGAACTAAACCATCCCTAGAAACATGTTGAGCTTCCTTCAAACATAGCCATCTTGAAATAGCCATTTTCACCTGATTACCATGAATGTCATCATTGAATTCCAAAAATCATTGTGACATAATTTATGCTCATTATTCTATCATATGCCCACTGGAATTAAGGGAGATAACAAAAGGCATGTAATAATTAGTACATACTATATAGCTACAATTTAAAGCTGAGAAACATTGCAAAGCAGTGGTCTTCAACCCACTGAATGCAATTGTCAAGTAGTAGAGCTTTACCTGCTAGATCACAAGCTCCTATACCACCACCGTTTTTGTTACTTTTGGAAAGATTTGCTGCTAGTGCACATGATCAAGGGCATCATACTTCTTACCTCTGTTTGCATGCAAGCTCAGAGGAGCAACAGGTCACCAAAGCAAGGTGACTCAATGGTGCAAAGAATCCTTCTTTTGGCAAAGTCAAGGTGCCTCTCCTGTCACACTACTATGTTGTTAATGTCAAGTTACTTCTTATCATGTGCTTACAACTCAGTAGGTCATAACTTCTCATCTGCGGGTTAAAAGTGGATTCCAGGTCTGTAAAGGCTGAAGAACATCACCATATAGTTCACATTCAAGAGTATTTGATGTCACTATGCTGAAAAAGCTCCAACACAGATTCTCAATTGTGATCAATGGCAACAATGGATTTTCATCTGTTTCTTCCATCTAGGGCTGCCAGGTTGTCTGCTATGATGGCCAACTTCCCATGCTTGAGGTCTGTGCTCCCTCTGTGGTTATGTAGAGCAGTGAGAGAAAAAGGAGGAGGGTTGGCATTCCCTGTTCAGCATGTCCCAATATTTTGTAGAAAAAACCAGGCCAACTCTGATTCTGGCTTGCAGAAGTACTCTCCATGATCTTTTCAGTCTAGACCAACAAATGTGCAGAAGAAGAAGGAGAAGGAGAAGAGTTGGATTTATATCTCACCATTTACTTGGCGTCTCAGAGCAGCCTACAATCCCCTTCCCTTCCTCTCCCACAACAAACACCCTGTGAATAGGTGGAGCTGAGAGAGCTCTGGCAGAACTGCTCCTGAGAGAACAGTCTGACAGAACTGTGACTGACCCAAGGTCACCCAGCTGACTGCATGCGGAAGAATGGGGAATCAAACCCAGTTCTCCAGATTAGAGTCCATCACTCCTAAGCACTAGATCAAACTGCCAGATCTCAACAAATAGATCACCTTATTGACAAGGTAGGATAAACATAGGCTACCTAGAATAATTTTTCAGTGATAGTGAAGCAACCTAGGAAGGCTGTGTTGATCTTGGCAGAAATCACAAAGCTATTAAGGAACTTGGCACTGCAGAGCTTAAGGCTCCTTTGGGTCCTATGATGCTTGCCATTCCTTCTAGGGTGGGGAGCCCTGGAACAGACCAATTGCAAGTGCCTTCCATGCTCAAAAAGTAACCCACCTAAACACTGGGGATTTTTTTTTACCCCAGTGCCCAGAGTTCCAGCACCGAGAAGAGCATAAATTAACAGTTCTTCATAATACTACATATGTGCATTGTGGAAGAGCTAACATTGCTATGGGAACATTAATTTGGGAATGTATAATTAAATCATAAGAGAAAATCATCATTGCAGATTGTGCTGAAGAAGGCAGCAGCCAGTTCCTAATCTACAATCTGTTGACTCAAAACTGCAAGATTGGCAAAACTGACAAAAGTCTGAAATCAGGTAAAATATATCACCCATGAGACTCTGATCTAAGCAATGTTCACACCTACTTCTCAAATGCTCTGCTTCTGTGTACAAATAGGATTAAACCAAACTTGTTAATGCAATCTTTAAAAAAAATGTATCAAGAAGGGATGGGGGAGGGAACTGCTACTTGGCCTGTGTGTGTTTTTAGCATACTGAGAGCACTGCATATTTTTGTTCAACAGACTGTACATCAGTTATTGGCATTAGTCTTTTTCAGGAAAAATGGATTCCAAAAATCAAATTTCCATTTCAAGAATGTTTTATAATTTGTTATGTATATGACAAAACTGTGCTTGAATAGAACTAAAAATCATCACCTGGATTTTCTTCTATATATTCCATTTCAGTAGAATTAGTCTTACATTTGTAGGCACAACATGGCATATTTCATGGGTTAGGTACAGGCACGGGGGTGGGGACATGAAGGAAGCTGGCACTGTGTGCACGATGACATCACTTCTGGGAAAAACAGGAAGTGACATCATGTAACTCCAGGAAACACCAAAAACTCTATGGTTTCCTGGCAATTCCCAGAGCAATGTGATGTCACTTCCGGTCTTTTCCAGGAGTGAGATCACACTGCTCATGGCACCAGCTTTTAAAACATTTTTCTTCCACTGCCACTCAGAGAGGCAGAGAACAACAAGGGTTACCAGTGGGATCCATGCCAGAATACATATGAGATAACTTGCATTTCTATAGTACACCTACATTGTTGTTAACGTGGATTAATAGCCTAATAATTATGACTGAGAACTGAGGTCAATTCACACAAATCTGGCCACACACTGGCCATCTGGAACAGCCTCACATGCTTGAATGCTACACAAGGTGAGATGATAGTGTATACTCAGCTGTGACATAGGAGGAAGATTCTTTAGACACCCCCCCCCATGGTCCCCACTATACAAAAGTTTCCAAGCATCTCAGGTTCTCGAGAGACATATGTTGGGTATATTTAGCAGAGTAATATTGCTCAGTGGAAAAATAAAGCAAGCACAGAAACATGTGTGATTAGCTTCTAATAAAAGTTTACTAAATAAGAAAATTAGGAAGGGTTACATGGAAGGAAATAACAAACATCCTAACTAATCTTTTCTAGTCCTGACTTCATCTTGCCTTCTTCACAGAGATGGAGAGAAGAAAGGAGAGAAAATCCACCCCTTGTATACATGACTAACTGCATGTGGCATCCTCAATATACTGATCAGCCAATAGACATTCTCAAACTCATCTTAATTAAGAATAATAACTTCCCTTCTCTGGTGGGAAAAACATGCCTAATACCTGATTGGTTCTAAGCAAACTGGGTAATATTAGCATACACAAACAACAATTTAACTCTTTCATGACTGAAGTGTGACACTTGCAAAAACCTAACAACATACTGCATACCTACTTTACAACAGCAGGCTCCAGGTGGACAGCCAGTGGAGATAAATCTGTAGTCACTATCCACCTCCTAAATCCCTACAGCCACTCCTAGGGCTCAAAATGGCAGGGAGCCTGAAGAGGAGTGTATATATGAAAGCTCAAGGTGCCCCAACAAGTCAGTTATATTCTGGAAGACACCATGACACTCACTCTTGGCAGAATCATGGTCTGCTTGGGCACCTGACAAGGTGGAGGTATCAGCTCCCTATACAAATTCTTAGTTGAGATCTAACCACTGCAAGTCCCACGAACCATCAAGCCAGCTCACATGCTAGCCTAGAGAGGTCCTTGCTGAGACGGTTAATGCCTTTTGAGTGCCTCCTGGTGGATCTCTTCAGTCCCTGCTCCTATCCTGGAACCTACAGACAGCTCCTTCTATGGTTTGAGCCTGCTATGTGGGGAGGGCAGGGTACAAGTCTGATAAATAAATAAATGAATAAATAAATTTGTCTGGGCTGAATGTCTATCACCTAGTGATTCCCATACACCCATATCCAGCTCACCAGGTGAACGATAGTACAGCTGCACACATTTTCCCACAGTCATATGCCAAGAATCCAGTCCTTCAAATAGCAATACCTCACAAAAAGTTTGCCACAGCCAATCAGCACATTTTCCACATTAAACCTATGCCAGGTGGTTGTAGGAAATGGCCATCAATCTTATTCCCAACTCTGTCATTAGCTTATTTTGTAACCACAGACCTACCAGTTCATCTCCGGTCCGAGCAGAAGTATTACCCATCAAACAGCAGGGTTTCTAGCATTGTCTTCTTGGCATCAATAGTATACATTTGGAATAAGCAATATGGAGTTTCTACCCAACACACAATGCTAATGGTATCCTAGATACAATTTAAAATGAAGAGTACTCTATAACTGGAGGGAGGGAAGTATGAAATTTTGAACTGCATGCAAGTGGCTTCCAAAAACATTCAAGAAATTATAAAAAAATAAGGCATGTGCAATCTCTCTACATATATTTGAGTTTTGGTGTCTGTCCTTTGGCCTGCTCAGATGCCACTCTCACAGTCTCCCAATCCCATGGCTGCATTGGCTCGCTGCGTTGGCTTGGCCCCGCCCACCAATTCAGCAGGCAGCATTTCAGTTTCTGTCTGGAGGGAGCCAGCAAAGGGGATGGACGCTCCGCTGAGAGAGCGGCAATCCCTCCATGGGGGAGAAGGAGGCAGATCTAGCGAGCGGTGGCAAGCAGGGGAAGCACTCACCTTCGCTGCCCTTGCAGCCCCTCTCCCTCGGCCACAAGGCCTGTACCACAGAGAAGGCTGCCCAGTGCCTTTCAAAGGCTTTCCCGCCTTCCTTCAGCAGTGGCAGCAATGCCAGGGAGGGTCTGGCCTAGAGGAAACGAGCTGCGGCTCCTGGAAAGCTGGACTCTTTCCTGTGTGAGACGAACTGTGACTAACTCTCTCCTTAGTGGCTGTTGGTAGGCAATCCAGCAACCAAGCTTGCTTCTGTGAGTAAAAAAACAAGCCCCTCCCCTACTTGGCCACTTTCCTGTCAGAATAATTTAATACGCCTCTCACTCCTTTTTGGCCCCACCATGGCTGGCTGGCTGGCTAATGAGGTGGCCCAGTGACCCTCAAACCATTCTCTTCAACGGCTGACTTTCCCCTAGGGTTGCCAATCTCCAGGTAAGATCTGGTGATCTCCCACTGTTACAATTGATCTCCAGATGATAGAGATCAGTTCCCCTGGAGAAAATGGCTTCTTTGGAGGGTAGACACTATGGCATTATCCCCTGCTATCCTTCCACCCCCCACCCCCCAGTGCTGCCCTCCACAGGATCCACCCCCCAAATCTCCAGGTATTTCCCTAATCAAAGGTGGCAACTTTGCTTTCTCCTCAATTCCTGTTGCTAGGCAACCAGTTTCTGTCACTAAAAGGCCCTTTCCACACCTGTTTTGGCCTGTCAGAGAAAACTCATTGGGGGCCATCCTCATGGAGTTGCCAACTCCAGGTGGGAAATTCCTGGAGATTTGAGGGATGGAGCCTGGAGAGGGTGAGGAGGGGTGGTACCTCAGACAGGTAAAATGCCATAGACTCCACCCTCCATGCCACCCATTCCCGCATGGAGAACCATTGTTGCCAATCTCCAGGTAGGACCTGGAGATCTCCCGCTGTTACAATTGATCTCCAGATGACAGAGATAAGTTCCTCTGGAGAAAATGGCTGCTTTGGAGGGTAGACCGTATGGCACTATCCCCTGCTGAGTCCTTCCATTTTCCCCAATGCTGCCCACCACAGGATCCACCCCCCAAATCTCCAGGTATTTCCCTAACCAAAGGTGGCAACTGTGCTTTCTCCTCAGTGCCTGTTGTTAGGCAACCAGATTCTGTCAGTAAAAGGCCCTTTCCACATCTGTTTTGGCCTTTGGGAGAAAACTCATTGGGCCACTCATGATAGGGTTGCCAACTCCAGGTGGGAAATTCCTGGAGATTTGAGGGATGGAGCCTGGAGAGGGTGAGGTTTGAGGAGGGGTGGTACCTCAGACAGGTATAATACCATAGACTCCACCCTCCAAACCAGCCATTCCCTCATGGGGAACCATTGTTGCCAGTCTCCAAGGGAGGGATGGAGATGATGCAGAATTACAACTGCTCTTCAGATGGCAGAGATCAGTGGACTCTGTGTCATTATACCCTGCTGAGGTCGCCACAGTGAATTGGCACTGAGTGCCCAAGGCCAGGGCACTCTCCCAGAGCCTCTTTCTAGAGCTTGTTGTATTTCATTATAATGTGCAATACAGTAATAACATCTTGTCCACTCTACTTATCTTACATGGGGATCAGGGCCATTAGAGGATGCTACACACATGGAAGCAAATATTTCAGCACAATGTTTTTTGTACTTAAGCTACAGAAATATCACCAATAGTTGCCCCTTTTTAAAAATGGGGAGGGGATTTGTGCCTTTGGTGTTTCATGCTGTGTACAGAATTAGTGCATTGTTCAGAAATATAAAAGCGCCTGCAGTGCTCATGGTCTCAGCACTGGATCATCCTAGACAAACCATCCTAGCTACATGTACTGAACTACCCAATAATCTTACTACTCAAAAAAGAACAAGACTGATAGATTTCAGAGGAGGAAGTGGATGGGTCAGCAGAATTCCCAGGGGCCCAAGTGAGGGTGTTTATGGAGGAAAGGACAAAGCAGTAATCTGGCAAGGAACCTTGAAAAAGTTAGAATGAGAGCCTTGTAGGTCTTGGACCATAGAAGTTTCTTCTATGGTCTGTAAGCTTATGGTCAACTCCTTAAGATCATCTCTTCGAATTCAAGAGCATTGACTTATGTGTACACTGGACTGCGCATTATAAAAACAGAATTAGTCAACATTATGTGAATTTTATAATATTGCATTTATACATCCATGTTTTATTGTATTTTAACCTGTTGTATGCCACCCTGAGCCTGTCTATACAGGAAGGGCAGGATATAAATAGAAAATAATTAATAAATAAATAATAAATTACTAACCACAATATTTGCAGCACTGCCCGTATATTACTACTCTGGGACACAACTGCACCAGCAAATCTAGAATCTACTTAGTATTTATCTGATTTAAACATTTTTGCTAGTACTATACCAGATGTTAAGAAACAAAAAAACTGGCTGTTTTTTCTCCCAATGAACTAAGCTGCATTGAGGATTTACTGCTGCCCAACGTTAACATCCTGACAGCTTTATCCTAGAATGTATCTACTTATTTAAAAATATTAGAAGATCATTGCCATTTTTCAGTAAGCAGCCATCCATTTTATGACCTTAACTTTGCAACCATGAATTCCTTCACGACCACAAGTGACAGCTATCCTCTTGGTACTGCCAATCACTGATGTATATCTGCATTGTTAGTGTCATTTTTATGGCCCTAACGGCTGTGAAATATTTGTTCCCTATCTTTAGCAAATCCATTACATACATATAATGGGTGTCAGTTAGACGCACAGTTTGACCAAATACACCTTCCATGCATGTCTGATTACCCAGAGTCCATGAGATCCAGCAAAAGAACATCTGACAATATAACCTCCATTGACACAAGGGAAAGATGAATGCTGGTGGTTCAGCTTTTAATTTGAAGTAGCCATTATTATTTTTCTAGACATCTGCTGGCCATCTGGTTTATTAATACAGAGCCTGTTAATGATATAGGCCTTTAGGTCCTAGCACATTCCAACAATGTTGTGCCACACAGGCTGCAGCACAGCACAACATTCAGAATAGTACTGTTAACTAACAATGACAGGGGCAGCCAGGGACTCCTTGGTGGCTATGGCCTACACAGAACAGGACTGTAGCCAGGATTTTTCATTTTGTGGGGCAAATTTTTTTCTTGTGGGGCACCCATTGTGTTTATACTTATACTTTAAAATAATAAAAATATAATAAAGACAAGACATTTATCACTCAAAAATGTTTCAGATTTATTTAAAAAATGCTAACCATTAAATACTAAACATTACTGATCTTGTGATTTGTCACATAAAAATTTCTGGTTTATCACAAAAACGCTAACCATTACAGACCTTGTAATATTTTGTTACTCAAAAATTTTTCTGGTTACAGAACCTGGTTACCCTTCTCAGGCTCAGCCCATTATAGTTGAAGTCGACGTGACTGGGCACGAAATTTTTCTATGAAAGCATCCATAACAATGTTTTTTTGTGAGTGTTTTTTCATAACCTAGCAGTACTAGGTTGTTTTTCCGAAGATGGGACATTGAAAGCCTCTGTGGTTTTAGCACATGAGTTAGGCAAGAGAATGCTGCCTCACATGTAGCTGTGGATGTAGCAGGACATCTTTCTTGGTATTTTTAGGCAGTAATTCAGGGGATATGAACCCCAGGTTTCACCTGGAGTCCGGCACCCCTCCACTCAACCCCCCCCCCTTGATGCAAAGCAGGACAACTTTTTTGGGATTTTTAGACAGTAATTCAGGGGGATATGAACCCCAGGTGTCACCTGGAGTCTCGCACCCCTCCACTCAACCCCTCCCCCCTTGATGCAAAGCAGGATAACTTTCTTGGGATTTTTAGACAGTAATTCAGGGGGATATGAACCCCAGGTGTCACCTGGAGTCTCGCACCCCTCCACTCAACCCCTCCCCCCTTGATGCAAAGCAGGACAACTATCTTGGGATTTTTAGACAGTAATTCAGGGGGATATGAACCCCAGGTGTCACCTGGAGTCTGGCACTGCTCCACTCCACCCCCCTCCCCTTGATGCAAAGCAGGACAACTATCTTGGGATTTTTAGGCAGTAATTCAGGGGATATGAACCCCAGGTTTCACCTGGAGTCTGGCACCCCTCCACTCTACACACACACACCCCTTGATGCAAAGCAGGACAACTTTCTTGGGATTTTTAGACAGTAATTCAGGGGATATGAACCCCAGGTTCTACCTGGAGTCTGGCATCCCTCCCTCCCCCCCCCCATGCAAGCAAAGCAAACGTCAGCCTTCCTGTGCAGGGCTTGACTTGCTGGCTTGGGAAATGCAGGAATGCAGATGGTCGATGGTTGCTTGCAATTACAAGACACAAAAACACTGCAGCAGCGTGTGAACAGAGTCATGGCTTGCTTACTTGTTTTGCTGGCTAGCAATGAAAAAGTAGGAATGCAGGAATGCAGATGGTCCACGAGGGTTGCTTGCAATTGCAGGACACAAAAACACTGCAGCAGCGTGTGAACAGAGTCAGGGCTCGATTACTTGTTTTGCCACCTAATTTGCAGCCTGGGAGGTGGGGCTTGAGAGGCAACACAGCAAGAAGAGACTGGAGGCGGGGTTTGCTGGCTTTGGCTGCCTGCGAGATACAGAGTAGCAGCGTGGAAGGGTTCCCCCCCCGCCAAGTAGCGATTCAGAGAGCTCAGCTAGGGGAAAGAAGGACGGTGTGAGGCTTGTTTTACAGCCCTGGCAGCAGCAGCAGGTGCCAGAAATTAGTTGGGGGGGCTTTCCAGGTAGTAAGTTGGGGGCCCCCCAATGAAAGTCGGGGGGCTGGGCCCCAGAATGCCCCACTGTAGCTATGGGCCTGACACAGAACAGATTGGACTCTGACTACCCCTCTTCTCTTTCCTCTGCCATCTGACACAAAAGGTGGCAGAAATGACCCTCAGATGTTTCTTGCAGCCAGAGGCCTTTTCTCTGGAGTTGCCAACCCCCAAGTGGGAGTTGGAGATTTCCCAGAATTCCAGTTTATCTCCAGATTACACTCACTTATGTTTATTAGCTTCTATGACCAAGATCTTAAACTCAGTTATCAAACATGAATATACAGCATTAGCCTAAAGATTCAAAATTTACAGTCAAAATAATCAAATCCAAAAATTTTAAAATGCTAAAACAAAAGTCATTAATAAAACTATAACTTGTTTAAATATTTATATACATCTTATTAATTGAGTGTGTACCAAATTCTATTATAATCAGGACAAGCCAGATTTTTGTCGCTTTACAGATAAAACTATCATTAAAATTTTTGTAACAAAATAAGTGGTTTCAGGATTAATATCTGCCAGCAAATAGGGGGCTACCCAGAGTTCAGTAGGTAATCGGTGTTTGGTAAGAACTTCTCCAGACTACATAAACCCCTTATTTATTATCTATTTAAAACATGTATTCCACTTCTTTTGGATAAAAGGGCTGCTTTGGAAAGTGAACTGCATGGCACTATACTCTACCAAGGTTCCAAAGGCTGCTCTCCCAGGCTTCACCCTCAAATCTCCAGGTATTTTTGAACCTGGGGTTGGCAACCCTGCTTTTTTCCCCTGAGTGAACTGATATAATAAATGTTTTTATCTGTTTAGTTTGCCATTCTTACTAAGACTCGAAGTGGTTTGCAAAATACAGAAACAATTCAGGCTAGGCAGGCCCAGCATGGCTCAACACAGCAGGAACTCCTGATGTCATCTGCTGGACTCCTGCTGGCTACCCATCAGCCGGAAAAAATCCCCCCCATTGCGCGATGTCCCCACCCACCCCCGGAACACTCCCCAAATCTCTTCTCATGATGAAGGGACCTGGCAACCCTAGTGGCAGCAGCAAAATAAATAAAAACAATAGTTTTCTGTTTTACCATAGAGTTTCTAGCAATTCCTAGTGTTATCCTTTGCTATTTCTGGTAAGAATTTCCTGTAAGTACACAGGCTACATTAAAAAAAAAATTAATCCTCCCATCATGCTGCACCCCCCCATCAGTTGCAACCCTAACTTTGACATGCAGTATAGGGATGTTTGAAGGGAAACTAGAGTTGGAGACACATCCCTCATACTTAATATCACACACACCCATCCCAGGATACTTGAAACTGTTATGGGTTCTTTCATTCTCTGTAACTTACCAAAAAAACAAACAAACCTCCAGAGTCTGGGGGAGAAGGAATGGTTAATTAGGATTATTTAAAACATTTTTATGCCACCCTTTCACCCAAATAGGGTCCCCAAAGCAGTGAACATCAAAGCATTATAACATTTCAGCATTAAAACGTCAAGAAACATCATTTAAAATACAAACTGTATATAAAATACTTAAACAATGCAATAAAACATATCAACACAACAACGTATATAACACAACTAGGGAGGAAGGCCAATAACAGTTTACTGGGGGTACTCCAGCTGAAACAGAAAAGTCTTCAACCCACTGGCAGAAAACAATATAGAGGGGGACAGACGAATCTCCCTAGGGAGGGATTACCAAAGTTTTGGTCCCACAATCAAGAAGCCCCCTTTCTCAGGTTGCCATCTGGCTAGCCTTAGATAGCGGGGGCACCCAAAGCACGAACACCAAAGATGACCACAGTTGTTGGCTAGGTTCATATGGGAGAAGATTGACTTTCAGGCATGCTGGCTCCAAGGTTTTAAAGGTCAACAACAGCACCTTGAATTGGTCCCAGAAGCAAACTGGAATCTAGTGTAGATGGAACAAGACTCAAGTGATACTATCCCTACAGGGCTGATAAGAGCCACCAGCCCCACCACCCCATATGACCCTGATCCAAACCAAATATCATAAAAAAACAAATCACTTGGCTTGCGGTTACCATGAATCTATAGTAATAAAAGAATCAGTCTGTCTGTCCATCTGTGCATTTATGGCAGGCATAATCTTTCAGAGAATAAAGCTAGGAGAGTCAAAATTGGCCACCAGTTTTAGAATGATTGTCGGAGTTCCAGGGGAGGAGGAGGAGGAGGAGGAGAACTTACACCCCGTCCTTCACTCAGAGTCTCAAAGTGGCTTACAATCACCTTTCCTTCCTCTCCCCACAACAGACATCCTGTGACGTAGGTGGAGCAGAGGGAGCTCTTTCAAGAACTGCTTGTGAGAGAACAGCTCTGAGAGAACTGTGATTGACCCAAGGTCATCCAACTGGCATCATGTTGAGGAGTGGGGAATCAAACCCAGTTCTCTAGATTAGACTCTGACGCTCTTAGCCACTACACCAAAGAGGGCCAAAATTAAAAAGCACAGGAATATCCTGGCTCAGGTGAGACACATATCCCCATACTGTTTACAATGGAAGTTAAGGGTCTGTGTTTGTGGCAGGCATAACTCATCAGAAAATAATGCAACATGTTTGAAAACTGGCTGCCAATTTAGATGATGGAAGCTGCAGTTGATAAAAGGAACTGGAACACCCTGAACCAGGTTATCTTCACAACAGGCAACAAACATGTAATAAGAGAGCTTTTAAGCAACCTGCCCCGTTTCTCTAATACTAAGATCCCAAATCTGCCAAAGAAAGTTGCTGGGTGGAAAACTCTTAGCCAGACCTAACCCACAGGACTGTTGTGAGGATAAAATGAAGGACAGGAGAACAATTCAGCTTTGGGTTCCCATTGTGGCGAAAAACTAGATATGACATTTGTTATCAATCTAAGCATTAATTACATTTTAAAAATTACATCATTTGTCATATAGCAAAGCAGCCTTTACAAAGAGACAACATATCAACCAATGCAATAATAATGCTAGTGCCTGAACTGGAAGTTCTACCTTCTGTTCCACATGTTCCACCTGTATAACCACTAAAATTGATTAATGTTTCATTGTGGTGGTGGAAAGTGCCTTGAGGTCACAGCTGACTTGTGGCTATCCCATAGGGTTTTCAAGGCAAGAGATGTGCAGAGGTGGTTTGCCAGTGCCTGCTTCCATATCACGACCCTGGTATTCCATGGAGGTCTCCCATCCAAATACATGTAAAGGGCATGTAAAGGGTACAGGAAGGGGGAAGCATCCTTTTACTGCTTTGTTCAATCATGGCATAATATTATCACTCCCCTTCTGTTCATAATGTCAGCAAAGGTTTGCTACTACCCTACTATTAAGTACATTCTTTTGCCAAACAGGATAGGGATGAGAAAGACCTGAGACCTAGATCTGAAAATAAAGGGAGGGGGCATGGAAAAATTAGGTGGAGGGAGAGAGGAATGAATGAGAAAAGAGGGGGAGAGAGGGAGAGAAATCAAAAGAAAGAGAGAGAATGGTTGTTTTATGTTGCTGTAATTCACTAACTTCCGCTTTGCTTCAGGCGGCAACAGCACGCCTAGGTTGCTTTGCCATTTCTTAGGGCTTCATCAGACTGCTTTTCTTTAGTGATAGAGCTTAACCCAGCTCTGGCAAGATTCAAAATGACACAAAGTCTACATGTATGTTCAGAGCCTGATTCCTAGCAACCTAGGCGTGCCGTCGCCACTCCTTTGGTTCACACTACCATGCCGTTTATTGCATGCTTTCCTCTGGAAACTCTTCTCTGCACCATGAGCCAGTGACCACATCAATCTGAGGAGAGACTTGTACTTTCAAGGACTATTAGGTCATTATTCAACTGGTGCAGTTATCATTTATGCATGGTGGCAAAACTATTTGTTATGAGTATTAATTTTGGTTGTAAGTAGAACTGTATAAGACAGTTGTCTCTAGTATGATTTGTACATTGCAACAGATTATTCTGTTTATTTGTTTGTATATCTGTACAAGTGGAGACCTGCAAGAAACTTGCGGGATGGCCATTCCTCACACCTTTGCTTCCTCCCCTCTATCCTTACCTATCTCACACTCTTTCTCCCTTCTGGGGGTGGAGCCATAGGCTCATCCCTCCAAAGCAGCCATTTTATCCAGGGGAACTGATCTCTGTCACCCAGACAACAGTTGTAATTCTGGGTGATCTCCAGCCCTCACCCAGAGGCTGGCAATGGTAGTTCTCATGGAAGAAACGGCTGGTTTGGAGGGTGGAGTCTATGGCATTATACCGGTCTGAAGTTCCTCCCCTCCTCAAACCCCACCATCCCCAGGATCCACCCCTTAAATGTCCAGGAGTTTCCCAATCCAGAGTTGGCAACCCTATTTCCTTCCCACCCAACAGCCAACTTAATCTTTATCTGCCTTTATCTGTCTTCAGCTTTTTGTCTCCACCCCCTCCCCCACAGCTTCTACCAAGGAAAATTATAGTCTTTCTCTACAGTGGGGACCAAAGCAGCTTACATTATTCTCACCTCCTTTTCATCTGCACAACAACCCTGTGAGGTTGGTTAGGCTGAAAGTATATAACTGGTCCAAAATCACCCAGTCAGCTTCCTCCGCAATATGGGGATCTGAACCTGGGTCTTGCAGACCCTACTCTGAAGCTCCAACTGCTGCACCACTGCTGGCTTTCATAGGGTGGCTGCTGAACAGCAGCAAGCAGCCAGGCCAAGTTGAGTCATGCAAATGAGGTGATATCAAGTCACCCAGAGGGTGGGATCTGGGGATCCCCTGGAATTACTGCTCAGCTCCAGACTACTGAGATAACTTCCCCTGGAGAAAATGGATGCTTTGGAGGGTGGACTCTAGGGCACTGTACCCCACTGAGGTCCCTGTCCTCCCCAGGCTCCATTCCCAAATCTCCAGGAGTTTCCAGACCTGGAGCTGGCAACCCCACTACCCCCATCCCCTGCCAGTGCCCGTGGGGGGACCTGGCAACCCTAGACTGCTGCCAGGCCTAGGGTTGGCAACCTCCAAGTGGGGCCTGGAGAGTGAACTCCAGAGATCTGTGAACAACAGAGATCTGTCTCCCTGGATAAAATGGCTTCTTTGGAGGGTGGATTCTGTGGCATGATACCCAGCTGAGGCCTCTCCCTTCCCCAAATCCTGCCCTCCTTGCACTCCACCACAAAACCTCTAGGAATCCCTCAGCCTGGCCCCAAGGCTCCCTCCCCCCCCAAGGCCAAAAGAGGCCTGGAAAGAAAGGGCCCTTCCCCCACCCTTTACTGACAGAGCCAGTCAGAAGCCTCCCCCCCCCGTTCTAATCTCTCACCGTTGATGCCTGGAGTTAGGTGCCTGCAGAGGCCATTTCAAAAGGTTTTGGGGGGAATTCAACCGTCCCTGAAGGGATTTTCTCACTTTTTGGATTTTTCTACAAACCCAGGAAGTCTACTGACTATGTAGGAAAAGCTGTTGGGGGAGAGTGAGGCCCCTGTTGGTGGGAATAGATATCCGCACAAAAAAAAAGTCTGGGAAATAGAATAAGGATTTCCTGTATTTCCATTTTTATGTGTTTGACCACCTAGAGGTTGGCAACCCTGCTCCTCAACCACAATGTGTGTGTTCCAGGCAGGGCTTGGAACAGGGGCTTGCTTTGCTGAGCAACCTAGGAACTCTTACAAAAATCAAGAAGACTTTCTGCCTGCAGGGGCTGTGAGAAGTGGTAGTTAAATGGCCTGCCTCCTGCAGTGGGCCCAGTGGAAAAGAGGTGAAAGGCTAGCAAGAAAACTGGGGAAAGTCTCTGTCCTTTCCTGTAGAACTCAGCTAGAATTGAGCTGCTCATTAGTCTTCACATATATGAAATCTGCACTGGGGAAGAGAGTCTCATTATGGTTCTGCTGTACCTCACAAAACACATTATCAGTGTCTGAGAAAAGGATGAGCTTTTATGTCATTATACTAATATGGGGCAAGGGGGTCAACCCCAGAGGATCATTCCAACTTTGCATCCTTGGGCTATAGTTTTGCCATAGTTGCCAGCCAGGAGGGGTGAGGGCTCTCTCTATGGCTTCCCATTTGGTGCCAATGATGGACACAGATAAAAGATCATGACCAAAAAGTTCTTACCCCCAATTCAAATACCTGGGCAAATGCCTTGATAACGAATATGAATAACTTGAGATGTTATTCAAGAAATCAATGGACAAGTTTTATGAGGGGTGGGTGGGTTTTGCCACATTTTTTAAAAATAGAAAACAGACTGCAGTCACGGGGACTTCAGTTTAAAAGGAGAGCAATTTAAAGGGGCATCTGCTTCTACTTTTCAATTGGAAAAAGTTCTGAGTACTTGAAAGGTTTCCCTAATAGGGCTAAAAGTAGGGTAGTCCAGTCTGAGTTGGGAAATACCTGGAGATTTGAGGGCTGGTGCCTGAGGAGAGCAGGGTTTGGGGTGGGGAGGGACTTCAATGGGGTACAATGCCATAAAGTCTGCCTTCCAAAGTGGCCATTTTCTCCAGCTGTAATCTCAGGAGATCTCCAGCCACCACTTGAAGGTTGGCAACCTTAAGTAAAAGCCATTTCAGGACCGTGATTTTGGGCAAGGAAAAAGATGCAGAGGGAAAGAGTTAAGTTGCTTCTCCTTCCCCAAGCCAATCTACCTCTTTAAATCACAGTACCTGCAGTAGCAATCTTTTTTTCTTTTTTTTTAAGGGAAAATAGTCTTGGAACTACTTACTGTAAGACATTGTTCTGAAAAGTTAGCCCTTCAATTAGTACAACACTGTTCAACAGTTCTTCAGTGACCCAGTAGAGGGCAGTCGTATACGTGCTCAAAAACGGCTAAACCTTTTTTAAGTGATACATGAACACATCAGAACTGGTTTTTATTACAAAGACCTGAAAGTTGGCTTTTTAAAAAAAAAAGTAAAGAAAGGTTTATCTCTTTAAATGTGTGTATCACAACTGGTCAGACAGAAGCATAACAGTCACAGTAACTTCTCTACAAGCTGAAGAAGCATTTTTTCCCTCCTCTTTTTCAACTGCAGATGAAACGCTACAGGAATCCTATAGCATTTGGAATCTGTTCACCCACAACTCAAACTGCAGAGGGTATGATATCTTAAAAGTTAAATTTGTGGCTGCATCTAAACATAGATACACAATTCAACATAGAAAAATCAGATTTGGTCAAAAATGTATATATTGTACAAGTTGTTAGTTTAAGTGTCAAGGCATATGAAATGTTCATCATTATGATTGCAGGGGTGGAAGGACAGCTCCCTTCTTACTAGGTTTTTGGGTTTCCTGAAGGCAATTGCCTTGCCATTCTGTGAAACAGGAGACTGGACTAGATGGAGTTTTAGTCTGCTCCTGCAGAGTTTTCCTTGTCATCTTAAGTAAATTCTATGTTTCAGGGACCAGTGTCAGACTGCTCCTTTTTCTTTGCCATTGGAAACAAAGTCTGTGTCAGTGACAGCAGGTAGGTTTTGCTCCCAGAGAATTGTTATTTCCAAACGCAACATTTCTATGCCATTACATAAGAACATAAGAGAAGCCAATGTTGGATCAGGCCAGCGGCCCATCCAGTCCAACACTCTGTCACACAGTGGCCAAAAATGCCAGGTGCCATCAGGAGGTCCAGCAGTGGGGCCAGGACACTAGAAGCCCTCTCACATTCACTTAAATGGGGAGAAGTGGGGAAGGACTCTACTTCAAAATGTGCTCCAAACTGCAGAGTCACTTATTTTTATCCCAGACTGCTTACAGGGAGTCATTAAAATTTGAAGTTTTCCTTATATCTGCTTTAATAAGATATACCAATATATGATAAGGAAATCAATCCCAGGATCTATTTTTTGTATATGTGAAGTTCTATAGCAACTTTAGAGATGCTTATATTTCATCAGTTCACTGCCCCAGCAAGATATAAATTAAGCATAGCAAGCAGTTTGTACTAGAGTAGGAAAACAGGTCTTTACCTTTAAAGTAATGCATGATGGGAGATGTAGTTCATTAATCCCTTAAGTCAGAATTTGCCACTTGGAGTACAGGCACCAACACCCCCCCGACTTCTTGCCCAAAACATTTAAAGGGTCCTTTTAAATGCTCTGGGCAAGAAGCGGGGAGGGGGGGTGCATGCCTGAACGCCAAGAGGTGAATTTGCCTCTTGGAGTTCAGGCATGCAGCTAACAACTGCTCCTCTCTCTCCCCTCCTGCAAGATTTAAAGGGCCCTCCAGCTGGTTGGCAGGACAATCACCTGGAGGGACTTTTAAATCTCACAGGTGGGAAGGGAGAGGGGCTGCTGTTGGCCGCTGTTGGGGGGCAGAGTTTAGGGCAGGGCTTCCCCTACCCGCCAGCTGGTCCACAATGAGCAGAAGCCTACCAAATCAGGGTATCTCCCGCCCCCACCTGGGGACTGGCATCCCTACCTCAATTCCCACACATGCAGTATCTGATTCAAACCTTCACTGTGGTACATATGGAGAATGGGCTTTAGCCCCCACTCTGTGCCATCTTCCTGACCTGACACAGTCATGAGGGTGCTATTTAAACTGATCAGGTGCCACAGTTGCAATATGAATCATGTACCATGTGGCCATTGAGAAGAACCTACAATTCATGTTTGACTGTTACCAGGACATACAGTGGGGACCTCTGACACAACCTGTGTACAATAATGACAGCTAAAACTTTTGCAGTTAGATTGGCAGCTCATCTAAAAGGAAAATGGAAACTTCTGACTTTAGGAGTTAGCCTTTTTTGTAGACTTAAAAATAAAGGAGTTTTGTGTCTGACTTAAAAAAACAATGCTTTCACATCAAAAAGTTTCATGTTTTGTCTGAAGCAGCCAAGGCAAACACATATATCTTTAGGTTAGTAAACCTTTTTAGATTATGATTTAGAAGCATTTAGGATGGTCAACAAGGCCGAATACAACTTTGATCTCCCTCACACCCATTCTGTGATCACCAACTCACCCTTTCTTTCCTCTAAACAGCAGAAAAGTTCAAGTCAGCCAGGGAAAGAGAAAGGAGGGGTACACATGAAAACTGAAAGAAGAGACAGGGTTAAGACGAAGCTTCTTTATCTTGCATATCTCCCTCCCTTTTCTTTTGTCACACAACTTCAATCTCTGGCAAGACATAGAAGAGTGGAAGCCACAGAGAGGCAAAAGATGCATGTGTTATATACCTGATAATGGGCATTTCCTCACGATAGGCATTCTTCTCAGAGAGGCTCAGAACATATAATGCGCCAGAGACAATTTTGCCCATGAAAGCCAACTCACTGCTTCTCAGCAACCCATGATCTCCATTGTCTGTTGTTCTCTCACCTCCTGTCCCCTCTTCTGTCTGGAGCAGAAAAGGGAACATGAGAGAAGAATGTCCAGTGCTGAGAGGGCTCACAAGGAGCCTGATCCACTACTCTCTACAAAGTAGCCCACAGAGGAAAATGAGTTTCCAATTAATAACATATTACTGCATAGTTCACCACATTTCCAACAAGTTGAGGTCAGGATCCTAGTAACGATAGTCAAAACTAGCATTTTCCTGTGTCCTCTCCTAAACTCATTAATCGCAGGAAGCTACCAACTCCACATTATGTAAAGGTATTGCATTCTGTTTCCTCCTCTGTTTCACCTACTGTTTCGTAAGGCAAGAACAGATGGGAATGAATCAGTGGGCAGCTACAGTTGCCAGCACTGCAGTCTCGTACATATGACATGCTACAAAGCCAGTCATTATTTCACTAGCAAGCCAACTTGTTCTTTAGTTGAGAAAAACAGTTCCTCTAATTAATATTTTCCTTTTGCCTGGGTGGTTAAACAGGAAGCCCAAATAATCAGACCTGGGTGTCTTTTCCACATGTGCTCTGAACACCAAGAAGCATGTCACTTGGTTGTCCATGGAAGCAAGCAGAATATGGAAAGGTGGGTTCATCACCTCACTGCAGGATGAGAAACATCATGTGCAGAAGAAAACAGTGGCTGCCCCTCATGTATAAACATTTCACTCCCTAGAAACTTGCCTCCTTCTGTTCTGTAGATTTCCATGGCACAATACATTAAGTTCAGTTCAAACAAATTGTTGAAAACAGGGACAAATTCTGGATTTGGAGTGCCCCTCTCTTTAGCGTCTGGACTCTGGGTTCAAACAACAGCATGAAGTTACCTCCATCATGTTCAGTGTTTAAACATCCCAGATGCATATAATGCCAAACCAGACAGAACAGTGGAATGTGTCTATCCATCCACATGAAGCTTGTTACTATGCTTCCGTATTTTTTTTCAAAAGGAACACCAAGCACTCAATGGAGTTTCTAATTAAGGAGAGCACTTAAGCATTTGAACCATTTTTCTCCCAGTCTGACCACAAAACACAAAGTGAGCTGGTCTAGGAGATAACCATGTCAAACAATAAAATGCAATAAGGGAAAGGGGAAGGATTTAGCTCCCCTCAACTGGACACTCATTTTGGTGTAAATATATGCCAATAGACATGAAAAAGTAGGTGTGGATGCCCCATGAGATCTAGGCTGGTATAGAGTTGTAGATTGTCTTGATTCTGAACCAGCATGCTTGTCCTTCTATGCTTCAAGGATACTTTATGGCCAGTACTCCTTCCCTCTTCCATTTATTTGTCTGTCCCCAATCTTTGATCAGTAGCCTGATCAATAGTCCAGACTAGCCTGAGCTTGTTGAGCTCAGAAGTTAAGCAGGATCAGCCCTGGTTAGTATTTGGTTGAGAGACTGCCAAGAAAGACCAGGGTTGCTGCACAGAAGTAGGCAACCTCTGCTCATCCCTTGCCTTGAAAACTCCATGAGAGGTCACTATGAGTTGTGTGCAACTTGACAGCACTTATTTATTATATGAGTCCTTGATGAGAAAGCAAGTGACAACTGGGAAGCTACCGATTTTTATACATGATTTTGGCAAGCCATTTTTGTTTGCATCCCGGGGAGCCTCACATTTGTAGGATGTGAGAATCACTGTACTAGAAAGAAATTTTACAACCCAAAGAAGTAAAACCTAAACTGGGGCGGGGGTGGGGGTGGGGGGGAATCTATGATAAGATTTGAGAAAACTGAAGAGAACAATGGCACTTACCCCACTCCTTTATTCACCAGCGACATGATTCCTGGCTAATTCAACACTCTAGTTTTTAACTAATATTCTTATTTATAAGAACACCCACCTAAATGTAAGTACCCTGAATTCAGCTGAATAATGAGGTTCTGCTTTCAATCCAAACTTACATAAGAAAACCTCAGGAGTGATAGGTTCACATGAACCAAACGTGAAATAGTAGTTTCTGTTATGGAAATGAGGGGTGCGGGAACTTTTTCATGCATGCCCATTCCCACTGTGTTCATTTTGAGAAGGGAGAGAAGTTGGCTTCCCAATTGCATCAAGACACATACACACACACACACACACACAGAGAAGTTCTAAACCAAAACTCAGTTTATTCTATTACACACTCTTAAGTCAGAAACACTTTTGTAGCATTTCAATATTCAACATAGAATATTTCAGCACAACCCTAATACATAAATAGTGCACTTGAAGTTCTATGAAGGATATCGTTGGCTGCTCTGCCAAGACCCATAACTGAGGGTGGTTGGCCAGAACAACAAGGAACAAAACTGAATTCAGACATTAAATACCCATTTCCAACCACAGGGGCTAGATCCCTTGCAGTCCAGTTTCCGCCCGGGACACAGGACGGAGACAGCGCTGGTTGCCCTTACTGACAACCTCTGGAGGCATCTGGATCGGGACGGTTGCTGTTAGACCTGTCAGCCACATTTGATATGGTCAATCATCAGCTACTAACCCACCACCTTGCCGATGTGAGGATACAGGGGCTTGCCTTTCAGTGGCTTGTCTCCTTTCTCCAAGGTCGGGACAAAGGGTAGCACTAGGGGAACAGCAGTCCTGGAGGCACCTGCTTGAATGTGGAGTGCCTCAGCGGGCGGTGCTTTCCCTAATGCTTTTTAATATCTACATGCGTCCCCTTGCCCAGATTGCCTGGAGGTTTGGGCTGGGGTGTCACAAGTACACTGATGGCACCCAGCTCTATCTGTCAGACCCTCAGTCAGACTCCAGACTAGAAGATCTGGACCGGGCACTGCACGCCGTGGCTGGTTGGCTCAGGCTGAGTTGGCTGAAGCTAAACCCAGCGAAGACAGAGGTCCTGTTCCTGAGTTGGGGCGGTTCGGTGTTGGGGCTCCCACTCCCGACCTTCAATGGGGCACCATTGGTGCCTGCGTCAGCGGTTAGGAGTTTGGGAGTGCTCCTGGAACCCTCCTTGTCAATGGAGGCCCAGGTAGCAGCCACTGCTAAGTCGGCCTTTTACCATCTGCGGCTGGTTCAGCAGTTGGCTCCCTTCCTCTATCGCAACGACCTAGCTACAGTGATCCACGCAATGGTCACCTTGAGGCTAGACTATTGTAACGCTCTCTACATGGGGCTGCCTTGGTGCAAATTCAGAGGCTGCAGCTAGTGCAGAATGCTGCGGCCAGGCTACTGATGTGCCTCCCTCTATGGGAGCACATCCGGCCTGTGCTGAAGGGGCTGCACTGGCTGCCAATAGCATACCGAATTCGCTTCAAGGTGCTGGTACTTACCTTTAAAGCCCTATATGGCCAGGGTCCAAGATACCTGAGGGACCGCCTTTCCCCATATATACCCCAGAGAGCACTACGGTTGGGGACGCAACATCGACTGGTTATTCCAGACCCCAGGGAGGCCAGGCTCACAGCTACTAGAGCTAGGGCCTTCTCAGTGGCGACTCCTTACTGGTGGAACGAGCTCCCAAAGGAGATCAGGGCCCTGTGGGATCTTGTGCAGTTCCACAGGACCTGCAAGATGGAGCTCTTCCACCAGGTCTTTAATTAGGAGCCGCCTACACTAATATCAATGACCACTATTAACATCGGTGGCGGAGGCAGCCTGCAGTGAGATCGATCCAAACCACCTAGGAGCCTGTACTTGCCTGAGCCTGCATGATAGATTACGCCATCTTGGTATTATTGACTGCACTTTAATTGAAATCGCTGAATGTTTTAAATGTTTAATAGTGTTAAATGTTTTAATGTTTTAAATGTTTTAACTGTATATGAACCTTGGCACATCATGCCAGGCAATGTGAGCCGCCCTGAGCCCACTTGCGGGGAGGGCGGGTTATAAATGCAACAAACAAATAAATAAATTAATAAATAATGTAACAGTCAAGTCTGTGATGAGCATTTGACATACGCCAGCCCATTCTTTCTATCTCTAGGGTCAGGAAGGTCAAGGAAAGCTGGGTTAAGCTAGGTTGACTCAGAGAGTCAAGGCTGAATAAGGCTTTGGTCACACACACTAAATAATCCACTTCCAAACCACTTTTCAACTGGATTTTGCCAGTTCACACAGACCACTTCTGCCTCGTCATTTTTGTCATTCCTTTGTCCCTATTGCTTCAGGGCTTTTCCCCCCAATGTGTTTTGCTCTTTCTAGTAGTCCCAGAGGGAACAAAACACATGAGGAAAGGGAGAGGCAAAGCACTAGGGACAAAAGAGTGACAAAAATGACAGTGTGGAAGTGGCCACAGTAAAATCCAGTTGGAAAGTGTACCAAAAGCGGATTGAAAGTGGATTATTTAGTGTGTGCAACCGCAACCTAAGAGAGTCCCAGGAAGCTAGTTTATCTATTTAGAATTTGATAGTGACTCCTAACTTCTCCAATGTATAAACATTCCCAGAGGGCAAAAGTTATGTAAGGCAAAGTCATTTAGAGATGTTCCACCAGGCTTTTTGGTTGAGGACCATCATAGCTGGCACCCTCCTCTTTTCTTCCAACTTGCCCGCTTCGGCCTCCTCCTTAACCTGCCCATGAGATGGAAGAACAGTCCAGAGCAGGTTTTAGATTAAATTATAGACTCCATTTGAAGATTGTGAAATTCAGGATTAATCAATTTTAAACTGTATTTTTGTATGTTTTAATCTATTGTAAATCGCCCAGAGCCCTGTGCACTCAGAGATGGGGCGATTCAGAAATTCATTAAGTAGTAGTAGTAGTAGTAGTAATAATAATAATGATGATGATGATGATGATGATGATGATGATGATGATGATGATGATGTTGTTATCCTGAAAGTCACAGCACTTAAGCAGAGTCCTGAAGCCTCCTGGGAAACAGAACCCCAGATTCAGCTATAGAGACTAATTGCTATAGAAAATAAAGTATCATAGGTATACCAGAGGTTTAGCAGAGGACTGAGGCTCAATCCAGCCCTAATTCTGCAACATTTTCATAAAAGCTGAAACTGGAATTTAAACTGCATTATAGGCCAGAAATATGCAAAGCTTATGATTTTTAAAATATTTTGGGAAAAGTTTATACCAAGAATGTATTTTTAGAACATTTGCAGAGAAAAGCAGGAGTCCCTGTTGTGAAGCTGCATTTTGTGAGCTTCAATTGAACTTTCAATAAGCCTGCAGGAGAGCGGCCACTGTGAAGAGAGGCAGAAAGCCCCTTCTTTCCCCATCCTATCACCCTGGCCTGAGGAAATTCCTGCTTAGCAGGTCCTCTCTCCTAACTGGGATGTTTGCTGACTGGACTTCAGCCTCACTCCATCACTGCCAGCAAAGAAGGATTTAAAGCAGAGGTGTCAAACTCATTTGTTACAAGGGCCAGATCTGACATAAAAGTTACTTTGTCTGGCTGGACCATGTCTGCCATAAAATGGAATGCCAGAGATGCAAACTTTACAAATGATACAGGCAAACAGAATTAATATTATTTTACTCAAAATACAAACAAAAAGCAATTGATTCCTAGGAGTGAAAGCAATTGATTTACTAGGGAGTTCACAAAAGCCCCAATAAATATATTTAATCATATGCAAGACTAGGTTTTCCCCCCAAGGGATACCACCTCCTAGCCATTTCCTTTCATTTCTTGACAGCTTTGACCACACACACCTCATCGTGTGTACCTGTGTGCCCACTTCTCCCAATCAGTCTCCTGCCTTTCTCTCTCACACCAGTTGTTCATGGGCTGGATAAGAGCCCTGAATGGGCCAGTTCCAGCCCCCAGGCTGCATGTTTGCCACCCTGATTTAAAGCAAAAATGGATGCTGCAGCTGCTCACCATGCCGCAACGGAAGAGACCTTCTTACTTTGGAGCCAAGCATTATGTTGGTATTTGGGGGGGGGGAGTAAGACCAGGGCCCCCTCTGAGCTGTGCAGTCTGCCCTACTCTGAAAAGAGGGTGCACTTCACACTATGCAGATCTCTCTCTTCCTCATGTCTTTCAGAGCTTATTTTATACTACCCTTTTATCTATCAAAAGTCCACGAACATGCATTCACACAAACTATCGCATTCCCTTTGTACTACTTTGAACCAAAGAGAAAAGCTGGTATATTAATATCAATTACAAGATCACAATTTTCTAGCCAATAAATGACAGAGCAGTCAAAGAAGTTGATTCTATTTAACCCATACTAAAAAAAAGGGACTGCTGAGCTTTTGAAACATGGGTTTTATTCTACAAAAAAAAATAATAATCTAGCTCAAAGATCCAAGCAGTCATTTTGGGAGGTAAAGCTAAATGCTAAATGAGTGGGGCTTGTTGAGCCTTAAGAAAATTCATCTCTTTAAGAAAGAGTATTTAAGAACAACCATCTTTAAGAAAGCAAAGGAGTTAAAGGAGTTTAAGAAAGGAGTTAAAGACTCTATAAAGCAAAGACAGTACATGGTGTCACTTTTGCTTCTGCTTAGCAGCACAGCAGGTGAATTGGGGTTCTTGTGTGATTGGGGTATGTGAATTGGGGTTCTTGGGTGTCCAAAGTGTTAATATGACAAGAAGGCATTTGATGAAGCAGAAAAAAAAGAGTTTGTTTTTATATCCTGCTTTTCTCTACTCTAAGGAGTCTCAAAGCAGCTTAAAATCTCCTTCCCTTGTGAGGTATGTGGTGCTGAGAGAGCTGTGACTAGCCCATGGTCACCCAGTAGGCTTTGTGTGGAGGAGTAGGGAACCATAAGAGAAGCCAATGTTGAATCAGGCCAATGGCCCATCTAGTCCAACACTCTGTCACACAGTGACCAAAAATACCAGGTGCCATCAGGAGGTCCAGCAGTGGGGCCAGGACACTAGAAGCCCTCCCACTGCTGCCCCCCCCAGCACCAAGAATAGAGTGCATCACCTGCCCCAGACTGAGAGTTCCTATCTAACCAAATCTGGTTCTCCAGATTAGAGTCTACCGCTCAGCTACTATACCAACTGGCTTTCCTGGTATATGTATTTGTAAATACATATTTGTAAATGCATATATCATGCAGATACATTTGCCAGGACTGACAGAGGTTCTCAGTATGTATGAGAAACAGCCCCCTGCTAGAGGCTGGTTAGACAAGGAAGTTGTGCAATTTAGCTTCTATTTCTACCTTATTTTTTCATCCAGCTGAACTGAGTGTTCCACCCACTGATTCTATATCTCCTACTTAAGCAGTAGCTTGACAGATTGATGAGACAATAATTCAGGGTGGTATGGCTGACAATTAAGAGAGAGGGTTAGAGACAGCAATATCAGACTACTTAGTAAGCCAAACCCTAGCTTCCCACTGAACTTCTTTCTTGATGTTTTTGGAAGAGGTGTTTTATATTCTTGGTTTTTTAAAGCAAGTTTTTAGCACATTCAGGAAACCTAAAAGCCAAGGTGAGGCTGTATTTTTAAAACGTTCCCATGTTTTCAATCCCTAGCATAAGCTTTGGAAATAAACTTTTCATGGTAGGTATGAGTTTTTTCTTTTCCCTATTTTCTCTGTCAGCTTAACTTTTTAAGTCCAGAAAAAAGCTACAGTATGTATGCATTACTATGTGCCAGACATCCCCCTCCCAAGGCAGGGGAAGAATTAGGGCATTTTCATACATCCTGAACAGACGGTAGCTTTGCTAAACATAGAGGCAACCCAAGGGAAAGAAAGATCAAATCTCACACACATGATGAGAAATAGATCAGTGATGATGAAGGATGAGATCATCTCTCCATCTCATCACTATTTTGACAAATAAGTCTCAGGATGTAACTAGGGCAGTCAAGGTGCAGATGACTGGATGAATTTCACTCACTGTGGTCCAAGGATGTAGAAGTGTTGCTTAGAAAGGTAGGCTGTGGTCACACCGGCAAGGTAACATTTTTCTTCAGGATGGGCTGACTAGATACAGCCAGCCCCTCTTCACCATCCGCTCACCTGCCGCCGCGTCAAGTCCCTCCAGGCAATCCTGCTGGCCACGGGGCAGGCTCATGCGACTGCTGCTCCTGCCGCTGCTGTGGGGGATGGTGCCGCCGCTGCTGCTGCCATTGTCACACGAAAAAAGGCTCAGCCCCGCCGTCTCCACCATCCTCCTTGCTGGCCCCCGTCCAGGCTGCCGGAGCCCCGCCTCTCATTCCTGCCTCCTTTCTAGACTAAAGAGATCAGTTCCCCAGGGAGAAAATGGATGTTCTGAAAGGTGGACTCTTTAAACAGAGAAATGAACATAAAATAACATTTAATAATGGATTTATTAAGCGCATGTTTACTCAAGCGCTCAAACCGGAAGCTTTTAAAGAAAAAAATGCACAAAGAGCAGTCAGACGGCCCTAATCGCAATCATCGCGAAAGATGACTATCTGCATGGGCTAACTCGCGCATTCAAAGCGCAAGTGCCAGGAAAATACTTGATTTTCCAGGGGGCAGGAAAAACCAGAACGATTGTGAGAGTAAGCCTGCTTTGGCACGGGAGGCGGATTAGAACATGTGAACGTGAAATTTACATGCGCGAGGGAACAGCAGTGAACCCCGATCAAAAGGACCATGTGACCGTACCCATATATACTATAGTCCTTGGCCCTTGCTGCTCTGTGTTTAAAACATCTAGCCAAAGGGGAATGCTTAGCTGGGTCTAAGTAGTAGTTAATACTTCCTTAAAAGAAGGTGATAAGCTTTGATGAAGCAGTCAAAGGCCTCTCTTGATGAAGCTCTGCTTGGCCTTAAACAGCCATAGGCTGTTGGCAAATATTCCGTTCATGGACAAAATGTCTGAGTGGGTGATGACTGTACAGGTTTTCTGGATTAAACTGCTTTAAACCTATTTCAAATCTGTTTTCTGATCTGTGCCAACAGAGTTATAAATCCCTCCCAATGCCAATAAGCCAGCACAATGATTGGCAAAAAGTAGAAATGCTAAACACAGAAATGTCAGTTGGAATCACCCTGTTTGTTGAGAAGGCAGGCTAACTCTTCTGGATGGATGACATCCCTATCATGAACATATCTGACACTTCACTCTGTTCCTGCATCCCCTATTTGCTCTTGTAAAAATAAAAGCAGAGAACAAGGTGCCACAATGACTGTCAGAGCAGAAAGATTCTAATTATGTCTGCATAATTTTTTTCCCAGTTCCCAAATCAGACATGGTTTGGGTCAGACCATGATTACTAAACATTCAAGTGCCCAGTCCTAATCCTTTGAGCTTTGAAAGCAGCTTCCAAACAACCTGGGAAAAGCGAAGAAGCTTTTAAAAGTAAGATCTATGCAGCAATACACAGCCTACACTGAGACACATCCAAAGGGAGACAAGGTATTTGAATAAATAGCACAAATATTGAAATGCCATGGCATGGGCTCATAACCTAAGAATGACAAACAGCCCGTAAATTTGCCTAGGCCACTTCAGAAAGTAATGGCTATTTTCTGTGCTCATTAAGATTGTCATGACATATTAACAAGTTCATTTCACTGTTAAAGTAGTCAGAATGAAAGCTGCTAGTTTCCCAAATGATTTTTTAAAAATTGGAGTACAAAACTGAATGGAAAAAAACAAGTGAATAAGTGCCACTTCTTATGGCCTTGCCCTGGAGCTGCCTCCTTTTCTCCTTGTATTTTTGTCTCATCATAGACATGCTTACCTGTTTACCTGAATATCAAGCAGACACCCAAATGACTAAAGTCCTCAGAGGGCACAGTACCTTGGGTGTATCAGAAAATATTTCTGAGGCTCCAGGAGAAGGGGTGTGTGAAATGAGAGATTATTTCAACTGCCCACAGAGCTACAAGTAGCTGTCCCTTACTCCAGTAAGTGGCATTCTTTCCAATGAAAACTAAGTAAAACAATTGATTATGTATTTCTAAAGAAAGAAAGAAATCAAACAAAAGTAATCTCTAGAGAAATCTAGATAAATTATTCAAGTATAAGGCATAAAACATGGCTTGAAAGATAACAGATGAAAAGTACAAACACTCAGAAACTATACGCAGGAAGGAAGGAGAGTAGGTTCTAGGTCATTAAATATTTGCTGTTAGGCAGAATTTATACTGAAAATGGCCAAAGTATCAGTTCATGCATACTGCAATATTTGCACAAAAGTGAACTATGAGAAGTTGAGAACCAGTCAAGTATTGCTCCTGACATGCATTTTAACATTATCTGGGCTTGTATCTAATTCATCAGCTGTTCCCCTTGGCTCCCAATGACTCAGCTCCTTTCCTCAGAATGGAATGAAAGGAGGAAAATCAAGCAAGGTAAAAGGTCCAATTTCAGGCAATCAATATCTATTTGGTATACAAAGTTCATTTTATTAAGCACTTAAAAGCAGTTTAGGGGGGGGAATATAAGGCACTGTGAACAAGAAGTATGGTAATAAAAGCACAACAGAAATTTTCTAATGATATAATTTGAATAAACTCCAGAATGTATGTTAAATTTGCTGGGACCCAGTTCAGTAAATGCCATTCAATGACCAGTCCTCACAGCTTCATCAGCTGAATAGCTACCTTGGAAGCCCTTGTAAAGGTAGAAAGGCAGGATATAAATATTGTAAATTAATAACAATGATAACAATAGATTATTATTTACTTTAAAAAATCCTACTCCTCACTCACAGCTTGGTTGGATTCCTGAAGTAGTTTCAAACACAGCAATAAAATCGATTATCCCAATCTCTTCAATGACCCAAATGATTTTTGAAACTGAAAGTATCCTAATTGCCTTCTAGCGGTCAGAAAAGAACTGACCAGACAAATTTATCTGGGCAGACAGTTCTATAGAACTGGCATGTGGGAGAAGGACTAGGACCTTCCAGGCATCATCTACACTTATGCTCTGAATCTCTTTATTGCAGATCACAATACATGCTCTTATTTAGGGCTGGGCACCAACCAAACCACAAATTTTGCCCCATGATGAATTTTGCCCTGTTCATGGTTCACAAATAGAAGTTTCCATGAACTTTTAGAGCAGTTTGTATGGTATGTGGTGGCTCATGGATGGAGCAGAAAGTCGGGGTTTAAAGGGACTGCACAAGACAGCCCAAAACAGCTGAGTGGCTAGAATCAAGCTGCTCCCCACTGCTTGGCTGTTTTTCGGGCTTTCTGCAAACATGATTTAAAGGGACTGTGGTCCCTTTCAATGGGGTTTGTAGGGCCATGAACTGCATGAATAGGTTTGGTTCATGAACAAACCATGAACCATAAACTGAACTGAATCATATCTTCCCAGTTCATGCCCATTCCTACTCTTATTTCCTAGCACAATTGCATTCCTAAAGTGCATTTTATGTTAATACCCCTTACAGCAACAGTCTCCAACCAAGAAGCACAATCCTCCTTGGAGGAAGCAGAACCATCCACCTCTTCAGGCCCCCCTTTCTCATTATGTATCATCTCACATCTTTGAGATGCTCCATTTCAGTTTAGCAGCTGAAAGAGATCAACATAGCTTAAGAGTACCAAATATTTAAACTTCATCAAACTTGTTAGCATGTGTGTCCTACCAAACAATTTCTATATAGCCAGTTTGGTGTAGTGGTTAGGAGCACAGACTAATCTGGGAGAACTGGGTTTGATTCCCCACTCCTCCACATGCAGCTGCTAGTGTGACTTTAGGTCAGTTGCAAGTTCTTTCAGAGCTGTTCTCTCAAGGACAGTTCTCAAGAAAGCTCTCTAAGCCCCACCTACCTCACAGGGTCCCTGTTGTGGGGAGGGGAAGGGAAAAGGAGATTGTAAACCACTGAGACTCCTTCAGGTAGTGAAGGGCAGGGTATAAATCCAATCTCCTCCTCCTCCTCCTTCTGTATGCATATATGCTCCTTAAGCACACATACCCCAATCAGCCAAATATCGGCTTAATAGAATCTGCCTCAAAGGAGTTTAAATGTCCCCTGAATCCCCAGATGTCCTAAATCTCATGTAATAGTGCTCATGTTGCAGTGGGTTGGTATTGTTTGTCTAAAACCAATTGTTTATGCTGACTTTTAAAAGGCTGAACTGCGACATGATATAGCACCCCATCAATTATTTTTAGCTTGTTCCATTTTATCATTGAAAGTGCTGCTTCAGCTGAGAGAGGTATAATTTGGAATAAACATTTGTCTCTTGGGTTTTCCTGGGATTTGGGTTTGCTATTGAGCCTCACTCCAGGCATGAGAATTGGGATGTTTTCATATTTTTGTGCAAAATTAGGGAGTCCAACACAGATCCCACCCATGCCTTGTGAGCCTGCTATGTATTAACAGTATTTATAAATGATCTTTCAATATGTTCACAAAACAGTATACATAAAAATGAAAAATGTACAGTTAAAGCAATGGCTTGGATCCAGTGGAAATTTCAGCTGACAAATTAACAACAGAAAAAAAAATCTTGTTAAACATAATTTACTTTCATCACCCAGTGTCCTCACTTCTTTAGCATATATAATAATTCTCTTCTTACTGGGGATGATCAAATCCATATGCATCTAATCATCCCTTCCCACTGGATAACAAGGTCCTAATTGGACAGACTAGCTACTCATCTGTGTAAGTGCCCAAGTCACAGGGTTTTTGTCATGCAGACATAGCATATATAGTATCATACTGGTAGTTCTGAAATTCCTCCGTAATGGCACACTTTAATGCTAGAAGATTCTCATTTCTACCAACTTTAAGTAATGATTTAAGTCTTGAAACTAGAAGGCTTGGGAGAAAATCTGATAACCATTTAACCCTGACTGGGGAATGCATGATTGAACAGAAATCTCAGGGACATATTGCAGGTCCTGAGACAGAGTGCGCCCAACTACTCCTAGTGTCCCTGATCCCTAGTTAAGAGGTTCATAAGGGCTCGGGTAAAGTGGCACTGGATGTGATCAAAGCCAAACTTTTCTCCTCTTTTTGTTTCCTCACTCCTCCTGAGCAGGATAAAATGATTAAAAGGTAAAAGGTATTTGCAGGTAAATTTGGAGAAATTAAGGCAGAAACCTAGCAGCAATATTCCTGCTGAAGTTTTTGCCACCCCACTTCAGACAACAGAGCATTTTCAACTCATGGAATATGAGGAGTGCCAAAGCAGGATTCCACCATCTCCTAGAACCCGAGATTATAATCCAGAAGGGGAATGGCTGTCTCATAGTAGATCCTAGCACCATCAAAGACCCTTCAGCAATGACAAAAGAACTCTATTAAGCTGGTTACCTGGAATATTGCAGGGTGGGGGGCTCACATACAAAATTCCAGGAGTTGAATTTTTTTTATGAGTGCATCCTATTATTTTGCTTCAGGAAATCTGGAGCCTCGAAAGTTGCTGCCTCACATGATATTCATCATGCTGTTTGAAAGCACAAAAAGGAATGAGGGGGGCACCCTACAGCCAGCCTTGCCTGCTTGGTTTTCAATGTGTTGCCCCTAGGAGTCATCCAGGTTTTTGAACTTCCAGAGCTCCCCAAACAGCACTTTGCTGTGTCAACCTATCTTCCCCCTTTTTTAAGTAACAATAAACTGAAAAATTGTTGGACTAGTCTGGGGAACTTTTTAAGCTTTAAATTGATATTTCCCCAAGGCTAATTTAAATAATTGCTGGGGATTTTAACACATGTATTGGCACAAGAGATGAGGACTGGCTGCTGAAAGGAGAGATGGGAAATTTAGATCACTTGGAGATGGGCTACCCCTTCTTTTAAGAAGTTCTGAGGTCCATAAAATCAACCAGTTGGGACTCAGGGTGCTGAATTTAATACTGGAACACGATTTGGTATTGTTCAACAGTAGAAGGGGATAAATCCAGAGATTCTACATTTTTCTCCGCTCAAGGGTGTAGCTTGATTGACTATTTTCTTATCTCCTCTGCATTAGTCACTTTTGCTAACAATTTACAGGTGGGGCCTTATCTTGGCAGTGACCACCTGGCAGTTGCACTCTCCTTGGCAGGCTTGGCAGGGGAATGGTTTCCAGAACATCAGGCTTCCCTCTTGAGGGCCCAGAATTCATCCAGACCAGTCCAATGGAATGCAGATGTAAAAGGAAAAGTGGTTGCTGTTTTAGATTCTCTAGATTTTAAAAAATTAATTACACAGTAGGATGCTTCCTTGAAATGCCTTCTGGGATTGCTGGACAAAGTTGAGGGACTACGGAAACCAATCCTTTCTAGAGACCTAAGGGTGAATAAGAAATAATTTTTGCCTACTATCAATAATTGGTTTGATATTGAATGTCAATCCCTTAACAGTCAAATAACTCGAGCTCATTGTAAATTGAGGAGAATGTGTAGTTCTTGATTATCTATCAAGCTGAACCAGCTAAAAAGGAAATTCAAGGAAGTGGTCAGAGATAAAAAGTATGAAGAAACCAGAAAGGGATGGCACTCTTTAGTTCTTGCCTCTCAGAACAACAATTCAAAATTCTTTTGGTCCTTGGTTTCCAGTTTTATGGGAGGAGGGAAGAGGATGGTTTTCTGCATTCCTCCAGCTGTTTGGGAAGAATATTATGCTAATCTCTTTGATGGTCCACAAATGAACAAAGAGCCGAGAGCAAGGGACACTCCCAGTTTGGCCTAGAGTTTCACCTGAGGAGATAGTGACCTTAATCAAGAAACTAAGGCCAGGAATGTCAGTAATGGTTCTTTATTGTTTCACACTGTATCCATTGTGCTGTGTTCCCTATCTCATCCCTGCTTCTGTGCTTGCGTAGGTATGCTAGCTGTAACGTGGGAGCTTCTTCTCTGCCGCTCAGTCTTATCACGGTGGCCTTGAGTGCAGGCTTTGGGCTATTCTTTTTTGTATGAGAATTTTCCATTCCTGTGAAGACGAGGGGAGGAGGGAGTCGTCTCCCGCCCATTAAGTAACTCTCCCGCCAGGAGTTTCCCGCACGCGCGCTTGCAGGTCATTTGCTAGTCGCATTTTTGCATCACACTATAACCATGCTTGAGCAGCTTGTCCCACCATTCCTGACAATAACCTCTACACTGTGGGTTTTAGCACTGTATTCCAATAAAGCCCTTCTTATTCTTAAGAATGCTTGGATCTACTTGCTTTTGAACCAGACAAGGAAAAGCCCCTGGGCCTGACTGGATCACATCTGAAGTCCTTTGTTTTGATACTGGATGGTGGGCCCAATTTCTGGCAAAATGCCTAGATGCTGGCATCAAGCCACTATTGGACCAATACATAAAAAGAGGGGACAAACTCAATGCAGCTAACAACCGACCAGTTAGCCTTTTGTCAATGCTGAGGAAATTATATTTATATTTATTTATTATTTTGACTTTTACCTTACCCTCCTCGCCAAAGCAGGCTCAGGGCAGCTCACATAAAACCAGTGAAACAATATATATTCAATACAAAAATATCTAGAACTGCATAATACAATTTAAAACCATTATTGTCAATGGCGGTTCTCTGAATAAAGGGCGTTCACATGCTGTCAACTCAACTACTGCTCTGGAAAGCTTCAGCTCTAAGTCGGCCCAGAGGTTATGGGAAGGCCTGCCAGAAAAGCTCCATTTTCATGGCCCTGTGGAACTGTGAGAGGTCCCACAGGGCCCTAATCTCACCAGGGAGCTCATTCCAGTAAACTAGCACTACTAAAGAAAACACCCTGGTCCTAATCAATGCTAATCTGGCCTCCTTTGGACCAGGGAGGGCCAGGCGGTTTTGGAGTCCTGATCGAAGTGCTCTCTGGGGAACATGCGGGGAAAGGCAGTCCCTCAGATAGACAGGTCCCTGACCATAAAGGGCTTTAAAGGTCAAAAACAGCACCTTGAAGCAAATCCAGAATGCTATTGGCAGCCAGTGCAATGCCTTTAGCACTGGCTGGATGTGTTCCCGCATAGTGAGAACCATCAACAGCCTGGCTGCCGCATTTTGCACCAGCTGCAGCTTCCGGAGTTACACCAAGGGCAGCCCCATGTAGAGAGCATTGCAGTAGTCCAATCTTGAGGTGACCATTGCATAGATCACTGACACCAGATCATTGCGTTCAAGGAAGGAAACCAACTGCCTGATCAGCTGGAGATGATAAAAGGCTGCCTTGGCAGTGGCTACTACCTGGGCCTCCATTGTTAAGGAAGCATCCAGAAGCACTCCCAGACTGTGGACCCTCAGCGCTGGCACCAACGGCACCCCATCAAAGGCTGGTAATGGGATCCCTACCCCCATACCACTCCGATTCAGGCACAGGACCTCCGTCTTCATCGGATTCAATTCCAATCGGCTCAGTCTAAGCCATCCCGCCACATCCTGTAGCCCCCAAACCAGGTCTTCCTGGGTAGAGTCGGACTGACTGCCCAACAACAGATAGAGCTGGGTGTCATCTGCATATTGGTGGCACCCTAGCCCGTACCTCCAGGCAAACTGGGCAAGGGGGCGCATATAGATGTTAAATAACATCGGTGAGAGCACTGCCCATTGAGGCACTCCACAAGCAAGTGGGTGCCTTCGGGACAGCTGCTCCCCAATAGCTACCCTTTGTCCATGATCTTGGAGGAAGGAGACGAGCCATTGAAGGGCAAGCCCCCAAATCCCCAAGTCGGTGAGGTGGTGGGCAAGTAACTGGTGGTCGACCGTGCTGAACGCCGCTGACAGGTCTAACAACATCTGCACTACCATCCCACCCTGGTCCAGGTGCCTCCGGAGGTCATCTGTGAGGGCAACCAGAGCCATCTCCATCCCATGGCCTGGATGGAAGCCAGACTTGGCAGGGATCAAGCATGGAAGTATCATCCATAAAGCTCTGCAACTGTATCGGCACTGCCCTCTCTATTAATTTGCCCAAATAGGGCAAATTGGAAAACGGCTGATAGTTCACCAATTCAGCCAGATCCAGCAATGGTTTCTTCAGGAGGGGATGGACCATCGCTTCCTTGAGAGCCCCCGGGAACCGCCCCCCAGTGAGGGACTTGTTGATAGTATCCCTAAGGGCACCTCAAAACCCCTCACAGCCTGGTTGGACATACAGTTGAGATCAATCTGTCAACTTCCACTGGACTGAGTGCTTTATACCTATATCAGAAAATTGAACACCAGATTCACTCACAACATATTATTGGCCCTGAGCAGGCCAGGTTCCTGCATGGCCACTCTACATTGGACCAGTGTGCAATTCTCCATCATTTGGCAAAAAAATACACAATCTCAAGTGACTCCCTATATGTTGCCTTTATTGATCTGTGGGCAGATTTTGACTCTGTACTAAGAAATCAGCTATGGGCCAAGTTGAGAACCACTTCCATTGGCTGCAGACTGTTATGGTTAATTGAAAAGCTATATGAGCCCTCTTATGCACGTGTTCATTGTAGCAATCTTGGTCATTTGTCTAGATTCTTCCCTCTACAGACAGGAATCTGTCAGCGATGTATTCTGGCTCCTTTATTGTTCAATGTAAAGTTGAAATGACCCAACTATCACTCTCCTTCCTTAGCCAATGCTGAAATTCCTGTACTATTATATGCTGATGATACTCTTTGCCTTTCCTGTATTCCTGTTGGCCTCTGGTGTTTGTTGAAATCCTTTTCCCAGTACTGTATCTGGGGGAAATTGGAAATTAATAGCAATAAGTCTAAGGTTATGATTTTCACTAAGTGAAAGCGACCTCCAAGGGAAATTAATGGGCAAAAGTTAGAACAAGTTAAACAATTTTGATACTTGGAAATATTTTTTCGATATAACTTGTCATGGAGACAACATAGCGAGGATGCCCAACAACTAGCTGTTCAAATGACCAATGCAATAACTTTATTTTTTTTCTAAAGGTCAATATATACCTGCAACATTCTCAGTGTATAACTCTAAGGTGGGAGCTCAGTTGTTATATGGTGCCCCAATCTGGATTTCTGATTGCCATGATTGGCTTGATAGCTTTTCTGCTAGATTCTTTCAATCATGGGAGCTCCACATTATATGGCAGGAATCGTATTGAGAGCTGAACTAGGTGTGCATTCCCTAGAGGCAAGGGCCTGGGCATCTGCTTTAAGATTTTGGCTCAAACTAGCTTTTACCTCCTCAAGAACAGGTGGGCTTTTTTTTTAAGTGAGGATGGATGCCTCTGAAACAATCTGGCAGGAATTGGTAACCTCCCACTTGAATTGGCTGGGGATTTCCCCAATGATATCGATTGCCCCAGTCTGACTTCTATTAGAAACTTGATTTTGAGACACTTTTATGCTTTAGATGAGTTCAGTACCAACATTTGGGCCCGTAGAGTTTGTTCTCCTCTCTATTTGGGACTGGCATATCCAAAATCTAGTCCAGCATATCTCAGCTCCCTGATGGTTCCTAAATACCAATAAGCCTTTTAATTCAATCCCAACAACAGAATTTTCTGGCCATTTTGGAAGGATTCCATTAGCTGGTAGACTTTGCAGCTGTGACACAGGGAGTCTTGATACCTTGCTTCATTGTTTATTGGATTGTCCAAAATTCCATAGGTATAGAGGCACATTTGTTTCTCCCTTTTTAAAGGATCCAGTTTGTCTTCCAGCCCATTGCAAGTTACAGATTTTTTTTGGCTGGAAGGGATCATAATACCATTCTGGCAGTTGCTGATTTTTTCCACTATGTAATCAAATTTAATAGATAATCATTTATGTTTGTGGAACCTGGTGATCCCCTGATTTGCAGAGGAAGATGCTTGTCTTTTCTCATCAGTCTCTTGGTACAGCACTTTCTTCATGGGTACAGAAGAGAGGGACGAGGATGATTGGGGCCTGGAGACCAAGCCCTATGAAGAAAGGCTGAGGGACTTGGGAATGTTTAGTCTGGAGAAGAGGTGATTGAGGGGGGACATGATTGCTCTGTTTAATTATCTGAAGGGCTGTCACTTAGAGGAGGGCAGGGAGCTGATCCTATTGGCAGCAGAGGATCGGAATTGCAATAATAGTTTCAATTTATGGGCAGAAAGGTATCAGCTGGATATTGGGGCGGGGGGGGAATCCATCAGTGGAGTCGGCTACCTAAGGAGTTGAACTCCTCCTCACTGGAAGTCTTCAAGCAGCAAAAGAACACTTGTCAAAGATGCTTTAGGCAGATCCTACCCTGAGCAGGGGGCTGGACTAGATGGCCTGTATGTCCCCTTCCGATTCCATGATTCAAACCACTTATAGAATAACAATAGAATAAATGGGTCTCTTAGGAGTCCATGTATATTTTTTTCCCTTCTAGATGTCATTTCTGCATGCTTGATACCATCTAGTTACATCCAGATCCAAGAGGCAACAGCAAAGGAAGATCTTGGCCTCAGCCTCTATGCCCTGTTGTTGGCCCTCCAGAGGAACTGGTTGGCCACTGTGGGAGACAAGATGCTGGACTAGATGGACCATTGGGCTGATCCAGCATGGCTCTTCTTATGTTCATTTAATATTTACAAAATTATAAAAATAACCATGCTAATTTTTATGTGGGTTCTTTTATCATAGGATTGTAGTCCATTCCACTTTCCTTGTATTACCTTGCTCTTACCACATTGTTTTCTATTGTTTATTACATGTTGTTTCCAATATTTTTTAATTGTTTCTATTTTTTGTGATCCTAGTCCTACGGCATTGTTTGGTGGGTGTCTCATGCTATCTGATGGCATCACCTTAAACTGTGTAGACCACCTTGAATCTCAGCAAGAAAAGAGGGTATAAATAGTAAATCTCTACCCCAGAGCATGAATTTCCTAAGCTGCAGGCATGTAATATCACAGTTATTCGACAGAAATAGCAGAAGGCAGAGTTATGACCTTATCCTGTCAAGGCTAGGACAGCGGGCAGCAGATCCAGACAGTCAAGGACTGGAAACACAAGCCAAGCACCAGGAAGGTACATCGTAATGAGGAACAAGCTAAGGGTAACAGCAAAACTCTTTTCTACTGCTGAGTGGCCAGAGCTCTGTAATACTTTAAATGCTGGTGCCCATACCTGTATACTATCACAACTATCTGCATTATATGCACTAGTAGTCCTGGCTGCACATGAGGAAATAGAGGACCAATTACTGCAGTTGTAGAAGAGAAGATCATTATTATACATTATCATATACCTAGTAATCATACTGCCATGCTAAAAGAAACAAATATTTAATGTCCTGTTGATGAGAAGCCTTCAGAAAGCAAGTCACCTGCACTTGACAAAGTCCTGCCAATGAAGAGAACATAGTTTTCTCTGTTAGGAGGTGGTCTGCTACAGAAATAAAGCCTTAAGAAAGCTGACATATTGTATGCCCTGAGTTTCAAGTTATATACCAATTCACTCAATGTAGGGTTTTGTTACTAGTGTATGGAGATTTTTAGAATGTGTATAAAACCTATTTCAAAAAGTATTAGTTATGTAGTATGCTACTTTGTTTAGCTAGTGGCAGTATATAAACCTCCAAATGGAGAGTAGTGAACTTGATTTGGGACATGTCATCTGCTCAACAATGATCTGATTCTGTATGGCCCTCTTTTCACACTTTTCTCCTCCTTCATTTCTTTCTCCCATAATCTTAATACCTCTCTCCCTCACCTAATTTTTCGGTGTCTCCCCCCCCCTCCTGTCTCAGCTCCTTCTCATCCCTATTCTGCTTGGCAACTTAGAACACACTTAGTAGTAGTATAGCAGCAAACTCTGTTAACATTCTGGGCAGAACAGGGGGTTGAGTTAATATTTCCATAGCTTTTTTCTTCTCTGCCCTTTGCATGCATGGTAATGGAGTTTTAATCTGACAGTGTTTATATAAATGTGGAAGAGGAGTTAGAACTTCTTTTCCATTCTTCAATCACATTTTAAACATTTTTAAAGTAATGGATTATTATTAGTATTGTATTGGTGAAACATCTAATACCCATTCATAAATGCTATTTTACTACTGTAAGCATTGAGCTTCACATTATGATAAGTGATCTATTCTTTAAAGTCAGACAAACCAGTCCCAGTGATTCCAATACTCCTCATCCAATGCTACTACGTAACTCATTTTGCCCCTGCTTTTGTTCTAGGTACAGGTACAAGGGTAAACTCAAATAGATTTCTTACTGATTTATTTACTAAACCTTTATTGTAATTTTTTTTGTGAAATAGATCCCACAACATCAGCTGTAAGAAGTGTCTCTTATATTAGTAGACATGTGTTTGTGAATATAAAATTATAAAATTTAACACAAGGCTATAGAAAGAAATATTGAGAGGTACTGGATGTGAAGGGTAAATAGATGGGGAAGACATTTCTAGCAGGCACAGCTTGGCTTGAAAGAGGGAGGAAAGCTGCTCCTGCTTTTTTTACACAATTACGAAGGCTACACTAAGGGCCTACCACTGATGGCTCAGCTCACAATATTTCACAGTTGTTCGAATATGGAATGAAAAGTATTGAAAAAAGCATTTGTAAGAATTGGAATGTCTTATGACATACTTTTGTGTGACAAAAAAGGTTATTTCCTTTAAGCGGACTTCTAATTTAAAGGACAAATTAGTATATAGTAATACATTTTGACCTGTTGACCCACAAAAAACTTACCAAAACCTTACCAAGATCTACTTTAACAAGTGGTCATTTTCCGTGTAAAAGCCGTACCTTTTGTAAATTTACAAGGTCTATGAAGGATTTTATCAGTACATATGACAGAGAAGCAGTGCACCCTAAAGCATTTTCTGATTGGGTGGTTTATGTGATCAGATGTCCTATGTGACAAATTGCAGGCCCAGAGGCAAAAGGTGTGTGTGTGTGCGTGAGGCTGAGGAAGAAGAACGTCAGCAGATAAATTTAAGGAAAATTTAGCTAGTTTTATTGATTACAAATGGAGGAGCATTGGCACAGCATTGGGAAGGATCCAACATCAAGTGACCTGCCTGCCGAATAACCACACACCCCAGCCTGCCTGCTGGGGGGATTAAATGTGGAGTGGCAACCCTTGGGATTCATGCAGGTGCCAGCTGCTGCATAGTTCCCTTGTCACCTGGTTGAGAAAGCCACATCCCTTGAGCTGGGATGTGGCTGAGTGGCTCCACCCCCAAGACCCCTTAAGGGAATCCCCAAAATGAGGGAGTTGGGCGTGCAGGCACAGCCTCCTCCTCAGAAGTATTTGTCCCAAGGCCCAAACTGCCACAAGAGCAAGGCAATCCCTGCCCTGGTCCCACCAACGCTCCTACTCCTGTAGCCAACAAAGCAACCCATCCCATATACCATGGCCTGAATGAAATGTCCAGATGTCTGATCACATGTTCACCCAGGGACTCCATGAAAAGCACAGCAGTCTTGCAGACCTTCCTCCGAGCCAAGTCCACCTTGACTGGTGATTCAGCACCACACCACTTGCAATGTTCCAGCAGCTCCGACCACATCAGTGTTGCATCTAGGAGTCTGAAATGAAAAATCCTGAGGTCTGCAGTCAAGGAACAAGCCAGTACAGATCCCTTCTGGGCAGGAAGGTTGTTGAATAACCATGGCATCTGGGGGCCCGAGAGAAAAATATAGCATGACACGGTTGACAAGAGAAAGGACCAATGCATTCCTCTGTGTCCCAATCAGATGATTTGAAGGTGGTTGCCAAGGCTCAGCAAGTTACCCCATTCAGAGGAAGACATGTAGATCCCTGCCCAGTAGACAATGCTGTGCCTGACGATCCAAAAAGATTTGGGCCATCCTATAGAGGCTGAAAATTGGAAATGTTAGTAAGCTGCCTGGGTTGGGAGCATATGTAAATCTTGTATGCAGAGATGTGCCAGTGGCCAGTAGCCCTGATAAAAAAATGGTTGGGTTCAGGGGAAACTATAATGAAATTGAAAATTTATAGCTGGAGGGAGGGAAGAAAATAATATCGAAAATGTATAAAATTTTGTTAAAATGGTATACAGAAGATGAAGTAGTTAAAGAGCAAATGATTAAATGGGCAATTAATATGAATAAGGAAATATCTATGTCATCTTGGGAATTCTTATGGAAAAATGCTATGAAAATATCTACATGTACCAACCTTAAAGAAAATTGTTTTAAAATGATGTATAGATGGTATATGACACCAAAAAAGATAACTAATATAGGTAAAAATCTATCTAACAAATGTTGGAAATGTAAACATGCCGAAGGTTCTTTTTATCATATGTGGTGGACTTGTGATAAAGCAAAAATATTCTGGACTGCAATACATACAGAGATGGAAAAAATTTTGAAAGGTACCTTCAAGAAAGAACCTGAAGTGTTCCTTCTAGATCTTAAACTAGAAGAAATAAATGTGAGTAAAAGAACACTGATGTGGTACATGGTAACAACCGCCAGAATGAACTATGCTCAAAGTTGGAAAAATGAAAAAATTCCTGAACTCTGGGACTGGTTAAGAAAACTGCTATTTACAGCAGAAATGGACAAATGGACAAGAAAACTTAACAATTTAGAAGCAGAAACTTTTTTGGTAGATTGGAATGACTTTAAAGAATATTTAGAGAAACATTGGGAAATGAAGGATAGCATATTCAGTTTGGAAAGCTACTAGATATGTAACAAATGTGTAATAGGTATATAATCAATAAGTATTAGTAGTAGTTGCAAATAAGCAAATTGCGTTACCTGTATAATTTATATGATAACAGTGAATTAATAGGCATTATGTATTGGTAAAATGGTGGAAACAATGCTGGGAGCCAATAGGGGGAGGGGAATCTGAAGAAAAGGATATGATTAATATTATCTTAGCTAAAATTGTGAAGTATTATATATCCTAATAAAAACTGTTTGATTAAAAAAAGTGTGCATCGTAGCCAGTAGAGGAGAGGCCCTGGCAAGCAATGCACAAGTGCATAATGCAGACAACCTGAAACCTTGATAGACAGATCCCATTGGAGTGAATAAGGAAGAAGAAGAAGAAAAGAGAGAAGAGGAGATTGGATTTATACCCCACCTTTCACTACCCAAAGGAGTCTAAGAGTGGTTTACAAACTCCTTTCCCTTCCCCACCCCACAACAGACACCCTGTGAGGTAGGTGGGGCTGAGAGAGCTCCTTCAAGAGCTGCCATTTCAAGGACAGCTCTTGTCAGAACTATGGCTTGCCCAAAGTTATTCAGCACCTGCAAGTGGAGGAGTAGGGAATCAAACCCGGTTCTCCCAAATTAGAGTCCACACACTTAACCACTACACCAAACTGGAAGGTAGCCAAGGTCAGCAGGCCGCAGGGCCGGCTCACCCACTAAGCGAGCTAGGCACTCGCCTAGGGTGCCAGGCCCACAGGGGTGCCAAATGACCCCCCACTGCCACCTCCCCGCCCCCGCCGCCCCCCGCCGCTGCCAGCGAAGCACTCCGGCAGGGCTCCCCCTCCCTCTCCTCCAAGCTGGCGCTGGGAGGGAGGGAAGGGGTGGGTGTTTGAACCCCCACCCCTTCCCTGGCTTGCCTTGGCACCCCCGCGGCTGCGGAGCACCGAGGCAAGTCAGTGCTCCGAGGGAAGGGGCAGAAGTTTAAACCCCGCCTCTTCCCTGGCTTGCCTCGGCACCCCCACAGCTGTGGAGCGCTGAGGCAAGCCGGCGCTGGGAGGGGGTGGGGGCTAGAACACCCGCCCCCTTCCCTGGCTTTCCTGGGGGCCCCGCAGCTGCAGCCCCAGGCCCCACTGGGAAGTTGGCATCCCTGGTGGGGTGGGCGGCCCAGGCTGTCCTGCCTAGGGCGCCCAGACACCTGGGGCCGGCCCTGGCAGGCCGGACTGTGAGTTATTTAGTCATGTAACAGACAAGGCAGGGACAGCTAAAGGGACTTGGCCACAGGAGGATCTGGAACCTTTGACTACGCTGGTCCATCTTGGATTGGTACAACCTAATATAAATCTTGGATCCCACAAGGAAATGTCCTGCAGGGCAAGGGACCAGCCTGTGCTTTTGTGGTGTGAGACAGAGAGCAGCTTGCTGTTGCAAACGGCCCCCCAAAAGGCCAGTTTGAAGGCAGCCTGGAAAAGGGTGGTCTCAAAGGCTGAACAACAGACACAGGGGAGCTGATGTAAGAGCCCATAGCAAATTTGCATTGTGATGGGCTCACAAGCATCAGGATCCTGTGGGTAGGACCTCCTCCAACTCTCAATGGCATGCTGGGCAAGAAAGGAGTCGCAAGGGTCAGGATGCCTGAGGGCCTTGCTGTAGAGTGCAATTGCTGCAGGTGCATGGCCATAGTCCTGGGCATCAGCTCATACTCCCTGAGTGATGCCAAGTAATGCAAGACTGTAGCTTTGGTAGCTGGCCAGGAGCCGCCTTGCCTTATGGAATCAGGTAAGGAATCCTGATATGGCATGTGCCTAGGACTGATGGGTGGAGGGGGCAAGGGATGAGAAAACTCTCTGAAGGACCCATCATTGTCAAACGTCCCGAGTTCCTCTGGGAAGTGGTCCAGGTGCTGGTTCACACTGGGGGCCAGGGCCCAGAACCTATCCTTTTGAAACTTAGACAAGGCATCTGCATGTTATTACTGGTGCCTGCAAGATACCAGGCTGAGAAACAGATGTTAGATGCAAGTCAAGTCAAAATGAACCTGCATACCTTGGGGAGGTAGAAGGTGCCCTGTACTGAATCCACTAGGATTCCTAAATATGTTAGTTGAGTAGTGGAGCCTATGGTCTTATCTTGGGCCAATGGAACCCCCAGTTCACCTGCAAGGGCCTGGAACATGGACAACTGGTCAGCACAGGCAGAGATGCCAGACAAGCCCACAAACAAGAAGCAATCCAAGCAACAGGTGACGTATGCACAGTTAGTGCAGTCCTTGGCCACAAATTCAAGGGAGGTGCTGAACATCTCACCCTGACCTGTAGAATTCGGGCTTGCCTGGGCTAATCAGCTCTTGGAAGCTAAGCAGGGCCAGCTCTGGCAAGCACTTGGAAGGGCAACCTCCAAGGAATACCAGAGACAGGACGCAGAGGCAGACTATTCAAGCCACCTCTCTGAAAATGTCAAAGGCCCCAGTAGGGGTTGCTCTAAGTCAACCATGACTTCCAGGCAAGCACACAAACACACACATTTTAAAAAGGAAGGTGCTAAGCATCTCAAATGTGGCACAGACCACAGAGCAGCCCATAGGCATGGCCTTGTCCACATACAGAGCCTGTTAAATTTGAATCCTAGTAAACAGAAGTCCCCTGGATGAATGGGTGACAGGCAGAATGCAGACTGTGTGTCACACTTGGCCTTGAGGGCACCTGGGCCACAGAACCACACAAGGCGGACAGCTTGAACAAAGGATGAATACCTCACTGAGTGAAGTTTAGGGGCAATTGCATCATTTACAGAATTTCCATTGCAGTAAGACCAGTGATGTATTAACCTGAATCTGCCCAGGGCCTTCTCCAGCACCACACCAAGAGGAGAAACCCTAAGACTGGGAAGACAGGGAGAGGTGAAAAGTCCCGCCACCCTGCCAGCCTTGCATTTCTTGGTGACCTTCAGGGCAACAATGTTGGGCAGACCTAAGGCTGCCAGTCCATAGAGACATGGGGGCCAGAAAAGAGATGTGAAAGTTCGAGCTGAAACCATTTAGAAGATACTTGGCAGCAGCTGGGTTGGCCTATGTGGCCAACAATGAAATAAGGGCCTGAAGGCAAACAGGAGTCCATGCCAAGCACATGTCCAAAACCTGGGTACTGGTAGAATTATCTGACAGTGCCTGTGGTAGTGGCCACGGTGGCACCCGACCCACCCTTTTTCTTGCTACTAGAGTTGGAGGAGAGTCAGTCTCCAAAAAATGGCTGCAAAGCACCCGTGCCCCATAGGCAGGATGGCCTGGGATGAGGGATAAGGCAAGCATTGCAGTTATGCTCAGATTTGTATCAGGGCCTTTGATATTTGCCTTGATTATATTCTCAGCAAATGAGCCAGGCTGTATCACACTTAAAACCCACCTTAGTCCTAGGTTGACCCTGACTTTCATGTGTAGCCCTACAATCAATAACCAAAGTTTGTCATTGAAAATGTCTCTGTAAAGTACTGGGTTTCGGGCCTCATGACTCGGACGACGACATAAGAGAAGATGCGTTTATTCGTACTTCACACAAGACAAAGAACACACAGTAACGGCCGGAGGCCAACTATATACAGTTAGGGGGGGACGGCCCTATATTCCTATTGGCGGGTTTGAATCGCCCGCCAATGCTGCCATTGGTTCACTACTGGCGAGCTCAGGAACCTAGTCCCTATTGTTCTCAGAGAGCGAAGCTTGGCTGTATTTCGCCAGCTCTGCCTTCTGATCCCAGGACACAACAGTCTCATCTAGAGAGCTCGCTATGTGAAGTGCACTTTTGAAAGGCCTCATCATATTCTGTCGTGGCAGATTCTCTGGCCAGCATGTGGGCCCTGAAGACGTTCCCCATGTGGTTGGAAAGATGAAAACCATGGTCCAGGTAAGCAGACTGCATTACACCCATGAAAACATTGTAGCCCATGAACCAATTCAGGAAATAGTGTTCTGTGCTGCCTTTTGCAGCCCCTTTTTTGTCAGAGCGGGGATCCATCCTGCTCAAATCACCCTCCAGCTTGAGAAGGGTAAAAACGTCCACGTAATACCCATCAAGGACATGCTCGTGAACTTTATGGGGGAGATAAATGCAGGGGGAAGCGGTATTCAAAATCATTGTAAAAAGAGGGCATGTGCACCTGATGGCATTGTTCAGATCCCCATGCCACCTCATGGGGGGGGGACAAATGCCACAGCTCACCAGCCCACCAAGAACAGCCTAGCAATGAGCTGAGCTCTGCTGCTACAAGGAGCAGGATAGAAAGTACCATCTAGGCCCCACTGAGGTAAGGCCCTGCACTTCCAAAGGATTGGACAGATCCATGCTGGAACTGCAACTACTTGGAGGCTGATGCCGGTAAACTAAAATGGGGGGGGGCGACAAAGGAAATTGCCTCCACCTTGAGGCCACTGACACTGACACTAAAAAGAGGAGCTCCTGGTAGTACAGCTGGCCCACTGGTTCTTTAAGAGTCTTCCTGGAGGCGCAGCTATATGCTGGAGCAGCGGCAGGGGCCAAATGCCCAGGCACCCACCACTGAGATATCACTACTCACTAGCACCATATGGACTGCTTCCCATCCACTGATCAACTGGGTCAGGACACGGCTGTGCATGTGGTTGACCTACTCTGGAGTACAATCTTTAAGCCCGGAGAGTGATGAGGTCCAAGAAGACTATGCAGAGAGGTCCAAAACAGCAAAAAACCAAAGGAGACAGAGGGTTAACAGCTTGTGGCGGCGCATATAAATAGAGGAGGGGCAAGCTGGAGCCCTGGCCTTTCAGGGCCAGCCAGGAAGGATGCAACCCACCAGCCCAGCTGTCCTGGAAACTAACCCCAGTGACCTGAGCTTGGCACGGAGTCAACGGAGAAGCTTCTTCCATTCACCCCCACCCCCAGGCCACAAAGGCAGTTGCCAGTTGAGTCCTTTGCCACTACGTATATGTGAGTAAAACAAATAGGAACTTAAGGTACACATTGGGGAACATAAACATAATATCTTACAATAAAAATAACAGGCACATCATTGGTATAACATTTTTTAGAATGTAATCACAATTGAACTGATTTATTCTTCTGAGTTATATATGGATTTGATAGCCTGAATGATAAGAGTCTTCTTACAAAGGAAGTAGAGTGAATTCTTAAGATGACAACCTTGGTACCACAGGGGTTAAATGAAAATTTTTTCTGGCTGGCTATGATCCAGATAAATGCAGAGTGAGAACAGAACACTTTTTTCAAAGCTGGTTTAGTGGGAGCATTGCTACTTTCGTATTTCATAGCAGTATAGATTTTTTGGTTAAAAAGGGTTTATTCACTTTATTAAATAATTTTCAAAATTAATAGCTTTAGAATTCTCTTGTTTTTACATGTCTGCAATGATTGTTATAACATTATTCTAAGTTCCTAGCACTATTTTTGTTGACTCTTGATAATTAAGTTCTATCTTTTTAAGCATTTCATCATTGTTTTCATTTATTTAACAAATAATTAAGAGAAACAGTTAAAAGATATTCACCAATCTTTTTCTTTTCTTTTGGTACATGAATAGATCACCCTGAGGAAGCTCAATGAAAAAATGTGTAGGGTTATTAACATATCGGAATAAAACTGTCTTCCCACTACACCATTGTTTTTCCTTCATCTCTGTGCTCCAATTGGTGCAGCCCATCGTTCTGTTCCTGTTGTGGAGATAGCCTGATTCAGCATGTTCTCAGCATGTCCTGATTCCCTTCATTTCTGGCACTGAACTCTCGTGATCATCTTTAAGCAAGTGGCCAATTTTGAGACTCTTAGCTTTATTTTCTGATGAGTTATGCCTGCCACAAATGGCCAGATGAACACACAGATCCTTTTACTGTTATAGAAATATGGTAACTGCAAGCCAAATAATTTGTTTTGTTATCATATTTGGTTTGAATCAGGGTCGTATGGGGGAACCCAGATGGAATCTTTGTCTGGGGGTCCACAGTGGTTCTTGGCAGCCCTGGGTTCATAGATGAGCAGAGATATGAACCCAGATCTTTCAAGACCAGTACTTTATTTATTATACCATCATAACTTTTCCTAGTTTGTACACCCCAAACATACGCCTCCAAACTGTTATCCAAATGCATTAAATATTCATGATTTATTACAATCACAGAATGTAGATATTTGATGCATAGGACTAATCAATAGAAACATTTCTAGACTCCTGACTACAGTATTTCTTTGAACATTTGCTGCTGAGAATCTTACGCAATTTCAAAGTAGATTTACAAGTCTGGCCACAGAAATTTGTAATATGTTATTCCAGTTTTCTTCTATTACAAATTGCTTTAAAATAACAGATCCCATAACAAAACTCAGGTGTCTATAAGCACACTATCCCAGTTCAAGAAATAGAAGCTACATATTACAAGAAAACAATAACCCAGTTATGTGGTGCCAGCTGCCAGGCCATCAGCCACCATTGCAAGATGAGGAACCCACAAAAACTTCACTTTTCCCTGTATCCCCTGCCCCACACTATTTCCTCTTTCCCTTTTCCTGGCAATCTCCATATTCTCACTTTTCGCTGCTTCCTTCTCACCCACCAACCAACCTACATTTTATCTGCCACCCCATCTTCAGCTATATTTATTTACTTCATTTATACCTCACCTTTCTCTCCAATGGGGACCCAAAACAGCTTACATTACTTTCCTCACCTCCATTTTATCCTCACAACAAGCCTGTGAGGTAGGTTAGGCTGAGAGTGTGTGACTGGCCCAAGGTAAATTGACATACTTCCAAATTAGCAAAGCCTGGCTCCAATGAGTCCTCCCTCAAAGGACAAAGCAGCCCTGGAAAGAGCCCTGACCCTTCCCCCTTCCTTTTACTGACAGAAACCAAGGCTTGAAGGCTGGCAGTACTGTTGTAGTTGCCTAACAACAGCCACTGAGGTCATTCATTCCTTAAAGCTACAAAATATTTTTGCCCTCCAATGTTTTTAGAGTTCCGATTTTTCTGCAAACCAGGGTCCTTTGTCAGATTCATGCCCAGCATAATTGTTTAGAATGATTTGGTCTATTATGGCTCTGTCCCAAGACAGGCAAAACGGTAGGGAATTGGGCATTGATTGTGAGGTTTCTGCGAACTATTTTGTGGATAAAGTTTTGTCGCTCCACCTCAATCTCCCCGCTACAGTTGAAACAGTGAATGAACTCGAGGCTCCAAGCGCATCTTCTTATTACATTTTGGATTATTTCAGCCCGCTCATCCTAGAGGAAGTTGACAAATTGTTCCTAACTGTACGCCCCACCACATGCCTCATTGGCCTGTGTCCTTCGTGGCTAATTAAAGCTGCCACGGGGGTGTTCTGGGGTGCCTTGAGGGAGATTATCAACAAGTCCCTCTTTGAAGGGCTGTTCCCAGAAGCAGGCAGTGGTGCGCCCCCTCCTGAAAAAGCCATCTTTGGATCCGGCCGAGTTGGCCAACTACCAACCAGTTTCCAACTTGCCCTATTTGGGCAAGATAATAGAGAGGGCGGTGGCAATGCAGTTACTGGGCTTTCTGGATGATGCTTCCATCTTAAATCCCACCCAGTCCAGCTTTCGCCTGAGCCACAGGACGGAGATGGCACTGGTTGTTCTCACAGATGACCTCCAGAGGCACCTGGATCGGGGCAGATTGGTAGTGCTGTTGTTGTTAGACCTGTCGGCTGCATTCGACACATGTGACCATCAGCTACTAACCCGCTGCCTCACCAACACTGGAGTTCAGGGACTAGCCTTACAGTGGCTTGCTTCCTTTCTCCAAGACCAGGGACAAAGAATGGCGCTAGGGGATCAGCTATCCCGAAGGCACCCATTGGAATGTGGAGTGCCTCAAGGGGCAGTGCTGTCTCTGATGCTCTTTAACATCTATATGCACCCTCTTGCCCAGATTGCCCAGAGGCATGGGTTGGGTTGTCACCAAAATGTGGATGACACCCAGCTCTATCTGTTGTTGGATGGCCAGTCCATCTCCAAACCAGAAGATCTAGACCAGGTGTTACAAGCTGTGGCTGGTTGGCTTAGATTGAGCCAGCTGAAAATGAATCCAATGAAGATGGAGGTCCTGTGCATGAGTTGGAGCAGTCCAAGGGTAGGGATCCCACTCCCGACCTTCGATGGGGCACCACTCGTGCCAGCACTGACGGTTAGGAGTTTGGGAGTGCTTGTAGATGCCTCCTTAACAATGGAGACCCAAGTAGCAGCCACTGCCAAGTCGGCCTTTTACCACCTTCGGCTGACTAGGCAGCTGGTTCCCTTCCTTGAACTCAATGACCTGGCAACAGTGATCCATGTCATGGTCACCTCAAGATTGGATTACTGTAAAGCCCTCTACATAGGGCTGCCCCTGTCACAAATCCGGAAGCTGCAGCTGGTGCAAAATGCCGCAGCCAGGTTGTTGATGAGAATCCCAATTCGGGAGCATATTCGACCTGTGCTGCAGGCATTGCACTGGCTGCCCATAGCATACTGGGTTCACTTCAAGGTGCTGGTTCTTACCTTTAAAGCCCTTTATGGCCAGGGACCTGCATACCTGAGGGACCACCTTTCCTCATATATACCCCAGAGGACACTGAGATCTGGGACCCAGAATTGGCTGGCTCTCCTGAGCTTCAAGAAGTCCAGATTGGTCGCAACTAGGGCCAGGGCATTTTCAGTCATGGCCCCCCTGGTGGAACAAGCTCCCAGAAGAGACCAGGACCATGCAGGACCTTTCACAGTTCCTCAGGGCCTGTAAAACGGAGCTCTTCCGACAGGCTTTTGGAGCTGCCACCACCTAATACTCCTACCACCAACAATTAATAGCTATGTTGGTTGAACCCTGACCCACTGGTCCCGTATATACTGCCCATGCCAATCACCTAAGACAGCTGAAGAAGACCGAAGAGCTGACTGTAAACAGAGGATATTGCTAGCACTTTACTATGTTTGAGTTTTTAACATTGTATTTATATTAATTTATGTGATTTTATGTACTGTATTGTAAGCCACCTTCAGCCGGCCTAGGCCAGGAGGGCAGGATAAAAATCTAATAAATAAATAAAAATAAGTCTATCAATGGTCCTAGTCTCCAAATTTAAGTATCCATAGATGGGGCCACAGTGAGAATTAAGATACACTAATTCTTATTTCAAGGGCATGTTATAAGAAACTATTAATTATACCAACAGTGAAAAATAAGGGCTTATTGGTTCACTATGCCACACTGTATGTAACTAATTTTCCACCCTGCATCAGAAACTTGTACTACCCATGCTACTACTTAGTATTAGGTAAGAAAAGTTTATACCTTTGTTCATTATATTAACTGTGGATATCTTGTTAACATTCCAGCACCAACATCATCAGAAACTCACTTGTTCTAAATGGAGGACAAACCAACTGGAATAAAGAAAGGTTAAAACGCTTGGGGTTCTTTATCTTGGAGAAATGATGGCTGAAGGGTGACATGGCTGAGGTTTATAAGAATATGCATGGGATAGAGCAGGTAGAGAAAGAAGTACTTTTCTCCCTTTCTCACAATACAAGAACTCGTGGGCATTCAATGAAATTGCTGAGCAGTCGGGTTAGAACAGATAAAATGAAGTACTTCTTCACCCAAAGAGTGATTAACACATGGAATTCACTGCCACAGGAGGTGGTGGTGGCTACAAGCATGGACAGCTTCAAGAGGGAATTAGATCAGCATATGGAGCAGAAGTCCATATTAACCATATTAGCTATTAGCCACAAGGTATAGATAGGAACTCAGTGTCTGGGGCAAGTGATGCTCTGTATTCTTGGTGCTTGGGGGGGGGAGGCAGCAGTGGGAGGGCTTCTAGTGTCCTGGCCCCATTGCTGGACCCCCTGATGGCACCTAGTATTTTTGGTCACTGTGTGACAGAGTGTTGGACTGGATGGGCCATTGGCCTGATCCAACATTGGCTTCTCTTATGTTCTTAAGCAGTATCAAAGTATGACACATCTTACTATTTAGAAAGATTTTTCTGAATAAACATACTAGAAACTAATAGTTATCTTACATCCCATGGAATGTGTAGTTCTGCCCTTTGTTAACAATTTCTTTTAGAACAGAACACAAATACACAGACCTTTTCCACATAAACTAAAAGCTCAACCTGCAGTGAGGATATAATCCTGCCCACAATGCAATGCGACAGTTGTGTCCAGCAGACTCTGCAATCCTGAAATGCAAAAATGGGCCTATTGCTGTTCTTTGACCTATTCTGCCACAAACTCTATCCCTGTATAGTTTGCATCAAACTATAATATAGACAGAGCTATGTCTGTGAAATTAGCTTGCATAGCTTATTTTTTCACACTGAGCCAATATGTCACAACTCAGCTACCGTAGATGCCTGTCTCTTCTCCCCCTTCCCAATTCTGTCCAAGCAATTCTGCTGTCTATAAAGTACTAGGATCAAAGTCCAATATGAGATAACTAAGCTAATATGGTTTCAATACCCCAAGAGAATATCTCAGTGTAGACAAGCCCTGAATGAGTGGGAGTGGAAGAACTCACATTTATCATGGGAAAATAACAATTGTCCAAGCAGCATCAACTAATTGAAATTATCTTCCCCCAGGGAGCTTCTAAAAGACATTATTTCACAGCCTATGAACCTTCTCCAAAAGCATCCACTTTTCTACCTATGCTACTTTCTTCTTTTGCATACATTTTTCACTGTTTTAAGCCAATCATAACATATAAAAAAAACAGGATTGGGCTGAGAACCTGCCTGCATTTATGTGGGAATAAATGCCAACTAAGTCGATCTTTTTCAGAACAATGCTATTCAATGTCTTAAGTCATCACATGGTTCTGTGCACACAGCAGGATCTTGTTGGGTATCCCTCCAACTCTAGTACCTTGTGCTGTGTTAGAGGCTGCCAGGAATAGCTTCTTGGGGAACATGAGAATTACAGATTGAAGGATGCAAAGATGGGTAGACCCAGCAAACTCTGATTTAAAATAATTTGAAGTAATTTGATTAGTTTCCTGAGGCATGCTTGATATGAACACTATTACTTCGAGGAAGAGTCTGTAGACACAGAAACCCATCCCTACTTGGCTCTTGTCTGGACCTGAAGTCTTAGATTTCTATCATACCATAAACTGAGTACCTCCCCTCTTCCCCTTATGGACTGCATGAGTCCACAACACAACCGTCTCAGGAATAAGTATGGACACAAACAAAGAAAAATGCAGTACAGTTCATGGCATGCCCAGTTTGCAAACCATGGACCATCAAAAACTTTTTGGGGCTAAACAAACTGGTTCAGTTTGTGGGGTTCGTGACCTGGTAGAACATCCCCTCCAAACACACACACAGCTGGCATGCTAGAGACACCAAACTCACAGGAGATCTCCGGATGACTCACCTCTACCTTCCCTCCAAGTATGGTGAGGACTGGATTCATGGGATCTTAGTTACCCCCCCCCGTGCCCCCAGGAAACTGCTTTCTGAGGAAATGGCAGAAATGATACGCACAGGTTTGGGAGGTTCAGGAGTATATAGAACAAACCCTGAACAAGCTAGAGGCATCAAACCTACGGGGGTTCTCTGGCTGACTCTGATCTACATGCCCTCCAAGTTATGGACAGATTGAACATAGGGGGTCCAACTTATGCCCCCCCCAAAGAAGATGCCCCCAGAAAAATGTCAAGCATAGATTCAAAAGTGTGTAGAATGGACCCCCTGCAAGTTAAATACACCAAATGCACAGGGAACCTCACCTTGCTGCCCACTCCTCAACAATCTCTCCAAGTTTGGGGCACATTACATTTCTGGGGTCCCAGTTACAACCCCCCCCAAAAAAAAAAGGTCTCCCCAGTGCTCTCTCTGGAAAAAGACAGCTGCAGTTACAGGAGTCTATGGAATGGCTCAAGAACACGTCAGTGACACCAAATTCACAGAGAAACTTCACCTGGGTAGATCCTCCCCCAGCCAGACACTGGAAGCAAGACAAGCATCCCCTGTATACTCACAGACCCCCCTCCCAAGTGTCCAAAGGCAGGTTTTAAAGGACAGAAAGGCAGACATGACAAGAGTTCTGATAGGGACTCCCCAGAGTAACCCCACAACAGCTTGGCAGGCACCCTAGCTACAGCAGACAAACAAGGGAAGCCCACCCCTCAAGAGTTGAAACACACAGGTCCAGAGCACACCCAGCAACCTGGGTGCATTCTTCTACTCTGCAAAGGAATGGAAATACATATTGAGCTCGCTGGGCCACCACCAATTCTCAAAGGCAGATTTCAAACAACAGAAAGGTAGACATGACAAGAGTTCTGACAGGGGCTCCTCAAAGTAACCCCACTACAGCTTGGCAGGCACCCCAGTCACACCAGACAAGCAAGGGAAGCATGTCCACAACTCTCACAGCACACACACACACACCCAGGCTGAAACACAGAGGCCCAGACCAGAGCACACCCATCATCCATGAATTCTTCTACTCTGCAGAGAAAATGAAACACCTGTTGAGCTGGCCAACCCACCCACAATTCTTCAGAGGAAGATTTCAAATGACAGAAAGGGAGACATGACAAGAGTTCTGACAGGGGCTCCTCAAAGTAACCCCACAACAGTTTTGCAGGCACCCCAGCCACACAAGTCAAGCAAGGAAAGCATGCCCTCCCCCAGGACTGAAACACACAAGTCCAGAGCACACCCAGCAACTGTGGTGCATCCTTCTACTCTGTAGAAAAATGGGGATACATGTCAAGCCAGTCAGACCACCCTCAAGTCTCCAAAGGCAGGTTCTGAATGAAAGGCAGACATCCAGAGTTTCAACAGGGGCTCCCCAAGGTAACCTCACAACCCGAGCTGGCCTGAGGTGTCTGGGCACCCTAGGCGAGGCCAGCTTGTGGTGCCCGCGTCCCCCCCCCCCAGTGATGCCAACCTCCCAGTGGGGCCTGGAGACAGGGGGAGGGCACCACAAGCTAGTCTCTTCCGCTGAGCACCGGCTTGCCTGTGCGCCCCACAACTGCAGGGCACGCCGGCAAGCCAGGGAAGGGTTTTTTGGTGGGGGGCTTTTGGCACCCTTAAGGGCCGGCGCACTCTAGGCGAACACCTAGTTCACCTGGTGAGCGAGCCAGCCCTGCTCACAACAGCTTGGAACCCAGCAAGGCATGCCCACAGTGCTCCCAGGCATGGCTTTTTTCTTCTCCTTTTTTTAGAAAAAGAGGTGCCAGAACTCTCAAGAGGGAAATGAAGTTTTCAATCTGTATACTGAAAACTCATGAACTTTAAACCATTTTAAAAATAATTTTGTCAAAGAGGTTCCAGAGCTCCATTCTGGGGTGTTCCCCCAGAAAAAAAGCCCTGCTCCCAGACTCCCTCAGGCCCAAAAATATAGATCATCTGGTCACAGCCCCCCCCTAGTGAAATTTCTGGTTATTCACCATTAGCAGAACACATTGTACAAATAAGAAATCACCTGTTGTGAATTGTACAAACGCAAAGGAAAGGGGTAGTCAAATGGGGGCTTACTTGTACAGGCAGATGTTTGCTGAGGTGGATGTTGTTCCAATAGGTAGGTTTTGTCTTATGAGGTAGATGTTGTTTCATGAGATAAGTGTTGGATAAAGGACCCCACCCAGCAGAGGTGGCCATCCACTCACCCAAGCACCAAGGGCACAACCCACATACCAAATCACACAGAGAGGAGGAGGAATGGGGGGGACACATAGGGGGACAACAGGAGGCCTGGATCTTACCCTGTGAGGTCCAGAGAGGGGAAACTCAGGAGGGGGATGCCGACCTTGAGAAAGGCCAACTTGTCCACCCTGGCCGGGTCCAGGCAGGAGCGTTGGGGGATGAGAATGTCTCCCAGGTGGGAGAAAACCCATTCACTCTGGGCACTGGTGGGAGGTCAGGAAAGAAGACTCCCGGCCACACAAGAGAGGTCAGGCCAGATTGCAGCCTTGCATGACCACTACTCCAGCGGATCGGCGTTGGCAGGCTCAGGGGTAGCAGCATCCCAGGTGACCTTGACAGTGTTCCCCAGCTCCAGAGTACCCTTCACCACTGGGTGAAGCATGTGCACCAGGCAGACAATGCCCCTGAGACGCACAGTCTTCACTACTGCCAGCATGGTGGCGCTGGTGTCCATGACCATGTAGCCATGGATGATGTTGCTGCCACCCACCCACCCACCCCCTCAGGCTGCTCGGTGTCAGAGAGGCACCATGTGGTCCACATCCACCCCTGCACTTGGAGAAGAACCACTTTGTAGCCCGGTGGCAGGACTGTCCCTTCCTGAGGACTGAGCCATGCCCCCACAGTCCAGACAGGAAAAGCTTTCTATGCTTTTCCTGAAAGTCCTATGACACTCTAAAACAACATTTCACATACTTCAGTGGGCAGCAGAAAAAGGGAGGTGCAGGAAAGTCCTTCTCTACAAGGCCCACAAATGGTTGGATACATTCCACCATCCTATTCTCACAAACGGCTGACTCAGATCCACTACTACAGATAAAAGCATCACCTGTACCTCTGAATGTTCAATAAAAAAAAATGCCATGTACAAACAGAGAGATCTCAACTACAGTCAAATTAATCTTCTAGGATTATGTTTGGAACACACAAAATATAACTGGAGGCAAGATCCATGAATTTAAACAAGTTCATAATTACCTTGTTCAGTACACAGATTAGTCCAGTTTGTAATATTCAACCATATTATGAATCGAGCACCGAGCACCATTTCCTCAGAAGTTCATCTCCAGTTTAGATCATTAGACAAGATTCAGGACTTGTGCAGTTAATTTTTAGCAGACCAACATTCAGCAAGTACCCCAAGCATAATTTTTGTAAGTGCATATACAGAAGCTCCTTAGCATTAATCCATCATTTTCAATGGAACTCCCGTCGATTGCTATGAACCATGTGACTAAAGCACCTGATTAAGTAGCGGGGGGGGGGAGAATCTATTTGGGCAAAAAAAATCATCTCTTTCTTGTAAAAATTTGCATGCTTCTAAGTGCTTTCTCCATATTCAGAAGCCTGTCTTGCTCCTGGAAAAGGAGGAGGATGGATTTTCACATGCATGTCCACCAGGCTCATGTTATGGGATAGGTGCCAAGCAGATGAAACCAAACTACAAGTCTCAGGAACCAATATGCATGCTTGATGTACCATCAACAAAGTTGTGCAAGATGGGAGAGAAAGTCTGGGCTCAAGTAGAGGAGATGCTAGTTCTAAGTCCCATTTTCTTTAAAAGCAGGTGCAGAGTACCAGGCTTAGTACTGGGACCAATACACTGGTTCAGGGGAAATAAACTCTTCCCTCCCATTCCCCAGACACAAGATCATCCCCCCTCCTCATATTGACTATTATTAGCCTCGGTAAAGAAAAAGATAGGTAACAACATGTGGAAGGGATTTACTACCACACTGTTACTTCAGTCCAAAAATACCTTCTCTAACCCCCACCAAGCTACTTTTAAAGAAAATTAAAAATACAGGCCAGTTCTGCTGGCCATGAGTTTTTCAACAACTGATTTGGCTGTTCATGAACAAATCAAGCCTATTTGTTGGGTTATTTTTGCATATCACAGTGTTTCATGCATGCATGCATGATAGACCTCATGCCAAAGAGCAGTTATAAGTGCAATATATAAACAGCAAGCTAACTAATCAATTAGCCAGTGGTTATAAATAAATGGATACTGCATTTTTAAAAGAATTATAACAAAGTCCATGTCATCGTAGAGGTTAGTTTCACATAAGTGCTTTAGCCCAACTGTATGGAAGTTGTCGTATCCCTCCCCAGCCATTCATAACCCTGGAGGAGAACTGATTTCATGGATGCAAGAAGTGGTTTGCAAGGCAGAATGAAATGAACCACCACAGTTATTGCACAGCTATAAAGCCATTTGGCAGCTACTCAAGGAAGACACTGGCAAGGCAAAGAAAGTCAAGGACTGGTTCACAAGCCATCACAACATAGTATATTTACCTGGTGAACCTGTTTACCATGAAGTCTGCAACATCCCTAAAAGAAGTCTAGAGACCCAATCACAAACCTGCAACATCTTACCTAACGGAGTCCCAAATTCTAACCAAGATAGCTCATAAATACAGAGCCAACTCAAAACTAAACTGAGGGGAGCTGACCCATTGTTAATTTACACGAATCCACACACTTAAATTAATTCATTGAAAATTATTCCATCCATTCATTTTTTAGCCTTTGCAGCAGAAAGCCAGAGGCAAAACAATGGATGACTATCACCTTCATGCTCTTCTTTTGAATTCTTTAAAGGCATCAGGCTAGCTACCATTAGAGGTAAACTGCAGGACTAGACCTTCAGTGTGATCCAGCAAGATAATTCTTATGAAAACATTCTATTATCAAGGCTGCATTTTATGTTACTTCATTTTATTTGCACCATATATTGGGTGAAAAGCACAATAGCACATTTGATGTATCCATCCCACTAAAAAAAAAATTAAATCACAATTTTCAATCCAGGAGAACTTTCCCCCTTGATAAGTGTAAGAAGCTGGATCAGAAATACAGAGCTACATCACTGCAAAAGCCTAAAAAACTTCCAGACTGAAATCAAGACTGAAGATTCTGGGCATTTTGATGCATCAGAACTTAGTGGAAGAGAAATTTAGTAAAAACATTCTTGAAAAATTTCTTGAGAGACAAGAGCAGACTTAAATATCAAAATTCTGTTCCATAGGTTTGTGTGTATCATACAAGGCAAGGAGATGAAAGCTGATTGTGAGGTCAGGCAGCAATTAAACCTTGTTGTTCAGAGAATAAGGACCACCCATCGGTTCTTAAAGGAAGCCTCCTCGCTTACTAGCAGAATACACTCTGATTTACCATATACTGCACAGAATTAAAGTGGCAAGGCTTAGATCAGTCCCTCCAACCTTCTGTCATCACCTCTTCTTCTGCTCTCATTAACATAAAACAGAAAGGCTTCTACAACTGTGCTGGATTTTTGCAGCCTCTGGAAATCCTACTAGGTTTACATCCCTTAATAAATAAGAGCAATCATTCCAAAAGAAACAAAGTCATTGGTAAAAGTGCCCTGCATTGGTTCAGATTTATGCAATGTGTCTTTTCACTGAGTTAAAACCCAATCCAATAGGCATTGAAACCCATGAAATATTCTGTCTATGCAATTTTTAAAAAAATGTCCTATATATACACCAAAATCATCTCAGAATAATCCATAACAGTACAGTATTGTGAAGCAAAGGTTGGGGGGGGAGACAATTACAGCTACTGTTAGATGCACAGAAAGTATCGTCTCCAATATTATGATACACTGCATGGTCCAAATAGTACTTACAGGTATATTTTCATACAATTAGCAAGCAGAATTCCTTTTGCTCTCATTTAGAAAGATAGAGAAGGGGGCATTTTAAAAAACAAAAATGCACAACTATTAGAGCCAGAAGAGCATTCTACATTCAGTTCCATAATTTTACATTACCAAAGAGTATACATGAATCTGGACAGGATGCACTTCATGCAGGTACACAAGCACGGTTGGTTTGATTTGGTTCACATATGCTAAGATGGAAACGACACTTGATCTGCTCCCTGAAATGAGTATGCCAGGCTTGTAACACACCACTTACCTCCAGCAAATGCCAGGCATGCACTCATTTCAGCACTGCCCAGAGGAAGGCAGTGCTGAGTCCGGTGCATTCTGTGCTTGGATCTTCCTGTCCTCTCCAGGCTGCTCAGGGCCAGCAATCTTTTGAGTCTTTGAAGGGGAGAATCTGAACTGCACACAAAGCCTTGGCAGCAACAGAGGGGAGGGGGAATGAGGCGAGCAGAACCAAGAGGTAGGCGACCACCCCTTAATTATTTGCAAGCTTGGCGTGCGCAGATCACTCCTGAATGTTTTAATTTGTGCTATACTGCGCATTTGATGTTATTAAAGAACTGTGGTTTTGTTCACCATTACATAACCAAAGGTCTAAGGAGAAATACTATTTTTTAAAGACATCACACTCATACACAGTACTACACTGCAACATCATGCTCAATACGCTTCCATGTATACCACTAGTAACCCAATGAAAATGGCACATTACGCAGTCCAGTTTTCAAGCCTATGCCCATCTTTAGTGAGAACCACTGAAACAAGTAAGAATTTCTAGGGCAGGACAAGCATAAATTAAGTCCCTATTACCAACCAACTGTACAAGAGAAAGAACAATACATGGAATTATGCCTATAAAGTCTGAATTTGTCTATAAGGGAGTGGATTTGTTTTCATAGACAAATGCTTTGAGGATTGATTTGATTAATACTGAAGTGCAACAAATGTAAAGATCAACATTTTAAGAAAGCTGAACAAGCCCTTTCTAAACAACTGGTGCAACGCCATGACTGCGTCACTATGAGAATGGTAGAAGAGCATAGCAGGAACTGGACATGATGCATTTTAGATGGAAAAACCAGCATTGTACCATTCCTCCCAAGGATATTTATGGTTTTCAGTGAATTTCATGGGCCCAAGTGGGTTTTTTTTCAACAACTTGATCCTCAACATCTTGTAGAAGGAAGACGATCGACTCCATATTGGATTACAGGCATTCCCTCTCAACCTGCTCTAAACTCAGATTTTGTACCTTCTGAAGCCAAGAGCACCACTTCAGTTCTACCATATAAAGAAATACATACACAACTGGATCAGATTTCACCAGAGAGTCCGGGATCCCCAAACTTGGTTGTTCCAGCTATCATCAAACAACTTGGACCATTATTTTCCCTCATCTTCTCTGCCTCATAATCAGAAGCCCTGCGACACTGTAGCCTGGCTTTGAGTTAATTCTAGGCCCAGTTAAGCAGAATAAGCAAAGAAACTAGCAGTTGAACTGAAAGAATAAATCCCACCTATAGACCCCTAATACTCTGGGGTGGGAGAATGCAGATATTTTCCTCAGGTCAACCCAGTTTCTACTTGGACAGCACACAGCTACTGTTCCCACCAAAGCACAGGGAAGCAAAAGACTGCAGCAGAGGAAGAATTTAACTTTCCTTAAGAGGGGGTAACCACAACATTTGAAGCCTGGGCAAGCTGCAGTTCACATCGTAGCTGAGATGGGGTTTTACAGAAGGACCGGGGGAGGGGTGGGGGAATAAAACCTATTTACATATGGTCCTCAGAGGCCCACTCATGGTCCCTCCCCTTGGGGCACCAGGAAACACAGGGATCTCCTCTACACAATCTGGCCGAGACAGCAGGGAATGAGCACACATCCGAAGTGGGGGGAGGGGGAAACTGAAGAACGATGAACTATTGATCAGCCAGCCTACATGTCCTCCTCCCGCCAATCAATCAATCCCCCTTTGCCTGCCCCGCCCGCCTTTTAACCCTTGCACTCCCCAAAGTTCCACAGTGCCCCAAAATACATAAGAATAACCTGGCTAGATTTAATCCGGCCTAAATATGACAGTCGCCTCCACAGATTTTGCTACTCGGGGTGATCAGATCGACTCCAACCTGCATTCCAGTGCTGGGATCCCCTTCCAGATCTATCTCACCTCCGGCGATCGCTGGTTTACCGACTCCCCCCCTACCTTGCACATCGCTGTCCCCCAACCGGGTTTTAGGTGCCTCCTCAGGGAGGCCGGATCCTCCACCCTCGGGGGTTTTGCGTTTCTTCGACATCTGGACGGTATTTGAGGGTTGAGTTTTCTCCTCTTTCTCCAGGGAGATGAGTGTATGCCGAGAGAGAAAGGAAAAGGGAGAGAGAGAGACGCACACACACACCGCCGCCGCCGCGGATTGAAAGGAATCTCTGCTTTAAAAGAGGGGAAGAGACTTTGGAGTGGCTGGAGAGCAAGTAGGAGGCAGGGACTAAGTGGAGAGATCCTACAAATCACAACCCCATCCGTGTAGCCCCACGTATAAAGAGGGTTGCCACTCTATAGGCGCTGCCCCCAGCCTCCTTGCCTCGTTCAACTGGTAGGTGGAGGTGCAAAATTAAGAAAGTGGGCAATTAATGGGCGGGGGGAGGAGGTGTCAAATGGAGGGAACCTCTCCGCTCCTTTGCAGAAAACCGGTACTACGCCTGGGGGGGGGGTGTCAAATATCTATAACTCTCACTCTCCCCCCCCCCATTCTTGCTGATTACAAGGGGGCGGGGAGGGAAGCCTGAAGCTAGGAAGGCCGGTGGGGTTGGGGAGACAGCAGGACAGCGGGACTCGCTCGAACCTGCCGACGCCGTCAGAGCTCCGAGCAGCCTGCAGGGGGGTTGTGAAGCCGACAGGGGGCTGGCGGCGATTGCGGGGCGGGCGGCTGGAGTGCGGGGAGGGCCCGGCAGTCCTCCCAGCTTGCGGGTGGGGGAGGCGACCCCGGGCAGGAGCAGAGAGACTGCGGGTGGGTGAGTGGCCGGCTTCCTTGGCCACCGCCTACGGTCCCCGGCCTGAGCTCCTGGACGCCGGTGGGGAGCAAGTCCCATGGAAGTCAATGGGGCTGAGCTCTCGGTTAAGTAGGCTGTTCGGGCCAGAGGAGCTGATGCTTCGCAGCTGGCCGGGGAGGCTCGCAGGTCCCTGGAAGCTCGCAACAACCTCCGCCGGGAAGTCAGTGCCCCCCCCCCCCTCCGCCCCGCCGCCGCCGCCGCCGCCGCCTTTCTCCCTCGCCCCACACTAGTTAACCCTTTCCGTTCCAAACTTGTTTTATGTGTCTCAATATCAATACACACTCTCGGGGGTTTGCTATTCTGGCACGCTTTCTCGTCCTTCCCGCTTGCCTTGTACTTGTTCCTAGTTCGCCGTCCTCCCAGGTTGTTGTTCTGAGCCACTTACCCCCCGCACTACGCAGCAAGCTGGGTCTCAGCTATGTCGCCCTCCGAGGCCACTTTGAGAGCAGGGGGCTCCTGGGCGCTGGGTCCCGAAGGTCAGGCGGAACGCGCGCAGGGAGCGAGCCAGAGAAACCAAAGTAAACGGCTGACGCTGAAGGCTCTCTGTTGGGACCCCGTCTCGGGGTTTCCGGACTCCAGCAGGACCAGCCAGAAGAGAACAACATCTTCTCCCGGGACTTGTCGGGAGAGAATCCCCCTGCCCAACAAGTCTTCCTTTACGCGCGCGTCAAAAAGCCACATGTTGGCCGGATCCTTTGCCCAGCTGGTTGCACTTTAGCATATACAAAGTGCCCGCCGAACGAGAGATCCGCAGTGAGCCGCTTTCCTGATTGTTTTTTTTTTTTTTTAAATAAAGTTTTTGTTTTTTCTCCCCAAACAAGCTGTTGGGCTGTCGATCGGGGGTGGGGGGAGAGAAGATCGGTATAGCAACGGGCTGGTGGCGCACAGGATCTCAAGGAAAGACTGTCACGCTGCCTGGAAGTTGAAGAGTTTTTCTTCAGTGAAAAGGGGGCTGAGAGGGGTTGGCCGTATCTCACGTCCAACAGGAGGCAATGACGTCTGTAGCTTCATTGCTATAACAGCGCCAAGGCTGCAATTGGCATTCATTGAAATGATAAGGGGCGCTCAGACGTAAGCAGCTTGGACCTTTCAGCAAGAGACTTGGAAGCCAAGACGATTCGCCGCCCAAAACAAATGCAGGGCAATTAAAAGGGGGGGGAGGGAAGGAGACAGAGAGCTGGAGGAAGGAAGCCAGGAGAACTTCAGCTGGGCAATGCGATCTTCCCTCTTCCGAGCCCAAACAGAATCTGCCGGCTGACTCCGACTTGCTGGGAGAGACCGCAACTGACCAGAGCCCCCAAAGCCCCCTTGCTTTGTCTCGGAAAGGGGGGGGGGGCTGTTTCAGGACTCCTTTCTCTTCATGTTATCCAGGGCGCCCGGCTCCTTGAGAGGCAAAACAATTCAACCGGTGAAGCTTTTCCCTCTATCAGGTCAGCCGTTCCTACTGAATTTGCGCCTGTCCTGCCTGCATCTGAGACAAAGGCCAAGAGCACCGGGGCCGCAAGCGGGGCCCCGATTCGCTTACTCTGTTAAAGTGAGGAGGAATCATGTGCAGTTGCAGGACCTGCTAGCCAAATCACAAACTGGGGCCATGGATCTCCTCACAAGCGGCAGTCCAGAATTGCTTGCACGGTTGTTGCGCAAGTTCGGGTGGGTGGAAACACTTTCTTTTTATCGTGTCACAGACTGGTATAGGGGAGTGGGGGGAAGTCTCTTTAAAAGAACTCTGCTCGAATAACCCCAAATGCACACTCACTGGACTCACTGCCACCACCAAAAAAAAAAGCCACAACAAGAAAGAATGAAACGATGAGGGTAACCCCCACCCATGCACCCACCCACTACCACCTCATTCCCAGAGAAAGTACAAAGCGCTCTCTGTGGCGCACGCCGCCGCCGCCGCCGCCGCCGCTCTAGTGCTCTAGAAACGACAGGTTGAAAGGATGCTCAAGAACCCAAAGAAACTGCCTGCCAACAGCACGCCGCTCCAGGATAGGAGCAAGCCTGACCGCATCAGCGCTGCCCAGCGCTCCCATTGCTCGCTGTGGAATCAACACACGCACACGCAAGCAGACACGCGTCCTTTACGGCAGCACCACCTCCCCACCCACAAAATAGTCAGCTCTCGGCGATTTGTTCTTGTTCTCGCTCATTCTTACAATCCGGAGACACCCTGACATTCCTCCGTGGAACGCCTGGTGGAGCAGGTACTCTGCGGCCAGCTGAGACCTACGTGCCTTTTCGCACATTGATCCGCGACCAACGGAACGGCGAGCCTTGGACCCGGTACATGCAATCCCTTCCTTAAGAACTAGGTAGGAAATAGGGGGGGGGACTTTGAAGCATTCCTCCCCACCCCATGAGTACATAACCGCAAATATAACCAAATGTTGCGCTTTCATATTTTAGCCTGGTGAACTGGTAGGAGGAAAATAGACAGAAAGCTTCAGTCCTGGATACTAGACTGCTGATCTCTGGATAAAAAACGTAGGGCAATTGACCAACCACACTGGGTAGCCACGAAGGAAGTTGTTGTGTCCTGGGATCAGAGGGCTGAGCTGGCGAAATACAGCCAAGCTTCGCTCTCTGAGAACAATAGGGACTAGGTTCCTGAGCTCGCCAGTAGTGAACCAATGGCAGCATTGGCGGGCGATTCAAACCCGCCAATAGGAATATAGGGCCGTCCCCCCCTAACTGTATATAGTTGGCCTCCGGCCGTTACTGTGTGTTCTTGTCTTATGTGAAGTACGAATAAACGCGTCTTCTCTTATGTCGTCGTCCGAGTCATGAGACCCGAAACCCAGTACTTTACAGTGGCGACGAAGGTGGGATTCCAACGCCTTCCGTGACTCCATGAACGACGAAACGGACACCGCCGAGCAACGCATCGCTGACCCCGAGAGCAGCACCGCACCGCTCGCTGAGCATCGCATCGCTGACCCCGAGAGCAGCACCGCACCGCTCGCCCCGGCGCACGCCGTTCCCGACAGAACCATGGCCGCTTCCCACGTAACACTGGAGCACTTCGACCAGTCGCAGCCAGAAACCTGGGACGCATGGGTCGACCAGCTCATCAGCTACTTGGAGCTCAACGAAATCCGCCACCCCGACCAGAAACGAGCGATCCTCCTGAACGCCTGCACTTTCCGAGTGCGGTACCGAGACTTTGAGGGGAAATTGGACTTGGTGGTGGTAGAAGGGAATCTCGCGAGTCTCCTGGGGCGGGTGTGGTTCGAGGCCCTAGGCATATCGATTGGGGGAGTAAATAAATGTGGGGTGCAGGACTGGGGGGCCGTGTGCAAGGAATTCCCGGAGGTCTTTGACGGGAAACTGGGATGTTACAAAGGGCCCCCGGTGTCGCTCCACTTAGACCCCACCGTGACGCCCATCCGCCGGCGCTTCCGCACCGTGCCCCTGGCCCTCCGCCCTAAAATAGAGACCGAACTAGACCGGCTGGTGGGCCAGGGAGTCTTAGAGCCCGTCCCGAACGCTAGATGGGAGACCCCGATTGTGACACCAGTCAAGCCAAACGGGGAGATCCGCATCTGCGCGGATTATAAGTGCACTATTAACCAGGCACTTCAGGCGCACGCATACCCCGTACCCGTGGTCAGCCATGTCCTAGCAACACTGGCGGGGGCGCGCATATTTGGAAAGCTGGATCTCGCGCAGGCGTACCAGCAACTCCCGGTAGATGAGGCCACGGCCGAGGCACAGACAATAGTGACCCACCGGGGAGCCTTCCGGGTGAAGAGGCTGCAGTTCGGGGTCAGTGTGGCCCCAGGGATCTTCCAAAATCTAATGGACGATCTGTTAAAAGGGATCCCTGGAGTGACGCCGTTCTTCGACGACGTCCTCATCGCCGCGACCACCCCGGAAAGCTTCGCCGCCCGCCTCCGAACTGTATTGGAACGCTTCCAAGCCGCGGGGCTGAAAGTGAAGCGGGAAAAGTGCCTCCTCGGGGTGCCGGAGGTGGAGTTCTTGGGATACCGGGTAGACGCTTCAGGCCTGCATCCGGCGAGGGACAAGGTGAAGGCCATCGTGGAGGCCCCCGCCCCGAAGTCCAAGGCCGAGCTCCAGGCGTTCTTAGGCCTCCTGAACTTTTACCACTCATTTCTCCCCCACAAAGCCGCCGTGGCCGAACCCCTACACAGGCTGCTGGATAAGGCGACACCTTGGGCATGGGGAGCGAGGGAGGAGGCGGCGTTTCGGGGGTTAAAGTCCTCTTGATTTCAAACGCGGTACTCGCGCACTTCGATGAAAAGCTCCCGGTCATCCTTGCGTGCGACGCATCACCATATGGGGTCGGGGCAGTCTTGGCACACAAGCTACCGGACGGGAGGGAGGTCCCGGTGGCTTACTACTCCCGCACGCTGTCCCCCGCGGAGCGGAACTACGCCCAAATCGACAGGGAGGGCTTGGCACTGGTGGCGGGGGTAAAAAAGTTCCACAATTTTGTGTACGGGCGGCCCTTCACGCTCGTAACCGATCATAAGCCGCTCCTGGGACTGTTCGCGGCGGACAAACAAACGCCGCAAGTTTTGTCGCCCGGGTGTTGCGCTGGTCCTTATTTTTAGCGGGTTACCAATACCGGCTGGAGCATCGGCCGGGCAAGGCGCTGGGTCATGCCGACGCCTTGAGCCGCCTACCGCTGCCGCAGACAGGGGAAGATCCGGCCCCAGCCCCCGCTGTCTTGCTGATGGAGGAACTGCCAAACCCCCCTTCAGGCTGCAGATGTGGCCGCCCGCACGTCCCGAGATCCAATCCTCTCCCGGGTCCTAAACTGGGTGGTGAGGGGGTGGCCAGCGGAACAGACAGGGCCAGAGTTCACAGCATACAAGGCCAGGCGGGAAGAGCTGTCCGCATTGAAAGGGTGTTTACTATGGGGAGACAGGGTGATCATTCCGGGGCCCATGAGACAAGGGGTGCTAGAAACGCTGCACGAGGCCCACCCGGGCATCGTACGAATGAAAGCTCTGGCAAGGAGCTACGTGTGGTGGCCCGGGGTGGACGCAGAAATTGAAGCCTGGGTCCGAGGGTGCACACGATGTCAGGAGGTCCGCCCCAATCCACCGAGAGCGCCAACCCAAAGCTGGGAGTCTACCCACAAGCCGTGGTCACGCCTGCACATAGACTTTGCGGGGCCGTTCCAGGGGCTCCAGTTCATGGTAACGGTAGACTCTTATTCAAAATGGGTGGAAATAAGCCCAGTGTCCACCACCTCTACCAAGGCGGCAATAAGGGCCCTGCGGAAAATATTCGCAACGCACGGGTTACCCGACACAATCGTGTCGGACAACGGGGCAGCATTCACATCTGCGGAGTTTCAAGCGTTCCTCGAAAGGAACCTCATCAGGCACATACGATCCGCGCCTTTCCACCCGGCAACTAATGGACAGGCGGAGAGGACGGTACGCACCGCCAAAGAGGCCCTGAGCCGCATAACGGAGGGGGACTGGGAGTTCCGGCTGGCCCGCTTCCTTCTCACATACCGCACCACCCCAAACCCCATCTCCGGCCACTGCCCCGCAGAACTATTAATGGGCCGCCGCCCTACCACTTTATTAGACAGACTTCACCCGGACCGAGCCCCAGAGAGAAAGCTGGTCGAGAACAGGGAGGCGCCCCGAAGCTTCCTACCGGGAGACCCTGTCTACTTCCGGAACTACGGAGCGGGGCCGCAGTGGGTGGCAGGGCGCATCCTAAAACCCACCGGACCGGTGTCATACGAGGTCCTAACCGAGGGGGACCGGGTCCTCCGCAAACACATCGACCAGCTCCGGAGGCGACAAGACCCCGATAGAGAGATCGAGTTACCGGGAAATGCCGCCCCCGCCCCATCATCCGATCGACCGCAAGCACCGACAGCGGAGCCAGCGCCAGAGAGTCCACAGAATCCGGAGGGGGCCCCGGTAGCCGCTGAAAGTCCACGGAAGCCGGAGGGGGCCCCGGAAGCAGCTGAACCGCCGCCGCCGCTGCCGCCACCGTCACAGCCGCCACCGTCACCACCTCGGCTACTTCCAGAGGCCCAAGCTCCTTGTGCGGGCGGACCAACCGAGAGGGGCCCCGCCAGTCCGGTACCGGCCCCCCGACGTTCGCTAAGAGAAAGGAGGCCACCAGCATACTTAAAGGACTACGTCACCTGATAGGGGACGAACTATGGGGGGAGGGGTGTTGTGTCCTGGGATCAGAGGGCTGAGCTGGCGAAATACAGCCAAGCTTCGCTCTCTGAGAACAATAGGGACTAGGTTCCTGAGCTCGCCAGTAGTGAACCAATGGCAGCATTGGCGGGCGATTCAAACCCGCCAATAGGAATATAGGGCCGTCCCCCCCTAACTGTATATAGTTGGCCTCCGGCCGTTACTGTGTGTTCTTGTCTTATGTGAAGTACGAATAAACGCGTCTTCTCTTATGTCGTCGTCCGAGTCATGAGACCCGAAACCCAGTACTTTACAGAAGTATTCATGGGTGTTCTTGTTGCCAGGGTCACCTAAGAAAGGTTAGACCGATGGCTACCTGCAGAAGAGATCCAACTGACTCTGAGATGGTGTTGGGGCCTGCACCACTTCAGACTGTAGGTGGGGAGATGTCCTTTTTGAATGTTCTGCCAACATATACTTTCTGACAGTGTTCCCTCTAAGCTGAGTTAGTGTGAGCTAGCTCACAGTTTTTTAGCCTCCAGCTCACACATTTTTGTGTTAGCTCAGGAAGGATGGCTCCAGAGCAGACTAATTTATGCAGTAGCCAAATCGTCCACTCACAACTTTAATGCCAGTAGCTCACAAAGCAGAATTTTTGCTCACAACACTCCACAGCTTAGAGGGAACATTGCTCTCTGCAAGTTTTTTAAAGACCTGACATATCAGAGGAAAGGGTTCTCCTTCATTTTACTCCCTTGTATGTTAGTTTTCTTCTTGAATGGAGCTTCTTGTGAAAGTGAGCTCTAAAAACTGTGATTCCCCCTATTTTCACATGGTACAATCCAGTCAACTACCTGGAAACTCTCCCCTAAGATTACCTTTTAGGCCAATTGTGTTCTGTACATGCAACACAATGAGACAGCTGTGTGGATGGTCCTACCTCAGACAGCAGAAGAAGAATGAAGAAGAGATTGGATTTATACTCTGCCCTTCACTACCCAAAGGAGTCTCAGAGTGGCTTACAATCTCTTTCCCTTCCCCTCTCCACAAAAGACACCCTGTGAGGTAGGTGGGGCTGAGAGAGCTCTCTCAAGAACTGCTTGTGAGAGAACAGCTCTGAAAGAACATATGACTGACCCAAGGTCACGCCAGCAGCTGCATATGGGGGCATGGGGAATCAAACCAAGTTCTCCCAGATTAGAGTCTGCGCTCCTAACCCCTACACCAAACTAGCTTCAGAATTCCCCTATATTAATAATGGCCTGTATGGGAAAGAAGCACAGCATGCAAAAAACAAGGGTAGAGAGTATCCTTTCTCCTGCACATTTTTGTTGTTGGTGGTAGGAAGTTGTTACGAAGGTGAACATTAAAAAGATGTCCTTCCACCTGCAGTCTGCAGTGGTACAGCTCATTCTACCATTTTGCGGGGCATGCAGATTAGGCCTTGGCCTGATTTACACACAAGGCTAATGAGACAAAATAAATCTGCAAGCCCAAGTGGGTGCCCTGCTGTCCTGAAGGGTTAAGGAAGTACACTCTTCTATATTTTAATGTATTTACATTATTTGTAGTCCACCTTTCTTACAGGGATTCAAGACGGATTACAAATAGTGAGTCAGTACAATCCACGGAATGGGACATTCAATAACCAGTGCATTAGGACTGCAGAAGTGTGGAACCACCAGAAAGAACCAAAGCAGCATAGCGTAAGTATTAACAGGACACATTAAGTAGGACAAAAATTACATAATAAGATTGTTCTTACAGTAAGATATGCATGGCAGTATACATCACAGTTCCTAATCATTTAGTCAAATAAATCTGTGAACTATTTTGTACAATGCAACCCTGTTACCTGCATAGAAAAGCCCTCTTGAATAATTCAGTTTTGCATAGTTTGTGGAAAGCCAGGAGAAATGGGGGCTTTCCTGACCTCATCAGGCAGGCCAGTCCATAAGGTGAGAGCCACAATGGAGAAAGCACATGTTGATTTTGCCCATTTGCAGGCTGGCACCTGGAGAAGCCCCTGCTGACATGAGTGAAGCTGTTGTGGCAGAGCACAGGAGGAGAGGCATTCCTGCAGATAAGAGGAACCAAGGACACAAAGGGCTTTGTATGTGATGGACAATACCTTAAAATGAGCCTGGTAACAAATGGGCACACCCCAACCTGATCTTGTCATATCTAAAAAGCTAAGCAGGGTCAGCCCTGGTCAGTGTTTGGAAGGGAGACCACCAAGGAATACCAGGGTTGTGATGTAGAGGCACACAATGGCAACACCTCTGAATATCTCTTGCCTTGAAAACCCCACAGGGTTGTATAAGTCAGCTATGACTCAACCACAAAAAACAAAAACAAATGGGCAATCAATGGAGTGTCTGCAGAATGGGAGTAATATGCACGCTCCATCAAGCTCCCAATAGTAGCCAAACCATGACATTCTGGACCAGATGAAGTTTCTGAAATGACCAATATACAGGCTGCGATCACACACACTAATCCACTTTTGAATTGAATTTTGCCAGTTCACACAGTAAAATCCAGTTGGATTGAAAGTGGATTATTTAGTGTGTGTAATTGCAGCCACAGTGCATTATAGTAGTCTAGTCTCAATGTTACTGTGGCATGGATCCAGGTGGCCAGGTCAGGAGTATCAAGATACAGAGCCATCTTACAGCCTAGACTGTGTTGGTGTAAAGCATTTTTTGGAAGCTACATTAACTTGCTTCTCCAGTAATAAAGCTGAATGCAGTATGACTCCAAGGCTTTTGACTAAGAGTCAGCTAAACTCCATCAAAAGTGGGGAGAACAATGTCCTTCAAGATCTTCACCTTCCCAATGAGCATTACTTCTGTCTTTTCAGGATTTAGTTTCAACTTGTTCACTTTCAGCCAGTTAACCACAACAGCCAAGCAGCAAGTCAGGTTTTCTACCGCATCACCAGGAGATTCAGATGAGGATATATAGAGCTGGAAGTAGTCAGCATATTGGTGACAACCAATCCCAAAACTACAAATGATTTGTCCTAAAGTCTTTATATAGAGACTAAAAAGCATGGGGGATATTAATTGTTCCTTGTGGGGAAACCCTCTCTCCAAGATTGGTCCCACACTTATGACTATGTAGATCGAGAGAGTAATAGTGGACCATTTCCAAGTCTTCCTGGATAACTCATCTACTCTAGGCCCTTTTCAGTCTGGCTTCAGGCCAAACTTTGGGACAATGTACAAAGGTAACAGACCCATCTAAATGAGATACTTTGCCTCTGTAGAGCGCCACCTTTGCCTTGCCAGGTTTATTTATTTAGTTTACACAGTGAATGTCAATACCACCAATAGGTTGGTATATCCAGTAAATAGTGCAATAGGATCTGACTTCTGATTGCAGAAATCTGAAACAGAGCTGAAGCAAAGCATAAGCATTATCATGACTTCGACATGTGTAGACTGCATTTTCTCTGTGTTGTGGTAGCTTTTTTGTTTTACTTCCAGAGAGGTTTTTTGTTTGTTTGTTGTAAAGTCTGAAACAGTTACAATCCAGTAAACAATCAGTGTTTGTGTGGATCACAATACACTATGGCAGGTTCTTAAAGAGATGAGAGTACAAGACCACCTCACATGTCTCCTGAGAAACCTGTATAAGGGTCAAGAAGCAACAGTTAGAACCGGATATGGAACAACTGATTGGTTTAGCATAGGAAAAGGAGTATGACAAGGGTGTATATTGTCACCTTGCTTATTTAATTTATATGCAGAGTATATCATGCAAAATCCTGGCCTGGATGAATCACAAGCTGGAGTTAAGATTGCTGGGGAAAAGATCAATAACCTCAGGTATGCAGACGATACCACTCTGATGGCAGAAAGTGAAGAGGACCTAAAGAGCCTCTTGCTCAGGGTGGAAGAGGAGAGCACAAAAGTGGGCTTGAAGCTCAACATCAAAAAAGCTAAGATCATGGCATCTGGCCCCATCACTCCTTGGCAAATAGAAGGGGAAGTCGTAGAAGTAGTGACAGACTTCACGTTCCTGGGATCCCAGATCGCTGCAGATGGTGACTACAGCCATGAAATTAAAAGACGCCTGCTCCTTGGGAGGAAAGCGATGGCAAACCTAAACAGCATGATAAAAAGCAGAGACATCACCCTGCCAACAAAAGTCCGCGTGGTCAAAGCAATGGTATTCCCTGTAGTAATGTATGGCTGCGAGAGTTGGACTATAAGGAAGGCTGAGCGCCAAAGACTAGATTCTTTTGAACTATGGTGCTGGAGAAGACTCTTGAGGGTCCCTTGGACTGCAAGGAGATCAAATCAGTCAATCCTAAAAGAAATCAACCCTGACTGTTCCCTGGAAGGCCAGATCCTGAAGTTGAAGCTCAAATACTTTGGCCACCAAATGAGAAGGGAGCATTCACTGGAGAAGACCCTGATGCTGGGAAAGATTGAAGGTCAAAGAAGAAGGCGACGGCAAAGGATGAGATGGTTAGACAGTGTCATCGATGCAACAAACATGAAATTGAGCAAACTTCAGCGGACAGCGGAAGACAGGAGGGCCTGACGTAATCTGGTCCATGGGGTCGCGAAGAGTTGGACTCGACTGTGCGACTGAACAACAACAACAACAAAACAATCAGTGATTACACAGTAAACATAAGACCCAAAAAAACCTGTGCAGAAGGACACTAAGAAAAGAACAATTTACTAATAAGTAACAATGATATTTGTTGTTGTTCAGTCGCACAGTCGAGTCCGACTCTTCGCGACCCCATGGACCAGATTACGCCAGGCCCTCCTGTCTTCCGCTGTCCGCTGAAGTTTGCTCAATTTCATGTTCGTTGCATCGATGACACTGTCTAACCATCTCATTCTTTGCCGTCCCCTTCTTCTTTGACCTTCAATCTTTCCCAGCATCAGGGTCTTCTCCAGTGAATGCTCCCTTCTCATTTGGTGGCCAAAGTATTTGAGCTTCAGCTTCAGGATCTGGCCTTCCAGGGAACAGTCAGGGTTGATTTCTTTTAGGATTGACTGATTTGATCTCCTTGCAGTCCAAGGGACTCTCAAGAGTCTTCTCCAGCACCATAGTTCAAAAGAATCTATTCTTCGGCGCTCGGCCTTCCTTATAGTCCAACTCTCACAGCCATACATTACTACGGGAATACCATTGCTTTGACCATGCGGACTTTTGTTGGCAAGGTGATGTCTCTGCTTTTTATCATGCTGTTTAGGTTTGCCATCGCTTTCCTCCCAAGGAGCAGGCGTCTTTTAATTTCATGGCTGCAGTCACCATCTGCAGTGATCTGGGATCCTAGGAACGTGTAGTCTGTCACTACTTCTACGACTTCCCCTTCTATTTGCCAAGGAGTGATGGGGCCAGATGCCATGATCTTAGTTTTTTTGATGTTGAGCTTAGTAATTCAACTAAGAATACTGCATATGTAGTGTTTAAAAAAAATCCAACAGGTATACCAGCAACATAAGACTTTGGAGATTTCCCCCCTATGAATATAGACTGGCTGTCCTATTAATATTTTTCATTACAAATTGGAGAGCTGTTTTGCTGATGTTTACCTTGGAAACATTTTATGAGTCCTTAAAGAGTTCTTTAATCAGCCTCTAATGAGGAGGTCTATTCGAAATGAAGTTCTGAAATCTGGAGTCTTCATCATCCATTGTAGACTTAACTGTTGGATTAATAATATTGCAGATTTACCTGTTGGATTGTTGAAAATTTACCTGGAAAAATAGTGGACTCATCTGTGGGATTTTTGTAAACACTGCATATGTAGTATTCTTAGTTGACTTACTACTAGGTTCATTGTAGACTTACATGTTGTATTATAGAAAAATTGTAGACTTACCTGTTGGATTGTTGGAAAAAATGTGGATTTACCTGTTGGATTTTTGTAAATACTACATATGTAGTATTCTTAGTGGAATTACTACCAGTTATATTGTAGTTACTTATCAGTAAATTGTTCTGTTCTTTTCTTAGCATCCTTCTGCACAGTTACAGTCCATTCAGCCACCTCTTCCTGCTAAGTCTCTTCTGTATAAAGGTAAAGGTTTCCCTTGCTCAAAAGCTAGTCAGATCTGACTCTAGGGGGTGGTGCTCATCTCCGTTTCCAAGCCAAAGAGCCAGTGCGGTCCAAAGATGCTTCTGTGGTCATGTGGCTGTCATGACTAAACGCCGATAGGTACTGCTTTTCTATATACAGCTGGCTATATTGGAGTTTATCTTACCACTCCAATGAGCAAAGATTATTTATGTATGTATTACAATATTTATACTGCACCTTTTCTTTTGGTTCAAGCTTGAAGCCTTTCTCTAGTATAAGGAGACTTCTTTTAGCTGAAGTGGCTTTTCTGTTATAGGAAGAGCCACTTAAGTTGCAGGAAGTCTCCGTAGGCTGGAAGAAGGCTAACTGGAGGATGGTTGGACCCACCACATTGGTTGGAAGATGCCATCTGCAGTGACCATAGTCAGGAGATGCTGATGCCAACATGGAGGCTGAAATAGCTTGCAGACTGAGCTGCCAGTTCTGAACTGGGAAATTCCTGGAGATATGGGCAGTGGAGGCAGGGTTTGGGTTAGGGAGGGAACTCAGCAGGATATGATGCCGCACACCCCAAAAGTAGCCATTTTCTCCAGAGGAACTGACCTCTATAGTCTGGAGATGATTTGTAATTCCCTGGAGGTTGGCAACCCTACTTGCAGATGATGATGGACAAACACTGCTCAGGTTTTTGCAGATATCACTGCTGAAGTTTCAAAATTTCTTAGACATTTGTATTTAACATGACACTTGCCAAATGCAAGCTGAAGTGCCTGTAAGGGAGGGGGACACAAGTTTTTCCCTCCCCCAAATTACAAATCTTACCTTTCCAGGGGAGATGAGAGGTGAGAAGCAGGATGTGAGAAACTCAGGTTCTACCCTGTTCAAAGCCATGGATACAATAGAGAAATAGATGGCAACTGTGTCTTCAAACATTATGGCTCCCACGTGGAGCAGCTGCCAGATGAATGAGGGGGAGGTGGGGGTTATATATTGTGTGTGTTCTTCTTGTGGTGTGTGTAAGCGAGAATTCAATGTACGTGGCAGACTGTGTTATAGGCTTAACACACACACACACACAATTTTGGAATAATTATCAAAATTAATAAATACCTCAGAGATAACTGATGTATTCAGCAACAAGTGTAGCAACTACACTTGTTAGGGGAATAACATAACACATCTTCCATGTTACAAACACACTCAGTGAGTGGTTAGGGTTTTGGGTCAGTGGTCCACAGCTGTCTTGTAGGTTGGTGTAAACTGTGACCATCTAGGGAGTTGCCCTTCCATGATTTACATTGGTTAAATCTACCAGATCACCTTAATAGGAGAATGAATAGACACATGGGCTGATTTACTTTTCTGTGGGAAGGCAGATGAAGAAGAAATTATTTGCAGGGTCCTGTCTCTCCAGAGTGTTTCCATGTCATTCTCCCAGTCTGTGTCCTTGTCTCCCTCCCCACAAAAAATGCCATAGGAAAGCTGTGTGAAGAAATAAGGGATATGTTTGTAGTTCTGAGGATTAAAAACAATGGAGCCCATGACATAGGATTAAATACTTCTCTCAAGGGACTTGCTTCCTGGCCTTGCATTCACCTTGATACATTTGAAGGCTGCCACTGGCCTTTGAAGGTACTTCAAGAAAGCCATGTGATTAAATTTGCAATCTCTTTGTACTTGAGAACATCCAAACAAACATGGCAAGAAGATGGAGGATAGATTGGATGACTGCTCAGCGGCAAGATGCAGTGCAAACCAAGGAGTGTCAGAGTCAGGAAGGAATCCAGGATTAAGATAGTGGCCATGTGCAGGGCAAAGCCATCTAGATGTTCAGAAGACTTGATATATAGTTAAACAGATCAACTTCGTTATTGTTCTGTTAGTGTTCATTGTTAGTTTGAAAATGAATAAAAATTTTGATTCAAAAATTTTTTTTTTGATTTTGATTCAGAAGACGTATTGCTTTTGGCCATTCCCTTTTGTACCCTCTGATTATGAATGTGTTATGCAGGTGGGTAGTTATAATATACTGGGTTTGAGGCATGACATAGTGAATCAGCTCATAGTTTATTCGGGAACAAGACAACTTTAGCCGGCTCACAGGCCGGCTTATAACCCCAAGACAAACCACACCCCAACACCCATGATAGGTCTATTTACAGTATCAGTCTTTCATAGGTCGAGTCTAGGATCCTAGCCTCCTGATAGGAGTGGGGCTAGGATCTGATCGTCTATTGTTTGTGCGAAGCTTAGGCCCTTCGCTTGACCACATGTGGCCATACCAACGCACGTGGTTGTTTCAGTACACAACACCCCTCCCCCCATAGTCCAGAGCACACCAACAAACATAGTCCTGGAGATAAGTCGGTGCTCTTCTCACTCTCGTGGAACAGTGAAGCTCCGGGGATGCTGGAGCTGGGGTCCGATCACTCGGCTGGGCAACCGGCTGTGGTGATGGTAGTGTTTGCGGCTGCAGGGCAGTTTCCAGGCACTCCTCTGCCATGGCTGGGCTGTCGGAGGGTCTGTCTTCCATGTGAACATCTGGGGTACCTTGGAAAGGAGCAGGCTGTGCAGCCATATCGGCTGCTGGTGGAGAGGCGTCCTCGTAGTCGTAGTCCTCTGGCTCGAGCAGCAGTACTCAGTGGCGCAGCTGATCTATGTGTCACCACCAGAGTTGCCCGTCCTTACATGAGGCCTTGTAGGACAGAGGCCCTGTGACATGGACAACCCTCGCAGGGACCCATGGGGGCCCCCGAGCGTAATTCCAGGTGTAGACCAGATCCTCTGGAAGGAACCCCCGGGGTGCCTCCTGCTCTTCGGGGCTGGCGTCATGGTCCAGGGCCCAATCTGGGTGGAGACAGTCCAGCCTGGTCATCAGGCGGCCCAGCAAGAGCTCGGCCGGGCTGCGCTGGCCAAACAATGTGGCCAGTTTGAAGTCCCAGTCCCCAGAGTCCATGCAGCACAGTGCCTCCTTGGTTGTCCTGACCATCCGTTCATCCTGACTTTTGGTCATGGGGTGGAAGGGAGCCAATCAGATGTGTTTGATGCCATGGTATTCCATAAACTCCTTGAACTCGGCTGAGGTGAAAGCCAAGCCATTGTCTGTGGCCAAGGAGTCGGGTAGGCCTTGGGCACTGAAGATCCACCACATGGCCCAGATGGCAGATCGGGAGGAGGTGGAGGGCACTGGAACTAACTCTAGCCACTTGCTGTAGGAGTCCACGAGAATGAAAAACAGCTGACCTTGGAAGGGGCCTGCGAAGTCCAGGTGCAGTCTGGCCCAGGGTTTGTGTGACGATTCCCATGGGTGTACAGGTGCGTGGGGAGGTGCTGTCATGTTGCCTGGCACGGCTGGCATTGTTTGACTGTGTCCTCGATATCCTTGTAGATCTGGGGCCACCACACATAACTCCTGGCCAGCACCTTCATCCGGACGACCCCGGATGAGTTTCATGGAGGGCTGCGAACACCCGGTGCTGTAATGGGGAGGGAATCACCACCTGACCACCCCATAATATACACCCCTTGTAGCTCGAGAGCTCGTTCTTCCGGGAGGCAAATGCAGAGAACTCCAGTCCCCCCAGGCCCATAGGCCACCCCCTCCCCACCCAGTCCAAGACCCGGGCAAGGTCGCGATCCCGGCCCGTCAGGCGGGTGACTTCCTGCACCTGAACCGGCTGGTCTGGGAGGGCCTCCAGGAGAGCCACGTGATGGGCCAGGGCCGGATTGGGGTTGGAGAAGGGCAGCGGGAGGCGGCTCAGTGTGTCCATGTGGCCCATGGCCTTACCAGGGCAGTGGACGAGCACATTCCTATACCCCACCAGGAAAATTGACCAGCAGCCAAGTCTGCTCAGGTTTTCATAGCCCAGAATTCTCTGTGTCTGTTTCTTAGACCACTGGACTATCAAAGGGGTGCAGAGTGATTTATAATGATGAATTATTTCATTGGATACTCATAGAAATTTCTGTATAAAAACACCTGTAAACTTATTGCATCCAAATGAGGCCCTGAATAACAGTTTCCAACCTCATAGCCTATAGCTGAAGGCTTTGCTAAATTCATCAGACAAACAATGGAGGTTGCAATTGATTTTAGCCTGTCTTAAGACTAACAGATGGATGGTTTTGCTACGTAGGAACACCAAATCAGTGTGCTTAACATCTGCAAACCACACAGAGACTGCACTGCTTCCTGTGCTGCTTCTTACCAAACATACTAACAGGATCAGTGTGCATGGCTCAGCTTCACTCAGTGACTGCAACACTAAATCCTCCCAGCTGCTGGTTTCTTTTCCTGATGTCTAAGCCATGCACAGCACAAAGATAAAGCCCACAGTATCCACTCACAGGTGACCCTGCCTACTGCATCTCTGCATGGTTGTTACTAAATCCTTTTTTAATCATTCTTTGGCTTATTTGTACTGGGTATGATTAGAACATTCCACACTCCCATTAAAATTACCTGCCCTCAGCCCTGACCTGGATAGCCCAGAAAAGCCCAGTCTCATCAGATCCTGGAAGCTAAGCTGGGCTGACCCTGGCACTTATATGGATGGGAGACCTCCAGAGAATACCAGGGTCAGGAGGCAGAGGCAGGCTATCAAGCCACTTCTTTGAATGTCCTCCATGCCCCAGTAGGAGTCACCAGACATCACCATGACTTCCAGGCACGGGCACACACAAAAATTCAAAAATACAAAAAAAATTATGTGCCCTCAGAAGGGGCATGTCTATAACAGTGAATCATGCAGGAACACAGCTGATAGGCTCCTTGAAGATGAGTAGTTCATACTCTTACACAATCAATCAGTAAACTGTGAGCCAGAGGCCAAAAAACTGTGAGCTAGCTCACTCTAACTCAGCTTAGAGGGAACACTGCCCAGCGGCATGAGAAAGAAATGGCAGCTGTGGAGGAATAGGGAAGGAAAAATGGTGCCAAAGTGAGTGGCAATTTTTGAATCACAGCAGACCTTCAACATGGAAGGCAAATGAGCTTCAGCTGGGTACCAGCCAGAAACATCAGATCAAAGGTAGGTTGAGAAAGTGCAGTCAAAGCACAGAGAAACTGTGAAAAGACAACAGGTGGAAACATTGAAACAACCTGCTGCAGCAGTGAGCCCGAATGGAGCAAAAAGCCCATGAGAAAGCCACCATTATCCAGGAAAACCTCACTGGCCATTGGTGTCACATGACAACAGGTGAGAGAGTAGCTTGCAACATACAACTGCCAACTCTGGGTTGGGAAACTCCAGGAGATTTGGGGGCAGCATTCAGGCCATGTACATCAGCAGCAATCGGGCTCAACAAACAGAAATGCAGAAGCTCCATCTTCTTTTGGGCTAGCATGCCGCAGCAAAATAAAGTGATTCCCTGGCTTCCAGAATGCCAGGTTCAAGATCTCTAGTGTTTTATTTATACTGAAGAGCACCCTCTTAAGGGATCCTCTGCCAAAGAGGGGGAATCCCACCTGCCAGACACTGGGAATGTCTCCCCCCTACTAGAACAGGGACTGTCCTTTCCAAATTCCAGTGAGACCCAGAATCCCACCCTTGCCACAGTAACATGCCATGTTTCTCCATCTTACGTACCTTGCCAAATCACCAGCAGCCTGCACAGGGACCATGGAAACCCCCTTCTTGGTGATGCTTCTTTTTTCTCACCCCACCTCCCTCCCCCAAAAATATTCTCCACAATTTTCTGTGTGTTTCCAGTTGTGCACAGCCAGTGTGGAGTAGTGGTTAGAATTTCAGACTAGGATAAGAATATAAGAACATAAGAGAAGCCAATGTTGAATCAGGCCAATGGCCATCTAGGCCAACACTCTGTCACACAGTGGCCAAAAATACCAGGTGCCATCAGGAGGTCCAGCTGTGGGGCCAGGACACTAGAAGCCCTCCCATTGCTGCCTCCCCCAGCACCAATAATAGAGTGTATCACCTGCCCCAGACTGAGAGTTCCTATCTACACATTGTGGCTAGTAGCCACTGATGGACCTCTGCTCCATATGTTCATCTAATTCCCTCTTGAAGCCATCCATGCTTGTAGCTGCCTCCACCTCCTCAAGGAGACCTGGTTCAAATCCCCACTTTGCCATGGAATAAATGGACAGTTCCCTCAATCAAGGGAAGGGAACAGCGGGGATTGGTATTGAGACTGGTGTTATGTAATTTGTTGATAAATAATATAGAACTGGGGCAGAGTAGTGTAGTAACCAAGTCTGCAGATGATACCAGGATGATGAAAACCAAGGCATTGTGAAGAACTACAGGAGAATCTAAATTGAGTGAGTGGGCAACCATGTGGCAAATGAAGTTCAGTATGGATAAGTATAAGGTGAAGCATAATGGAACAAAAAAAAATCCTGATTTAAATGTATGCTGATAGGGTCTGAGGTGACTGAGACTGAAAGAGATCTTGGGGTTGTTGTAAAAAGTTCAATGAAAATATCAACTGAGTCAATGAACATTCTCTGTGCTAGCCATTATGAGGAAAGGGATTAAAAATAAAACAGCCAATATCGTAATATCCTTATAGAAAGTATGGTGCAGCATCATTTGCTATACTGTGTGCAGTTCTAGTCACCATATCTCAAAATGGATATTGCTGAACTGGAAAAAGTGCAAAGAAGGGCAACCAAGATGATTGGGGGTTGGAACACTATTCGTATCAAGAAAGGCTAGAGAATTTGGGACTTTCCAATCTAGAATAAAGAAAGTTAAGGGGAGATATAATAGAGGTTTATAAAATTATGTACGGAGTGGAGAAAGTGGATATAGGGAGCTTCCCCCCCCCCGCAATGAAATTGTTGGGAAATAGGTTCAGAACAGACAAAAGGGAAACTTATTTACTCATGAGTAATTAAACTATGGAAATCACTGCCAGGGTCCCTTGGGCACTGTAGTGGCCAAGAGCATGGATAAGTTTAGAAGGAAGGTAGACAGATTCATGGAGGAGAGGTCCATCAGTAGCTGGTAGCCATGGTGACTTAAGGGCACATCCATAAATGGAGGCAGCAAACTTCTGAATATCAGTCCTAGGAGGCAATATTAGTGGAAGGCTTTGGGCTCCACGCCCTGTTTGCCCTCTAAGGATATTGGCTGGCTGCTGTTTGAAACAGGATGCTGGACTAGATGGACCTGTGATCTGATCCAGCAGGCTCTTCTTATGTTTTTAAGCTTGCTCAGTGACCTTGGGCCTGCCTCATACTGTCAGCCTAACCCACCTTACAGGGCTGTTGTGGGGATAAAATGGAGAAGAACATGATGTAAGCTGCTTTGGGTCCCCATTGGGAGAAAGGTGGGATATAAAGTAAATAAAACTAAAATGCCTTAAAGAAATAAAATAATGTTATAAAATTACTTGCCACCTTTTTGCCACAATGAACATTCAAAGCACCTTAAGGTATGTTAAAAGATATATAAGCAAATAAGAAGCAGCAAAGGTACAAGGCAGGGTATCAACAAAGTAAATAAATAACAATAACTACGTTAATAAGAACAGGATTCAAGGAAGTAGTGAAGTGAGCATGCCAAAGACATTCCCTTGAATCAATTCTAGGAAGTACCATTTATTAGAAGCTCTCTGAACATTCTGGATAAGTGTGAGCTTTGGCATTTTCAACAACAAACTGTTACATACCTATTTCCAAACCAAAAGTGTTCCTGGCTTTTCTTTTTAAAGTAGAATAATGTCATGTCAGTCTCAAACAAGTTCTGTAATTAAGTCAAAAATTTCCACAAAAGAGTACAGGAGAAGAATTCATGCCAATAATCTAGAGGTGTGGCATTTAAATTTCTTTATGCGTATAATGTCAATTTCTTGCTCAAAAATACTTCCTCATTAAAAATGCATTAAAAAGCACTCCCATTCCTTTCTTTGGCAATTTTTCTGATGCAGTCAACATTTATTGTCACCACAATCTGCTCTGTGTCTTGACACAATAGCTAGCCATAATTATGCAATAATCGTTAGCTTCATTGTAAAAAAATATGAGTTTGTTTTGTGCACGACTGAACTAAAATGCAAAAGAGTACCATTTTTAGATACTCTACTGTGAATTTGTAGACCAGATTCCCCAAGTACAATGATTTTGACTGCTATGCCAAGGGAACAATGTGCTATCATTAAAAGTTAATTATAATCAAAAGTAATTCATTTCTGTTATTTCTTTTCATTAACCTGGCAATGCTATCAAATTAGAACCAGTCTTATATGTATTGGTAAGAAACAGAAGTTGGACTGATTCACACCCATACATCAACCATGCTACGAATTTTAACACAAACATGATTGCTAGGCAAGCTCACCTTGACTGAACTTCCTCATTTACACACTAGGTCAGGCCTTTATCAAACTTATTCAGTGTTTTTGTCAAAATTCGTATCAAGCACTGGTGCGCAATTTTGCACCTGGGTAACAACTGCTTGTGACACAGAATGGTGATCAGGCTGTGTCTTGGTAATAAGTAACAAATAAACATAATTAAATTTTCTGAAACATTAGATCTCTCTCTGTGAATTCATGTGCTCCTCCTAGCAGCTTGTCCTAAGAGAATATAAGAACATGAGAGAAGCCAATGTTGAATCAGGCCAATGGCCCATCTAGTCCAACACTCTGTCACACAGCGGCCAAAATATACCAGGTGCCATCAGGAGGTCCAGCAGTGGGACCAGGACACTAGAAGCCCTCCCACTGCTGCCCCCTCCAGCAACAAGAATAGAGTGCATCACCTGCCCAAGACTGAGATTTCCCATCTATACCCTGTGGCTAATAGCCACTGATGGACTTCTGCTCCATATGATAATCTAATTCCCTCTTGAAACTGTCCATGCTTGTAGCTGCCACCACCTCCTGTGGCAGTGAATTCCATATGTTAATCACTCTTTGGGTGAAGAAGTATTTCCTTTTATCTGTTCTAACCTGACTGCTCAGCAATTTCATGGAGTGCCCACGAGTTCTTGTATTGTGAGAAAGGGAGAAAAGGACTTCTTTCTCAACCTGCTCAATCCCATTCATAATCTTATAAACCTCAATCATGTCACCCCTCAGCCGTCGTTTCTCCAAGCTAAAAAGCCCCAAGCATTTTAACCTTTCTTCATAGGGAAGGTGACCAGAACTGTACACTGTATTCCAAATGAGGTCGCACCAATGATTTATACAGGGGCATGATGATACTGGCTGATTTGTTTTCAATTCCCTTCCTAATAATCCCCAGCATAGCATTGGCCTTCTTTATTGCAGCTACACACTGTCTAGACATTTTCATTGAGTTATCTACTACGACTCCAAGATTTCGCTCTTGGTCTGTCTCTGCCAGTTCAGATCCCATCAACGTGTATTTATATTTAGGATTTTTGGCTCCAATGTGTATCACTTTGCACTTGGCCACACTGAACCCCATTTGCCATGTTGATGCCCACTCACCCATCCTCAACAGATTCCTTTGAAGTGCCTCACACTCCTCCCTGATTTTCACCACCCGGAACAACTTCATGTCATCTGCAAATTTAGCCACTTCACTGCTTACTCCCAATTCCAAATCATTAATAAACAAGTTAAAAAGCATCGGACCGAGTGCTGATCCCTGTGGTACCCCACTGCTTACACCCTCCACTGAGAAAGTTTCCCATTTATACTCATTCTCTGTTTCCTATTTATAAGCCAGTTTTTGATCCACAGAGGACTTGTCCTTTTATCCCATGACTATTAAGCTTACTTAGGAGCCTTTGATGAGGAACTGTATCAAAAGCTTTCCGGAAGTCAAGGTAAATAATATCTATTGGGTCCCCCTTGTCCACATGTTTGTTCACTCCCTCAAAAAACACTAGCAGGTTAGTGAGACAAGATCTTCCCTTACAGAACCCATGCTGAGTCTGCCTCAATAGTTTTTGTTCATCAATGTGCCTACTAATTCTTTCCTTGATAACAGTTTCCACCAACTTACCCGGTATCGATGTCAGACTGACTGGCCTATAATTTCCCGGATCTCCCCTGGAGCCCTTTTTAAAGATGGGAGTGACATTAGTTTCCTTCCAGTCCTCAGGAATGGAGGCAGATTTTAAAGAAAGATTACATATTTTTGTCAGGAGCTCCACAAGTTCACATTTGAGTTCTTTCAGAACTCTCGGATGAATGCCATCCGGGCCTGGTGATTTATTAGTTTTAAATTGTCCATCAGTCGGAGGACTTCCTCTCTTGTCACCGCAATCTGATTCAGGTCTTTCAAACCCCCTCCCGAAATTGGTGCTTCTGGAGTGGGCAAGCACTTCTCCTTTTCCACAGTGAAGAGAGAGGCAAAAAATGCATTCAGCTTCTCAGCCATTTCCCTATCATCCTTCACTACTCCTTTTACCCCTTGGTCATCCAAGGGCCCCACTGCATCCCTGGCTGGCTTCCTAATTCTAATGTATTTGAAGAAAGTTTTATTGTTGGCCTTTATGTTTTTTGCGATATGCTCCTCATATTCCCTTTTTGCTTGCCTGATCACAGACTTGCATTATATTTGCCATAGTCTGTGTTCCCTTTTATCAACCTCACTAAGACTAGCTTTCCACCACTTAAGGAATCCTTCTTACCTTTTACAGCTTCCATTACTTTATTTGTTAACCATGCAGGCTTTTTTCTATATCTATTTGTACCTTTCCTAACCTGCGGTATATATTTTTTCTGAGCTTCTAGGACTGTATTTTTAAATAGTCTCCAAGCTTCCCCAATGATTTTGACCTTCTCCACTCTTCCTTTCAATTTCTTCCTCACATGTCCCATCATACCAGAGAAGTTACCCCTTTTAAAGTTAAAAGTGGTTGCGTCAGTCTTTTTGGGCAACTCCCTATCTGTACTAATGTTAAACTCAATGACATTATGGTCACTGTTCCCAAGCGGTGCAATCACTTTTACATCTCTCACCAGGTCTTGGGTGTTACTTAGGACCAAATCCAGGATCGCCTCTCCCCTGGTAGGATCTGTGACCATCTGTTCCATAGCACAGTCATTGAGAGTGTCTAAAAACTCAATCTCTTTTTCCCGACTAGAACTCATATTGACCCAATCAATGTGTGGGTAGTTCAAGTCGCCTATTACGACACAGTTATTTCGTCTAGCCGCTATCTTTAATTCATTCATCATTTTATAATCCTCCTCTACCTTTTGATCTGGTGGGCGATAACGAACTCCCAGTGTTAAGCTTCCTTTTGGGCCCACTATTTCAACCCATAGCATTTCCAGAAGCGAATCCAATTCTCTTACCCTCTCAATCTTACTGGATGGTATACCTTCTCTGACATACAGAGCCACCCCATCTCCAACCCTTCCCCCCCTATCCTTCCGATATAATTTATAACCAGGAATCACCGTATCCCACTGATTTTCCTCATCCCACCAAGTTTCTGAAATACCCACAATGTCTATTTACCCCCCCCCAACACCAAGCATTCCAACTCCCCAATCTTACCTCGGAGACTTCTAGCATTTGTGTATAAACACTTATAGTTCCCCACATTTGTTAAGCCCACAGCCTTCCTCTTGCTGCCTCGAGACCTTGCCAGGCAGTTCCTATCATTAGCCACAGTCTCAGTGGACAATTGTAATCCATTTCCTTGTACAAAAGTAATAGCTACCCCTTCATCTCTTTGAGATGAGCCATCCTGAACCAGAGACTTTTCATCTCCTGTCGGCTTTCCCCCATTATTCAGTTTAAAAACTGCTCTGCCACCTTTTTGATTTTGAGCGCCAGCAGCCTGGTTCCTTCTTGGGACAAGTGGAGACCATCCCTTTTGTACAGCTCCTTCTTGTCCCAAAAAGCATCCCAGTGCCTAACGAACTTGAACCCTTCCCCCCTACACCACCGTCTCATCCACGCATTGAGACTCCTGATCTGTGCCTGTCTCTCCGGCCCTGCGCGTGGAACAGGTAGCACTTCTGAGAAGGCTACCGTAGAGGTCCTGGCCTTGAGTTTCTTGCCCAGCAGCCTAAATTTCTCCTCCAGGACCTCACGACTGCATTTCCCCACATTGTTGGTGCTGACGTGCACCACGACCACTGGCTCTTCCCCAGCACTATCTACCAGCCTATCTAAAACATGTGTAATGTCCACTACCTTTGCAGGCAAGTCACCATACGGTCAGTACGCGGGTTCGCCACCCAGCTGTCTACCTGCCTAAGGATCGAATCTCCAACTACCAAGAGCCCCCCTCCCACCCTTCCCAGGGACGGTTCCTTGATACGAAAGGATACCCATTCACTAGCTGAAGAAGAGGTCCCTTCTGAGGGCACATTCCCCTTATCCTCAGCGTGGTGTCCCGTTTCTCCTTGACCCTCATGCTCCCTGGCAGCAGCTGGGCTGCCAGATCCAGAGTGGGACATATCTAACAAGTCCCCGAGAGTCTTCTCTGTGCACTAACTGACTGTCTCTGCTTCTCCAAGTCAGCCACCTTGGCCTCAAGGGAGCAAAATCTCTCCCTGAGAACCAGGAGCTCCTTGCACCGAGCACACACCCAAGACTTCTGACCAGTGGGCAGATACTCATACATGTGACACTCGATGCAAAACACTGGATAGCCCCCAACCCCCTGCTAGCATTCTGGCTTCATAATTGTTTTTAAACAAATACTTTTCTATAACCCACCTTTTAAAACCCTTTGTATTTATATGGTTCCTGTTGTAGAAGTCTACTTACTTTACCTTACTGGGAACCCAAGGAGCCAAGGTCCCTGGCTTTCTGGCTCTTCCTGGGCATCTTACAGAGCCCCTAGGCTGAAAGTCCCTAGGCTAAGAGCCACAGGCCAAGAGCCTCACCCTTTTGCTCTCACCCTTCGGCTCGTGACAGAGGCTCTGTCCTGTCCTGTCCTGTCCTGTCCTGTCCTGTCCTGTCCGTCTGTCTCTCTCTGTTTAAATGTTTGTGCTCTGCTTTTCCCTTGTGACTCAAGGTGCCTTACAATTCAAAATTTTAAAACACAAACTGCAGTACTCCCCTGAATTCCTGCGGGCTTTCCCCTATTAAACTCCTTAGCAAATAAAATGGTCTTGTGGAAGGTGTCCCATTCCATAGGGAGATAGATATAGATATAGATATAGATATAGATATAGATATAGATATAGATATAGATATAGATATAGATATAGATAGATAGATAGATAGATAGATAGATAGATAGATAGATAGATAGATAGATAGATAGATAGATGTAAACAAAGACCGGCTGTAGTTAGGCAGGCTGCCTTAAGTGGGAGAACAATCAGTAGGTGACAACCTGAAGACCATAGTTGGCTCATGGGGACATATAGGGAGAGATAAGTTAGATATGCTTAAAAAAAAAAAAAGATGTGTTTAATTGCTGTTTTATGTATGTGTGTTTTACTTTGGTTTTATTTGTCTAAATTATGTGTTTTTGTTTTAATGGTTTTAAGATGTATTTTTATTGTGTATATTTTTAAAAATCTCATAGCAGTATTGGTAGCCTTGATGAGGACAGAAAGGTAGGGTATACATTTTCCAAATAAACAAACAAACAAATATGTAGGTCCCAGGTCAAGAAGGGCTTTCCAAGCTGCCCCTTAGAAACATTTGCTCTTCATCATCCCAGGTCTCGTCTTTTTTCATTGCTTTTAACAGTCTTATGGAAGGACATATTTAAAGAGATCAGGAATGTTCAATTATTACTGCCCTTTAGGGAAAGAGTGTAAAATATTTTTATTTCAGGTAATATTCTGCTGTTTTAGATGGACTTTTTGTTGAGGATGAGGGTATGTATTTTGTGGCAAGTCTGCTATGACTTATTTTGTAAAAATTATAAATAATTTTGATAGTTTATGTAATTTTGGATGCTGTTTGACATAATTATTATAAGCCACATTGGGCCTTCCAGGGGAAAGACAAGATATAAATAGATGAAATGTATAAATACTTTGGGAAGATGTTCCAAGGCGTGCGCTGTAGGCTTGCACCATGACCTGACTGTTGGATTAATTTTCACTATTTGAATAAAGTTTACATTTATTAATGTGTCACAAGACTCAACCCCTTAACTGTTCAAACTATACGAGGATTGATAACTGTGGTATCACTCAAGAATAATTATGTAGGCATTCAGTGTGATATTTTAGGGGAAATGGAGAAAGGCAAGCTACAATAGACCGGGTAGTCCCACTGAGGGCAACTGATTCTTCTACCCTCCTCCCACTTAGATACTCATGGCCAGAATATCCTTTTCTCTCATCTGTAGTGTTTGCAGTGGGGTAGCTTTTAGTCTGCTGTGTGATTAGGGAAAAAAACAAACAACAGCAAAAAATTGGGGACCTAATGCAAAAAAGGGGGGGACTGCTACAAAAACAAAATAAGTTATGTGAATAATTAATGAATCAATATGGGCACAGTACCGAGTTAAATTCAGCAACATTTACTGCATTACAGTTAACAGCAACATTTACAAGCAGAGTTACCCCATTCCAAGGACTTCAATGGATTTAGGAAAGTATAACTCTGTTTATGATGGCACCAGTGTTCCCTCTAAGTTGAGTTAGTGTGAGCTAGCTCACAGTTTTTTAGACTCCTGCTCACAGATTTTTGTCTTAGCTCATGAAGGATGGCTCCAGAGCAAATTAATTTATGCAGTGCCCAAATCATTCACTCACAACTTTAATGCCAGTAGCTCACAAGGTAGAATTTTTGCTCACAAGACTCCACAACTTAGAGGGAACATTGGATGGCACTGTATGATTCACGTATGTGTAAGCACGCCCTTCCTAAGTGAATTTTCAGTTGTATACCCAGAAGCAAATTGTTATGTTCTAGGTTTATTCTATGTTGTGTTGGTTATGGATTGGCCTCTGGTATCCTAATCCCCTTGTTCTGATTGGCTGTCTAATAAAGACCATCCATTGGTCCTGAAGTCACCCAAGGTAACGTATCAAAGAGCTCTGCTTAGGTCCAATCAGACAGTCGGTATATAGTTACATTGTATATAGTTCACTGCTGGAATGGTTTAAGTTTGGGTGCCACTCTTGTCAGAGCAGATCAGAGCTGAGCAATGTCCTGAATAAAAGCCTTGTTATTGTTCATCACTTCCTGCCTCTCAATACTTAAAACTGGTGATGAAGATGGGATCCCAGGCCTAACCAAATGGGGGAAATCACTCTCCACCTGCCCAGACTGAAATCACTAAGGCGCCTAGAGCTAAATCACTATAGACATGGCACCAAAAGGCCATATCAAACCGTTCAACCCCAAGGTTGGGAACTGGGAATCATACCTCAATCGTTTGGAATGCTTCCTCATAGCAAACAGTATTGAAGGAGGCAGGGCCAGCTCGCCCTGCAGGGGCACCAAAATGCCCCCTCCCCCCCCATGAAAAGCCCCCCGGGCCGCCCAACGCCGGCAGCCCCGGCTTTCCTGGGTGCCTCGCGGCTGTGAGACACCCGGGAGAGCCACACCGCCACCCCTGGGAGGGAAGGGGGGGTGTTCTAAGCCCGCCCCTTCCCTGGCTCTCCTGGGTGCCTCTGCGAGGCACTGGGGAGAGCTGTGCCGCTGCCGCTGCCGCTGCCGCTGGGAGGGAAGGGGCGGGCTTCTAAGCCCGCCCCTTCCTCAGCTCTCCCGGGCGCTGGGCCATCTCCAGGCCCCACCGGGAGGTTGGCATCCCAGTGGGGTGGGCGCCCCAGGCTGTCCTGCCTAGGGCGCCCAGACACCTGGGGCCAGCCCTGGAAGGAGACGATGTCCGTCACGCCACCTTTCTGAGTACTTGTGGCCAGGCTGTATTCGACATTGTCAGGGCTTAGTAACTCTGTCCAAATTGCTGGAGACACCTCTCGGCATCATCAAGGCATGGCTCAACAATTATTTTGTGCCAAAGATGTCTGCTGCTGTGCACCAATGTGCCTTTCATCAACGAAACCAGAAAGAGGGCGAGTCTGTCACCGAGTATGTTGCCACACTGAGAAGGGCTGCTCAAGACTGTCAGTTCCCAAATCTAAATTCAATCCTTTGAGATCAGTTACTCTGCGACCTTAGAGACGACGGTATCTGGTGAGTGCTTCTACTACAAAAAACTCTTACTTATGAATTGGCCCTCAAAGAAGCGTTGCAAGTGGAGACCACCAACCTTTCTCTTTGCAAACTGCGATTGGGTACCCAGAGTCACACATCATGCCGCACTGATGCTGTTCACCATGGTGACACCACTGACTCCTCTGATTTCAGAGACGACCAATCAGAATCGTCCGATGATGGAGTTTACAGGACGGGAGCCAACCAGAAGTCATGCCATTCTCAACAAAGCTCGCAACGAAGAGTATGTGCCGGCTGTGATGGCCAGTTTCGCTGTCAGTTTTGCAATGCTATATGTTTCGCAATGCTATATGTTGTTCGTGTGGGAAGACAGGCCATATCGCTAAAGCCTGACACTCATCGCAAGGTCGTGCTACACCAGAAGTATCACATCACCCAGAGAAATCTTCCAGTACGTCTCACCATCCATCTCATTTCCTGTGCTCTCGATTGTTCAATCAATGTTTTAAATACAATAATGAAGCAAGCATCTCGGAAGATTACACCAATCGCCTGTACATACACCAAGGTCTGCACCATTTCCCAAGATCAAGGCTACAGTCTTCATTGAAGGTCACGCATGCCAGATGGAGGTCGATTCCAGTTCTGCACTGTCAATTGTCTCGTGGAGCACCTTCCAACAAGTCTGTCCTCGTTTCTCTGCACACCGTCTTCAGAAGTGCAGTCTGCAACCTTTCGATTTCCAAAGAAACAGCATTTCTGTCATTGGTATCGCCCCTGTCCAAGTCAAGTACAAGAAATTCAACAGTCATCTTAATTTACTCATTGCTGAAGGTCGCTGCATGAGTCTTATTGGTCTGGATTGGTTCGCCGCCCTAAGTATTGACATTGTTGACGTTAACCACACCAGTCAGTCAAGCGTTGCCGATTTTGTAGAAGAGTTCCCAGATGTTTTCAGCTCAGAGCTTGACTGTTACAAAGGTCCACCTGTCTCCTTCACCTTGAATCCTGTCGTCCAACCCTTACGCCTGAAGCCATGGTGATGCCCCATCGCTCTCAAGCCGCGTATCAAAGAGCAAATCAATAAGCTGCTAGCTCAAGGCATCCTGGATCCCGTTCCCAATGCCAAATGGGAGACTCCGATCGTCACTCCAATCAAACCAGATGGTTCGATCCGCTTGTGCACAGATTACAAGTGCACCCTTAACAAGGCCCCGCAGCCGCATGCATACCTGGTTCCTGTGGTGAGCCATCTTTTAGCATCTATCTCCAGGGGCAAGGTGTTTGCCAAAATCAACTTAGCTCAGGCATATCAACAACTGCCTGTTGACGCAGCCACGACCGAAGCTCAGACAATCGTGATGCACCATGGCGCCTTCAAGGTGAACCATTTACAGTTCAGGGAAAGTGTCGCCTCTGGGATTTTTCAGAAACTAATGGAGCACCTTCTGAAAGGGTTACCAGGTGTCGTCCCTTATTTTGATGATGTGTTGATAGCGGGGGCCTCTGGATTAGAACCGACTGCTCATGTGTGAGAGGTACTCCGCTGTCTGCAGAAGGTCAGCCTGTGAGTAAAAAAGAAGTGTGAGTTCTTCGTCCCCGCAGTCCAATTTTTGAGTTTTCTCCTGGACAAAGATGGCATCCATCCTGCACCAGACAAGGTTGCCGCGATCCGCAAAGCGCCCCCACTGAAATCGCAGCAGTGAAGAAATTTCATGATTTCATCTACGGTCGGGAATCTGACATCATCACCGATCACAAACCACTGCTCGGCATCTTCACATCTGATCGCCAAACCCCGCAGATCTTGTCACCTCAAAAGATGCGTTGGGCCATCCTCCTCTCAGAGTATGACTTCACCATCGTCCACAGGGCCAGAAAAACCATTGGGCATGCCAATGCCCTCAGCCGCCTGCTGCTGCAGGAAAAACACGAGGCCCTGATCATTGGGTGTTTAACAATCTTGATGCAAAGACACCAGTGACTACCTCAAAAGTCAGTTGCTGCACTGCATTAACCTGTTATTTTAAAACTATGGTATTGTTCATATCTTTATCTTTTCCTGAAAATATGAACATCAGGCTAGGGTATTGCCTTTTCCTGCTCTTCATGTGTTTTACTTTTTGTAATTTTGATGACAGTGAAACACACCAGATGGCCAGCCAGTCTTTTAACTGGATTTAGTAAACCTGTTTACAAAACAAAAAACATTATTAAAGGGGTTTAGAAGACAGTATAGTAAGAACAAGAATGTAGGTTGTGAATGTGGAAAACATCCATATGAATCCATGTTCAGCTATTAAATTCACTGGATGGCCTTGAGTCTTTCCTTCACCCTAACATACCTCACAGGATTTTGCAAGGCCAAAACACTATTCTGAGTTCCTCACAAGAGTGTGGGATACAAATTATTCAACAAATCAATACATCTAATTCTCAGCATGGCCAGATCTGTGCATACTTAAATCCAAAGACTGGAGCTGTGAGTGGACAAGGCAGATCTTTCTACAAACCTGAGAAATGCCTCACATTTGCAGAAAAATCTGAAAATCTTAAAAAAAGAGAGAGAGGCTAATTTCCCATTTCCAAAAAATAGAAGCAGAACCTGTAGCTTTAAGAAACAACTGCCTTCGATGGCCACTCCTAGGTATCCAGAGTATTACCAATCCTTGGCTTCTGTCAGTAAAAAGAAGAAGGGGCGGGGCCCTTTTCAGGGCTCTTTTGGCATTTGAGGGATGAATCACTGAGGCCAGGCCTGGCAGCAACCACTAGGTAGAGTTGCCATTCCCCAGGTGGGGACAGGGGATCCCCTGGTTTTGCAGACTCTTGGCCACTGCTGGCACCTGGCTGGTAGGAGGAAATGCCCCCAACAACAGCAACGTCACCAGAAATAAATGTGACATGCCTACGTCACCCAGAAGTGACATAGGCACATCAGGGATGTCGAGGGGGGGCAATGCTCTGGTTTTGGGGCAAAACTCTATGGTTTGAGGCTAATTTCACCATAGAATTTTGCCCCAAAACCAGAGTGTTGCCCCCCTGACATCCCCAATGTGCCTATGTCACTTTCGAGTGACGTAGACACATCAGGCAACAATGCTTCCAGCTCCTGGAACGTCTCCCCCCCCCCATGCTCCTGCCAGTGCTTCTGATGGGCCTGGCAACCCTACAACTAGGTGACTTACTACCATGTGACTTGATTTACCAACTTGACAGCAGCCACCCCACAAGAGTCAGTATAGTGTAGTGGTTATAATTTGAGATTTAGGATATGACAGAGCCAGGTTCAAATCCTCAGTTAGCCATGGGAGCTCTCTGAGTGACCTTGGGCAAGTCACGTACTCGCAACCTAATCCAGGGGTCTCCAAACTTTTTGTGCCTGAAGGCCCTTTTTGAATTCTGACACAGCATGGTTGGCGCAGCAACAAAATGGCTGCCACAGGAGGTGGAGCCAGCCACAAAATGATTGCCACAGCTTAACTTCAATAACACAGTATAGATCTTTGTACTGTGGTGGCCGCTGCTGCTAAAGCAATATTTTTTTTAAAAACCTGCTCAATCACATCCCTAATAGTCAGAAGTCTTGCTGGACAAAAGCCCTACCTGGCCCCACCCACTTCTGAAAACACTTGGCAGGTGCCAGAAAAGGTGTTGTGGACACCACGGCACCTCGTTGGAAACCCCCAGCCTTACCTATATCACAGAGTTGTTGTGAGGATAAAGAAGAGAACGATGTAAGCAGCTTTGGGGGTCCCCGTTGTGGAGAACAGCAGGTTATAAATGAAATAAATAAACAGTAGTGTAGGCAAAAACAGAGGCAGATAAAAGATAAATTGATGGATGGGTAGAAAGGAGAGAAGGAAGCAAGGATATGTGGGATGCCAGGAGGAGAAAAACAGGAAATAGTGTGTTACAGAGAAAATGTGCTTCACTGTGCAGCTGGACTTGGCAGCCAACACCACTTACCCAAACCATAGTTTCCCCAGGGAAAGGCTGGCAGGGGGAGGGGGGGAGATGAAGACAGGGGAGCAAATAAAGACAGATTGGCTGGTGGGTAGGAAGGAGAAAACAAAGCAGGGGAACTGATCTAGGCTTGCCAATCCCTATTTCATAGTCTCCTGCCCACTAATGGCCAGCTGGCCTGGGGGGAGCCCTGCCCCCAAGCCCCACCCCCATCAGTGGCCACCCACAGCCACCTCTCCCTCCTCTCCTGCAAGATTTAAAGGGCCCTAGGTTCCAGCTGATCAGTGGGAGCACATGGCCCACTGATCAGCTGGAGGGCCCTTTAAATCTTGCAGGAGAGGAGGAACAGGGTTGGCTGCCAGCTGCATGCCTGAACTCCAAGTGGTGAATTGGAGTTCAGGTGCAGGCGGTCCTCACTTGCAAAAAACCATTTAAAGGGTAGTTGTTGCTTGGAGTTCAGGCATGCATGGCACCTGGCCCTGCTCACAAAAAAACATTTAAAGGGAACTTTCACCACTTGGTAGTTCAGGCACAGGCGGACAGCCGCGTCTAGCAAAAAACCATTTAAAGGGAATGTTCACTTTAAATATTTTTTTCCCTGCAAGTGGGCACCACTGGAGCCTTCAAAGGGGCTACATCCCCAGTGTGATGAGGTCACTTATGCATGATATCATTGCATCAGGGAGTCCCCACCCCCTCCTGGAATAAGAACATAAGAACATAAGAGAAGCCAATGTTGAATCAGGCCAATGGCCCATCTAGTCCAACACTCTGTCACACAGCGGGACAGAACACTAGAAGCCCTCCCACTGCTGTCCCCTCCAGCACCAAGAATAGAGTGCATCACCTGCCCCATACTGAGAGTTCCCATCTATACCCTGTGGCTAATAGCCACTGATGGACTTCTGCTCCATATGTTTATCTAATTCCCTCTTGAAACTGTCCATGCTTGTAGCTGCCACTCCTGTGGCAGTGAATTCCATGTGTTAATCACTCTTTGGGTGAAGAAGTACTTCCTTTTATCTGTTCTAACCCGACTGCTCAGCAATTTCATCAAGTTCTTGTATTGTGAGAAAGGGAGAAAAGGACTTCTTTCTCAACTTGCTCAATCCCATTTATAATCTTATAAACCTCAATCATGTCACCCCTCGGCTGTCGTTTCTCCAAGCTAAGGAGCCCCAAGCGTTTTAACCTTTCTTCACAGGGAAGGTGTTCCAACCCTTTTATAATTCTAGTTGCCCTTCTCTGCACTTTTTCCAATGCTATAATATCCTTTTTGAGATGTGGCGACCAGAACTGTATACAGTATCCCAAATGAGGTCGCACCAATGAGTTATACAGGGGCATGATGATACTGGCTGATTTGTTATCAATTCCCTTCCTAATAATCCCCAGCATAGCGTTGGCTTTCTTTATTGCAGTTATACACTGTCTAGACATTTTCATTGAGTTATCTACTACGACTCCAAGATCTCTCTCTTGGTCCGTCTCTGCCAGTTCAGACCCCATCAACGTGTATTTATATTTAGGATTTTTGGCTCCAATGTGCATCACTTTGCACTTGGCCACATTGAACCCCATTTGCCACGTTGACGCCCACTCACCCATCCTCGACAGATCCCTTTGGAGTGCCTCACAATCCTCCCTGGTTTTCACCACCCGGAACAACTTCGTGTCATCTGCAAATTTAGCCACTTCACTGCTTACTCCCAATTCCAAATTGTTAATAAACAAGTTAAAAAGCATCGGACCGAGTACTGATCCCTGTGGTACCTCACTGCTTACCACCCTCCACTGAGAAAGTTTCCCATTTATACCCACTCTCTGTTTCCTATTTATAAGCCAGTTTTTGATCCACAAGAGGACTCGTCCTTTTATTCCATGACTATTGAGCTTACTTAGGAGCCTTAGGAGCTTACTTAGAATGCCCCCCAAAGCCTCCCACCGGCCACAAAATCGGACCTGACAACCCTAAAGTGACCTCTATCAATTGGAAAGGAGTTGTAATTCTGGGTAGAATCCAGCCCCCACCTGAAGGATGGCCACCCTAGGGCCCTTGGAGGAAATGGCTGCTTTGGAGAGTGGAGTCTATGGGTCCGGTCACACTGCCATTTTGATCGGGATTCGCTGCTGTTTCCTTGCGCATGTCAGTATCACGTTCACACGCACCAATCCACCCCCCGCCCCGAAGCAGGCTCACTCGCACAATGATGCCGGATTTTCCTGACCCCTGGAAAATCAAGTGTTTTCCTGGCACTTCCGCTGTGAATGCGCGATTTCGCCTATCTGGACAGCCCATCTTTCGCAATGATTGCGATTAGGGTCATCTGAATGCTCTTTGTGCTTTTTTTTTTTTAAAGCTTCCGGTTTGAGCGCTTGAGCAAATATGCGCTTAATAAATCCATTTAACGTTTAATAATGGATTTATTAAGCGCATGTTTAGTCAAGCGCTCAAACCAGAAGCTTTTAAAAAAAAACGCACAAAAGACGGCCCTGGAGGTGGGAACGAGAGGCGGGGGCTCCGGCAGCCTGGATGGGACCGGCAAGGAGGATGGTGGAGACGGTGGAGATGGCGGAGCCTGTTTTTGTGGGGCAATGGCGACAGCAGCGGCGATGCCCCCCCAAGTGTTGGCAGAAGCAGCAGCCGCCCGAGCCTCCCCCATGGCCAGCAGGATCGCCTGGAGGGACGGCGCAGCAGCAGGCGAGGGGTGCTGTAAGAGAGGGGCTGGCTGCATCTAGTCAGCCCAATGTGAAGAAATATGTTCCCGATTTAAACAAAGTGGGAACAAAGCGCAATTACCTTTGCAGTGTGATCAGAGCCTATGACATTATACCCCTCTGAAGTCCCTCCCCTCCTCAAACCCACTCTCCCCAGGCTCCACCCCCCAAATCTCCAGGTATTTCCTAAACTGGTAGCCCTGTCTCCTTCCCACTCAACAGCCAACCTACAGCCCCGGTCACATGCCAAATTTGCCACGGGAGAGCAACGATTGAATGGCGGAGTTTCTGGGTGCAATCACACCACAACATCTGGGAGGTGTAGCACTCCCATAGCCAACCCGTGGCTTCCCGCCGGAGATGTGGAGTAAAAAACTACCTCCTCGAAGGTACTAGCAAATGGTTTGCCACGAGCTGCCTCCGGACTCCCTCGGTGTGATCACACCAGCGTGCGGCTTTTCCCTCCAGCCCCTCTTTGATGCGCAGGTGCGGAGGGAAGGAACTGTGGCATGCCGCCAACATGTGGGATCGCGTTCTGGCTGCTCTAATTGCAGTGCTGCAAATAGCCCCACCTCCACACCACGTTATCCGGCCCGTATGACTAGGGTCTAGCTTTATCTGCCCCTCTATCTTAAACTCTCCCTCTGTTGAGGAAGCTACAGCCTGCTAAGAGTCTAGTTACTCTAAATCAAGGGTGTCAAACATAAGGCCCAGGAGCTGGAACAGGCCCGTCCAGGGCTCTTACCTGGCCTGCAAGCAACTGGTATATGTGGAAATATAAGGGACTCCCTCTTTTATAGTATTCCTTGGGGAAAAAACCTAGTCTTGCATATGATTAAATACATTTATTGGGGCTTTTGTGGACTTCCCAGTAAATCAATTACTTTCACTGCTAGGAATCGATTGCTTTTGTTTGTATTTTGAGTAAAAATAATATCATTAATTGGCTTTTCCTATGTCCTTTACAAAGTTTATCTCTCTGGTACCTGGCATTACATTTTATGGCACACATGGCCCAGCCTGACAAAGTGACATTTATGTCATAACCAGCCCTTGTAACAAATGAGTTCAACACTTCTGCTCTAAATAATGCTGAAAAAGTAGTTTGGTTCACTTCTTCCCTACGGGGAGCTGTAGAACATTCTCTAGTGTTTAGGGTTTATTGAATGTTTTTTTCTTGCAGTTCAGCCTACCTCTTGTTGTTACTCTCTCTGCTGTAAATGTTAATGTGTTCTGAAGGCCTCTCTGTTGCATTAATGGCCAAATCCTGTTGCAATAAATTCATTGAAAGTAAACTCCAAAGTGTGGATTGTATTATTTCCTGAACTCTGCCAACACCCTCTCCTTCCACAACCAGTTTCCTCTGCCCAGTTGTGTGGTGCTGGCCACTGGACCAGGCCCACTTACATGTTAGATAACCGTCAAGGACACATCACACTTTCCTCTCTATCCTACTCCGTGTACAATTTCCTCTCTCCCTCCTCCTGGCAACCCCCCATACCCTCTCCCCTTCGCTTGCCTCATTCACTCCTCACTCAGCCATTCATCAGCCTACCTTTTATCTGTCTCCCATCTTCAGCGATAGTAATCATTTATTTACTTTATTTTTACATCATCTTTCTCAAAAGTGGGGAGTCCTAATGCTCCTTTTAAGCTGTGGAGTCTTGTGAGCAAAAATTCTACTTCATGAGCTACTGGCATTAAAGTTGTGAGCAAGAGATTTGGCTCCTGCATAAATCAGTTTGCTTTGGAGCCATCCTTCCTGAGCTAAGACAAAAATGTGTGAGCTGCAGGCTAAAAAACTGTGAGCCAGCTCACACTAACTCAGCTTAAAGGGTACACTGGTAGGGCTGGGGACCAAAGCAGCTTACATTATTCTCCTCTCCTCATTTTTATCCTCACAACAATCCTGTGTGGCTAAAAGTAAGTGACTGGTCCAAAATCACCGACTGAGCTTCCACAGCAGTATGGGAATTCAAACCTGTGTCTCCCAGACCCTATCCTAAAGCTCTAACTGCTACACCACACTGGCTTTCATAGGGTAGCTGCTGTTGAACAGTAGCAAAAAGTCAAGCACAGGTGAGTCATGCAAGTCAGGTGGTAGCAAGTCACCCAGACATTGCTTCTAGGCCTAGATTTGCCAACCTCCAGGTGGAACCTGGAGATTTCCCAGAATTACAACTGAACTCCAGATGACAGATATCTGTCCCCCTGGAGAAAACAGCTACACTGGAGGGTTGATTCTATGGCATTATATCCAGCTGACTCATCTCCCTCCCCAAACCCTGCCTTCCTCAGACTACACCACAAAATCTCCAGGAATTCCCCAACCTGGTGTTGGCAACCATAGCCATGCCTGGACCCAGTGAGTCCCCCTCCTTAAAAAGGCCTGGAAAGGGCCCTCCCCCTCCCCAAGCCTTTTATTGATAGAATGAAATCTGGAATCTGTGGTTGCCAAGCAACAGCCACTGAGGGCATGCACTGGTTAAAGCTACAGGCATTCCTTTTATCATTTTGTGATTTTTTAAACTTCCCAATGTATATATATTTTTTTAGATTTCAGATTTTTCTGCAAACCTAGAACATTGTTCAGATTTGTAGAAAATTCTGTCTTGCTCATTCACAGCTCATTACTGACTTTAAGAATCCTCAGATTTGGCCAACCTCGGTATTAGAATATAGACAAGTGGTTACCCACAAGGACTTGTGAGAGGCATCTCATTTCTCCCTCCCTCACTATTTCCTCTTTCTTTTTACGGAAAGCCCCATAACCTCTCCCCTTTCCCTGCTTCCTTATCTCCTTCTCTGGTTGCCAGCCTCCAGGTAGGGTCTGGACATGTTCTAGAATCACAACAGATACCCAACTACAGAGTCCATTTCCCCTACGGTTGCCAGCTCCAGTTTGGGAAATTCCTGGAGATTTATGAGTGGATCTTTGGGACGGTGAGCTCTGGGGAGTGAAGCAACCTCAGCAGGGTATAATGCCATACAGTCCATTTTCTCCTGGGGAACTGATCTCTGTCATCTGGAGACAGCCCCCATAGCAACAGTGGGGCTTTGAGGGCTCTACCACTTTCTTAAAGGCACAGCCCCACAAGAATTTCTCCAGTAAATGCTTTCTCCCATCATTTCCCAACATTTTTTAAAGGTGCATGGTCCTTTAAGCAGACTGGGGTGTTGTAGTTGACTAATTCCTGCACTGTGCAAGGGGGTTGGAGTAGTTGACCTCTAGGATCCCTTCTAACGCTGTGTCAAGAAATTGGTCTCCTTTAAGATAGTTTTTCTGTCTAAGTGTTAGCTTTCTTGACTATAGAGGTCATCACCCCCACCTGCTGGCTTGTTATCAGAATTGTTGCTTAGGCTGGAAGAAGTGATTAACTTGCAGAAGCTGAGAATTGTCATCTAAAGTGGTTGACAGCTTGCAATTTAGAGATCTATCCTAGTAACAGTTCTCTATTGGCTAAATGCTTAAGAACACCTATGTAGAATAGACAGCCCGAGAAAGGGGAGGGGGGGGAAATTGCCTCAAAGCTCTCTCCAGCTTTCATTCTGCTGCTATGCTTCCAGAGACTGCTCATCAGAAATGCACCTGATAGGAAAAGTAGGGAGTAGAATAGCCAGCTAGGGTTTTTGTTTTGGTTTGCGTTCCTTGCTGAACTCTGTTCTTTCCCCTGTCTGTCAAAGTGTTCAGATGGGCAGCTAACCCCACCATTATGCCAGCTCGAATTTGATCCCAATATTTTTAATCTATTGTCACACAACCAGACATCCTCCAGGGGAATCGTTTTACCGTGCGCTGCCTCCGTTGTGGATTGTCCAAACAGCGTCCGCTGAAGGAGGTGTGCACAGTGGGTTTTTTTTAAAAAGACCTTTTTGCACATGCACATAGGTGTCACAGCGCGTCCTTGTTGAAGGAGGCATACGGTGTTTTTTAAAAAAAAAAAAACTTTTAATGCATGCGCATAGACGTGACAGCATGTCCTTGTTGATCCATGCATGTGTAGAGATTTTTTTTAAATGGTGCCCGCTCGGGATGGTCTGTCATCAGACCACCCCGACGTGAGGATTGCGCGCTGGTGGAACGATCAGATGGATGAAAGTCCGCAGTTGTCCCGCAGGTAACCAAAACCCCCAGATTTAAAGTGGTATCTTTTAAGTACGGCTCTAAAGCGCAGCAAAACAGGATGCCCACAGAAGAGGGACGTTTCCCAGATGTTCGTGTCTGGACATTGTGCCTCGCGTGGATCTAAAGAGCCATCTGATCGAACTCCTTGTGTTGTTTGTCCTTTGTTTTTATAAATAAAGTTTTATATGTTTTTATACAAATTGGAGTGAGTTTACTGGCCAAACCCAGATAAGTAGTTCCACTGTCATGCCCTTCCCCCACCCTTTCTTAGCCTGCTATTGCCACACTCTGGGGCTAAGATCTGTAGAAGCCTCTATGCTTTGATCCCAGAGTAGCTGAGTCATAATCTTCAGAATTCTGGCTTTTCTTTCTGAACTGAGAACTTCAGCCCCACCAGAAAAAAAAATTGCCTCACAATTCACAAAATCCTGGCTGCAGGCCTGTCTGGAGATCAATTGTAATTCTGGGAGAACTCCTGCCCCCACTAGGGGTTGGCAACCCTAATTCCCATGGAAGAAATGGCTGATTTGGAGGATGGAGTCTATGGCATTAAACCCCTTTAGGGTCCCTTCCCTCCTCAAACTGGCCCAGTTGTGTGGTACCAACAGCTGGGCCAAACACACATGCAGGGCAGGCACCCTGAAGGACTTGTGAGATGGCACCTCACTTTCCCTTGTATTCCCCTCCCCATACTATTTCATCTTTCTCTCCCAGGGGCAGCTCCATATCTTCTCCCCTCTCCCTGCCTCATTCTCTCATTCAGCCATTCACCAACTTACCTTTTATCTACCTCCCTTCTTCAGCTATATTTGTTATTTATGTTCTTCATTTTTACCCCATTCTTCTCCACAGTGGGGACCAAAGCAACTTACATTATTCTCCTCTCCTCCATCCTGTGAGGTAGGTTAGGCTCAAAGTATGTGACTGGTCCAAAATCACTCAGTGAGCTTCCACAGTAAGATGGGAATTCAAACCTGGGTCTCCCAGACCCTATCCTGAAGCTCTAACCACTATACCACACTGGCTTTTGTAGGGTGGCTTTTGTTGGACAACAGCAAGCAGCCAGGCCTAGGTGAGTCATGCAAGTCAGGTGGTGTTAAGTCACCCAGAGGTTGCTTCCAGGCCTAGATTTGACAGCATGCAGTTGGGACTGGAAATCTCCCAGAATTACAACTGGACTCCAGACAATAGATATCTGTTCCCCTGGAGAAAATGGCTGCTCTGGAGGGTTGACTCTATGGCATTATATCCAACTGACTCATCTCCCTCCCCAAACCCCACCCTCCTTAGACTGCACCACAAAATCTCCAGGAATTTCCCAGTTTGGAGCTGATAATCTTAGTCAGGTCTGGTCCTGATGAGTCCCTCAAAGGCCAAAATAGGCCTGGAAAAGGCCTTGTTCCCTCCCCCTGCTTTTTTCCTCACATAAACCCAGTCCGGAGTACTGTGGTTGCCTAGCAACAGCCACTGAGAGAATCTATTGTTTAAAGCTACAGGTGTTCCTTTATCATTTTATGGCTTTTATAATCCCAATGTATTTTACTTTATTTTTAGATTTCACATTTTTCTGCAAATCTGGAGCCCTTTTCAGGTTTGCAGAGTGATATGTCTTGCCCCTTCACAGCTCCGGTCATCGGATGTAAGTATCCAAAGATTGGCTGACTTCACTATTAGAATATAAGATGTTGTACTAGGTAGGCACACAACTCACTCATATTGAGTAAAATTGCAGATTTTGCATGTGAGAACAGTCCTAAGTTTTCCATGAATAGAAAACGGGGAGAAGCAGCAACGACAACCAGTCTGATCATTGGCCCTCTTTCTAGAGAATTCAAAGCCTGTAGAGAGGCTCAAACATGTAGTGGTTCCCAAGCAAGCAAGCACTGCAGGGCCACAAGGTGCTCATTGCAGAGGCACTGCCTGCATGACCATATGCTTCCACTTTGGGTAATGCTTATGCAGTTGCTATAATTTGTGTAGGCATGGTGACTTGGTAAACTGCCACTATGATCACAGAAATTGTAGCAGCTGTGATGTGATGCCTAGATTGCCTCCCCCATCACCCTACCCTGATCATATGACTGGTAATGTGCAGGGTGGGTCAGGAAGGAGGCTGCTGTCCTGCAAAAACTATAATGGTCATTAATCCTATGAAAGATCTTTTTTGTGTTATTTGTAACCCAATGATGATTTTTCAGGACTGTCTTGACAAAATTGGAGCATTTTGTGGTTTTAAACTCAGCTGGCCTGAGATTTGAACACATAGACATGAAAGTATATCTGAGTCCACAGTCCTGAGTGTCAGCTCCAAGCACAGGATAAAGTCCCTGAAATAGATGTCCCTGATCACTTCTGTCCAGCACGCACCACCAGCCAGACTCCAGCCAAGCACGCTGTCACAACTACTTCAAATAACTCGTAGTGCAAGTGAGCAGAATAGATGTTCTGCTGCCTACAGGGATCACATGTGTTGAGACAGTGTGTACATGCATGCACACACATATACCAACTCACCAAGTCTACTGTGCATGACACCTAAACAGATTTCCTTTCAAACCCATTCTTATTACCTGCACCTCTAATGCAGTGTTCCTTTTTCTTCTGCTTTTTACTTCCGTTGTCACATATGACATTAAAAAGCACCTTTGAGTTTACCCTATGCTTTTTTGTGCCACATCTGTAAACTGATGATGTGAGAAGAATGTACAAGAGAACCTGAATGAACATGCTTTTTTGATGTAGGTTTCACATTACAGCTGAAGTTTGAAGAACAGTTTCTGTGGCCATTTTCAGATGTGCTATTAACAAGTACCTCTGAGTCTCTCTTCTGTCATTTGTGGCTTATGTGATCATGTGTTCACCCTTTATATTGGTTTGTGTTTCAGTCTGTAATGCAAATATAAAATCTGCTGGGGGGAGAATGCACATTTGATTTCTCATCTGTATTCTGCCCGACATTAACACAGTCCACACATGCCACAAATAGCACATGAGAAAGTCATGTGGATAATGTACAACAGAAAGCAGACAGAGGCAGTTCTGAAGCTGACTGGGCTGCCAATGCAGGCATTTTGAGTCATTAGTTTTGTAGGTCTCAGAAATACAAAAATGGGTTTGGGTGCCCTGTGTGAAGATACCCCTAAATCTGATCTGTGTGGTGCAGATTTCACCTGCAAGGGGGAAAAGAGGTTTACATTGGATAGCTGAAAGACCAGCAGCAAGTCTGCAAATGCCTTCAGCCTTGTGTTAGACTAAAGGATCAGCCTGCCTTCGTTCATTCAAGCCCACGCCGGCACCAGAGCGGCAGGCTGCCATATGTCCTCCTCTCCCCCCCCCCCCCGCTTATTCTCCTCTTCTTTCTCCACCTATCCACCCACCTACCCCTGGGACAGGCTACGAGCAGCTGGACTTGCCCCTTGCTCCGTGCTTGGCACATTGATGAAGGCTGCAGCAATCGCAGGCGGGAATCTACTCGCGGGGGAGGGGAGGCGGATTTGCGTTGACTGCAGGAGTGAATGGAGAGGCGGCAGCTCGCGCTCGCCCCCTTCCCCCCTCCCCGTTCCATTCACCCAGTCCCGTCCCTGCTGCTGAGGCTGCTGACGTCAGAGCTGCCTGCGTCAATGCTTTCCTCAGTGACACACGTGCGGGTTTTCTCCCCCCACCCCGTCCTCCTGACTTCTTTTTTCTCAATGAGAAACCTAATGGGATTTTTATTATCCTGCTTATAAATCAACCCATTAGGACAACTTGCTGCTCCTGGCACGTTTACGATTAACGATGCTTCCCCCTTCTATTCTTTCTCTCCCTCCCCCTTTTTTCTTTTTTCTTTAGCCCCCTTTATTTCCATACAGATTCAGAGGGCACGCGCGCGCACACACACACTCACAAATGTACGTTTGTTGTGTACTCTCGTGGCTGCCACACGGCAACTCTGTGTCTATATTTATGCAGGATAAAAATACAGAGCACCGCAGCCTCTCTTCTAGCCGTCCTCTGAAAGGCTCCCGCTTTTGTGAAGGCTTTTGGCTCGATTTCGCCTGCCCACTCAGGAACAAAACCCCACGTGGCGAGCTAATAGAATAAGCAATCTTCGTTAATGTTGATTTCAAGAAGCCTCATGTTGGGCTTGCTTGGTCCCGCCAACTCCCTATTTGCATATCCTTCAAGCAAAATGTCGTTTTAGAGAGTAACGTTGCAATGAAAAGGTTACAGGGCAGGGGTCTACAGGGGCTTCAAGGGTAAGCAGCAACAGGCCTGGAACAGTGCACTAACTCTGTAACTGCATCCATCAAAAGCAATGGGAGGGACTCTGAGACAGAACCCCTTAAATCTGGCAGATGTCATTCGAACCTGAGCCTAAGGACACTTCTGCATTGGTGCAAACTTGGATGCCAGATGGGCATCAGGTGCATTCTGGTATGGATCTAGCTAGCCGACCTTGCCACACCTTGTAGGCATATGTGAAGAAGGCTGAGTGGAGGAGAAAGAGACAGTGCGGTGGTGCTGGCAGTCTGCATGCAGCAGTGGTGTGAATGTGGCGTCTGTTTGCAGTTCAGTTGGTGCTGGTGCTCATGTGCAGGGGCCCAGTGTAGAAAAACTCTAATTCCACTACAGCCCTTGGGTAAAAGTGGTGTTTATTTTTGTGCAAGGATCAAGTGTAATTGATTAAATAATAGAGCTTTCACTCTGATACCCAGTAGCAGCCCAACCCCTAAGTGCAAGTGAGCCTCCATCATGGTGCCCTAGGGTTGCCCGCCTTCAGGTGGTGTCTGGAGACCTCCAACTTTTGCAACTGATCCCCAGCTGACAGAGATCATGTCCCCTCTAAGCCTTCTCTTTCTCAGGCTAAACATACCCAACTCTTTCAGCCTTTCCTCATAAGACTTGGATTCAAACCCTCTGACCATCCTGGTTGCCATCTTCTGGACACGCTCGAGCTTGTCAACATCCTTCCTAAAATGTGGTGCCCAAAACTGGACACAGTACTCCAGGTGAGGCCTGACCATAGCAGAACAGAGCGGAACTACCACCTCCCGTGATCTGGACACAATGCTTCTGTTAATGCATCCTATGATTGCATTAGCTTCCTTCACAGCCACTGCAGGCTCATGTTGATCTTGTGATCAGCCAGAACACCTAGATCCCTTTCATATGCGCTGCTGTCAAGCCAAATCCCTCCCATTCTATATCTGTGCCTTTGATTTTTTTGTACTCAAGTGTAAAACTTTGCACTTATCTCTATTGAAATTCATTTTATTTGTCTCAGCCCACTGTTCCAGCCTATCTAGATCATTTTGAATCCTGACTCTGTCTTCTTCAGAATTAGCAATCCCACCCAGCTTTGTGTCATCTGCAAATCTGACAAGCATCCCCTCTATGTCTTCCTCCAGGTCATTTATAAAAACATTAAACAACACCAGGCCCAGAGCTGAGCCCTGTGGCACTCCCCTCAAGACTTCCCTCCACGTAGATGCAGAGCCATTTACGAGCACTTGTTGGGTACAATTCTTCAACCAGCCATGAATTCATCCAACGGTTCCACCATCCAGCCCACACTTAACCAGCTTATCCTCAAGGATACCATGAGAAACTTTGTCAAATGCCTTACTGAAATCTAGATACACGATATCCACAGCATTGCCAGAGTCAACCATTTTAGTAACTCTGTCAAAAAAGGAGATAAGGTTGGTCTGGCATGACTTATTCTTGATAAACCCATGCTGGCTACAACCAATTAACTCACAGCCATGGCTCACCGCAGTCCAGGAAGCAGCAATCTGACTGAGCCCCCTCCCAGCCTAGTCCACACAGGTGCCAGCCAACTCCTCCAGAATGTCTTTTCTGCATTGGGGGAAGGCAAGCAGGCAGGCTGGCAGCTGGGGATGGGGTGGGTGGAGGAGAGTGCCAGGGAGGAGGCACAAGATGCCCAAGCTCAAGGTAGGAAGAGTTGACAGCCAGGTGGAGGCTGCCACCGCTGCACCCAAGAGTGCTGAGAAGCCAATAATTAAATTACCTTTAATCAAATTAGCCAGTGCCCCAGTGTGCTCTGAGGAATTAAAAAGCCCCTGACTTAGAAATTCTTGTTTATGGGCCTGGCTGTGAGAGGTGTACACTACCGCTGGGACCTGATGCAGAGTTTAGCAAGGGTTCTCAGTCCTGCTGTGATTTGGTAAGAACCTTTAGGTGATGACCAATGCTTGACAAGGATGCTTTGATGTTTGCAAAACAGGTATTCAGGATTCAGAGTCACATTCTCTTCAGCATCTGTTTTCTGTCAAGTCATATATTTGTAGTCAATGATCTGCTCGCCATTTCAAACAATACAGCATTGTGAGTAGTTTTGCATCTGAGCCAGTTTGGTGTAGTGGTTAAGTGTGTGGACTGTAATCTGGGAGGGCCGGGTTTGATTCCCCCACTCCTCCACTTGCACCTGCTGATGTGACCTTGGGTCAGTCACAACCTCTGGCACAGCTGTTCTTGAAAAAGAGCAGTTGCTGTCAGAAGTTCTCTCAGCCCCACCTACCTCACAGGGTGTCTATTGTGGGGAGGGGAAGGGAAAGGAGTTTGTAAGCCGCTCTGAGACGCCTTTGGGCAGTAAAGGGCAGGGTATAAATCCAATCTCTTCTTCTTCTTCTCCTCCTCATCTGTGCAATGGTGGCATTCAACATGGCAGGTGTAATTGCAGCATGCTCACAATGTATTTGCATGCCTGGAATATACATATACATACATAAACTGATTGGTTTAGCATAGGAAAAGGAGTACGACAAGGATGTATATTGTCACCTTGCTTATTTAATTTATATGCAGAGTACATCATGCGAAATGCTGGCCTGGATGAATCACAAGCTGGAGTTAAGATTGCTGGGGAAAAGATCAATAACCTCAGATATGCAGACGATACCACTCTGATGGCAGAAAGTGAAGAGGATCTAAAGAGCCTCTTGCTCAGGGTGAAAGAGGAGAGTGCAAAAGTGGGCTTGAAGCTCAACATCAAAAAAACTAAGATCATGGCATCTGGCCCCATCACTCCTTGGCAAATAGAAGGGGAAGTCGTAGAAGTAGTGACAGACTTCACATTCCTAGGATCCCAGATCACTGCAGATGGTGACTGCAGCCATGAAATTAAAAGACGCCTGCTCCTTGGGAGGAAAGCGATGGCAAACCTAAACAGCATGATAAAAAGCAGAGACATCACCCTGCCAACAAAAGTCCGCATGGTCAAAGCAATGGTATTCCCCGTAGTAATGTATGGCTGTGAGAGTTGGACTATAAGGAAGGCCGAGCGCCGAAGAATAGATTCTTTTGAACTATGGTGCTGGAGAAGACTCTTGAGAGTCCCTTGGACTGCAAGGAGATCAAATCAGTCAATCCTAAAAGAAATCAACCCTGACTGTTCCCTGGAAGGCCAGATCCTGAAGCTGAAGCTCAAATACTTTGGCCACCAAATGAGAAGGGAGCATTCACTGGAGAAGACCCTGATGCTGGGAAAGATTGAAGGTCAAAGAAGAAGGGGACGGCAAAGGATGAGATGGTTAGACAGTGTCATCGATGCAACGAACATGAAATTGAGCAAACTTCAGCGGACAGCGGAAGACAGGAGGGCCTGGCGTAATCTGGTCCATGGGGTCACGAAGAGTCGGACTCGACTGTGCGACTGAACAACAACTATATATATATATATATGTATACATATACACACACACACACACACACATATATATATGCCCTAGGGTCATCAAGTGCATGTCGTTGTTTAAAATCCACTATGTTAGAACACAGGTACTGCCTTTGCTTCTGTGCAGTTGGTGACATACATCAGTGAGAGGCATTCATCATGTTGCCACACAGTCAAAACTTACTGGGTCAAATGAGAGCTGCCTAGTCAGGCAGGCAAAACAAGCAGGACTGGAATGTAGAGAGAGATTTGCCCCCACCCCAGCAGGTTCCAGACTATCAAAGAAAGTGCCTCTTCTGTAAGTGAATGTTTTTCTGTTGGGCATATTTGGGAACAGAGAGCAAGAAGGGGACAGCCATGGCCAAGGTGCGTGAGAATATACATACACAAAGTATTCCCAGTCCAGACGTGAATGCTGCCATGCATAAACTTTGAATCAGCTAGGCAAAGTTGATAATCTTGGAGCAGACAGAGAAGCCATACAGCTTTCCTGCCCCAAGCAGGATCACCTCTTTCATTTTACTGCCTTTTTAGAATATGACAAAGATGAGGAATAAAGGATGGGGAAAGTTCATGTGCAAAGCCTTTGCAATCCCATTTCTGAAGCTTTAAAAATCAGAACTTTTTTTTCCAAAATCCAAGTCCCGTTCAAGTGATTGAGAAGATAATGGGCTGGATGAGGACCACTATACTGAACCTCAAAGCAGACAAAACTCAGGTGCTGTTGGCCAAGGAGAAAGCTGTTCAAAGAGCAGTCAGCCAATCTTCCCTCTAACTTTTCTCCTCTACTTAATGGAGCAGTTCACATCCTGAGCAGAATATAACTGCTGTAATCTTAAAATGGGTAGTGGGCAGTGCAAGACCCTGCGTGGCTCCAGACTGCTGCTGAGCAAGGCTTCCAGTGTTAATGAGTGGCCACTCATGCACAGTTTAGAGGGAAGAGTGGTGTCAGCCTGTCCTGGAAGGGTTGCACTTCTTCTGAAGGAGTAGTTTCTTAGTTCGGGAGTGCTGATTGAAGATGCAGGTCTCTAGTGTGGCATGTGGTGCCTTTAATCAGCTTTGGCTGACATGTCAGCTATGGCTGTTCCTCAGAAAGCATGATTCAGTCACAGTGACCCATGATCATCTACAAGTTAGATCACCATAAGGCCGTTTACATCAGGATGCCTTTGAAAACTGTCCAAAAACTTCAATTGGTCCAAAATGCAGCATTCAGACTATTGTCAGGGGCTGTTTACAGGAATCGAATCATCAATGTGCTTAAAGATCTGTTCTTACTGCCAATTTCCCCCCAGGCAAAAATTAAAGTGCTAGCTACACAGTCCTAAATGACTTTGGGGTCCGGGCACTTGAGGGACTTTCTCTCATATGGACCATCCCGCCAATTAAAATCCTTGTCCCAAGCCCTGCTCCCTGTGCCCCTGCCTGCAGAGGTGAAAGGGGAACAACAAGAGACAGGACTTTCTCACTGGTTCTGCCTCACCTCAGCAATGCCCTCCCCCTTGAAGCTCACCTGCCTCCTGCCTTATTGTCATTTAAGTGCCAGGCTATTTAGCCAGGGCCAGGCTATTAACTGAAGGGTAATCCCATATTTTCAGTTGTTTAGTTGATTATGGGTTGCCTCACTGAGTGCTGTTTTATGACTGCTATTTTATGTTCTCTTCTGAAATTATTTTTATGCCTTTTTACATTGTTTTTAATGCTCCCTCTTGTCTGGAGTCTTTAAAAAAAAAATCCTCTGGTTTCTTTGACACTTATCCAACTGAGGGGTAGCCAGGGACCCAACATGTGGCTGGTCTCCTGCTGCCACTTCTTGCCATCCTTCCCTGTCTCATGGGGTCTTGGCAATGGGAGGGTGGCTGGGCCTGTCAGGCCCTCTTCCAGCCAAGTGAGCCAGATGTGGCAGACCAAGGTAGTGTGGCCTGCACTTTTGCTCACTGAGGGGGGCCTCGAGTTCCTGGTTGGGCATGGAGAATTACCACACCCCTTCAAGCCTCTTGTGGGGAGCAGTAAGCTCTACTGGGCGGGGGCATACCCAGAGCCTCTCACATGTTTCCAGATGCTGAAACTCACCAACAATACAGTACTTTGTCCTGACCTGGATAGCCCAGGCAAGCCCAATCTCATCAGATCTTGGAAGCTAAGCAGGGCTGACCCTGGCAGGTATTTGGATGGGAGACCTCCAGAGAATACCAGGGCCGGGAGGCCAGAGGCAAGGCTATCAAGTGACTTCTCTGAATGTCCTCTGTGCCCCAGTAGGAGTCGCCAGAGGTCACTGTGACTTCCAGGCTCGGGCACACATACACAAATGAAAAATACCTCCCCTCCCCCCAAAATGTAGTACCTCTCATGTCACAGTGAAAACTGATCTGAGGCAACATAAGCATACTCAGCAGGCTATCTAGTGCTGCTATCTAGTGCAAATCTGCAATCCAGGTCTCTGGCTTTCATTTCTCTTCATTTACTAGGCTAGAGATGGTGTGAGAGACAGCAGCAGTGTTCATATAGGCTTGGCTGAGCTCTACCCACTGCTGGAACAACTTCTAAGCTGTTTAGTTGCTGCCCTAGATCCTGCAGGACTGTGTGCTGGTTGCTGTACATTTCATCAAGCCACCCTCTACTGCGTGTATATTGTCTGTCCAAGGAAATACTTTGGACATAGGCTAGTCCAGAGGTTTCAAACATGCAGCCCAGGTGTCGGATCAGGCTCTCAGAGGGCTGCAATCCAGTCCGCAAGGCCCTGGCTGTTTCTTGTTTCCTTTTCCAGTTCTGCTGCTGCTGCTGCTACATCACAGCATACTTTACCAGACTCTCTCAATTGCACAGGAGAGATAGATAGGCAATCTCCTGTGTGATTCAGAGAGTCTGGTAAAGCACTGGCCGAGACTCTTCCCCCTCCTCCTCCCAGGGAGAGGGAGGGAACCAGCCAGAGCTCGCTTCCTGGTCTGGCTGCCTCAATCATATATAGGAGACAAAGGGAAGTCTTTCTTTCCTTCCACTGGCTGAGGCAGGAAGAGAGTGAATGAGGGAGAGCATGCTTTGCTGGGCTGCCTCAATTGCATTGCAGAAATACCACGGACGTTTAAGACCAAAAAGTTTTCTTCAAGGTATGAGCTTTTGTGAGCCTTGCTACAGTGTGTGTATATTCTATTGGGCTCCTTATGCTGTGTGTGTGTGTGTGTGTGTTTTGTTGGGCTCCTTATGCCAGTGCTCTCCTGGGAACAACTGGGTCCCCTCCCCCTTTTCACTGTGTTCATGCCCTCATGATCCAGTCTTTCTTGGTAAGAAAGCAATGCGAACTATTTTAGGGGAGGAATAACAACAAGCCAGTGAGTGGATTAGGCTGAGAGTGTGCCCAGACCAAGTTCACCCCCTTTGTAAGACCTTGTAGTTATTTCTCTAGGGAAGAGTATAGGTTTGTAGACAAACTCATGGCCCTCGGTCTGTGTCAAGATGCCTTCTCATGTTCTTGACCAGCACATGAAGCAACTTAAGTACAAAAGGTTGCAATGTCCAGCCATTTCATGTTTTCTCCTGGATCCTAGGCTCAGAACACTGAGCATGAGATTTCTGTAGTGAATGTCAATAAATCAAAAGTAGGTTTGCTGTTTACAGATACACACCTGAACAGCTTATTCAAGATTGCTACAGCACAGACATTTTGATGCAATAATTTAGAGCAAGAGGTGTCAGTTATCAGAGACTGTTAAATAGGCAAAATATTGCAAGAGTGCTAGTGTTTTAAGCATGTTTTATTTAAAGTTTTAAAGAATCTTTAACTGTGTTTGTCTGTGTCCTTTATAAAGTTTATATCGCCGCTACCTGGCATTACATTTCATGACACACATGGCCTGGGCCCAACAAGATTTCATTTTTGTCAGATCTGGCCCTCATGACAAATTAGTTCAACACCCCTGGGCTAGTCCCTTTGACACTACAAAGGCAACTTCTCTTAGTTTCTAGCCCCATCCCTGGAATTGAACACACAGAACTTGGCAGGCCTATAGTGAGGATATGGCTACAACCATAAGCACAGAAGGCACAGACATTATTATGACTGCCCAGAAACGGTTTCCTAATAGAACCCATTGTCAAGAGTACAAAATGTTCTTTCTTTGAGCCAGGGTTTCTCCAACCAGCACTTTCGGTTATCACCTTTTTGCTGTATTTCTCTTTCAACAGGATGCCTGTTAGAGTTGTTATTACTGATACAGTCTAGCTTCTAGATCTTTCTTACATCTTTTGCTCCAAAGATTGCCACTCTGTAGTTAACATTCACAATTTGAGTTGCAGCCTCGTTACTTTAAATTTTGTCTTATTCTGAGTATAACCCCTAGAGGAGCATGTTTTTTTTTTTCTTTTGCCCTTTTGTTATTGTTGTCTTTATATTATTTTGTCCTTTCCTATAAGACAGTAAGGAGACATCATTTAGATCTGGAGACAAAGGGAAAACACCTCGTAAAAGAGGGCCCAGAAAAAAGTTTATGGGAAAACTTACCAACTTTCGTGGGTCATTGTAATCCATGACATATGCAATTCTCCCAAGAAGCTGAAAACCCTGTGGAAGGTTATGTCACACCCATGGCATCTGAGGGCACATTTCATTCACTCTGCTCTAGGCAGCAAATGGCTTCCCTACAGCTCAGCAGCCTGAGATGAATAGGAGGAAAGGAATAAGCATAATGGTGATCCCTTGGCTTTGATATTGGAGCATATTAGCAAATCACAGTGGGGATACTTGTTCCACTGCCGCCTTCAATCTTCCAGGTAAAAATCCCCAGGCACTTCAACTGTCCGGTTTGTCATCACTGTCTCTCATCTCTAGTTTCACATTATCACAGAAATTAAAAATGAAATTTAAAAGGTCTGCATAGATGATCAGTTATATCTCATTGTGATTATTTTTACCCACAGTGTACACATTGCACTTTACACTCAATAACCATGCCTCCTTTCACTGAATTAGCGAACAGAGGGAACTGTGTGTTGAAAGACATAATTTGTACATTAGGAAGTCTCTGTTGCCAGTTCAGCAACAGCACCGCTGACGTCTGTACTCTCTTGCTTTATTCCTGCTGCTATAAATCAAAATGACTACAGTCCAAATGCTGCACTCATTTAACTACAAATGTACTGCTAGTCAGAAAAGACCCCAATACTGGGAGGACTCCAGATAACCTCTCTATATAGCAAGCTGATTAACTGGGGAAAACCCTTACAAGCTGAGGGCAGTCATACTGGGCTTGTGTGTCAGTGAAACCAGAAAAAGCAAACAAAGCCAAGCTTGTAAAGATCTGATCTAGCTAAGGAGTAGAGATCTAACATTGTAGGACCTGATAGATTTTCTAAGTGAAATCACTGTAGTAACATTGATCCTACCTCCCAAAACCACACCGGGATTGTTTACCGGTGAACACTAGCTTTCCCAGAAAAACCATTTTTCTTGTTTGCCTATGTATCTTAATTGCAAGGTAAATTTTTAAAAAGAGTCGGCTAACAAAAAAGAAGACTAAGTCACACTTTGCTTTCATGCTCTTTATTCAAATGGCAGGGGTTCATGGTGTTGGGTGCATTCCAGATGGGCTATGCATGCACACTTGGGGATGGATCCAAAGCATCATCAATAGAACACTACTAATAAACTGGAATTTCTTGCTTCCCCCTTCCCACTGCAGCCCACTGAGCTCCCTGAAATGCTGTTCTGGTGGGACAAGACTCTCAAGGATAACAAGTGGGCAAAAGGGATATCTATAATCAGGGAATTAATTGGCAACCCATCCTCTTTTCTTGCTGGTGGAAATGGCTTCCACCAACAGAAAACAACCTTTGAATCTTTTTTTTTAAAAAAACAATTTATTAGGATATAATAAAAGTTCAAACATACATCAAAACCTAAGTTATTATACCTCCTTTCCTCTTTTCACCCCCCTTTATGACTTCCCACAGTGCTCCAACCTCCAGCCCAAAACTTATATCTTCTTCCTCCCTCCTTTTCTCATTGATCATTTCTACAGGTAACATATCTTCCAACTGTTATTCTTATATATTTATCCCCCTTTTCTACTTTCCTTAATTTTCAATAGTTATCAAAGCAAAGGAAATTGTCCTTTACATCCCAGTATTTCTCTAGATAATCTTTAAAGTCTTTCCAGTCTGCAAAAAATTCTTCTGCCTCCAAGTTCTCAAGCTTCCTTGTCATTTTGTCTATTTCAACCATAAAAAGTAATTTCTTTATCCATTCCCCAATTTTGGGGAGAAAACAATCTTTGAATCTAACCATCTTTAGATGCATCCCATTTTTTCACATTTTCAAACTAATCTAAACATGAGAGCCAGTATGGTATAGTGGCTAAGAGTGTTGGACTCTGTAAGACTCACATTTGAATCCCCCTCTTGTGCCATGGAAGCCCACTGCATAACCTTGGGCCAGTCACACTCCCTCAGCCTAACCTACCTCACAAGGTTGTTGTGAGATAAAATGGAGGATAAGGAGATGCCGTAAGCTGCTTTGGGTCCCCACTGGGGATAAAGGCAAGGCACAAATGAATTAAATAAGGAAAGTATGCAGACTAGAAACATTCTTCTCTTAAAACACAGCAGCAACTTAAAACAGAGCAGTAGGACCAGTGGATGCATTGCCTTACCTGGAGCACTGTTTTGCCTCACTCAAGTATTTTAAATGCTTTTTAAATTGTAACATGAGGGCTTCTGCTGGAAAAAAATACAGAGGCATGATTTTAGAATATTTTCATGCAAGGACCCACAAGAGTTGTGGAGAGGATTCCTCCCCCAGCTATACATTTCTTTATCAGAACTATATGCTTCTTTATCTTTATTCAGTTTCCAGAGGCAGGTATCTGCACAAGGCCACTGCCTGTTAGCCATGGTTGACTGTCCAAAGGTTAAAATGTTGACAGTGAATCCAGAACAAGATGGAGGTTATACTGGTCAGTAAAGCTGAGATTTTGGTGGGTATTGTGCTTCCCACTTTGGATAAGGTAAAATTATCTCTGTCAACCTTGTCAAGATCCTAGGAGTTGTATTGGATCTTGCTGTTATAACTCAATGTGGTAGCAAAAACACTTTTCATCTTGTCCATCTAGCACAGAAATTGGTCCCCTATTTGATCTCAGGTGATCTAGACATATTGATCCATATCATGGTAGCTCTGAGAGTAGATTCCCGTAACAGCCTCTGCAAGGGGCTGCCATTGAAGACAATTCAAAACTCCGGCTGGGACAAAATGTGGCTGCTTGTTTTCTATCCGGAGCTAGCTACGGTGTTGATATTATATCAGTGCTGAAAATATTATATTGGCTGCCTATTGGTTCCCCAATCCAAGGTGTTGGTTATTACCTTCATGGTTTAAGAATTACATGTCTGAAGGTCTCTTTCCTAGCATGTTCCTATACAGCAGTTTTGCTCCTCTGACCAAGGGCTGCTCATGATCCTATTATATAGACAGGTTAGGCCAACTTCCAGTAGCAGCCCTAAAAACCCAGACTATCCTGATCTTCTCAGAGCTTGGAAGCTAAGCAAGGTTGGTAATTAGATGGAAGACCACCAAGGAAGATAGGGGCTGCTATGTAGGGGAAGGCAGTGGCAAACCACCTCTGCTCATCACTTGCTTTGATGTAGAACTTAGAATCATAGACTCATGGAGTTGGAAGGGACCTCCAGGGTCATCCAGTCCAAGCCCCTGCACAATGCAGAGTCAGGATGCAGGAGGAAAGAGGGAAAGATAAAGAAGGAAAGAAGGAAGAAAAGAAAGAAAGAAGGGAAGAAGGAGGGAAAGAGGAAAAGGAGAGAAGGAAAGGAAGGAAAGAAGGAAAGAAAGAAGGAAAGAGAAGGAAAGAGAAGGAAAGGAGGAAAGAGAGAGAAAGAGAGAAAGAGAGAAAGAGAAAGAAAGAAAAGCAGGAAAGGAGGGAAATAAAGAGGGCAAAGAGAGGGGGGGCTCTGGGGGGCTCTCCCACTCCCCCATCAAGCCCCCCAACCCCCAACATTTACCACAATCAAGTTTCCACTGCCAGGGGGCCTCTTCAGGCATCCCCCAGGCTGCAGTGCTTCTGCGTGGGCCCAAGGATGGCAGCAGGGGGCTCTTCAGGCATCCCCCAGGCCACAGTGGTTCTGTGCAGCCTGGGGACGATGGCGGGGGGGCTCTTCGGGCATCCCCTGGGCCGCAGCGCTTCGGCGCAGGTCCAGGGACACCAGCAGGGGGCCTCTTCAGGCATCCCCCAGGCTGCAGCACTTCTGCGTGGGCCCAGGGATGCCGGCAGGGGGGCTCTTCGGTCGTCCCCTGAGCCGCAGCGCTTCGGCGTGAGCCCAGAGACACTGGTGGGGGGCCTCTTCGGGCATCCTCCAGCCACAGCACTTCTGCGCGGGCCCAGGGATGCTGGCAGGGTGCCTCTTCCGGCATCCCGCAGGCTGCAGCACTTCTGCATGGGCCCGGGGATGCCAGCAGGGGGCCTCTTCGGGCAAAGCAAGTGAATAATGGGGGAAAGCCGACAGGAGATGAAAAGTCTCTGGTTCGGGATGGCTCATCTCAAAGAGATGAAGGGGTAGCTATTACTTTTGTACAAGGAAATGGATTAAAATTGTCCACTGAGACTGTGGCCAATGATAGGAACTGTCTGGCAAGGTCTCGAGGCAGCAAGAGGAAGGCTGTGGGCTTAACAAGCATGGGAAACTATAAGTGTTTATACACAAATGCTAGAAGTCTCCGAGGTAAAATCGGAGAGTTGGAATGCTTGGTGTTGGGGGGGAAATAGACATTGTGGGTATTTCAGAAACTTGGTGGGATGAGGAAAATCAGTGGGATACAGTGATTCGTGGTTATAAATTATATCGGAAGGATGGGGGGAAGGGTTGGAGGTGGGGTGGCTCTGTATGTCAGAGAGGGTATACAGTCCAGTAAGATTGAGAGGGTAAGAAAATTGGATTCACTTCTGGAAATAGTATGGGTTGAAATAGTGGGTCCAAAAGGAGGCTTAACAGTGGGAGTTTGTTATCGCCCACCAGATCAAAAGGTAGAGGAGGATTATAAAATGATGAATGAATTAAAGATAGCAACTAGACGAAATAACTGTGTCGTAATAGGCAACTTGAACTACCCACACATTGATTGGGTCAATATGAGTTCTAGTCGGGAAAAAGAGATTGTGTTTTTAGACACTCTCAATGACTGTGCTGTGGAACAGATGGTCACAGATCCTACCAGGGGAGAGGCAATCCTGGCTTTGGTCCTAAGTAACACCCAAGACCTGGTGAGAGATGTAAAAGTGATTGCACCGCTTGGGAACAGTGACCATAATGTCATTGAGTTTAACATTTGTACAAATAGGGAGTTGCCCAAAAAGACTGACACAACCACTTTTAACTTTAAAAGGGGTAACTTCTCTGATATGATGGGACATGTGAGGAAGAAATTGAAAGGAAGAGTGGAGAAGGTCAAAACATTGGGGAAGCTTGGAGACTATTTAAAAATACAATCCTAGAAGCTCAGAAAAAATATATACCGCAGGTTAGGAAAGGCACAAATAGGTATAGAAAAAAGCCTGCATGGTTAACAAATAAAGTAATGGAAGCTGTAAAAGGTAAGAAGGATTCCTTTAAGCGGTAGAAAGCTAGTCTCAGTGAGGTTGATAAAAGGGAACACAGACTGTGGCAAATAAAATGCAAGTCTGTGATCAGGCAAGCAAAAAGGGAATATGAGGAGCATATCGCAAAAAACATAAAGGCCAACAATAAAACTTTCTTCAAATACATTAGGAGTAGGAAGCCAGCCAGGGAGGCAGTGGGGCCCTTGGATGACCAAGGGGTAAAAGGAGTAGTGAAGGATGATAGGGAAATGGCTGAGAAGCTGAATGCATTTTTTGCCTCTGTCTTCACTGTGGAAGAGAAGTGCTTGCCCACTCCAAAAGCACCGATTTCGGGAGGGGGGTTTGAAAGACCTGAATCAGATTGCGGTGACAAGAGAGGAAGTCCTCCGACTGATGGACAATTTAAAAACTAATAAATCACCAGGCCTGGATGGCATTCATCTGAGAGTTCTGAAAGAACTCAAATGTGAACTTGTGGATCTCCTGACAAAAATATGTAATCTTTCTTTAAAATCTGCCTCCATTCCTGTGGACTGGAAGGTAGCTAATCTCACTCCCACCTTTAAAAAGGGCTCCAGAGGAGATCTGGGAAATTACAGGCCAGTCAGTCTGACATCGATACCAGGTAAGTTGGTGGAAACTGTTATTAAGGAAAGAATTAGTAGGCACATTGATGAACAAAAACTATTGAGGCAGACTCAGCATGGGTTCTGTAAGGGAAGATCTTGTCTCACTAACCTGCTAGTGTTTTTTGAGGGAGTGAACAAACATGTGGACAAGGGGGACCCAATAGATATTATTTACCTTGACTTCCAGAAAGCTTTTGATACAGTTCCTCATCAAAGGCTCCTAAGTAAGCTTAATAGTTATGGGATAAAAGGACAAGTCCTCTGTGGATCAAAAACTGGCTTATAAATAGGAAACAGAGAGTGAGTATAAATGGGAAACTTTCTCAGTGGAGGGTGTAAGCGGTGGGGTACCACAGGGATCAGTGCTCAGTCAGATGCTTTTTAACTTGTTTATTAATGATTTGGAATTGGGAGTAAGCAGTGAAGTGGCTAAATTTGCAGATGACACAAAGTTGTTCCGGGTGGTGAAAACCAGGGAGGAGTGTGATGCACTCCAAAGTGATCTGTCGAGGATGGTTGAGTGGGTGTCAACGTGGCAAATGGGGTTCAACGTGGCCAAGTGCAAAGTGATACACATTGGAGCCAAAAATCCTAAATATAAATACACGTTGATGGGATCTGAACTGGCAGACAGACCAAGAGAGAGATCTTGGAGTCGTAGTAGATAACTCAATGAAAACGTCTAGACAGTGTGTAACTGCAATAAAGAAGGCCAATGCTATGCTGGGGATTATTAGGAAGGGAATTGAAAACAAATCAGCCAGTATCATAATGCCCCTGTATAAATCATTGGTGCAACCTCATTTGGAATACTGTGTACAGTTCTGGTTGCCACATCTCAAAAAGGATATTATAGCATTGGAAAAAGTGCAGAGAAGGGCAACTAGAATGATAAAAGGGTTGGAACACCTTCCCCATGAAGAAAGGTTAAAATGCTTGGGGCTCTTTAGCTTGGAGAAACGACGGCTGAGGGGTGACATGATCGAGGTTTATATGAATGGGATTGAGCAGGTTGAGAAAGAAGTATTTTTCTCCCTTTCTCACAATACAAGAACTCGTGGGCACTCCATGAAATTTCTGAGCAGTCGGGTTAGAACGGATAAAAGGAAGTACTTCTTCACCCAAAGAGTGATTAACATATGGAATTCACTGCCACAGGAGGTGGTGGCAGCTACAAGCATAGACAGTTTCAAGAGGGAATTAGATAAACATATAGAGCAGAAGTCCATCAGTGGCTATTAGCCACAGGGTATAGATGGGAACTCTCAGTCTGGGGCAGGTGATGCACTCTGTTCTTGGTGCTGGAGGGTGCAGCAGTAGGAGGGCTTCTAGTGTCCTGGCCACACTGCTGGACCTCCTGATGGTATATTTTGGCCGCTGTGTGACAGAGTGTTGGACTAGATGGGCCATTGGCCTGATTCGACATTGGCTTCTCTTATGTTCTTATGTTCTTATCCCCCGGGCCGCTTCTGCGTGGACCCAGGGATACCGGCGGAGGGGCTCTTTGGGCATCCCCCGGGCTACAGGACTTCTGTGTGGGCCCAGGGATGCTGGCGGGGGGCTCTTCGGGGCAGGGCTTGCCGCCATTTGTGGTGGCTCCTCAGCTGCCAGAGTGGTGCTCCGGCGCGCTCCGGCCCCAAAAGACCCCTGAATACCTCCCCCTCCACCCTCCCCAGTGACTGCTGAGTCTGTTGCGACACCTTCCACCCATACCAGAGATTTTCAGCACTGGTTCCCACTTTACACAACAGCATTCCTAGAGGTTTGTCAGGAACCCCCCCCCCTTGTTATCCAGTTGGAATCAAGGTAAAAACTGAACAATTCATGTGGGCCTTTTGGAGGAGGAGGATTAGTTATCTTGAGGACTGAAAGTTAGCTGGTTACGAAGGATTGGATCTTAATTTTTTTGTGGATAGTGTTTATAAGCTTATTTCTTTTGGATTGATTTTGTTTTGTTTGAATTTTTAACTTACATGGTAGCCCACTATGAGATTTTTAGGAGACGGCTAGTGTAGTTGTTTGCATGTCAAAGTAGGATCTGGAGACCTAGGTTTGAATCCCCACTCTTCCATGCACCCTTGCCAGGTGACCTTGGGTCAGTCACATGCACTCACCCTAACCCACTTCAGAGGGCTGTTGTGAAGACGAAATGAAGGCAAGGAGAAATGATGTAAGCTGCTTTGACTCCCCATGGGGGAGAAAGGTGAGACATAGGTGAAGCACCTGAAACAAAAACGCCTTAAAGAAATAAAATAATTTTAGAAAATGATTTGCCACCTTTCTGCCACAATGTGTATTCAAAGCATCCTAAATATGCTAAAATAGTCATAAGCAAAGTAGAACAAGCAATAGAACAGGAGCAGTACAGCTAAAACCAGTAAGAGCTATAGTGCTGGGGGGCACGCTCTTAAGCACCAGTGGCTCAGGTGAACAGATAAGACTTTGTCTGTTGCCTAAAAGACAATGAAGATAGTTCTAGCTGAACACCCCTATGAGTGGGGTTGAATTGGAACATTTAGTGCTGCCTGATTCTAAGTCAGATCATCTAGCTCAATATTGTCTATTCTGACTGGTAGGAGCTCTGCAAGATTTCAGACAGAAGAGTCTGCATGCAAAGCATATGATCTCTCCCAAAGCTAAAGCTGCAACCATAGAAAAATCCCTGTATGCAGGAAATATGCACCTAACTTGTGAAACTGGAAGCCTTCAAAGACATGCCTCTAATGGTCATTTCAACAGACACACAGATTCATCTGGTAGAATGTTGTCCTTCGAATACCCTGGTTCTAAGCCACTGAGGACACTAACAGTCAATACTCTGAACTATATCCAGAAACAAACCAGAAACCAGTGAAAATCTTTGTGCACCAATGATATATACTCACTATAGCAGGTCCTTAAAATACCCAGCCACAATATTACTGACTAGGTGAAATTTCCAAAGACTTTTCAGAGTCACTTCCACAGTGTGATATAGTAAGCATACTTTTAGCACAGCACTAGATTTGAGCAAGGGAAACAAAAGAACTAGGTAGAAAATCAAATCCAATGTCACTTTTACTCAGGGGTCTTTTGGGGGGGAGCGCACCGGAGGGAGCTCAGGAGCCAAGCCCCACCCCCAGCTGGCGTCCCCGGGGAGTCTTTCAGGTAGCCGAATGTCAATTTCAGCTCCATTATAGTAACTTTTCCCCCACCATAGAGAACAATGAAGGGAATAGGGGCAACCTGTTTGGGGGCCCATAGAATTGGACCCCCTGGTCCAAAGTTCTTGAAACTTGGTGGGTATCTTGGGGAGAGGCTCCATCAGCTATCCTTTGAGTTTGGAGCCTCTCCCTCAAACCCCCTCCCCTCCAGCCCCCAGAAGATACCCTATGTTTTCACCATTGACTTCAATGGCCCATAGGATATAATGAGGCCGAACTGCAGCCAAATTGCTTTCATTCCCTCCTTTCCTTCTCTCCTTTTCCTCTTTCCCTCCTTCTTCTCTTCTCTCTTTCTTGCTTTCCCACCTTCTTCTCTTCTCTTTTTTCCTCCTTTCCCTGTTTCCCTCTCCTTTCCTTCTCTTTCTTTCCCTCTTTCCTTCTCTCTACTCTCTCTCTTTCCTTCCCTCTTTCCTCCTTCTGTGGCCCAACTCTAGTGAGAAGGAGTTTAAACTTTAAACCCCTTCTCTCTTAGCTCCCCCACCCAGACCAGCTGGGGAAGGGAAGGGGAGGCTTTTGAAGATGCCTCCCCCCCTTTTGCTTCCCCTTCTGACATCAATTCCGGTGATGTCAGGGGGCGTGGCATATGCTAATAGCCTAATGGCTCATTAGCATATCATATGCTAATGAGCTCCTGCAGCTCTTTTTCTACAAAAAGACCCCTGCTTTTACTATACATGCCCTATCAGATGTTAAAATAGGACAGGCTCCTTAAGCTTAGGATTTTATAAATGTTTACAGAGTTGCCATTACCTTGCAGCTATCTGTACCTCTCTGGGGAGCACATAGTCAAAGATGGCTGCCTTCCCAGAGGAGAGGTCTGCATGTGCTCATGGCCACAGCACCAAAGGGAAAAGAGCCCATCTTCCTTTTGCACAGAGATTTTATCATCTCCGGTACTCCACCCCCTTGACCCCTGTCAGCCCAGGTCAAGGAAGCCTTTCCTGTCATTTCCAAAAAGTTCCTTCCTCAAGCCTGTCTAGAATATGACACCTCCAACTCTCTGTTCCCTGCCTGAAGAAGGGAGGAAGAAGGGGGAAGCTTGACCATCCCTTTTGTCTAGACCCATTAGCATTCTGGTTAGAAGTCTTAAATCACATCAAGATGATTTTAAATATAAAAATATCATTAACACCTGAACAATTACTACTGGGACTATGGCCCAAACATATCACACAACATTACTACATAAATACTTTAGAAACGATGCCCTATGCAGCACGGGTAGCTATAGTGTCTACTTGGAAATCTGAGGTTGTACCTAACCTCCAGATGTGGTTCAGAAAATTATGGGACCAATATATAATGGAAAGCATTACAGATAGAATTAATAATTCCTCTAGAGCTCCTTCTACACCCTCATTCAGTGCAAAGTGGTTCCCAATTTTAGAATTTTTAGTTAATGAAGAATACATACCAACCTCTTGGAAAGATTACTCAAAATGGTTATAACCCTATGGTTCATAATGTACTGGCGGGAAATTTATACTTTATAATTTCTTCGTACTTGATCTTTAAATTGTATTTTCACGTGGTTTTTCGGTATTCCACCTGATTTCTGAATACAAAACACCAGTTCACATCAGTTGCTTAAATAATCTTTAACATTATAAATATTGTTGTTCAAGCTTTTACATTTTTATAGTTGGATTGAATTTGGAATGTGTTAATGGTTGTATATTGCTTAATTAAATGCACTTTAAATTTAAAAAAATAGACCTATTAGCATTTGTATGAAGGTGGGCTAAAGTACAAAGAAATTGACTTCCACCTCTGCCTAGGGAAAAAAACCTGTTAAAACACAACTTGGGGGCTTTGCTCCTTGCCAACCTCCCAGGAGAAAATGCATTTCTTCACACAAGATCATTGTGAGGATAAAATGGAGGAGAAGATAATTATGTAAGTTGCTTTGGGTCCCTGCTAGGGAGAAATGTGGAGTATAGTGGTGGTGGAAAGTACTGTTATTGCAGCTGACTTATGGTGGCCCTGTAAGGTTTTCAAGGTAAGAGGTGTTCAGAAGGGGTTTGCCATTGCCTGCCTCACTGTAGTGACCCTGGACTTCCTTGGTGGTCTCCCATCCAAACACTAACCAGGGCCAACCCTGCTTAGGTTCTGAGATCTGATGAGATCGGGCTAGCCTGGATCAGGCTAGAGCAATGTGGGGTATAAATGGAGTAAATAAATAATAAAGCTGAAGATTGGGGGAGTAGATAAAAGAAAGATTGATAGGTAATTGGTAAGGGGAGTGGATATAGGGACTACTGAAAGTAAAGAAAGAAGAAAAAATGTGGGGACAGGGATGCAAGCCACTTTGCATCCCCATTAGGAAGAAAGATGAGGCATAAATGAAATAAATAATATTTCATATTATTATCATGGATGTTACAAAATGGATGACTATGGTAATATCATCTAGGGTTGGGGCACAGTTGGTTTCCAGCTAAATCTGGCAGATGATGTTTTGTGCTATGGAGGTCACATGTATCCATAAGCATTATAACATCGAATAGCACCCCCAATTACAATCCTGATCTTTTAGGGGAAGTGCAATTTCACCTACCATTTGTTGAATGTCACCTCCACGGTGCAGCCAACTACCTATTGAGGTTAACTGGTGAAATGTACTGAGATTGACGAGTCTGTAGAGTGAAATCAGCTCATACTTTTATTAGAAGATCAGGAACAAGACAACTTTACTCGGCTCGCAGGCCGGTTTATATCCCCTGAAAACCCCACACCCAAAACACGCCCCCACACTCGTGACAGGATATTTACAGTGGCCGAGAGTCCCATAGGCTCTCAGCCGGGAGCCTAACCTTCTGATTGGAGCGGGCTAGTATCCACTGAGTCCTTTGTTCAGGTTAGCAAAGCTCGGACATTTTGCCTGACCGCGTGGCTTCCTTGCCTCGCATGCAGTCACACTGATTGCATTAGGTCTGAGTACATTACACCCCTCCCCCTTGGTCCAAAAGATACCCACATACAAAGTCCTTCAGGTGAGCAGGTGCCTTACGCTCCCGGGTGGAGCGATGGAGCACGGCCGGGGTCACTGTAGCAGCTGCCGATGCACCTGGCTGAGTGCTGGCCGGCATCTGCTGCGTTGAGTGTTGTTGTGTCAGCTCTGTTGGGGCTGTCAAACTGGGTTCTGGTGTGAGCGCCAACGGGGGGCTTGGTACCAGTTCGTCGACCTCGGAGAGCTGTGGTTGCAGTGGAGCTTGTGCTGTTTCAGTGGGGTCGGGCTCCTCGACTTCCTCTGGGTCAGCTGGCAACACTCGCCTGCGCAGCTGGTCAATGTGACGGTGTATGACTTGGCTGTCCTCATAGGAAACCTCATAGGTGCAGGGGCCCCAGGCTCTCACCACACGCGCCGGAATCCAGGTTGGACCCTTGGTGTAGTTTCATGCGTACATGGGGTCCTCTGGAAAGCATCCCCTAGCCGCCTCATGGGACTCAGTGGCCAGTGCCTCTTCTGCAGTGCAATCTGGGTGGAGACAATCTAGCCGGGTCATCAGGTGACGGCCTAGGAGGAGTTCAGCCGGGCTGCGCCCCGTCGTGGTGTGGGGAGTGATCCGCTGGCCGAAGAGGAATGCGGCCAGCTTGTATTCCCAGTCTTTTGAGTCCAAGCAGCAGAGTGTGTCCTTTGTCGTCCTGCCCATTCGCTCCACTTGGCCGTTGGTCGCTGGGTGAAAAGGGGCGGACTGGACATGGCGTATTCCGTAATAACGGGTGAAGTCCATGAATTCACTGGACGTAAAGGCCGTCCCGTTGTCCATAGCCAGGGTGTCAGGGATGCCCTGAACACTGAATATCCACCACATTACTCGGATAGCGGATTTGGAAGAGGTGGATGGTACTGGGTCCACCTCCAACCACTTGCTGTATGCATCCACTAGGATGAAGAACAGCTGCCCCTGGAATGGCCTCGCAAAGTCCAAGTGCAGCTGGGACCAGGGGCAATGTGAGGATTCCCAGGCACACTCGGGGGCCCTGGGTGGCTCCGGGCGGGACGATTGGCACGGTTGGCATCTCTGGACCACATCTTCTATGCCTTTGTCAAGCTCTGGCCACCAGACATAGCTCCTGGCCAGGGCTTTCATTCGTACCACCCCAGGGTGTGTCTCGTGGAGGGCGGTGAGGACCCTTTCCCTTAGTGGTGCAGGAATTACCACCCAGCTCCCCCACATCACATATCCTTTGTGGGTAGACAATTCTTCCTTCCTGAAGGTGAAAGCCACCCCCTCACCACCCAGTCGAGAACGCAGCAGAGGATCTTGTCTTTAGTGGTGAGGCGTGCCACCTTCTTGATGTGCACCGGCTGGCCTGGGAGCGCTTCCAGGAGTGTGACTTGGTAGGCCAGAGCTGGTCAAGGTCCATGACAGGTAGTGGAAGGCAGCTCAGGGCGTCCAGATGACCCATCGCCTTGCCAGGCCAGTGGATGAGGGAGTAAGAGTATCCAGACAAAAACATGGGCCACCGGATAACCCGTGGAGATGTCATTTGGGGGGTCTGGTGGTCCAGGGCCAATAGACCAAGAAGAGGCTTATGGTCGGTCAGAATCGTGAAAGGCCGGCCATAGAGGTAATGGTGAAACTTTTTCACCCCGGCCACTATAGCAAGTGCCTCCTTGTCGATTTGTGAGTAGTTTCACTCTGCAGACGACAAGGTCCTGGAATAATAAGGCACCGGGACCTCACAGCCGTCTGGCAGCTGGTGGCTCAGAACTGCCCCAACCCCATACGGTGAGGCATCACATGCCAGCACCACAGGAAGCTGTTCATCAAAATGCAAAAGCACCGTGTTTGAGGTTAACAAGTCCTTGACCGCTTTGAAAGTGGCGGCGTGTGGCGGCCCCCCGACCCAAGGAGCCTTCTTGTCAAGCAGGCGGTGGAGTGGCTCAGCCACAACCACCTTGAGCGGGAGAAAGGAGTGGTAAAAGTTTAGTAGGCCTAAGAAGGCCTGCAGCTCCTGCTTGGATGAGGGAGGGGGGCTTGGGTGATTGCCTTGACTTTGTCCTCCGTGGGGTGGAGGCCGCTGGCGTTGACTGCAAAGCCCAAAAATTCTATGTGAGGCACTCCCAAGAGGCATTCTTCCCTCTTCACCTTGAGCCCTGCCAAGTCAAATCTCCACAGCACCACCCGGAGCTGGTCTGTGAAGGAGGACGAGTCTGGAGCCACAATGATCACGTTGTCCAGGAATGGTGGGACCCCGGGGATCTCTTTCAGGAGGGAGTCCATGAAGGAAAATTCCTGGCGTGACTGACACCCCGAACTGGAGCCGGTGGACTTTAAAAGTGCCTTTATGAGTGGCTATCATTTGGGCTTCAGTGGTGGCAGCATCAACCAGTAGCTGCTGATATGCCTGGGTGAGGTCTAGTTTGCTGAAGACCCGGGCCCCCGCCAGTGCTGCCAAAACATGGCCGACCACGGATACTGGGTACGCGTGGTCCTGGAGGGCTTTATTTAATGTGCATTTGTAGTCTGCACAATTGTGTACATCACCGTTTGGCTTTACTGGGGTGACTATGGGGGTTTCCCAGCTCACAGAAGCAACTGGTTCCAGCCCCCCCCCGCTCCACAAGGTGGTCGAGCTTGGCCTCAATCTTAGGCTTCATCGCAATCCGGGGGTGGCGGGCCTTGATGCGTATGGGCCGGATACTGAGGGCCGAGATCCAGTGAAATGGGGGCCCCGGTGTACCTCCCCAGTGTGCCATCAAAAACCTGGGGAAACTCATCACAGACCTTCGCAAAGTCCTATGCCCGTATGTGATTCACCCCTGAAACCGTGAGTCCTAGGGGCCTGAACCATGAAAGTCCCAGCAGACTCGGAAGAGTAGATCCAGGATCCCGTCAAAGTCCTTAAACTGTACCCGGAACTTGCCCCAGCCCTGGACCACCATGGTGTTCTTGTTAAAATCCCTCAAAGTCAAACCCCATGGCTTTTGTCGGAGGGGTCCCCCCTGTGGGCAAATCTTATGGAGCGTGCCCACGGAAATGATGGAGAACGACGAACCTGTGTCGATCTCCATTGAACAGGGGGACCCCTCAATAAGAACCATCACGTGCAGTTTGTTGGGGCCATTGGGGGGCAAGTTACATACCAGGTGGGGCTGCTGGGTGGACAAGAGAGTGTGAAGGCTTAACAGGCGGTCAGTTGCAGTCTGGCGGGCCGAAGAAGACTTCAGGTACTTACCCCAGGAGCAGCAGGCACGGGCGATGTGGCCCACCTTTTTGCAAGATCGAGAGACTGCAGCCCTGAAGTGGCATGACCGCTGATCATGTGAGTCACCACAGCTAGAGCAAAAGGCTGGTGAAGTTGGGACCTCGTCCTGGGGTGACCCAGGTGGTTTAGTTGTTTGTGCGGAGTGATGCTTTCGAGGCATGATGCTTATGGAGAGCGAGGCTTGCGAGGAGCGAGGCTTGCGAACAGCGGCAGCCATTAGCGAGTACCCATGGAGTTGAAACATGGGAGTGGTGGTGGCAGATGAAAGCATGGTGCATTGAGGTGCTGCGCTCGGAGTCAGCGAGGTGATGCGCAGTGCGAGGTGAGCAGCACTCAGGGATGTGGGCGCAAAGTGGAACAGTGTGGTGAGCAGCCGGAGATGCGGGCACGAGGCGGAGCAGTGTGTGGTGATCTTGGCGCTGGGGCTCAATGCAGTGCTCGGGAGAAGTGGAGCGGTGCGGTGCTGCTCTCGGGGTCAGCGGTGAGATGCTCAGGAGCAGCGGCGGCTGTGGTTGCAGTGAGTTGTGTGGTGCTGCTCTCGGGGTCAGCGATGCTATGCTCTGGAGTGGTATGGTGAGCGGTGGTGCTCCATGCGATGTTCTTCCTTGTGGTCATTGTTCATGGAAGGAGTTTAAAATCCCACCTTGGTTGCCAGTGAAATGTACTGAGACTGACGAGTCCATAGAGTGAAATCAGCTCATACTTTTATTAGATGATCAGGAACAAGAGAACTTTACCTGGCTCGCAGGCTGGTTTATATCCCCTGAAAACCCCACACCCAAAACACACACCCACACTCGTGATAGGATATTTACAGTGGCTGAGAGTCCCATAGGCTCTTGGCCGGTAGCCTAACCCTCTGATTGGAGTGGGCTAGGATCCACTGAGTCCTTTCTTCAGGTGAGCGAAGCTCGAACATTTTGCCTGACCATGTGGCTTCCTTGCCTTGCATGCGGTCAGGTCTGATTGCATTAGGTCTGAGTACATTACAACTGGTTTAGTTAGTCCAGTCACCATTAGTTAGCAGAGCACTTAAATAAAGCTACAAACACAGGAGTGTCACTTTACCAGGTTACTCAGCTTACAAAGCTACACAGAGTCACATTGCAAGTTTAGAAGAGAAATACTTCTCTCTTTATTTGAGAAGTACACTTTTGATAGGAAAGAGCAGAGATTGATAGACACAGCCAGATCGCCCATTGGGCGAACTAGGCGCTCACCTAGGGCGGGCCGGCCCTTCCCTGGCTTTCCTGGGGGCCCCGCAGCTGCGGAGCCTCCAGGAAAGCCAGCGCTCCGCCATCGCCCGCCAGTCTTCAGGCCCCACCGGGAGGTTGGCATCCCCAGTGGGGGGTGCCCCAGGCTGTCCTGCCTAGGGCGCCCAGACACCTGGAGCCGGCCCTGTTGATAGATTACTAACTTACTAGCTGAAGGATGGAGGCAGATGGCGAGAGGCCCATCTGCCTCATGGTGCCAAGAGAGGACAGCATGTTGTCCCTCTTGGTGCATGCTGGTAGAGAGCAAGTCTTCATTCAAAGTGAGAGAGAAGCAGGAAAGGGAAATAGGTCCCTGAGATTACAATCTGCGTATCAAAGAGGACAGGGGAAGAAGAGTAGGTACAGGAAGAAAGGTCAGTGTGCCTATCTAGCTATCTAGCCTCTCTTGGCACTCAGTCTGGAGGTCTGAGGCAGGGGACATTGCACCTGGAGCTTCCAGCACTACCTGCCAACCATACCTCTGCCTTGACTGGATTCAGCTTTGATTAATTAGTTTCCATTTATTTCTTTACTGACACCAGTCTCCTGTTAAGAATACCAATTGCCTTGCCTGGGCTAGATGAAAGGAGAAATAAAGTTGGTGTTCTCCAGGTACTGATAAAGTTTATTCCAGATCTCTATATGACCTTTCCTGGGGGTTTCAAGTAGATATTAAATACCACAGAAGACCAAACAAATTCCATGGAATTCTATATCACAAATGCCATGGTGCTGGGCAGTGGTCCCTCCAGCAGTACTTTCTGGTAGGAGCAGAACCATTGGAGCACAGAGCCTCCAACTTTCAGCTGTGCTGAGTGATCCAGAAGGAAACTATATTCAATGGTTCTGAAACTACTGAAGGGTCACATATACTCTACTTCAGATATGGATCATCTGCCTGCATGACCAGGGCAGATTTAGTTCCAAAACCAGGTGAAGAGCCAGTCTGAAAAAGGTATAATCGGGTTCATCTAGGGATGTCTGGAGTTGAAATGCTGTCACCTACCTTCCCCCGAAAGGAAATCTAAGCAACTAGCCAATAGTTAGTTGCTTGTGGTTTAGGGAAGGTGTTTTTTGAGATGTGGTCTCATGATTGCTTCTTTCAAAATGAAGATACCACTCCCTCTCTCACTGAGGAATTCACAGCCTATCAGATCCAGTCAGTCACTGTCAGTAGGTTGGATGTTACTAGCCAAGATGGGCAAGAACTGAGCATACAGGTGGCAGTTCTCTTCTCTCCAAATAATCTCTCAGCACCCTCAGACTGCAACAAATGAAAATGAGCCACAGAAAAAGAGGTGAAAGGGTGTGAATGGAATTTCCCACATTTGCACTATATGAAACCTGCAACGGATACATGCAGGCTGAGTTCAGACTGGCAGTTTGAAACAAAAGCGAGTTGTGGCAAAAAAGCCCCAGAACAAAGTGTTCCGAGTTTTCCCAGTCACACTGTGCCAACTGATGCGGGAGCATACCAGGGAGGAGGCATGAGGGAGCATTCACACTGTTGGCGTGAAGGCGTGGCTGTAAGGCACGGCTTTCTGTTTCACTAATCTGGAGATACGCGCTTATGCGCATGAGCACACAATCAAAATCGCAGATTTTAGCATTCACACTGTGTTGGTGTGTGATACACGTGGGATAGACACACTTTCCGGGGTTTGATACCACTTTTAACAGGTATCTTTTTAACTCGGGAATGAAGCGTTACAAGACGGGTTGAGTATGGCTGGGGAACACCGGACAAATGTGCCTGTGTGAACACCCCCTTTAATCCGCTTGTGGAACATTGCTGAAACACGCCTCTCTTGGGGCAAACTGCCAGTCTGAACTCAGCCACAGTTTTGTCCCCAAGTACTTAACAAACAAGTCATAGCAGGAAACCATTTTTTGCCTTGTGTCTCAACATTCACAAGCCCCCCCTTCATCAGCTGGAAAAGCACCACTGAATTGCAAGGGTCAGATGCTGCGGTGGTGGGGAAGTAACTTTTCTTCACCATCATTGCCACCACAGAGTGGACCTTCAAATGGTCTCTAGCCCATCCTAGCTAAGTTGGACAATATAATCAGCACCCCATTCATGATTCCTTAATGATCCTCAGCTCCCTAATAAAAAGAACAATTTGTCTATAATCACTGACTGATCAGAGTGCACATCTAGAAGTAATTGTGTCTATTACTTAAGTCATGCCTATACTTTTTGAGATCAGCCAGAGTGTTAACAGACAGAAATGCTAGCCATATCATCAGAAAACTCCAGTATAGCCATCTGAAAGACATTCAGATCCACCAGTTCCTGTAGACAGAGCTATCAGGACATCCCCCCACCTTGTAGAGATTAGGGCTACTGATAATCTAAAACCTACATGGTAGCAGTCTGCAGACAACAACAACATTGTTGACACCTCCCTCACTCCTTAATCATCATAAAAAGAATAGAATATGCATATATAAGTGCTCATGTAAATCTAACATGTATTCAGTGAGAACTAGGACCTTGTGTGTTTCTTCCATTCTACAGACCGCCTCACATTTAATGTGGGCCTGATGATGACTCCCACATCATATTTTGACTGTATGGTAGCTTCTTTACCATAAATTGGCTTTAGAATCTAACAGTGTAATCCTAAACAGAGATACACCCTTATAAGTCCACTGAAGACTGGGGGCTCACAAGGGTGAAACTATCATGTTGCAAGTCTGCCTGTTTTCCAGCTAATGGAAATTTGACTGGAGCTGATGCTCTCCAGTTCCGTTATGGGTAAGGAAGCAGTTACTTTATCCTGAGCTAGAGTTATATTTAACCAGTACTAACCAGTAAAAGCATAAATATTTTTCTTATTAAGATAGTAAGAGGAGTATTATTATTGACAGCTAAAACAGTAGTTCAACTAGCAACTGGTAGTTCAACTAAAGCATACACAGCATGTTTGCTAATGTGATCCCAAACAGGTATCACACTAGATTAGGCAAAGGTATAGTTGAAGAAAAACTCTTCACTGAATAGCTCTGCATCGATACAGTGGCACAATTGCTAGGGAATGGAGCCATCTAGCTGTCTGTAACCTATGAGCAAAGGTTTTGAGGTTTAGGAGAATTTCACCAACAGAAAGCAATGCATCTTTCTTGCTCAAGTAATGATAAGGAGCAAGAGTAAAGATATTACAAGTAGGTGACCTGCAAGGACTTGCAGGGGGCATCTCATAACCATCCCTCACTATTTCCTCTTTCTCCTCTCTAGCAGACCTTATAGCCTCTCTCTCTTTTCCTACTTATCTTCATACCAACAAGCCAACCTGCCTTTATCTGCCCCCTGTCTTCAGCGTTCCCTCTGTCCCTTCCCTGTAGGGTTGTCAGGCCCTACCTTTCTGCTGGCGGGGGACCAACAGGACTTTCCTGTTGCTTTTGTTGCATGCGCCTTGGGCGCAGGGTGTGATGATATCACCCAGAAGTGACATAATTGCACTGCCAACATCGCACAACAACACTCTAGTTTTGGGGCAAAACTCTATAGTTTCAGCCCAATTTCACCATAGAGTTTGCCCAAAATCTAGAGCATAGCCATACGACAGCGGTGGTGTGATGATGTCATTTCTGGGTGACATCACTGCATCACATTTTGGAGTGGCCAGGTGGCGAGGAGGAGCCTGCAAAAGTGGGGGAACCCCTACTCAAACCAGGGGGGCTGACAACCCTACTCCCCTGTACTCTCTCTGACTGGGAAAACAATGGCCCAATGCAGCTGCCAGGGTCAGTTGAACAGGGAGGAACCTGCAAGGACCTGTGGAGGACAACTCACTTTCCCTTGTATCCTTCTCCCCACATTATTTCTGCTTTCCCTCTTCCTGGCAACCCATATTCTCACCTTTCCCTGCTTCTTTCTCTCCTTCCCATTGATCAACCAACCTACCTTTTATCTGTTCCCCATTTTCAGCTATATTTATTATTCATTTACTTCATTTATACCCTGGTTTTCTCCACAATGAGAACCCAAAGCAGCTTACACCATTCTCCTCTTCCCCATTTTATCCTCACAACAACCCTTTGATGTAGGTAGGTTAGGCTGGGACATGTGACTGGCCCAAAATCACCAGGGAGCTTCCAGGACAAAGTGGAGTTTGAATATTGGTCTCTCACGTCCTTTTCTAAAACTCTAACAACTACACCACACTGGTTTTTGTGGAGTGGCTGCTATTGAACAGTAGCAAGCATCCAGGCCTGGATGAGTCATACAAGTCACATGGTGGCAAGTCATCCATTGGTTGCTGCCAGGCCTGGCTCCACTGGGTCCTCCATTCCTCAAAGTTCAAAACAGCCACAGAAAGGGCCCTGCCATCTCACCCTGACTACTACTGAAAGAAACCAAGGCCTGAAGGCTGGCAGTACTGTTGTGGTTGCCTTGCAATGGCCACAGGGAGGCGTTAATTTTTTAAAGCTATAGACGTGGCTTCGATTATTTGGGGGGCTAACCCTGCTCTTTTTATTTCAGATTTCTCCACAAACCTGGAGTGTTCTTCAGCTTTGTAGATAGATCTTTCTTGTCTGTTCAGGGCTCCATACTCTAGATCTGAAATTCCATAGATTTAGCTATGTTGAGAATTAGATATCTTGATAATACTGTTTATGTTTCATCTTAGTATTTCTGGGGCCTTTTCTAAACAAGACTGGCCAGTGTTTTAGGTGTTCTTGTTGTTGTTGTTCAGTTGCACAGTTGAGTCTGACTCTTCGCAACCCTATGGACCACATCCCGCCAGGCCCTCCTGTAATGTCTTAACTGTAACTAAGCCTATTCTTTATCATGTAAAGCTTGATTCTATGCAGAGGATCGTAAGATGTAACATTCTTATTGGCCATTCCTATGGAATTGTATGAAGCAACCAATCACCATGTAAATATATTTATGGAGGGAACGGACCTGATTGGCCTTTATCTCTGTGATGCCATTGGATGTTAACTTTTCTATAGGCATGGCTTTGACAGCCCAGACTGTTTAAAAGAAGGAGCTATGCTCCACTTGTTGTGTGTTGTTGTTGTGTAGTTGCTGTTACCAATAAAGCTGAATCACTTTGCTGAAATCACTGCCTCTTGTTGAGTTGCATACTTAACACCTCCTGTCCTCCGTTGTGCTCCGGAGTTTGCTTAATTTCATGTTTGTTGCATCGATAACACTGTCTAACCATCTCATCCTTTGCCATCCCCTTCTTCTTTGACCTTCAATCTTTCCCAGCACCAGGGTCTTCTCCAGTGAGTGCTCCCTTCTCATTTGGTGGCCAGAGTATTTGAGCTTCAGCTTCAGTATCTGGCCTTCTAGGAAACAGTTGGGGTTGATTTCTTTTAGGACTGACTGATTTGATCTCCTTGCAGTCCAAGGGACTCTCAAGAGTCTTCTCCAGCACCATAATTCAAAAGAATCTGTTCTTCTGCGCTCGGCCTTCCTCATAGTCCAACTCTCGCAGCCATACATTACTACTGGGAATACCATTGCTTTGACCACATGGACTTTTGTTGGCAGGGTGATGTCTCTACTTTTTATTATGCTGTCTAGATTTGCCATCACTTTCCTCCCAAGGAGCAGGCATCTTTTAATTTCATGGCTGCAGTCGCCATCTATAGTGATCCCAGGAACGTGAAGTCTGTCACTGCTTCCATGACTTCCCCTTCTATTTGCCAAGAAGTGATGGGGTCGGATGATCTTAGTTTTTTGATGTTGAGTTTCAAGCCAACTTTTGTGCTCTGCTCTTTGACCCTCAGCAAGAGGCTCTTTATAATTAACAATTTTTATTTATTTTTCACCAACAGAAAAACACTAACACAACAATAAAACAGAATGCATGCTCATATGCTATAACATATTTTATCCATCTAACCATATTTCAACCCCCCCAAAAAACTGAACGAATTATTACATAGAACTCTTAAAAAAATAAAAACTTTTTGTAATAGGGATGTTTTGGAACTGTACCACAACCTGTTAGGTATTCTATAACAGGAAACCAAACTGCTTGAAATAACTTTTGTTATATTAGGTGCATTCATACAGGCTGCTAATCCTGCCATTATGCCGGCTCGAATTTGATCCAGATCTTTTTAATCCATCCTCGCATGATCAGACATGGCCTGTGGGAATTGCCTTACTGCACACTGCTTCCACTGTAGATTGTCTAGACGGCATCCACTGAAGGAGGTGCGCACAGTGTTTTTTTAAAAAAAACTTTTTGCGCATGTGTATAGGCGTGACTGCGTGTCCTTGTAGATCCAAGGCGCTTGCAGGGATGGACTAAAGGAGTCCTGGCCATCCCCCTTGCCACTGAGATCATGCTAATTGAAGGGACTATTTTGCATGTTAGAAGACGCATCCTCCCTCCAGGTCCCATCCCATTAACCGATTGTCCTTAAAGTGACAGGTCATTCATAAACATTAAATTCTTCTTGGCGCTGAATTGGGGTTCTGCAGCCTCATTTTTAAATGCGTTTAAGCGCATATTGGGTAGTGATTTTTTAAAAATTGCTCCCGCTTGGGATGGTCTGATGTCAGACCACCCAGACAGGAGGATTGCGTGCTGGTGGCACAATCAGATGGGTGAAAGTCCACTGTCGTCCCGTCGGGCCCGGAAAACTCCAGATTTAAAGTGCTATCTTTTAAATCCAGTTACGAGGCATGGCAAAACAGGATGTCTACGGAACAAGGACATTTCCCAGATGTTTGTGTCTGGTCATTCCGCTTAAATCCACCAGCAAATCGTGCATGTCATGGATCTAAAGAGCTGTCTGATCGGGACCATTGTGTGTTTTGTATTGCAATATTCTTTAAGATCTGACTGTGCACAAAGTGCTCTCATAGCTTATGTTGCCAACAACTCAGTGATGGGGCTTCTTTTTGTTTCCAGTTCTGAGCTATAGATATTCTGGCCACTGCAATTAATATAGCTATTTGTGTTTTAATGCATTTGCTGTCAATGGAGAGTAAGTCCATCTCTAAAACCACTGATTCCAAGGATACAGGTAAGTTAATACGAGTAATAATGACAATTTGTGCCAGTATTTGTGTCCAAAAGCTTTGTATATGGGGACAGTGGCACCAACAATGAGCATAGTCCCCCAATTGACCACATTTTTTCCAGCACTGGGCTGGGATTTTAGCAAGAGGCTCTTGAGGTCCTCTTCACTTTCTGCCATTAGAGTGGTATCGTCTGCATATCTGAGGTTGATGATGTTCTTCCCAGCAATCTTAATTCCAGCTTGTGATTCATCCAGGCCAGCACTTCACATAATGTACTCTGCATATAAATTAAATAAGCAGGGTGACAATATACATCCCTGTCATACTCCTTTTCCTATGCTAAACCAATCAGTTGTTCCATATCCAGTTCTGTCATTTCTTGACCCCTATACAGCATTCTCAAGAGACATGTGAGATGGTCTGGTACTCCCATCCCTTTAAGGACTTGCCACAGTTTGTTGTGACCCACACAATCAAAGATTTAGCATAGTCAATGAAGCAGAAGTAGATGTTTTTCTGGTACTCTCTTGCTTTCTCCATAATCCAACAAATGTTGGCAATTTGATCTCTAGTTCCTCTACCTCTTCGAAATCCAGCTTGTACTTCTGGCAGTTCTCTATCCATGTACTGCTGAAGCCTAGCTTGTAGGATCTTGAGCATGACCTTGCTAGTGTGTGAAATGAATGCAATTGTGCGATAGTTTGAACATTCCTTGGCATTGCTCTTCTTTGGGACTGGAATGTAAACTGGCCTTTTTCCAATCCTGTGGCCACTGTTGTGTTTTCCAAATTTGCTGGCAAACTGAGTGCAGCACTTTAACAGCATCATCTTTTAGGACTTTGAATAGCTCAGCTGGGATACCATCACCTCAGCTAGCTTTGTTGTTAGTAATGCTTTCTAAGGCCCATTTGATGTCACATTCCAGGATGTCGGCTTGACAATGATTACACCGTCATGGTTATCAAGGACACTGAGATCCTTCTTGTATACTTTTGTGTATTCTTGCCATCTTTTCCTAATCTCTTCTGCTTCTGTTATGTCCCTCTCATTTTTGTCCTTTATCATGGCCAGCTTTGCATGGAATGTTCCCTTGATTTCTCCAATTTTCTTGAAGAGATCTCTAGACATTCCCATTCTATTGTTTTCCTCTATTATTTTGCATTGTTCATTCAAGAAAGCCTCCTTATCTCTCCTTGCTGTTCTTTGGAAATCTGCATTCAGTTGGGTAAATCTTTCCTGTTCACCTTTGCCTTTCGCTTTCCTTCTTTCCTCTGCTATTTGTAAAGCCTCATCAGACATCCACCCTGCTTTCTTGCATTTCTTTTTCTTTGGGATGGTGCTGATTGCTGCCTCCTGTACAATGTCATGAACCTCTGTCTATAGTTCTTCAGGCACTCTATCTATCAAATCTAGTCCCTTAAACCTATTCTTCACCTCCACTGTATATTCATCAGGGATGTGATCTAGGTCAAACCTGAATGACCTAGTGGTTTTCCCAACTTTCTTCAGTTTAAGTCTGAATTTTGCAATGAGTAGCTCATGATCTGAGCCACAGTCAGCTCCAGGTCTTGTTTTTACTGACTATATAAAGCTTCTCCATCTTTGTCTGCAAATGATATAGTCAATCTGATTTCGGTGTTGCCCATCTGGTAATGTCTATGTGTAGAGTCACCTCTTAGGTTGTAGGAAGAGGGTGTTCACTATGACCAGCATGTTCTCTTTTTTTAAAAAAAAAACCCATTTATTATAGAGTATGTTTCACATATTTAAAATTACATCTTATAGATATCGCATACCTTTTTCTTTCCTCCCCACCCTCCCCAGTACAAGGCTTCCCGCAATGCTCTTACCCCCTTATAAACTCTATTATCTAATTACCATTAACAAAATGTCTCACTTTCATTGTCAAATTAGGTAACATTTTAACAATCTTATCATTCTTTTTCTTGTTTTCTCTTTAATAACTATCGAAGCAAATCAATTTGTTTTTAACGTCCCAGTTTTTCTCAAGATAGTCTTTGAAATCTTTCCATTGTTCATAAAACGCTTCGTCTTCTTCATTATTAAGCTTTCTTGTCATTTTGTCCATTTCTATTATAAAAAGCATCTTCTTAATCCATTCCCATGTTTCAGGTATCTTTTCTTGTTTCCAGAATTGTGCATAAGTCATTCTAGCTGTTGTAACCAAGTACCATAGCAATGTTCTTTTGGTTACATTTAATTCTTCCATTTTAAGACCTAACAACAAGATTTGTGGATCTTTCTTAAAAGTACATTTCAAAATTTTCTGTAATTCATTATGAATTTCTGACCAGTAACTCATGGCTTTATCGCAAGTCCACCACATATGGTAAAATGAGCCTTCTTTCTTTCTACATTTCCAACATTTGCTAGACATACTCTCATTTATATTAGCAATTTTCTTTGGAGTCATATACCATCTATACATCATTTTATAGCAATTCTCTTTGACATTAACACAAGTTGAAATTTTCATTGACTTTTTCCACAAACATTCCCATGATGCCATAGTTATTTCAGTATTTACATTTACAGCCCATTTTATCATTTGTTCTTTTACAATTTCATCCTCTGTATACCACTTCAGTAAAACCTTATACATTTTTGAGATCATTTTTTTTCCCTTTTCCACCCATATAGTTTCAATTTCATTGTTCTTTGCCCTAAAGCCATATTTTCTCTTATCAGTTTTAAACAAATCATAAATCTGTCTATAATTCAACCAATCATAATCAAACTCCACATCATCTCTGTCTCTCATAACAAAGCTTTTCCCTTCAGATTTTAAAAGATTTCTATAAGGTAACCAATCTAATCCTTCGTGTCTCGAATATGGTTTAATCACTTCTGCCGGCACTATCCAAAGTGGTCGTTCTTCATAAAATAATTTTTTATATCTCATCCATGTCTCGAACAGTGATCGCCTAATAAAGTGATGTTTAAAAAATTTATCGCTTTTTGATTTTTCATACCACAAATACGCATGCCATCCAAACTTGTTATCATGACCTTCTAATGCCAACAACTTCATATTTTCAAGGTTAATCCATTGTTCTATCCACATTAAACAGACCGCATCGTAATAAAGACTGAGATTTGGTAGTTGAAGTCCTCCTCTTTCCTTGGCGTCACATAAAATTTTCATTTTAATTCTTGGTTTCCTTCCTGCCCACACAAATTTTGAAATTTTTGAAAAAAAAAAAAAAGACCAGCATGTTCTCTTGACAAAACTCTGTTAGCATTTGCCCGGCTGAATTTTGTTCTCCAATGCCAAACTTGTCCGTTATTCCAGTTACCTTTTGACTTCTTACTTTAGCATTCCAGTCCTCTATGATGAGGAGGACATCTTTTTTTGGTGTTAGTTCTATGAGTTGTTGTCTTCATAAAACCAGTCCACTTCAGCCTCTTCTGCATCAGTGGTTGGGGCATAGACTTTGATTACTGTGATGTTGAATAGGTTTGCCTTGGATTTGGACCAAGATCATTCTGTTGTTTTTGAGACTGTATCCCATTACTGCCTTTTGCACTCTCTTGTTGACTATTAAGGTCACACCATTTTTTCGACGAGATTCTTGGCCACAGTAGTAGATATAATGGTCTTCTGAGTTAAATTCGCCCATTCCCATCCACTTTAGTTCACTGATTCCCAAGTTGTCGATGTTCAGTCTTACCATCTCATTTTTGACCACGTCAAGCTTACCTTGATTCATAGATCTTACATTCCAGGTTCCTATGCAGTATTGTTCTTTGCAGTGTCAGACTTTCCTTTCACCATCAGACACATCCACAACTGAGCACCCTTTTGGCTTTGGCCCAGCCACTTCACTCTTTCTTGGGTTACCTGTACTTGCCCTCTGCTCTTACCCAGTAGCATATTGGACACCTTCCGACCTGAGGGGCTCATCTTCCAGTGGCATATCTTTTAGCCTTTTGTTATTGTCCATGGGGTTTTCTTGGCAAAGATACTGGAGTGGGTTGCCATTTCCTTCTGCAGTGGATCATGCTTTGTCTGAGTTCTCTGCTGTGGTCTGTCCATCCTGGGTGGCCCTCCACAACATAGCCCACAGCCTCATCGAACCATGCAAGCCCCCTCGCCACGTCAAGGCAGTGATCCATGAGGGAGGTTTTAGGTGGAGTTTTGTTTTAAAAATGCCTGGTTATATCAGAGATTCAGGCTAAGAAGTCTTCAAGAAACAGTACAAAAGTAATGCACAAATTTCCAGTGTCAATTTTGCTGTGTTTTCTGCAGGGGTCTTTTCATAGAAAAAGACCTGCAGGAGCTCATTAGCATATGGTATGCTAATGAGCTACTATGCTATTAGCATATGTCGTGCCCCCTGACATCACTGGAAATGATGTCAGAAGGGGAAACAAAAGTGGGGGACGCATCTTCAAAAGCCTCCCCTTCCCTAGCTGGCCTGAGGGGGGAGCGAAGAGAGAAGGGGTTTAAAGTTTAAACCCCTTCTCACTAGAGTTGGGCCACAGAAGGAGGAAAGAGGGAACGAAAGAGAGTAGAGAGAGGAAAAGAAGGAAGGAAAGAGGGAGGGAAAGAAAGAGAGAGAAGGGAAGAAGAAGGGAAACAGGGAAAGGAGGGAAAAATAGAAGAGAAGAAGGCGGGTAAGCAAGAAAGAGAGAAGGAAAGGAGGAAAAGAGAGGAAGGAAGGAAGAAAAGAGAAAGGAAGGTAGAGAAGGGAAAGAGAGAAAGAAGAGGAGGGAAAGAAAAGGAAAGGAGGGAAAGATGGCCAAGAGATGGAGGGAGGGAGGCTCTCCCACCCCCACCCCCCAAGCCCCCGCCACCCCCACCCCCACAGATCCCTTACTTACCACTTTGGCAGGGGCCAGGGTAGCCAGCTGTGGGGCTCTCCTGGCATCGCCCGAGCCACAGCATTCCTGCGCGGGCCCAGGGGGGGACGATGCTGTGGGGGGGCTCTTTTAAGGACAGATTTAGAACACAGAAACTGCTGATCTTTAGAATCCAGATTCAGAATCTTAAAATTTGATCCAGGATCTCTCGGGCTACGACTGAGAATGCCTCGCTAGAGAGGAAGAAACTTTTATGAAACATGTTTTTTCAGTAGAGCTGTTTTATTGGGCTGGACAAAACCTTTAAGATAGGCTACAAATTGAATGCTTGAGCCCTCAGAATGTTTAGAACCACCAGCCTAACCTACATTATTTTACGTAATTTGTTCAGACATGATAACCATGGTCATTCAGCCTTCTAAAAAGTTATCACAGTGGTTTAAAACTAAGGTTACCAACCTGCAGATAGGGCCTGGAAATCTCTGAAAGTTATCACTAATCTCCAGATGCCAGAGATCAATTCCCTTTAAGAAAATGGCTGTTTTGGGTATGTATTCTTTGACATTACACCTAGTTGAGGTCCCTCCTGTTGTGTTCGCTGACCACTATAGGCATCAGCGACAGAGCCTGAGCTTGAGTCTCGGACAACTATGGAACTCCTGCTAAACGGGACCAATGGGAACAGCAGCGGGAATTCAAACCCGCCAATGGCACCAGGGGGCGTTCCCCTTAGCTTGTATATAGTTGGCCACCTGGCCAGGTAATTTTGTCTTGTTGTATAATAGCGAACCATGCTGATCACTACATTGTTGTCTGTGGTTTCATTATGCGTCTAACCCACTATACAACAATGGCGACGAAGGTGGGATCCTGTTGAGCGCTCCCGCCAGGCTGTCGGACAACGCTACCGAAGACTCGCTCCGCTGCTCCACGTGCTTCGTACATGAGAACCTCTGAAGGTGAACCAAGAGCCATGTCTCAGCCGCCGACTAGCACAATGGCCGTTGCTCCAGGATCCGGGCCTCCGTTCGACGCCTCCCAGCCCCAGCAATGGGGAGCCTGGGTTACGGTTCTGCGGCAAGCCTTCGTGTTCTATCAGATCATGGGCAAAGATCGAAAGAGAGGCCTGCTGCTCTGCTCTTGCGGCCCCGTGATCATTAAGGAAAGAATTAGTAGGCACATTGATGAACAAAAACTATTGAGGCAGACTCAGCATGGGTTCTGTAAGGGAAGATCTTGTCTCACTAACCTGTTAGTGTTTTTTGAGGGAGTGAACAAACATGTGGACAAGGGGGACCCAATAGATATTATTTACCTTGACTTCCGGAAAGCTTTTGATACAGTTCCTCATCAAAGGCTCCTAAGTAAGCTCAATAGTCATGGGATAAAAGGACAAGTCCTCTTGTGGATCAAAAACTGGCTTATAAATAGGAAACAGAGAGTGAGTATAAATGGGAAACTTTCTCAGTGGAGGGTGGTAAGTAGTGGGGTACCACAGGGATCAGTACTCGGTCCCATGCTTTTTAACTTGTTTATTAACGATTTGGAATTGGGAGTAAGCAGTGATGTGGCTAAATTTGCAGATGACACGAAGTTGTTCAGGGTGGTGAAAACCAGGGAGGATTGTGAGGCACTCCAAAGGGATCTGTTGAGGATGGGTGAGTGGGCGTCAACGTGGCAAATGGGGTTCAATGTGGCCAAGTGCAAAGTGATGCACATTGGAGCCAAAAATCCTAAATATAAATACACGTTGATGGGGTCTGATCTGGCAGAGACTGACCAAGAGAGAGATCTTGGAGTCGTAGTGGATAACTCGCTGAAAATGTCTACACAATGTGTAGCTGCAATAAAGAAGGCCAACACTATGCTGGGGATTATTAGGAAGGGAATTGATAACAAATCAGCCAGTATCATCATGCCCCTGTATAAATCATTGGTGCGACCTCATTTGGAATACTGTGTACAGTTCTGGTCACCACATCTCAAAAAGGATATTATAGCATTGGAAAAAGTGCAGAGAAGGGCAACTAGAATGATAAAAGGGTTGGAACACCTTCCCTATGAAGAAAGGTTAAAATGCTTGGGGCTCTTTAGCTTGGAGAAACGACGGCTGAGGGGTGACATGATCGAGGTTTATAAGATTATGAATGGGATTGAGCAGGTTGAGAAAGAAGTACTTTTCTCCCTTTCTCACAATACAAGAACTCGTGGGCACTCTATGAAATTGCTGAGCAGTCGGGTTAGAACAGATAAAAGGAAATACTTCTTCACCCAAAGAGTGATTAACATATGGAATTCACTGCCACAGGAGGTCGTGGCAGCTGCAAGCATGGACAGTTTCAAGAGGAAATTAGATAAACATATGGAGCAGAAGTCCACCAGTGGCTATTAGCCACAGGGTATAGAATGAGAACTCTCAGTCTGGGGCAGGTGATGCACTCTATTCTTGGTGCTGGAGGGGCAGCAGTGGGAGGGCTTCTGGTGCCCTGGCCCCACTGCTGGACCTCCTGATGGCACCTGGTATATTTTGGCCGCTGTGTGACAGAGTGTTGGACTAGATGGGCCATTGGCCTGATTCAACATTGGCTTCTCTTATGTTCTTATGTTCTTATGTTTAACTAGCCCAGTACCTTCTCTCTCCCAAGAAGGTGGAGGAATGCACGGTCGACGAGATTGTCCATGCAGAACCATTTTTCCCCAAAGCCATCGGAGATGACCTGCCACTTGGTCTTGATTCGGGCTCTGCACACTCCATCATTTCGGAGGCCACATTAGGACGGATTTGCCCAAAGGGGGGCCCCCGCTTGTGGCCATCGCCCGTGACGCTCATGGACTTTCAAAGAAACCGAGTGCCAGTGAAAGGGGTCAGGAGTTTCAGGGTGCAGTATCGTGGTTTCAAGGGCTATTTGGACTTACTAGTGGTCGAGGGCGGCCTAGTCAGCCTCCTGGGAAGGGCCTGGTTCGAACCCCTGGGAATCGCGATTGAGGGAGTCCAGCACTTCGCAACCTGTGACCTCCAGGAGGTGTGCCACGAGTTCCCGTCTGTCTTCAATGGGATGCTGGGCCGGTACATGGGCCCCCCGGTTTCGTTGCAGCTCGACCCCAAGGTGGCCCCTATCCGGTTGCGTTCCAGGACAGTTCCGTTTGCACTGAAACCCAAGATAGACGCGAAACTGGACCACCTGGTGGCCCAGGGGGTCCTGGAACTGGTCTCCCATGTGGCGTGGGAGACCCCGATCGTGACCCCAGTAAAGCCTAATGGGGAGGTCCACATTTGCGCGGACTACAAATGCACGATCAACAGGGCGTTGCAGGACCATTCCTACGTCCTGGCCACCTTGGCAGGGCTAAGATCTTCGGCAAATTAGATCTCACCCAAGCGTATCAGCAGCTGCCGGTTGACGGGCCAGCCGCAGAGGCCCAGACAATTTTGATCCATTGGGGGGCTTTCAGGGTCAAGCACCTGCAATTCGGGTTGAGCGTGGCACCCGGGATATTCCAGCAACTAATGGACTCTCTCCTCAAAGGGATTCCCGGCATCACACCATTCTTCGATGATGTGATGATCGCCGCTGCCTTGCCCGACGAATTTGCCACCCGCCTCTGCATGGTCCTCAGCCATTTCAGGGACGCTGGGCTCAAGGTCAAGCAAGAAAAGTGCCAGCTCGCAGTGGACTCCGTGGACTTCTTAGGCTTCACCGTGGATGCGGACGGTCTACACCCGGCACGGGATAAGGTCAAGGCCATCGTGGAGGCTCCCCCCCCCCCGACCTCCAAGGCAGAGCTCCAGGTGTTCCTCGGACTCCTTAATTTTTACCATGCCTTCCTCCCCCACAAGGTGGCAATAGCTGAACCCCTTCGCCGGCTACTAGACAAGAAAGGTGCCCTGGGTCTGGGGCCCGTACCAGGACACCGCGTTCTGGGCCATCAAGGCCCTGCTGATCTCGAACTCACTTCGATGAGTCCCACTTCGATGAGTCCCTGCCCATGGTCCTGGCTTGTGACGCGTCTCCCTATGGTGTGGGAGCCGTGCTGGCACACCGTCTCCCAGACAGCCGGGAGGTCCCGGTCGTGTACTACTCGCGGACCCTATCTGCGGCCGAACAGAACTACGCCCAGATAGACCGCAAGGGACTGGCAGTCATGGCCAGGGTGAAGAAGTTCCATGACTTCGTCTATGGCTGTCCCTTCACCATCACCACGGACCACCGCCCACTGCTGGGCCTCTTCGAGGCGGATCACCGGACACCACAGGTACTCTCCCCTCGAGTCCTGCAATGATCCATCTTCCTAGCGGGCTACAATTACACGCTGCAGCACCAGCCAGGCAAGGTGATGTGCCACACGGACGCGCTGAGCCGGCTTCCCCTGCTGGATGAGGGGGAGGACCCGGACCCGGCTCATCATATCCTCCAGATGGAGAGTCTGCCAGACACCCCCCTCCAGGCCATGGACGTCGCCCGCCGCGCAGCCCATGACCCCATCCTCTCCCAGGTTCTCGGGGAAATAGAGGCCTGGGTGAAGCGTTGCCAAATCTGCCAAGAGGTCCGGCCGAGCCCACCACATGCACCTACGCAGTCCTTGGAATCGACAAGGACCCTGTGGTCCCGGCTCCACATCAACTTCGCCGGGCCCTTCCACAGATTGACGTTCCTGGTAACCATGGACACGTACTCGAAATGGCTGGAGGTTAGTCCAGTCTCTGCTACCTCCTCCCGAGCCACCATCCGGGACCTTCGGAAGATCTTTGTGACACACGGTCTGCCGGATACGACCGTCTCGGACAACGGGTCAGCATTCACGTTCGAGGAATTCCAGCAGTTCCTAAGGGATGATCTGATCCGACACATCCGGTCAGCGCCGTTCCACCCTGCTACGAACGGCCAAGCGGAGCGGATGGTCCGCACAGCAAAGGAGGCGCTCAGCCGCCTGACCGAAGGGGACTGGGAGTCTCGCATCACACGGTTCCTCCTAGCGAACCGGACTACACCCAACCTGGTGAGCGGCCACTGCCCAGCCGAGCTACTCATGGGCCAGAGACCTGCGATTCTCCTGGATCGCCTACACCCCGACCGGGCCCCAGATGCGCGCAACAGGACCAAGCAGTGGGAGGCACCACGGGGGTTCTTCCCAGAAGACCCGGTGTTTGTAAGGAACTATGGCAGGGGTCCAGAATGGGTCGCCGGCAGGGTCATCCGAGTCACCGGGCCAATCTCCTATGAGGTGTCGACGGACTGTGGCCAGGTACTGCATCGCCACGTGGACCAGCTGCGGCGGTGCATGCTTCCAGATGGAGGTGAGCTGCATACGCAAGGGGACATGCGCAAAACCCCGAGAGCGGAGGAAAGTCTGGAACAGGAATGGGACCCCAGGGATGTGGCCCAACTCGACGCACCAGCCCCAACCCCGGAGGGGATGCCGGGTGAGCGGCCGCCAGCGCCTCCTACACCGGCATTGGAAGAAGGAGTGGTGGCCCCTCCCACACAGCCACTACTCAACAGGGAAGAAGTCCTGATTCCAGCCCCACAGCAGTCCACTAGGGAACACCACGCCCCAGCATACTTGAAGGACTACATTCCCTAGGGAGAGTCCGAACTATGGGGGAGGGGTGTTGTGTCCGCTGACCGCTATAGGCATCAGCGACAGAGCCTGAGCTTGAATCTCGGAGAACAATGGAACTGAGGCTCCTGGCTCCAGCTAAAGGGGACCAATGGGAACGGTGGCGGGAATTGAAACCCGCCAATGGCACCAGGGGGCTTGTATATAGTTGGCCACCTGGCCAGGTAATTTTGTCTTGTTGTTGTATAATAACGAACCATGCTGATCACTACATCGTTGTCTGTGGTTTCATTATGCGTCTAACCCACTATACAACACCTCCCCTCCCTAAACTCTGCCTTCCTCAGATCCCGTACCAAAGTCCCCAGGAATTTCCCAACCCAGAGCTGGCAACCCTATTTATGGTAGTTAAATAAAATAAGTACTTTTTATACTCCTTTCTGACTTGAGGGATATTCTTACCCATAATACATGCTGTGACTTGGATGGCCCAGGCTTGTCCAATCTCATCAGATCTGGGAAGCTAGCAGGGTGTTGACCCTGATTATCCCTTGGATGGGAGACCGCCAAGGAAGTCCAGACAGAGGCAGGCAGTGACAAACCACCACTGAATGCCTCTTGCTTTGAAGAAGAAGAGATTGGGTTTATACCCCACCCTTCACTACCCAAAGGAGTCTCAGAGTGGCTTACAATCTCCTTTCTCTTCCCCTCTCCGTAACAGACACCCTGTGAGGTAGGTGGGAGAGAGCTCTTTTGAGAACTGCTCTTTCAAGAACAGCTGTGACAGAACTATGGCTTGCCCAAGGTCATCCAGCACCTGCATGGGAAGCAGTGGGGAATCAAACTCGGTTCTCCCAGATCAGAGTCCACGCACTTAACCACTACACCAAACTGGCTCTCAGTTTGAAAACCCTATCAGGTCTCCATAAGTCAGCTGTGACTTGATGGCACTTTACACACACATGTACATACAATGAATGCTCAGAAAATTATGTATGAGAATAGATCAAGAGTCCCTAACCTTTTTAAGCTTGCAGGCATTTTTTGGAATTCTAACACAGGGTGGTGGGCATGACCACAAAATGACTGCCTTCAGAAGCAGAGCACAAAATGTCAGGGAGTGAGGTTTTGCATAACTCTTTAACAATTCAGGCAAAAGTTCTATTTAACAGAATGCCTTTTTAAATGAACATATTGTTTTAAAATATTTTCTTGCATGCACACATAGCTTACTTTCAGTCATACTGTGATGATCCTTGTTTTGTGGGGGCAGCTGCTTACAAAGGAACATTTAAAAAAAAACCTGCACAGCCAATCTTATCTCCATTGGCCAGTCAGAAGCCCTGCTGGACAAAAGCACCATCTGGTTCTACCCACTCTCTAAAAACATTTGGTGGTTGCAAGGAAAAGTGTCAGCAGATGCCATGGGACCCCTGGTATAGACCTCTCTATACCAGGGCCTCCTCCCACTCTCCTGGGCACTGGTGGAGAGGCCTGAGTGGCTCCCAGCCGCTGGGCCTGCTGAGTCTCCCCCCCAACAGCTGGAACGTTCTCTGCACATGCGCAGGGAACGCTTCTTTACTTTTGGGGGGATTTAAGTATCCCCTGTAATTTTTTTCAACTTTTCAGGGTTTTTTGCACACCTGGGAATTGCCCCAAGTGTGCAGGAAAATCTCTTTGCCCCTCAAGTGCCCCCAATGTGCGAATTTATATATCTGCACAGAGGGGGCATCTTATCGATTAGTATATAGACAAGGGGGTACCCGCAACAAAATGTTGCATGATGTATCGTGGCTCTACCATAGTCTACATTGCAGGCAGTCCTTGTAAGGAACTTGTGAGGAGGGGGCATTCCCCTACCTTCCCCCCTCTCCCCCTTTATTGTCAAAGTGCCCTCCTCTTTCTTTCTGCAAGCACCCCTTATCTACTAATCTTCCCTCACCTCCCCTTTTCCTCTCACTCCTTCTATGTCAGCTTTCTTCCCTACCAGTGTTCCCTCTAAGCTGTGTTAGTGTGAGCTAACTCACAGTTTTCTAGCCTCTGGCTCACACATGTTTGTCTCAGCTCAGGAAGGATGGCTCCAGAGCAAACTGATTTATGCAGCAGCCAAATCGTTCACCCACAACTTGAATGTCAGCAAGCTCACAAAGTGAAATTTTTGCTCACCAGGAGCAGTCTCTAGCAATCCTTTCTTACCCCCTTCTCCTCTCATCCCTTGTATGTTTCCTATTAGCAATCCCACCCATCTTTGTGTCATCTGCAAATTTGATAAGCATCCCCTCTATGTCTTCCTCCAGGTCATTTATAAAAACATTGAACAACACCGGGCCCAGGACCGAGCCCTGTGGCACTCCACTTGAGACTTCCCTCCACGTAGATGCAGAGCCATTTACGAGCACTCGTTGGGGATGATTTTTCAATCAGCCATGAATACATCCAACAGGTGCACCATCCAGCCCACATTTAACCAGCTTATCCTCAAGGATATAATGAGAAATTTTGTCAAATGCTTTACTGAAATCTAGATACACTGTGTCCACAGCATTGCCAGAGTCAACCATTTTAGTAACTCTATCAAAAAAGGAGATAAGGTTGGTCTGGCATGACTTATTCTTGATAAACCCATGCTGGCTACAGCCAATTAACTCATTCCGTTCAAGGTGCTCACAGAGTGTAGGATGCCTGTTTAGCAGTACTCCTGGATGTTTTTTCACTGTCCATTTATTGTCCCAATTAATAATATGCTTTTGTGCTCTGACCTGGATAGCCCAGGCAAGCTCAATCTTGTCAGATCTCAGAGGCTAAGCAGGGTCAACTCTGGCAAGTACTTGGATGGGAGACTTCCTTGGAATACCAAGTCAGGAGGACAGAGGCAGGCTTTATTCAGCTACCTCTCTGAATATCCTCTAGGCCCCCAGGAGGGGTCAGTTGCCAGGACTCAACATGACTTCCAGGTGCAGACACACACACGTGCACACATAGATACAAAAATACAAAAAAAAAAATATGCCCTTGAAAAGGATATTCAGCACAACACTATAGTAGTCAGGTATAAATGGATTGATTTCCCTTGTCTTATGTATGCTGTATTTCTCAGCTCTGGTAAACTCTGGACTTCTTTGTGCTTTGTCTTCCTGGGAAGTAGTTCCTTTAGATTTGTTACTATCCATAATACACTGGACGCAAGAGGTCAGAAAATCAAGCCTCTCCATTTTTTTTGAGAGTCTCAATAACCAACATCTTTTGAGAATCTCAATACCACCACCCAACCATGGCCAGCTCTCTCTTTTCTGTGGTGGCTGCTGTGGTGGTGGAGCTTGTAGTTTCTGTGGCTAGCTTGCTCTCCTCCCAGCAGCTGCCCAGGTGCTGGAATGACAGCACAGAGCTGCAGACCCTGGGGGGGGGAGGTGTTGAAGAGTACAAGCCCTTTACTTTCACCTCTGACATGACTCCTGCAGCTCAGAGAGGCTTGCACCTTACCTGTTCTCCAGCCCCTCCAGCAGCTGTTTCAAGGGGAGGGCCACCTGCCAGCCACTAGTCCTACCAGGCAATGGCTTTAATCATGGAACTTGGGATGGATGCCACATTGGGGGGACTTCCTAGAAGAGCTTCAGGTAGCTCCCAAGCCACTGATTGTCACTGCTTTATAGTATTCGTACAATGTGTTGTACTCAACATGCTTTCTCTTCTCTACTCGCTTATGCAGGAGGGATACTGAAGGGACGGGGCTGGGGGGCTTGTAGTGAGAGGATTCCCTGACTGCATACAGCTGTGCATGTGCTTCTGCTGAATTCACAGACCTCTGCATTGGTGACAGAACTTCATGTAATTCTTTGTTCTTGAAAGCAGTGACTTTCTCCATTCTTGCACACATGGTAAGGTCAATCCACATGGGAAAACTTGCTATGAAGATTGCTCCTCACTGAGTGGGAGTATTTATTTGGTTAACATTTCCTTTACCAAGCTTTTTTGATTTTTAAAAGCTGTGTCTAGAACTTGTAGTGCTATTAACATCTGTTGAATTTGCTAAACAACAAAAGGGCCAGAGAACTATTTTCAGATTTCATCAGCTATGGTATTTGCTCACCAATGGCCAGATCTGTGTCTGTAGCTAAAAAATTGTCACAATCTGAGCACTGTGTGTGAGCTCCTAATTGGCAGCTAGAAATAGCTCATCTAAAGATTCTAGAAATATTTCAGGTTTATACACGAGGCCACCTACAGGCCTGTTAGCAGGCATGCAGTTGAAAAGGAAAATGTTTGCTTTAGAAATGGGATTATTGAATGAACCTTCCAGAAATCAAACGTGGCCTGATAAGCCTTTCACTGGCTTTAAATGAGTAATGTTTGTGATGAAACACTAATTTTATAAGAATACTCTTTGCCCTAGAGAGTTAGGATAACTAATTATATATATTTGTTTTCCAAACAAGTCCCCCAAAGGGAAGGACACGAAAGTAAAGCAAAGAACCAGGGTTGTCGTCATTATGGCAATAATAAGTGCAATAGTCATCTCTGTGCTCTGTATTTTTTGTAAGATTATTAGAACTGTACACAGCCAGTGCAATGATGTTCCAGTGTAGTTTAGTAGCAAATGGCCAGACAACAGCAGATGCTGAGAGATTTGTGAGCAAAACTGTCCTCACACTCACACCCCAGAACATTACTGGAGTGAAACAGAGAGAGTGCTTGTATCCCCTCAGCTTCAAAAGTTGGTAAAGGCAAGGAGAATCAATTAAACCCTTTCTCTCCCACATCTCTTATCTGAATCACAGAGCTCCATGGCTGCAGTATACGCTCTAAAAATGCTGAGCAGATCCATTCATGAATTTCCCAATGTCTTGTTTAGTTTGTTATTAAGAGGCTAACAGTGCAGTCCTACAACAAGTTACACCCTAATAAGTCCATTAAAGTAAATGAACTTAGACACATGTAACTCTCTGCTTAGGACTGTACTGTAAGTTGTGAACCAGGAATTGTGTAGTTCATACCTCTTGCTTGCCATGAACTCGTTTGCTAACTTTAATCAGGGCCAAACTAGATCAAACTCATGGCCCCCACAGGGACTTGTAGTCACACAGCAACTGCAAGCTCCCCTGTGCAGAGGCAGGCAATGGCAAACCACCGCCGTTTGTCACTTGCCTCGAAAACCCTATGGGCTGCCGTAAATCACTTATGACTTGTTAGCACTTTACACATACACCCATTTTAAATTTGTAAACCACCTTGAGCCATGGGGAAAGGCAGTCTATAAATATTTTAATAAATAAATAAACAAAAGACAGGCTTTTCTGTTGCGGTGCCTCAGCTTTACAATTCCGTTTTCACAGAGGCTCACTTAGCTTGTTTAATCTTAGGTGCTAGGTAACAACTTTACTTTTCCAGGCATTTTGGTGATTTTTCCCCCCTTCCATCATCCTGATTCTTACTATTTTTCCTACACCAAGATAATTTCCAGAGTGGCAAAAGTAAACTAAACACTGGGTATTACCACAAATATACTGATTGATTAAGCACAGTGGATATCAGTTTTGCAGCACATGGGGATTTGTGGCAAAATGAACATTCACATCCATTTCACACTGATAGTGTACCTGTTTGTCCTATATCACTATTTTCATGTAGGAAAAAATATATGAAAGCGCATTAAGACTTTCTTACTGATTAGAAGGCCGGGGAAAAGTATGGAGCTATTGGTATGCATTTTAAAAAATATTATTGGAAGTCACTATATGCTTTTAGCCAGAGGAACAATATAAGCTGCAACAAATATATGCAAAAAAGTGTGGGTTTTTTAGTTTTTAACTTGGTATTTATAAATAGTAAACAAACTCTAAGAACCATACATTACCATAAGCAAACAATAAGGACCATACATTATATAACCACAACATTTCCAAAAGCTCAAAAAGAAAAGACAATAATGTATCCAGAACTGTCCATACCAAAAAAAAAAAATACACACACGCACTACAAAATAAATCACATCACCAAATAACTTATAAATAAATCATTTTAGCGTATTGCAATTTTTTAGGAAGGACCTCTTGTTCCTTAAGAAAGGAAATAACAGGATACCAAGTTTCCACAGAGGTCATGACATAGTGATCCTCTGGGTCTCTGGTCACTCCATCCTTTGGGTGTCTGGTCACTCCATCCATAATCTTGGAGAAAAGGTAAGTTGAAACCCATAATGCAGAATATTTGATGTATGATTTCCTTCAAAAATTGTGTTATCTATTTACATGACCAACAATTGTGAATAAAGTCTATTTAATCTTGTTGGTGGAAGATACCAGCATAAAAGCATTGATATTTTATTTTAAATACTTTTAAAGATTGGGCTGGAGAGTTATAAATTTGGGGCCATATATCTTCTGACAATCTATTTGAACAATCTATGGCCCTTTCCGCAGCCTCCCTTTAATCCACGTTCACTGCAGTGTTGAACAGCCATGCCTTTGCTCCATCTTTTTTCTCCATTTCTACATATATTATGGCTGAGTTCAGACTGGCAATTTGCCCTGTTAGGGACCCGGGCCAGTGACGATTCAATCCCAGAGTAAATTGGGTTTTTACACAGGCACATCTGCCTGGCGTCCCCCACCCATAGCCAACCCATGCTGTTGCCCTTCACTGCTGGATTAAAAAGATACCTCATAAATCTAGTAGCAAATCCGAAAGCCCACGTATGTCACGCGTTTCTCCGCTTCTGGGAAGTCTGAACGCGCAGCCGAAAAGCCGGGAGCAACCCGCGTTGGGCAGCAGCAGTATGATTGGCCATGTTCCGCTCTACGGCCCAGTGCGGGCCTGGTGCTGCGGGGTCCTCCCCCAATCAGCAAAATGCACATGCGCGCATGAGCACATAAGTGCGTAAGCGCTCATGCGCACATACACCTATACACCCACAGCTGAATTAATGGGGAAATGCCGAATACGGCGCGCCCCCGGCGCGGCAGTCTGAAAGCTCCCGCGCGCCTCTGCCCCATATCTGCTGGCAGCAGCCTGGGCTGTGTGAACGGGAAAACCCGGAGCAGTTTATTCCGGGGCTTTTTTGCCACGACTGGCTACTGGAGCAAACTGCCAGTCTGAACTCAGCCTATGTTAAACTGGATTGAAACCTGTTTGCAAAATCCACATTCTTGTTTCGAATGCATCTTAAAGCTCTTTAATCTGCTCTTACTGTCATTGCTATGCTTTTACAGTAGATGGCGTCAAATGGTATCCTAAAATGAAAATAGAACAAATATCTCTCACCAACAATTGTGGCTTGGAGCATGCCCCACTTCCCCTACAGGCTTGATGCATGTTGTCTGTGGGGGTGGCTATATCACATCTGAGGTGTATTTTCTACATGTGGATATGTCATGGCTGTGCCAGCTGCTCAATAGAAGCAAACAGCTATGAGGAGCAGGTATTTGAGTGAGAATGTGGATTTGTCATCCACAATACCAATACAGTGCTGTAAAATTGACTACAATTCACTGAGGCACTGAATTACACATGTTAATTTCTGTTTGAATGAAGAAGAACTCCCTTTTCTCTTTCCTAAACCAACTGTGCCCATGAGTTCTTGTACTGTGAGAAAGGGAGAAAAATTACACCTTTCTCTACCTTCCCTAACCCAGAATCGAGAGAAAGAGCCATTTCATTAATTAACACCCTTCACCCATGACTACTTGACATTGGGTGTAGAAAATGCCTAAATAGCATCAAGAACTCATAGTTCTGCTGAAAATCTGAGTCTTATATGAGGGTTTTTTTAAACATTGGAAAGGAAACATTTTGGAATTCCAGCAGCTTTTTCAGCAGAATCTCCATGTTCAGAGGTAGTCAGCCTTTGAAACCAAGGGCTAGTAGTGTGGATATAGTGTATCTAGATTTCAGTAAAGCATTTGACAAAGTTTCTCATGATATCCTTGAGGATAGGCTGGTTAAGTGTGAGCTGTATGGAGCAACCGTTGGATGGATTCATGGTTGGTTGAAAAATTGTGCTCGTAAATGGCTCTGTGTCTATGTGGAGGTAAGTCTCGAGTGGAGTGCCACAGGGCTCGGTCCTGGGCCCGGTGTTGTTCAATGTTTTTATAAATGACCTGGAGGAAGACATAGAGGGGATGCTTATCAGATTTGCAGATGACATGAAGCTGGGTGGGATTGCTAATTCTGAAGAAGACAGAGTCAGGATTCAAAATGATCTAGATAGGCTGGAACAGTGGGCTGAGACAAATAAAATGAATTTCAATAGAGATAAGTGCAAAGTCCTACACTTAGGTACAAAAAATCAAAGGCACAGATGTAGAATGGGAGGGACTTGGCTCGACAGCAGCACATGTGAAAGAGATCTAGGTGTTTTGGTTGATCACAAGCTAAACATGAGCCTGCAGTGTGATGTGGCTGTGAAGAAAGCTACTGCAATCTTAGGATGCATTAACAGAAGCATTGTGTCCAGAACACGGGAGGTGGTAGTTCCGCTCTATTCTGCTATATGGTGAGGCCTCACCTGGAGTACTGTGTCCAGTTTCGGGCACCACACTTTAGGAAGGATGTTGACAAGCTCGAGCATGTCCAGAAGAGGGCAACCAGGATGGTGAGAGGGTTAGAATCCAAGTCTTATAAAGAAAGGCTGAAAGAGTCGGGTATGTTTAGCCTGGGAAAGAGAAGACTCAGAGGGGACATGATTGCAGTCTTCAAGTATTTGAAGGGTTGTCATGTAAAAGATGGAGCAGATCTATTCTCTCTTGCTCCGGATTGCAAGATGAGATCTAATGGGTGGAAATTATGAGGAAGTCAATACTGGCTAGATATCAGGAGAAACTTCCTAACTGTAAGAGTGGTTGAGCAGTGGAACAGTCTGCCTTGGAAGGTGGTGGATGCTCCTTCCCTGGATGTTTTCAAACGTGGGCTGGACAACCATCTTTTGGGTATGTTGTAGGTATGTAGGGCTATCTTTTGGCTATGCTCCTGCAGAGTGCAGGAGGTTGGACTAGATGACCTGCAAAGTCCCTTTCAACTCTAACATTCTATGATTCTAAGATGCAGAGCCCCACCTACCTCACAGGGTGTCTGTTGTGGGGAGGGAAGGGAAAGGAGTTTGTAAGCCACTGGATATAAACTGAATTTTTTCTGCTACTTCTTGGCAACAGTGCATCTACACAGCACTTATTCCAGGATTTACCTTGAAGAACATGGGGGACATGGGGACTTGGTAATGCATGTTTGGTCCTAATTAGACCAGTATCCAAAGGATATGGAATGCTGCACTTGCTGCAAAGCTTTTATGGCCCCCAACCTGCTTCAGACCCCTTGTGCACCCCCCAAAAAAATATGCCCTTGAGGGGCTGTGACTCCACAACAGGGTATATGCTTGGTATTTCCACACCAATATGGTAATGTGTGGATGAAGAAACATATAGGAAGATCCAGTGTTGTAGCTCCTTTGTAGCTTGAGAGCCACTGTGGTGGAGTGGTTAGGAGTGGTGGATTCTAATCTTGAGAACCAGGTTTGATTCTCCACTCCTCCTCCCCATGAAGCCTGCTGGGTGACCTTGGTACAGTCACAGTTCTCTCTGAACTCTCTCAGCCCCACCCACCTCACAGATCCAGAGGAGTTAGTCATGTTAGTCTGTTGCTGCAAAACAGTAAATAGCCCAGTAGCACCTTTAGGACTAACAAACTTTATTGTAGCACAAGCTTTCAAGAAACACAGCTCTCTTCATTATGCTTTGCTGTCATGATACTAAACTTTTAACTGTGCCATCACATTCCACTGACAGCTCAGAATTGCCAAAACACACCTTAGTGTGACATCAGCAATCTTTCATTAAACAGGCTGATGGCGACCTTCCCAGTGCTTTGCTTCAAAGTTAAAAAAATGCATTCTTTCTGGTGTTAGGTGGGAAACATACAAGTAAAGAATTCTGCAATTTTTTTAATAACAAAACTTTTAAATTACATGGCTTAAGTGGTGACCAATTGAATGTTAAGTCAAAGGACAATCAGAGAGAGATGTTTTTCCTGTAGTGAACAGCGCTTGCAAAATTACCATTGCTAAGCTAAATGGTGAATTGTATTGGTAAAACATGCAGGAAAGTGTTATATAGTGGGTTAGACACATAATGAAACCACAGACAGCGATGTAGTGATCAGCATAGTTCGCTATTATTCAACATGAGACAAAGATACCTGGCCAGGTGGCCAACTATATACAAGCAAAGGGTGATGCCACCAGGTGCCATTGGTGGGTTTGAATTCCCGCCGCCGTTCCCATTGGTTTCCCTAAGCTGGAGCCAGGAGCCCCAGTCCCATTGTTCCCCGGGACTCAAGCTCAGGCTCCTTTGCTGACGGCCCCAAGTGGTTAACGGAAACAACACCCCTCCCCCCATAGTCTGGTCCCTGTCTAGGAGACATAGTCCTTTAGGTATGCTGGGGTGTGGCGTTCCTTAGTGGACTGCCGTGGTGCTGGAGTTGGGGCTTCTCCCCTGCTGAGCAGTTGCTGTGCGTGGGGGGGCCGCCACTTCTCCCAACTCCAGGGCTGGTGGTGCCGGCGGCCGCTCATCCAGTGTTCCCTTCTGGTTAGGGGCTGGCGCATCATGTTGGGCCGCTTCCCGGTGGTCCTGATCCCTGTCCTGGCTCCCCTCAGCAACCGGGGGGTTGCGCTTGTGCCCTTGGTCCGGGAGCTCACCTCCATCTGGAAGCAGGTGCCGCCTCAGTTGATCCACATGGCGACACAGCACCTGGCCACAGTCCATCGACACCTCGTAGGAGACGGGGCTGGTGACGCGGATAACTCAGCCAGCGATCCATTACGGGCCCTTTCTGTAGTTCCTTACAAACACCGGATCTTCCGGGAAGAACCCCCATGGTGCCTCCCGTTGCTTGGTCCTGTTGCATGCCTTGGGAGCCCGGTCAGGGTGCAGGCAATCCAGGAGGATTGCCAGCCTCCAGCCCATAAGGAGCTCAGCGGGGCAGCAGCCGCTCACTGGGTTGGGCGTAGTCCGGTCCACTAGGAGGAACCTAGTGATGCGAGCCTCCCAGTACTCTTCGCTCTGGCGGCTAAGCGCTTCCTTTGCTGTGCAGACCATCCGTTCCGCTTGGCCATTCGTCACAGGGTGGAACGGCGTCGACCGGATGTGTTGGATCAGGTTGGCCCGAAGGAACTGCTGGAACTCCTCAGACATAAATGCTGACCCATTGTCCGAGACGATTGTGTCTGGCTGACCGTGCGTCGCAAAGATTTTGCGGAGAGAATGGTGGCTCGGGAGGAAGTTGCGGAGACAGGACTGACCTCCAGCCACTTAGAGTATGTGTCCACGGTTACCAGGAATGTCAATCCGTGGAAGGGGCCGGCGAAGTCGATATGGAGCCAGGACCACAGGGTCGTTGACTCCCAGGATTGCATGGGTGCACTCGGTGGATTCAGCCAGACCTCTTGGCAGGTCTGGCAATGCTTCACCCAAGCCTCTATTTCCCCATCCATGCCTGGCCACCATATGTAGCTCCGCGCAAGGGCCTTCATCCGCACAATGCCGGGGTGCCCTCGTGCAGAGCCTGCAGAACTTGGTGTCGGAGTGCGCTGGGGACCACCACCCACTCTCCCCACAGCAGGCAGCCCTTGCTGTGAACACGCTGTACTCTGGGCCCACTGGGGGCCATAGGCCACCCCCTCACCACCCAGCCAAGAACCCGGGAGAGGATGGGGTCACGGGCTGAGTGGTGGGCAATGTCCACGGCCTGGAGGGGGGCATCCGGAAGACTTTCCATCTGGAGGACGTGGTGAGCCGGGGCCAGGTCCTCCCCCTCGTCTGGCAGGGGAAGCCGGCTGAGCGCATCGGCATGGCCCATCGTCTTGCCCAGCCGGTGCTGCAGGGTGTAATTGTAGCCCACCAGGAAGATGGACCACCATAAGACCCGAGGGGAGAGAACCTGAGGCGTCCAGCAATCCACCACGAAGAGGCCCAGCAGCGGCCAGTGGTCCGTGGCGATTGTGAAAGGGCGACTGTATATGAAGTCGTGGAACTTTTTTACCCCGGCCACGATTGCCAGTCCCTCACAGTCTATCTGGGCGTAGTTCCGTTCAGCCGCAGATAGGGTCCACGAGTAGTACATGACCAGGACCTCCCCGTAGGGAGACACGTCACAAGCCAGGACCATGGGCAGGGACTCGTCGACGTGGGACAGTACTGAGTTCGAGATTAGTAGGGTCTTGACGGCCCGAAACGTGGCGGCCTGGTGAGCAGCCAGTGAAGGGGTTCTGCTATCACCACCTTGTGGGGGAGAAAGGCGTGATAGAAATTAAGGAGTCCGAGGAAAGCCTGGAGCTCCGCCCTGGAGGTCGGAGAGGGAGCCTCCATGATGGCCTTCACCTTATCACATGCTGGGTGTAGACCATCCGCATCCATGGTGAAGCCTAAGAAGTCCAGAGAGTCCACCCCGAGCTGGCACCTCCCGCTTGACCTTGAGCCCAGCGTCCCTGAAACAGCTGAAGACCATGCGGAGGTGGGTGACAAATTTGTTGGGCGTGGCGGCGGCGATCATCACATCATCAAAGAATGGTGTGACGCCAGGTATTCCTTTGAGGAGAGAGTCCATTAGTTGCTGGAATATCCCGGGTGCCACGCTCACACCGAATTGCAGGCGATTGACCCTGAAAGCCCCCTGGTGGGTCACAATTGTCTGGGCCTCTGCGGTTGGCCCGTTGACCTACAGCTGCTGATAAGCTTGGGCGAGATCTAATTTGCCGAAGATCTTAGCCCTTGCCAAGGTGGCCAGGACGTGGCTTACTACCAGGACCGGGTAGGAATGGTCCTGCAATGCCCGGTTGATCGTGCATTTGTAATCCGAGCAAATGCAGACATCCCCATTGGGCTTAACCGGGGTCACGATCGGGGTCTCCCATGCTGCGTGGGAGACTGGTTCCAGGACCCCCTGGGCCACTAGGCGGTCCAGCTCCATGTCTATCTTGGGTTTCAGTGCAAACAGGACCGTCCTGGAACCAGCATCCCATCAAAGACATATGGGAACTCGCAACACAGCTTCTGGAAGTCATGAGTTGTGCAGTGCTGGACCCCTTCAATCACAATCCCAAGGGGTTTGAACCATGCCCTTCCCAGGAGGCTGACCAGGTCACCTTCGACCACTAGCAAGTCCAGAAAACCCTTGAAGCCTCGGTGCTGCACCCAGAAACTCCTGACCCCGTTTACTGGTACTCGTTTTCTTTGGAAGTCCATAAGGGTCACGGGTGATGGGCGCAAGTGGGGACCCCCTCGTGGACATATCTGTTTTAACGTAGTCTCTGAAATGATGGAGCACGCAGAGCTGGAGTCTAGCTCCATTTGTAAGGGGGTCCCCTCTATTTTGACCCAGACATATATTTTTGGGGTAGAGGCCTAACTGGGGAGTTTCAGTACCTGTTCGGGTTTGGACGGAGTGTTAGTGAGGAGGTAAAGGTCCTCCAGTGCCGCACACTCCTCGTAGTGTGCCTCTGTCTTGTAGTGGGGCTGCTTTGATGGTGCGTGGGATGCCTTGGATTGGCAGACCCTGGCGATGTGGCCCGTGCAGCCACAGTCGTGATACATGGCGTCCCGGAACTGGCACACCTTCCGCTCGTGTTGACCTCCACAGCTGGTGCACTCCTGAGCTGCTGGCCCGTGTTGCTTGCGTGCAGCACTGGCGAGCGGTGCTGACAGGCAATGCGGCGCTTGAGTCCGGTGAACCTCGGCATCTTCGGGGTCGCTGTTCCCAGGGGTAGACACCCAATGTGTGGTGGTGGCCAGGTGGGACTTCTCCCATGCAGTAGCGGTGGCCAAGGCGATCATTACCTTGTCCCCCTCCATTATCCAGCGCTGGAGTTTCTCCTCATGTAGGCCAGCGACGAACCGGTCATGGAAGGCCGTGTCCAAATACGCCCCAAAGGCACAGTCAGCCACCAGGCGGCGGAGCTCCACAAGGAACTCCGCAGCGGTTTCTTTTCCCTGCTGGTTCCTCTGCTGGAAGATCACGTGGCAGGTCATCTCCGATGGCTTCAGAGCAAAATGGTTTTTCACGGCCTGGACGATCTCATCAAACGTGCACTCCTCCACCTTCTTGGGAGAGAGAAGGTACCGGGCTAGATCTACGATCACGGGGCCACAAGAGCAGAGCAGCAGCCCTCTCTTTCAGTCTTCGTCCATGATCTGATAGAACATGAGGTCTTGCCGCAACCCTGTGACCCACGCTCCCCATTTCTGGGGCTGGGAGGCATCGAATTGTGGCAGCAGCCCGGATCCTGGAGCGATGGCCATTGTGCTAGTCGGCGGCTGCGACACAGCTCTTGGTTCACCCTCGGTGGTGCTCATGTGCGATGCGCGGGGAGCGGTGGAGCGAGTCTTCGGTAGCATTGTCTGATAGCCCAGCTGGAGCGCTCAACAGGATCCCATCCTCGTCGCCATTGTTGTATAGTGGGTTAGATGCATAATGAAACCACAGACAGCAATGTAGTGATCAGCATGGTTCTCTATTATACAACATGAGACAAAGATACCTGGCCAGGTGGCCAACTATATACAAGCAAAGGGAGACGCCCCTGGTGCCATTGTTGGGTTTGAATTCCCGCCGCTGTTCCCATTGGTTCCCCTAAGCTGGAGCCAGGAGCCCCGGTCCCATTGTTCCCTGGGACTCAAGCTCAGGCTCCTTCGCTGACGGCCCCAAGTGGTCAGTGGACACAACAGAAAGAGGCCCCAGGGTGTACTTGCAAGGTTTTAACCCCACAGTTAATGTGCATTGGGCTAGGAGTGGGGTGGGGAGGTGCTTCTTTCCTCAAGTTAGTGTTGTGGTGGTTTTTGCTTGCCAAGTAACACTGGGTGTTGAACTGATTAATTAAAATTTTTCTCTATTTAAAACATTATTGTAGTGTTATTGGAAGCACATTTACCTACTATGAATCTAAATACTGGCTCAGCATATGGCTGTGTCAGTAAGAAGATTTACTCATGATAAAATTTCTTTCTTATTCCAGTACAGACAATACTCAAAGAATAGATGAAGACTTGGGCGAGTGGGGGGAGGGGGAAGACTTAGGGGGGGCAGACAGAGAGAAAGAGAGAGAGATGGGGTGGTAGAAAGAGGACAGAAAGAGAGTGATGGGGCAGAAGGCAGTCATGGGAAGAGAGTAGGAAAAGGGGTGGCAGGGTGCCTGAACTACCACATGCATGTCCACGTTGCGAGTTACTCGTCCAGGAGCAATGCTTGGCTCGCCTGTAAAGATGTGGTGTAGGTGTTGGAAGTAGGCACATTGTGCTGGGGAATTCCCTGCTGTTTAGTTTGCCAGACCAGATGCAAGAGGAGTAGAAGCAGAATAAAAGGAAGAAAGGGAAGAAAGCAAGGAAGACAGGAGAGCCCACCTTATGCCCCGCCCGACAAAAGTTGATTGGCTGGAATATGATGCTGCTGGGCGATAATGGGCAGAGAATAGTACAGGTGAGCACCATCTCCTGCCTGGAAAAAAAAATACCAAGGGAGATAGGGGAGGGAAATGGGTGATGATTCTTTATGTGCATGCTGAAATCAGCTCAGAGAAAAAAAAACAATTGCAAAAGAAGTCTCGGAAAACACATAGCAATTGTGTAACGAAACTGGTTTGGTGACAGAATCATAAAAAACACATGTAGAATAAAAAATTAAATGCAGGGTAATTGTGGAGTGAAGGCAGAGACTGATGTGGAACGCAAATCCTCAAAGAGCTCCGAATGCAGAGCAAAACACCAATGCAAAAAAGGCCTATATTCCATAATTTATGGTTAATTGGTGATTTTAAAGATTCTTCCCTGAGTAGCATATTATATATTCTTAATACCAGGCCTGATTATTGTCCCTCATGATTTTTCAATAGCATTTCAAATTCAGTAAGAGGCTTTGTCAGAGCTTTGTAAGGTTTTGGGGGATGAATTAAATGTTTTAGTTGCATATATAGCAACCAATTTATATCCTGCTCCAACTTGTGTTCTAATACCTGTTTTTGTTTAAGTTTTTCTTTGCCCATCCAGTCCATCATCCTGCATATCCCTTTCTTTCACCAGTGCAAAAATGCTAAATACTCTTTTCCAGGAGGAAACCATTCCTGGTTTGGAAAGGATGGAAGTAGAGTTTTATCTGGACCTAATCTTGTCCATCTGTTATCCCGTATCTTTAGTGAGGTCTGTAAAAACTCATTACGTTTTATCACTGAACTTCTAAATTTGTGTTTTGTCCAATATAGGTCAAAAATCTTGTGGAAGAGTAAGATTCCTCTATTTGTGACCATTCTTCATTAGAGGCATTGGTGGGTATATTTACTATATTTGCTACTTCATAATAAAGTCATAAATAAAATATAAAAAATAATAACATGTTTTTAAAAATAAAGTCATAAATCTGGAACACCCAGGCCTCCAGTGCCCACTGATCATTTTAAAGTCTTAAGGGTTATTCTTTGAGTTTTTGAGTTCCACAGATAATTATTAAATATTCTTTTGCCAGTTTTTCAAATCAGTTTTTGAAATTGTTATCTGAATAGTTTTAAATAAATAAATATATAAAATAGGTATTTGGGAATGATATACGACTTTATAGTGTGACTCCTATCTGCCCAGGAAAGATTTAAAGTGGACCATGTTTTCAGTTGAGCTTTTCTGTTTGTAGATCATTTATAAAAATTTCCCTGAAGGACTGAGGATCGATCTAGAGGGATCTGTACCCCTAGCTATCTCCATTGTTTGGTTATCCACACACACACAAAAACAGGCACAAAACATAGGTGCCAACCTATTGCTACTTAACTGGGTTAGGCAAAAAGCAGCAGATAAATGTGGTGTGGACCACATTTCCCACTATCCTTGAAATGTTGTCGCATGTTGCACCTTATATGGCATCAGAATATGAAGCAGGATGTCCTGACCTGGATAGCCCAGGCAAGCCCAATCTCATCAGATCTCAGAAGCTAAGCAGGGTCAACTCTGGCAAGTACTTGGATGGGAGACCTTCTTGGAATACCAGAGATGGGTAGCGGGGGCAGGCTTTATTCAGCCACCTCTCTAAATATCCTCTAGGCCCCTAGTAGGGGTCAGTCACCAGAGGTCACCATGACTTCCAGGTGCACACACAGTCAGTGATCAGAGGTCACCATGACTTCCAGGTACACATATACTCATACACGCACATGTGCCCATATTTTAAAAAATACTAAAGAAGAGAGAAAAGAATATGAAGCAGGGCCTCTGCTGAGGATTTCAACAAATGGATGGGTTCACATAGATCAGTAGTGTTGAACCTATGACCCGCGGGCTGGAACTGGGCCACCCAAGCCTTCAATCCGGCCCAGGAGTGAGGCTTTCTTCTCTCCCCCCTCCCATCCTCGCTGTTCTCAGCTTGAGCTACCTGGGAGTATAAAGAGCAGAGGGTGGGGCTGCCTCAGAGCAGAAAGCAGAGGGTAGGGCTGCCAAACTTCACAGCCATGGCTCCCAACCTCCATAGTCCTCCTTGTCATAGGTAGGAGCTGGGGGGTCCTTCTGCTGGGATCCTTGTGCTTCTATTTTATTTTAAAACTGGCTTTGCAAAATCCCACTATTTCCCCACCTTTCCAGTTTAGGAAGGTGGAAGGTGGAGGGGGGGGAGGTTTGGGACCAAGCCAGGGTTAAAATATAGAGTTCTGCAAACTCAAGGGATTCCAGTTTTTGAGAGAAATACTAGCTTTAACATACACACCCTCCTAATGTGGAGCTCCAGTGAAATAATAGCAGGACAAGTGCTGAAGAGGGCACCAAAAATTATTGTCTCAAACCACCCTGTAAAAAAACCCTTAAGAACATAAGAACATAAGAGAAGCCAATGCTGAATCAGGCCAATGGCCCATCTAGTCCAACACTCTGTCACACAGCGGCCAAAATATACCAGGTGCCATCAGGAGGTCCAGCAGTGGGGCCAGGACACTAGAAGCCCTCCCACTGCTGCCCCCTCCAGCACCAAGAATAGAGTGCATCACCTCCCCCAGACTGAGAGTTCCCATCTATAAGGTAAAGGTAAAGGTTCCCTTGCTCAAAAGCCAGTCGAATCCGACTCTAGGGTTGCGGTGCTCATCTCCGTTTCAAAGCCGAAGAGCCAGCGCTGTCCGAAGACGTTTCCGTGGTCATGTGGCCGGCATGACTAAACACCAAGGCGCACGGAATGCTGTTACCTTCCCACCAAAGTGGTACCTATTTATCTACTTGCAATTTCTTGCTTTCGAACTGCTAGGTTGGCAGGAGCTGGAACTAGAGACAGGAGCTCACCCTGTCATGCGGCACCCGGGTCTCGAACTGCTGAACTACTGACCTTCCACAGCCTGCAGTTCAGCGTCTTAACCACTTGAGCCACCGCATACCCTGTGGCTAATAGCCACTGATGGACTTCTGCTCCATATGTTTATCTAATTCCCTCTTGAAACTGTCCATGCTTGTAGCTGCCACCACCTCCTGTGGCAGTGAATTCCATATGTTAATCACTCTTTGGGTGAAGAAGTATTTCCTTTTATCTGTTCTAACCCGACTGCTCAGCAATTTCATGGAGTGCCCACGAGTTCTTGTATTGTGAGAAAGGGAGAAAAGGACTTCTTTCTCAACCTGCTCAATCCCATTCATAATCTTATAAACCTCAATCATGTCACCCCTCAGCCGTCGTTTCTCCAAGCTAAAGAGCCCCAAGCATTTTAACCTTTCTTCATAGGGAAGGTGACCAGAACTGTACACTGTATTCCAAATGAGGTCGCACCAATGATTTATACAGGGGCATGATGATACTGGCTGATTTGTTTTCAATTCCCTTCCTAATAATCCCCAGCATAGCGTTGGCCTTCTTTATTGCAGCTATACACTGTTTAGACATTTTCAGCGAGTTATCTACTACGACTCCAAGATCTCTCTCTTGGTCCGTCTCTGCCAGTTCAGACCCCATCAACGTGTATTTATATTTAGGATTTTTGGCTCCAATGTGCATCACTTTGCACTTGGCCACATTGAACCCCATTTGCCACATTGACGCCCACTCACCCATCCTCGACAGATCCCTTTGGAGTGCCTCACACTCCTCCCTGGTTTTCACCACCCAGAACAACTTCGTGTCATCTGCAAATTTAGCCACTTCACTGCTTACTCCCAATTCCAAATCATTAATAAACAAGTTAAAAAGCATCGGACCAAGTACTGATCCCTGTGGTACCCCACTGCTTACCACCCTCCACTGGGAAAGTTTCCCATTTATGCTCACTCTCTGTTTTCTATTTATAAGCCACTTTTTGATCCACAGAGGACTTGTCCTTTTATCCCATGACTATTGAGCTTACTTAGGAGCCTTTGATGAGGAACTGTATCAAAAGCTTTCCGGAAGTCAAGGTAAATAATATCTATTGGGTCCCCCTTGTCCACATGTTTGTTCACTCCCTCAAAAAACACTAGCAGGTTAGTGAGACAAGATCTTCCCTTACAGAACCCATGCTGAGTCTGCCTCAATAGTTTTTGTTCATCAATGTGCCTACTAATTCTTTCCTTGATAACAGTTTCCACCAACTTACCCGGTATCGATGTCAGACTGACTGGCCTGTAATTTCCCGGATCTCCCCTGGAGCCCTTTTTAAAGATGGGAGTGACATTAGCTACCTTCCAGTCCTCAGGAATGGAGGCAGATTTTAAAGAAAGATTACATATTTTTGTCAGGAGATCCACAAGTTCACATTTGAGTTCTTTCAGAACTCTCGGATGAATGCCATCCGGGCCTGGTGATTTATTGGTTTTTAAATTGTCCATCAGTCGGAGGACTTCCTTCCTTCTTCTCGAAACCTCGGGTTGCCGATCTATCCGGGGCGAGGATAGGGATCTGGGTCAGCCCCCCCTGAGGGGTCCTCCCTGGCATCGCTGGGCATCTGTTCCTCCTGCGGGGGGCCTAGTTCCTCCTCCGTTGGGGCCCCCGCCTCTTCTCCGCTGCCCCTAGAGGGGCCTGGAACCGGCGGCCTGGTGTGGAGGGTGTTGATGGCTTCCTGGATCCCGGGGGCATCCCGCCCGAGGAGGAGCCGGCAGGGCAACTTTCTCATACGCGCCAGGGGCACCGCCACCTCTCTTCCGAGGTAGCGCAGCAGGACTATCACGATCGGGAACCGTTCCACGAGTCCATGGAAGCACACTATTGTGGCCCAGCGGTGCACGGACAGGCCTGGGGGTAGCAGCTGGGACAGCACCATCGAGATCGAGCTGCCGCTGTCCAAGAGAGCGTCCAGCTGCCACTCTCCTAGTTCCACCGGGAGGGTCCAGGCCAGTGGTCTTTCCCGGGTCTCGGCAGCCTGCATCGAGTAGTCTTCACCAAGGTCACACTCCATGACCATACAGTCCCGCTTTAGATGCCCCCATTGCCCGCAGGTGTAACACGGCCTGACACCGGAGGGTCCCGGGGGCGGCGCGAGGCAGGCCTCGGGGCCAGGTCATCCCGGGGGAGCCCCGATTGGCCCCAGGCCCCTTCCGACTAATGGGGGTCCCCGTGGGGTATACAGAGGAGGCCTGGCTCGGGCCATGGCTTTTTGGGCCCTCCCTCCCTGGGCAGTCGGGTCCCCAGGCCGAGGGCTCCCAGGGATCGGGAGTCCTCGCCCTCCCTGCGAGGTGGGTTTGCCCGGCTTTGGGACCTCGGCCCTTGGCGGGGTATCTCTGCCTTCTGCGGCCTGGTAGTTTTCCCACAGGTCTTGTGCTTCGGACAGTCGCAACGGCCTCCAGCAGGCCACCCAGTGTCTAGTCCACGCCGGGAATATGTGGAGGAGCTGCTCTATGACCACCACTTCCACGATGCGCCTCCCGTCGGCGGTGGTCAGGGCGAGCCACCGAGTGGCGGCATCATGAAGGGCTGTGATAGTTGCCCGCGGGCGTCCAGCTGGGGGCAACTGCAGTGACCGAAACCGCTGCCGGTAGGCTTCCGGCATGATTTCATAGCGGTCGAGAATGGCCTCCTTCAACTTTTTGTAATCTATGGCCTCGGCCTTCGCAAGGGCCTTCATCGCCGCCTGGGCTTCCCCGGTTAGGTAAGGCCCCAGGATGCACGCCCACTGGTCGGCTGGCCAGTGAGCCGCCTCTGCCACCCATTCAAAGGCCTCCAGAAATGCTTCTATATCATCCTCTGGTCCGAGCTTCGTCAAAGGGGCCCAGGGGCCCTTGGGGGATGGCTGCCCAGCTCCTGCCCCAGCCACGGCCTGTCCGACCGCCTGCAGGGCCCGTTGGAAGTCCTGAATGAGGGCAGTCTGGACCTGCTGCTGCTGATGCGTGATGTCCTGCAAGAGTTTGGCCTGGTGCTCGGCCATCCATTGTCCAAACTGGGCCAGATCCATGGGTGCGGGGGGGGCACCGTGCCAGGCTGCAGCTTGACGGAGTCCTGGCTATCGCCCGAGTCAGTCAAGCCCGAGGAGGAGGAGTCCAGGGTGCCCTGTGAACTGTGGGGTGCGTCTGCTCTGTGATCTGCCAGAGGGCGCCACCCCTGGGGGGTGGGGAGCCTGGGCCTGGGTCTTCTTAGTGGGTCCTGGGTGCCCGCATTCTCCACCACGTTGTCACGCCCCCGACGCAAGGGGGTGCGCCAGCTGCTGTCAGAGTCGCCGGGGGCTGCCGCCGAGATGGAGACAGCTGCTACGCCCCACTCCGGGACGCTGGAGGGGCCAGGAGGGCAGGGTAAGAGGACCTCAGGAGGTATGGGCAACGGCCTCAGAAACCGGGCGCATCAGGGGTTACGTCACCGCCTTTGCCCGCTCAGGGTCTGGCTTGCGGAGCAGGGAGCTCCCCGGGACTTCGGCGCACTCTCTCTCTTTTGACAGCCACAACCAAGGCACTCATAACAGTGGTCAGACCTAAATTTTCAATTCCATCTACTGGTGATTTGGGGCTCCTAAAACTTTAACCTGGAATAAATGTCATTAAAGGTACTGTTTATTTTATTGTGGGCATATCTGCCTTTTTCAGAAAAAGAATGTAGATGTAGCTAATGGAATTCATATCTGCATCCATGTTACAAGGAAATGAAGGGATTAATGTTTTGATGTGGTTCAGTTGGTGGTTCAGCCTATCCAAATTCAATACAACTAATATCTAATGTAGCTTTCTAAATCCATAGCTTCATAAGTATCATAAACTTTCCTGTTTTTGTACATCCACTGGAAATGAAATGTGATATCCACTAGGGGGAGCATGTAGACTAGTGAATCTGTAATTGCTCCATTTTTGTTTTTCCTGAGAAGCAGCACCTTTCAGAACAGTAAAATATTACCAAAGTTCACTCCTCATCCTTTGTTTCAGTCTAGAAACATCTCAAAATGTGGTCAATAAAATTTAAATAGAGATTAAATTGTTAATTAGGAAGAGAATCCAGAGATTTTTTTAAAAGGCCATATGAAAATATGTTACTTTATAGACCAATTGCTATATTATAGAATAAGTTTTCTATCTTTCATGTATATTTCATATACCCAATAAAAAGCATTGCTGTTTTCTCCATAAACCAATTTCTTTATCCAGTATCTAGATATCAGGTTTACTGGGTTTGGCATGAAAGATGATTTTTTAAAATTATTAATTACTAAGAATAAGGCCTGTTGTGGAAATAAATACAACGAGCTCTAGAAAGAGGCCCTGGGAGAGTGCCCCAGCTTTGGGCACCTAGTGTGAATTTGCTGTGGCAACCTCAGCAGGGTATAATGACAGAGTCCACCATTTTCTCCAGAGGAACTGATCTCTGCTACTTGAAGAGCAGTTGTAATTTTGAGTGATCTCCAGCCCTCATCCAGAGATTGGCAACAATTGTTACCCAGGATGAAATGGCTGAATTGGGTGGTGGAGTCTATGGCATTCTATCTGTCTGAGGTCCTACCCCTCCTCAAACCCCACCTACTCCAGGCTCCACCCCTCAAATCCCCAGGAATTTGCCAACCTGGAGTTGGCAACCCCATCTTCTTCCCAGCTAACCATCAACCTACTGTTATCTGCCCCTCTGACTTTAGCTGACTTCTGCCCTCCCTCCTGCAGAGCAGTTCTAATTCTGAATGGTCTCCAGCCCTCACCTGGAGATTGGCAACAATGATTCCCCAGGATGGAATGACTCAAACATCACCATCTCCAGGCTCCACCCCTCAAATCTCCAGGAATTTCCCAACCTGGAGTTGGCAACCCTATCTCCCTCCCAGCCAATTGTCAACCTACTGTTATCTGCCCCCTGACTTCAGCTTTCCATCTCCTCTCCCCTCCCTCCTGGAGAGCAGTTGTAATTCTGATTGATCTCCAGCCCCCACCTGGAGATTGACAACAATGGTTCCCCAGGATGGAATGGCTGGTTTGATGGGTGGAGTCTATGGCACTGTACCTGTCTGAGGTCCCACCCCCCCTGAAACCTCACCCTCTTCAGGCTCCATCCCTCAAATCTCCAGGAATTTCCCATCTGGAGCTGGCAACCCTATCAGAACTGGCCCCGATGAGTTTTCTCCCAAAGGCCAAAACAGGACCAAGCTTGGTTGCCTACCAACAGGCACTGAGGGGAAAGTAGGTTTGCCAGCTCTAAGTAGGGAAATATCCAGAGATTTGGGGGGTGGAGCCTGTGGAGGGTAGCATTGGGGTGGTGGTGGAAGGACTCAGCAGGGTATAATGCCATAGGGTCTACCCTCCAAAGCAGCCATTTTATCCAGGGGAACTGATCTCTGTTATCTGGAGATCAATTGTAACAGCAGGAGATCTCCAGGTCCCACCTGGAGATTGGCACTCCTAGGGGAAAGTCAGCTGCACAGCAGGGGGTTGAAGAGAATGGTTTGATGGCCGCTGGGCCAAGATTGGCAACAATAGTTCCCCAGGAGGAAATGGCTGCTTTGGAGGGTGGAGTCTATGGCACTGTACCTGTCTGAGGTCTCACCCCTCCTCAAACCTCACCCTCTCCGGGCTCCACCCCTCAGATCTCCAGGAATTTCCATACCTAAAGTTTCCCAAACACTACTCAGTCGATAAATAATTTTCTACACTCACAGCATCCCCTGCCAGAACGCAACTCATCCCCAGCACTTTGAATTAGTATCAGAGCTTTTTTTGCCTTGTGGTATTCTGCTTGTGGTATGGTCTGTCTTTTTGTGGTGTGGCATGGTTGTGTTATTGGGTTTGTTTCTTTTGAAGGGGAAGTGTTGTGAGTGAGGACATATTTTATCTCAGAATACACCAGGTTGCATAAGCAACTGACGGTTCCAACTGCCTTGCGGTGGGAGGAGTTTGAGGTGCGGAATGGAGTGAAGTCCAATCAGCTTCCATATGCAAATGATCTTGAAATGCTGGCCCAATCAGAGAAGAGTGGCCTAGGCTGCAGTGGGTGGGAAAGAACTCAGGCAACGCAGCTAGTGGATTAGGACAGCTTCTGAGTAACATATCAGGGAGCCAACTGATTTTGCCAGGCATAGAACTTTGCCACCCCAACTGATTTTTATATTTATAGAGAGATAGCCCACCTTTCTCACTGAGACTCCAAATGGATTACACAGTGTAAGTCAATGCAATTAATTGGATGAGACATCTAATATGCAATTGGAGAAGGATTACAGAACTTTGAAACAAAGCAAAAAGTATTGGATAAGATACGTTAAAACAATGCTGAAAATGGTACTTTATATGTAGAAAAACAAAACATTGAGATTAGAATAATACATACAGCAAACAGCTAATGTGTATGATACATGCTGGTATTGTTCACAGTTTTGTTCCCTTTATAAAAGTGATTTTGTTCCAATATAGCCCTATTACCTTTATAAAAATGCACACCTGCCCAATTCTGCTTCACACAGAAAGAGAAAGTGGTTTTGTGTTTGTTTTTAACAGGGCTTTATATAGTTTGTGGAATGACAAAAGCATGGGAGTCTTTCTGACCATCTTTGGGAGGTGATTCCACAAAGTGGGAGCCACAACAGAGAATACATATGCACAGATAGGGTGGCATCTGCAGAAAGCCCTACTTGTGTGGATTATATTTATAAAGTCTATGTTTTCTTAGAATTCATTCCTTAAATTCACACTTGTATTACCAATGTTATGACTCATAATTTCTGCCTCTGCCTGTGTACATGAAGCAAATCTCTGAACATCAGTGCTAGGAGGCAACACTGTGGGAAGGCCTTGGCCTTCACCCCATGTTTATTGGCCCTCCAGGGCAAGTGGTTGATCCCTGTGCGAAAGAGGATGCCAAACTAGATCTGGTCTGATCCGGCAGGGCACTTCCCAAGTTAAACTGCTTTAGAGAAAACATTATTTAAATAGATCTAAGCTGGCATTTGATAAACAGTCAAAAGACTGCAAGAACAGCGGAGAAGGTGCCAGATATACATGACTGGTTAAGAAAACTGCTGTTTTTAGCTGAAATAGACAAAATGACGAAAAAACTAAATGGGCAAATGGCAGAACAATATTTAAAAGACTGGGATGACCTGAAATTGTATATGGAAACTGAATATAGAATGAAAGGGAAAATGTACAATCTTGATTTGTATTGAAACTGAATGAGAAATGAAATGAACACTTGATTGTACTGTACCTTTATTGGAAATTATGCTTGTAAAAGTCAGGCTTTTATGTATTTGAAATTGGGTTACCTGGTTTGTCGATTGTTACAAGTCTAAACTTGATTACCTTTTAACTTTTTCTTTTTTGTTATTAGCAGTGTTGGAAGCCTATTGGGGGGTGGGGGGATGGGGTGAAAATCTTTTTAAATTGTATTGGTAATGATGTTTAACAATGTTGAATGCATCCCAATAAAAATTTTCTTTCAAAAAAAAAAAAAAAGACTGCAAGAACTCAGATATAACTGGTAACTGCCAGATTTATAGCCATCTTTGAAATAAAATTCCTATTTGCTGCCTTTCCTTCTCTGTCTCCTCCTGCCCCCAAAAGTAAGAAAAAAGGCAATCAAAGCAAAGGGAAGTTTTATTAAGCCTGGTTGATTTGTAAACAACCATAGAAAGGGGTATTCCTCAAAAGGGTTTACTGGAAGTACTTGGTTTACTTGCTGTTTCTTACAAAGAGCCTGAGACAGGCAGCTCAGTCAAGAAACCAGGAAAAAGGATGTCTGGATTTAAAGTTACTTAACTGCAAAGGAGTAAGTGCGTGATCAGTTTTCCCTGGTAGAAGCCATGTAAGGGTACATGTAGACTACAGGAGCTTCAGGCAGTTGGATAGAGTACAGAATCCAAGGACAAAAGGAATGCCAGCACCTATAATGGGAAGGTAACCATGTAAAGGCACAGCCCAACTGCTAGACAGGGTTGCCAACCTCCAGGTGGGACCTGGAGTTCTCTTGGGATTAAAGTTAATCTCTAGACTACAGAGATCAGTTCCCCTGGAGAAAATAGCAGCTTCAGAGGAAGAACTCTATGGCAGGGGTGTTGAACTCATTTGTTATCAGGGCCAGATCTGACATAAATGTCATTTTGTCAGGTTGGGCCATTTGTACCATAAAATGCAACACAAGGTAATGGAGTTATAAACTTTATAAAGATGATTTCAGATGCTGAATGGCAATAGCCAGCTTGATCGGATTGGGTGTGATATGCAGAGGGGAAGTAGGTGTGGAGATATCAGCACTGGTAATAAGACAGCAAACCTAGGTTTCAGTTTGGTACAAGTCCCGGAGGATGCAAAGAATAAATGGAAATGTCTGAAGAAGTGAGCAGTGACTCACAAAACCACATACCCTACCACAATTTTGTTAGTATATTAAGGGTCTATTGGACTCTTACCTCTTCTACTACTATTAGAAACCACAACATTAAAAAAGTGGGGTAACATTTTAACCTTCCAGGCAGGGCCGGCCCTAGGGTTTTTTGCACCCTAGGCGAGGCTACCTTCTGGCGCGCCCCCCCCCGCACACCCACCAATTACGGGGTTGCCAACCTCCAGGTGGGGCTTGGAAAGAAGGAAGTCCAGCTGCCCAGCCCCATGAAGGAGCCAGGGGAGGTGCCGGGCCAATCCAGCTTCCTCCTGGGATCCCCAGGGGGCCTGGGATCCCCAGGAGCACGACTGACTGGCCTGGGCTGCCCCCTCCCTCTTCTCTCTCTCTCCCTCCCCCGCAGGTGTGGAAGGGCTGCCCTGGGGGGGAGGGGGCTCCCAGGTCCTCCTTGCCCACCTGCTCTTCAGCGGCTCCCCCATCGCCCCCCAGGGCCTTGGTACTTGCCCCCCCCACCCGGCCTCTCCCAACAGCGAGCTGGCGTGGCTCATGCCGGCGGGCTCCAGGAAGAAGAGGGAGCAGCTCTCTTCTGTCAGGCAGCGGTGGCAGCTCCTGCTACAGCTGCCCCCCCTCCCGGCTTGCCACCCCCCAGCAGCAGTAGCACCAGCGCATCCTTCCGCAGCCCGCCACTGCTCTGCCTTGGCCACACCTAGGACATGTGCAGCCCAACCACCGCTGCTGCCAGAGAGGAGGAGGAGGGTGAGGGGGTGGGCACCGGGCTGCCTAGGTGGGGGAGCGGGTGTGGGCAGCCAGTGAGAGGCTGCTGCTCCACGAGAAGGAGGAGCTGGTGAAGGCGGTTGGCTGCTCTGGCAGCGGTGGTGGCGACATCGCTTCTTCCCCTCCTCCTCCTCCTCCTCCTCGTCCGCCTCCTGCCAGCTCGGCCATGCTAGGAGCCCACACCTTGCCTCTGAGCACCACCAAGGTGCACCGGGCCAGCCCCTCCACCCGCTCCACCCGCTTCACTGAGGAGCACAGCGGCACTGCCACCCCTGCCAGGGCCCAGGTGCCTGGCAGCAGCAGGAGGCGCAGCGGTGCCCAGGAGGGAGCCATGGCCGGCAGGAAGCAGGCAACGGCGGCCCCGTGCTCTCCTCCGGGTTGTCCCGCTGCTGCCTCTCAGCTGCCACTGCCACCTGCGCGCCTTCTGGGATGGGGGAGGGGGCCACTGGCCAAATTGAGGAAGGCAGGAAAGCCACCCTCTGCAGGTGCTGGAGCTGGGGGGCTTTGGGGTGTGTGGCGGGTCCTGTTTGGTGCCCCAGGGCTGGCCCGTGCTGTAGGCGAATGCCTGGTTCGCCTAGCGGGTGAGCCGGCCCGGCTTCCAGGACATTTAGTTGCTGACCTAAGAATAGTAGTTCTCTTACAAAGGAATTTCAAAGGGAGATTAGAAAGAGAAGCTGCTGAATTCCAACTGATAATGAAGCTCAGGACAATGTAAACTCCTGGACCGAATTGAGACGGAGGTTGTTTCTCTCATTACCAGGGGTCTTTTCCTAGAAAAACAGCTGCAGGAGCTCATTAGCATATTAGGTTATTAGCATATGCCACGCCCCCTGACATCACCGGAAGTGATGTCAGAAGGGGAAGCAAAAGGCAGCTACCCTGTGAGTTTGGAGCATCTCCCTCAAACCCCCTCCCCTCCAGCCCCCAGGATATACCCTTTGTTTTCACCATTGACTTCAATGGCCCATAGGATATAATGGAGCTGAAATTGACATTCGGCTGCCTGAAAGACTCCCTGGGACGCCGGGGGCGGGGCTTGGCTCCTCAGCTCTCGGAGCTGCGCTCTGGTGGCTCCCCCCAAAAAAGACCCCTGCTCATTACCAATGCCTGCTATTGTCTTTTGGCACCTGAAATCACTTCAAGATATAAGGAAAGATGGACTCCCCTTCTAGCTGTATCTGAAGAAGTGAGCAGTGACTCATGAAAGCTCCTACTCTGACAGAAATTTTGTTAGTCTTTAAGGCGCTGCTGGACTCTTGCTCCCTTTCTCTAATAAGGATTGCAAGCTGTACTGTTAGGTTTCTCCCCCCACTATCTATTAGAAATTGAAAGGAGTCTCTCTCTCTCTCTCTTTCTCTCTCTCTCGCTCTCGCTTCCCCCCCCCCAAAAAAAAAAGAAGTCTGCAGGCAAACAAGAGTTTATACCTGGGGGGAAATGTTGCTGGTCTTCTTAAGCCAGTTTGGTGTAGTGGTTAAGTGCACAGACTCTTATCTGGGAGAACCGGGTTTGATTCCCCACTGCTCCACTTGCAGCTGCTGATGTGACCTTAGGACAATCACAAGCTCTGGCACAGCTGTTCTCTCAAGGAAAGTTTCTGTCAGAAGTTCTCTCAGCCCCACCCACCTCACAGGGTGTCTGTTGTGCGCAGGGGAAGGGGAAGGACTTTGTAAGCTGCTCTGAGACGCCTTTGGGCAGTGAAGGGCGGGGTATAAATCCAATCTCTTCTTCTTCTTCTTCTTCTTAACAGTGCTACCGGACTCCATTTCTCTCTCTCTCTGGCTCTTTCCCTCCCCTATCCCTCCCCAGAGGAGGAGGGGGAGGAGCCCTCAGCCAATCAAAGGAAGGCTTTCTTTCTCTCCTCTCCTAAGTAGGAAATAGGAGAGACTGGCTGAAAGGAGCTGCGATGCCAGAAACAGGAAGGAGGAAGTGGCAGACAGCCAGTTTCTTGGTGGGCCAGATAGGAGCCCCCCAGGGGCCAGATTCAACCCAAGTGCTGCATGTTTGACACCCCTGCTCTATGGCATCACAACCCCACTGAGTCCCCTCCCTCCCCCAACTCCACCCCTCCCCCAAACTCCGCCCTCCCCAGGCACTACCTCCAAACCTCCAGGAATTTCCTAAGCTGGCGTTGGCAGCTCTACTGCTTGAGAAGGGAAGGCTGTATCTGGACAGCCACAACTGGGAGGACTGCAATAGAAATTCCTGGAATTAAATGTCATCTGAAAGTGGCTTAAGACACATAGCAGATCTAGCAAGGACTGGCAAAGGTGTTCTACTTCACTGTGGGTGAATGAGCCTTCAGGTGTTTAGCTATGAAGCACCTTACAATTTCTGTTAAGCAGCTGGATCCAATGGAGCGTTTCCACTGATGGAAGGATTTTCATCCACGGAGCATGACTTTCTCGCCTCCTCCCTCATGCTACAACCCAAAACATTCCCCCAGTTGCTGTTCCTGTGGGTTTCCTGTTCACCCCTTGCGCTTTGCATAGAAAGCAGTTGAACTGTCCACATAACATTGATCCTTATCAATAAGAGAACATAAGAAAAGCCAATGTTGGATCAGGGCAATGGTTCATCTTGTCCAACACTCTGTGACACAGTGGCCAAAAAATACCAGGTGCCATCAGGAGGCCTACCAGTGGGGCCAGGACACTAGAAGCCCTCCCACTGCTGCCCCCCACCCCAAGCACCAAGAATACAGAGCATCACTTGCTCCAGCCTCAGAGTTCCTATCTATACCTTGTGGCTAATAGCCACTGATGGATCTCTGCTCCATATGCTTATCTAATTCCCTCTTGAAGCTGTCCATGTCTCTAGCCACCACCACCACATCAGTGCATAAAATATTATTGTCCCTTAGGGTTGCCAGCCTCCAGGTGATAGCTGGAGATTGGCTAGAATTATATCTGATCTCCATGCTACAGAAATCTGTTTCCCTGGAGAAAATGGCAGCTTTGGAGGCTGGATTCTAAGACATTATACGCTGCTCAGGTCCTTCCCTTTCCAAAACCCTGCCCTCCACGGGTTCCACTGCTAAAATCTGGAATTTGCCAACCCAGAGTGGGCAACTCTATTGTCCCTTGCATAAGGCATCTCCTAATATTCACATCCTTAGCTGCAGATAGGCTTGTTGTTACCAAGATGCTGGCTTGCAGGCAGACCAGTCCAAAGCCCCATGTGACTTTGGAACACCCAGCATACCTGATGGGTGTCTTACACTCTCCCAGCAAAGAAAAACATTCCCAAGAAGACCCAGTCCCAAGGAGCTGAGATGAGAGTGTAGACAATGCACTGAAGTTCATAGCAATTCTGCCAACACCCACAAATCATACTAACAATATTCCCATGTTAGCCAGTTATGTTAGGAAGTGAGATGTAGGCTGAGATGGCATGGGATGCCAGCTAAGTCCTGTGCCTCCCTGGTACACAATTTGAACTACCTATTTCTGCCTCTACATTGGCAGAAATTGCTCCAGAACCATCTTTACACTTGTGTGGCATCAGCACGGCTTCACAACAGCAATTCTCTGCTTCACAGAGGCTTCATTTTCCATCCTAAGCAGCTTCCAGAATGGCTTTTGCATTGCACTCTTGGAACTGCTGATGGAGAAGCCATTCCAACTGAAGTGCTCCAAGGGTGGCTGTTAAGCAGGAGTCGACAACAAAATAATGCATGAGGCAGTTGAATTTGTAAATCACAGGAGCATAAATTTATTGTGCAGTTCTTTGACTGTGCAGAGATTACATTAAATATAAAGTGTGAGGAGTATTTGACTTTTTAAAGGGTTTTCTTGTCAGTCACTTTTAAAAGTGACAAATTAGAACGCTCCTACTAGTGGCCATACTCATCTCTGAAACAGATAGATCTATTAGCAAGAGCTATTTTGGACTTTTCACAAGTTGGTGACATCCTCGAAGCAATGAATTACTTTTCCCAGTCTCAAACACCAGCTGTTAATTATTTTTATCTACCGCAGGTCTTACAATATTGGCTGGAAAAGAGAATAAACTCAGAATAATTCCGATCTCCAAGCTAAAGAATTTAATGGCATCCCTACTCCTCTTGGCTTTTCCCATGGTACAAAGTACAGAGGTTTAACAGAATTTCACCACATATTTTTGTGAGATTTTATCTTGCATTAGAATACAATACCAGCAGAAATATTCTTTTCCACTCCTTTCATAGTGCCCCCACCCATGATCTTCCTTGCCAGTTTTTCACTGCCCTGTAAGCATTTGCCATAACCAGCTAATTTATACACAGACACATGTAATAGAACCTCAATACCTTTTTTAAGAAAGAAGATAAGCAGTGGATAAAAATGAGCAGTGGATAGTGGATAAGCATAAGGGGTAGGAATAGGAGTACTTAACCCTTTCCTGAGGGTTCACAATACATGCATGATTAAACCCTACATGTGGAAAATCAGCTTGTGCTTGGAATCTGGAGTGGCGTCATGGTTGACAAGGAAAGAATTAAGGATTCACACACAAACAGTACCTCTTCATCTTACACACACAAGCCCCCAGTTTTAAAAATCAAGGCTCTGGTTGCATAGGATGAGGTTTTCTTCTTGATTTTGCCTCATTCTCCTCCCCACTGCAGTGCATGGCTTTTGCCCATGAGGTACCCACAATTTCCAACATTGAGTTTTCAGTTATCAAAAGGGTTCCATCCTCCCTCTTTTCTGTCAAGTGCAGTTTTATACCACCCATCCTCCAAGGAGCTCAGAGTAGTATATCCAGTTCTTTCTTCCTCATTTTATCTTCACAACAACCCTGAGAGGTAAATTAGGCTAAGGCTCAATAATATATACATTGTGGGGTTCACAGGGTGGGTCTAGGTTCTGACCCTGCATATCAGTCACACGTGAGCTGCAGTTCCCACATGTGAGGTGCTTCATTCAGATCATGACTATGACACACATGAAGAAGGAGTTTAAGCCTTTCTTCCATCATGCTCCTGATCTGATGCAGTCAGCAGAGGGCGCTGTTTGGATTGTTAGAGTAACCCACAAGTAGATATATGGCTTTTCCCAATAGGCCAAATAGTGAATCTATAGGACAGCTAACGGTTGGGGAAATGGGGGAGGGGTGCTGAAGTTCCTTTACATATGCCAGTAATGGTCTAAATGGGGCACTAGAGGTGGGCACAAACCAGAAAAATGTGGTTCGATTTGTGGTTCATGGCATGCGCAGTTCATGAACCATGAACCGTCACAAACTTTCAGCTGCCAAACAAACCAATTCAGTTCATGAGGTTTGTGATGCAGTGGGGGGAAAAAACAACATGCTAGAGAAACCAAACTCACAGGGGAACTCCAGCTGACTCTCCTCTACCTGTCCTCCATGTTTGGTAAGGATTGGATTTACAGGGCCTATGGCCCCCCCAAAGAAGGTGCCCCTCAAAAAATGCTTTCTGGGGAAATGACAGGTGGTCATTTTGACAGGTCCAGGTTCAGGAGGTTCAGGAGCATATAGAATGGATCCTATGCAAGCTAGAGATATCAAAGTCACAGGGGACTTCCCCCTAGATTCTCCTCTACATGCCCTCCAAAGTCTGCCCCCCTCCCCCTGTTGCTTTGAAGTCTGGTAAACATTTAGTTTGAGCAAAGACAGTCTGTTTGGAAAAGCATCCATTCACAAACCAAAAGGAAGCACCACAAACTGCTTGAAAGTTCATGGAAAGTTCATGCCAGTTGACCTGCCACAAACTTGAGTTTGTCAACCATGAACTGGCCAAAATTCATCACAGACTTTAGTTTGTGAGCTGGTTCATGCCCATCCCTTTTGGGTTCCATGTGATTGAGGAAAACATGCAATTCACATGTGACTGCTACATAGGCTAAGGACCCTAGACCCAACCTGTGTACTCCATAATATGCAAAGAGGTAGCCCCAAGTTTACCCAATGAGCTTCATAATAGACTAGAGATCTGAACCTGGACTTTCAGATCCTAGTCCAATGCTAACCAGTATGCTGCACTGTTTTACCTGCAGAAAAGCTGGTAAAATCTAACCCTCTGTTTATATGGATTTAGACATAATGTGTAGTTAACCACTTACAGTGAAAGAATTTTAATTTCAAAGTACTAGGCTATCAAATACTGAATAGTGAATTTTGTACAGTATTTCCCAGGCTGTTCACAGTCTGAATGAGAGGTAACATTCAACAACTGGCTCAGTATGAATTATTCTTTTAACTTTAATCGGTCTACCAATTTGCTTTTCATAGCCTGTTAACATCCATCTCTTGTGGACTGTTCACGAAGGTGAACGTGTGACTTTTTAAAAGATTTGGGCAGTGCACAGACAAACATCCATTTCATCTTCTGACAGGCCATTTTTCTAAGGATGTTTAATTGGAACTGGTTTGTGACAGGCAAGACTGAGGAGGGTCAGGCACTTGCAGGCATTCTCTAGTTGTTTGTGTTCTCAGACGCAGGCGGTTAAAAGATGAATACCATTCCTCACCTATGTAGGAAGAATTTGCTCATAAGGAAAAATACATAGAGAAGTGATTACTGAACGCAAACCATCAGATTGTCCAGTTGCCCAAGCTAACCTTGTACCTAAAGTATCTGTCTAGATTCCTTAGGTTCTGTTTTTGTTACTTGCTATTAGCTGGTCAGCACTGGCAGAAAACCTGGCTCCTAAGCCTTGGAACACTACAGCTCTGTCCTGATTGGCTAGTTCTGATGCCAGGATTCCACCACAAAACCAATGTTTGGTTATGATGGCATTTGGCTGAGGTGTACAAGCAAAGGAATTAGAACAGTAAGTTTTGTGGGAAGATTGGTAAATAATTATAAATAAATGTTATTAATGTCATAGCAATCTTTTTACTGCTGAATTCCTACATACCAGTGCATTTCATTCCTCTAACAGTTCCTCCATGTAACTCATTTCCACTGAATCTGGGTTTGTTTGAAAGAAATGGGGGGAAGTCCTATTGATCTGATTACATCCCAGTCCTAAACCCAGACTTCGAAGGAAGCCCTGTGGCCTTCCATGGAACATTTTAAAATATGAATGTATTGCCTTCTAGCTGTAATAATGCAAGAGTAGTTCTGTACACCCAGCCAAGCTTCAGACTTGTGTTCCAGAAGAAGAAAAAGAAGAAGAAGAAGAAATTGGATTTATACCCCATTTCAGAGGGGGAGTTTTAAGAGCCGGTTTTGATATGGCACAGGAAAGATTATTATTGTAAAGACAAATAGCAGGTTTCAGTGAGTTGACTAGCTGGTTCTTTCTCATTTTTAGCTCATAGTACTCAGCCCAGCCATGTATGCCCTCAATGGTTTAAGGTGCACTTTAGGTAACTCTGCAGATTGTGACCAATGTCCTCAGATGAGAATATAAGAAAAAGAGATACAGAGGTCATTGATTTGGAAGCATACTCTTGGACTGAGATTAAGTAAATTAAGAATTTAATGACTATCTTGCTTGATCAGAGGCAGCTAGGGGAAAGCCCTTGAAGAGCTGCAGAAAGCAGAAATTCTCATGGATGGTGCAGACTTAGGAATATTCCCACAAATTCCAAAATGAGCTTGAGAGACTGTAGGATGGAGGCAGATTATCCCCATCTTCTTGGCTGAAGTATTCATTGGGGCATTCAGACATCTGTACCCTATGATGGTTATTTATGTGCATGCCCTGTCCCAGGCTGGGGCACCTGAAATCAGGCCCATTGCTACAGTGGGACTTTTGGGGGCTCTGCCCCCTTTCTTAAAGGCACAGCCCCACAAGAATTTCTCCAGTAAATGCTTTTTTCCATCCTTTAAAAACATTTTTTTAAGGTGTGCACTCCTTTAAGCAGAGTGAGGTGCTGTAGTTGACTAATTCTGGCACTGAGCAAAGGAGTTAGAGTTGGTGACCTCTAGGATCCCTTCTAACTCTGTGTCAAGAAACTGATCTCCTTTAAGAGAGTTTTTCTGCCTGTTAGCTTTCTTGACTATAGAAGTCATCACTGCCATCTGCCAGCTTGTTATTAAAATTGTTGCTTAGGCTGGCAGAAGTGATTAACTTGCAGCAGCTGAGAATTGTCATCTAAAGTGATTGACAGCTTGCAACTTAGAGATCTACCTGGGTAACAGCTTTCTATTGGCTAAATGGCTTTTCTTTCTGCACTGAGAACTTCAGCCCCACCAGAAAAAAAATTGCCCCACAAGCCACAAAATCCTGGCTATGGGCTATGAAATGCCTGCATAACTTCATGAAACAATGAGAAGGCAGCTGTTTTTAACAAGCACTTCTCAACATAGAAACATTGAAGCCTGCATCAGGATTAATTTTGTAAGTCCTTTTTAGTAGCACTATTGTTATTTAATTTTGCTTTTCCAAATGAAACTGAGATTTCAGGGTGTTCTGCTTGATAGAGAGAAACAGGTACTGAGGCACAGCTCTGCTACTGCAGTTCTAACTATGAGAACATTCCCTTCATTTGATTCAAAGCCAAGGGAGAGTTTTGTGCTTGTATAGCTATTTGCTGAGTTGCCAGCTCTGACCTCAGAGGTCCTTTGAGCTTTTAGCTCAGTAAACAGAACAAGCACTGGCAATGGAAGGCAACAGGCACCAGTAACAGTTGCATTGTCTATCACTGGTCCTGTTTGGGAAAGCTTCAGCTACATTAAGACTAAGAGAAAATGAGAAACAAAGAGGAGCACCTCTCTGGATGAACAGGAGGACGGTATGTATGTAACTGCTGTCAAGTTCTAACCACTTATGGTGACCCCAGCAAAGGGCTTTCAAGGCAAGTGAGAAGCAAAGGTGGTTTGCCATTACATTCCTCCACAGAGTCTTCATTGGTGGTCTCCCATCCAAGTACCAGCCCAGCTTAGCTTCCAAGATCTGACAAGATTGGGCTATACCAAGCCACCAAGGAACATAGTAGGGAAGGATAACCAGAAAACTACTAGCCTATGGTTTAATCTGGAATTTTGACCAATTTACACATTTTACAAGTGGGAGACCCGCAAGGGCTTGCTGGGGACATCTCGTTTCTTCCTCCTGTACTATTTTCCTGAAAACTCCACAGCCTTTCACCTTTTCCTTCTTCCTTCCCTCCTTCCCAGCCACCAGCCAACCTACCTTTACCTGCTTCCTGCATCTTCAGCTTTTTCTCCTTCCCTTCCCCAGCAGCCTCTACCCACAAAAACTCTGGCCCACTTCCGTGGTTCCAATCAGGCCAAGCCCAGTTTCACAGTAGGGAACATGCATGGACTTGTGGGGGCACTTCACTTTCCCTAGTATCCCCATCCCTGCACTATTTCCTCTTCCCTCCTACTGGCAGCCCTCAAACTTTGTTTGCTTCCTTCTCCCCCCCCACACACACATTTAGCTATATTTATTTATTTCATTTATATCCCGTCGTTCTACACAACAGGGACACAAAGCAGTGTATTCACCTTTCCTCCACAACCCTGTGAAGATTGGTTAGGCTGGTTGTGTGTGACTGGCCCAGAGTCACCCAGTAAACTTCCACAGCAGAATGGGGATTCAAACATAAGTCTCCCAGATCCTAATTTGAAACTGTAACCACTAGACCACACATTGTATTGTAATGTGGCTCCTGTTGAACAGTAGCAAGCGGTCAGTTGCATGGTATCAAATCACCTGCTGGACCTCATGGGCTTTTCAATACACGACATGAGTAGAGGTAGTTTGCCTTTGCCTTCCTCTGACCTTGGGTCAGTCACACATTCTCAGCCTAATCTACCTCATGGGGTTGTTCACAGGATAAAATAGAGGAGAGGCGCATGAGGTAAGATGCTTTGGGTCTCTATTGGGGGGGAAAGTAGGGTATAAATGAAGTAAATGCATAATAAATGTAGCTGAAGATGGGATGTAGATAAAGACAGAAGAGAGATAAAAGTAGGTCAGCTGGTAGTGGGAAGGAGAAAAGAAGCAGGAAAAGTGGGAGAGACTATGGGGGCTGCTGGGGAAAGGAAAGGGGAAATGATGGGAAGAGGGAAAATGAGATGCACCATACATGTCCTTGTGGGTTCCCTCCTTCTTAAAACTAAATGAAGAATGGATATTTCCATTTCTCTGGATGCTAACACACACCCTGAACCTAAGATGGTAATGCTGGCACAGAAATGGAGGATGATCTGGCTGCAAAAGCCCAAGCTAGTGGGAATACATATTTATGGTTCATTGCTGCATACTCTTTCTGTACAGCAGTACTCCTGCTAGTCATTCCTGTGGGCAAAAGCTCTACAGGGGACAAAGCAACATACTTCCAAAAGGTAGCAGTTTGAAGTTTACCGGTGTAATGGTAAAAGTGTCAGACTAGAATCTGGGAGACCATGGCTCAAATCTCCACTCTGCTATGGAAGCCTGCTGGGTGACCTTCAGCCAGTCAAACACTCTCAGCCTCAGCTACCTCACAGGACTGTTAGGAGAACAAAGCGGAGAATGTAGTAAGACACTTTGGTCCCCAATGGGAAAAAAGTGGAATATGGGGGAAAGTACATTTTAAAAAATGAATGTATTGCCTTCTAGCTGTAATAATGTCTATTACCCCTTCCTGTGTGTATTTATGCTTCCTGGAATGAGATTTTAAGAACATTTATATGTAAAACACCACCCCATCATGCAGGAAACTGCTTTCTTTTGACAAAGCAGACATCCAGGGGCATAGATCCAGATGGGCAGCCATGCTGGTCTGAAGCAGTAGAACAAAGTTTGAGTCCAGTGGCACCTTTAAGACCAACAAAGTTTTATTCAAGGTCTGAGCTTTTCTGTGCATCCAGGGGCATAGATGTTCTTGACAAGACTTCTAGTTTGGCAAATCTTCTGCCATGACCCTCAGAATAAATTACATGTTGCAAAATCAGCAACATGATCAGAGGGGGAATGGTATATGCACAGGCCCGTAGCTATGGTGGGGCATTTGGGGGCTCTGCCCCCTTAAACGTTAGGCACAGCTGCTGCCCCTCCACCCTCCTCCCCCTCCCTCTCCTCCTGTGACATTAAAAGGGCCCTTTAAATCTTGCAGCCACCCCTCTCCCTCCCTTCCTTCAAGATTTAAAGGACCCTCCAGCTGAACAGCGGGCCCTTTTAATCTTGCAGGAGGTGAGGGAGAGGAGCAGCTGCCAGCCACACATGTTCTTTTCTAGCAGCCCCCACTAGAAAAACAGCATTTAAAGGGTTCCCTTTAAATGCTGTTTTTCTAACGGGGGCTGCCCATGCCTGATCTCCAAGCAGTAAAATCACCACTTGGAGATCAGGGAAGGTGTGTGGCCACCCCTCCCTCCTCCCCCTCCCTCCTCCCCCTCCCCTGCTGCCCCACAAAATTTCCCCATGCCCCACCAACCCAAAATTTCTGGCTACAGGGCTGTATATACAGCCTCCTGCAGGAGTAGCTTCTCTCTCATATGATCATTTTGGCTCAGACACAAAAAGAACTCTTTGGGAACAATCTCAGTGTTCACTTCAAAAGGAAGAAGAAATAACGGGATTGAACTGATGTTTCCCATTACCTAGGGACAGGCCCGTAGCCAGGATTTTTAAAGTCGGGGGGCATCTAAATTTCTTAGGGGGCACTGGCTAATCAAACTAAAGGAATACCTGGCTCCTTCCCCGCACCTGCCAGCACTCAGTGGCCCTGGGCTAGATGGGAGGTTGGAGGGCCTTGCCAGTAAGTGAGGGGTCCTAGCCCCAAGATGCCCCACTGTAGCTAAGGGCCTGCCTAGGGAGGTATAGGTATACACAGCATATTACAGAAACATCAGTACCCCCACATTCATCAGTGAGAGAACCCCTCCCTTCAATGTTTGTTCCTTCTCCCACTTGAAAAACTCTGAGTAGTATTTCCTGTTCCTGGTTTAGTATGGAAACAGATCCATCTTGAGTTTTTCCACATATAGCCTCTCTTACCTAAATGCCTTCCTATGCCAAATTAGGAGGACTGTAAAAGTCACCAAAACAGGACTTTACCACATTTTTAGCAGAGCCTGTACAATTTCTTTCAGTAAACTCAATTAGTGTCCTTTTTTACCTCCTACATTTTATCATTAAACATTCTGAGGTGAAATTCATTCCTAGTTGCCTTGGGGGGGGCAGAATGTACCAAACAGTGGCTCTACAACTTTTCCATTTAGGATGCTGTTTACTGATGTGCAGGGGACAAAGTCCTCACTAACTAATTAAAAGCCCCTATATCCTTACTTTAAGGCTTACAGCTGTCCCACCATGTAATATTATATTTTGAGGCTGGCTCAGCCAACAGATTTGAGGGAAGAGATATGATCACCTTCTTAAACTTATACTTCTGAAAATGGCACATGAGCAGCTTTTGAAAGTTCAAAAATAAAAAAACTTTTTATTCAACATAGAGGGGAAAAGGTCAGGTGAAATCAGGGCTAAAATGTCTGAGGTGAATCAATAACAACTCTTGAGGAAATTTAGTAATTTCACAAACTACAGTTAATATGTTTCCAGCAAGTAAGAGTTTTAAGCTTTTTGCAAAGTCTTGGAATTTTTGAGATGAGAGGCTTTGGTTTAGTGTCTGCTAGACATTCCAGTATACATTCTAAACTGATTCTTCAGGTTTCAGGAGGCAGAGATACACTACCAAGTACCCAAAATCTTTCTCTAAACAAACCAGGGATCACTCCACTCTTTGGAGCTATCTCCCTTTTCAACTGGGCAGGGAATTACTTCTCTAGCTTGGAAGCTCTGTCCCTTTTTCTGGACTGAATGGGGGTCTTCTGCAATCCTCCCTGCCAACTTTCCCAGTCCTCAGTCAGGGCTAAACTAAACTCTCTTCAGCAGTCAGTTTCCAACTCTTTCTTCTCAACCATTTGAGCAGCCTGTCACTCAAAGGCTGTCTGGCTCTGTGAGGCATTAACCCTTCACAAACTGTCACATGTTTATATATCACTTATGAGCTTTTAAAGCTCAGTCCATCGCAAGGCCCCATGGTGTCATTTTTTTCCAATATTTTTATTAAGTTTGCAACACAGAAAGAGACAAACATCAACAAATACACAAAAAGGAAGACCACCATATCATATCTTAACACAAAATTCTAACATGACTAACATGGCTAAATACTTCCATCTTCCCCGACATCATCTCAAATCCCATTTCTAAGTGTATTTCTAACTACATCTTAAATCTTTCTTTACATTAATCCTAGTCACAATTAATCCAACAAAAACTCTATAGATTAACTTCAAATGATTCTTATTTATCTGTCTATAATTCATAACATTTCAGCAAAACAAAACAATAATAATAATTATTAAATTCTCCTAATTTCTCATATTTTCTCAACTATCCCTTATTAAATTTCCAACATTCTTTTTATAAACCATAGAATACTCATTTTACCTGTAACTTTACCTTTCTTTCCTACTTCTTTAACCAGCTTCACACTCTTTGGCATTGCATTGTATTCTGTTTTCAATCCATCTCTACACCTGCAGATCATTGCCTTTTTCCCTTTTATATATCTATTCTAACCAAAGTTATCTTACCTAAGATACTGTATAATTTCTTACTTGTACTTTTATAGCTTTTAACATCTCATAAACCATAGTATATAGTATATACATAGTATATACATATAGTATAAACCATAGTATATAGTATATAGTATTTTATAACCATTACCTACTTATCTACCTTATTTCTTAATAGCTTATTTCACCAGCTTGCAGCAAACCAGAAAAAAAATCAAAATTTTTAGCTATAATATTCATATCTCATCAAAGACAGAACAAAAATCAAATGAGCTGGGACATCAAAGTTCTAAACTATAATATTAACTAAACAATAACTAAAATATTAATGCCTCATGCCTCTTAACAAATTATCTTCATATTATTATAAAATGCCATATACTACTCCCATTTTCTCCAGTGGTACTAAGAAACAGCTATTTTAACTCACTGAACTTACAAGGGTATTAGCTACTTTACAAATAAATTATTAGTTACCTTAATTGCTCATTTTGGACATAACACATCATACAGTAAAGCCATCATATGCACAGAGTATCACAATTCCTATCTAAAACCATCTTTCATCTTTCCTTTAACCCGTAACTTATACTAAACCATTTTGTATATGCTAATCTTTTCTTGATTTTCTGCATCCTTTTCTTTTTTACAACTATACATAAATGCCTTTTCTCTTTAAATACATGAGTTTCCTTTCCATTAGTTTCTGTCTACATTTCAGGCAAAGAAAAAAAGAGTTCTGTCCAGTATTCTTTTACTTTTTATTATTTCTTCCACGCTTCTCAAGTTTCCTTATACCGGGCTTTAATTTTGCTTTAACAAGTTTAGTCTTTTTGTTGGGTAAACATTCCCAAACATTTTTTTTCATCGCCTCCAACCTTGCAAAGTTCCCCAGAAGTTCTTCTGAGTACAGCTTTTTGACACTAACTTTTTCAAGTCCCATCTTGTATGGAGTCAGCGTTTCCTGCACAATGTTACCTTGCCTTCTGGTCTGATTTTCCACAATACACTGCTGGGGCTGAGAGCAAGTCCCCTTTTTTTCCCCATCACAAACCAAAAATGAGTTCTGAGGTTTCTCCAGAAAACTCTTACAGGCCTTGTTAAATGAGCTTCGACCTTCATCCAAAGGTTCTTCTACGTATGGTGTTTGTACACTGAGTTTTTCCAATCCTTTCTTATGTGAATCCAATGTTTCCTGCATAGTGGTACTTTGCCTTCTGGTCTCCTCTTCCACAGTATACTGCTCAGGCTGTGATTGATTCCCCTCTTTTTCCCCATCACCATCCACAAGTAAGTTCTGAGGTTTCTCCAATAAACTCCTACAAGCCTCCTTAAACACGCTTTGAAATTCATCTAACAATAGCTTTTTAAATTACTCCACAGTAAGTTGGCCAATCTCCAAATTTTCTAAGTCCTGTCCTTCCTCCATATCCTTGCTTCTTTTAAATTAGCCACTATAACTCTAGACAATTATGAAGAAAAAAGCCTTGGCAACAGTTCAAATATCCTGCAGATGGCATTTTTAAGTTCAGTTTAATGAGTAAAGTTATCTTCTTACCCCCATAAATCACTCACACAGACTTCACTCTCCTTTCTCACTCCAGCGGCTTTCCAAATTTTAGGAGAGGGAAAAAAGAATTCAAAAGAGGTATTTTAACACAGTTAATTGCCTTGTTATGGTTGAAATACATTTGGTCTTCCTATAAATCCTATCTTCTTTGTTCTTGTTATAATTCTTGTCATGTTAGAAAAATAGTTGGTCTTTTAAAACGGCTGGCTGCAGCTGTGCAAAAACATGGTGACCATGTTTTTGCTCCATTGATCACTCCTGCTTCAAGGCAGAAATGGCCTTTCCCACACACTTGCCGTATGTGTGGGCGGCCAAAAACAAGCCTCTTGCTATCTGCTCTCCCTCCAAGAGAGCAGACAAAGTTCCCCTGGACTGAAAAGACTGGAGATCTTCAAAAAGAATGAAAAGAGGATCGGGCGGCTCGGGAGTCTCCCAAAAAAACCGCCCATCACCACACCACACCACACCACACCGGAAGTTCCTCCTCCATGGTGCCATTTTTTAAAAAAGAGGGAAAATAATTATGGAACTAGATGTATCATGCAGTTCCACCCAGAGAGGCTAGTACAGCATCTGCCTTTGGCTTCAGTTATGCACAGAGTCATTATATTATCATCCAGTTATTCCCATCTGAAAATTTCTGTCCCATAAAGTTATTACCTTGTTTTTATAGCCATGGTAAAATAAAAGTATTTTTCACAAACTGGTAGCTAAGCATTTGTTTTATTAATACTGCCTTGTTTTCACAGTCCAACTGAATACATTAGAAATGATTAAACATATGTTTGCTAATTCCTAACAAAAGATGCTAAATAGTAATCACATATTTAATTTACATGATTGAACTGCCACAATAGAAGCAAGCAAGCTTATTTACAACATTGAAAGGGGACATGTCCTTAATGGCCACTTAATCCTAGTAACTACTTGTTCTTGTTACTCCTGGTTAAGAAAAAGATTCAAACTGCCACGCCCACTTAGCCCTGAAGTGAAATTTGGCCCTAGATTGCTGTGGATGTAAAGGATGCTCATGTGAATGAGATTGTTGGAATGGCACTGAGGAAAGCAACAAGGAAAGCCTTTAAGAAGGCTCATAATTCTAACATTTTCTAGACAAATTCTGTGTGTCCGGAGGCATGTCCCCTGGGTGATTGTCATAAGACATACAGTAAATAGACAAAGCATATACACATGTACAAACACGTACCCTAACAAATAAATAGAGCTCACTAAAGGACAATACTGAAATAAAATAAGTTAGAAAGGAACTTCAGATGTGCACTTTCTACTCCGGGCCTGGTTTCAAGCCTATTAAAATCAAGGGTCTTTGAACAGCACCCTATTATTATACAACAGCCCTTTGTAACACCAAACTCATCTAGCCTGAAAATCATTTGCAGTATTCATTAAAAATGGCTTCACACATTTAACTGTTTCCTCTACAGATAACCCTTCCATGTAGGAAAGCCATACACAGATTGCACATACACCATCATTTGTGATGAATGCGTACACTTCAATATTTGTACACATAATAGGAATAAAAAATTGCCTCAAATATCTGTACAGGAAATTGTTCCATACAAATCAGCTCTATAACATACTATATTAACAGGCACTTTAGGAAATAAGAACTTTGTACTCAGTAATCAAGAAAGAGCTCTTGTTGATTGTCATTTCAACATAGTCAAGGAAATAGGCATACAATTGTGCATGAATCTGCAAATGGACAGAAAAAAAATAGTCAAGGCACATCAGTTCTGTTAGTGCACAAATCTTCTCAGTAGTCAGCCTTAAAGGCAGATTGTATTTAGATAATGAAAACAAGGAAAACTCCTTAGTTTAGGACAGTTCACACAACCACTCCTTTATGTGACAAGATCCTTTTCTCCAGATTTAATGTGGTTAAAGTGTCATCTGTAGTGCCCATCACAAGCTGCAGTCCCAATTTTGCAAAACAGCCAAAATATTGACCCGTTAAGCATGAAAGAAACTGCAATTTATACTCATGACAAACTACTCAACTAACCCATTCATCACATGCCTGGAGCAACCTGGGCTAAAACAGGTTGAATCTGACTATACATAACAATGTGTGAACTGAACCCATAGCGGGTATTTAAGGTGTCACAGTGTGAATTCGCAATATCTTTTTCAAAAAAAAAAGTTCACACATTCATCTGTGGCTGCTTCCACACAGTTTTGTTCTCATTTTGCATCAAAAGTGGACTGTGTGGTGTGTTTTTTTAGTATTCCCAACAACGTCATCCTTGACTCAGCAACTTTCTGTCTCCCCCCCCCCACTTTGCTGCAATCTTTCCTAAACTTGGTTTGGTACATTCTTTTGGAAACATTCAAACATGTTTGTATCTGGATGGGAAGATGTACATTTTTGCAGTCCTGCCTACATTGGCACCATTTTCCTCAATCAGCCCTGCCCCACAGTTGCCATTTGAGCTTGCCACCAAGGGCCTTTTTTGAAAAATCAACATTTGATAGATCACCATAAATTATAACTTTATAGCAATCTATCTGCTAATTCCTCTGAATCCTCAGGGGGGTTGTTTTGTTTCTTTGAAATGTAAGAAAGCTGATTAATTTGAAGTGTGATGTTGGAGGAGAATTTTATAGATACCATGGACAGCCTAAAAGACAAATAAGTGGGTTTTAGATTAGATCAAACCTAAAGCTCCCTAGAAGCTAAAATCTCTAAACTGAGGCTATTGTACTTTGGTCACATCATGAGAAGACAGGAGTCACTCAAAAAGACAATAATGCTAGGAAAAGAAGATATCAAGAAAAGAGGAAGACCCAACATGAGACGGACTTCCTCAGTCAAGGAACCAAACCCCTCAGTTTGCAAGACCTGAGCAAGGCTGTTAACAATAGGACATTTTGGAGGTCATACATTGATAGGGTCACCATAAGTTAGAGGGCACTTGATGGCACTTAACACACACACAATTCTACATCCTTTTTGGCTGGGAAGCTATTCATTGTGGAGCCTTCTGTATCTTCAATGAAATGGACTAGAGGGCTTACTCTAAAAAAATCGAATCTGGAAATTCAGAAAAGCTAGTAAATAGACTGTTATAATATTAGCAATATGTCAATGGCCTGTAAGTCCAAAAAAAGTCCTCTGTTGGCAGAGGGGAGGGACGATAGCTGCAGGAAGATGAGGCAAGGAAGATATAGAGAAAACTGCCACAAGGGTGCTTGTCACGATATAGAATCATCCTGCAATGTTATTTAGTGAAATACATACAACCCACAGTAATAAAGTGTGCATACAACTGCCCAGAGGCAGAAAACAGAATCCAAGATCTCCCATTTGGTGCATTTGGCCTAACAGCTGATGCATTTCTAGTTGTTTGCAAACTGAGACCAACTGATATAAAAAGGGAGAGGAAAAGTGATCTCCTAATGAAAAGGCTGGCAATGTTTCTAGCTATCCTGCTACAAAGGTAAGTTAGATGGCAAACACTTCCAGCATACCAAACAAGTCACCTAGCCATTTCGTAAGGTGTCTGTGCCACCAATAATGCACTCTAATAGTGAAGGACTGTAAAGAAATCAGTGCAGTTCTACAGTTCTTTTACCATGATCTACTTCATATGTCTCCCCATTTCACTATCCCCTAGAAAACTTTTTGAATTCCCAGTTTAGAGCAGTGAGAAAGTCTTTGGTCTACATTGAAGGAGTTGTAACTGGAGTCCACGTGGATGCAAGTCTAGCATGCACAGAAGAGTCATACTGGCTGTCAGCAATGTCTGTAGGTGTCCCACTGTCATACAAGGGAGAGCCAGAGGAAGTGGTGGTGACTGAATGAGGAAGGGTAGGGTAGTGGGCTGTAGAACTTCGCAAAAACTGGGATCCTATCCCATTAGACATCCCACCTGACTGAGATACAGGTGAGATGGTACTGTTGCTCACAGACCACAAGTTGGGATACTGGCTGTAAAAGAAAGAAAAGCAAGTTTTAGAATTCAGACATGCCTTTGGGACCCAGTACCATTCAGCACAAAAAGAAATGCTGGAGTACAGACACAAGCCCCTCTCTAGCCATATGTGCACTGCATTGCTTTGATCAACAGTTCAGACTGCAAAACACTTGGCTTAAATTATTATATGAAATCTTTGGCAGGATTTTATCTTACTTGGTAAAGCATCATCAATATGAACAACATCAAAATTATAAATACATATTATTAATGAACCCCAATTATATACCTTGTATGGTGCACTCTTCCTACATAACGACACAATCTCTCTCTCTCTCTCTCTCTCTCTCTCTCTCTCTCTCTCTCTCTCTCTCTCTCACACACACACACACACACGCACACACAATTCCTTCAGGAGCCTGCTTATAACAACTATAGAAGCCTGCTTGGAATAACCACAGAATATCAAAGGTCTGAACTTGGCTGCTCCCATGCACTGAAATCTTGGTAATTTCCACACAGGGATGGGCTTGTGTAGATATCCTCTTGTTGCTGCTGCGGCTAGCAATACAGTGCAGTGGCAAAACGGCTTCCTCATGGCATGTTTCTCTGTGCTTTCCCTGCCTCAGTCCCCAGAGTTGGCAATTCACACACACCCTCACATCATGGGCAGGGGAATTGTTGCTGTTTTTTAAAGAAAACAATTGATATATTTTACTGATTTATTTAAAACATTTATTAGCTGCCTTTCTTGCCTGAAGAACTCAAGGTGGCTTATAATATAAATGAAACATTATTAAAACAGAATAAAAACAACTTCTAAAACCCATAAAAATCACAGCTTAAAAACTGATTAGCAGTGCCAATAATCAAAGCTAAATCAATCTAAATGCAGTCCTAAATAAAACTGTCTTCAACTGCTTCCTGAAGATGAACAATGTTATAAGAACCCCTTTGTTGTAGAGATATAACAGGAAAGGCATATGTATGGAAGAATCTACTTTTTTAAAAAAATGAAAGCTGGGAATTTGGAGAACCTCAGATGGCATTATAACAATGTCAATGACTGACATTTTTAAAATGAACCCCTCCCACAGGGTACTGAAGCAGGGAAAATGGTGCCAATGTGTGCAGGGCCAGGAAGATCTGGACTTTTTCCATCCACACCAGTACCACTCTGGCTTTGCAGTGGTCTTTCCAGATCATAGAAAGACAAGGAAACCCCAGGAGGTACACAGAAGTACCACAATGCTGTGGGCAAGCAGGAAAAACACAAGTCCCTAATTGCATTCAAGCTGGGGCAAACAGTGTCCCTATATCCAGTGTTCCAGTTCTCATTACTAGTAGCCAAGCCAGCAGCATTTCAGAGTCCAATACAGTGCAGTATTTCCGCTATATAAAATCAGCCCAATCCAACAGACAGCAGGCAGGGGTAATGAAACTTTAGAGGTTTAGACTAACTGGGCACTACCCCAAAAGAGACTCAACTCCTCCCTCCTTTGCTTCATACCCTTGAGTCAAAATGGTCTGAGGTATGGAGGCAATTCCTTCCCTCCCCAATTTTCCTAATTGCCACAACATTTCCTTCACTACAAGTAAAGGATGGTGAAAGTGCCTGTTCACTTGCATGGAAGGTGGCAGGGGAGAGAAGAGGCCATGAAAGAAATATAGTCATCCTTGCATAAAACAAGATGCCAAGAGATGTGCAAAATTAATTTTCACCTACCCTGCCCTGATCTTGCTATTATACTACCTATGAGCAATCCAGCCCTTGGGGAAAAAAGAATACCGGCCACTACAAACATCTGTGCAAGCCTGACAATGAACGAGGCTTGTATTAAATTACAGTTGTTCTGTTCTGAAACTCCTGTTCACTTTGATGGGACTTGCAAGGTACTGGTTTCCAAGAAGGTCTGCCTTTTGACAACAAATTCCTTTCAAAAGCCCACTTTAGATTACAAAAATCTGGGAGCTTTCTTGTCTGTAGAATAAAGCGTACCTGGAACTAGTTGGTGGGCCAGTGCTATGACTCATGGGCAGCATACTGGTCGGGGATGGAACTCCTAAAGTGGACCAGTTGTCATGGGATTGGAGCATAGAGAGGCAGGCTGAAGAACTGTCCCCATAGGCTGCTGTAAAAGACAAGCATTCATGAGAAGAGTAATTTCCATTTCCTGTGCAGAAATACAGTTCTGGAAAAACTGAAAATAAGTCAGACTCCACCCTTCTCTCTTGCCGCCCTTTATGCCTACAACTCCCTTTAGGAATACCTGTGTAATATCACTTTCTCACTTTCTTCAAACATTTCCTTTTTCATGAAGCCTCTTATTTCCCATACCCCACTGATAAAACCCTAGTAGGCCAGGCTAGTGTGATCTCATCAAATCTTAGAAGATAAGAAGAGTAAGTCATGGAATTATTTGGATGGGAGAACATAAAGCAAATCCAGGGTTGCAACACAGAGACAGGCAATAGCCAGCAGTCTTTTTGGGGGGGAGCGCACCAGAGCGCAGCTCCAGCAGCTCAGGAGCCAAGCCCCGCCCCCAGCCGGCATCCCCAGGGAGTCTTTCAGGCAGCCACATGTCAATTTCAGCTCCATTATATCCTATGGGCCATTGAAGTCAATGGTGAAACCATAGGGTATATTCTGGGGGCTGGAGGGAAGGGGATTTGAGGGAGAGGCTCCAAACTCACAGGGTAGCTGATGGAGCCTCTCCCCAAGATACCCACCAAGTTTCAAGAACATTGGACCCCCTGGTCCAATGTTCTTGAAACTTGGTGGGTATCTTGGGGAGAGGCTCCATCAGCTACCCTGTCAGGTTGGAGCCTCTCCCTCAAATCCCTTCCCTCCAGCCCCCAGAATATACCCTATGGTTTCACCATTGACTTCAATGGCCCATAGGATATAATGGGGCCGAATTGCCACCTAATTTCTTTCATTCCCTCCTTTTCTTCTCTCCTTTCTCTGTTTCCCTCCTTCTTCCCTCTCTTTCTTTCCCTCCTTTCCTTCTCTTTCTTTCCCTCTTTCCCTCCTTCTTTCCTTCTTTCTACTCTCTCTCTCCTTCCCTCTTTCCTCCTTCTATGGCCCAACTCTAGTGAGAAGGAGTTTAAACTTTAAATCCCTTCTCTCTTAGCTCCCCCACCCAGGCCAGCTTTTGAAGATGCCTCCCCCCTTTTGTTTCCCCTTCTGACATCACTTCTGGTGATGTCAGGGGGCGTGGCATATGCTAATAGCCTAAAAGGCTCATTAGCATACCATATGCTAATGAGCTCCTGCAGCTCTTTTTCTATGAAAAGACCCCTGGCATTAGCATACCCCCTCTGAACATCTCTTCCCTTGAAAAATCAGTGGGATTGCCATAAATTGGCTGCAACTTGACAACACTTTCCCCCTCCACCACCACTGAGAATTAGCCTAAGTATATGTCACTCAAATTAACGCATATTCCCCACTATCCATCCCAATTCGAACCTGCCTCCCCTCTCTTATTTCTTTTGTAAGTGAGTGGGGTTTTTTGTGAGTGTATGTTTGTCTGTGTGTGTGTATGCCTGAAAGTCATGGTTGACTTCTGACAACCACTAGTGGGGCTTGGACATTTCAGAGAGGTGGTTTGCTATTGCCTACCTCTGCGTCCCAGCCCTCATATTCCTTCGGGGTCTCCTTTCCAAGTACTTGTCAGAGTCGGCCCTGCTTAGCTTCGGAAATTTGGTTTGCCTGGACTATTAAGGTTAGGGCCCTCCGCTCCCTTATTTCAGGCTTCCAGCAATAAGCTCTTCAGGGCAAGGCCATGTCCTCTAGAATTCTGTAAAGCACCATGAGTATTGACAGATCTCTATAAATAACTGTGATGCATTGTTTTGATCAGATTTGCCTGGTGTCCTAGCTCCCTTTGCACATCATAGCCTACTTCAATTGTGTTGTGAGTATGCTTCAAAAGGCTTGCACTCTAGTGAACAGAAGTATTCTATGAAGCAAAGGTAATGATCATCAAAGAGGAGCCCTTTCCTGCAATGCAAAGGTCTCACAAGACAGAGACCGGCAAAACAGATTTAAAAGGCAAAGAGTGACTGCTCTAGAGCCAGAGCAAGGCACTTCTCAAGACCCAGTTTAAGGGAGAGAGAAGGAGAAAAACAAACAAATGAAACCCCAAAATAACATTCTGAAGAAGTCATATCCTCATCGCTGGATCTCAGTCAATGATGTTTACCCTCACACTTAATTCAGTCAGTGAACATATGTGTGTAGGGAACTGCATGTCAGTGCCATGTCAGTCTGGGAGAAGCCTGACATTAATTTCTAGGCCTTTGGTCATACAGTGAAATTCTAATATGAAAAACTATTCAGACATGTAATGCTTGACTCACATTTTTGAGAAGGTATATTCATGTGAGGATGGGACCAGATGCCCTACTCAGTGCTTTAATTAGCTCCAACAGACATTTCAGTCTACTTTGGATCCATTTTAAACTTGAGCATTTCCCATTTTTAAATTCTTGGCACAGCATTAGTGACTCTCTCAAGCCCTGTGTACAGAGGTCGAGCTCTCTCCAGATCCAGTTTCAAAAACAGCTTTTAATTATAGGTAGCTGCATTAGTCATGTGGGATGGGGGCTGTGAATCAGGGATAAGATATGCTGTTTACTCTGTCTTGCTCCCCACTCCTTCCCACCTGAGGGAGAGACAGAGATGTCCCTCATGTTGGAGGGAGGAAAATCAGTGCTATCAGAACAAGTTGGGTTCTCATGACATGCCTTTTAAAATGCATGCAGATATTTCAGTTGTACATGAAAAACTGACAGGAAAATGTTCACCTGTATGGTATTTTATTCAATGGTTGCAGACATAGCTAAGTAAATGCAAAGACAGTATTTATTAGCCTTATTGTACTTCTTCAACCACTTCCCCTTCCTAAACACTGGCACCAGTGCCCTAAAGAAAGGTAATAGCAAACCACACCTCAATATAAACACAACATTATTGCTTGAAATACTGAGCTGATTTGCTTTCTGCAGCCCTGTCATAAGAACGTTGGTGGCACTGCAGATCTGATGATCAAGCCATCTAACATGTTACTTATTTTAAAAACCCATAGCATGTTTGATGGGAAGTGGCAGAATGTCTGTAAAATGTTGACATTTGAATGCCAAGATAACCCAGGTTACTTCTTCCAGCTACAAAACTCACCCATGACAGAATCCCAAGGTGAAACTTTTGATGGGGTCATGATAATAAATGGGCAATTATGCTGCTTCAGTCTTCTGGCTCAAGCAGAGCTAGGGTACTATCCACCTTGCCTCTCAGGCTTTATCTAGGGCCAACAAGACCACTTCCAGTAAAGGAACTATATTGTCTCCTCCATTCAGCTTTACTGACATAATTATTCTTTCCAATCCACATTAGTCCCATTTAAGTCCCATGTCATTGCTTTCCACAAAGCATATGTCAGTGACTTGCTGGATTGTGGCCAGTGCACACCAGAATCCCACTATTTGCTTATGGCAACAAACTGAAATACTAGAGCTAAAAATCTTACTTATTCATAATTTCATTCATAAGAGCATTTTCAAAGAAATTATTTCTTTTTACATTTTAGACCAGGGTGCAGGGGACAAAAAAATCCACAGAGGGTCACTTTTATATTTTTAACTAACCCAAGGGGACCCTAGCATTGTGCTAGCTAAGGAAAAGCAACTGTGTACAGCATTATGGCCCCGGTCATACGGGCCAGAAAACATGGGCAGAGACTGACCAAGAGAGAGATCTTGGAGTCGTAGTGGATAACTCGCTGAAAATGTCTACACAATGTGTAGCTGCAATAAAGAAGGCCAACGCTATGCTGGGGATTATTAGGAAGGGAATTGATAACAAATCAGCCAGTATCATCATGCCCCTGTATAAATCATTGGTGCGACCTCATTTGGAATACTGTGTACAGTTCTGGTCACCACATCTCAAAAAGGATATTATAGCATTGGAAAAAGTGCAGAGAAGGGCAACTAGAATGATAAAAGGGTTGGAACACCTTCCCTATGAAGAAAGGTTAAAATGCTTGGGGCTCTTTAGCTTGGAGAAACGACGGCTGAGGGGTGACATGATCGAGGTTTATAAGATTATGAATGGGATTGAGCAGGTTGAGAAAGAAGTACTTTTCTCCCTTTCTCACAATACAAGAACTCGTGGGCACTCTATGAAATTGCTGAGCAGTCGGGTTAGAACAGATAAAAGGAAATACTTCTTCACCCAAAGAGTGATTAACATATGGAATTCACTGCCACAGGAGGTCGTGGCAGCTGCAAGCATGGACAGTTTCAAGAGGAAATTAGATAAACATATGGAGCAGAAGTCCACCAGTGGCTATTAGCCACAGGGTATAGAATGAGAACTCTCAGTCTGGGGCAGGTGATGCACTCTATTCTTGGTGCTGGAGGGGGCAGCAGTGGGAGGGCTTCTGGTGCCCTGGCCCCACTGCTGGACCTCCTGATGGCACCTGGTATATTTTGGCCGCTGTGTGACAGAGTGTTGGACTAGATAGGCCATTGGCCTGATTCAACATTGGCTTCTCTTATGTTCTTATGTTCTTATGTTCTTATGGGGGGAGGCGTGGCTGTTCATCCCGGAGCAAAATAAGGCGCGGTAGCCCAATCACACGGTCCATCAAGTTGCCACACTTCAGCTCTGAGTGCTGATCACAACGCGGTGCTGCAGCGGGGCAAAAAAGCGGCGCAGCATGAACACACAAGCCGCGCTGGTGTAATGTGCGCATGCACCATTTGGCGTTGGTGCGCATCCCATGGAAACTGACAACATCCGGTTTGCCCCGGGACATGGGTGGGCGTCAGATGCCGCGGGATACTGGCATTCCCACTATCAGACGCCGGCCTTTGCCCCAGGGTTTCCAGAAACTAGTGCTCCTTTCCTGGTAGTTTTTTATTCCCCAGCTTTGGAGGGAAGCCGCGCGTTGGCCACAGGAGTGCTACGCCTCTCAGATGTGCCTGTGTGATCCTGCCCAGAAACCCTGCAGGGCTACCGTGTGTTTGGCGGGGCAAATACTCTGTGTGACCAGGCGGGACCTATGTCCTTTTTAAAAAAAATCACCTCTCTGTTCACCCTCTTTCCTCTCTGCATGCCCATCTGTTACCATCCTTCTCGTTTCACACCCCAGTTTCTCCACTACTGACTTTTAAATACTTATTTAGAAAATGTGTACCTAACAGCTCATACTGATCCTATTTTTTTCCTCACCACATCCACAGACACTCTGTGCCACCACAGATATATACTTTTGTTAGGGCACTCTCTCACCATCCAACTGCCCTTCCACAACAGGTTTCTCTGCAACTCCAGTTCTCAGCCTTCTTCAGTCTTTTCTGACTTCACTGCCCTTAGGACCAGTAGGAAGCCAACAAGTACAGTGCACAATTTCTTGTGCCTTTTATAATGTTTAACTTGACATTGGGCTATACCATGCCACCTTCCCTCCCTGAATCTGAAGTTGTCAGAAGCTAAGCAGAGTAGGTTCTTGGAAGGGAGATCACCAAGGAAGACTCTGCAGAGAGAAGCAATGGGAAACCACTTCTGCTTCTCACTTGCCTTGAAAACCCCATGCTGGGGTCGCCATAAGTCAGCTGTGACTTGACAGCACTTTTACACACACACAAACACCTTCAGATATCAGCTATTCCCCACCACCTCCTATTTTAGTATAGCAAAGCAGTTTTCATCTGAAGAATAGTTATGATTCATTTTGAATGCTTGCCTTAAATACACGTTTCATTTTGAACCAGACTATTTTTAAAGAGATACAACAGTTTGGTTTTTTTAAAATAAAAAATAGCTAGTTTTATGCACCCCAGTGAGGTGCTTTAGGCTGGTCCTGCATTGGGCAGGGGGTTGGACTAGATCAGGGGTGTCAAACTCATTTGTTATGAGGGCCAGATCTGAGATAAATGAGACCTTGTTGGGCCGGGCCATGTGTGTCATAAAATGTAATGCCAGGTAGCAGAGATATAAACTTTATAAAGGACACAAGCACAAAGATATTTTTTTTACTTAAAATAAAAACATGCTTAAAACATTAGCTCTGTAAACTGCAAACCTACTTTTGATTTATTGACATTCACCACAGAAATCTCATGCTCAGAGTTCTGAGTCTAGGACCCAGGTTAAAACATGAAATGGCTGAGTGATTGAGTTTGGTGAAGCAAGCTATAATGCAGCAGCAGCACCAGAACTGGAAGCAGGAGAATGCCAGTTCCACTGCAGGCCTGATGGAAGCCCTCCGGGGGCCTAATCTGGCCCCTGGGCCACATGTTTGACACCCCTGGACTAGATGGTCTATATAGCCCCTTCCAGTGCTACGATTGTATGATTCTGTATCCTCACATGCAGGTGGACCAAGAAGCAGGCAGATTGTGACAGGCTAGAAAATTAGTGCCAACTCTACCACACACTACTGAACCCAGGAAGAGAAGCAATGCACACAGAGTTATTCCCCCATCCCCTCCATAACTTTTGATGGACTTTGACAAGCCTTAGATGTCCCCATAGAGGAGGAGTAAAAGCCTCAATACAATGACTACTTGGAATTCCTCCTAGGGAGCCACAGACTTTTAAGCACAGGGAGGGGGCTGCAATCAGCACACAGACTTTATGTGGTGCAGGCAGGCCTGTTTTGGATCCAATACTCAAAGCTGCATTAAACTAAAAGCAACTAAATATCACAACAGCCACAACCATGTACTGATGCTAGCATGACCACATCCAGTCTAACAAATTCCTGGTGTGAGGTTCGTAAGGCAATCATTTTGCTGTTTCCTGTCAAGAATCATCATAACATATGCCAAGATCATATTTTGATGCAGCCTCAACATTCCCACTCAGAATTTGATCCACTAGTTATTTCCCCTTCTAAGTCAACAGTCAGTGGGCAATGAAAACCTCTTACTTGGAGAATTGTTCCTGTGAGTGTAGGGATTTGGGTAAGGAGCAGGACGGTGATTCCTCAGCGATGAGTACCTTTCACAACTGTGAGCAGGTGAGAGTGACAGAGATGCTCCAAACTGAGAGTGAGGATTGGCAGGAGGGCACAGAGTACCAGTTCCAGGAATCAGCCAGCCACCTACTATGAGAAGGAGGACAAGGAGAGAAGGGGAAATATTTCACTATACCAGTACATTGTGGCACAACCTGTCTAAGATAATACTGAGCCCTTTGCACACAACTTTTGGATAACATTTCAGATAGTAGATCCCACGTAGTTATTACCCCTATTCCTAGCCAAGGCAACAAGTTCTGAACTTTCTTGTAAAAGAAATGATGTGAGGGTATTCTTGTGAAATACAAAGGAGAAAGGGGAGAAGCCAAAACATCTTCTCCCATACAAAACTAAAAGTATCAAGATACACAATGAAGTCTCCAATTTACATTAGGTTTGGGAAGGGAAAAGGGGGGCAAGCATTAGGAATATTCAAGTAATCAGTAATGTGAAAAGACAAACTGTGAACAAATAAGATTCATCTGTGTAATCACTTGTGAACTTTGGATAATATAGGTTGTGTAGTACTGAAAATAATTTGTTTACCCACACTCCTACCTTTGATTAAAACAATCATATTCGTAAAATATTTCAGAATTGTGTCCCATCAACAGCACTCCTTAAACCCTGGAGAATCCTTTACAGATACAAGGCAGTAAAACTGCAAAATGCACTCCTTTGGTATTTTTATTCTGTTCAGAGATCATGGATATGGATTTTTTTTGTGTGTGTGTGTTTTTGTGTGCTTGCCTGGAAGTCGTGATTGACTTCTGGTGACCCATACTGGGGCCTTGGATGTTTTTCAGAGAGGTGGCTTGATTAGCCTTGCCTCTGCGTCCTTCCTCTGGTATTTCTTGGAGGTCACCCTTCCAAGTACTTGCCAAAGTCGGCCCTGCTTAGCTTCTGTGATCTGACAGGATCAGGCTTCCCTGCGCTCAGCGTGGATATGGATGTTTATCTGACACACATACACAGCTACTTTTCTACAACAGACTTTTTAGGATCTGACCAGTGCCAGTTAAAGGCAGTCAGTATTTTGCTGCTGAATTCAACAGAAAAAGGTTTTCTCTCAAGGAAGACCTCCTGCAAGTGTTATGAAATATGCAAATTGTACTACTGATCAAAGAAGAATATACCAGTAACAATATATTGCACTGTTTAAATGGTAAATGTTATAGAAGATCTAGGGATCCACGAGAAGGCCTGCCCTCATACAGCACCCCACCCCTTCCTCCCTTGGTATGCATTTTAGGGGAACAGTGCAGATTCTCACTTCCCCCTCTTGTTTAGCAGTGGGAAAGAGTCAGCATGCACTAAAGCATTTTCAAATCAGGATGCAGAAATAGTAAATAAATTAGTAATCTGGGTGATTAAGACTGTTCAGTTCAAAAAAATGTATAATCTGACAAAATTCAGCCAAAGAGTTTTAAAGACACAAATATAGCTATGCTAATGTTAAAAAGGGCATATTTGCAAATCCACATTTTTACCTGCATTGAACTCATATATGATACCCTTGGATATTGGGGCAGGGGAATCACAGATAATATTGATGATACACTGCGAAGTAAATTTTAGAGGGGGGGAACATACATTGTGAATACCCTGACTGTTGACCATCTCCCACTTCATCCATCATGTCTTTGTGATCACTTCTGTCAAAGAAACCACACATAATATTAGGCAAAAGATTAGATAACATGAAATAAATGTATTTTGTAAATGCAACCAAAAGCTCTCACCTTTCTTTTGCATCAAGAAAAGCTTTTGCAAAGGGATTATACTTAATTTTTAAAGCTGTTATCTAAAAGAGAAAAGCCCAAATGTCATGATATGTATTTGTCATGAAAACAATAAAGCAACATCTCTATCAATTTCACTGCAAGTTTTACAACTGATGCTAGTGGGAAAATGGCCCAGAATGAAGCACTCAAACAGCAATAGCCCACTTTGAAATCATTCTCTCCACTACAACCAACCCCCTTGGCCCAGCTTAGTGGCCTGGTTTTATTATCTTGTTAAGGAAGTTCACAAAGGGAGGGTGAGAATACACTCCAAGCAGTTATAAAAAGTTTCAGGTCTCTGGATAAAGCAAAAGGGACAATAGAATGCAGCAAAGAATTCTTTATTCAGAATATCATGGTCCCTTTATAAACAAAGTTGTCTGATAGGTCATTAACATGTACTGAGTTAGCAGGAAAGAACGCAGAACATGTCAGCAAGCGTCTTGCATCACACCTTTAAAAGCTGCTACTGAAAGACACACACACAAAAAGTGAAATTTCCTGTATAAAAAATGTGAAGTGTTCTGGGTTCAAGAATTAATGGAAGACTAGCACTTTGGTCTGAAGTTTCTAATAGATCATTAAAATCAATACTAAATAGTATTTCAATGGTATTAATTGGCATTTGTCATTTATGCAGTTTTGGAAATGGAAAGGGTCTTTAACCAGTTTGCAGGCCACATTTTAAGTGGTTTTGTGGGATAAACATATTCCAAATAAATTAGAGGTAGGTACATATTTATGTTTGGTGGCCCAATCCTTGTAAAGGACAACTTTGGAAAATAATACAAAATAAATGAAAAGTATGGTAATTCATGAGACACGTTGTTAGGCTATATGTTTAGCCACTAAAAAAAAACAGATAATTAAAAAATGATCCAAAACTTATTTCAGTTTGCACAGTGCAAAAATGCAGAAATTCCAGACTTCTTTTTAAGCTTAACTAGATACAAGAAGTTTGGAATATAAACTTCACAACAGATTCGGATTCAACAGAGCAGATTTAAAAATTACTTTACAGACAATTTATGATCATTTATTATTTTTAGGAGAGCTGTTGCACTGGACAAAGCCTAATAAATGTAAAAATGTACCTGACATGATTTACACCCTATTTTATTGAAGTAATATTATTTGTTCTTCATTGGGCACTGAAGCTCTTTTTACATACTTTTTTCTATTATTTTGAATAAACAATGAGAATAGTATTTTAGATTAGGATAGGAATGACAGTTTCTGTACACTGCTACTTTTAATTTATTCTGTCGTATTTTCAAAAATGCAATAGAAACAGTGTCCATTATAAATCTCAATAATTTATGCACTTACACTTTGTAAAAAATGTTCTCATATGAGTAACTGGGTAAACAACGAACAGAGATAAATGTCAGGCATAATTTTAAATTCCACATTTTGATATGTATCTGTCAGTTGGTTGCCTGTAGAAATTATCTAGCCTTGATATAAACAATCTGCTTATCCTGATTCAAATAGATTTACAATGAATATTCAAAAAAGTTGATGTTTGATGGTGCTAATTAGTTGAAACTATTTTTATTAAAAATATTGCCAGTGTTCAAAATCTGTAATATTCTCTTAATTCTCTTAATCTGATTAATTTACTGAGCAAAAGATAATAATGTAACCACCACTGAGATACTAAACAGATCTTCCAAATAAACCCCACGCCATCCAATGGCACTTATTTGTGCTAGGAAATATTTTTAAATGGGGGGGGGCAGTTTACATGTCTGAAATGTGAGTGTTTAACTGGCACTTTCAACAAAGCTGGTACTGCAATGAAAATATGACTGAGTACTAAATTATGGGGAGGTTACCTTAATTTAAAAAGTTAGGCCATCTTAATCCCATATAATCATGATATGTAATATGTAATGTGATAGTAGAAGAGAAGAAGAAGAGAAGAAGATATTGGATTTATAATCCGCCCTTCACTCGGAGTCTCAGAGCGGTTTGCAAACTCCTTTCCCTTCCCCTCCCCACAACAGACACCCTGTGAGGTAGGTGGGGCTGAGAGAGCTCTTGCAAGAACTGCCCTTTCAAGGACAGCTCTTGTCAGAACTATGGCTTGCCCAAGGTCATCCGGCAGCTGCAAGTGGAGGAGTGGGGAATCAAACCCGGTTCTCCCACATTAAAGTCTGCACACTTAACGACTACACCAAAGTGGCATAGAATAAACATGTTACATAGAATTATAGCTGCAGGGATTCAACTAATCATTTAGTCCAAACTTCGCCCTAACATAAGTTTTATAACTCAATATCCCTGTTGAATGCCTATCTGAAACCTCTAAAGAAGGAAATCTCAAAGCTCACCAGGCATCTTATTTCCTTACTGAGGTCTTCTCATATTTAGGACATTCCTCCTACTGTTTAATATGTATCAGTCTTCCAGCAGTCTCCCATTACTTTTTGCCCAGGAGAAGTGAACAATTATTACTTCTCTGTCCTATTACCCTTTTAAGTTCCTGCAGACAGTAAACATACCCCCATATTCAAGAATTAGCCCTTTGTTGTTGGGCCTGTCACCCACTTTATGCCTACCTCCTCATTTTGGTAAGCTGTCACAGCTATAAACTGAGTCTCCGGGAAAGAGTGGCTTGTGATCATCCGCTGAGGGCCACCGACTCTCACTATATGAATCCTAGGTTCATATTTGTGCAAGGAATTCAACATGATCTGTTAATATAAGGATAAACAGAAGTAAGTATTTACACAGGGTTACAAAATTTCTGACACTGCAACACCAGCAGGCCTTAGACTACCCAAACCTAACAAACAACAAAAGATCAGAAACAGCCAAATAAGTGAATTGTTGCTTTGAGACTAGTTATTTCTATACTGTTGTCTGAAGAGCCACAAAACTTATTCCAGGAGCTACTACTGCATAGTATGTGGTAACAGTCCATAAACAGAATTATCCATTACTGAACAATTTAAATCTGAAAGTGGGGATTATGACCCAAAGAACCCACAATCAAATTCAAAGTTTTCGTATATAAAGTTTAGCAAGGGCATCCCATTTAGTTTAGTTGACTCTTATCACAGTGTGACTGGAGAAACAACTGCTCAGTCTGAATTTTGACAAGCTGTCACCAGAACAGCTAACCAAGACTATCCTTGGTCACAAAGGTGAAAAAATACATTAAAAATCCCATTGAGATCAATGGTTTTAGGAACATCTACACAGGATCCTTCATATATGATTTAACCTTTTTTTTCATAAAACTGAAGTTAGTATGCAGTCACCAAATGATTGTAAAGAGTCAATACTGTCTGGAAAACAATAGCTGTCTCTGTCCCCGTTAAGGCTTTCCTGCAATCAAGTAAATGCATTCATATTTTCCATCTGTACCAAGTAAGAGGCACAGGTCTGTTTTTCCCACTGTAAGTACACACTAGCAAGTGAAATATGTTCCAATACTGAACCACCCATCCACATGATTTAGTAATAGATTTCTTGTTTTGGTACCAGTTTTAATAACTTTGCTAATACATATTAGGTGCTTTGTAGTGTTCGGAAACTAGATGACATTTAAGCCCCGTACTACTGCCCAGTCTGCATGGCTAACAAAGGCCAGCATGAGAACTGTGCCATCTGAGCAGTACAATTTGTTGAGCTGCTCCTTATCAGGAGCGACATCAGAAAATACACCTGCCTTTTTGCAGGACAGATTCCATATTTCTTAGTGCATCCTACATTGCCCAAACAGGAGGAAGGTAGCAGCCATACAGACATTCACTTAGGCTGGCTTCAGGAGTCTTTTACCTTATAGCCACATCCTGTGAGGTATGCACTGGCACAGTACTATATAGGGTTGCCCTCCTCCAGGTGGGGCCAGGAGAGTCCTTGGCATTAAAGCTGATCTCCAACTACAGAGAGCACCTCTGGAGAAAATGGGTACTTCAGAGAGTGCACCCTATGGCATAATAACCTGCTGAGGTTCTTCCCCTCCCCAAAACCCATCCTTCCCAGGCTCCACTCCTAAATCTCTGGGAATTTCCCTATCCAGAGTTGGCAACCCTAGAAATAGTTTAATTGTAAGTCATATACGAAAATGTCTTTGAGTTAAATATGTGTTTTCTAGATACTCAAAATCTGTTCCAAACTTTCCAAAGTCTGACAGACTCTAAGAAAAAGCAACTGATACTATTTGAGAGTAGCTTTGGATGTCATCTACCTGACACCTGCAAGCCACATGAAGACTGACCAGAGCCGTCCAAAATGGCAGACTGGACACTAGTAAAATTAGCCCCAGTTACATATTCAGAAAGAGTAATCGTTGCATAAAATCTCTGCATTCACTGAGACCCTTTCCCCCTTTGGTAAAGGAGGACCCTTTCCTCCTCTATTCAGTTTAATGCTACCAACTAGGGTTGGGGGAGTACTTGCCATTTATGCAATACTTTAATCTACATCCAGATTGTAAAATTTTCTCATGACTGATTTAACCAGGAAAAGGTACAAACTTAACATTGGCATTTTGTGCCCCAGGCCACATTTTATCAGCACCAATCCTGCCACAACCCTGTGTATCATTTCAACTGGCAGCAAGGAATATGCAGCATCCAACATGCTGGGCAGATTCAAGGCATTTTTGTGCCTCAAAAGGAAAATCCAAATGATACTTCCATCTCCTTTAAAAATATATATAATATATTAATTTTTTGTCACCTGTACCAGGCCCACCAGCTGTTTCCTTATTTGTCTGAGACCTTGCCACATTGATCCATGCAACCAGCCACCTCCAGATTAGACTACTGCAATTCGCTCTATGTAGGGCTACCCTTGAAAATGCTTCAGAAGCTGCAAGTGGTTCAGAATGCAGCTGCCAGGTTACTGACTGGAACATCTTGGTCAGCTCATATTATTCCAATTCTGCAGCAGCTACACTGGCTATCAATTAGTCTCTGCATCCAATTCAAGGTGTTGGTGTTAACCTTCAAAGCCCTTAACAGTCTGGGGCCCCCATACCTACACAACTGCCTCTCCTGTTACAACCCCCCACGCTCCCTTCGGTCATTGTCTAGGGGCTTCTTGCAAAGCTGAATTATTTTGGTTGGCTTTTGGAGGGTAACCAAGTGTTTGGCATGTTTTAATAGTGGTATGGCGATTGGTATTTTAATCTTTAAATGTTAATATTTTATATTTATTGTTTGTTTTTAATCTTATTGGTTTTAATGCTGTAAGTCGCCACAAGACCTTTCAGGTGAGTGATTTAAAAAAATCTAATAAATAAATAAATAAATAAATAAATAAATAAAATAATTGGGTGACTCCTCCCAAAATCTGCTGCCTGTTTCATTCCACCTTTATACCTCACAATTACCACGCAGACAGGGTAAGCAGATGTTCCCGTTGTCCCTATTTACCAGAGACAGTTTCAGTTTTCTGGTATATGTTGCATTTGATCACTGTTCCTATTTTATTTTGGGAAGATGCTAAAGATGCCTTTTTAAAAAGGTGTCAGCACACCTGTCTGTGTGCTACACATCTACTTTCATCTGTTGAGGATAAACCTGAATGTGTAATGAAAGCATCTTACTCTAAGCAGTTACATGTAGCCATACACGGCCAGTGTGTTGCTCCAGTCTGAATGTTGTTGAATTACAGCTGTTCCATATACTGCGAGATCCAAACTACAGATTCCATATACTGTGGGATCCAAACTACAGATTCCATATACTGTGGGATCCAAACTATAGATTAAAATTCTAGTAAAACAAAACAATGTGCAAATGCTTAAGAATTAAATGATTATGGTTAAATCCAAGTTCAAACACACATTGTCTTGGGTGGACAGAATAAATGGAATTACATCTAGGTTTTGTGCTGTATTTTGATTCAGTTCAATGTAGTTACCTGCAACTTCTGACTGTCAGTTTCCCAACACATCTGGCTTTGCAAATCCATTTATGAATCCACCTGGTTCAGTCAAGGAAAGTAACCTCAACAAGATGCATTCAGCCAGGAGAGGATGTGTACACAGTGTTATGAATAAAGGGGTCAGAGCCTGTGTCTGGAAGTCCAAGTGACAGAGAAGCTACTCTTAGGGGACTGGGCCACTAGTCCCTGCGATCTGCAAGTCGCTAACACTTTCCACCGCCCTAGTCTGAGAATTGTCACTTAAACACAACACACACACACACACTTCCCCGGCCCTCCGGCTGCTCCTCCGAGCCTTCCTCACCTGTCCCCCGCCGTTGAGTTTATTGGTGAGTTTGACCTTGCTGAAGGAAACGGGCGCCTTCATCCAATGCGCGCCAAAGTTGGGCGAGTCCGGGTGGATGTAGACGCAGCTCGGGGCCTGCGGCTCCGGCTTGCCGCCTGGCACCCACTCCCCGTTCACGTACTTCCAGCGGTGGTTGTCGGCGGCCACGAAGTCCAGCAAGAAGGAGTACATGGCGTTGGGGTCGAGCCCGGACACACTGGCCTTCAGCACTGGGAACATCCGCCTGCAAGGTGGAGACGCAAGGAGCGAGGAGAGGCGGGCAGCGCCATCGGCTGGGCCTGACCTCCGCTGAATCTCTCACCCGCCTCAGGAGACCTGCGACCCAAGCCCTACAGTTCCGCAGGAAAGAGACCCGGCGCCGTCATCCCCACCCAGGGGCCTTAGAGCTCCGCCATAAACGGAAGGCCAATGGACGCTGCAGGCGGTGCACTAAAATCGGGCGGGTAGCCCTGTCAACTTGCCTAGAGCTTGAGCTGCAGGACTCTGACCCCTACGTGGTTACGTGGAAATAGGCCTCATCGGACTCAGTGGGCCTTATTTCCCCGTAAACCACCCCAAGGTCCGGTCGCCCAGCCCTCTGCAGCATTTGTGAGGCTGTCATCTTAGGCTTCCAAGGAGGAAGACCACATGCTTGCATATGAAGCCCAAATACCTTAGCCAGATATAACTTGGAGATTAGGGTTTTCTCTGTCAGGTTCTACTTTGATTCTTACAAGTGCATTCTTATGCAGAGTCCCTTCAGTCTAAGGCCGGGTGTGTGTGTGTGTGTGTGTGTGTGTGTGTGTGTGTGTGTGTGTGTGTGTGTGTGAGAGAGAGAGAGAGAGAGAGAGAGAGAGAGAGAGAGAGAGAGAGAGAGAGAGAGATCTGGAGTAATTCTAAATAAGATCGCAGTTTACTTGAAATCAATCTTACTTTCTTACAAATAAACGGTATTGGGATGCAAATGTCTTTAGGAAATTACCACTGAGGTATAAATCCACTGATACAATCCACTGATCACAAACGGTGGAAGGTAATTCCACTGAAGAGATGTCAATTTGCATTTTGACCTTTATGTCCTATATCTTTTTATAGGGAAATTAAATTTATTTTCAAGAACTGTGCATAGGATCTTAGCCTTGGGACTCAGAAAAAAAGAGACCCTTGTGTCTTGTGGTGAAACACTGGCTCAGTGGTAGAGTATCTCTTTGGCATGCAGCTCAATCCCTGGCATCTCCAAATAAAACAGAACAGATAATAGGTGATGTGAAAAACCTCTGCTTGAGGCCTTGGAAAACTGTTGCTCGTCTGAGTCAACAGTATTGACCTTAAGGGACCAAGGGCCTGAATGGTATAAGGCAGCTTCATGTGTTCCCTAATTTAGCTTTTAACCAAAAACACAGGCTTGGTTATCTCAGGTTCTCTCAGTTGGAAAAACACCCACATACACAGCAAATCACTCTTATATCTGAAAAGAACCTTTAAAATGGAATAAATCACTTTAATAATTGGAAGGAAGCAGAATGCAAACTGATAGGATGATTTAAGGGCTTTTTAAGGCTATAATATTATGACATTAACTGGGAAGCAAGTTCTCTTGAAATCTCTAAGACTATAGACAAATAATAATATAATGTACATTTGCCATAAAGTATGTGTTTGGGATCTTTGAAATAATCAAGTGTGTGTTTTAAAAAAAATCTAGAGCCAATTACTTAGCCCTCTGAAGCTCTGAAAGTTTCTACCCCACCTTTGGAAATTCAAGTCAGGTAGCCAGTGCAGGAAAAACAAAAAGAAGTCTTGTGGCACTTTAAAGACTACCAGATTCATGGAAACATACACATTGGTCATCTTTGAGATGCCTAAGATTCCCTTTTGTTTGGAATCAAATTGTATAATCTTATTTCTGGAGAACCCTGTAAAATCCCATTGACTTTAAATGGAATAGGATGCATGCAAAGCCTGATGTGCAAAGGCTTCCTGTTTTTGCACCTCCATCTGAGGACGCATTTTTCCCCCTCCTGGTACAAATTGCCTCTGATTCGAAAGGATAGGGGTAATATTTAATTATGCACAAATAGGGGAAAGGGTGTCCTCCGAAAATGTGCCTGCAGAATTCTGTTTGGAAATATGTCACTGCAAACAGTTCAATAAATGGGAGGCACTGAAAGAAAAATAATAAGTGTCTTGCACTTTAAAGATTAACAGGTTTGTTCTGGCATCGGAGGAGGCTATCAAATAGATTTTGGAAATTAATCTGCGTTCTCTGGAAGATGACTAGAGAAAGCACTTACAGGGTTAGTTATTGAAAGATTTATATTCCGTCCTTGCACCCAGCTAATGGATCCCCAGGGCAGGCTATAACTTTAACGTTGAACAGCAACTGGGCAGGCTGGGAATGTCTGCGGATTAACGCAGCCACAAGGGGAAACATTGGGGAGGCCTGAGCAGGCAAGAAAAGGGAAAGGGAAGACTCAAGTGGCACAAGGCCAGCAGGTGGTAAGGAGAGAGAGATGGTGGCACTAAGGAGTGTCCCCAGGAAACAGCAGGAGGCGACAGCAGTAGTGTAGGTAGAAGGCAATTCCCTCCAGCGGTGATCTGAGGCACTATAGGAAGGATGTGGGGTGTGTGAATGCTTGGGGAAGCTCCTTGAAAGAGACCGCACGCGTTGGCGGCCTTAGGCATCACCGAGGCTCTCAGCGCCTCTTCTTTCCTCCCTCCTACCTGCCATTCTTGGTCACGATCATCTCGTTGGTGAGTTCCTTGAAACGCAGCCATAGTTCACTGTCCTCCAAAGTGACTCGCAGCTCTCTCTCGGTGGGGTCTCCCTTCTCGCTGCCCGCCTGCAGTTCATTTTCTACGGCGCTCAGCAGATGATCCACCCGGTACTGCAGGCTCTTGCCCGAACTGTCTGTGCCCGGAGAAGTCATCCTTTTGCTCCTCACCCCCCGCCCAACCCCCTTACTGACCAAGATTCGCCTCCAGTTTAACGCACCCCACGGCTTGTCCCTTGGAGAACTTTTCCTGGGTAACACCACTCCGAACAGCAACGGGGACTAGAGACGCGGTGGGAGGACTCTAGGATTGGGTGCTGATGGGTTAATTCCACTTGACCTCCTCGGACAGCGCCACTTGAAACTGGTCAAGCGGGGAGCAATTATGTCCCCCCTATAAATATCCTCCTGGTGACATCACAATACCGGTAGGGGGCTCCCCTGATTGGAGACGAGTCTCTTTGATGTGCTCGGCCCGCCCACCTGATTGGCTCCCTGCGGCCATATCAGAACGGTGCCCGGGGGAAAGCCTGTGATGTTAATTGCAGCCAGTAGGATTAAACACGGCTATTTTATGTAAATCTGCTCCCAAATGTTTGCACCTCTATCAAAGCCGCCGGGGCTGCGGCTTGGGCAGGCCAAGAGGAAATGGTCCGTATCAGCCACAGCGCCGCAACCTGTGGGCAACTTTCTCTGTGTTTGTCTCCGCAGCGCTCATCATCAGAAGCGCCTCGCCACTCCAACAAACTCAAAACTGATTTGAAACAAATAACTACGGCCAGACCGACCAGGGAGAACCTTAAAATAGATGCCAGTGCTTACATGTCTTCAGGAACTCTTTCAAATCGGTGACAGCCAGCCCCGTCTTTAAACTGCATCTATATGCACATGAATGCCACTCACACCCATGGACCTTCTGAGGAAATGGTTTTGCTCGAAATGCAAATAACAGAAGCGATAACCTTCTGTTGAGGAAGCTGTTTTAAATGCGTCGCCTGGATCAAGACTAGAGAGGGACCAGAAGATTGTTTATACCTGCCTACCACCTTTCCCGGGCACAACTTTGCCACTAGCCCAACTAAAATACACTCTTCGGTATGCCATCAATGAAAAAAAAGGTCAAGAAACTTGTCGTTACTTTTTGTTTCCAACACACTTTCTTTTTAGATAATTTAGGATCGTTATTACAGCACATCCCATAATCCGATTAAATTGGAACCCCAGTTGTTAGGAGAGGAACTAGTTCTTTGAACTGCAGGGCCAATCCCAGCCGAACCCGAGTATATTGTGAAAAAGTCGAAATGGGATATATTCCCCAGGATTACAGTGGTCTGGGTTTAGGCTAACCGCCCCCCCCAGGAAATCAATGGGTCCGCGCCTAAAACAGTGTCTTCTAGACTAGCGGTTGCTGGGAAGGCCCACTGCCTGCAACTGAAGGGCTTCCACAGGTATCCTTTACATCATAGCCTGGGTCAGTTTTAACCCAGGAATGTGAGGTTAATGTGAGGGGGCTACAGGAACACTTTATATCTCGGTCCCATTAAGACAAAGCGTTTGAATGGAGAACGACAGCCATGTTCTGCGGAATTTCCCCTGGGCTTCGGTAGAATCAAGGACTTCGGCCTTCTCATCCGCAAGTGAAATCATCGAAGCCAGTTTGGGCTAAAAAGCCAGGGAGAAATAAGCGGATAAACCTTCGGATCTAAGCGGGGAACTCCATTTGCAGCCACCTTAGTGGAACAGCCTACATTTTTCATTAATAATACCTGGATCACCAGTTAGGATCACCATTAATAATACCTGGATCACTAGTTAGAGTTTATACACTAATCTCCCAGAAAATCTTAAACTCCCAATTATTTCCCCAGCATTCACCTTTTCCCTCCTTCATAGTTGCTCGAATTCCTTTCCTTTTTCCACAGGCAGTGCCATCCTAAGCACTGTTCCATCCTTCTGAGTCCGCTGACTTCAACGGACTTTGAAGGCTACAGCTATGCTTAAAATGGTCCTGCCAGCCTCTGCAGATAATCCTGGGCTTTGTCCAATTGCAACGAAAGGCTTCTGTGCCCCGATCAGGTGGATACTATCACCAGTGTGTAACACCCGCCTGGACTCAGATGTCCGGGGGAACTGGTGTACTAAGCCCATCTGCCTGCCATGTAAAAGATAAAGGATTTTTTAAAAACCCATACTTTTTCATGTTAAATAAAATATTGGATACTTTTTAACTCCCTTGGGTCTTCCACAGAAGCTGGCAGGACTTTCAAATTAATGATGCAGCATATGGGATGGAAGTAAGACCCTAGCCCTGTGTTGTTTTTAGGACTAAGCACAACAGCACCGAACGCAACTTTCTTCTGGTTACTCTTGCAATGGTTCCGGCTGAAGTTCTGTGTATGCTTACCAAGCAGTGACTCCTGTTGCATGGGGGGGGGGAGGTTGGGTTTGGGGGGGGGTGTTTCTGACTTCAGATCGTGCTCCACAGAACATTCGATATTTTGAAACTGCGACGTTCTGCTTTTACAAGGCCCTTTCCCCCTTCTTGTGTCGCTCCTGTTTAACGAGCTCGTTATTGTCCCAAGAAGCCCTACCGAACAATTTCCTGTCCATTGTCACCTCTGGCTCCCCCTGGCCCTTCCTCTCTCCAGAGAGTCCCATAGAAAGGTAATAAAATCTCCCCTCCTGGGAATTTTAAACCAGCAAAGGAGCCCTAAGGTGAGCGATCAGCCTGCTCCCCAATTCCCCTTTGTAAGTGTAGACTGGCTGAAACCGGAGAGCAAATATCAGAAACATGTCGATCCTTAGAATGTAAAGAATAGCACATGTTGCAGCTCCAGGTCAGAGCTGCATACCTGTTTCAATGCCACTTCGTGTTCCTTATGCTGTCTTTTGCAAAGGCACCTTAGATAGGAGCAGATGGGTCCCTTTCCGTGCCCATTTGAGTCAACCGTATTGAAGAGAATGAAAATGACTTCCACGTTAACAACGCCAGGGCTGTAAGAAAGGCAAGCTACAACGAGGGTTGCCAGCAGGCCTGGAGGAATATGTCCTGACCGCTGACTCTTTAATAAAAAGTTTAACGGGAGCCTTTTTAGCGGGAGATGGTCCTTGCCTGGGTGCCATGAAAGGCCCATCAACCCTCTCTTAAAGGGACAGGGCCTTTCAGGGTCCCGCCAGAGTGAAGCAGGCCAAGGTAGAGCTGGGACATGTGATCAACTGTCTCGAAAGAAAGAAAGAAAGAAAGAAAGAAAGAAAGAAAGAAAGAAAGAAAGAAAGAAAGAAAGAAAGAAAGAAAGAAAGAAAGAAAGAAAGAAAGAAAGAAAGAAAGAAAGAAAGAAAGAAAGAAAGAAAGAAAGACAGCCGTGGAGGACAGTGGGTATGTCAGAAGTGCTTAACCCTTTCTCAGCGGGCTTGTATTCCCATCGCTCTCCCCAAGGTTGTTTTTTTCCCCATCAGAAGGGAAAATATCGGGAACCCGGGTCATTTCGATGAGCCAGTGAAGTTGCTGCGGTCTTCCCTTGACACCGACAGGGCAGCAACTGCAGAGTCTTCTTGCGGACACTCATCTGGAAGAGGAGGCTGCTGTACATTTGTTCCGAGGGAGTGAACCGCTGGGACCTTCTGCTGTGCATTGCCGCTGCGTGCCAGGCCTTGTGCCTGGATTGGCGTAGTTTTTACGGAAAGGGCAGACAGCAGATAGGACTAGTCAATCTGATCTCCTTCCTACGCCCCTGTAGCTCTCTGTCCAGCGAAGAGGCGCGGGCACAGCGAGAGAGGGGACGCAGCGACCAAAAGCAAATGGGCGGGGCATCAGGCCAGGAGGAGCCCCCCCACCCCGGCATCGCCCTCGCCGAGAAAAGCAGCCGAGGAGGGCCGATTTTCAGCCGAAAGAAGCTGGCTGGTAAAAGGCTCAGCAGAGTGTTCTCCATTCCCGCCCCCCATTCCGGCCTCCCCTTTAAAAAAACAACTTCTCTCTGTGTGTGGGGGGGGGATAGTCACCTGCACTCCAAGTACAGTTTGCCCCTCCTAGGCTCCCGACGCGTAGACAGTTGGTGTGAATTCAAGCCGATTAAGTCGATCCCTTTAAAAGTAAGTTAAGTCGATCAAGAGAAACTCCCTGGGAAAGGGAGAGGCAACGCCCTTATTTCAGTATATTCCAGTGAGATCTGTAAGATGAATCGCAAATTCAAAGGGTGGGCATGAGCTGCAGTCTACAAAATGTTCCTGAGGCGAAGAGTGAGACGTGGCGCGCCTACCTACACAAGGGAGCAAAATAAAGTAATAACAGCAACCCCCTTGGCTTCAGAGCAAACACTCCGTGGATCGCAACCCAGCAGAGCTAGGGAGCGCCGGCTTGTGTAGGGCAGTACCCCTGTGCACCTTTAACCCCGGTGAACTCAGTGTGACTTAGAAGGGCGTTGGATCTGGTTCAGTTATGATGGCGATGCGAAGGATTCTGCATCCAGAGCCTGACTGATGACAATCAGGAGCCAAGAGAAGGAAGTCCAGTTGATCCAGATTTAGACAATTCTCAACCCCGTTCCTTGGAGAGAAGGAGAGAGAGAATATACTACTGCTTTCAAATGTTTTAAAACATCATCAGAGCTCTTACACAGTGACGCGATCGTAGGTGCAAGACGAACGTAAATCACATTGAATTCAATGGGGTTTGTTTCCGACTAAATACATGAGCTGAGGGTTACATTCTTTGTATTGTGTGTGTGGTGTTTTTTTTAAAATCGCCTATTCTTAATTCTGCCATCGTGCAACGTAAGATCATTGTTCGTTTCCTTAAATAAAATTTTGCTCTCCCCAAATTCTTTTTCCATCTCCTTCCTGTCTTCCTTCCGAGGCATCCGACCTTTCCAGTTCAACTTTGTAGCTAATTTTGGAAACAAAGTCGGAAACCGAGCAACGTTGTACACAGAAGCAACTTTATCCGAAAGTAAATCAAAGTACATTTCCATTTATTCTACTAACATCATTCTCTCCAAATAAATTGGCTTAGGATCGCAGCCTTGCGGGGAAATGACCATTAGGATGATCTGCCGGTAACTATGTGCACATTCGGTCTTTTGCTAAAAAAAAATCCAGTTCACCTGCAGCTCTTTGGGAAAAGTAAACTGGGGGTGGGGGGAGAGATTGAAAATACGTTCAGTTCTTCAAACTTGGAAGGTGGCATTAAACGTATTAATCACTGATCTCGAAATAAATAAATCAGCGAAGGAACAAACGACATACAGACGTCAATACTCGCTTTTACATCCAAAGCGAAAAGACCAGGTCATTGGAGCCGAGGAGCTTGTAAAAGACACATTTATTCACAAGTCCCAAACGAGAAAGAAAATGCAACACAAACGCTACAAGCAAAACAGATGCTTATACTATACAGAGTGTACGAACATGTTTGGTTCTAATGGAATTAAACTTAATTTAAATAATCTCTAATGCATATTTCAAACATTAAACATAATTTAACATATGACACTTTCTCATAGTTCAGGTTTTGTAATCCACATTGAGTCTCAGCAAGAAGGGCGGATTATGAATAAAATAACCTACTCGAACGGCCTAATGCATGTATAACTCATACATCTTAAAACTGACCCACCCGCACAGTTACTGAAATTGGAGTGTTGGATAGCAGGAGATCTCCAGATGCAAGCGGCTGTACAGCCTGCCGGTTACACTGGGAGAGATTTAAGCACAGTCTTATTCTGCTGAAACCAAAATGCTTAACTTTGGCCGAATCGTGTCCTTTCTGACTGAATGCGCGTCTGTGTAAGAGCACGGGGAAGACCCAGTTTGCTATTGGCGAGATTCCTATTCTCCGGCGGGTGGCCTTTGGCTTTTAAGTATCCCCCCCGCACCACCTCGGTTCTCCCTGCCCCTCCCCCTCCCCTTTAATGTTCCTGGCACAGGGAGATGTTTTATTTTGCTGCCGAGATCACTTGCAGAATATTTGTTTTGTTAAATGGCGCCGTCAATAGCCTTCGCCGCAAAAGAACTATTAGCTATGGGGAAATAGACTTGGGCTCTGGGGAGGGGAGGGGGCGTTTTGGTAGATGCATCTTCCCATCCGGCTTTAAAAGCGCAGGGCCCGCAGAAAGAAGGCGCTGTTTAAGGGGGGGGGCGTCTTGGACCCTCTGAATGGGGAAGGGCTCTTCGCGCCCGCCCGCCCGCCCGCCCGCCCTGGCCTTTATGGTGACGCGCCGGGCCTTTCCCGATGCTTTCTGAGTGATCTTAATTGCTCCTTGGTTCTCAGGAAAGGAAGACGACCCCACTCCCCACTTTCACAGTCTTTTCAGCGGGGGCTGCAGTGCATGACAGTTTATAGCCAAAAATTTCCTCCAGTTCAACGGCTATAAAAGTCTCCCCCGACTGAAGCCAGGCTCTCCTGGGTATGTGAGGGAAGCCCGTCTTCCCGCGGCCCGAGCCCCGCCCCCTTACCAGCCACTGTCTGCCCGAAGCTTCATTGTTATGGCCCAGTGGAGGGGGAGACACAACAAGACCCAAAGACTGCTCTATCTAGACTCTCCCCCGACGGAGGTTTTCAGCTGTAGGTATGGCCTACTCCTTGCATCAGGGGAACAGCTCTGTGCAGTGGGGAAAGCTTGCCTTCGGCCAAGGCATGTTTGTCCAGTTCCAGAAGTGCCCTTGGATTGTTAGGTCAGAACGGGACATAGAGGAGCGCTTTCTCATCAGAGGCAAAGAGGGTGCCTTTCATGAATGGCAGGATCACCAACATCATATTGCAATTCAGGCATGCTTAATTCTTGCATCCATTGTGCATTTTTCTTATTTCTCTCTTACTACAAAGCCAGGGTGCCCTCTGGAAAGCTATTTGCTGGTGTGGGTTAAAATAGGTTATACACTTTTCCCATTTTGTGCACCTTAAGAGCTTCCAGAATCTGGTCCCTTCCCTTTCTCCTGATCCTTACTTTTAACAGGCAGAGGATTCCCATAACTGGCTACATGTACAATACCATCCAAAGGCAGAGTTACACCCTTCAAAGCCCATTGACTTCAATGGAATATAAGGAACAGGGAGTATCTCTGCTTAGGATGACACTGAATCTGATCACACACAGTCTGATTAGCTGCACAACAAGTGCCAGGTGGATTTTAAGGGTGCGATCACATGAAAACATTTATCAAGTGTCCTGCACCCCTCCAACCCGTATTGCCCTGCAGAAGATGTGAAATAAAAAGATACCTGGGAAAGTGCAGTAGTTTCCAGAAAAAGCACAGTGTAGGCAGGCGTCGGATCGCGGAAGCGCTGGTATTCCATCACATCCAGCACCTGTCTGTGTCCCACTAGATTTTTTTTTTACACCTCCGTGGTATGCGCGCAAACAAGGAACTGTGCATGTGCATGAACACATTACTGCTCAGCCGTCTTGCCCTTCTGTGCCATGCTTTACCATCAATGTGTGATCAGCGGCTGATGGCCTGAGCATGGAGGCTCGGGGGAACATCTGATCGTGATACCGCACTCCATTTTGCTCTGGGGCAAAAAGCCTCACTCCCCCCCCCCGATTATCTCACTCGTGTGACCGGGACCACTGTTAGCTTTTCCTTCCTAATGTATAACAGTTATGTCACTCTGATTGACTAGTAGGGCTCTCTACCTAAAGCAGGGTTCCTCAGTACAGTGTCCATGGGAGCCCTGGCACCTACCAGGGGCCAGGTGGGGCTTTTGCCCAGCAGGGGTTCTGATTAGCTGTTAGAGATCCCATTGTCTGTGCAGATTTTTTTTAAATGTTGCTTTGGTGGTATCTGTCACCACAGTGCAAGGATCTTCATTGCATACAACTGTGTGTATGCAAGAAAATATTTTAAAACCGTATGTTCATTTTAAAGGGCATCCTTTTAAACAAAGATTCTGCCTGAAAAGTTTAAGAGTTACTATTAGTCATGCATCACCTCACTCCCTGACATTTTGTGGTTGGCTCTGCCTCCTGTGGCAGCCATTCTGGGGTTGAACTCAGCACCCTGCATCAGAATTCTAAAAGTACCAGCAGGCTCAAAAAGGGTGGAGGCTCTTCCAATTGAATTAAGCCATACCACAGACAGAACTACCCATTTTCATAGTGACAGGAACCACTCCGCAGGGCAAATGCAGCCCAAGCTGGGCTAGGAGCTTGGAGCAATCTTAATGTGGAGCTCTCCTGAATCTATCTTTGTTTACAGAGAATGAACTTTCCAACTTAGAAGAGGAAAGCTTCCTTTATGAGTTTTTTGATCTAGTTTTCCTACATAACCATAAGCAGAAGCACAAAATACATTCCTGAATTGTTTGGGATTTGTTACTTTGTTGGGATTAATTTAAAGAGTGAGAGTACATTACCTGATGCCAGTACTAGATGTCATATGAGGCCAAGTTATCCACAGCATCTGTTACTGGCCAAATGGACATCTTTCCTTTTGAAAAATACAGGAGCAGAAAGTACAGGATGGCCCTGGTCACACAGGCCAGATAACATGGGGGGGAGGCATGGCTCTTTGCACTGGTGCAATTAGACTCACCAGAACGCGATCAGACACAATGGTGGCATAACCTAGTGTTGGCAGTCAGTGCATGCACATAAATGAGGACAGCTGGGGAAAGCCGCAGCCAGTGCGATCACACTGAATGGCTCCATGGGCAGCCCGTGGCAAACCATTTGCTAGCACATTCAATGTGCTACTTTTTAACTGCGCAGCTTCGGCAGCTTGCCATGGTTGGCCACAGGTGCGCTACGCCTCCCAGATGTTCTGTTGTGGTCGCGCCCGGAAACTCTGCTGGACTATCGTGGCTTCCACACAGCAAATGCTCTGTGTGACCGGGGCCGATGTTGGTCAGTTTAGAAAGTCTGTATGGCTGCCACTTCACACTAAAATCTGCACACAGGCTGAATTAGGTAAGCTGCAGCTTTGCTAAGCCGTGAGGAACTGGCCACTCTTGAACATCCAGAGAACTTGTCATTCTATGGAATTACACTTTGGTCATGACTAATATGCTTGAAGTTTCATCTCTTTGGGCAGAAAGGCATGACAGGATGCAGGTCAAAAGTAGTACACAAGTGGAGGAATGGGAAGGCATTTCAGTGACCAAGATTATTTTCTTGCCCTCAGAGTTGCCAACATGCCTGGGGGAAAGGGCCCTTTAATGGAGGTTTAGTGGATGTTACTTATCAGGTGATGTTAATTACCTCCATGCCATGAAAAGCTTCACCTGCTGATTTCTACACATTAGGCCTCTATTAGAAGGCCAGGACATTTTTCTCCAGATCTGTTGGTAACCATAAGATGAACAAACATGCCCCTCCCCTCCCTTGGCCATTAATTTGTTCTCCTCCAAATATTGCATTCTATAATCTAGAGTTAAATGTGGATAGTAAGTGAGCCTAGGAAGCTCAGTCCTGCACATGCAGCAGTTTATATGGTTAGGTCTTTTGCTAATAATCTTATAGTGCCTCACTTACAATTAAAACAGCAGTCTAATTGCACTTTAAAGACTAACAAAATTTATTCCAGTGTAAACTTTTGTGAGCCAGAAATCATTTAATCAGAAGCACTGGAGCATACATCTGATGAAACAAGCTCACAAAAACTTCATCTGGAATAAATTTTGTTAGTCTTTAAGGTGCCACTGGACTCACAGTTTATTTTGTTACTACATACAAATACAGTTATCTATCTGGAATTATCACTTGGAAGTAGTATTGCTGAAGTAAGTTGGTTACTTATGACAAAGTAATTTAGGCTTAGATCTTCAGCTATAGCCTGCAATCCTAAAAATCTCTTACACAGGAGTAAACTGTATTGTAAACAGGATATGTATTGTGTTCTTAGTCTTGAATCTGAAAATCACTTAGTAACAAATGTTATTGAGCTTCATGAGATTTACTCCCAAATAAGTGGTGTTATGGTATGCTAGCCTGGCTCCTTAGGCACTAAACAAGAGTCAAATAATCTATTTCAGATTCATAGAATTCAACTTGGGACCTTTAGTGTTGTGAGCTTTTAAAATCTTATTGCACTCACCACTGCTGTATTGGGAGTAAAGCCATTATGCTGCACCCCAGATCTTAAAACCGATGCAAAGGGAATGCTTCGTTCATTTCAATGGAATTCATTGTGCTTCCACTCCACATCCTGATTATGTTCAGAGTTTCATACAGGCATGGGAATCCTGCTGTCAGTCAGGAATTCTATATGAGCTCAGGGCCTTTTGCTTTGGTTAAGGGAAACTTTTTATGTGCAACAGAGCTGCTCCCATCAGATCACAACTCTTTTGTTTATGGCCAAGGACTGTATAAAACCAGATTCCCACAACCACACTAGGCATGGTGAAAATGTGAGCTGAGCATGTGGTGAAGTGATTACAGGATTGCTTTTGCTTACCTTGAGCACAATCAATAACTCAATTAATGTTTACAATACCATCCACTAACCCACTTATGGCAGCCTCCTGCTGATACAGCAACTGTAGCCTCATTCATGGAGTAACACACAACTACTTAATTATAATGTAGGCCAGACTGGCTCCACCCATGTATTCCTATTCCAGTTTGGTCTTGTGAATTGGTCCTGAACTCTATGATAATTATACAGACAAGTTGGGGGAGCTGTGGCTCAGTGGAAGAACTTCTGTTTTACATGCAAAAGGCCCCAGGTTCAATCCCTGGCATCTCCAGATAAAAGAAACAGGTAGGAAGTGACATAAAAGACCCTGGGGACTGCTGCCAGCCTGCGTAGACAATACCGATCTTAATGGACTGAGGGTCTGATTCAGTACCTTCATGTGGGTTACCATGTGTGGACGCCAGCCAGTTGTAATACAATAATGTTGGAGCTCCACTTAGTGGTGAATGAGACTTTCCTACACATTCTGTGCAACTCAGAATATCTTTCTTTCTCCCATGACCAGAGACATCTCATGACATTAGGATGTTCTTCTGCAAGAGACTTATTTTAAGAATGCATCTTAGGGGGAGGGAAGAAATTCCATGATCTTTAACAGTTGAATGGCTAGCAGGAAATCAACTTTTCCATCGAGTTGGAATGATGGGGAAAGCCAAAGAGGCTGATTTTCTGTTACACAACTGTTAAAATCACAAAGCCTCTCCCCCTACAAAGCGGCATCCCAAGCTTACAAGAGCACAGATGCCTGCTATCTATCCATCTGGGGGGCTTTCAACCATGTAGTTCTTCAGCTCATCAGTATAAGTATACAGGGAACAGGTGTGAGTCTAATGTGTATGTGCCATGCCGTTTGTATCACATAGTTTGAGATTTCAGTGTAAGAGTTCCAAGGAGTGCGGGTTGCTTTTATAATAAAGAAATAACACATGCCATTTTGGTCTAGTACTAAGGTATTGAAAAGGAAGGTGCTACATGAATGTTGCCATGGTTTGAATCCCAGAGGCTAAGCCTTCCTCTAATGCAGGGAGTTCCTAAAATGGTGCCTGTGGGTGCCACGGTACCTGCAAACACTTTTCCAAGTGTTTTTAGAAAGTGGGTGGGGCCAGATGGGACTTTTGCCCAGAAAGGTTTGTGATTGGTGATTGGAGACTTGATTGGCTGTGCAGATTTTTAACCACAGCAGCTGCCACCATAGTGCAAGGATCTTCACTGTATGACTAAAGGTAAGCTATGGTTGCCATTTTGTGGCTGCCTCCACCTCCTGTGGAACTGCTCAATTCCTACTTTTCCTCAGTCTTCTCTTGTGAGGGAAACAATGCTCAATATGGCAAAAACAGAACACATGATGAGGGAAGGGAGTTGCAGCCTAGGACTGGCATAGGGGTAGTACATAAACACTTAGTTTCTTTAAGTAAAACTAAGTCCTTGGGGCCAGATGAGCTGCATCCAAGGGTACTAAAAGAACTTGTGGATGTAATTTCTGAGCCTCTGTCCATTATTTTTGAGAATTCTTGGAGAACAGGTGAGGTGACAGAAGAGTGGGAACAGTGTTTTGGCGGGAAAATCTGCCTCACAGTAAAGAAGCAGGGGTCTGTCATACCTTCCTTTGGTGGCATACACCTCTTCTGTCAGAGCAAAGCTTTTTGTACCAAGAAACAGCTCTTAATTAATTAATTATCATATAGCATTGTGTGTATAATAGGCAGAAGAGCCTAGGATTGTCTGGCAGCTGCAAGTTCTAGCTTTTAGCATTGTACTTGGCAAGTCAGAATTGGGTTTTTTGGTATTTTTTTAATACGTGCGTATGTGTGTGTGCGCAAGTGTGTGTGCACCTGGAAGTCATGGTGATCTCTGTTGACTGACTATATACATACAAATAAATACAAATACAATTGTTAAGTTCGGATCATACCTGTATATATCTTAGTACAAATCACTCTACAATGAATAACAACAATCTCTGTCAGAATAGTGCAAACAATGGAGAGGAAAAAATGTCCAGTGAAACTTCCCAGGTCTGTATAAATAGATCATGAGATTCCAGATGTACTACATCCCTCGTTGCATCCTATAAGACACCTCTTTCCACAAGTAAAAAAAACCCTTTTAAAGTTCTCCATATTAGTTCATTCTAATGGGAAGCCACCAGAAGTTTTTACAAAATGGGGGCAGGCTTAATGTCTTTAATAGGATAAACCTGCCATCAAAGTGAAAGCTGCTAGCAAATGCCTCTGTTGACTGACTGTGTGTGCACCTGGAAGTCATGGTGACCTCTGGTGACTGATCCCTGCTGGGGGCCTGGACGATATTTGGAGAGGTGGCTGAATAAAGCCTGCCCCCGGCTCTGGTATTTCAAGGTCTCCCATCCAAGTACTTGCCAGAGTCGATCTGCTTAGCTTCTGAGATCAGGCTTGCCAGGGCTACCCAGGTCATGGCACAAGCTAGACTTGTTCTTAGGGGCTGAGAGAGCTCTGAAAGAACTGTGGTTGGCTCAAGGTCACCCAGCTGGCTTCATGTGGAGGAGTGGGGAATCAAACCTAGTTCTCCAGATTAGAGTCTGCAGCTCTTAACCACTACACCAAACTGGCTTTCTGGGAAGGCTCTACTGTCACAGGAAACAATGTATAGGTTTTAAAAGTAAGAACTGAATTAGTTGCTGTAGATTTTTCAGGTTGTGTGGCTGTGGTCTTGGCATTGTAGGACCTGACGTTTCGCCAGTAGCTGTGACTGGCATCCTCAGAGGTATAACACAGAAAGATGGAGTACTTTCTATGTCAGGTCCTACAATGCCGGGACCATGGCCACATAACCCAGAAAATCTACAGCAACTAATGAACTCCGGCCGTGAAAGCCTTTGACAACATATAAGAACTGAATGGTTGTGACTTTTTTTCTTCCTTAGGGTGGTCTGGAGATGGGTTTACATATGTGTAAGGGAATTTCTTTTAATAGCCTATCTCCATGATTTCCAGACTTTCAGGAAGTCCTTTCTATATATGTCTAGCTGGGGAAGAATCTTTGTATGTCTATGGGCTACAGAGAATACTTCACATGAATATTCAGCACATGCTCAGTTCATGCAAGGGGCTGGCCAGGCTTGTGTGAACACTATACTGAATCCCCTCTTGAATGCCTCCCCCCTCCAACTTCCCATTCTACTATACATTACAGAGGAAGCCTAGACTTGATAATTCAAGGAAGATGTCTTGATGGGGAGCTTGGACTACTCGAATCTACAAGATATGTGTAGATGTTCTTGCCAATAGGTTGATTCTTGGATCTTATCACTGTGAGTACATCCTTCCTACGATTCTTTCCCTTGTGCCATTTTTGGAGAATTAAGTGGTATAATGGTTCAGATCTTGATACAGCATTTCACCTGGCTATTCAATTAAATATTCCAAGCATGTAATAATGTATTCTATTTTAAATAATAAAACAAGGTCTACAGTTTTAATTTGCTTAGTACCAGTATTTCTAGTGCATTCATCAGTCTGGTATCAGACCCTGTTTGGATGAAGATTCCATGTATCAGTAGGATTTTTCTTGCATATACTCTGAAAGCTGAAGCTAAATTTTCTCAGTATTTGAATGCAAAAAAACCTGTCAGCTGAACAAAAAAACAACATCAGTTGATTACCTAGACTGTACAAGAGTCTTATGGTACTTTAAAGACTAAGAAGTGTTTATTTTGGCATAAACTTTCATTATGCTAGAATAAAAATGAGTTAGTTTTGTCACAAGATTCCTTTTTATTCTTGCCACAATGGACTGATACAGCTACCCTTCAGAAGCCAGTATCCAAAATCTGATATTTGTGTTCCCTCAGAATCCGAGCAGATGGATTTGTAACCCAGAAAAAATGTTATCATTTAGGGCAATTTCATTTCATTGAAGACTGTAGGCTGAAATTGGCTTACATCCAGGTATATCTATTTAGAAGGCCAAACAACCTCAATGCTGAGCTATTTTCCAACCAGATCAAATTTATGATTCCTTTAAAAACTGGAACTTGGTGGAAAATATTCCTGAAGGGGAAAATTAACACAACTTCATGGATCTTTATTGTTGTTGTTCTGCTGTTTCCCCCATTATTAGAGTTTTGCAACTCATTTGTGAGGAGGGGTGGAGGATGTGGCTAAGGAGAACCTCTAAATCATCACCTTTTGGTTGTCTCAAGTACTCGTCTGCCTGAAAGCTTAATATGATGCAATTAATGAACAACCACCCTCCGCCCTCAGTCCTTCCTGCCTTGTCTCAAGACAGATGTGCTGACAGGATGGCACCTTCTTTAAAGGCATTTAGTTTTATGGAAGGTGATGGGTACAAAAGCAGAAGGAGCTAAATGTTTTGGTAGCTCTCCACACCCTGAGAAGGAGTTGTCAGTTTCCACTACAAATACCTAGGATTCATGGGGGGAAATGGAAAATAAGACCAATTTTTCCAGAGGGTGATTATCAAATTGTTCGTTAATGGCATTACTTATAGCAACTATTTTAGATATTAGCTAGAAATGTATATCAGATCTCCTTTGTTGACATGCATATGGACTAGTTACCTTTACGGGGGTGGTAGTAAGTATATTGAATTTTCTTAAAGTTGATGTCATTGGATAAAGACAAATATAGATTGCCAGACATTTGTTTAAGCATGAACCCCTCACTTTGTCCTTGCACCAGTTATACACACTCTCCATTCTGCTGCAGGTTGACATGTTCCAAACGAACATGAAATAAAGGCTATAAATTAATAATAAATATGCACAATACGATTAAGGATATGGCTCAAACTAAATGTATAATTACAATCCATTCCTTTCCCTCATCAGTGTGTTTTTATTCCCCAGAATCAAATAAGTTTTTATAATAGTCTACAGGGAAATTGAAAAAGTCCCAAATCTGACATAAGGATACAATGTTTCCTTGGATGGTGGGCAGAACAAAACTTCACTGTTAGAACAGCTGTTATTAGGACTACTCTGGCGGTGCATCACAGCTTGTTTTGTCTATCTTGCAGTGGTCAGGCCAAAAGCAGAAACAGAGAGTGTAATTAACATGGCTTCTCACAAGGGACACTGGAGTGGGGAATCAAACCCAGTTCTCCCAGATTAGAGTCCACACACTTAACCACTACACCAAGCTCCTTTTCTTGAGGTGGCAAGTTCATAAGTCTACCTTACAGCTTCCAGTGAATGTACAGGGCCACAAGAACCTCTGCTAAAGGTTAAAGAGATTTAATCTGGCCTTTTTTGAGGTTATTCTACAGAATTAAGTCTTTAGACTAACACCCAATACTAGACTACATACAGAATTCAATTATATTTATTTGCACACAGAATCCCAATTTATATAATTTAGTACTGAATTTAAGAGCTTTGATAACATGAGCTGGCTCTGCTTATTCTAAAATCTGGGTTAGATATGACAGCAACCATTCTGTGCAGTAAGTCATAGAGCTGCACCAATCATGACAGAAGATGTTAAACTCTTTCCGGCAGAGCCTATTGGCTGTTCTCCCTCTGCCAAGGGCATACTCTAGAACAGCTGGGTTTTAGGCTTGTTCAGTGGCTGTTCTGTGGCTGTGGAGCAGCCTTCCAGAAGACATGGGTGGGGGGAGCTTATCTGCTTGGTCTTCTGGCAAGGCTTTAAAACATAATTATTCAACAGAGTTTAGGGTTGCCCAACTCTTGCTGGCATCTGATGATCTCTCAAAACTGAAACTGGTCACCAGGTGAAAGGAATCAGTTCCTATGGAGAAAATGGCTGTTTTGTAAGGTGGACTCCATGACTCATAAGTCCTACAGTAATATTACACCCCTGTTGAGCTTCCTCCCCTCCCCAAACCTTGTCATTCTCAAGCTGTACCCCCAAATCTCCAGGAATTTCCTAACAGAGTTGGCAATCCTAGGGCAGGCTGAGTTTGGGCCAAAGGGAATTTGAGTTCAGAGTTTTTTTTAAGTGGTATTTTTATCTATTGGTGTATTTTTTTGTTTTTTATGTATTTTATCTATTGGTGTGAAGTTGTTAACTATGTGATTTCATAGGAGTTATAGTATTGTATTACCTGCCTTGTCTCCTATCTTGGACAGTAGAGCGGCTGGCTTAATGGAAGTATTTACCAAATGTTATTTACCAGTGTCATGAAGTGTTTCAGCTGCCCATTTCACACATTAAGACTCTGGTCAAGGGGCATGGCATTTTTCTCCATGCCTGCAGACAGTACTTTAACTAGTCAAGCTTAACTGAGGACAATTTGGAGGGGGGGGGAATAGACAGCAAAGTGGTAAACTGCAGGGAGATAAAGTGCAGGCAGGAGAGGTGGCCTGCACCCATGCATCACTGAACATCGTGTAATAGCAATTAGTTACAAGTGGATTGTCTTGTCTACACAAGAAAAGTACAGCGGTGATTACTACAGAACACAACATCTGATAACATGTGGATGCATCCCTACACTCCTTAATCTCATGCTCTTTTTGTCGTAAAAAGCCCAGACTTTATATTCACCTTCATTTCTACAAGACTGAGGCAGAGACATGTTTTAATACAGAGATCTACTGCTACCATATCCTCACTTGACCCCAAGGCATTGGTGCTTCAAAGGCTTGAGTCAGAATTCATTTCAGTTTATACTCATTGACTTCAATGACATTAAGTGTGGGCATGCATTGTTATTGAAGAAAATGCATCATTTTATCAAGTGCATGCAGGGGAGGGGGAGGAGTCACTGCTCTTGAACTCACTGCTCTTTGGCATTAGTTTGCCCAATGCACATATTCTCTTCTGAAGGTCCTTGTTACATGGTGTGAACAAACTTAATCCTGACTCTTGATCTGTGTCACACATCACTTCTCACTTGCTTAATTTCTGAAATGCAACCATTTACGCTCCCTTCTGCCTTTTCTTTCATCGTTTTTTTAAAAAGAACTCTATGAAAGTTCCCACAAGCCTTAAATCATTCTTTCCAAAGCACTCTTCTTGATTTTGTCATTTACCTTTACTCATTATACATATTTAGGTAACAATCACTGTGATCCTAAATATGTATTCTTTCAAAATACCCTCCTCCCTGTGATCTCAGGAATTCTTCATAGGGCTGCAGAAGCCACATCCTAGACTTAGCCAGAATGCTCTTAAACTCCTGCTCAATTGCTCTGCCAATTTTGTCCTTTTAATTTCAAAGGCCATGCACTGATATGATGCCCCAAGTCAATAATTATGCCAAGACTGCATTGCACAACCAACTTGCCAACCTGTAATGTAACATTTTCCCCTTTAGCGTTGTAGAGCCTTGATCCAGGATAGCACTGGTTTCCTGTCTCTCTGCATAAACAGAAGAATTGGGTAGGAGGACAGACAAAGATAGTTTTTGCTGCAGGAATAATCATATTCATGTCTGCTAGGGATTTCTGTTTTGGATTGTGTGAATTTAATTTCAAATAATTAGATAAAAAGAAACATAGCTTTGTGCTTAAAAGTTTCTGATTTGTTTGTTCTTGATTTGTTTGTCATTGCAGATCACACACAAGATTCTGGCCTTGAAGAAGCAAAAGTGAACTTGGCTTCTTACACCAATGATGAGAAAAATGTTTGTTTGGAGGAGCTGAGTAGTGGCAACTGAGAGAAGTAGAGGACATGGAAGTAGGAGGGCCAGAGAGCAAAACAGAGAAAGCGAGGCCATAAGTACAGGAAATAGCCAGGATGCTTTAAAATACTTAACATACCCAAGGGCAATATACTGCCAAACCTTCACACATCTCTGTAGGATCTGGGGGTAGTGGCCTTTAGATGTGATCTAGGGAAAGGTTTCTCCTTGAAGAGTTAAGGGTTAAAAGGTGACTTCCAGGCAGGCAGAAGTTTTTCTATGTTCTTTTTTAGGGGGAACATTAAAAGCGTCTGCACACAATTACTTCAGAATAGCAGTTTTAGTAGACTTTATGAATAATATACTGTGGAGAGAAGAAGCAGTAAAGCAATGGAAGGAAGGAAGGAGGGAGGGAGGGAGGAGGGAGGGAGGAGGAAGGAAGGATGGACCCAATGGGAATATATATACATGTGTGAGAAGAATGGAACAGGGGGAGAAGAAAGGATAAAAGGGGTGGATAGTATGTATGAAAAAGTTCTTCATTAAACTGAAAAAAATTCTATTAAATGTTGGCAAACAATTTTGGTTCATAGATTGCATCTGTTAGAAATGATGGTATTTTGCTTTCTATCTATATTGTCTTGATGGTACAATTATGCAGAGATGCAGATGGTAATTTCTTCTGGATTATGTGATTAATTTTTATGGAAAACAGAAACAAAAGTGTAAATAACTAGCAATTGGGTAACCACGCTAGGCAGCACAGGCAACAAGTCCAGGATCCAGCTGAATAATGTGTGCACAAAAGGTGGGAGGGACCACTGCATTACCTGCCACAGCAACTCTGCCGAACAAGTTCTTGTGTGCTAAAACTGAAGATTGGCTAAGGCATAAATAGTTTCATCTTAAAACCGAGTTACACCCTTCAGTGACATAAAGAAGGGTGTAACTCTGCTTAGGGTTGCCTAAGAAAGTCTTAGAATCATATTCAGGTCTATTCAATTTGGTTTACTTCCATGAGAGCATACTTATGATGGCACTATTACTACATTTTGTAGATGATGGAATCAATTATATTATAAATGGCTGCTGTAATCAGCATCAGTGGCTATAAGAGGCAGAACTGGCATATTGCCAGGTGATTGCAGTTCAGTTTTCAACTTGGATTTAGCAGTTAAGAATTTGAGATTAAGAATTTGAGCCAGTTTGGTGCAAGAGTCAGTTTGGTGCAGTCGTTAAGTACATGGACTCTAATTTGGGAGAGCTGAATTTGATTCCACCCTCCTCCATTTGTAACTGCTGGATGACTTTGGGCAAGCCATAGTTCTGTCAGAGCTGTTCTCTCAAGGACAGCTCTGGAAAGAGCTCTTTCAGCCCCACCTACCTCATAGGGTGTCTTTTGTGGGGAGGGGAAGGGAAAGGAGTTTGTAAACGGCTCTGAGACTCCGAGTGAAGGGTGACATACATTCTCAGCTTAATCTACATCACAGGGTGGACGTGAGTATAAAACAGGAGAAGAAATTGATGTAGAAAGCCTCTCTGGGTCCTCATTGAGGAGAAATACAGGGTATAAATGAAGTGAAACAATAAATCGATAAACATGTTAATTTAATTTTACAAAAATTAAAAAGAAAAAAATTATACCCAGGAAATTACCCACACACTTGTGCTGTTTAGGAACTAACACTGAGGGGCCCAGCAAAGATGCACCTTCCTTGGGATAATTAAATACCTTGAACCTTGAATACTGCATTGTTTTGGGAAACTAATACTAGAGGTTTGCTCCCTGTTCCTTATTAGACTGTTTTAAAATAAAAATAAAATAAAAATTCCACCTTTCAGTGCTAATTGGAATATAATCTTATATGCTGAAACTAATCTTTGGTCCCGATCACATGCAAAAGTAGCTGCGCGATAGGCACAAATACCAGGCGGATTTTAAGGGTGTGATCACATGGGGAAATCTGGCAAGCATCCTGCATCCGTCAGTAACCTGTCTCACTTCGCTGAAGAAGCAAAGTTAAAAAATACCAGGGGAAATGCAGTATCAAATGGATTTGCGATGGGCCACAGACAGACTTCCCTGTGTGACCGCTCTAGCACGCTCAGTGATCCCTTGTTGAAGCGCACCAGAAATACGTGGCGATGGAAAAAAACCAATTCACCCGCTGGTGCATCTGCTCACACAGTGGCAGGTCAAATTGTTGCGGAGCAAATAGCCTTGCCTCCCCCCCCCCCACTGCGTTATCTGGCATGTGTGACCAGGCCCATGGACTCTTATTTTGCAAGTGCAATTTGCATTAATTTAAATGATAACTTTAATAAGGTTATGTGACACCTCATAAATTAGGTAACATATTTAGTGATAAATTTCCTCAGTGTTGGAAGTGCAAGCAGAAATCAACAAATCGTTTACACATATGTTGGACACCCCTTTGCTTTAGCTTTTTTGACAAACTCCTACATAAAACTGAATGTATGACCAGGATATCAGTACTCAAAAACTAAAATAGTGTTCTTAAGACTTTTAAAAAATGTAACTTCTAAACTAAGTTACCCTATTACTGTTGACATGCTAACATGCTTATGGCTAAAAATAGGCATGCTGCTAAAAACTTTCGATTATGGAATAAAAAGTTTTGACACCCTGTGGAATTGTATTTGTTATTTCCCCAACTTGGCATGGTTTCCCAGCAGCCAAATTGCAGTGCAGTTTTGGGAAACTTATTTCCCTAAATGCTGCAGGGCCCAATTCAGATAGGGACTGTGACATGGGGGAGGAAACACATTTGCCTTCCCCTTTGTGCCATTTTCCTGAGCTGAAATGGCTCCAGGGGGGCTTATTTGTCCAGGTATGGAGCAGTATTCAAAAAGCAGACCCTGGGGTTGTTTTGGCTCAGGGAAAAACAGTGGGAGGGAAGCACAGGCTGTTTTAATATAGGCAAGATGTGTTCCCAACAGCTAGTCCCTAACAACAATCAGGCTTCCACATTCTGAACCATGTGCAACAGCCAGGTTGGAGTCAAGGACAGCCCAACATACACCATGTTACAGAAGTCTGTGAGGTCACTAAAGGATAAATTAGTATGGTTAGATCAGCTGAGTCTAGCCAAGGAAAGAGCTGGTTATCCAGATGCAACTGGTAGAAGGCACTCATTTAGGTTTGCCAAGCTCCAGGTGGTGGCTGGAGATCTGGGATGACAACTAATCTCCCAGTGATTATTTGATTATACCCCACCCTCCCCACCGAGGCAGGCTCAGCACAGGGATCAATTCACCTGGAGACAATTATTGGGTTAAATGTTAAAAAAAACAATTTCCTTGGAAGCACGGAAGCTTTACACAGTATCCCCAATCCTCCACATTTTGTGGTTAAGGAAGAAATGCTGTTCAAACAAATTACAAAGATGATCTGACTCCAATGGTAACAAAAGAAAGAAAATTTTACTTACTTAAATAGATGTATCCTTTGCATATTAGGCAACACACCCCTAATGTAGCCAATCCTCCAAGAGCTTAGGGAGCTCTTCTTACAGGGGCTACTGTAAACTCTGGGAGGATTGGCTACATTAGGGGTGTGTCATCTAATATGCAAAGGAGTTCCTGCTACAAAAAGAGCCCTGGGTATATCCAAAGCTTGCCAAATATCAGCCTTCATGACTAGAAGTACCATTATCTTGTCTGGATTCATTTCAGCTAGTTCTGTCTTAGTCATTTGACCCTGGCCTCAAAACACTGGCTGTGGTCCATTTATTTAGAAGGATTTTGAGCGAAGTAATTCAGCATAGGACTACCAGTATGGTTGGAGGGGAGGGTGGATTTTTTTCCTTATATTTTTTATTTTACTATTTAAAGGGGTACAGAATAAAAATGGACAAAAGGGAAAGTAAGAAGCATAAAACATAATTTGTTACACACATTTTAAGGATATTGCATAATATAAGAATATAAAACATGAGGAAATAACATGACATCAAAATATGGTAAGATAATCAATACTTCAACATAATATTTTTCCAATATATTTCCATTATTTCCTATCTATAGGACTAGGTAAAAAAGCATATATAGGCAAAGAATGTAAGAAAAGAAAAGAATTTAACAAACATTTTTCTTATCTTTATACAAGTTTTATATTATCAAATAATTACTAGTAAATATGTAACTATAAAAGATTAATGAATATAACTATGAGAATATGATTATACAATTCTGAGTATTAATCAATTTAAATTTCTTTGTAACTCCTCTAACAGCTTTATCTAATCTATGTAGTTTGTCTGTAGTAATTATAAAATACTTTCCATTTATTCTCAAATTCAATTATTGGCTTTTTAATATTATATAGTCAGTCATTTTTGCCATAACAACATATTCTTCCATTTTGTCTCTCCAGTTCTCACGATTTGGGCAGATTTCAGTCTTCCACTTGGTTGTAAGTACTAGTCATGCCGCAGTTAACATATATTTAAACAGCTCATGCTCCAATCTATTTATGGTAGATGGTAAGATTCCTAATAGCATAGTCTAAGGTTTCATGGGAAACTTTTAAGTTTAAGATTTTCTGTATTTCAGTATGTATTTCTATCCAAAATTTGTTGGTCTTTTTGCAGGACCACTACATATGATAAAAGTCACCATCCATCTCTTTACATTTCCAGCACTTTCCTTTATAATTTTTATCCATCTTCTCAATATCTTTTGGAGTAATATACTGGTGGTAGAATACATTGTACCAATTTTCTTTAAGTGCTTGATTCACTGTACACTTTATATCTTTCAGCTATAAACTTTCCCACTGGTGAAGTGAAATTCCTTCATCAAAATTCTGCATCCATTTCACCATGCATTTCTTAACCTGTTCCATTTCCACATCATATTGAAGTAGAAGTTTATAAATGTAACTTAAAAGATATTATTTTATTCGTTGTTATGTTTTCAAATTCCATCAAGTCCCTTAATTTATCTCTTTCTGCACACATTGCTTCTTTAAATCTTGAGGTAAGTTGAAGATGAATTAGCTATTGTATCTTTTTTCTTTCTTCATTTGTTGTTGGCAAGGATTTAAGTTTGCCTTTTCTCGTAGGTTTGTCACAATATTCATCTATTGGTGACATTAAAGGTGCAATTGGTAGGCTAATTCTTGTTTTCATAGACCGCCAAATTTTTAATAGACTATCTATAATTACTTTGCCCTTCATTGCCTTCTTTGGTTATACCCAGAGGTAACTATGTAGTCCTTCAGTCAAATCCGCTGTTTCCAATTTTGTCAATCTTTCATTCAGATTTTTGATCCAACTGAAAATGCACACCAGGCAGGCTGCTTGATAATACAACTTAAAATAAAAAAAAGAGGAGGCCTTGTTGTACCTAATTTTAAGTTGTATTATCATTTTAATTAAGAACAGCATTTTGTGATGTAGGAAATGATGTCATAAAAGCTATTCACCAATGTAAATTTTATAATTTCTTGTTTAGAAAATAAAGCTTTTTTATTGTAATAAAACTATAATGCCTTTTATTAGGACCAGCCAAAATATCATAGCTCCCAGTACTACTTTATCAAGAACAGGAATATCTTTTTCTTTCACTTCTCCCTTTTAACATTTGGAAAGTTCAGTCTGCTGTTCAGTTTTTCACTGTTGATGATAGTCATTATCAGCGTAGTTTTCCCAGTAGGTGCCAGTAGGCTTAACTTCCTAGAAATAATAATACAGTTTTATAGAAATAGGTATTTCTCACATTTAAACTATTTGTTAGCTGAACAATTGGCATATGCACATGACTAAACACTTGAAGCAGATAATGCTAACATTTGTAGTACTGACTACATTAGAGAAAAAGTATTTTCCAATTCCAACTATTAACTTTTTGATGTCTGATATAATATGCTTAGCTTATAGCTGCAGTGACTGTAGATCAGCTGCCCCATAAAGAATTACATAAGCCTAACAGAAATAAAGGCATACAGTTTTCTTTCCAGTAAGTTTTCTTCTTTCATGAACCAGAGTTAGAAAAATACTCCAGGGAACAACAAGAAGAAGAGATTGGATTTATACACCGCCCTTCACTACCCAAGGGAGTCTCAGAGCGGCTTACAAACTCCTTTCCCTTCCCCTCCCCACAACAGACACTCTGTGAGGTAGGTGGGGCTGAGAGAGCTCTGATAGAAACTGCTCTTTTTTCAAGAACAGCTGTGCCAGATCTTATGACTGACCCAAGGTCACAACAGCAGTTGCATGTGGAGGAATGAGGAATCAAACCCGGTTCTCCCAGATTAGAGTCCATGCACTTAACCACTACACCAAACTGGCTCCAATCATAAGTATGTCTACTTGTAAGCCTCATTTTATTTGATAGGGCTTACTTAGGGTTGCCAGGTCCCCTCGTCAATCTGGCAGGGGGGTTGGGGGGCATTCTGGGGGTGAGTGGGAATGCCCCCAAGCCCTGCCCAAGCCACAGCCACTCATGACCACCCCTCTCCTCTCCCTCCCTGCTAAAAGATTTAAAGGGCTTTAGCTGATCGGTGGGGAGCACATGGCCCAGCTGGAGGGCCCTTTAAATTTTTTAGCAGGGAGGAAGAGGGACTGTCACCGGTCACAGTTCTGCTGGCAAAAAGACCCTTTAAACGGCCTTTTTGCCAGTGGGGTGGGGGCCACAGCACATGCGGGGCTCATTTCCCAGTGGCAATTTGCCACTTGGGATTCAGGCCCATGCCACCCCCTGCTGGCTATGAGCCCTGCAGCAAGTGGGATGGCAGCATGCAGGCTTGAATCCCAAGTAGTGAATCACCACTGGGAAATGAGCCCCCTGCACGCCACAGACCCCACCCCGCTATGGAGTCCACAAGTGGAGCTGTGGCCAGTGACAGCCCCTCTCCATCCCTGATAAAAGATTTAAAGGGTCCTCTAGCTGGTCAGTGGGCCATGTGTTCCTGCCAATCAGCTGAAGCCCTTTAAATCTTTTAGCAACGAAGGAGATGGGTGTCCATTGCTTGGGGGTGGGGCTTCTCCAGGCTGCCAGCTGGCCAGGGGCAGATTGTAACCTCCAGGAGTGGGGGAAACCCTGCCCAGACTTGGGGGCTGGCAACTCTAGGCTTACTCCCAGGAAAGTGTTTTTAGGATTGTATTACAGATCATCTAGTCATATGAATTTAAAAGTGCCTGCTGGATCAGACCAGCGGTCCATCTAGTTCAGCATACTGTTTTACACTGTGATCAACCACTTGCTCTGGAAGGCAAACAGGGCTGAGAGACCAAGGCCCTCCTCTGTTGTTGCCTCCCAGCACTGGTATTCAGAGGTTTGCTGCCTCTGTAGATGGAAGCTCATTTAAGTCACCATGGCTAGTAGCCACTGATGTACCTCTCCTCCATGAATCTGTCTATCCCCTTTTAAAACTGTCTATGCTTGTAGCCATCACTACCTCCCTGCAGTGAATTCCACAGTTCAATTAATGATTGAGTAAAAAAATATTTCATTTATCTGTTCTGAACTTGGTAGTGGAGGCAAGTGCTGTCACATCACAACCACCTTATGGTGACCTTGTAGGGTTTTCAAGGTGAGATGGTTTGCTATTGCCTTCCTCTGCATAGTGACCTGGAAATTCCTTGATGGTCTCCCAACCAAATACTAATATAGACTGACCCTGCTTAACTTCCGAGATCTGATGAGATCAGGCTAGCCTGGGCCATCCAGCTTAGGTGTCAGGTAGCCCTGCCATGATGGATGGAAGGGAGGGAGGTGGGCTCTAGGCGCCTTGGTGGCGTGACAGGCGGGAGGTTGGAATCCGGGGAGTTGTTGATTTACACCTCGGGTGTGAGAATGGAATGTGGCTTCTATTACTATTATCTCTCGCAGCCTAGACATTTTGACCTTGGCAAGTCAGGCTGCGCGCTTCCCTATCGCTGGCATAGATGTAGCAGCTGTGAATAATGGGGGCGGTGGGAATTTCATTAGCTTAGTAACTTTCGATTTCCCAGTCGCATGTTATTCATTGTATGGAAGAAGGGGGGGTCCCCATTCACCCCCTTCCCTGTATAACCGCTTGCTTTCTGTAACCAAGTCATTCTGAACAAGATACCTGTTCCAGTGATCTATCTATTGCAGCTTAATAAACGCTAACCTTGCTTGCATCACAAGGCCTGGTGTTTTGCTGACTAAGTTAGGACTTCTGACAGTTTGTTCAGAATCATCAATTACTTTTGGGACTGGTCCTAAACCCGCAACTCCAAAATGAGTGGCGGAGAAGAAGACACTCTCCCAATTGAAGAAGATGAAAAGGATAAGAAACCTCCCGGGAAAGACGTACCCCGAGAGACCCCAGACACTCACGTGCCGAGACATTGGGGTTTGGAGTACGACTTTGGAGGGCCTTACGGAGACCCCTATGGGGCAGCCTATGGGGGGGTGACCACCCGAGTTGGACGTAGACGTGACTGGGTGAAACCCCTGGCTGACACCCACGAAGCGTGGTTCGGGACCCCGAGAGCTTCCATGGGGATGAGCCACCCCGAGAGGTCGGTCCGGAAACTAATCACGGCGGAAGCTCTGGAAGAGACTGGCCGCGACTCCGATACCCTGGAAGGCGCCGTGGTGAGGAGGAGATGGACTGAAGAACCGAGCCAAGACCGCCTGATGCGATTCCTAGATGAATCCCTCGCACGCATCCCACAGATGATCGCGGAGGGCATCCGGGAAGAGCGGGAGCGGCAAAGGCGCGAGGAACCACCAGCCCAGGTCCCTCCCGATCAACGGCCGGCGCCGGACCAAGACCAGGGAAACGTGCCAGCCGGGCCGGTGAATCAACCAGCGGGGCCAGGACCGCAGGGGCCGCCGGGGCAACCACCCCCTCGCCCTTGGGGGTTCTTGCCACCCAAGCCTGCAGAACTGCTGGACGCTGATTTTGATGGAGACCCCGAGAAATTCCCATTCTTCCTGGTGCGAGCCGAGAGGTTTATCGAGACCTGGGGCCACCTATTCCAGAGGGAAGAGCGGATGGTCGATGTCATAGCAGCCCACCTAAAGGGAGCGGCTGCTGACTGGTATGTGGGACTCCATCAAGTCGACGGGCGCGAGCTGAGAGAGATCGATTCTTTCATGTGGGCCATGAAGGAGCAATTTGAGGATGTGCATTCCACCAAAGCAGCGAAGGCAACGATCCGAAGCCTCAAACAGGGGGCCCGATCGGTGAGAGACTACACCTCGGAGTTCCGCAGATGTGCCGCCAAACTCCGAGGGGAAGGGAACCTCGTGGATTTCTACAAGTGGGGACTCAACGCGGAAATCCGCCGAGAAGTCACCAGGAACCAAGACCCGAACACCCTCACCGGATGGGTTCAAGCAGCCGTCACGATGGAGAACCGCCTGAAAACCATCAAACTGGACGACGACGCAGCGATGGCTAACAGGGGCCCTGCACCGGCTGCGAGAGGGAAAACCCCGGCACAGAACCCAAAGCTGAGGGATGGCACGAGGGAGCTCCGGATGAAGCAAGGTCTTTGCCTCAAATGCGGAGAAGGGGGCCATTTCGCCGCGAACTGCCCGACATCGTCTGCAGCACCCGGAGCACCGAAGGGAGCCAAGAAGAAGTTTGACACCTCCACACCAAAACAGGTGGCGAAACCGAAGGGGGCGAAGGCTCTGCAAGCCAAGCCGCTAAGTGAAGCATCCGACTCATCCGATGGCGAGACCGTGCCGCAGGGAAACGAGACGGACCTGCTGTAAACAGCGCTGAACAGCAGGTCCCACCTCCCCAGGCGCAACTCCCGGTGAGCAAACCCCCCTCTCTTTTCTTTCTCACGGTGACTCTAATGGACCCGGGTCTATTGACCCATGTGAGAGTACGAGCTCTCATTGACTCTGGGTGTGGGAGAGACCTCATTAACCCCACACTACTTACGGGACTTGGGGCGAAAGTTGTTAAATTAACTGACCCCTTGATTTTTACGCAAATGGATGGGTCCACCATGAAAGAACCTTGCAAATACGAGACTGTGCCCTTGCGGGTGGGACTCGGGCAACACTGGGAGGAGAGACCTTTCGTGGTTACCCCTTCAGCCCGATTTCCCTTGGTTCTAGGGAGCCCATGGTTCTTTGACCACGATCCTCATGTACTGTGGGGGGAGGGGAAAGTCAACTTCATCTCCAATAAATGCCAGTCCCACACATGGAAAAAGGAGTGGGGACCCATGATGGGGGGGCAACTCCTAGTGACAGCGGGGGTGGCAGCAGCGGAGCTGGAAGGCATTCCCCCGAGTACCACGACCTGGCTCCCGTTTTTGGAGAGGAGGAGGCTGATGAATTACCCCCCACAGAAATTCTGACTGTGCAATTGAAATTTTACCCAACCAAAAATTACCGAAGGGAAAACTGTATTCTATGAGCCCTTCGGAAAAGGTGGAACTGAGGAAGTTCATCGATAAAAACCTCAGTAGGGGTTTCATACGGCCAGCATCCTCCCCGTTTGCGGCTCCCGTGCTTTTTCGGAAAAAAAAGGATGGGGGATTGCGGCTATGTACTGACTACCGCGGATTGAATGCAGTGTCAAACACAAACGCTTACCCCATGCCCCTCATAAAAGACTTGTTGGCGGCAGTGGCTGGGGGAAAATTTTCTCTAAGCTAGACCTCCGGGATGCCTATTTCAGAGTCCGCATACGGGAGGGGGATGAATTTAAAACGGCGTTCAACACCCCTCTCGGCCAGTTTGAATACTTAGTCATGCCATTCGGACTCCAGGGGGCCCCTGGGGTCTTCATGAACTTGATTAACGAGGTGTTGCATAAGCACTTGTTTAAGGGGGTCCTTGTTTACCTTGATGACATTCTTTTGTACTCCCCCGACCTTAAATCGCATGTGAAACTGGTGCGGGAAGTACTACAAACGTTGCACAAGCATAAACTGTATGCCAAACTTTCCAAGTGTGAATTTCACAAAACGGAGATCCCTTTTCTGGGCTACCGCATTTCCCAGAAGGGGATTGAGATGGACCCTGACAAAGTCAAAGATGTCGTGGGGTGGGAGCCCCCCAAAACGAGGAGGCAACTCCAAGGGTTCCTCGGATTCGCAAACTTTTATAGATCGTTCCTCTCGAACTTCGCCCAGGTGGCTCTTCCCTTGACTGACTTACTGAAAACCAAAGGGAAGCCACCCGAATGCACTCGGCCAGGGGCCAAACTAGAATGGTCGCCAGAGTGCCAGCGGGCGTTCGACAGATTAAAAGCCCTTTTTACGTCGGAACCCGTGTTGGCCCACCCGAATGAACTTAAAAAATTCATTGTTCAACTTGACGCCTCGGACGTTGCAATGGGGGGGGCGATCCTCCAAGAGGGGGAGGATGGCAGATTGCACCCCCTTGCCTATGTTTCCAAAAAATTCAACGATACCGAACGAAATTGGTCCGTGTGGGAAAAAGAAGCGGGATCGATCCGTTTAGCGTTGGCTACCTGGCGCCATTGGCTGGAGGGGGCGCGAGTCCCGTTCGAGGTCTGGACTGATCACAAAAACCTCGAGCTACTCCGCTCCCCCCGTTCCTTGAACGCCAAACAGCTCCGCTGGGCTGATTTCTTCTCCAAGTTCAATTTCACACTGCACCACTTTCCGGGAACATCTAACTCGCTGGCCGATGCACTGTCACGCCTCCCTCAACACGACAGCAAAAGGGAGGAGATTCGTGACTCGATTTTCACTCCTTCCCAGTTGGGAGGAGCAGTAACCACTCGAAGGCAGGCCAAACAGTCCCCCCCACCGTCAGGTCCTCCCCCAAGTGAATGGGCGGTGAAATTCTCCACAGGACTGTCGGATGCGGACAGGGAGGAGGTGGGGGGGGAAGAAGGAATGTCCAGAGATGCGCATGGTTGCTGGACTAAAAATAACAAACTTTTTGTCCCACGGTCTCTCAGGGGGGAGGTGATGGGCTGGGCGCATGGATCTAAGCTAGCTGGGCACACGGGGTTTGTAAAATCTCTCCAGCTGCTGCAAAGGCAATTTTGGTGGCCAGGACTACGTAAAGATGTTTCTCTCTTCACGTCAGCCTGTCAAACTTGCTTGATGAGTAAACCTCGGCCCGGTAAACCCCCAGGTGCCCTACAACCTCTCCCTACCCCAGCTCGGCCATGGGAAGTGATCTCTATGGACTTTATTACGGATCTACCCCCTAGCGGGGGGAAAACCGTCATATGGGTGATAGTCGACCTGTTTACTAAACAGGCGCATTTCGTTCCGTTTACCTCCATCCCCTCTGCTAAGAAATTGGCCTCTGCTTTCTTGCAACACGTTGTGAGACTCCACACCTTACCTGCTAAGGTGATCTCGGACAGGGGGGTTCAATTCGTTTCGAGGTTCTGGAGCGAACTTATGTCACTGCTTGGGGTGGAGAGGGGGGTGAGCAGTGCGTACCATCCTGAATCAGATGGGCAGACTGAACGTGTTAATCAGACTCTGGAACAATACCTTCGGTGTTTTTCTAACTTTCAGCAGGACAATTGGCATTCTCTTTTGCCTTTGGCTGAGTTCTGTTACAATAACACTCAACACTCGTCGACGGGGATGTCTCCGTTTAAAGCGGTACATGGATATGACGCCCCGCCTTTGCCATTTTTGACTTCTCCCGACCTCCCGGCGGGAGACGCTGGGAACTGGTGCAAACAGCTGCAGGAGGCGTGGGGCTCGTTAGCCAAAACTCTGGAGGAGGCTAAGGCTGCATACAAACTCCAAGCAGATAAAAAACGTAGCCTTGCTTGGATTCCGAAATGTGGAGAGTTTGCTTACTTATCCACCCAACATTTGCGTCGAATTCAGCCAAGTCGCAAACTCGGTTGGAAATATGTTGGTCCTTTTGAGATTGTAAGAGTGATTAACAATGTAACTGTTGAACTTGCCTTGCCTAAGTCTCTAAAGTCTATTCATCCTGTTTTTCATGTAAGGCTTCTACGCCAAGCGCCTGAAGGAAACAGATGGAGACCGCAACGGCCGACCCCTCCCCCGCTGCTGGTGGGGGGGGAACCTCACTACGAAGTATCGCAAATTCTGGACTCTAAAATCTCTCGCAATCGCTTGTTTTACCTGGTTGAATGGATTGACTTTGGGCCGGAGCAGAGGGAGTGGGTGCGGGCGGAAAATGTTCTGGCCCCCCGGCTTGTTAAAGCATTTCACAAGTTGTACCCCCATAAACCAAAGGGGTAGGGCTATTTTCGAGGGGGCTGCATGTCAGGTAGCCCTGCCATGATGGATGGAAGGGAGGGAGGTGGGCTCTAGGCGCCTTGGTGGCGTGACAGGCGGGAGGTTGGAATCCGGGGAGTTGTTGATTTACACCTCGGGTGTGAGAATGGAATGTGGCTTCTATTACTATTATCTCTCGCAGCCTAGACATTTTGACCTTGGCAAGTCAGGCTGCGCACTTCCCTATCGCTGGCATAGATGTAGCAGCTGTGAATAATGGGGGCGGTGGGAATTTCATTAGCTTAGTAACTTTCGATTTCCCAGTCGCATGTTATTCATTGTATGGAAGAAGGGGGGGTCCCCATTCACCCCCTTCCCTGTATAACCGCTTGCTTTCTGTAACCAAGTCATTCTGAACAAGATACCTGTTCCAGTGATCTATCTATTGCAGCTTAATAAACGCTAACCTTGCTTGCATCACAAGGCCTGGTGTTTTGCTGACTAAGTTAGGACTTCTGACATTAGGGCATTCAGAACCTATATCACAACAATTTCATTGGATGCTCCTGCGCTAAAGAATGGTGAGAGACAGAGAAAAAACTCTGTCTGTCCTCAGTCTCTCTTCCCTATATAATTTGACAAACCTCTATCATGTCTCCATGTAGTCATATTCTTCCTGGACTGAAAAGTCCCAGAGTCTCCAGCCTTTCCTCAAAGAAAAGGTACTCGGATCCCATAATCACCTTGGTTGCCCTCTGTACTTTTTCCTACTCTGCAATGTCCTTTTTGAGATACGGTGACCAGAACTGCAAGCAGTATTCCAAATGAGGCCACACCATAGCTTTTTATAGGCATTACAATATTGGTTGTTTAATTTTCAATCCTTTTTCCTAACAATTACTAGCATGCAGTTACCGTTTTTACTGCTCCTGCACACTCAAACAACACTTTCCTTGAGCTTTCCACAACAACCCCAAGGTCTTTTTCAATCTCAGCCTCAGCCAGTCCAGACCTCACCAGTTTTTACTTATTAAAACATTTATATTCCAAATTTACTCATGATTCAAGGTGGTCTACAATAATAGTTCTTAAAAATTAGTTCAAAACTAAAAATAATGAACCCCAAATCTCTCCTCATTCCATCAGGTTTCTGAAATGCCCACTGTATCTACATTGTCATTTTGCCCCAAGCTCTCCAACCTCAGTTCAGGGACCTCTAGCATTGGCATACAGGCCAATTGGCATATAGTACCTAATTTTCCTTTCTAAGGATCCCTGTGTCCCTCAGCCCTCTGGTTTCCTCACATAGCCCTCCTTCATTGCCCTACTTTCATTCTCAAGTTCTAGCCCTCTCCCACCTATATTTCCCCAAGAATTTACCACACCCTTCCTTTGGAATGAGTCATTCCAAACCAGTGGCTCTCCAGAGCCAGGGATGGCCAACTTCACAAGAATTAATTGAGGGGAAGGGGCAGGAGTCTCCTTGGTCAAGGTGATCAGAAGATAGACCCTCCATGGCTATAATATTTCTTTCACCGAACAGCTTACTTATAAATAACTCTTTGAGTTCAAAACATGTTAAGAATTTTGAGTGAATAAAACAATCACATAGAAATCTTTTGCTAATTCCCACATCGTCTCTACACAACGTTTTCCACTGTCTGTCATTTTCTGTCCCTTAATAGTTTCCATTGGAATTGAGTGCAGCTGCAGCCAGTGGGCCAGATTATGAACACCCACAAACTAGATTTAGTCATGAGTTTACACATGCTGCAGTGGCTCAGAGTTTAAGATGCTGAGTTGCAGATCGGAAGATTGGTAGGTCAGCAGTTCAAGACCCTAGTGCTGTGTGACAGAGCCTCTGGCCCCAGCTCCTGCCAACCTAGTAGTTTGAAAGCAAGAAATTGTAAGTAGATAAATAGGTACCACTTTGGTGGGGATAACAGCATTCTGTGCACCTTGGCATTTAGTCATGCCGGCCACATGACCACGGAGAAGTCTTTGGACAACGCTGGCTCTTTGGCTTTGAAACAGAGATGAGCTCCGCCCCCTAGAGTTGGATTCGACTAGCTTTCGAACAAGGGAAACCTTTACCTTTTACACACGCAGGTCTGTGAACTACTGACACAATAATTTTAATGTGCTTTTTAAATTAAATAAAATAAACCAACCATGACTGGATGATAGACAGCTGTATCTTCCAGAGTTAAAGGCACAGTAATCACTTCTTGATGGACAATGGGTAGTGACGTTGCACTTTTTATCTTCAGCTCTACAAGGCAAATCCAGAATAACTTTAACAAAGATGACAGATATTGTTGGTAACCTAATTAACCTCTGGACTTTTTACTTTCAAAGAGAACATGGCCATCCTCTCCTGGTGCTCTCCCAATAGCACAACACTTCCCAGTTACCCCTTCAACCAAGTATGCAGAACATTCAGTATTCCACCTTAAGGCTTCAGAACTGGCAAAGACAGGGACCATTTGTTGGGTTTAGCAAGTTAAACCACTTTAATAATTACAGCGTTAACTTTGTTTGTTTTGGACAACAGGAAATCACATGTTTATTGTACCCAATCTGTTACTAAGTGAGAAAAGCTCGCAAATCTTGTAGGGGGTCTTAGTCAGGGCTTTTTTTGTAGAAAAAGCCCAGCAGGAACTCATTAGCATAATAGGCCACACCCCTGACAGCACAGCTTATTAGCCTATTAGGCCACACCCCTATGTTACCAGAAGTGTGGTCATCCAGCCGTACCCACCTTTTGCTTTGTATTCTGTTTACCTTGTTTGTTGTCAAAACCCAGGGCTTTTTTTTGTAGCAGGAACTCCTTTGCATGTTAGGCCACACACCCCTCATGCAGCCAATCCTAATGAGTTTCTGTTGCTGGGTGTGGCCTGTTATGCTAATGAGTTCCTGCTGGGCGTGGCCAATGCAGGAGCCAGCCAGAACTCCGTTCCTGTGCGTTCCTGCCCAAAAATAGCCCTGGTCTTAGTTAAATGATCTGAACTTTAGTCTTGCAATTGGAAATCAATGTATTGGCTATTTAGCATATTGGGGTCTCTTTCCTCCCTTTGTCTTTACTTGGAGAAGAGACACCATTCCTGTAGTATCTTTCTAGCGCTAAACATGTAGTAACCTGGTGTTTCTTATTTGCATCCTGTTTACCGTTTTCCCATGTTAGTTCTAGCAAAGCTTCTATTTTTCAAACATACACATGGTCTCAGACTCATTCACTGCTATGCTGATTTAGTCTCTGCTTAAGTACATTTTTCTAAGAATACCTATCACTCTTCCATCATGTTCTAACTGGCAGCCCCCTCACCATTATTTTGTACTGAGAATGCAGATTGATGAAGAGTTCTGGAGAATCTGAATACTTGCACTCTAATAATTTGATTGGCCCTGACAAAAAATATTAGATGACTTCATTTTCAAAGATTACAAGAAACTGTGTACCTGCAGATTCACAGGGACTTCACAGACAATCATCAGAGGGTGAGGTTCTGTATCTACACTGCTGATGACTCAGAAATTCACATGTATGCATATTTTTGTGTATGAGCCCTCAGAGCTGTGGTCCTCTGTCATTGTAATAAAGCTGTGAGACAAATGTATTTTGGCTGCCAACAGCTTTGGTAAGTAGAATGAAAGGAAGCCACTATGGATCAAAAATACTTACCTTTCCCCAACATATTTTTATGTTTCTTCAACATCATTTTCTCTTCCTTTGAATCACTGAACATTTTGGAGAAGCCCTTAGGATATATATCCTGATGCTTCCTGCCCACTGAAGATGAAAATGTGTTGTCTTCCATTATCTTTATGTTGTGATTCATCACAGATTGTTCATGCCGATTTGGAAACAAATATTCCATTTTAGGATGATGAAACAAACATTAGTGTAAGGTTTTAAAATTTATTCCATTTTGAGATCACTCAGAATTATTAAAAAATAATTATATCATGAAGTTCTGTTTATTGTTGCCGCTATAAAAGCTCAAATATATAAGTAGATAATATAATTAACAGTTGCAGAATTTTATATGAGAAACATACTTTATGTCAACATCAACTGGCAATGAATGAATATAATGCACCAAAACCTGCCTAATCAGCCTGTGTTCAAAATAAATCTATCATGATCTAACTGATTCTGTTTCCTACACATAAAAGTAGGAGGGGCATTGTCTGTACGAAGAATTATGTTTGCTTGTGAACAGATAAAGCTTTTTACCAACTTATGCTGTTAAACTATCTATTGCTTTTCCTGGAGAATGGTGACCTAAGCCATACTTTGTTAATATCTGCAACAGCCTTTACACAAGGCTGCCTTTGAAGATGTTCAGAAGCTGGAACTGGCCAGAATGCAGTAGTCTGGATGTTTTGAGGGTTTGCCACAAAGAAAATGTTAAGCCTATTTTGTAGCAACTGCTTTCAATATACTTATCAACTCTACACAAAGTGCTCTTTCTTGACAATGAAACCCTAAATGGCTTGGGTTCAAGTACCTGAAAGAAGACCTCCCCCTGTATGTTTCTGTCTGTGCTTGGAGGCTGGTCAATGGGGATCTGCTGAAAGAATCTGAATTTTTCCACGTCCATTAGGCAGGGATCTGTGCACAAGCCATCTCAATAGGTGCTTCTAAACTGTGGAACTGCCTTCTCCAACAACATTTTATCCCAGAATTACAGGTGTTCTGGTGGGTTTTAAACACTCACCCACATGTTCTGGAAGGTCTTTGGTCAGGATTAATTTTATGCCAATGGGTTTTTAAAAACCTTTTGTGCAGTTCATTGGTATTTTATGATGTGTACATTTTAATTTTGTATAAGCTCTCTTGAGTGTTTTATACACAGCCAAGAAGGATCTAAATTAGTTAAATAAATAAAGCTCTGTGGTCTCATCAGGACTTGGAAGCTAAGCAGGGTCGGCCCTGGCAAATATTACAATAGGAGACCTCCAAGAAATTCCAGGATCGCTATGCAGAGGAAGGCAAGGGCAAATCACCTCTCTTAAGTCTCTTGCCTTGAAAACTCTATGGGGCCACCACAATTTGGCTCTGACTTTACAACGCTTTACACACACACACACACACACACACACACACACAGAGAGAGAGAGAGAGGGAGAGAGAGAGAGAGAGAGAGAGAGAGAGAGAGAGAGAGAGAGAGAGAAATAATATGAAGATTCCTAATAATTTCAGTGCCAGTACTGGCTTTAGATATTTTCAAAATGAAAACTTAAAATGACAGACTCAACTGTTTTGGAGTTAATATTTTAAAATGACATGAACATAGAGAGGAGAAAGGAAAACAATGATCTGAAATCTGCTCCCAAAGTGACTACTCTATTTTGCTTTCATGGTAAACCCCATCCAGTACAGTGATAATTACCAGCAGGACCCTCATGTCTTTATATAAGGGGCATCAAAGAAGACAACGCACCAGATCCTCATTTTCATTATAGCTACACAACACAGACTGTCAACTTTTTTTTGTCATTGTCGGGTATTGTATTACCCATCTAAATTCTTTGGCCTCAACTATTTGTCTTTGGGAATTATTTCTTTAAACTAATCATATAAATGACAGTATAGACTACTCACCAGATCATGGATACTCTGCTCTGTTCTGACATCTGAAAACTGGCCATTTTCCCCTAGCAGCCTATTCCAAATGACAGCCCACACAGAAAAACAAATTGGAAAAAAAAAGCAATGCAAGTTATACCTCCTGAAACACAAAGAGCAGAAAAGAGCTCAGCAGCAGTGGGAAAAGTCCTAACTGAGCCAAAAGGAGACAGGAAGGAGATTATATAAATATAGTAGGAAGTCCCTAATTTCATTATGCTAACTAGTTGTTCCCTCTGCTGCCCCTTGCAGAATGTTCTGGTCATTTTCTTTATCTATGCACAACGGACCTTGCACATTCCAACAGAACCGAACCTTTAAACACTAAAAAATGGGAACTGATTCACAGTAAGAGGATCAACAGACAAGCACTTGGGAGATTCTTTTGAGGGGTGGTGAGTTCTGTTTCAGCTATGTTTGGAGAAATGCTATGCAGATTGATGCAGAAGTTTCATGTGATTTAATGGCTCTTACTCCCAGGAAAGTAAGATTGCAGGCTATATATATTTCCCTGTGAGTCATCTGTAAAGAAAAAAACAGAGCAGCAGAAGAGATTGGGTAGCCCTCCTGCTGTTAAAGTAGAGTCTTGCCCACCCACAACAAGCTGTTGTCCAGCAACAAGGCCTCAGTGTAGAGGTCTCTTGAATAGAGGCTAGAAGGTTCTTTTCTTGGAAGGGTAGTTCTTCCTTGTTACCATTAACATTATACACAGTTACATGCCAAGAAAACAGTGTGATAATATTCTTCAAGAAACACAACTGAAACTGTTCAAAATGTCTGCTGTACTGATTACTGAAACACTTTTTAAAACTAGTGTCTGAACAGAAAAAACAGGTTGCTTACCTGTAACTGATGATCTTCGAGTGGTCATCTGTGCAGTACCACACATGGGTTGGGTGCCTGCGCACGACCTCGTTCGGAGAAACTTCTAGAGCTTTACCTCAGAAGAGCTTTTGGCAGGCCCTCTTCCCGCCCTGGGGAGGAGACATGCACTGCGCATGCCCAGAGCGGGAGAGAGAGCCGCCTCCCACTCAGTTCCTTTGACCGCCACTGTCAAGGCCAAACAATCCAAAGAAGGAAATCTGGAGATGCCAGCAGCGGGGAAGGCTGGGTGGGATTGTGGTACTGCACAGATGACCACTCGAAGATCATCAGTTACAGGTAAGCAACCTGTTTATCTTCATCGTGGTCTCTGTGCAGTCCCACACATGGGTGATTACAAAAGCTGAACCAGTTGGAGGAGGGAGCTGGCAGCTGAAAAAGAAACAAAAATATCGGTTAAGACAGAGTGTCAAACACCAGAAGAAATCACCCAAGGGTCCTACCTGCGGGTCCAGCAGGGTCAAGCAAAGAGAGATCGCAGCACTGTCTGACCGAAGGCAGCATCCCGTTGGGCTCGGACGTCAAGTGCGTAGTGGGTCACGAAAGTCGATGCCGAGGACCACGTAGCAGCCGCACAGACATCTTCCAACGGGACACCAGCCAGGAAAGCGGTGGACGTCGATACCGCCCGTGTGGAATGGGCAGTGACACAGGTAGGAACAGGTTGACATGCCAACTCATAGCAAAGGGCTATGGTGGAAGTCACCCATTTAGAGAGACGTTGAGAGGAGACTGGTTCCCCCAGCCGCGGGGGACCATAAGCTAGGAACGGCCGAGGAGATTTACGTATGGGCTGTGTCCTATGCAGATAGAAAGAGAGCACTCTGCGCACATCGAGACAGTGCAGGGCTCTCTAAGAGGCATCAGTCGGGTTTGGAAAGAAAGTAGGCAGAACAGACGACTGAGAGAGGTGAAAGGCAGAGATGACTTTAGGGAGGAAGGAAGGATCTGTTCTAAGGACCACCTTCTCCCTGTGAAAAATTGTATAGGGGGGATCGGCCCTAAAGGCAGCTAGCTCCCCTACTCTGCGTGCAGTGGTAATGGCCACTAGAAAGGCCGTCTTCCAGGAAACTAACCTGAGGTCAGTGGTAGCCATGGGCTCGAACAGCTTGGCCATGAGTTGAGAAAGGACCAGTGACAAGCTCCAGGAAGGCACCAACAGTTTCCTAGGCGGGCACATGCGAAGGAGACCCCTGAGGAACATTTTGGTGAGACGATGGGAGAACACCAAGGATCCCTGTATCAGGGGGTGATTGGCGGAGATCGCTGCCAGATGAACCCGCAAGGATGAGTATGCGAGGCCAGTATCCTTCAAGTGCACGATGTAGGAGAGATGATCAAATCGAATCAAAGGAGTGATCAGCAGCATAGGATTGGAATCTGTTCCACTTGAACTGATAGGAACGTTGAGTAGAAGGCTTCCTAGCATTCAGGAGAATTTCAGAGACCTGAGGCGGGAAGTCTAGGGCTGGATCTTCCAGGCCGTCAATTTGAAAAACCCCGGATTGGGATGGAGGATTCTCCCTCGGGCCCGAGAGAGGAGATCTGGGACGACGGGGAGGGGACGGAAGGAACAACAGGAGAGTTGAAGCAGGTGCAGGAACCAGACCTGGCATGGCCACCACGGAGTGATTAGAATGCAGGAGGTGCCGTCTGCACAAATCTTCTGCACGGCCCGAGAGATGAGAGGGAACGGAGGAAAAAGGTAAAACAGGGTTCCGTTCCACTTCTGGAGAAAGGCATCCCCGAGTGACCGAGCAGACGGGGGACCCCTGCTGAAAAACAGGTGACATCGAGCATTGTCGACGGACACGAAGCTGTCGACAGATGGGTGACCGAACTCTCGAAACAGAGGTCGAAGATACCGGAGGGGAATGGACCATTCGTTGTCCGATGAAGCAGAACGACTCAACCGGTCTGCATTGACATTCTGATCCCCGGGAATATGGATTGCCGAGAGCGTGATGGAGTGATCGAGGCACCAGGACCAGAGGTCTATCGCTAAGTTGCAGAGACGAACAGAGGCAGTGCCGCCCTGTTTGTTGACATAACAAACAGCCGTGGTGCTGTCGGAAGCCACTTGGACGACACGGCCTCGAAGGGTCGGAATAAAGGACCGAAGGGCCAAATAATTGCTTGCAACTCCAGGTAATTTATGTGGCGAGTTGCACCTCGAGCAGACCAAGTCTCTTGAACAGTGAGCGTTCCACACTGGGCTCCCCAACCCCAGAGGGAAGCGTCTGTGGTCAATAGCAACTCGGGAGGAGGAGGTCGAAAGGGCATCCCGGAAAGGAGGTGGACGGGTTGAGCCCACCACTCAAGGGAGTCGAGGACGGTTTGCGGGATCGACAGAATTGTGTGCCAAGGCCTCCAGAGAGGATCGAAGGTGTGGAGGAGCCAGAGCTGAAGTGGCCGCATTCTCAGCCGGGCGTTGCGGACAACGAACACCGTGGAGGCAAAGTGACCGAGGAGCCTCATGACAGAATGGGCGGATTGTTGGGGAGACGTCTGAAAGGAGGACACCATCGCCTGTATGTCGGAAGCCCTCAATTCCAGGAGGAAAGCTGCTTCAAGGTTGGTGTCGAGCCGAGCCCCGAGGAATCGAAGGATTTGGAGGGGCTGAAGGGAGGACTTGGCGATGTTGACGCAGAGTCCGAGAGCATGGAGGAGGGAGAGAGTCTCCTGAGTGTCGTGGAGCAACTGACTTGGCGTTGGAGCTATGAGAAGCCAGTCGTCGATGTAAGGATAAAGAGTGACTCCCCGTCGGTGGAGCTCAGCCACCACCACAGCCATCAGCTTGGTGAACACCCGCGGAGCTATAGAAAGGCCGAAGGGAAGCACCCTGTACTGGTAGTGGGCATCTCCAACGACGAACCGGAGAAACTGCCGGTGTTGGGGACGGATTGTGACATGGAAGTATGTGTCTTGGAGGTCGACTGACGCAAGCCACGCCACCCGTGGAATCAGAGGAAGGATCAACTGCAGAGTGACCATTCTGAATTTCTGATACCGAATGTAACGGTTGAGATCTCGAAGATCCATAATTGGTCTGAACCCGCCGTCTCTCTTGGGAACCAGGAAATACTTCGAGTAGAAGCCGAGAGTTCGTTGCGCCTCCAGGACGACCTCGATGTCCCCCTTGGCAAGGAGAGTGGAAACCTTGAGATCGAGGAGAGGGTCTGGAGGCGTGACAACAAAGTGTGTGAGGATCGGAGGCGAAACGAACTCTATGGGGTACCCGGCCCGTAGAATGGTGAGGACCCAGGAGTCGGTTGAAATTTCTTCCCAGGCTGGTAGAAAGGGGAATAGACAGGTCCGGACGGAAGGAGTATACGACATCGGGGAAGGGAGACGGTGGGGACAGTCAAACAGACTGTTTAGGTTGTGGCGGCTTCTTGGTGGGCTGGGAACGGTGTTTGGAAGGAGGACGAGAGTCATATGGCTTCCTTCTCCATTGGGAGTGAGGTGTCAGAGACAGGTATCGTCTGGAGCTGGGAGGCTTCCAAGAACAGTTCCGAGGTCGGTAAGGTGCAGCCGAGACTCTGAGGTTTTGGGCCTGTTTTCGACTGTCATCGACAGCTTTCAACACTTCGTCGGTGGTGGAGTGGAAGAGGCCATCGCTGTCAAAGGGAAGATCTTCAGTACGGAATTTGACGTCAGGTTGTAAAGAGGTCCCCCTGAGCCAAGCATGATGCCGGAGAGCGACGGAAGAGACCAGGAGTTTGGATGAACAATTAACAGCATGACGAACGGAATTACTCTGCTGCTTCGATATGGCACACACCTCAGACAAGGCAGCTGAGAGGGTGGGACGGTGCTCCTCTGGAACAAATTCCAAAATAGGACGGACTGCATTCGCAACGTTGAAGGGGTACGCCGACAAATAAGAAAGATAAGTATCGACACGAAGATTCATGGAGGCCAGAGAGTACATCTTCTTGGCCAGAAGGTCTAGCTTACGCCCCTTGTGGTCCGGAGGTGCAGACTGACGAACGGGCTGCTTGGATCTGGAGAAGGAGTGGACAACCATTGAGTTAGGTGGTGGCTGACAAACAAGGAATTTGCCAGGAGTGTGCTGGATCTTGTACAACCCGTCATAGCGCCTCGAAACCGGGGGGATCGAAGTCGGGTGCTCCCAGGACTCTTTCAGGATGGAAAGGTGGACAGGAAGCAAAGGCAGGACGGGAGACGGAGGAAGGTCAGCCTGGACCAACCTGTGAACGATGTCGGTCACAGCTGGAGATTCTGTAAAGCCCTGGACTTGAAGGGCAGTCGCCATCCTAGTAACGAGCTCTAAAAATGCTTTAGGACCCTCAGTAGGTGAAATCAACCCCAAGCGTCGAGGCTCGTCCTCGATCCAAGAGACCTCGGGATCGAACTCCGCTGAATCCGACCTGTCTGAGATCGACACGGGAGAGGAGGATCGTGGTTGGACGAGATCGATGACTGGGTGATCGACAGAAGGATGGTGCCGAGGTTCCATTGGGGAACTCTTCAGGGCATCTTGATTTCTAGGAGGATCAGAAGGCTGTTCCCAAGGAGGGGAACGGGCCGAGGCAACAGACGTGGAGCGCCGAGGGTGGTCAGGGACATGAGTCCGATCCACACGTTCCGAGTGCCGGATCCGATCATAATGGTGTCTCTCCGGTGTCGGGGACCTGGAGTAATAATAGGCCACATCCGGATGCTCCCGATGGTCTTTGCAAGACCAACATTGGTCGTCAGAAGGGGAACTGGACGACGATGGAGATTGCCTACGGATCAGGCATCGGCGATCATACCGGGATCGGGACCGCGAATGGTGGTGCACGACAACAGGGCCCTCGTCCAAAGTGTGGACCGGGATAGCAGAATGCCTCGCTGGAGACCGGGAACGTCTTCGAGGAGAGAACTGCGGAGGTGATCTCGTCGACTGGCCCAAAGGGATCAAACCCGAAGGCGACGAGTGTGAATGCTGCAGAATCTGTTGTCGAGCCGCAGACTTCTGAGATGTCGAGGCCAGAGCCGGCATCGATGTCGATAGCCCAGTCATGACCTCGAAACCGAAGCAGACGACGGGGCCTTCGACTTCGAAGGGGTCTTATCTTCAGCCCGCTTAGGTTTCTGTTTCGGTGCCTTCGAGGAGGTGTCAGAGGCCTGGGAAGCCCCTGAGGACATTGTAGGACATAGAGCCGATTCCAAAAGAAGAGCCCTGAGTCTAGCCTCTTGATTACGGCGAGCCTGACGAGTGAAACTCGTGCAGTGAGGACAAGTATCCACTCTATGGGCCTCTTCCAAACAAGTTAGACAAAGGTTGTGTCCATCATTAGATGGAATCTTGGCGGGGCAACGACGACAGACCTTGAAAAACCTAGTTTTTCCCATACAAAGTCCCCACCCACCCTCCAAAGAAAGGGGGGGGGGGAGAGAGATAGACAAAAGATTTTTTTGTTTGTTTTAAGACAGAAGAAGGCAGAAGAGAGGAAGGAAACAGAAGTGAAAGAAAGGAAAGAGATATACTCAGCTGAGGCAATGATATGGAGGAACAACAGGAACGAGGTGTGAATGCGAAGGCGGTCGAAGAAGAACTGAGTGGGAGGTGGCTCTCTCTCCCACTCTGGGCATGCGCAGTGCATGTCTCCTCCCCAGGGCGGGAAGAGAGCCCGCCAAAAGCTCTTCTGAGGTAAAGCTCTAGAAGTTTCTCCGAACGAGGTCGTGCGCAGGCGCCCAACCCACGTGTGGGACTGCACAGAGACCACGATGAAGATCAGACTGTTACACATACTACTGAACCTGAACCAATTCCCAGTTTTTAGTTGTTTGATTCCCTGGTCCAAGGTGCAAAATAATAACAATAATAATATAGTTTAATACTATCCAGGTTTATCTTAAGGACTGCTGTAATATATGAACATCCCTGAACACTAAGGTGAAAAGAAAAAAATAGAGCAGCAGGAGAAACTAGGCAGCCATTCAGCCTCTTCAATAACACCATTCAGGAAACAGGTAAAGACTTTTCTGTTTCAGCAGACATTGGGGTTGGGTTAATTTTAATTTTTGTCCAGGCAACCATGATGCTGCTTTTGTCAGGCTTTCGGACTTAATATTTTGTGGCTATATTGTATTTGGGTTTTAAATTTATGTTGGTTGATTTTATTGTATCATGAGTCACAAAAGTCAGAGTGCTAACAATTTAACTAAATAAATAATACATTATTCAAAAGTTAAGTCTGGCTGAATGCAGTGGGGTCTGTTCCCATTCCTCTTGGGCCATGAGGAAAGATGGTATATAAGTATTTTAATGAACAAACAAATAAATAAATATAAGCAGGATCGCAGCTGTGAATACGTCTGCTAGAAGTTCATACATTTCACAAATAATACCTCCAGAAAGCTCAGATCCTCTAGGTTCACTCATGTTCACTGTAATAACCATTCTTTTTGCCTGCAGAGTGCTTTGAATACTGGGTTGGAAAAGCCCCTTCTGAACTTGTCTCTTAAACAGCAGCAGCAGCAACAAAATGCAACATATCCAAGCTACCTTTAATTTATATCACGATTCTATCATGCCCCTTGTTCTTCGTATGACCCACCTCTTGGATGATGCCATGTTAACAAGAGAAAAATAATACATATGGTGCAAGTAATGAAGATGCTGTTCATATCTTCTGTTTCTTTTGAATGTTTGGCTCTGTCGAGAAAAAAAAAAACATGTTAGAGTTTATCTGCATCTAAGCACTTGGAGCCTTGGTACTACTTGGCAGAGATAATATGTAATTCACATGCATTTTCTCCATGTAGCAGGTTCCTGATAAGTTTTTGTAGTAACTTTACATTTAACTCTCATAGGGAGAATTTATACAGTGAAGTACCTGTTCAAAGCAGCATGCATAAATGCTGGAATGCACTAAAAGAATGGGGCTGTGCACACTGGACCCAGTTTGAAAGCCATCTTAGGGCTGCAATCTGTTTTATTATTACACCTAATCAAAGACAAATTATTTTCTTCTGGGGTAGAGAAGGAAGTGAGGAGCAGTTTGAAAGAATGGAGGAGAAGCTCATTGAATGCAGCAACAGAAATACAGCCATTGGCTGCATCCACAAATCCTGGAGCAGGCCCCAAGTCTGATATGTAGAGTAAAACCACTAACACCAAGAGCTACTTCAGAATAAACTGTCTGAGGATCACTCATGGCCTTTTGTTGGGTTAATTCTCTTGCTGTGCTCATCTTATTTCTGCACATATTTTGGCTTGGCTAATTCATTTCATCCTGATTTATTTTTTCAGGTTTCTTCATGAAGCACACTTTCTGTAGCAAGAAGTTAAGAGAACTCACAAAGAGCACTTTCTTAAGGCAATGAAAACTGATCAAAAGGAGGGTGTTTCCTTTTATCTTCAATGTAAATTGCTTGGCAGTTTTGAGATGCATAACTGCATCATTAAATTAAGCATTGACTGATTTACTGAGCTACAATTAAGTGCCATCAGTATTCTGCTCTCCATTAAATGTATGAGACTGGTCTAATCCAAGGTCTGCATAGATGAAATAAGTTAACAAAAGGTGTTTCAGGCTCTCTCTCAATATCCTGCTGAAATATAGCAGTACTACATTGGGCCCACGTCAGGTCAGGCATGCCTTTTCTCAGAGAAAACTCACTGGGCACACCATCATAGTTCTCTACAAAATGGGGATAATAAATATTGACCAACCTAAATTATAAAGATTACTGAGATAATTTATGTGAAATGCCTGTTCAAAATGGGCCACATGCAGATCTCCACTGAACTAGCCAATGTGCTCTGTATAGACTGTTTTACCAGACTACTTAAAATTATTTATCTTAATATCATCAAAGTCCTTTCCTAAAGCTATCCATTTATATCAGCATACATAAAATGTAAGCTATTTTTGTCAGCATGTGTTGGGGGACATACACAAAGGAACAGAGGTCTTCAAGCTCAGGACCCTTCAAATTGTTGTATTTGTCCTGGTTAAATGTATGGTTAAACAAGCAACCCAATAAGACAGTATCAGTCTAGTCTATTGTTATTATTTAAAGCAAATGAATTTATTGTGCTATTGTCTCTTAATTCAGTAATTAGCAAAGAAATCTTTGCCTGCATAAATTCCCACAGTCCATTCAAGGCCAAGTCACATCAGTACCTGAGATCATATGAAGGAAGAAAATAAGTGTTATCTTGAATAGTATCTTTGCACAAGGGTAATATGCTGCTTGATTCTCATTTCTTTGGAAAAGAAATTTCCTTGATATTCAAATCACGTGAAAAATATTGTGAACTGAAATATTCAAAAATTATGAAATTTTAAATAGGTTTTAAAAGTCCTAAGTGGGGGAAGATAGCAGATACAAGCTTGTAACCCTAAATGGGAGGTAACAATAAACCTGTTCTCAATTTGTATAATTCATCAGGAAGCTTGATTGCACCTTTAAGAGAGCTAGCGCCCTGGAGTAAAATGCAAGAGGTAAATTACATTTTGAAATAAAGATAACATTGACAAAGGCATGGAGCCAGCCTGTGCTCATTAAAGATACTCTTTGAAACAACCTGTCATTAAACGTAATTGACTCTAGCCATCCTTTAGAAGCTAAGACATGCAGGGATACATTTCAGTTTTATGCAACCTCAGTAGAATCTATTTTAATGATGAAGGCTAAATTTATCTGATATTAGCAGATCTTCACTACCCCCTTCCATCCATGGTAGTGCTATAGTCTTTCTTTGTGACACCCAGTATCAGGCATCTTTTAGGAAAAAAAGTAAGTGGTAGTGTACCCAGTGCTTGTAATTTAATATGATTTTGCAGACTGAGCATAGGAGAGCAACTAGCCTGAAAAGTCAGAACTGTTAAGTTTGATGAGCTCATCAGAGAGTGAGACCCACCATTCATTTGACTTTGTAGTTCTCTAATCACCTTAAGCAAAAAAAGGCTTGTCATTCTCAGTAGCAGGAAGCAGCTGATGGCAAGTAGCCTAGCGCCATTGTGTAGGCTCTTTCTACCCATCTTCATTACTATTACCATAATAAAGATGGAACTTCCCTTTCTCTACTTCAAATCTCTGCTTGGTCTTGATTCTGTGGCTTCCAGACGAAAAATAATGTCAAGAACTCAACCCCATCCCCCAAAACTTTCCTTTGGAGACTGAAGGATGGAGGCAGGATGATGCAAATCTGATAAAGAGTAGCTGAAGGGACTGACCACCTGCTGAGTTCTGGATAGCTGCTCCCCAGGCCTCTTCTGCACTTCAGAAAGCCAAGAGAGCAACAGCTGTGGGGAAAATGCAGCATCTTCAACTTTAACAGGGAAATAGAAGAATCCAAAACAAATTCTGCTTTTCTTCAGGCCTCAAACAGGGGAGGCAGAAGGGGGGAGAGAGAGCCAGTTATGTGACTTTTTTAAAAAATAATTTTTAAAGAATCACATTTTAAAATCACAGCAAAGTACCTAGACATTAACAAAGATACAAAAAAGATAAACCACTACCTAGTAGAATATGTGAAATTAAAGACAATAAAGAATTTAAAAATATCAGCAAGAAATAAGTTGCAAGACTTCCAGCAATTTTCAAATTAGCAAAGCTACTCCTTAACACAGCATTTGAGCCAGAATGGTGAGTCCCAAGATAGCAGGGTAAAATTAATTCTATGCATAAGGGTGGAAATTTTAAAATATTCAGAACTTGGGTGACGAACGTCATTATAAATCATAATAAAGTGATTACGTGGATCCAATGGTTACTATTTTTCCTAATAAAATAATGCAGAATGGAATATCTGCCCTTTCAAAACAGCCAGGTCAAATTAAACAAGTGACTGAAACATGACAAATGTGAGGAAAATTCAGCTACTAAAAGGTTCAGAACTTGGTAGGTCTCTGGGAATTCTAACAATGCAGGCTTTCTACCACACTTCCTTTCTTTGCTGCCTGCACTGAAGTACGGATGGTGTAACATGGGCACTTCAGCTTTTAGAGTCTGCAGTTGGAATAGAGAAGGGGAGGTACAGCTGAACCGCAGATGGTGATGGCAGGAATGACTGTCTCAATCTGGCTCTACCCCAATGATATAAACAATGGTCCAATGTTTAGAGCAACAAGAATGCATGAGTGGGAAGCTGAACCCTCCTTGTACCTGCTGCTTATTTCCCCATGACCTCTTTTCTCTGGGTACTTTTCTCTTGCTGGGTTTCCCATCCAGTACCAGAGCCAAGCTACTGGTAAAAAGTAATATCAGGAGAAAGGGTGTGGGGAGGTATTCTGTGTGTGGAGACAGGATTTAACACCACCCTTTCTCACATGCTTCTTTTTTTGTCTAAACGTTACATCCAATCCCTACTCCATATCCCTGGGTCCGTGGCTATCATAGTAAGTATGAACTACGATCACATTAGTATGTTGGACTTCTGATGACTCTTTTATTACTTAGATCAGTGATCTTTAATCCATAGGCTGGGACCCTGTTCTTTTTGAAAAGATTTGCACATACATACAAGGCAAAGTTGTCACATTTCCTGCCTCAGAGGAGCAGCAGGAATATGATATGGAGGTGCTCAGTGGAGAGGATTCCTTTTTAGCACAGGCAGGTTCAAGATATCCTTTGCTGCAGATGGGGGATATTCCTCCTTGTTTTCTATTTTTTCCCATCTGACACAACCCGGCAGCCGACTTGCTCCTACAATTGTCCTCTCAATGCTCTACATGCGAGATAGTAGAGCAGAGGCCAATCCCCATGGAAGTTCAGAGATCACAATCTTCCCTACAAAGCTCTCCCTTACTCCTCCCTTTCCATCTAGTCAGTTGCCTTCAGTGTTACTTACACACAGACACTCCCCAAACAAAGCTGACTGTCCATTGTAAGAAGCTCTGTATTGAAAACATGGTCCCTGATAAAGTACACTTGATGGCTACTGAGGGCTGACTTGTCTAGAAAAGGAGGGGACAGGAGGAAAAGGAGAGCTTTTGTGGTGTGTCATGGGGGGAGATCTCTGAACTTGCCTGTGCTGGCTTGTTTCTCACTACAATACATCTCTTCCTATTCTGCATTTCCTCCCCTGGCTATTTTGATTTGTTGCCCAGGGTCCTGGCCTTCACTGGTACAGCTGCATACAATAACTTGAGGGAGGGGTCAAACAATACACTACCTCAAGAGATCTTCCCAATGTTGTAGGATTTTTAAAAAACTAAATGCAACCAGGAGAAGGATGCTAATTTGATCAGTGCATTTAATCCTTTCCCTGTGCCATTTTCCCAGTCTAAATCGTTCCACTCAAACTTATTATCTAATCAGGGGAAAGAAAACAGGGATCTGTATTCTTTCTGTATAGTTTTTGCCACTGATCAAATAATAATGGGTATGTGTGTGAGTCAGATTATGAAAATGGTGTGGAAGAAAGGATTAAGCATCCTCAACTCTTGTGCTACTTCCTTAATGAAGTTAACTTATCTCCCCACAGTAATTGCATTGGGGGGGGGGGATTAAAACAAGCTACAATTGAGAAATCAGTCACAGATTCCATGGTCTTGAATCTGATAAAACACATATGTCTCAGCAGATGGAATTCATTGAAAATTTCTCCTTGTCATCTCTGAAGCTAGCATTACAGTATGGTAAGGCCTAATATTTCAGTAGGCCCCTTTTCAGGAGGTAAAGTCATGTTTGGAAAATGGATCCATACAGGAAACTGTGTGGGTCCTTCCCACCTAATCATTGTACTTTCTCCTGGCCAGGCAATGAGAACGTAGAAAGGACCTGTGTGAGCAATTCCCACCCACGGGGTTATAAACTTTACAGTGTCGATGTGAGATAAAGTCACAGGAAAATGGCTTCTGCACCCCTATGGTAATGTGTGAAGAGGTTCATGACTTGAACCACACAAAGATGATTAAGGTTGCTTCTGTATGGTGGTTTTGCTCTGGTTTGACATTCAGATTGGAACTGGTTTTTATGGAGCACCCACATGATGACGTCCCCTAATTATTCACTTTTGGGTTTTCCTGTGCTTTATTGTGATATTTTCCAAACCTGGTTTGATAGAATATTTTCTGAAAGATCACAGTCCAATTTAATTTAAGTGCCTTTGTATACCACAAAGGCATCATTTTCCTTGCTTCAGCCCCTGGGGTTGCTATTAACACCCCCCCCTTCAGCTACTGGAGGTCTTATTTTTAAAATGTCAATAACTGCTAGATTGCTATAATGCAGTTCCATTATAACAAACTAGTGCCATGATCTACTAATTCCTCTGAGACCCCAGCTTTTATTTTTAAGAATGTTATCTAGCACTTTACACTATCTCTTCTCTCCTTATATATAATTGTGTTTTGGGGTGGCAGTTTGCAGCTCTCCTATTGGCTGTGCAATGCGCTCCCTCAGCCATTGGCCCATCAGCTGCCACTCAAGAGTACTCTGGGTCTGCTCCTCTTCCCTGCCCACTACCCCTTCAGCCACTCTGCTCTGTGACAAACAGCTTTCTATCTTGATGAAGATGCTTCTCCTGTTTGTTTCCTGTGTGGGACTAACTTTTCCCTCAGTGGCTTTTGGTAGGTGTAATGAAATGGCAGTTACCTGTGTTTGTAAGATGGCTGCCGTCTATGGTTTGTTTAATATGTTCCCCCATAGGGTTTAATTGAGCTGTAGCTCTAGAGAGCTACGGTGGCTCAAGTGGTTAAGATGCTGAACTGCAGGCTGTGGAAGGTCAGTAGTTTAGCAGTTCAAGACCCGTGAGTGCTGCATGACAGGGTGAGCTCCCGTCTCTAGTTCCAACTCCTGCCAACCTAGCAGTTCGAAAGCAAGAAATTGCAAGTAGATAAATAGGTACCACTCCAGTGGGAAGGTAACAGCGTTCCGTGCGCCTTGGTGTTTAGTCATGCCGGCCACATGACCACGGAAATGTCTTCGGACAGCGCTGGCTCTTCGGCTTTGAAACGGAGATGAGCACCGCAACCCTAGAGTCGGATTCGACTGGCTTTCGAGCAAGGGAGCCTTTACCTTTACCTTAGCTCTAGAGAGAAACCTGCAGGGGTATCACTCACTGGGTTGAATGGGGCTTCCTTATCTGCTGGCCCACAGTTCCCAGCTACCCCAAGGCCAAAAAGTGCGGGAAAAGCGGGACTGTCCCAAGGGGCAGGGCAGCATCAATATAGATTGCAGCCCATACAGGGAGGAGGCAGTCTTCGTCCTACAGGAGTTTAGCAGAAATTCAGCCACTCCACAGTCGGCTGGATTGGGAAATGAATGGAAGTTCCCCTGCTCTCTTGGGCAAGAGAGGCTGAAGCAGAACCAGAGGCCAGTCCAAAGAGAGATCCTATCATGAGCCCACAACCTCCAGAGGTAGACAGTATTTTGTGTAGGGAAAGAGGATTGTGTAACCTGTTGATTTATGCCCTGTTGGTTCATAGTGTGTGCTTACTTCTACAGTTCTGCCTTATTCATTTAGTGTGTGTGTGCTCCATAATTGTGCAAATAGTTAAATACATTCTTTTATTTGGGCTAATAATCTGTGTTGTTGCTCTGACCACATAGTTTCCCCTGCTCTGCACAATACCAAAGGGAGGGGGTACACCAAGGAAACAAGGAAAGGTCAGACCCTTGGGTTGCCAACTTTCCAGGAATCCCCCAAAGATTGAGGATTTCACCTCCAAATATGGAGATTCGGCCAGGGGGGGTCTCATTGTCCCTCTAAAAAGGCAGTGACGATTCAGTGAATGGTGGCAATGATCTTAAGGAGTGAGAAATGCCCACAGGACGAGGGTGGGAGGCAAACTGGAGCCTGTTTCACAACAGTAGGCAACCAAGTTTGGTTCAGACAAGAGAAGGAAACCCTTTGCAGGCCTTTGTGAGGAACTCATTGGGGCCAGTAAGAACATAAGAACATAAGAGAAGCCAATGTTGAATCAGGCCAATGGCCCATCTAGTCCAACACTCTGTCACACAGCGGCCAGAATATACCAGGTGCCATCAGGAGGTCCAGCAGTGGGGCCAGGGCACCAGAAGCCCTCCCTAGTCCTGACTAGGGTTGCCAGCTCCAGGTAGGGAGATTCCTCGAGATTTTCTGATAGAGTCTATGGAAGCCAGGCTTTGGGGAGGGGAGAGGCCTCAGCTGAACAGAATGCCATAAAGCCCACCTTCCAAAGCAGATTTTCTCAGGGGGGGGGGAAGATCTGTTGTCTGGAGTTCAGTTGTGATACCTAGTGATCTTCAGGCTCTACCTGGAGGTTGGCTACCCTAGGCATCGCAGTCAGTGTGGTGTAGTGGTTAAGTGTGCAAACTCTAATCTGGGAGAACCGGGTTTGATTCCCAACTCCTTCACTTGTACCTGCTGATGTGACCTTGGGTCAGTCACAAGCTCTGGCACAGCTGTTCCTGAAAGAGCAGTTTGTGTTAGAGTTCTCTCAGCCCCACCTACCTCACAGGGTGTCTGTTGTGGAGAGGGGAAGGGAAAGGAGTTTGTAAGCCGCTCTGAGACTCCAAAGTGAAGGGCAGGGTATAAATCCAATCTCTCCTCTCTCCTCCTCTCCAGTGCTTCAGAGCAGGGTCTGCTAGATGCAGGTTCTTGCTGTAGAAGCTGAGTTGGTGATTTTGGACCAGACTTTCAGCCTAACCTACTTCACAGGATTGTTGTGCAAGTCAAAAGGGGGAGAGGAGAATGATGTAAGCTGCTTTGGTCCCCATTGCAGAGAAAGACTACTTTTCCTCCTGGGAATCCATTGTTGCCAATCTCCAGGTGAGGGCTGGAGATCATTCAGAAGTACAGATGGCAGAACTCCAGATGGCAGAGATCAGTCCCCCTGGAGAAAATGGTGGACTCTGTGTCCTTATACCCTGCTGAGATGCCCCCCCCACGACAGCTAATGTGATGTGGCAGTCAGGACTTCAGAGTATGGTACAGACTGCATGTGTGGGGAGGGGGAAGGAAAGCTGAAGAATGAGGGGGAAATAAAGGTAGGTTGATGATTGGCTGGGAAGGAGATAGGGTTGCCAACTCCAGGTTGGGAAATTCCTGGAGATTTGAGGGGTGGAGCCTGGAGAGGGTGAGGTTTGAGAAGGGGTGGGACCTCAGACAAGTACAATGCCATAAACTCCACCCTCCCAACTAGCCAGTCCCTCCTGGGGAACCATTGTTGCCAATCCCAAGGTGAGGGGTGGAGATCATTCAGAATTACAACTGATCTCCAGGAGGAAGGGCAGAAGTCAGCTATAGTCAGAGGGGCAAATAACAGTAGGTTGATGGTTAGCTGGGAAAGGGATGGGGTTGCCAACTCCAGGTTGGGAAATTCCTGGGGATTTGAGGGGTGGAACCTGGAGAGGGTGGGGTTTGAGAAGGTCGCCATAGCAAATTGACACTGAGTGTCCAAGGCCTTGGCACTCTCCCAGAGCCCCTTTCTAGAGCTCATTGTATTTATTTCCACAATGGGCCTTATTCCTAGTAGAAATATAAAGGGGAAAGGTGTACTCCTTATATCTCTACAACACAAATGGATAAAGACTTACTTTAAAAAAAATAAGGAACATTGGTAATTCAGACAAACTAGTAGATCATGGCAGTGTATTGTTATAATGCTACTGTGCTAAAGTGATATGTTTAATGCCATTTTTAAAGCCACCTAAATCCCTCCAGTGGTGCATAGGGGGGGGGGGAAATGGTGGCTACAGGGACTGAGGCAGGAAAAGTGCAAGTAAAACCCTCTAAACTGTGGAGTCTTGTGAGTAAGAATTCTACTTTGTGAGCTACTTGCATTAAAGTTGTCAGTGAGCAATTTGACTACTGCATAAATTAGTTTGCTCTGGAGTCATCTTTCCTGATCTAAGACAAAAATGTGTGAGCCAGAGGCTAAAAAACTGTGAGCTAGCTCACACTAACTCAGCTTAGAGGGAACATCAGTGTGGATGTTCTGTTGCCATTGTAAGTGCTTCTATATTCACACCTGTGGGAGCTAGATGGAGAACTGTAGTTTCATGGAGCCAGTATAAGACTGCATGAAAACTGCAGGGACTGGACAAAGACAAAATGAAATAGCCTCATCAGTACATCAACACACTAGTGACATCATATGCCATCTCTTCAAACAGCTCTTTAAAGTGGCTTCACACAATGAAAAGGAAGAAGCAGAGGGCCGATTCCAGCAGAGGACCACAGGCAAGTGAGCTAGCTCACACTAACTCAGCTTTTCTGAAAGTGAGTGAGGCCACTGGAAGGAAGGGCTTGATTTTGGCTGCCCTCATTCAAATGTAAGTAATTTCCACTTAGAGGATCAACAGGATTGATAAGCACATGGGCTTTCTTTAGTGTATTCCATTCCCCCTTCAGGCTTTTCCCCCCCAAAAGGTACAAGGAAGAAGGCATTCCATTTGACAGCCATTTGGGGTTTAGCTCCACCTCCAGTGGCAGGCATTTTGGGGTAGTGCTCACTACACTCTCTCAAAATCCCAAAGGTGCCTGCAAGCTGAAAAAGGCTGGGACCTCCTGATATCTAGAGAGTGCAGTGGAAAATGTTACCCTTTTGCAATATTTTTAATAAGTTGTCATAACTGATGGGACATTTCAGAAATACTATTGGTTCATTTCAGCCAATAGCAATGCATTTTTAAGTCTCAGTGATCTCAGAGGGAAAGCTAAGAACATGCTTAATCCTCTCTCTAAAACAAATACAATAGAAATGTCTTTAACTTTGGCTGTATTGTGATCGATGTGCTTGGACAATTAGGTGTGTGTTTTTTAAAGCCTCTCTCCAGTCATACTGCAAGTAATTCTAAGCACTATGCTAAATGACAAATGTATGTATATTAAAAATAATATATTATTTACATGCCACATGTTTTCCAGTTTTGCATCAACCTGAAAAGGAACACAGAAAGGGCTCCTAACTTTAAAATCCATATTAAAAAAAAAAACACCCTAATCTTTCAAGCCCCCTTACACCACTGATATATCAAAATAATTTCACTGAGCAGTGAAGCTACTTAGTGATAACCATGACCTACCCAAGGCAAATAAGTCAATTCAAAACAGCCCCAGAGATACAATGGATTCTAAATTTAACACACACCAACACACACACTGAATGTTTGCTTCTGCAAATACAGAGTGATGTCAGTCAAATGAACATAGATCAGAATTTGAAAAAAAGAAACCCAACCAACCCTAATACTACATGTGCATTATTATAGGAGGTTACAGTTGTCTTAGAAACCATAAGTATGAATTTCCTGTTTTGTGAGTTATATCAACTTCAGTTTTAACACTGCATTAATGTAGCTCTTCACACTTAGGGAACTTAAGAGCATGTTTCCATTGAAGGAAATCTTATTGAAAAGCTTGTTTTCTTTAATATTTTTGCTGGTATACAACAAAACAAACATAAAACCAAAAAAGGATTTAAAAATCCTCATTTAGATTACTGTACTGTGATTACTTCCAAAACAACAGTTAGTGGCTAATATCTCAATGTACCTGAGACAACTAATTAAAAAAGGAAGTGGTCAAAGTCATTCTTTTTTGTAGACTTCAAAGGTGATTCCTCTCCTTCCTCCTCTTTACATTTTACTGTCTGCTGTTCTGCAGCTGTCAGCGTAGCCTGAGTTTCATGGCGTCAAACCTGCCTCCTCATGGTCCATAAAGTTACAGCAGCAGTGATCCTGGTATGCAGGTGTGGAAAAGGGGAAAGTGCATGATGGGTCTGTTAATGATTTTTTTTGACACCACATGCTGTGCTGCTGAAGAAAGCCAGCACATTATAAGGAGGCCGTCTCCTCTTTGTTTGCAAAGGTATTCTGGTCTACGTTGCTTCTCCCCACAGCAAAGAAGGTGGTTTTTCACATCAAGGGCCATTTTCTGAAATGACTCACCTTATACAGCTTTTAAAAATGCTTTGTGGCTTTAATTAGACAGAGGAGTGGAGTCACACCACAGTGAAGACTTTTACTTTCCAGTTTTCACATTGCAAACATTTTATTCAATGATCCTTCTATGTAGTTTAGGCTTGCTACTTAGCAAGAAAGGCAGGCAAAGACAAAATCTATTATTCTGAAAACCTAACACACCTTGCTCCCAATCCAACTGAAGTCAGTTGCCTTTACATGTCACTGACAGCAGCAGAAGAACTTATGTTAACTGTGACTTAAGTCCTATTACTTTCAAGGGGTACTTGGTCACTGTTAACTTATTTCAGATAATAAGATACTTTTTTGGATAAGGCTCCACGTTAAGGTATGTCTGAATGCACAGCCATGCCAGGGAAGATGCACTACCCCACCTGAGAATGAGCAGCAAATACGTTCTCCTTTCCTTCTTTGGTACAAATACCACTTGCCAGCCATCACACTGGGTTACCAATCTTATTTTTGATCAGTGACAGATGAGGAAGCAAATTACATGATATATTTCTTCATTTGTTTACACTACTTTGCCCATGTTCTGCAGCCACAGAGTAGCTGTGGGGAAGTGCTACTTTAAAAAGAGAGAGAGATCAAATAGGCTTGGAATGGCACAGCATGGGGATGAAGGAAGGGCTCCTGCCTCTCCCCCCAGCCATTTTCTCCTGTAAAAACCATACTTGGGGTATGTGTGTAATTTTGCTGACATTGCTGCTCCACATGGACAGAAAATTCACCTGGAGCAGCATGTCTCTACCATAATGAAACTGTAGTTATATAACCAAGATCTGCTTTTTACTGGCACCTGTTATTACTTCAGGGGGCACAAACAATCTAAATCACATCTAAAGAACAGCACACTATCACAAGCAGTGGAAATGGGTATACAAAGGAAAGCGAGGAACTATAAAACTGAAGAATAATGACAGACAGATCAAATATTAAAATTGCAGGAGAATGACTCTGGTGCACAAATATGCTAAGGCTTTGTTTATATCTCCTGCTCTGCCACAATGTGAAAGCAGATACCATAAAAGACTTATAATGGATCTCCTTAAATGAAAAACCACCGAAGACCCAGTTGTGACAAGCTGTTTCTATCAACTGAGGGACCCACACAGCCTCCAATGATTTGGGGGGAACAAGGTTTATTTTAAACTATAAACCTTCCCCACAGTTACCAAGTGTTCTAGCGAGTATATAGGCTTTGGGTTTGCTGTTGTGAGGTAAGTCTTGTGGTGCGCAAGTAGAATATGGAGGTCACTGAGGCAGGAATTCTGTATTAACCACAAAGAAAATTTATTTATTTACAAGTAGGTGTCAAGGAACAGATCAGCAACACAACTATCCAGATAGAGAGTAGTTTCAATTTTCTTTAATACTTTGAAGCTTAAACAAGGTTTTATCGATTAGCCACCAGGTTGGATCCTATCACATGCACACCCACAATACCAGCCTGCCATTTCCCAGGAGTCAAACTAAACAGCACAAGGTCTAATCATTGCCGAAGACAGGCTTAGCAATTTGAATACTCTATTCTCTGTCAGAGCTACCCTTCAATCTAACTGCTCTGTCCCTGAGGCAGAACCGAACTCATCTCCTGCTGTGTTTCCCTCCAGCATTCCACCCCTGTTGTGTACTTTCCACGTGGCCAGGCGGACTAGCCTAGCTTCGCATCCCTAGACTCTAGAAGGAGAGGATCCTAGTACCAGCCTATCGGATTGCCTGGATCCTCAAAGGAACCTATGGCTGCAGTAACTTTGTATATAATCCTATCACGGGTGTGTGTGTGTGTGTTGGGTATGGTTTGTACTTGTATTTAAAGTGGCCTCTGGCCGGCTACTATATCTCAAGTTTTTCCTAATTCTGAAGTAAAGTATGAGCTGAAATCACTACACTATGCTTCAGTCTCAGTACTTTATAACCCCCCTTCTCAAAGGTGACTGGATGCTGGAGTAGCACTCCCATAGGCTCAAGTGAGTGGCTGTTTTCCCCTTCAGGGGTGGGACAGCCTTCTGTCTGTCACACCAGTTACTGTATACTACTCAGAATCTTATGCTCACAAGCAGTGTTCCCTCTAAGCTGAGTTAATGTGAGCTAGCTCACAGTTTTTCATCCTTCGGCTCACACATTTTTGCCTTAGCTCAGGAAGGATGTGTTAAGTATGACACTTAACATGATTTCAGAAAGTGATTCAGCTTTATTCAGCAACAGCTCAAAGTCAACCAGAACAGCAAACAACAGATCTAACAGATGACAAACAAACAATGGAGCTTCGCTCCTTTTAAACATTCCCAGCTAATGTAGCCATGCCTATTTACAGAAAATAACCAATGCGATTACTCGGATAACAACCAATAAGGTTCGTTCCCACCAAGAGTTTGTGGTTCATCCGGATTGGACGGCGATTCCTAGACAACCAATCAGAAGTGCTGGATTTCAATCCTTGTCTAGGAATGAAGCTTAACATAGATTTTCAATGGGTGCATTACACTTTCACAGCATACATTACAGGATGGCTCAAGGCAAACTATTTATGCAGTAGCCAAATCGCTCACTCACAACTTTAATGCCAGTAGCTCACAAAGTAGAATTTTTGCTCACAAGACTCCACAGCTTAGAGGGAACATTGCAAGAGTACACTAACTACACTAATCACGCCAATCTGCTAACAGGATTCCATTACTCTGTTTTCTACAGGTATGCAGCTGATGCACAACTATTTTGTAACACAGTGTAGACCACAGTTTGCTGCTCATTTGTATGTATCTCATACACAAGGACAAAAAAGGGAAGGGGACAAAAACTGAACCTAAAACCTAGAATCCAGAACCTGACAAAAGTTAGTCAAATGTAAGAAAGGGGGGCATTATTAAAAACTTAATGAAGGAAATATATAAAAATACATGTATTTATTAATCACAAATTTAAAATTATATAAGGGCCCAATCACATGTTATGTATAAATAACAAACGATAAAGCACAAGAGCTTATAAATCTGACATGCGTTGTGGCCTACGTAGGCCTTCCTCAGAGGTCAATAGTGAGGAACATATTGACTATTATAAAAATATAGTACAATCATGTAAATACAAAGCATAAATTCAACAAGGACCAGAAGCAAGTTGTTTCAAAATAAACCACCAGGCACAGAGTAAAAAATAAATGAGGCCTCTAATAGGGTAATCACATGCCAAGTGGTTCTCAGAGATCAATTCCCCTGGATAAAATGGCTGTTTTGGAGGGTTGAGTCTATGGCATCATACCCTGCTGAAGCTGTTTGCCTCCCCAAGCCTCACTGTCCTAAGGCTCCACCCCCAAATCTCCAGGAATTTCCCAACCTGGAGCTGTCAGTCCAAGGTGAATTGATCTCTGTAGCTGGGAGACCTGTTGTGATTCCCAGAGTGCTGCCACTGCTGCTGTGGGGAGAGAGGAAGCAGGTGGGTGGCTGAGAGCACTGCCACCACTGCTACTGCTGCTCTGCGGGGAGGAAGCAGGTAGGAGGCTGGGAGAGTGATGGAGGCAGAAAGAAAGAATGATGGGGTGGGGGGCAGAAAGAGAGAGAAAGAGTGATGAAGTGGGGAGGCAGAAAAACAAAGAGAAAGATGACAGGTCAGAAAGAGAGAGGAAGTCACATGCATAGAGCAGAAATAGAGTAAGAAAAGGGGAGCAGAGGGGAGAAATAGTGTGAGAGAGGTAGGGGGTGAGCAGAGGAAGCAAAGGTGTGATGAATGAGAACCATCCTGCAAGTTTCTTGCGGGTCTTCACTTGTTGTTTCCTAACTGTGAATCTTCTTTTTGCTTTACTATTGTTGAGGGGGAAAAAGCCCAGCTAACTGTAAACGTCCTTGGCAGGTTATAATCAAACATGATCAGGCTGATCCTGTGGTCCCAATATAACAGTGTAACGTAACTGCAATCCCAGCAGCAAAGCAGAAAGCAAAACAATAACAGTACAACCAAGAGATAAGACAGGAACACAGACACCCATTCCCGCAGCATCTCTGGCAACTCTCTTCCTGTTCACGAATTATCATGTTTTGTCATCTGACACTGCATTTTGCTTTGACTGAGAAAGAAATATAACTTGGGATTCCAATGTGAAAAGCAAAATGCCTTTGTCAGAAATGACAATAATTTCAAGGGCTGCTCGCACAGAGCCAAAGAAGAGGAGGAAGAGGGAATCTACAGGGTACATTTAATATTGGCTCTCATATCTCATTGCTTTGAACAATTTCAAATGTGATTCTCAGCTGACAGAATAAAAAGTAAAATATTCTCATGAATCAGTCCTTTTGCCAGTCCCCTTGACCACCAGATGAAGTCCTATTTACCTATTCTATAAGAATCAGTAATGACCAGCTGTTTCAGCAGCAAAACATTAACACTGACTTGCAAGAAACAAAACCTTAGTTTTAAAATGTTCCTCTACAAAAGCCAGTAAGCTTTGAGAGCTCAAAGAGATGTGATCTTTGCCGGCTTGCAAAAGGTCAATTGGACTGAAACAAAGCAGCAACTAGAAACAGAGGAAAGGATTTACTCCTAAAGCCCAACCTTGGCTTAGCATATCAAAACCAAAGAGCTAGATTCCAGTCCAGTGGCACCTTAGAGAGCCAACAAGATTTTCAGGGTATAAGCTTTTGAGAGTTAAAGCTCCCTTTGAATACCCTTTTACAGTAAGGGTCCTTTTGGAGGTCAGATCTGTGATTTTAAAAAGTGCCTTCAAATAATGTTCCTGATTACGAATGCAAAATCATGCAAATTCTTCAGGGTAGGAATTATATGCAGCCAACCAGTACTGGCTACTAGTTCAGAAATAACAATACCAGTTATGTTAAAGCAGAACTATTAAATATCCTTAGATGTGAAAACAAAACTCTAAATACTTAGTGTAGGCTTATAAACAGTCTTGGCCTGCTTACCTCTGTTAAGGACTGCCTACAGGTAACATGGGGGGGCATGCTTCCAGCTGGGGCCTCCATTCCTTGCTGCAACTTGCTGGTGAGGGGGGTTAAAGGGGTTCCCTGGTGTTGCATCAATGTGCAATGTCACTTCCAGCAAAAAATCATTATCCTGAGATGACCCTATGGTTAAACTGTAGGGTTTTGAGTGAATGCTGGAGCATTACCCTAGTGCAATGATATCACTTCTGATTTTGTGTAATTAGAAGTGACATTGCACATTGTCGAAAAGGTTGTTTCCACCTCACAGACTGTCCTGGCAGGTTCCCAGCATCAACTGACAACCCTAAGGCAAGGCCATGCTTTAAACTAGGAAAAGTTTTTTTCCCCCTTCCAGCCCATCAGTTTGCCAAAAATGACTAATAAAAGATATTTACGGACAGGCTGCCTAGTGAACATTTGTTTAAGGGACTAGTCGCTTTTGAAAACATATTTAACTGAAATTTAAGAGTATGAGCACATGTGTGTGCATGTGTGTGGTGCCCATGCCTGGAAATCATGGCAACCTCTGGTGACTCTTACTGGGGCATGGAGGACATTCAGAGAAGTGGCTCAATAGCCTGCCTCTGTCTTCCTGGCCCTGGTATCCTCTGGAGGTCTCCCATCCAAATACTTGCCAGGGTCAGCCCTGCTTAGCTTCTGAAATCTGATGAGATCGGGCTTGCCTAGGCTATCTAGGTTAGGGCAAAAGGATATTAAATTTCCAGTTATATTTTTTCAAGCACAGTTGCTTTCACTGGAAGATAGAACTGTCTACATTTACAAAATGTATTTACTTATTTACACTTTCCCATCTCCCCAGTGGATTAGTGGGGGTCCAAAATAGCTTATATCACTGGCAGATCTATTCAACATGAATGTCTAATCCTCTTTCAAAACCATCTGTGCTAGTGCCCATCACCAGTGTTCCCTCTAAGCTCAGTTAGTGTGAGCTCACAGTTTTTTAGCCTCTGGCTCACACATTTTGTCTTAGCTCAGGAAGGATGGCTCCAGAGCAAACTTATTTTATACAGTAGCCAAATTGCTCTCTCACAACTTTAATGCCAGTAGCTCGCAAAGTAGAATTTTTAGAGGGAGCATTGGCCATCACAATGCCTACTAGCAGTGAATTCCACCATTTAGCTATTTATTGAATAAAGAAGTACTTCCTTTGGTCCCTCATGAATATATTGCCTGTCAACTTCATATGATGCCCCAAATTCTTGTACTGTGGGAGTGGAAGAAAAAGTTCTGTTTATATAGTTTTGCCACACCAAGAATACACCTCTACTGCTCTTAAGCAATTTTTCCAGAGAACTGAACAGTATCAAATGCTCTAGCTTTTCCTCAGAGAAAAGCCAATGTCTTAATCATCCTGGCTGCCCGCTTTTGTACTTTTTCTTCAAAATTCTTTTTGCGATACAGAGATTAAAACTATACACAGTATTCAAAATGAAGCTGTCCCATAAACCTATACTATATTGGTTGTTTTTATTTCCAGTCCCTTTCCTAATAATCCCCAGAATTGAGTTTGCCTTCTTCACCACTGGTGCACTCCAGGTTGACATTTTCAGCAAGTGTCCACTACAATCCTAAGATTGTTTCCCTTCACAGTATTTGCCAGGTCAGACCCCATCAGCAAATATATAAAGTTAGGATCTTTTGCTTCAATATGCATTATCTTAACATAAGAGAACATAAGAGAAGCCTATGTTGGATCAGGCCAATGGCCCACCTAGTCCAACACTCTGTCACACAGTGGCCAAAAATACCAGGTGCCATCAGGAGGTCCAGCAGTGGGGCCAGGACACTAGAAGCCCTCCCACTGCTGCCCCCCCCCCCAGCACCAAGAATAGAGTGCATCACCTGCCCCAGACTGAGAGTTCCTAACTTTGCACTTACTCATATTGAATGTCATTAGCCATATTGTTCCCTACTCACCCAATTTGGAGAGATCCTCTTGGAGCTCTTTACCATCCTGAATACTCTGGCATCAGCTGCAAATGTGGCCACTACACTGCTCACTGCAAGATCATTTATCAACTAATTAAATAGCACTGGTTCCACTACTGATCCTTGTGGAACCTCATTGCATATTGCAGTGGAGGTGAAGAATAGGTTTAAGGGACTAGATTTGATAGACAGAGTGCCTGAAGAACTATGGATGGAGGTTCGTGACATTGTACAGGAGGCAGCAATCAGCACCATCCCAAAGAAAAAGAAATGCAAGAAAGCAGGGGGGCTGTCTGATGAGGCTTTACAAATAGCAGAGGAAAGAAGGAAAGTGAAAGGCAAAGGTGAAAAGGAAAGATTTACCCAACTGAATGCAGATTTCCAGTGAACAGCAAAGAGAGATAAGGAGGCTTTCCTGAATGAACAATGCAGAGTAATAGAGGAAAACAATAGAATGGGAAGGACTAGAGAGCTCTTCAAGAAAACTGGAGAAATCAAGGGAACGTTCTATGCAAAGTTGGCCATGATAAAGGACAAAAACGGTAGGGACCTAAGCAGATGAGATTAGGAAAAGATGGCAAGAATACACAGAAGAACCATACAAGAAGGACCTCAATGTCCTTGACAACCACAACGGTGTGATCACTAACCTCGAGCCAGACATCCTGGAGTGCAAAGTCAAATGTACCTTAGAAAGCATTACTAACAACAAAGCTAGCAGAGGTGATGGTATCCCAGCTGAGCTGTTCAAAGTCTTAAAAGATTATGCTGTTAAAGTGCTGCACTCAATTTGCCAGCAAATTTGGAAAAAGCAACAGTGGCCACAGGATTGGAAAAGGTCAGTTTACATTCCAATCCCAAAGTAGGGCAATGCCAAGGAATGTTGAAAGTATCACACAATTGCACCCATTTCACACACTAGCAAGGTCATTCTCAAGATCCTACAAGCTAGGCTTCAGCAGTATGTGGATAGAGAACTGCCACAAGTACAAGCTGGGTTTTGAAGAGCTAGAGGAACTAGAGATCAAATTGCCAACATTCGCTAGATTATGGAGAAAGCAAGAGAGTACCAGAAAAACATCTACTTCTGCTTCATTGACTATGCTAAAGCCTTTGATTGTGTGGCTCATAACAAACTATGGCAAATCCTTAGAGATGGGAGTACCAGACATGTCTCCTGAGAAACCTGTATAAGGGTCAAGAAGCAACAGTTAGAATTGGATATGGAACAACTGATTGGTTTAGCATTGGAAAAGGAGTATGAAAAGGATGTATATTGTCCCCTTGCTTATTTAATTTATATGTAGAGTACATTAAGTGAAATGCTGGCCTGGATGAATCACAAGCCGGAATTAAGATTGCTGGGAAAAACATCAACAACCTCAGATATGCAGGTGATATCACTCTAATGGCAGAAAGTGAAGAGGACCTAAAGAGCCTCTTGCTAAAGATAAAAGAGGAGAACACAAAAAGCCTAAGATCGTGGCATCCGGCCCCATCACTCCTTGGCAAATAGAAGGGGAAGTCATGAAAGCAGTGACAGACTTCACGTTCCTGGGATCCAAGATCACTGCAGACGGTGACTGCAGCCATGAAATTAAAAGATGCCTGCTCCTTGGGAGGAAAGCAATGACAAACCTAGACAGCATAATAAAAAGTAGAGATATCACCCAGCCAATAAAAGTCCGTATGGTCAAAGCAATGGTATTCCCAGTAGTAATGTATGGCTGCGAGAGTTGGACTATAAGGAAGGCCGAGTGCTGAAGAATAGATGCTTTTGAATTATGGTGCTGGAGAAGACTCTTGAGAGTCCCCTGGACTGCAAGGAGATCAAATCAGTCAATCATGAAGAAATCAACCCTGACTGTTCCCTGGAAGGCCAGATACTGAAGCTGAAGCTCAAATACTTTGGCCACCAAATGAGAAGGGAGCACTCACTGGAGAAGACCCTGATGCTGGGAAAGACTGAAGGTCAAAGAAGAAGGGGACAGCAAAGGATGAGATGGTTAGTGTTATCGATGCAACGAACATGAAATTAAGCAAACTCCAGAGCATGACGGAAGACAGGAGGGCCTGGTGTGATGTGGTCCATGGGGTCGCAAAGAGTCAGACTCGACTGTGAGACTGAACTAGCCCATAGAATAACTCATCCTCTTATCTACAGATGTGAAGGCCCAGAAAAAAATTGGGAAGAATTATTTTTTGCCAAGGACTTTTTTTAATTTGAAATTTGTAACTAAAAACTAAATTTTATGTATTAACGAAGTTAGGAATTATGTATTTTGTAATGTTAAAGCAGAAAAATAAGATTAGGCTTGATAACAAAGCAAATACTGTATTGCATATACTTCATTGTTTCCACAGAGATCTGTTTTTTTCACAGCTTAGAAATTTCCAGAGACTCTTATTCCATGACTGCTAAGCTTACTCAGGAGTCTTTGTAGAGGTACCTTGTAAAAAACCTTTTGGAAGGGCAAGCATATAATGTCTACTGCATCACCCTTATCCACATGCTTGTTAACCTTTTCAAAGAATTCTGAACAGTTAGTGAAGCAGGACTTCCATTTACAGAAACCATGCTCGTTTTCCTTCAGCCGGCTTTGTTTCTCTATGTGCTTAGTAATTCTGTATTTAATAGTAATTATTACTAATTCCTTCAGAACAGACTTTATACTAATCAATCTATCAAGTCCTGGATCTCTTCTGGACTGCTTTTTAAAAATCAGTGTAACTTTCCAGTAGGCTGATTTTAGCAAAAGCTCACATATATAGGTTAGAACATCAGCAAACTTCTCAATATTTCTGTTTATTTGTATTTGTTACCACAGTGGTTTAGCAAGGAACGAATTAACGTGGATGTTAATGGATTAACAGTGCCACCCTAAACAGAGTTGCATACTTCTAAATTCACTGAAAACAATGGGTTTAGAAGGGTATAACTGTTACAGTCAATGCTCCCTCTAAACTGTGGAGTCTTGTGAGCAAAAATTCTACTTTGTGAGCTACTAGCATTAAAGTTGTGATCAAGCGATTTGTCTACTGCATAAATTAGTTTGCTCTGGAGCCATCCTTCCTGAGCCAAGACAAAAATGTGTGAGCTGTAGGCTAAAAAACTGTGAGCTAGCTCACACTAACTGAGTTTAGAGGGAAAGCTGGTTACAGTTTGCATTATTAGGGAGTTCCAGAAGTATCTTTCCCAGAATCTCACCAGCTGTAAATTAACTCTTCCAAAGGACAGAAGGAGGGCTTGAAATTTTCTTACTTACCTTGGGAAACATTTCCTTGGTTGGTGTCCGGGTTGTCATCTGTTTCCTCATATGATGAGTTGGAAGCCGACAGGTACCAGCAGACTGCAGTAGAGATGCTGCTGTGCTCTGTTGTACAAATTAGGGGAGAAAATTCCAAATAGTTAATTTTTAATTACTCAGCATAAAATCTATATATCTAATTCTCAATAGTCCCCTCTGCATGTGGATACTTATTTTCACAGATAGGGGGCACACTCTCCCCTAACAGGTTTTTCTACAGAATCTGGGGACTCTCTGGGTCTGCAGAACAATCCAATAAGTAAATAAAGAAGACTGTTAATCTGGTACATGTTCAGCCCTGAACTGGGTAAGTTAACAGCCTTCAAGCAAAATGGATTTCAGGCTCTGACTATGGGTTGTCTGTCTTCAGAACTTCTGACTTTTGCTGATACCAGGTGATGGTTGTGCATTATTCCAGGTGGAACATTTAACCACAAGTAGTTGTAAACACTGGAAAAATACCTGTGAATATTAAGATACAACTTCTGTTCAAAGGGGGGCAGCTTGTCTAAAGCTTGTCCAAATTGATTGCTACAACAGAAGACCTCTACCACCAGGCAATGACAACTGTACTGACCCTACATGATATTATGGAGTGAAGAGAAGAATGGATTGTTGGATTTTTGATCTTATTTTGTGTGACTGCTTCAATGGCTTTGGGAGAATCTATGGATTCAGCTGAGAGTCCAGAAAGGTATGTTTACTGGAATATGGTGTGTTAACTTTGTTAACTGAGTTAAAATAAGCAGCAGAGATGCCATGAGAACCAGACTGCATGGGAGGGGGTTCCACACATAAGGGGGACCTACTGTTTGTATGTACTATCATTCTATACAAGAGCACTTCTCCTTGAACTCCAATTTGATACTCCTCATTGGAAGTTTCCAGAATGCACTAATTGCTGGAAAAGCAAAAATTGCCTCAGGTACAAGTGCACACCTACAACGCTGACAAACACAAATACTCGCCTCATGACTGCTGAGAAGAGCTCTGACCAGCATATTGTTTTGGTTTACTGCTGTATCCTCCCCCTCCCATCCCCCTAATTTTCCAAGAGCCTAAGAGTTGGAAGGCCTACAAATATGTGAAGGTCCTGCCTCTTCAACCTTCCTGGATCCTTGGAAGGGTAGTTATGGAACTGAATCAGCTTGCTTACTAGGAAACTGAGCTCTAAGCAGAAGGACAAAAGGGTTGCAGGGTGGCAATTAATGGTTTAACTTTTAAATTTAATTAGCTAACTTGCATTAAGCTAGCTGTCATGCCTGCAACCTTTTGTTTCAACTATACTAACAATACCTAGTGATTTATGGTTCAACTCTCTGTTACCTAATGTGTTCTTTACAGGGGACTGGTTTAGAGCTATACTGTAGACTCACGTTTTATTTGCTCATACTTCTCATTGACTGTTTATGTATCCTGTAATATTTGCTGCAGCCATATACATCATTCCAATGGTTTTATACCCATGCCTTCACCCCTGTATTGAAGTATCATGCATCTGATTCAGTTTGCTCTTGTAGCACATTGTCCAATAGTGCCTCCAAAAAACAGCTTAATTTCTTTAATAATGTATTGGAGTCTGTGTCTTCCTATTGACAATTGAGTACCCACTGGGGTGATAGGAACCCATAGGAATAGAGGCCTCCTGCTTAAGAGAACCAAATTAATAAATATGAGTGTAAGAAGAATTAATATTTTACAATAAACATCATAGTTGTAAGATGACATGGAAAATCTCTTGTACAATGCCATATACATTTATATTTCTACTAGAAGTAAGGCCCGTTGTGGAAATAAATACAATGGGCTCTAGAAAGAGGCTCTGGGAGAGTGCCCTGGCTCTGGGCACACAGTGTGAATTTGATGTGGTGACCTCAGCAGGTTATAATGACAGGGACCACCATTTTCTCCAGAGGAACTGATCTCTGCTACCTGAAGAGCAGTTGTAGTTTTGAGTGATCTCCAGCCCTCACCTGGAGATCAGCAACAATTGTTACCCAGGAGGAAATGGCTGGTTTGGGGGGTGGAGTCTATGGCATTCTACCTGCCTGAGGTCCAACCCCTCCTCAAACCCCACCATCTCCAGGTTCCACCCCTCAAATCCCCAGGAATTTGCCAACCTGGAGTTGGCAACCCCATCTCCTTCCCAGCTAACCATCAACCTACTGTTATCTTCCCCTCTGACTTCAGCTGACTTCTGCCATCTCTCCTGCACAGCAGCTGTAATTCTGAGTGGTCTCCAGCCCTCACCTGGAGATTGGCAACAATGATTTCCCAGGATGGAATGGCTAGTTTGATGGGTGGAGTCTAAGGCATTTTACCTGTCTGAGGTTCCACCCCTCCTGAAACCTCACCCGCTTCAGGCTCCATCCCTCAAATCTCCAGGAATTTTCCACCTGGAGTTGGCAACCCTATCAGGACTGGCCCCAATGAGTTTTCTCCCAAAGGCCAAAACAGGTGACAGGACCAAGCTTGGTTGCCTACCAGCAGGCACTGAGGGAAAAGTAGGGTTACCAGCTCTAAGTAGGGAGATGCCTGGAGATTTTGGGGGTGGATCCTGTGGAGGGCAGCATTGGGGGGGGGTGGAAGGACTCAGCAGGGTATAATGCCATAGGGTCTACCCTCCAGAGCAGCCATTTTCTCCAGGGGAACTGATCTTGGTCATCTGGAGATCAATTGTAACAGCAGGAGATCTCCAGGTCCCACCTGGAGATTGGCAACCTTAGGGGAAAGACAGCTGCACAGCAGGGGGTGGAAGAGAATGGTTTGATGGCCACTGGGCCAAGATTGGCAAGAATAATTCCCCAGGAGGAAATGGCTGGTTTGGAGGGTGGAGTCTATGGTACTGTACCTGTCTGAGGTCCCACCCCTCCTCAAACCTCAGCCTCTCTGGGCTCCACCCCTCAAATCTCCAGGAATTACCATACCTATAGTTGGCAACTTTATCTCATCCCCTCTCAGCAGCCTGTTCCTAGGCAAAATTCTGTCTTTCTCATTAGCGGGGAGCAAAGCAGTTTACTTCATTCTTTTCGGCTTTGTGATCTGTACAGCAACCCTGTAAGGCAGGTTAGGCAGAAAGTCTCCGGCTGGTCCAAAATCACCCAGGCAGTTTCCATAGGGATGCTCCTGCTGAACAGGAGCAAGCAGCCAGGCCTAGGGTTGCCATTGCCAACAAAGACAAATTGATGCAAAGTAGGATGGAAAAATCTCCATTTCTCTATTTTGCCTTCAATTGGTTTTGATGCCAGCAGAGTGAGAAAATGCCAGAGGCTCTGGGTGGGTGCCCCATGGCAAATGCACCAAATAATTCCTAAAGATTTTCCACTGTGTCGATAAATCATTTTCTATACTCACAGTGTCCCCTGCCAGAATTAGTACCAGAGCTTTTTTTGCCTTGTGGTACTCTGCTTGTGGTGTGACCTATCTTTTTTGTGGTGTGGCATGGTTATGTTATTGGGTTTGTTTCTTTTGAAGGGGAAGTGTTGTGAGTGAGGACATATTTCACCTCAGAATACAACAGGTTGCATAAACAACAGACAATTCCAACTGTCTTGAGGTGGGGGGGGGAGTTTGAGGTGCGAAATGGAGTGAAGTCCAATCAGCTTCTGTATGTAAATGAGCTTGAAATGCTGGCCCAATCAGAGAAGAGTGGCCTAGGCTGCAGTGGGTGGGAGAGAACTCAGGCAACGCAGCTAGTGGATAGGGACAGATTCTGAGTGACATACCAGGGAGTGAATTGATTTTGCCAGGCATAGAACCTTGCCAGACCACTACCCTTTTATTTAATAGGACAGGATGTTAGTATTATTAACACATTACAGCAGGCAATATATTTTTGCAGAAAGGCTTCAAGTAATTTGATTCTGATTAGTTTGCACACCTCTAGTCACAATGCCATTTAAAATGGTATTAATTCAATAGGGAGTAGTAAAAGAAAGGGTAGTTCACTGAAAATTGTTTCTAAGTTCATAGAGCTAGTTTTCCTGTTACAAGTCTTTAAGCCACAAAACTACTGTGTCTTCACTCTCTACTCATGTAAGGAAGGACCACTCTAAACAAACTGTTTAATCACAAACCAGCTGAACAAAGAGAGAGCAACACAGCAGTCTTCCCAAATCTGTCCCATGTGTTAGCCATCAAGTTTACTGTTACTCTGTAAACAATAAACTTCCCTCTCAGAGCAACCCATCTTCCATCCCTCTTTCTCACTGCCACCACATGTTTTGTAAGGAGAGGGTTTTAGCAGCAGATGAAGAACAGGGAAGACATGGGAAATTTTGAAGAATAAGTGGCAAAATTTTTCAAGCATCTGGAAGCAGAGTGAGAAGAATTAGTCAAAGGGATCCAAGGCAATGGCATTGTCAGCAGTTAACAGGAAGAGGGAGGACATTTCAATACTATGGAGGCTCTTCCTCTCCAGGTTTCAGTTTGAGATGACATTAGGCCATCTAGGAGAAAATGCTGTTCAGAAAGCTAGAAATGTGGTTTAAGACAGAATGAAAAATATTAATGATTTTAAATATTAAAGACTGGAGGATAAGATGGTGAATAAGACTGACAAGAACCAGGAACAGAGAACAAGAAGAACAGAACCATCTGAGACACCTTCATAGCAAAGCAATGAAACCACTAAAAGAAACTGTGAGGACTGACTAGATAAAGAAAAGAAGTGGTTAACTGAAGGAAGACAAAATTGTAGAAGCCCAAGAAAAAACAAAAGACCAGAGGGGATAATAATCAGTTGTGTCATAGGAAACACACAAAAAATGGAGAAGAGCTCCCATTTTAGCCAAGGAAAATCATTAGAAATCTTCATAAACTTAAAAAAACTGTTGCTAACCATATTGGTCTATTGTAAAAAACAAATAAATTAAAAGCTGTTGGTTGGTTAAGACCAACCAAACTACTACAAGCTCTCTCCAGAACTCATCTTCATGAAATGTTCTGAAGAATTCAAAAGCTTACATAATGAGTTATACCATTTTCATTAGTCCTCATAAAATCAGTTTCATTCACACTAAAATGAATAAAGTCTTGTTGCTCCACCATGACCTCCCTGCCACAGTTGAAACAGTGAGCGAGCTCAAGCCTCCATGCACATCTTTGATTTTGGTTTTGAATCATTTCAGCCCGCTCAGCCTGGAGAAAGTCGACAGATTGCTCTCAACGGTACGCCCAACTACATGCAGCCTTGATCCGTACCCTTCCTGGTTCATTAAAGCTGGCCATGAAGGGTTCCGAGGTGCTCTAAGGGAAATTATCAACATGTCCCTCTTAGAAGGGCTGTTTCCGGGGGCACCCATGATGGTCCGCCCCCTCCTAAAAAAACCATCTCTGGACCTGGCTGAATTGGCTATCAGCCGGTTCCCAATTTGCCCTATCTGAGCAAATTAATTGAGAGGGCTTTATGGATGACACTTCCATGTTAGATCCCTTCCAGTCTGGCTTTCACCCGGGACATGGGATAGAGACGGCACTGGTCGCCCTCACAGACAACCTCCGGAGGCACCTGGATCAGGGCGGTTCGGCGGTGCTGTTGTTGTTAGACCTGTCAGCTGTGTTCAACATGGTCAACCATGAGGTACTGACCCACCACCTCGCCAACGTGGGAATTCAGGCTGCGGCATTCTGCACTAGCTGCAGCTTCCGAATTTGCCTTACAATGGCTTGCTTCCTTTCTCCAAGGTCAGGGACAAAGGGTGGCAATAGGGGAACAGCAGTCCAGGAGACACCCACTGGAGTGCGGAGTGCCTCAAGGGACAGTGCTCTCCCTGATGCTATTCAGCATCTATATGCGCCCCCTTGCCCAGTTTGCCTGGAGACATGGGCTGGGATGTCACCAGTATGCTGCTGACACCCAGCTCTATCTGATGTAGGTTGGCCAGTCAGACTCCAGAATGGAAGCCGTGGCTGGTTGGCTCAGACTGAGCCAGCTGAAACTGAATCCAATGAAGACAGAGGTCCTGTGCTTGGGTCGGGGCGGTTCGGGGGTTGGGATCCCGCTCCCAACCTTCAGTGGGGCACCACTGGTGCCAGCACTGAAAGTTAGGAGTTTGGAAGTACTCCTGGATGCCTCCTTAACAATGGAGGCCCAGGTAGCAGCCACTGCCAAGTCGGCCTTTTATTATCTTCAGCTGTTTAGGCAGCTGGCTCCCTTCCTTGACCACAGTGACCTGGCAACAGTGATCCATGCGATGGTCACCTTGAGACTAGACTACTGTAATGCTCTCTACATGGGGCTGCCCTTGTTGCAAATTTGGAAGCTGCAGCTAGTGCAGAATGCTGCAGCCAGGTTCCTGATGGGCTTTCCCAGATGGGAGCACATCCAGCCTGTGCTGAAGGCACTGCACTGGCTGCCAATAGCATACCAAATTTGCTTCAAGGTGCTGGTGCTTACCTTTAAAGCCCTTTATGGCCAGGGTCCGACATACCTGAGGGACCCGCAGAGAGCACTATGGTCGAGGCCTCAAAACTGATTGACCCTCCCGGGCCCCAAGGATGTCAGGCTTGCTACCACCAGGGCCTTCTCAGTGGCAGCTCCATACTGGTGGAATGAGCTCCTGGAGGGGATCAGGACCCTGTGGGACCTTTTACAGTTCTGCATGGCCTGCAAGATGGAGCCCTTCCACCAGGCCTTCAACTAAGGAGCCACCTCACTACTACCACCGACAACTGTTGTACCGGCCCTGGCCCTTAATGTTAACATCTGACCTGTGCCGTTGCGTGACTTAGGAAGTTTACTGAGCTGAAAAACTATGTGTTGTATGTATATATGCACTTTAGTACACCATCTTAACTAATTACTGACATTGTCCAACACTTTATAATTTTATGATTGTATGATTTTATCTGTAATTGAACTGTTTAAATGATTTTATGTAGATTTTAATGGTCACTGTGGATCAACCAATGTAAGCCGCCCTGAGCCTGTTCGTGTGGAGGGTGGGGTATAAATTTAATAAATAAATAAATAAGTTGATTCAGAATGACCAGGGGGTCATGAAGTGGAGGACAATAAGCTAAGCCAGTGCTTGAAGGTTAAAAATTGTGAAGCATTTATTGGAAGGACAGGAAAAGTCCAGGAAGGGAGGATTTTTCAAGGATAGGGGAAGAAATAGTACAGGGAAATGAAAAGACTTGGGATGAGGGAGTAAAAGGAACAGATTATGGGATTCAGAAAGGGCCAGCAGAGGACAGAACAAGAGAGCAGAGGAGGAAGAAGAGGAATAAAACTACAAGATCTTTAGCAATGAAAAAGAGGAGGAAGGGCTGTAAGAACAGAGCTACTGTAATCACATCTAGTTACTTCATTGCTCTGGCATACCCATTTGCAGTGGTGAAATTGCTCTAGAGAAGCGGGGCAACAAAGAATTTGGTATACAGGCTCTATGCCACTGTAGTGCCAATGTGGAAGAACTCCCAAGAAGGATTGTGGATGGTGTGGTTAAGTGACCCTTATTCTGACTTCCAGCAGGATGGCAACTATGAGTAGCTATGAGTATAATAGCTATGAGTAGGCTACAGGATTTGATGCAACAAACATGAAATTAAGCAAACTCTGGAGGACAGCAGAAGACAGGAGGGCCTGGTGTGCTATGGTTCAGGGGGTCGTGAAGAGTTGGACTCGACTGTGTAACTGAACAACAACAAGGCTACAGGATTACTTCTCTTTTAAAAAATAATTCAAGGTTAAATGAAGTGTTAAGAGTTGTGCAGGCATTAGCCCCAAGACAGCATGACCCAGCAGACTGCAAAGTGTTACTGAACCATAATTCCTGGGAGGCTGCACCTAAAGGCTGGGGAGGGTATAAAGAAGGAAGAGGAAGAAGTAGCAAATGGGCTTCACCAGAGACCAGAAGCTAATATAGCACTAGGCTCAGGAGCAATAGTCATTGCTGTAGGAAAATGCTATCTTAGTTTGTTTTTGATTAAATTGCATTCATATAAATTTGATTAAATTGCATTCATATAAACAACATGTCTTGACCATCCAAATCCCTTAACGGACCCCTGCCTCAGGAAAAACAGCCACTGATCCAAAATGAAAGGAATATTGCTTGTTAGAGCTATTGAGCTATCCTGATATGGCTGCTTGATATGAGGAAGAGGTTTTAAAAAAGCAAACTCATTCAAAAATTGAACTTACAAAGAACCTGCAGATGGAGAAGATAGTAACAATCATTCTAAAGAAAGAAAACACGTTCTGAACAATATAGATCTCTTTTAATTAAGAAGAGATTACTTTTCTAGTGTACAGTAATGAGATTTCTATATTTATATACACAATGTCTTAAGTCCTTATTTAGGATCTCTTTCAGGAGCAAATTTTGCACTAAACAGTCAAAGTGTGCCAGCACGTATTATTGGGTGTTAGCTGTAGCACTCTGATACATCCTTGAGAACTAGCACATCATTAGTGATACCTTCACAACTAAATGTTCAGGCCCTAGGTCATATGGCAGAGAGAGCTAAGAACACTGGCTGCTCCTAACTGACCTCCACTTAATATTTTATTATTGTAATTTGGATAGCCTTTTGGCATTTGTTTCGAGCTGTTCAGCATGCTACTTTCCCACAGCATGTATGCATCTGTGCACCTGAGAGCAACTTAACAAGCTCCAGGGTTTTTTTTATTTTTTAAATTTTTCAGGATACTGAAGGCCTACAGTTAGCAACCAATTTGCATCAGAATAAATGGAAGCTCAACTCATACTTTTAATACAATCTATGATTTAAATAGGTACTATTTTGTATGTTCTTGAATGGATTTAAATAATTTACAATTAGTATAAACTCAGTAACAAAAATTAGCAAGATTCTGTGTTGATTTGTGAAGGAGCATGAATGTACAACCTATTGTTGTTACATTCTATCCACATGTGAATCATATTGGAATGAACAGTATATGCTTATATTTATGAAACATATAGCCTTTCCATTTAGACCATATAATAAACATAATATCCTTTGTAACTGTTGTTAGAGTTGCTTCTTTTCACAGTTCTGCAAGTTACTGGAATTGCTACGAAATGCTTCTGAGGCCAGAATAATCTAACCTGGGAACCACATCTGCAAATGGAAAAGTGAAGAAGTAGCACTAATAAACAACTTGTTTGCATCGAATTTTATTTGTCTGGCCTTATAAATACACTTACAAATAGACCTAAATTCCAGTGGCAATAGCTGATTTTGGCAGGTCTTAGCTATAAGTAAGAGGCTAGCAGCTGTTGGAAACATAGGGCTGGATTCAAATCCCCCCCCCCCCAAGTCCTTTCTGACCTTAGGATATTTTATTCCCAAGCTTTTGACACCCATGTAGACCAAATTAGAACTATGCAGTGGAAAAAGGGACAGAATCATCCCTTCTCATCCCCACTGCAGCCTTATAACCCTATTTGTAAATGTAGGTCCCACAAATTTATTCCTAGGGTCTGAAAGTACTGATGGGGAGAAATGGAGAAATTACGGCTGTTTTATAATGAACCGGACTATTGGTCTACCAAGGTCAGTATGGTCCCTTCAGACAGGCAGCAGCTCTCCAGGTTAAGATCTTTCACACCAGGGTCTCAGGTTAAGATCTTTCACACCACTTACTACCTGAACCTTTTAACTGGAGATGTCGGGGATTGAATGTGGGACTTTCTGTATGCCAAACAGGTGCTCTACTACAGAATCATGGCTGCTTACATCTGCAGAACACTGGACCCAACCTATAATGCAGGATTTGATGGAAGAGATCTGATCTAGCAAGGCTTAGGTTCTTACCACTCTGATGCAGATCTTTGCAAGATTCCAATCAATACATGGAAGTCCCACACATGCAGAATCCTCTCCATTTCAAGAGCGTCAGGGATGGCTTCAAATGTTTCTAAGGAGTTTCAGATAAGCAAAGAGTGGGGCCAACAGCTTGGACTTGGCTCTTGATAACCATGTGCCTCACATCATCAAAACAAATATCCAGCTCTTCCTTTACTCTCCTCAAACTCTTGTAGGACTCAGCCATATGTACATTATGATGACTAATTCCTTAAAACTTCTCAAGTTCAAGTCCAGTAGTGAAGAAAAAACAATTCTCTGCTTCTTTTTCTTTCTAAAATTAAATATTCTATGTGCCCTTCTATTGTTTTATATGATTCTCAAGTGATACTTTGTAATTTCATTCTCTGATCAGAAATAGTCTTCTTGAGATCCATGATCAACATAGCACATAAAATCTGAGATGTGTGAGCCTTTGTACCTGGCATCTGAATAATTTTCTACATGTACACCCTATTTTTTTCCGCCTGAATGTTCTCCAGTATAAAATGAAGTGAAGCTTGAATTTGCAAAGGTAAGCTGTCTCCAGATGTCCAGTTCAGTACGTCAGACACATGTGATTTCACATAATTTACATTAAAAGAAGAATTTAAATAGCTGGAATACTAAGATTGTTGCATGACGTAAGAATGGTCGCTTCAATTTCTTGTAGCTGTTCAGCATGTAGAAGTATATTTTGATTAGACTTAGGTTTTTCTCTATCACCTCAATAACCTAAAATGAGTTTTAAATTCAATTCCAAGAGGCACTTAGCCATTCTGAAGTATAAAAGGGTGATTCTTCATTTCTCCATTTTATTTTCCTCTCACATACCTGTGAACAATCTCTCTTGCTTCACTCAGGCTCACAGTAATAAGGAATCAGCCAATATATATTTGCCTTGGGCCTGGCAAACAGGGTCTCATGTTGCCTACCTTTGACTGGGGCAGGATGAAAGCGTTGCAAGGCCTCCTAACGGTTTGGTGACATCTCCACTAATCCTCCCTCTGCTTGGAAACACAATTACAGAAGACACCTGAAGGTATCCAAATGAATGGTTTTCAAGACAAGTATTGAATGGATTTCAGTTTCAGACCCAGACTAATTTTTTTGTTAAAATTCTAAATAAAGTACTCACTTTGTGCTATGTTCCATTAGCATACCATTGGAGCTGTCATTGAATTTCATCTCAAGTGGAACTATGAGGAAAATCTGGAGTTCTCTCTCTCTCTCTCTCTCTCTCTCTCTCTCTCTCTCTCTCTCTCTCTCTCTCTCTCTCTCTCTCTCTCTCTCACACACACATACACACATTGTATTTCAGAGCAGTAACTGTAGTCCAATATGTACAAGGTTTTTTTTTTAGAAATAACAAGACTTTATTAGATTTTCCAAAAATCACATAATGATACACAAAGAAGTACTGACTGTACAATCATGATTCTTGTTTGACTGCAGGCCAAAGAATGCAGTAACTTAGTAATCAATGTAAGTTGCAAATGAACCCTTTACCCAGTTTCAGTGACCTGACTACTTGACCAAAGCATTCTGCTAGGTCCAGTAGATTGGAAAAGTGATGTGATCATCACACAGATGTGTGAAAAGACCAATCATCCCTGGCTCATCTTGCAGGGACACAGCTGGTGAACTATACACAAAGAAGTGAAAAAGGTCAAGGAAAAAGAAACTGAGGTAGCTGGAAGCATTTTTTTCTTCCAGCAATGATTTCCTTGCCCTAGGTAGTCCTGGGCAACATTTTATTTAAAGAAGGGTTTTGAGTTGTGATGGATTAATCTGCTGACCAATAAGCTCTAACACTTTAGAGGGGACACTATGAGGTCACACATCTGTGAATAAGCCAGATAACTGTGCATAATATAGTCATATAACACATTTTCTCACATACTGACACACAGAAATGATCACCTATTCACAAACTGTTACAAAACAGAAATTTAAAATAAGTTGCTATAGTTATCTTTACCATTAATACTGGCAAAAGTAGTTCACACTTATAAACAGCATATATGATTATAGGCATGAACACTTATAATAAAATAATGTTAACTGAACTTAAGGGTAGAAACAAGCTTTTCAGATGTCCAGCACATGAAAAAACTGGTTATATTACAGCACAAGCTCCATCAAAATCTCCTACTTACATAAGCCAACTTGGTCACAATCTTTATGGCCCCTGTAGGGAGCTTCCATAGCTCCCCATATTACCTAACAAGCTACTCTCCAAAGTCAGAGGCTTTTTAGGCATAGCCTCTTATGTAGTGCAAGAAATTAAGGAAGCCCCAAAGTGACACAGTGGTAGCACTGATATGTGCAAGTGTGCGACACTGGATCATGGTCATAGCAGGACCTCCTATGTTCTTCTTTGAGATGGGAAACGTTCACTGCCACAATTCCTACTTGAAGCAATTTCCAGTTTCACAAAGGAGAATGGAAAACATATGTGTCATTTGAATCATGGTGCAAGCAGAACCCTGAACCTACATGAATGAGAATCAGCAACTGACATTAAAGTGACTAAAGTTCTGACCCAACATCAGGTCAGCCCAGAGTAGCACTTGGATGGGAGACCACCAAAGAAATCCATGGTGCTACATAGAGGCAGATAATGGCAAACCACTTCTGTTCCTCTCTTGCCTTGAAAACTCTACACAGTTGTGATAAGTCAGCTGCAACTTGATGGCACTTTCCACCACTAAAGTTATTTTCCTAAGTACAGTCCTACATAGTGAAGAAACTACATAGGATATTGCAAAAAATACATTTCCCAGGAACAGCTAGCCCTCAACTACCATTTTCCCTCCTCCCTCAGCCTTCCAATTTGATATATCTGAGAAACTGTAGAAAATGAGGAAAACTAGCACATGAGAGGGCTGATGCCAAACCATTTGAAGCCAGGGAGAAATACTGAGAGTGGGCTGGGCTCAGCTTATTATGATCTTGGGGTAATGGGTGCGTTCATTTCCAAAATTCTTCCCTATCCCCACCTGAAACTTCTTTTCAATACCACACTTTAGCCCAGAATATGGGAAGTAGAAGAAGAAGAAGAAGACAAAGAGATTGGATTTATACCCCACCCTTCACTACCCAAAGGTGTCTCAGAGCGGCTTACAAATTCCTTTTCCTTCCCCTCCCCACAACAGACACCCTGTGAGGTAGGTGGGGCTGAGAGAGCTCTTGACAGAAACTGCTCTTTTTTCAAGAACAGCTCTTATCAGAACTATGGCTTGCCCAAGGTCATCCAGCCAGGTGCAAGTGGAGGAGTGGAGAATCAAACCCGGTTCTCCCAGATTAGAGTCCGCGTACTTAACCACTACACCAAAGTAATAATAAACAAAAAATAATTTCAGACGTATAGTTGAGTTAGACAGTAGTAGCACAATAAAACTCATGTCTAATAGGAAATTAAAGACCAATAAAAATGTTAAGTGTTGGACTGGACTTAAGAAATGAGTTTGGACATATTTGGGCAAGTTCTTGTATGCTGAGAATAATTATTAATGTAGCCTTTTCTACTTTTCTTTTCTTTTTTAAAAAAACAAACTTTAGGGATATATTATATTATATCCTGGAAAATTTTGTTGGTCTTTAAGTTGCTACTGGACTCAACTTTTGTTCAATAAACAAAAGAGTAACCTTGAAGCTATGTAGACAATCTTTCCAATAAACTACAATTAGCCCCATGGGAAAGGTTTCAAAGTGGAATACCCCTACTCAGTGTTCATTTTACAAGTTAAACAATGGGCTAAATCTTGTATTCAACAGACTGGAAAGAATTGCCACTGTTCCCTTTAAAATGATTCCATTATTTGCATGGGGAAATATGTTAATATTGTTATTATTTTAGGTAGCAGACTGAATCAAAGTAGAATTTATTGTTTACTTGGACATTTTCACAAGTGACTCTAAGGTAAATTTTCAGTCTGGAATGATCACTTGTGAATACTATGAATGCAGTACATAAAGCTGAAGAGACATTTTAAGAACAGAATATACGTTCTAGTCAATTAAGGTTTTTTATTCAGTTTACACATACAGGAAATACAAAAACCATTTTGAAGCATCATGTGTGGGTGATCCCCATCAAAACTGTCCTTCACCAAACCACCATGTTAAGATGTAGAAAAGAAGCAACTTCACAATGAATTAACAGGTGCAATTTAAAAGCTCATAATTAAAACAGAGCACTGAGAAAGCCTGAGACTGGAAACAATAGTATTTGCTTACCTTTTCCAGCCTGTTGATGCTTGAAAAGGCCTTATGATGTTGTATTGGATTGGTTCTTGCTGAACTAGAGAGAGGTGAAGGCTTAATAGCAAACACTGCAAATTTAAAACACACACAAATAATGAGAATTTATTTTATTATTTATTTATTAAATTCGATTTTAAACTGCCCTCCCCTGAAGGTCAGGGCTCAGGATGGTGTACAACAGTATTGTATAATGCATTAAAAACCACTAAGCACAGCAAATAGCCTAACAGATGGCGCTAAAAATTCTAATGGTGCCACTGACTCATGGGGAGGCAGGGGGTGGGAGTGCCAAGAAGATGGAACCATTGCTATCCTCAACCAAATGCCTGGAGGAACATCTCTGCCTTATAGGCCCTGCAGAGCTGCATCAACTGCCCTGGATCTTGTCCAGGACAGCTGGATATCTCTCGGGCCGAGGACCACCAATAGATTTTTATCTACTGAGCACAGTGCTCTCCTCGGGGTGTACCAGGAGAGGTGGTCCCGAAGAAAAGGTCCCAGAACCTTAAGGGCCTTGAAGGTCAACACAAAATGTTGACAGCAGCCAGAGTAATATTTGCAATGAAGTGAAAGATAGAAGACTGGCCTACAATAGAGATCTGGAAAGAAAAACTAGTTGAGTATGCAATACTGGCAAAACTAAGCAATTATATAAACAAAAGACCACTGAAATGGCAAGCTTATGGGAATAATTAATTTTTTAAAAAAGTTCTGGAATAACCTGAATATCGTATTAAAGGTGATGAAGGTATTGATTATAGTTCCAATACTTGATTCTGAATTCCACTAGAAATTAAATAATTAGTAAGAATAAAATTTAGATTTAGATAAATAATTAAGACAATATTAAGGATTTTACAGTGATTCAGTTTTAGCATAGAAGTTTGTTCAATTGTTAAAGATGTAATTTCTTTTATCATTAATAGATTTTTGCTAACTTTAGGAAAGTTCTTGTTTATTCTTTAAAGAGAGAATCTATCCCAAATTTTTGTAATATTGATGTTTTAATGTTTGCTTCTATATTTGAAATATGTAATATATTTGATCTTACTTGTTGTATATAACAATTCATATATTTGACAAACCTGATGAATTTATATTTTCCTCCACCCCCTTTTCCCTTCTGTATCCCACCTTTTTTCTTAGAAAATAATTTTAAAAAATTAAAAAGGTCAACACCAAAACCTTGAACTTGATTCGATACTCTACTGGAAGCCTGTGTAAAGTTCATGCAGCACAGGATGAATGTCTGCTGTACACAGAGTCCCCCTAAGGACCTATGTCACTACATTTTGTACCAGTTGGAGTTTCTGGGTCAGCTTCAAGGGTAAGCCTATGTAGAATGAGTTACAGTAGTCCAGTCTGAAGGTGACCATTGCATGGATTACTGTGGCTAGATCGGGGTAAGTCAGGTAGGGGCCAATTGCCTGACCTGGTGCAATTGGAAGAACGTCAGTCTAGCAACCTTAGTGACCTGGGCCTCCATTGTTAGGGAGATCTCCAGAATCACACTCAGACTCTTAATGGTTGGTGCCAGTCTCAAGGGCACACCATCAAGTGTTGGGAGTTGACACCCCAAACTGGAATCTCCCCACCCCAATCACAGATCCTCCATCTTAGAAGGATACAGGCTCAGCCAGCTGTTTCAGCCATCCCATCACAGCCTCCAGCCCCTCAGCCAGATTTATGTAGCATAAACTGTATAATAAAAGTACTTTCGTCAATAGAAAAAAGTGCACCATTTGTTACTAAGTTTTTATAATTAATAATTTAAAACTAAATGTTACTAGCTAACTGACATTTCCAAATGCTCAGCCACTGCTTCTCCATTGCAAAGCAGCATTAGGATGGGCAACTTCCACAAGAGAAGCAGCAGGCAGGAGGAGGTCAGCTTAACCCTTCTCCTGCATGTCATTTTCTCCTTGCAACTCCCCTACACACCTAGCATTCCAGGCCTACATTTTCAGTGCAAATGAGGGCCTGGAACTCCAGGTGGAGGAATGAAATTGGTAAGGGGAACTGCCCAGGGAAGGAGTTGTTCAATGCAAGCATGCACATGAGGTTGTTACATTGACATAAATAAACCCGCCTCCTTTTAATTTATTTATAGTATTACTTCATGAAGATGAGCCCTGTTTGACTACCAAAAGTGACCAAATGTATAAATAAACTCAACTTTTTGCTTTTATATCTGGAAGCATTTCCTTGAGCTCTGAACCATGAACCCCCTCCTGGGCGAGTTTCCAAAAGTTTTCATAATCTTCCTGATTCTTTAAGATTCCACATTTAGTTAATTCATTCTGCAACCCAATAATCTTGAGAGAGAGAGAGAAATAGAGAGAGAGACTAGAAATGGAAAATACGTCAATAGTTAACAAGCAACAAAACCAAATACAACAAAACAAATTATATGGGCCACATTTTCCATTAATTTGCTGATGAGTCTTTTGGGAGTAGTGACACTCTTGGACAGGAGTCCCCAAACTTTTTAAGCCTATGGGCACATTTGGAGTTTCCACATGTTATGGTGGGCACAGCAACAAAATGACTGCCATAAAGTGGATGCCACAGGAGGTGAAGCCAGCCACAAAACGATGGCCACAGCTTAACTTCAGTAACACAAAGCAGATCCTTGTGCTACGATGGCAGCTGCTGCCAAAACAACATTTTAAAAAATCTCCACAGCCAGTCAAATCTCCAAAAGTCAATTTGGGGAAAAGCCCTACTTAGCCCCGCCTACTTCCTAAAAAACACTTGACAGGCACCAGAAAAGATGTCAGCGGGTGCCATGGGCACCATGCTGGGGACCCCTGTTCATGAATATGGTTTTCACAATGGATTCATTGTTGATCAGAGAGGATTTGGCAAGGTATAAAAGAAGTATAGAACCACAATGTTGAAATTATATTAGAAAAGCCAGTGTTTCCTTCTAGGGTTTTTTGTAGTTTATCACCAAAGTGCTATATGAAAAAAGAAAGAGGGCAAGACATTTGTCATCCCTTCAACCCTGCAGATTAAGGGCAATCACAATTAGCTGGATGCATCTGATAGTTAATATAACATACTTGTGTTTTATATTGTATAGTTATATAAAAATGACATGCATGTAAAGACAAACAGGAATAGATTTAAATATTGGTTTTGAGCAATTAACACAATTATCCTGGATATTCAAAAACCCTTTAGCTACAAAACTAATGTCTGTAATGTAATTCTGTTTGTATTGTACCAGTTCAATGAAAAGTCTACTTAAAAAAAAACCACGTCAGCATAACCAGTAAGGCCACGATAGCATTTCCCTGTAAACAGTTATCCTAAGTAATGCACAGTGATATACTAAAAAAGAGATGTGATTAAATTAACCCTACTATTACTTTTTCTTCCTCGCAGAAACAGAAAATGTTTTACACTACTCACATTTCTTTACTACATTTTCTGCAGTACATCAGCTACATATGAAGAAAACACTGGGAGCAGGATTCCTGCTGCAGATGGCTACTCTTCTGAAATTGATACTAAATCACAATAATACCCAAGCCTGGCAACCTGAGATGCTTTACTGCTTCAGGCACTGGCACAATTACTATAGGGATGTCTGGTTTTATGGACTCTGTCCTTAGGCTGTATGTCATCAACATGCCTTGCATGATAGTGCTGACTTCCTGAAGAAGGTGCAATTCATTGACCATCTTCTAGAAATATCACATCAGCCATTATGTATTAGGAGGCTGTATGTATCAACACCCTCAAAGAAGATGGACTACAAGCCACAATAGCACAACACACCTTACCACAAGGTTCGTCACTTTGTACTGACCCATCATTACTCCAGATCTGACAGTGGCTTGTATCTCCAAGTTAATGGCACAACCATATAGCCCTATGATATGCAAACCTATCCATGGTCAGGGGTCATTTCCTGCCAGAGCACACCTGGCTGCCCTGGATTGTATACATAGCTTGTGGGCTTGCAGGGCAGCTGTAGCATAGTTGCATGTCTCCCACTTGCTCTGTTTGGGTTTTGAGTAAGAGAATTTCCCAGTGTGCTGGGCCCCCTGGAACAGATCTGTTGGTTTCCCTCCCCCACCTTTAATGACACCCAACTAAGGCAGATTTTGTCTCACCTGATCTTACTGTAGGACTATCCTTGCTATAGCCTGCCTTGATGTGTTTATGGTGGATGGCAAACATGGGCAGCATTGTGTACATGGCTGCTGGTGTGATATCTGCTTGGGATTATACCTTGTCTGGTCTTAATGTGTGTGAAGGTGCAATAGAATGCATGCTCCTCAAGACAGCTATAAACATTGCCTTTTTAATTAATATCTCTCCCAGGCATGTTTTTGCCAGAATAATCTTTTGATTGTCTTCCTGATTTGTTGCAGAAAAAGCAAAAGCATAGTAACTTGATCTGTATTTTCATGCTTGCTGTAGAGTAGCTTCCCTGCAAGAGCAAAGGAAACCTGAAGTGTCTTTAATCAAAATTGTAAAGCTGGCTCACCAGTTTTGAGTTGGGAAATACCTGGAGATTTTTGGGGTGGAGTCTGAGTGGTGGGTGTTGCCTTCTGACATACTTCTGGTGATGTCAGAGGTTGTGGCATATGCTAATGAGTTATGCTAATGAGTTATGCTAATGAACTCCGGCACCGCTTTTTCTACAAAGTGACCCCTGTCCATGGCTGACTCAAAGCCATGGGTCCTCAGCTCCTACCTGCTAACACCTCTTCTGTGATTTGCTGGTGACACTTTCATCATCTGAACACATATGAATAATGCTCTCAACAGCTTCTACCAGGACTTCAATAATGTTCCCCAACAACAACCTGAATCAGTCCACACAACATGTCTGTTTTTGATCACCATTGTACAACCACACAATGGACACATAGGCACCATGTTATAATGGAAACCGACTGACTTCCGCACATGTCTGTGTGCATCTAACTACCACCCTAAGCCTACCAAGTAACCTATTATGTTACAACCACATTTGTTCCAGTCTATCAGATTTGGGACTCTCGCCTTAAAGATTTACAACAGACATTCTTGGAATTACAATATTCATCCAATAATGTAAAGAAACAGATTCACAAGGCCAGGAAAAAAGCCTACTGCAGGCCATAAGGAGATAACAACAGAACACCACTGGTTACCACTTACAACTCAAAAAAGTCCAACACATCATTACAGCATCTGGCATCCTATACTAGATAATAATGGGTGGTATCCCACTAAACACAGAATTAAAAATACACATTGTTCCATTTTGGGATCCAGTTAGGAAGAAAAGCAGAATACAAATAAAAAAATACAATAAGCAGTAACTTTTCTGAAGAGGGAGAGAGGGCCACTTCTGACCACCAGCAGGGCTAGATTTAGATGAAGAGATGTGAGGCCCCTCCCAATCCCCACCCTCAGGACTAGAAAAAAATGGAAGTGTCATAAACAAAAATGAGTGAAGCCAAGGATGACGACGGGTATTTAAAATCCTGCAATTCACAATTTCTCCTCTAAAGGACATCAGATGTTATTGTTAAATACTATAGTGACTGAAAAAATGCATAAATGTTAAAATTAACAATAAAAACCTTTTGCAATAACTGAACTTTGTAAACCTTTTGTGGAACAAGCATTAATTTTTAGGAAAATGGTTGTAAAGTTATTCTTAAAAAGAACACCTTGAGTTTACAAATTATATTGCCTGGGAAGTGTAAATAATATTATCATGATTACCTGACAGTGTGGCACTTTTAGAATCTACTTTATGTTGTCATTAAACAGTCAGTTTTAAAATACATATTAAGAAGTAAACTTGTCAGGTATCCCTGCCATAAGGGTGAAGGGAGGAGATGAGAGGTCAATAAATGTGTCTGGTTTTCCGTTGGTATGCGGGGAGGTGACGAGGTTGCCTGGGAGACCGGGCTATCTCTCATAGCCAGTTTGGTGTAGTGGTTAAGTGTGCGGTTAAGTGTAGTGGTTAAGAGAGCCAGTTTGGTGTAGTGGTTAAGTGTGCGGACTCTTATCTGGGAGAACCGGGTTTGATTCCCCGCTCCTCCACTTGCACCTGCTGATGTGACCTTGGGTCAGTCACAAGCTCTGGCACAGCTGTTCTCTCAAGGACAGTTTCTGTCAGAAGTTCTCTCAGCCCCACCTACCTCACAGGGTGCCTGTTGTGGGGAGAGGAAGGGAAAGGAGTTTGTAAGCCGCTCTGAGACGCCTTTGGGCAGTGAAGGGCGGGGTATAAATCCAAACTCTTCTTCTCTTCTTCTTCCTCTTCATCTCGCCCAGGCCAGAATGGCCTTGGAGCCAGGCTGGAGCCAGGCTGGATGTCTACTTTCGCTTTCCTAAAGACAACAGCTAGGCTTGAGAACTTTTGTGTGGTGGGAACGTAGTAATTTAGCACCTCTTAGTTTTCCCGCGCGCGGGCTTGTTAACCATTGGTAGAAGTGTGGGGGCTTCTTCCCCCCCTTAGAGTATAACCCCAAGTGCTTCATGTATTCAAGTTATTCTTAACAATGCTTCTGTTCTAGTGACCTAGTATTGCAGTCTAATAAATACTATCCTTGTTTCAATGAATAAGGCCTGGTGTTTGACTGACTAACTGAGGACTCTGACAAAACTACAACCACAAAATACAGTAAGACTAAAAATGTTTTTTTCTAGCCTTCCTCGTAGCAAAATCATTCAAAACTTTGTCAAAATTTGTCTAAGTTTGTCACTTCCAATGTACAGAATGCTCAGTGAGGACAACCTCTCTTGAGACATCGTGGCCCTTAATTCATTTTCAGTTCTTTTGAGTCTTGAAAAACTCCTCTCTCCTGAGCAGTTAGTGACCATAAAGCTAAGAAATAGCTGCAAGATTGCTTCCACATTAGGAAAGGCCATCTGAATTTTTTCCTTGTATATAATTTGATAAAGGTCTATATGAGACATAGAGTGCTCTTCTGTAAGCCTATGGCTTTGTCTCACGTACAAGTGAAAGTGCAAAAGTTCATCAGTAAGTTTCAAGTCAATATCTTCTGGGTATGCTTCCATTAACAGTTCAACACCTTGCTGAATTTCTTGCTTAGATGCTGTCAGATTAGCAAGAATGGAAAACAATTGTGCAACATCACTGTACACAATACTTCTTTTTAAATTGTCTTCAAGTGCATATAGTATAGGAATAAAGGATTTTATCCTAAACTTATCTCTTGAAGAAAGTGCATCTAAGGCATCAGGTGCACTTCTATCATTTCTTTGCCGTTCCCTTACTTTTTGTCTCCTTGTTTTGTAGTTAACATTTGGCAATGTGTTTGTTTCTCAAGCTCATCAAAATCTTCTCTAATTTTCCTTAAAAATCCAGAAGTGAACTGTACAAACTTGCACAAGAACTCAATAACAGGTCTGATTTCTGAAGGATTTTGCTGACCTTCTGAAAATGACCTAGCACATGGGTCCAAAAATGCAGCATAAAACCAAATTCCAGTTCTTCCATTTTCTGCAAAAGATTCTTAGCTTGAAGCCTGGTCTCCCCCTTCCCATTAACATTAGAGTACGAATGACTGAGGGCATCAGTAATAGCACTGTAACTTTCCAAAACAGCTTCTGTGGCTTTTGTGTGTGCGTCCCACCTAGTGTCTGACAAATATTTAGGCACTTTAGACTGAGGTGGCAAAAATGATTTTAGAACTGCCCATCTCTTTGTGGAGGATGAAAAGGGTATACATTTCATTGATAATGCCAAAACAGTTCACTGCATCAAGGCAGCAATCCACATCTGAACGGCCTATCAGATTTAAAGAGTGACCTGCGCATGGAATAAATCTTGCAAATTGGGGTTTTTTTGATGATTTTTTGCTGCATACCATTGTATTTACCAGCCATGTTGGCCGTGTCATTATAAGACTGCCCACAGCATTTTTTAAAGTCAATTTCAAGCTCAGTAGTGAAATAGTTGAACACTAAATCAGCCATGCTTTCTCCTGAATGGTCTTTTAGCTCAAGGAAAGTTAAAAATCTCTCAGTTGGCAAACCATCTTCAGGCAAGCCATCTGATAATTAAAGTCAACTGATCAGTATGTGAGATGTCAGGAGTGGAATCTACTAAAAAACTGAAATATCCAGCCTTTCTCACATCAGCCAGAATTGCAGCCTTAACTTCTTTGCCATGAGTTGAATAATTTCCTCACATATAGTTTTTGAGAAATAAGTAAAAATGGATCAAATTTTGCCACTGGTTCTAAAAGACCAAGATAATTGCCATTATTTGGAGGTCCAAAGTGTTCTCCTCTGAATGGTAAGCCTCATTCTACAAGAGTGCATATCACCACAATAATTCTCTCCATGACATGCCGCCAGTACTGCTGTTCTGCTTTTATTTTTTCCTCTAGCTTGGAAGTTAATGTTTGCACTCGCTTCCTTGTTAGGTAGGCCAACATGGCATTCCTATGCTTCTCTGAGTTTTCATGAGTTTGGATATGATGGGGTTTTTGCCAGTCACCAAACCCTTCAGTAGCTAAAGCTGTGGAAGAAGAGGCAAGGTTTGGAAATAGTTTACAAACAAAGCAATAAATCTGGCCTCTTGAGGGAGAATATACAAGCCACTCTTGGCTATATGTTTCCCCATTTGCTTTTGTTGAATAAAAAAGAACTTTTGTGCAAAACTTGGACTGCTTTTTGTACACTCGCTTGGAATTTGAAAATGGTACACAATGATGCAGAACTTGAGAGGGATCCCTCTCTACCCAATAGGATACTTCCTCACGTGATAATTCTGACCACAAACCAACATCTATTACAGTAGATCTATGTTTGGCATTATCTTTACCTGACACCTTGGACTTGGCCTATCTTACCAGGTGTGAACTGCAAAATCTGACTATTTACATTATTTTCTTGTGCCTCTTTAGCCTCTCCCTGTCCAGTAAGTGACTCTTGAATTAGTTCTATATTTTCAGTTTGAGCCACCATCACAGCTGCTTCCTCATAATCAGCTTGCTGTTCCACATCCTGCTTCGCTGTTTCTCTTTCAGAGAGGTTTTTGTCTGGTTGTATGCTGGCTCTTGTTGATTCAATGAGTGGTTGATGTGCGAAAGCAGTGATTAGTCTTAACTTAGTATTTTCAAGTCTCTGTCTCTTGCACTTACTAGCACCACTTTCAAATCTTTTACTCATACTCAGATTAGAATCTAAACATAAAAAGTAAAATTAATCTTCAACTGGATAAACACATGGATCAGAGGTCCATCAGTGGCTACTGGCACAAGGTATAGATGGTTGCTGCTGAAAGGTTACAGAATTCACTTTTCCACTGTGGAGAAACAGGCGCCCACCCTCAGCCCTGGGGGACTGAGTAGCTGGTTTGTGGCTCATGAGCCCCATCTCCTTTGTGAGTTTTTGTTACTCTTCAGTAGCTGCCACTACTCAATGACTTCCCTATGCCTTTCTTGAGGGACAGTGAGACCCCTCTGGCTGACTCCCGGGGTTTGGAGATGAAAACCCCTAACTTTGGGTTTCTCCTGGAGTGTTGGCACCTGCACATTTTGGTCTTTTTCCCTCCCAGGACCCTTCTTAAGACACTGGTAGTGGGCAGTTAAACAAAGAACAAAGATTTTATTGACTATTTACAAGTAACAGGATTTTAAACACAAAAAGGCACTTTAAATCAAACACAGAAAGGAAAACACCACCGGGCACAAATAAAATAAGACAAAATGCAGTTCCTCTGTCCCTGAACTGATCCCTATACTTATTTTCCCTCGGGATGAGGTTCAGTTACCAACCTGCAGCCTGGCCTCCTGCATTCTACAGGTAGTTCTGGATCCCTCCGAGGATCCCTTCCCACTGCTGCCTTCCCTGATCCCCAAGGCCTTTCTCTGCCTGTGGGCAATCTGCAGCAAGAGTCTCCTGGCCTCTCTGAGAGTTGCAGGACAACTCCCCCCTCCCAGGCTGGCTGGAGCATTTATATCCTCTGACTCCACCCCCGGCTTTCCTGCACTTTTCGGCCATAGAAGCATCTGGGATTTGTAGGCCTACCCTGGAGTTTTGCCCTACTTCCCAGGGTGGGTGGCCATTTAACTAAACTAAGCAACCTAAACTAAAGCAAACACAAGATGGAGTCTATTCTGTCATATCCAACAAGCCAATTATAGCACAACATCTTTTTCCAATGTAAACATTTTCAAAAGTTTATGAACTCTCAAAATTGCCAAAAGGGTTCAAAATAATTTTCTCCAAGACACATGCAATTAGGAGGCTTGAAAATGATGCAAAAACATAGGTTAATTATTAACTATAATTTCTCATCTAAGAATTCCAGCAACAGCAAACACCAGGCTCCCATCCAACAATCAATACTAGCCATTTAAAAGAGCCAACTGCCAAAAAAGTTATATAAAATAAATATGTAAAATTTTGATTAGATTCTGCAATGGCTTTACAACAATTAATCTACTATTAATGTATGAAGCATTATTGTTTGGATTTATTGGCATGGAGAAAGGGGTTGCAAGTGCATGCTGCAGGCACTGACAGGGCTCTGTGAAATGTGAAAGATAGACTTCCCTGCCTGGGAGGGGTGAGGCCAGTGCCAGTCACATGTGCTTGCTATGTTCAAGTCAAGGAGGAGGGAAGGAATGGAAGGGACTTGGGAGAGCTTGCTTGCCTGGTCTATCTGCCCCAGCCAGCCCCACTTGCACTCTCCTACTGATTAAAGTGCAGCACATACCACTACTGACCTGACCCGTGAACTGGGGAAGGGTGTGTAGCTGGTTGTTGACTCTGGGCTGCTGGCTCTGGAGTCCTGGAGTCTGTACTCTGAATAGTGGCACCAGGGACCTAGAAGGGGCAGGGCTTGTCAGTCCAACCCCTGCACAGTCTCATCAGGGCTGGTCTTAAGGCAATTGGAGCAATTTGGTCAAATTGGGCCCAGCGGGCCGCTCCTAAGGGGGGCCCAGCACCAGGGCAATCTAGATGAATTTTATTTATATCTCTAATATTCTGCAGACTTTGGCTGTGAACTGGGGCCCCACAAAATTTTTTCCAGTTGAGCCCCAGAGTTTCAAATTGGGCCCCAATGGCTGGCCCTGAGTCTCATAGTTGCTGGGCCTGAGTTGCCCTGCCCTCGCATGAAGTCTTGGGTTTGCAATTTTGGGAGAGGGATGACTGCCCACTGGGGGGGGGCAGGGCTGTGGAGGCCCCCTAGATTTAGAGGCCCTAGGCTTCAGCCTACTTAGCCTATACATAAATCCAGCACTGACCACCAGTCAGACCCTTGTGGATAAAAGCCACACATGGAATTGGGGCTGCACTGTGCAAAGGAATTAGGTAACATTAAGTGGGAAAGCTGGATACAACCTAATATTTCTCTCACACAGGTTCTGGGTGATAGGTCTGGCCTTGCTTATAGACCAACTCGCTAACCTAAAACAGTTCCTTACTAAGAACCAAGTGCCATCTAAGAGATAGACAAAAATCAGGGACCAAACCCCACAACAAACCAAGATGTTAACGTTGCCCCCATATGACAAGAACTAATAACATCATTTATACAATCTTGGGCTCATCCTCCAATGTGATAAATGCTGTAATGCGTTAACAGTACCCTTCTGCACTCCATATATGATGAACAAGTCAGTCCTTACACAAAAGAATGAACACAAATATGACATCAAAAACTGCAATATTCTGAAATCAGTGGGAGAACATCTCGGTCTCCCAGAACATTCTGATCAGAGACAGACTTGTTCATTTATCTTTCCAGGAAAGTTCCCAGTAGGCAGTTGTCTGGAAGGGTGGCTGGCAGCCAGAAGCAAGCAGAGCAAAAGCCCAGCAGCTCTGCCACTACCACACAGGCTACTTGGCTAGGGCCATTCAGCAGTAATTATGACTACTGTCAGTTTACCAGTTGCAATTTCCTGCACTGCCAACAGTTTCTGGCAGCACAGTAGAAGAAAATAGGCCACGGGCCAGGTGTAAGCTGTTTGGCCTCTGCAGTGCTGTCCTGGGCAATTTCAACTTCCCAATTTAACTTTGACAGTGTTGCTGTCTTCAAAGTCCCCATATTTCTACAAAAGATATTCAAAGGGAGAGTCCAGCGTGAAACTGCTGAACTGGGATTTATTAAGAAATTTCATGCTATCTCTTCCCTCCCTCCTGCCAGGGGGGACAGGGAACGGGGATATTTATTTCACTGTAAGTGTTAACTATCTTAACAAAACCCATCGTATTTCAAGTTTTAACTAGCTTAGCATAACTAGTGAATGGCCTCTGTATTTCTCTATTACATTTTAATTTTACATAATTATATTTCATTCAGTACTTCCTGAATTTCATGGCCCCTTGGCCTTGCCTTTTAAAAATACCTTCCATATAAAATGGCAGCATGATGCAGATCCATCCATTGCATCTGAAGAAGTGAGCTCTAGTCCACAAAAATCTTATGCTGGAAAGAATCACCTTTTATTTTGAAACAAGGCATCTATTATAGCTGTCACATGTCCACAATCAAAGTAAAGAACTCAGTGGCCATAATATGAATTTCTGTAATGGGAAACAGACCTCTTGTGGAGCACACCAAATGAAACAAATACAGTAAAAAATATACTGCATCAATACAAAGTATACTTTTAATAGAAAGTGATTTTTTCATGATTATTTCAGTATTTACCTATTATATGTATGTGTGTGTTTAGTGCTTTCAAGATGCTTATGGTAACTCCATCAATTAATGTCCTTACTAACATTAACAGCCTTGCTCAGGACTTGCAAACGGAATGCCACGGCTTCCTTCATTGAATTAATTCATCTCATGTTGGGTCGTATTTTCCTATTTCCCTATTACATTGGATTTCCCAATTACATTGGATAAATTAGTGAAACAAATCTGCATTTGAGAAAGACTTTAAAGATATGTAGATTACAAGCTAGTTCCTGAAGATAAGATGCATTTTCACAAAGGGCTGTGAGTAGCTATTAAGGAACTATTTGTAATTCCAAAAAAAAAGAAAAGAAAAGAAAAGAAACCCTCCATAAAGGCACAAACAACTAGGATCTGCATAAAAACCAAGGATGTTTAACACAGTTTCTGATTAGTTCTGCTATAATTTATAAGTAGGCAGTGCCTAGTTTAAAATTAGTAGTTAAACATTGTCTTCTCATGGTTTAGAAAGTGCCAGCAGAAGAGTCATCTTGTGGGCAGTTGTGGACTCAAGACAGGAGACTAAGGATGGCACCAACTGAAATTGCTGAATGCTGTATCCTTTGTACCAAGTAGTTGTAGCATCCAATAACAGTGGAAAGCATAGGGAAAATGAAATTATTGTAAACCCATATGATGCTTGTTGTCCCAGTAAACTGAGATCTTTATTGCTGAGGGTTTTGATATGGATATTTCTTTCAATCGTCTATAATTGAGAGTACTTCTAGACAGTCAGTGAGGATCAGGTTCAGAAGTAATGTTTCCTAGGTTCCAAAGACCGTGGTTCATATCTATAAAGGGTGTATTATTCATACGGTGGCTCTTTCTTCGCCCTTCAGTGACCCCTGGAGACAAGATTTATAGATGGGGTAGGCTTCTAATTGCCACAGCTGGCTGTCTATAGTCATCACTTTGTTTATACCCCACTTTCCCTCTTAGTTTTGGGTGATTTGGGGAAAGGTTTACTATGTTTCTCAAAATGTTCTAATACATGTAGCATCTTCTAGAAATAATCCACAATCACAGCAGCAAAAGCAAGAATAGACTTTTCAGCTTACCAGGTAATTACTTGATTGTAGAATGGTCTCAAGGTGTTTGGCATCATGAGACAGTTTGCAGAAGGGCACTTTATGACTGGGGATATTCTTTTGAAAAAGAAAAGAAAATTTTGGCCAGTCTTCCTCAAACACCCCCCCCCTCCATTGGTAGCTGGGAAACAAACCTCAAAACAAATGACATGTAAACATTCAGCCACAGGAAGCCATTAACAACACTGGGCACCAATTAGGACTCAGCAGGTATTCCTAATACCGCCTGGTGGTTCTGCCCCACCTCAAACTCTTTGACATAACACTCACAAACTCCAGTTTAGGAAGCAGGCTGTTCCATTTACCCAGCAATTTGTAGCCACATATTCTTGTTGATAGGCTTATAAACTTGTTTGTAGTTTTTTTCCCCTACTTCCCTTCAAGTTTGTGTCATTGTCTGACCAAAGGAAAATACTTTTGAGGAAAGAAGACATTAAATTGTGGTGATGTCTTACTTGTTTTCATTTTCTTCTAAGTAAAAAAGATCTTTTATCAGTGGATGTAAGGTTGCATTTTTATAAAGAAAAAGTCTGCCAAAAGGAATGGAAGGAAATATGATTTCAATGACAATCAGCTACAGACTTATATGTTTTACAGCCCAGCTCTAGTCATATTTACTCAACAGTAAGTCCCATTCTGTTTAATGGTACTTTTGAGTAAATGAGCATTTGACTGTCATCTTAGAGCAATGAACAAAACTCTGCCTAAGCAACCCTCTCTATTATCTTCCAGATAATATTCAAGGGGAAAAAATAGACCTTTTATCTATTGACTACCATTTGAAAATATTTTGCTATCCTCTAATATGTCCTGACTTTGAAGTTAAACCTCATAGAAATGTATTGAGATGAATAATATTAAGGAGGGAGGTTTCCCTCTTTTATCCTAAACATATGTACTAGAAGAGAGAGCATCCACTCATTTTTCAGGTATGTATATTTGGGATTGCAACCCTTGCCTTAGATTTCCAGTTTTAAAATTTGATTTCACAAAGTCTGGAACTTTGCTTGAAAAGAGATGAAGAAAGAGAGTGAAAGACACCATTCTGCTGTCTTACCAAAGAACATTAGCAAGTCTTCCTCTGTCCAGGTCCAATATAGCAGTAAAAATAATTCTAAATAAGCCCTTTGTTTCCCCAGTGAGATCATCATTCCTTCTCTCAGAATTCAGCCAAACATCTTGGCTCTCTCTAGCTTAAAATTGGTGCATTTACATAGTTTTAAATGACAGAGAAAATTGTTTAAGAGAACAGGTGAGTGTAGGAATCAAGCATAAAAACCAGGGATCCGGCAGCCCTTTTGCAAGGGGACAAAACCCCGTATCCCAATCTGGAGGAACACAGATGTTTTGTTTCCTCCAGACTTCTTTTCATTACAACCTTCCAGAAGCCAGATCTTTTCACATGGACAAACATTCTGTGGTTGAAGTTTCTTTTAACAGATTTATTTTAAATAAACCCTTACAGGTTAAAACAGGTAAAACTGTAACGTGTTATAATCATATATTTACCATAGTAAATTAAAACCACAGCAGATATACATAAAACATTGAGCATCAGAAGGAGGAGGAGACAACAACAAATTAATTCTAACAAAACCGAATAGCCTTCTTCAAATGTCAGGTTTCAGTGCTCATAAGACATTGAAACCCTGCCTGACCTGGACAGCCCAGGCTAGCCCAAACTTGTCAGAACTTGGAAGCTAAGCAAGGTTGGCCCTGGTCAGTATTTGGATGGGAGACTACCAAGGAATACCAGGGCACAATGCAGAGGTGGGCAATGGCAAACCACCTCTGAACGTCTCTTGCCTTAAAAACTCTATGGGGACACCATAAGTTGGCTGCAGCCTGACAGCAAAAAAAGAAAAGAAAAAGAACAAAAAAGATGTTAAATTGCAATGGGGACAAGATTTTCCCCAAGATAAGTCACAAGGTATCTTGCATTCAGAGCTATGAAACCATTCCTATACATTATCTTTTGTAATCTTCACAGTCTTTGCCAACCTCATAAGATTGGTTTCCCTTCCTGGTACACATATTTAAGCCTGGATATGGTCAGAAATGGGAGATGATCTGCAAGCAGGATGTGGTAATGTTCCTTCCCAGTGTGAATCCAGACTTATTCTAGCAGCAGTTCAAAGAACAGTAGTCTATTCAAGATCATCATTTACAGTTGCATTTTTCTTAACATATGCCTTTGTATAACTATTTTAGGGTTATATGAGAAATCATAACCAGCAACTAGTAGTAATAGCCATGAGTTTCCACAAAACAATATAGGGGCCATTCCATAACACATTAAAAAGTTTGTTAGGT